>OX422221.1:153939240-155351740 GCA_949130495.1 Sambucus nigra | reverse complement strand
TATGAGTGTAAGTGGGGTGGAGAATATCTCATATATTAATTTAGTCATATTCAAAGTGCTCCTTTTAGGTTATAAATGTAGGCAACTAATTGATAATGTCATTATTCCTAAAGAAGCAAAAATGACTCATTTTCTCTCTTTTGCACTCTTTCCTTCTTCTTCCTTCCCTCCCAAACCCCCTGGTAAACCTGAGTCATCTTGTCCTTTACTTGAGGTTAATATGGAAATTGATTATAGTGCTGGCCAAAAAACTAAACATATTTCCTACAAGGATAAACTTGTGAATGATTCAACTCATACTTGTTTTCCTTCTTGGGTGGATAATTTTACTGAAACTCATAGTCATGAGGATGTTGTGACTGACAAAGGATGTGATGTGCATATTTCTGATGGTTTTGTTTCCAAAGATGAACTAGTTCGTATTCGTTCTTCTTGGAGACAATGCTAATTCATTAAAATGGTATGTCAAAATCTTATATTCTATAATCTTGCTTTTAGATAAGGTCGACTTTCGAAAACCAATAATGAGGTTCAAGTTACTGATGGTGGCCATGGTTTCTTTGTGTTATAGTTTAAAAATGAAGAGGGTTATATCACTTCTTTGGTAGGACATTCCTTTATTAATAATCATCATCTGGCTATTTTTAAATGGAAAAAGAACTTTAGGCCTTCCAAAGAAGTTATCTAAAATATGAGCTTTTGTGGGTTCAGATTCCTGAATTGCCTTTGGAATTCTATGATAATAAAATTCTTTAAGATATTGCCAAATTCTTAGGCAATCCTGTTAAGTTGGATATCTATATTGGTTCTACTACAAGAGTAAGATATGTACGTATGTGCATGGCCGGGTCTGGTCATGTGTCAAATGGGCAATGACACAGAACTCATTTTAGAGTATGGGCCTATATATGTATATTTTAAGGATCCAAAAATATGTTATGTATATTACAAATATCAATTTTTAAAATAAGTTCAATTTTTTAGGGGTCCATTTTAGAGTATGCACCTATATATGCATATTTTAAGGGTCCAAAAATATTTTATGTATATAAAAAATATCAATTTTTAAAATAAGTTCAATTTTTTAGGTGCTATTTTTTTAACTACCTAATAACAATATGTACAAAGAATGATTCAACTATCCAAATATCTCACCCAACTAAAATGGGCTCCTAAAAAATAAGATTAAATTTTTAGGGGTCCATTTTAAGTATTTAATATCTTTGTAAAATATTTTTTTAGAAGGGTCCTAAATTGATTTTCGCACAGGATACTCCCAATCTTATGACCGACCCTACGTATGTGTGTTGAGTTTGATCATACTAAACATCTTCCTTCTTCTGTGAAAGTTGATGGCTTTCTCCAAGGCTTACCTTATGAGTTAAAATTTCCCATTTGCGCAAACTGTGGTATTGTTGGACACTCAATTCAGCACTGCAATTTACTTCCTAAATATATGTTAAACCATATAACTGAACTGGATGTGCCTAAGAAAGAACAATGGAAGACTATAACTTGGAGACCGATTATATTTTTGAAAAATAAATCTGTGAGTTTGGAAATTGAGAGGGAAAATTTAATTCCTAATGTTAAAGGTAACCAACCTCTGAATTCTATTGTGGGCTCGAAAGATATTTCATTCTCAAAAATTTTTGCATGAAAATCTGGTCTTCATGATTATCCTGTGTTGTGCCCAGTAACAATCCAGAAATCAAACTCACACTCAATCACACACAATAACAAGAGATTTACGTGGTTCGGCAATTTGCCTACGTCCACTGGGCAGCGGAATTGTATTATCAAAAGGGGAGAATTAAAAACACTTTTGCTCTCTTGATTATCTCTCAAGCAAGACTCTCTATATGCTTTGTTTCTCTCCTATTTGCTGGTTCGTTTTTCTCTCAATACACATGGTTATTTATAGTTGGTCAAGGGGAATTAAGTCCATATAAAATGGCTTAATTGGGTGTCCACTTAGAGCACAATTTGTGGAGCAAAATACTCCACCGCCAAAATGGTGAGAGTCTAGTCACTAACCAATTACTCCACCAAATGGTGGAGTCTTGTCATAACCCAATAATCTTCACCTTGGCAAGAGTCCATCATTCAACGCTGCCCCACAAGAGCCCTTAAGCACCACGAGATCGAGAGATGTTGATCAAGTCCAAATTGTGTTGGAAATTGATCCGTATAACCACATTTGTCAGCATATCTGCAGGATTATCTACAATCCCGATTTTATGGAGTAGAATATCCCCTTCATCTATAATTTTCCGAATGAAGTGAAAGCGAACATTAATATGCTTGGTGCGAGAATGATGAACCTAGTTCTTAGCCAAACAGATGGCACTCTGACTATCATAGAAAACCTCCATGTTTTCCTGAATAATATCTAAGCCATCAATCAAACCATGAAGCCAAATGTCTTCCTTAAAAGTTTCTGTTACATCCATATACTCTATCTCTGTTGTAGACAAAGCCACTGTCAACTGTAAAGTTGATCTCCAACTCACTTGTTGTCCTACTATAGTGAACACATAACCAGTAGTAGATCGATGCTTATCAAGATCTCCAGCATAATCAGAATCCACATATCCGACTAGATGCTTACCAACTATCATGTCTCTCTCAAACTTCAAACCGACATCCACAGTACCTTGAATGTACCATAGTATCCACTTCACTACCTCCCAGTGCCCTTTCCCTGGATTGTGAATGTAACGCCATGTTCACTGCATGTGAAATATCTAGGCTGGTACACACCATGGCATACATTAAGGCACCAACTGCATTTGCATATGGAACATGATCCATTTGTTTCTTCTCATCATCTGTATTTGATGACATCAGCATACTCAGCTTGAAATGTGGAGCCAATGGAGTACTTACAAGTTTAGACTTGTTATCGATGCCAAACCTCTGAAGTACTTTCTTCAAATACTGAGTATGTGTCAAACTGAATGTGCATTTTACTATGTCTCACTTGATCTCCATCCCAAGAATTTTCTTGGCCTCTGCAAGATCCTTCATCTCAAGCTCTGAACTCAACTGAATCTTCAGCCGGTCGATCTCCACCTTCCTCTTAGATGCAATTAGCATATCACTACATATAAGAGAAAATAGACAAAATTCCCGTCTTGGAGCTTATGAAAGTAGACGCAATGATCAAACCAATTGCGTGTGTACTTGTAATCCATCATAAAATGGTCAAATTTATTGTACCACTGTTGTGGTGACTGTTTCAAACCATACAACGACTTGCTCAACTTGCAAGCCCAGTTCTTGTGCCCATGAGTTTTAAACCATCTTGCTGAGACATGTAAATTTTCTCTTGTAAGTCACCATGGAGGAATTCAGTTTTCACATCGAGTTGAGCTAACTCGAGATCAAACTGTGCTACCGAAGCCAATAATATCCGAATGGATGAATGCTTAACAACAGGTAAAAAAAACCTCGATGTAGTCGATTCCTTCCTTCTGAGCGTATCCCTTCGCCACTAGTCTGTCCTTGAATCTAATGTTGTCTTTGCTAGGAACACCTTCCTTTTTAGCATAGATCCACTTGCGGTCGATAGCTTTCTCTTACCCTTTGGAAGTTGAACTAACTTCCAAGTCTGATTCTTGTGAAGTGATTCCATTTATTTATCCATCACCTTCTTCCACTTGACACTATCTGTATTCTGTACAGCTTCTCTGTAAGTGCAAGGGACATCATGATCGGTCACTGGCAGTGCATAGGCCACCATGTTTGTTAATCGAGCAGGTTTTCGAGTATCCCTTTTAGGGTTGCCAGTGGAAATAGAGTAAGGTTGTTGATTGATCACCGTTGCTGGTACTGGTGATGGTGTTGGAACCTCCACCTCAACTGAGATTTCGTCCTCATCATTAGATTCCACATCAGGAAAATTGATTATCTGAATAGTACTTACTGGAATATCATGCTCCACCTGTTGTAAAGAACTTGGAGTCACGTTCTTTTTCTCTGAAACTATCGGATTTAACATTACAGACTCATCAAAAGTAACATCTCTGCTCAGAACAATTTTCTTTGATTCGAAGCACCAGAGTCTATACGCTTTTACGCCATCACTAAAGCCCAACAATACAGTTTCTTGGCTTTAGGATCTAACTGCTATTCAGTCACATGATAATAACTAGGATAACCAAAAATATGTAACCAATCATAATATGTAGCAGATTTACCAAACCATACTGCCATAGGAGTCTTCCCACCAATTGCGGCTGTAGGAAGTCTATTGATGAGGTAAGAAGCATAATTCACTGCTTCACCCTAGAATTCCTTTCCATTTCCATCATGGGATAACATACAACGAACTTTCTCCACCAAAGTACGATTCATACGTTCTACAACTCCATTTTGTTGTGGCATTCTTCGTACAGTAAAATGTCTGATAATTCCCTCATCTTGGCAGATTTTAAGGAATGGGTCTAAAGTGTACTCTCCACCATTATCCGTTCGGAGTTTCTTGATCTTCCGACCTGTCTGAGTTTCTATCATCTTTTTCTAGTTAAGAAAAATCTCCAGAACTTCATCTTTCCGACGCATCATGTATACCCAAACTCGTCAGGAGTAATCATCAATGAAAGTCATGAACCAACGTTTACCTCCCAAAGTTGAATTTTTGGTAGGACCCCGTACATCTGAGTGAATATAGTTAATAATTCCTTATGTGCGATGAACAGTAATACCAAACTTGACTTGGGTCTGCTTATTGTAACAACCCTTACTTTTGGGTAATTGATTTTATATAATTTTGTCATGGGAGATAATCATATAAAATAATGGAAGTTAAAGTAAATATTATTTTAAGTGATTTGAGAGATAATATTTACTGAGTTTTTTGCATATTTACCGTTGAGATAAGGTAAATAGCATCATGTTATGTTTTATTACGTCGTTGTGCTTTAAGCGACGGTTATGGCATATATTTCAATTGGATTATGATTAATGAATTAATATAACGTCGGAACATAAAATATTTTACGATATTCCGAATGACAATTTTGAGGGTGCGGTTAGTTCTGAAATAGTCGAGATAGTCAAAATATGGGGCATATTGTATTTTTGAGTTCCGGGCACTTTTGACAGGTTATGACTCAATTATGTAGTTACGAGTCATTTTAATTGTGTATTAACATTTAAAGATGGGAATTAATTTTAAGTGCCCGATTAAGTCTTCTAACCCTCTTATTTCTCATTTATATGTTTTAAACTCAGATAGAGTTAGAGAGAAGAGAGAGCTTGGGAGAAAATAAAGAGAAATGGGAGAATTTGATATTTGGAGCTGGAAATTGTTTCTACGGGAAGAGTATCCGAGACTAGAAACTTGAGGCAAGTTTCTAACTTGCTCGTGTATGATTTAATGTGAATCATCTGCATATATAGTTGTGTTTTCAGAGTTTTAACCATTAATAGGTTTTTGATGATTTTAGTGATTAACCCCTTAATCTTTGATTTAAATTTGATTTGAGTTGAAAATATTAGTTAGTTGTTGGGTAGGAACGAATTGGATAAGTTATTATTTGATGATGTTGAGATTGTCTAGAATATTTGAGTTTGGGTAAAATTAGGGTTCATAACCCATAGCCCTGAATTGGGCATTTCTGCTAGGCCGAATTGATTCGCCTCTCAAGCGAATAGATTCGCCTATAAGGGAGGTTATATGTCAGGGGAGCCGAATCGATTTGGGTTAAGGCCAAATCGATTCGGGTTAAGGCCGAATCGATTTGGGATGAGACAGGATGTTGGTTTCCTCAGCCGAATCGATTCGCGTTTGGGCGAATCGATTCGCTACCATGGGCGAATCGATTCGTCCTTATGCGAATCGATTCGAAACCCTATTGTTTTATAGGATTTTTCCAACTTGGTTTTTAGTCATTTTCTTTTAGTTCAAGGCTTAGGAAGCTTCTCTTAGGAAGTAATAAAGAGTATTAGAGTTTTATTAGGGAGATTAATACCTTAGATTAGTATGGGGGTAAAGTGAGCTTTATTTTGAGGCTATTTAATAGGCATTAGTGTCGTTTCAGTTAGTGAGATAGCTTCGGACTAGGGGAGAGTTAAGTGTTATGGTTTTGCATTTTTGGGAGACTAGTATTGAGGAAAATTACCATTGATGAATTATGGTATTACTTTGAACTGTTGGACACTAGTGTGAGGATAATTGTACTTCGTGGCCTATATCATTAATAAAATATGACTTCATGAATAAGAAATGCACTTTTTAAATATACACATAATTTTTAAGTATAAATGATTTTGAGAATGTAAAAAGTGAATGTTTTAAATGGGCATAACTTGTAAATGCTAATTTGCATATACACACCTCTCTAAAATGCTATCATAAGGGAAGTTACGCGCATGAGGTGAAGTCCCATGTCGAGTGAATGCAGGGAGAATATAGTCCTCAGTCATAGGACCAGTTATTATATTGTGTGATTATTGTTCAAAGTGATGTAATTCCGGGTGTGGTTATGACTCACTATCGAAGGTATATGGACGCTTCCTGATGTCACGCGATGTAGGAAGCCCAGGTTTTCTTGGTGATAGGCCCTGGAAGATGATAGTCATTTAGGTGCACATCCAGTGGGGGTACCCGAAAAGATGGTCTTAGAATCGTTATATGATATGATTATAACTATTCTTAATAAAGTGGAACTTGTAATGATGGTAAAGTATTTTGTGAGATAAACTTCTTTGAATATGTTTCCCAGTGAGAAAAGGGAACTGTGAAGTTAAATGGTGTAAAACTGAAATGGTGAAGCATTTTGTGAAATAAATTGCTTTAAAAATGTTTCCTAAAGAGAAAAAGGAACTGTGCATTTAAGTTGTGTAAATCTGAAATGAAGTCTCATTAAGTGAAACTAAGATATATCTCTCATGCATATATGAACATTGAGTAGTGTCATTGATATTGCGCTAGGTTGTGCTTTTAGATTGAGAGGTGATAATTCTTATCATTATTTATGAGAGCGAGATAAGTTTATGATTGATGATAAAATATTCATAGCAGTCATGCATTTTACTCACATGGTGATCATATTAAACCGGGCCCTGACTTGTTTATATCTCATTATTTTGCACGAATTCTATATTCACCCAGGTGCTCCATCGCAATGGATGCCCGTATTAACCTCTCCATCACAGTTGTCCTGGAGATATAACATATTTCGGATGTTATAGGATATTCGTTATAGACGCTTCTATCTTTTATACTATAATTATGACCATTTTACATATTCGGGTGTGTTGCCCAAGTTTTGTACCTATTGATTATAATGTGATATTTAATTTTAATACTTGGTGTAACCTGTATGTATTGGTCTGTTAACCGATAGCTTATTCGGTTATTACTTTATGCTTAATTGTTATACCGTTAGTCGTTTGTTTTGATATCCACTTTCTTTCAAGTTGGTTTGTCTAAATAATTTTCTTTAACTTACAAATAAAAATTTTGACAATCCGTTTTCAAAAATAATTGGTGGTTATCTCGTATTATTATTTTAACGACGGTGATACTAAGAATGAACCATCTATGATTCTTGTAATTGTTGGAGTATCGGGCTGGCCACCTCTTATTTTAATAGGCGGGTTGTCACAGATGGTATCAGAACATCAGGTTCTAGTGTCTTTAGGATTATGTGCGGACGTGCTACGCCTTCAGCGTTGCTTTTGAATTGATTTAGAGCCTTAGGATTAAGATTGTTGATTTCTCTTGTGAGATATCGTTCTCTTGCCATAATGTAAGATATTAGTAAATCTTTTACGCGATTGTTCGATATTCATGTGTTATTGGAGAAAGGAGACCAGAGAAGGCCGGTATGAGGGCGCCAAAAGACAGGGCTTAGTTAGAACTGTAAACTAAAATCGGGGATGAGGACCGTATTAGAGGTCACTCCCTTCATGGCATTTTCTTAGATTGCTACGACGGCTACAAGGATATAGTAACTATAATTTCCTGAGTACCACTACAAGAAGAGAGTGGTACTAAACTTAGATTACTCAGTGAAGTTAAATTGGGAAAATGTTTGAAACATCCTAGATAAGGATCATACGTTGATGTTAATTCATGTGGAGGAAGTGTAACTTCATTCGGTGGAAGTATTGGGCTCAGAAGCTTGGGTTTAGAGAGAGGTATAGGAATACCTAGATGTGAAAAATTGAGGAAAGTTTTTCCACCGATGGGATCAATGTTGAAATAGTAGGAATGGTATTCCTTATATTGGAAGGAGCGGGAGGTTTCGCTCGTAGAGGAACCTTATGGATGGTTCTGATAGAGAATTCTTTTCATATACCAGGACTAAAGAGAATGAAACTTTTCTAGTATTCCGAAGAGGATCGGTCAGAGGCCGAGAGTAATGAAAGAGATATATGGGTAAGGAAACCTTGCACCGAAGTAAGATAGGTACAAAGCAGAAAGAGTCTTTTAATGAAATGATAGGCTCACTAGTAAATGTTATTAACAGTTATTGAGAAGTCGTGTTAGTGAAACCTCATTGGTGGACTTCCACCTAAGGAAATTCATGGAAATAAGGCAGTTGAGGCCGGTAGCATGTTTTCCTTTACTGAGGAAGTTAAGGGAACTACGGGGGTGATTGTTAGGATCGAGGCTATAAGTTTTGAGATACTGAAAACTTTAACATGGTCAGGGTGGCCATAGATGGGGAATGGTTGTGATGAGGAACATAGAACCACATACTTTGATGTTGTCCGGTAGGCGTTAAAGGATAAGAGTAGGGTGCCTAGATGGGGCATTGATTGAAGTAGTTTTTGGTACAGATAGAACAAGTGTACTCAATCTGGGAACTGTTTGGAGCTTCCAGGGTAATTGGCAAGAATGTTGTTGTGAGTTTCACCTCGGATAAGGTAAGTGTGTTTCGTAAGTCAAGGCTGAGCCTCAGTATTTTATTAACCCTAGACTCGGGTGTGTAATTCGAGCTTTGTGGTAGTATTGATATTAATATAGAGGTTATAACTATATATTTTCCTTGGTGGTGAGGTTCTATTTTTTGTCATTCATTGTGAATGGATGATGATATTTTAAAATTTTGTTTGGATTGCGTTACTCGTTCTGTTTGTGTTATACGAGTATAAAATATTCTGATTTGAGATATAGCAGGCTTATGATTGTGAGACTATCATATCTGCGGTTCTATGGTGGAACTAGTTATTCTATAATATCTCTCCAGGATACGGGCTGAGACTTTGTAGTGTTGATTCAAGGTATGTATGAATTGTTATTTTACTTATTTTATGCTACCATATCTCCACGACCAACAAAGTTAAGTAGTCGTGTATAAGAGGGGTTCCTTATTTGGATTTCGCTTGCGAGATACTCCACGCATGAACCTTAATGATGTTGGGAGTGGAGAGATGTTACTTTATGTTAGGATGTGGGTTTTGGTGGAATTAGCCGAGAGTCACGTGATTGATTAAAGAGCTAATAAAAAGTTAATGTACGGTGCAGAAGCACTGGAAATAGTTCTCTCACCTGATAGATGTGGGCGAGACAAAGACAAGAAAGTCAGATTAAGGCTTATAGCCAGGCCGTGATTAGAAGGCAATTTAAAAAGATGTATATAAATATATTTGGGTAAAGGATTTGTAATACTTTGCAGAAAGTAGGCGCCCAAAGTAGTTAGCTTTTTCATTTTGCTGTAATGGTAGGATATAGAAGTAGAAACGCGTTAGTAGGGTTACAAGTTAAGATGTTTAGCGGTCCCGATTAGGTGCCTTAGTCCATTATATCTTGACGATCGATGGTTCGAGGTATTAGTGTAACGGGAGGGTTCCTTATTTAGATTTTGCTTTGCGAGATGTCCCACGCATGAAACCGAGCGAATGTCAAAAATTGAGAAAGGTCTTGGGCACTAGGGACATAGTTAGTATAGTACTTATTTCACGTGGGTAGGAAAACGCATCAACCTTAAGATTTTTAGGATGTAAGGCCTATGTGGCATGTGGCGTTGTTTTAAGAATGTCGTAGGGAGATAACCACGAGAAGATTGGTGGGTTGATTTTAAAAAGGATTGGGTTTCCAGGAATAAGGAAAATAGAATCTTGAGTAACTAGGGCCACCAAACCGAGAAGAATGTGAGGCCCGTCTCTAGAGGAAATGTTACTTCTATGACTTAGCTTTTTTTTAGCTGAAGGACAAGTTGACTCCTACTCATAGATTAGCATTTCCAAGTTCGGGAGTGGACTATTTGGGTATTATAGATGCGTCTCCACAAGAATGGGGCGATTTGTTACTACAGGAACATGGGACCATTTATGTATATATCTTGTGGGTTAAACCCCGCGAGGAGAACTATCCCATGCAAGACTAAAATCATGCCACTATAGTCTTAACCTTAAAGATGTGAGGCACTACCTCTTGGGATGGAACTTAAGTCTTTTCATAGACTACAAGTCAATACAAGGTTTGTTCTTACAGAAAGATTAAATTGTGTAAAAAAATTGGTAGTTGGATTTCTTAAAAGACTATCAATTTGACATTTATTATCACCCAGGAAAAAACAAAGGTGATAGTGGATACTGTGTATAAAATTCATGGGGGATCTAGCGATGGCAGGGAAAGCAAAGTGGAAGGAACTCAATTAGAAAGATGTTGTTACTATGGCGCCTATATCATTGATTGATCTTTATGCCTGATATTAAGATGAGAGTCGTAGAAGAGCAAGGAAGGGACATTTTCGAGTTCGTCTCCCTATGCACCACTGCTCAATTGGTGAAGGTGGGCCACCAACAACTGATTCGATTGTTGCAATCGTTAGAAATCACGGTGCGAGAATAGGAGAGTGTATGCACAGATTTCTATCACTAGATTACCGATGATGTAAAGAGGTCATGAATATGGATGGATGATAATATGGATTTTATGAAGCCTTATGGGGTACCTATCAATATTGTCTTGGACCGAGACAAGATTTTCGTATCCCATTTCTAAAGAAGTTTCCAGGAGCAATGGGGACCGATTAAGGTTGAGTACCTTCTACAACCCGAAAATAATTGGTCAAAATGGGGAGAAACAACATATGTAGGAGGACATACTTTCGATGTGCATACTTTACTTTTTGGTGGATGGGAGGAAAATGTTTTTCTGGTCGAATTTGTATACAATAATTCGTACCAATCCGTGAGGGGTATGGCACCATAGATGGAATTTTATATCAAGCCGCGTAGATCACCTGCTTGCTGGTTGAAAGTAGGAGACAATAAGCTTCTTGGACCTAGAATGATCCAAAACATATTTTCAAGGACTGAGTTCATTCAAAATCGCTTACGAATTGCCCAATACTGTTGGAAGGGTTATGCCGACGCAAATAGAAGTCTTGTAAAATTTGAGATAGAGAATCAAATTTAATGTAGGCATTTTTTTATGAAGGGTATAACACGATTTTTGATTAAAGATAAGCTTGTGCCGGGTTAGGTAGATTTTTCCCATTGTTGTAAAGGTAGGCCCGATAGTTCATGTGAGGAACAAACGGTTATTAATTTTAGATCATGGAAAGTATAGACTAAGGTCGAAAGTGGGACCCTTGGTCCAAGTCCCGTGAGGACACAACAATGCCAAGGAATTTTTTTGGGAACGAGAGAATGATATTTGAGAAATGTATCCCTAGACTTTTTGTGAGATACGTCTGAATTTTGACGGCAAAATTCCTTTATAAGGGGGGGAGTATGTAACAACCCTTACTTTTGGGTAACTGATTTTATATAATTTTGCCATGTGAGATAATCATATAAAATAATGGAAGTTAGAGTAAATATTATTTTAAGTGATTTGAGAGATAATATTTAATGAGTTTTTGCATATTTATCGTTGAGAGAAGGTAAATAGCATCATGTTATGTTTTATTGCGTTGTTGTGCTTTAAGCGACGGTTATGGCATATATTTCAATTGGATTATGATTAATGAATTAATATAACATCGGAACATAAAATATTTTACGATATTCCGAATGCCAATTTTGAGGGTGCGGTTAGTCCTGAAATAATCGAGATAGTCAAAATATGTGCCATATTGTATTTTTGAGTTCCAAGCTCTTTTGACAGGTTATGACTCAATTATGTAGTTACGAGTCATTTTAATGGTGTATTAACATTTAAAGATCGGAATTAATATTAAGTGCCCGATTAAATCTTCCAACCCTCGTATTTCTCATTTATATGTTTTAAACTTAAAGAGAGTTAGAGGGAAGAGAGAGCTTGGGAGAAAATGGAGAGAAATGAGAGAATTGGAGATTTGGAGTTGGAAATCATTGCTACAGGAAGAGAATCCGAGACTACAAACTTAAGGCACGTTTCTAACTTGCTAGTGTATGATTAAATGTAAATAATCTGCATATATAGTTGTTTTTTGGATATTTAACCATTAATGGGTTTTTGATGATTTTAGTGATTAAACCCTTAATCTTTGATTTAAATTTTATTTGAGTTGAAAATATTAGTTACGTTTTGGGTAGGAACGAATTGGGTAAGTTATTAGTTGATGATGTTGAGATTGGATGGAAGATTTGAGATTGGAGGAAAATTAGGTTTCATTACCCGTAGCCCCGAATTGGGCATTTCTGCCAGGCCGAATCGATCCGCCTCCCAAGCTAATCGATTCACCTATAAGGGAGGCTACAGGTCTGGGGAGCCGAATCGATTCGAGTTAAGGCCGAATCGATTCGGGCTGAAAGAGGTGGTTTGTTTTCTCAGCCAAATTGACTCGCATTTAGGCGAATCGATTTGCAACTAGGGGTGAATCGATTCTAGTAGCAAGTCAATTCGTCCCTAGGTGAATCGATTCGAAAACCATGCTGTTTTATAGGATTTTTCCAACTTGGTTTTTAGTCATTTTCTTTTAGGTTCAAGGCTTACGAAGCTTCTCTTGGTAAGTAATAAACAGTATTAGAGGTATATTAGGGAGATTAATTCCTTAGATTAGTATGGGGGTAAAGTGAACTTGAATTGGAGGCTATTTAATAGACGTTACCGTCGTTTCAGTAAGTGAGATAGCTTTGGACTAAGGGAGAGTTAAGTGTTATGGCTTAGGATTTTTGGGAGACTAGTATTGAGAAAAATTACCATTGATGGATTATGGTATTAATTTGAACTCCTGGAGACTAGTGTGAGGATAAATGTACTTCGTGGCCTATATCATTAATAAAATATGACTTTATGAATAAGAAATGCATATTAAAAATTGGCGCGTAATTGTTAAGTATAAATGATTTTGAAAATTTAAAAAGTGAATGTTTTAAATGGGCATAATTTGTAAATGATAATTTGCATATACACACCTCTCTAAATTGCTATCATAAGGGAAGTTAAGCGCATGAGGTGAAGTCCCCAGGTTAGTGAATGCAGGGTGAATATAGTCCGCGGTAATAGGATCGGTTATTATATTTTGTGATTATTGTTCAAATTGAGGTAATTTTGGGTGTGGTTATGACTCACTGTCGAAGGTATATGGCCGCTTCCCGACATCACGCAATTTAGGATGCCTAGGTTGTCTTGGTGATAGGCCCTGGAAGATGGTAGCCATTTAGGGATGCATCCAGTGGGGGTACCCGGAAGGATGGTCTTAGAATAGTTATATGATGTGATTATAAATATTCTTAATAAAGTGAAACTTGTAATAATGGTAAAGCATTTTGTGAGATAAACTGCTTTGAATATGTTTCCCAGTGAGAAAAGGGAATAATGAAGTTAAATGGTGTAAAACTGAAATGGTGAAGCATTTTGTGAAATAAATTGCTTTAAAAATGTTTCCTAAAGATAAAAAGGAACTATGCATTTAAGTTGTGTAAAACTAAAATGAAGTCTCATTAAGTGAAACTAAGATATTTCTCTCATGCGTATATGAACATTGAGTAGTGTCATTGATATTGCGCTAGGTTGTTCTTTTAGATTGAGAGGTGATAATTCTTATCATTATTTGTGAGGGCGATATAAGTTTATAATTGATGATAAAATATTCATAACTGTCATGTGTTTTATTCACATGGTGATCATATCAAACTGGGCACTGACCCGTTTATATCTCTTTATTTTGCATGAATTCTATATTCACCCAGGTGCTCCACCGCAATGGACACCCGTATTGACCTCTCCATCACAGTTGTCCTGGAGCTATAACATATTGCGAATGTTATAGGATATTCGTTATAGATGCTTCTATCTTTTGTACTCTAGTTATGACCAGTTTACATATTCGGGTGTGTTGCCCAAGTTTTGTACTTATTGAATATAATGTTATATTTAATTTTAATACTCAGTGTAACCTGTTTGTATTTGTATGTTTACCGATAGCTTATTCAGTTATTACTTTGTTCTTTATTGTTATACCGTTATTCGTTTGTTTTGATATCCACCTTCTTTCAAGTTGGTTTGTCTAAATAATTTTCTTTAACTTACAAATATAAATTTTGACAATCCGTTTTCAAAAATAATTGGTAGTTATCTCATATTATCATTTTAACGACAGTGATGCTAAAAATGGACAATCTATGATTCCTGTAATTATTAGAGTATCGGGCAGGTCACCTCTTATTTTAATAGGCGGGTTTTCACACTTACCCAAGAAAAAGTATTCACAAAAATCAATCTTGACTGTCTTAGCTCCTTTTAACAGGTCTTTCTTTATCAAACCTTGCAGAGATTTCTTGCCAGCATGCCCTAAGAACATGTGCCATAGTCTGCATTCATCTAAATCGTCTGAGCTTTTGGAGACTGCAGCTCTCCCAGTGATTGTGCTCCCGTCGAGAAAATAATAATAGTAATAGTAATAATAATAATAATAATAATAATAATAATAATAATAATAATAATAATAATTATCTCTATATACTCTAAATTACTATACAATCCATTAAGAATTCTAAGCAATAAAGCTATCCATGTGGCATTATCAAGTTCTAAGTTTCTCTCTCCCCCTAATTTTGTATTCCATTTCGTACGTGTCATACATACTCTTTTCATCTTTTTTATCACGCCGGACGTAGGTAAACCACGGGACTCTTAAGTCTGTAATTAATTAACGCCCCTTCCACATTCTCTCTCTCTCTCTACCCTAGTGAGTCCCCCCAAATCAACCATTCGTTGTATTGTATATCTTTGCATCTCCTTTCACAATATATATCAATAATCATTCGCTTCCGCACCACCCAAGTGTTTTTGACCGACCTCTAATTTTAGATCAGTCAATTCAACTATCGTCTATGGGCATGTTGAATTTAGCCAATGAAAAATGGGGTTGAATTGTTCAAATTTCCCGAATAAAACACCACACAAATTGGTTCACCATTGATTCCTAATATAAATACATGCTTTAATTCCTCGGATCAAAGTCATGTGCTGTCATGATATGGAAAGAATTATTGCGGTTCTAGCTCGGTGCTAACGACGAGTCCTTCAATGGTTTTGTGTCAGTAAATTCAGCTCAGTCTGATGCACCGCAATTTTGTTGATAAGGAAAATCGTTTCATTAAATTCATATCAATACTTAGGTGTCTATATAGCACTGATCCCGCTAAATTTTATTTGTATAGAAAAATTATATGAGAGATAAGATTTTTTGCATTTCAACTATCGAAGTTGCGCGAAAAAATGAGCCTTATTGATGATACTCTCTCTGTTGAATACGTTGAACCATTTTTATCCACTAATTAATGGCGACCGGATATCAGTTCTTTCAATCGAGGACAACCCATGGTTAAGGTCTCACTTTTTATGTTATTGAACGGTAAATATGGCTCCTGATCATTTATTGACCAATATCCCCTGCACACAGTATGTATGTATGTATGTATGTATGTATGTATGAATTTTTATGCTTTAGATTAAATAACATAGATTTTCTTTATAATTAGTTATCATTTGTGAAAGATTTAGCCCTGATTGTTTGTTCTTGTTTAGGGAAAGATGAATTTGATGGTATATGTCAATGGAGCGTCCGATCAAGAATTAGGACCTTGGGTCACTTCACATAGAGCTTCAAATTGGGTGGGCTTCTATTTAGATTAACTATAGTGACTTAAAAACACTCATTTGGTTGTTTCTTATTTTTTTGGTTTGAGCCTCTTTTTCTGGATTCAGTTGTAGATTTTGAAAGTATATACACAACATTATTATTTTTTAATCTGAATGAAGAATAATTGTTCTACACTTTTGCCCTTTTCTAGATCACACATATTATGCCTATATTAACCCACATAGCAGAATCAAAAGAAGATTACAAAAAAGACTCCACATTGATGTTTTCTTCCCCCTCCAGCAGTTGCTCTGTTTGTGTTTGGGATGGTGAATTTTCTACCTCACAACGATATGGGACCCACACGACAAGGCGATGAAGAAGGTGAAGCTTATACAAAGTTTGTTTATCTAATGGTGATACTCTCTCTGTATTACGTTATCTAAACATATATAAGTTTTGAATATTTTATGTTTAAGGCCACGAAGATAATATGTATTTGATGTATTTTACACACAAAGTTTATTTATCTAATGTTGATTGTTATTTGAGGTATTTTACATACAAGTTTTATTATGACATGGATGAAAATTCCAACAAAAAGTCTGGTAATTTTTCTACTTTAAATCTTGATCATAAAAAAAAATTGTTATTTGTCTTGGGGTACATTTTGGGTGTGTTCGACAATTTTCACATAAAAAAGCTCAAGTTTTGATATTGTTGAGATCTTAATGGCTGTAGTTGATATTTTTATTTTTTGTTTGGTTCCTTTGATTGGAGATTTTCTTGCTAGAAAATGAGTGTATATATTGTTTGGTCTAGAAAATGAACTAAGTCCTTTGTTGTTTGATGTGGGTTCTTATTTATTTCCCTTTTTTTCTTTTTGAGTTCAATTGTATTTGGTACATTTGTTGTTTGATTGAATTGTTTGTGTGATTAAATTGAGATAAAAATTAGGGTAATTGGTTGTTGCTTTTGTTGTTTGGTTCCTTTGTTTACAGTCTTTTTTTAAAAGTCTGATTATTCAACATGTTTAAGGCCACGGAGAATATAGATAGAGTACAATCTTAGAATGTATTTCTCTGAGTAAGGAGATTGCTGAGTACGATACATTTTTTTTAACGACAAATTTACGAGTAAATTCTACAAGGTTAAAATAGGTATTGTTTTTCCCCAAAAGGAGTCCGAGCCATAGAAGAAGGAGACGAGACAGAGAGTGGAGGAGGATAAAAAGCCTCAGATTGAGGCAATGATAGAATAATGAAGGTGAGGTGGGCGTTGGAACATAATAATATTGTTGCTGAGGTGACAAAGCAGCTGCAGTCACGATTCCTACCCAACCCGGTTGTGATAAAGAAAAGAATTTAGTCTCTGATTGAAAGGGAGTTTTTGGAGAGAGGCAAAGGTGACTGAAAGTGGTACCGGCATCTGGCTTGAAGAAACAACTAGCGGTGAAATTGTATGTTGGAATGTTTGAAATATTGCAGGTTCTTTGTTTCATACATTTACATTCCTTTGCCCTTCTCAAGTTATTATGTGATTTCAGTTGTTTTTTTCAAAAAAAAAAATAAGTTTTGAATTTGTGGTGTTGGCCCTACAGGAGAACTTCCTCATGGTCTCTTTGAAAACACCGACCTTTGTGACATCCATGCTAAGTGCGTGATTATTACATTCTTAAGTAGTGTGTTTTTTCAATATGGAATTGGATCAGAGGAGGTTGTGTTTTTTGGATTGATACGTGTTTTAAGGATACGTAGATAATGATTGGATTTTGGAAAAGTTTTTATTATTTGTTGATGATGGGTTTTAGTGGTTTGATATGTAAATGTGTATATTGATATATAAGTATTTGTGTTGAAGGAATTAACACCTTTTTTATATAGTATGCATTTAGTTTTAAGTGAACTTGCATTTCTTAAAGCATCTAATCGTGTTAATGAAAATGATTCTTCCAAATACAAAAAGCACTAGAAAGGTGATACTTAAAATAATCTAACTATAATTGGTTCAACTCACCATGATTGTTAAACCTGATCAACTAAATTTATGGTTGACTTTTTATATGAGAATAATCATATTACAATATAAATCTAGTGATATAATTATGAAATTTTCCCACATAGTTACACATGAGATGATGGTTGTTTCATTTGGGGAGTATTCGTGATAGGGTGTAAAAGACTTTGAGAAGAGATTGAAGAGAAAAATCTACGAAGAAGTAACGGTATGAAAAAAAATTTAGACAGACGATTTCGACGAAAGATCTCATCTGTGCTATCATCGACCTATATCGTTCTATCGGTACTATATGAAACCAAGCATCGATTTATATTACGGAGGTAGTAATAAGCAATAGGCCCATAATGGTTGCTAACCGGAGTATATAACAATTCGGTAGTACTAATGATTTTCATTTTAATGAACCCACTATAAAGACCAATAAGAAAAACAAAATTTTCAAAATATTTCTTTTTATTTTAATATTACTTGATTTAACATAGGGACTTCTTTCTCCTAAGATAGCCTAATTAAAAGATTAAATAAATGAGTTCTCTCTCTGTCTCTCTCTTTTGTTCGAATCACAATCGTCTACCCCGCGCATCGCGCGAGTTTACAACTAGTAATAATAATAATGCTCTTGTGCGGACCGGACATGTGGCACCTGACGGTTGTAATACCCCGTACTTTTGGCTATATTTATTTTGGTGATTAATTAATTAAATGCGTATTAATTGGAAATTAATCCGGGTTATAAATACTTACAAGATGTGAGTTGGTATTTGATTACGTGCATATATGATTATATATGAACTAGGTATTATAAAATTTGTCATGAGATTTATATACGGCATTTTAGAAATTTTGTTGAGACGCGTGGGACCGCCGCGTCACGGTATAATATTTTGATAATAAAAGTGAATTTAAAATCTATAACCCGTATGGTCATTTTGAGTGAGCCAACGCGTCCGGAAGGGTCGAGATAGTCAGAAAACACTAGCCGGGGGTATAACTTGGGTCCCGGGGTATTTTTAGGCCATACCGGCAACTTAAAGGGTATTTTGGTAATTTTACATTTTTAGGAATTAAAAGTGACGAAAATTAGAGATGTAAATCTGATGTGGATTAAACCCACTAAGACCACTAACCATCCCATATTAAACCATTAAGCTACAGAGGTTATCTTTAGGTTTACAACTTTCCCCAAAACAAACCCTAGCCACCTTAAGCCACCATTGGAGAAGGAGCTTGGAGAGAGGAAATTCTGCAGAAAAACATCATCAAACCTACACCAAAGTCAGAAATCAAACCAAGGAAAGTGACTTTATTCCATTTAATTTCAGAGAATGTCTTTTCCATGTTAGAAATTGGAGAATATCGATTGTTCTTGAAAGATAATGAAAACCCGCGTAGTTTAGATCATAGAACTTGAGAAATTTGAGAAGGATTGCATGTAGAATGATAGGTAGATGTTTTTACTGATGATATACATGATTGAAAAGAAATTAAAACGGATTTTGTTGGGTTAATTCATGATTCAAAATGTTAGGGTTCATGTTCTTGAGATAATTGGGGAAAAGTGTAGAAATTCATATGTTAATTGATGTCGAAGAGATTTAATCCTTGAAAACATGTTAGGAGTTGACTTGAATATGTTTAGGATCACTTAGAGACCATAAAACGTTGTTGGGATGAACTTTGGATGAGATTAGAAGTGTTAAAATGGTTAAAAACGAGGAAGGGAAAAATCTGGGACGAATCTGGCATCTCGTTAGAAGCCCCTACCCAGGTCGTTCGAACGAACTCGTTCGAACGAGCTTCTAACGAGTTGACCAGTCGCTGCTAACGAGAATGGATTTCGTTCGATATCTCGTTCGAACGAGATATCATTAGAAGGTACAGTTCGTTCGAACGAACTGGGACCTCGTTCGAACAGCCTCGTTCGAACGAGACTTCTAACGAGTTGGCAGAGGAATCTCGTTCGAACAGTCTCGTTCGAACGAGACTTCTAACGAGTTGACAGTTTGGTCCTTTTTGGACTGTTTTGATATTTGGAGTTCCGTAAACTTATTCGAGGATATAGATATCATTCCGTAGATGTAGTAATGATAGAATTGGTACATTTGGGTATTTATGAGAAGGAAATTATATACAAGTGAGTTAAATTAGAATGAACCGTTTGGGTTGAGACGTGAGTGTCTATTATGACGTGAGAAAATTATGGCGCGTATGATTATAAACCGGAGTAGTATAAATTGTGATAATTATAGTTAGTACGAGAATGCGATGTGTACTACGATTAAAATACGATATTACTAAGACGTGTGTTTACTTAGTATTGGTATATGAATTGTATGTATGACATACCTACCATACTTGCTATCACGAGAGGTTGCGTTCGCTTAGGACCCTCTAATCCTTGTGTGCCTACGGGGGGGATATAGACTGGTACCTCGATGAACATAGGTCAGAGAAAGACTTATTGGGATGTTAGTAAGTCCGCTGATCGTGGGAGCGTAGGTATGTGCGTGACCCATGTGATGTGACTGTGTTCGCCTCCACTATTTGTGATTTGTGTTATCTGAACTATTCCTGAGAGATTCGGAATATGTGATCCTTATGTACGTGATGTACCGGGATGGATAGCAGCGTATGTGTGCACCGCAACTTAGTTCTCGGGGTGCTTGTATTGTATATTTATGATGTGAATAATATACACTTAATTAATGAGAACCTTCATGTTAATGATGTGAATATAATTACGGTATTGTTTCGAGAAATATAACGAGTTAACTGGTAGTTATATATATTTCATATTGAACATATGAGTTACGTTAAACCCTACTTAATTACGAGCGTTATTATGTTAAGAGAACCGAGTAATAATGGTAGGTCCTATGATAGTCTATCTAGATATGTTGTCACTTAGCTAGTAGAGTGTATCACTCTAGATGGGTACTTACATTAGGAGTGCACAGTTAGACGAGAGGTGAGAATATCATGTGAGTGCACGTCCTAACATGAACTTTGCATTTAATGTTTTAAATGTTTTTAAAGCACTTGCAGGTTTTTAAAATATAACTCCACATTCGGGATCTGACCCGTTTGCTTTTCAAATCTTTTTCTTGTAAAACCATTTTAGGTGCCCAGCCATAAGGACACCAAGCATAGGATACTCATTCAGGTGACGAGCTGTAGCTGCTTATGGAAGCTACAGGGACTTTGCTTATAGACGCTTCCATCTTTTGGATTCCAGAGTCACTATCTATCAGTTGTAGGGCATGTTGCCCATTTCTATTAGACATCTTTTACATTTCAGTTTTCAGACTTTAGCATGTATTATTTCAGTATTCGGTTATTTATTTCAGTTATGGGATTGTAGTGAGGAGTTTTCCTCCAGACTTTATTTACACTATGTGATGATTATTCGTTTTACTTAAGTATGATGAATGGTGCTATTTATTTCTTCATTACACTTGTTGCATGTTAATCGGACCTTAATTAAAATTTGGCACTTACTTTTTAAATACTAGGTGGTTAGTAATAATAAAAATGTTTTCGACAGTGATGCTATTAACTGAGCCAACTTGGCATTTTGAATTAATTTAATAAAGGAGTAGCTACCCGGTATTTAATTAGTCGGGGTGTCACAGGTGGTATCAGTAGCATTAGGTTCTAGTGTCCTTTAGGATCTGTACGGCTATTATGTTTCCGCTAAGTCTCTTTGATATAGAGCCCTATATTTTAGGACTGTTGTACTCCTTTTTGTATGCTTCGTTCTTCAGCTATATTAAGTTTATAACCGTGAACTTATAAACTTTGTTCTTATTTCAGATGCCTCCACGACGTGCACGACGAGTTCCCAGGGATGCAACGCCCGAACCCCAGCCCGCTCAAGTTCAGGGCATGATGAACGCCGCTGAGGTTGCAGCTATAGTAGCCCAAGCGGTAAATGCCGCGATTGCCATGATTCAGCAGGCACCGCCTCAGGCGCCGGTTGCCGCGCCAGCACAGGTTAATGCATTCCCGTCTGCTTGGGAGCGTGTACGAGATGCTTTTCAGAAAGCTCATCCGCCAGAGTTTGCAGGTAGTTCAGATGCAGTAGTCTCGAGCCAATGGAGGAAAGATATACAGAGGCATCTGAGGATGCATGAGTGCACTGATGTTCAGAAACAGGTGCTAGCTACTTTCAAACTAGTGGGATCTGCACTACAGTGGTGGGAGTCTATTACCACCGCAGAGGAGAGGGATACTCTCAAGATTCAGGAGTTCTGGGTGCGGTTCGACCGCAAGTACTTTTCGTCAGCTGTTCATACGGAAATGAGGAGAAGATTGATGAGCCTGAAGCAGGAAGGCAAGATAGTGGCCGAGTATGAGGCCGAGTTCACTAATCTGTTGAACATCGTTCCAGACGAGATACCAATAGAGAAGAAGTAGATTGAGAAGTTCACCGACGGGTTGAATTGGAGGATCCGTCAGCATCTACTAGGGAACCTATCCTTGGCCACATATTCTGATGTGGTTAACGCTGCATTGTTACACTGCCAGGACCATCGTTTTCATATGGCCGAGGGCAAGAGGTCGGGAGAGTATAGCCATCAGGGCAGGACTGGAGGACATGGTGCTAGCGGGGCACAATCTGGTCAGGGGCAGAGACAGAATGAGCAGGGCTCCCAGCAGTGGGATAATAAGAGGTTCCGGTCAGGGAACTACAGGCAGGGACAGGGAGGTTTCCGTCAGGGCCATCAGGGTCCAAACGGCCATCAGGGCCAACAAGGGCAGAATGAGCAGCAGTTTCATCAGGGCCAGCAGGGCCAAGGGAGGAACGGTAACGGCCACCAGGGCCGGGGACAGCAGGGGCAGAGAGGGGGGAACTTCCCAGGGAAGTGCTTTGTTTATGGCAAGACTGGCCATAAACGACAGGATTGTCCTGATAGGGGCAGGGCCCCACAGGAGCAGCAGCAGGGTGCTCGCCAGGAGCCACAGAGGCCTATGTTTCCCGTCGCTCTTCCCGCACCGCCACAGATGGCAGCATTGCCACCCATTCCAGCAGTCCCAATTCAGTAGGGGCAGCTACAGTATGGACGTGTCTATAACGTCCACCAGGCTGCAGTTCCACAGGCACCGCCCGCGATCGAAGGTACGTTTCCTATCCATGGCACTATAGGTCGGGTATTGTTTGATACGGGTGCTACACATTGTTTTATAGCTACACACTTCGCGAAAGCTTTAGGATTGTTAGCTACGGCAGAGAGCACAGTGACGTGTGTCGACTCACCATTGGGGAGTGTGTCACTTATTTTCTTTATATGCCGGGGAGTGGGGGTAGAGATTGGTGGTTTGGTATTGCCTGCAGACATGTTAGTGTTAGACATGCATGTTCACGATGTGATCATCGGTATGGATTGGCTCGTAGCATATAGAGCCATGATTGATTGCTTCAGCGGGAGCATTGTTTTTGCCATTCCGAGGCAAGAGATGTTTGTAGTGGCGATGACTCGCCCAGAGGGAGGATCGACCGCTCATCTGTATTACATTGAGGAGGATACCTCTAAGGAGGTTGTGATCCCTTTAGATTCGATCCCAGTTGTCAGGGAGTATTCGAATGTGTTTCAGGAGATACCAGGCTTACCACCCAGTCGAGAGATAGACTTCGTTATAGATTTGCTACCGGGTACGAGACCTATTGCACGCGCACCGTACCGTATGGCTCCAGCTGAGATGAGAGAGCTACGGGATCAGATAGAGCAGCTGTTAGGTCAGGGCTTTATTCGCAGGAGTACCTCACCTTAGGGAGCTCCAGTTCTATTTGTGAAGAAGAGGGATGGTTCACTGAGATTGTGTGTGGACTACCGAGAGTTGAATAAGGTCACGATACGGAATAAGTACCTGTTGCCTCGAATCGATGACTTATTCGACCAGTTGAGAGGATATTCTTTCTTCTCGAAGATTGACTTGAGATCGGGTTACCATCAGTTGCGTATCAGAGAGGAAGATGTCTCGAAGACTGCGTTCTTATCGAGATATGGTTCTCACGAATTTCGGGTTATGCCTTTTGGTCTGAACAACGCTCCAGCTGTGTTTATGGACTTGATGAACAGAGTGTTTAGGGACTTCCTAGATCAGTTTGTCATTGTCTTCACTGATGACGTTCTGGTTTACTCCCAGACAGAGGAAGAACACGCCGAGCATTTGAGGCAGGTTTTGCAGACACTTCGTCCGAACGAGTTGTATGCAAAAAATGAGAAGTGCGGGTTTTGGCTGAAGGAAGTCCAGTTCTTGGGTCACATTATTTCTGACCGAGGAATATCTGTTGATCCGGGGAAGGTGTCAGCGGTGAGGGAGTGGGGACAGCCCACGACACCAACTGAGATTCGTAGTTTCTTGGGTCTAGCAGGATACTACAAGAGGTTTATTCGAGGTTTCTCGGAGATAGCAGGTCCTTTGACACATCTGACTCGTAAGGGTGTGCCCTACATCTGGAGTGATGCCTGCCAGTGGGCATTCGATGAATTAAAGGACAAATTGACCTTAGCACCTGTGTTAGCATTGCCGAGACCGGGAGTTGAGTATTTGGTTTACACCGATGCGTCTTTGCAAGGACTGGGAGGTGTATTGCAGCAGGAGAGACATGCCATAGCTTATGCTTCTCGTAAGCTTAAGCCTCATGAGAAGAATTACCCCACGCATGATTTGGAGTTGGCAGCAGTGGTATTTGCCCTACGGATTTGGAGGCACTATCTTTTGGGGGAGAAGTTCCAACTGTTCACGGACCACAAGTCCCTACAGTACTTGTTCACGCAGAAAGAGTTGAATATGCGGCAACGTAGGTGGCTTGAGTTTGTGAAAGACTACCAGTTCGACATCCAGTATCACCCGGGTAAGGCTAACGTGGTAGCAGACGCGTTGAGCCGCAGGCCAGCAGATGAGGTGGCAGAGGTGTGGAAAGCTAAGTGGAAGGAATTGGGACACCAGGATGCAGTGGCCCGATCTTTCATGTCTGTGATGACCGTTACACCGCAGATTGTCACGAAGATAGTACGGGCACAGGCTAATGACTCGTTCTGTCAGGAGCAGATAGTTCGATTACTTGCAGAGGGAGCCGAGTCCTATACCGTTAGCTCAGACGGGGGATTGCGCTCCAATGGGAGATTGGTAGTTCCGGAAGGGGAAGAATTGTGGCACGATGTGATGGCAGAGTCGCACGGCTCACGGTTCGCGGTACATCCCGGAGGGGACAAAATGTACCGAGACATGAGACGGCAGTATTGGTGGAGCGGTATGAAGAGAGATATGGCTGAGTTTGTTTCGAAATGCACCACTTGTCAGCTTGTAAAAGTGGATCATCAGAGACCGGCAGGATTGCTACAGCCATTGGAAGTCCCGGTGTGGATGTGGGAGAGCATATCCATGGACTTTATCACGGGATTGCCTACGTCGCAGAGGGGTCACGACTCCGTTTGGGTAATTGTGGACAGGTTGTCCAAGGTCGCTCACTTCTTACCCGTAAGGACTGACTACACTACGGGACAGTATGCCCAGCTCTTCATTTCAGAGATTGTGAGACTTCACGGAGTGCCCCTAAATATCGTGTCTGACAGAGACAAGATATTTGTTTTGAGGTTTTGGGAGAGTTTCCAGGAGGCAATGGGCACAGAATTGCGGTTGAGTACGGCTTATCATCCGCAGACCGATGGGCAGACAGAGCGCACCAACCAGATGTTGGAGGACATGCTACGCATGTGCATTATTGACTTCGGGGGTGGATGGGAGCAGTACCTTCCACTGGTGGAGTTTGCTTACAACAACTCCTATCAGTTCACGATTGGCATGGCTCCGTTTGAGGCATTGTACGGTAGGCTTTGTCGTTCCCCAGTATGTTGGTTGGAGGTGGGGGACAACAAACTACTTGGATCGGAAGTGATTCAGGATACTTCGGCAAGGATTGAGTTGATTCGGAGTCGCATTCGGGTAGCTCAAGACAGGCAGAAGAGTTATGCTGATGCGAAGAGGTTTTTCAGGGAGTTCCAAGTGGGGGACCAGGTTTTGCTCAGGGTATCTCCTATGAAGGGGATTTTGCGATTCGGGAAGAAGGGAAAGTTGGCACCGAGGTATGTCGGCCGTTTTCTATCATTGAGCGAATCGGACCGGTTGCGTATAGACTTGGACTACCGGAGCACTTGCATCGGATTCACGACGTGTTCCATATTTCCTCGCTGAGGAAATACCTTAGAGATGATTTAGCTCATTCTCACATTTCTGTGGAGGACATCGATCTCCAGCCGGATAGCTTCTACGAGGAGGGGCCGATTGCTATTTTGGACCGAAGCGAGAGGAAACTGCGGTCAAAGATGGTTCCGTTAGTGCGTGTTCAGTGGCGACATCACAATGTCAAGGAGTCCACATGGGAGCGCGAGGATGAGATGCGCGATAGTTATCCAGAGTTATTTTTAGCAGGTACTTTCTAGTTTTTAATTTCGGGACGAAATTCAGTTATTAGGGGGGAAGTATGTAATACCCCGTACTTTTGGCTATATTTATTTTGGGGATTAATTAATTAAATGCGTATTAATTGGAAATTAATCCGGGTTATAAATACTTACGAGATGTGAGTTGGTATTTGATTATGTGCATATATGATTATATATGAACTAGGTATTATAAAATTTGTCATGAGATTTATATACGGCATTTTAGAAATTTTGTTGAGACGCGTGGGACCGCCGCGTCACGGTATAATATTTTGATAATAAAAGTGAATTTAAAATCTATAACCTGTATGGTCGTTTTGAGTGCGCCAACGCGTCCGGAAGGGTCGAGATAGTCAGAAAACACTAGTCGGGGGTATAGTTTGGGTCCCGGGGTATTTTTAGGCCATACCGGCAACTTAAAGGGTATTTTGGTAATTTTACATTTTTAGGAATTAAAAGTGACGAAAATTAGAGATGTAAATCTGATGTGGATTAAACCCACTAAGCCCACTAACCATCCCATATTAAACCATTAAGCTACGGAGGTTATCTTTAGGTTTACAACTTTCCCCAAAACAAACCCTAGCCACCTTAAGCCACCATTGGAGAAGGAGCTTGGAGAGAGGAAATTCTGCAGAAAAACATCATCAAACCTACACCAAAGTCAGAAATCAAACCAAGGCAAGTGACTTTATTCCATTTAATTTCAGAGAATGTCTTTTCCATGTTAGAAATTGGAGAATATCGATTGTTCTTGAAAGATAATGAAAAACCATGTAGTTTAGATCATAGAACTTGAGAAATTTGAGAAGGATTGCATGTAGAATGATAGGTAGATGTTTTTACTGATGATATACATGATTGAAAAGAATTAAAACGGATTTTGTTGGGTTAATTCATGATTCAAAATGTTAGGGTTCATGTTCTTGAGATAATTGGGGAAAAGTGTAGAAATTCATATGTTAATTGATGTCGAAGAGATTTAATCCTTGAAAACATGTTAGGAGTTGACTTGAATATGTTTAGGATCACTTAGAGACCATAAAACGTTGTTGGGATGAACTTTGGATGAGATTAGAAGTGTTAAAATGGTTAAAAACGAGGAAGGGAAAAATCTGGGACGAATCTGGCATCTCGTTAGAAGCCCCTACCCAGGTCGTTCGAACGAACTCGTTCGAACGAGCTTCTAACGAGTTGACCAGTCACTGCTAACGAGAATGGATTTCGTTCGATATCTCGTTCGAACGAGATATCGTTAGAAGGTACAGTTCGTTCGAACGAACTGGGACCTCGTTCGAACAGCCTCGTTCGAACGAGACTTCTAATGAGTTGGCAGAGGAATCTCGTTCAAACAGTCTCGTTCGAACGAGACTTCTAACGAGTTGACAGTTTGGTCCTTTTTGGACTGTTTTGATATTTGGAGTTCCGTAAACTTATTCGAGGATATAGATATCATTCTGTAGATGTAGTAATGATAGAATTGGGACATTTGGGTATTTATGAGAAGGAAATTATATACAAGTGAGTTAAATTAGAATGAACCGTTTGGGTTGAGACGTGAGTGTCTATTACGACGTGAGAAAATTATGGCGCGTATGATTATAAACCAGAGTAGTATAAATTGTGATAATTATAGTTAGTACGAGAATGCGATGTGTACTACGATTAAAATACGATATTACTAAGACGTATGTTTACTTAGTATTGGTATATGAATTGTATGTATGACATACCTACCATACTTGCTATCACGGGAGGTTGCGTTCGCTTAGGACCCTCTAATCCTTGTGTGCCTACGGGGGGGATATAGACTGGTACCTCGATGAACATAGGTCAGATTAAGACTTATTGGGATGTTAATAAGTCCGCTGATCGTGGGAGCGTAGGTATGTGCATGACCCATGTGATGTGACTGTGTTCGCCTCCACTATTTGTGATTTGTGTTATCTGAACTATTCCTGAGAGATTCGGAATATGTGATCCTTATGTACGTGATGTACCGGGATGGATAGCAGAGTATGTGTGCACCGCAGCTTAGTTCTCGGGGTGCTTGTATTGTATATTTATGATGTGAATAATATACACTTAATTAATGAGAACCTTCATGTTAATGATGTGAATATAATTACGGTATTGTTTCGAGAAATATAACGAGTTAACTGGTAGTTATAAATATTGCATATTGAACATATGAGTTACGTTAAACCCTATTTAATTACGAGCGTTATTATGTTAAGAGAACCGAGTAATAAGGGTATGTCCTATGATAGTCTAGCTAGATACGTTGTCACTTAGCTAGTAGAGTGTATCACTCTAGATGGGTACTTACGTTAGGAGTGCACAGTTAGACAAGAGGTGAGAATATCATGTGAGTGCACGTCCTAACATGTACTTTGCATTTAATGTTTTAAATGTTTTTAAAGCACTTGCAGGTTTTTAAAATATAACTCCACATTCGGGCTCTGACCCGTTTGCTTTTCAAATCTTTTTCTTGTAAAACCATTTTAGGTGCCCAGCCACAAGGACACCAAGCATAGGATACTCATTCAGGTGATGAGCTGTAGCATCTTGTGGAAGCTACAGGGACTTTGCTTATAGATGCTTCCATCTTTTGGATTCCAGAGTCACTATCTATCAGTTGTAGGGCATGTTACCCAGTTCTATTAGACATCTTTTACATTTCAGTTTTCAGACTTTAGCATGTATTATTTCAGTATTCGGTTATTTATTTCAGTTATGGGATTGTAGTGAGGAGTTTTCCTCCAGACTTTATTTACACTATGTGATGATTATTCGTTTTACTTCAGTATGATGAATGGTGCTATTTATTTCTTCATTACACTTGTTGCATGTTAATCGGACCTTAATTAAAATTTGGCACTTACTTTTTAAATACTAGGTGGTTAGTAATAATAAAAATGTTTTCGACAGTGATGCTATTAACTGAGCCAACTTGGCATTTTGAATTAATTTAATAAAGGAGTAGCTACCCGGTATTTAATTAGTCGGGGTGTCACAACGGTGAGCCTAGAAATTATCAGCTAAATTATAGGCACACTCTCTCTTTTTTCTGGGCTCACTGCCAGGTGATACATGTCTGATCTGCACTCTTAAAATGCAGACTGACCCACACAATAACAGTATTGTGTACGTGTGTGTGTGCATGTGTGTGTGTGTGTGTGTGTGTATGTGTGTGTGTGTATAGGACAAAATGGAAATGAAAAGGAAAAAATAGTTGAGTAAAATTTAAAGGAGTAGATGTGCGATTGTTAATGAGAAATATAAAGAAAGTGAAATCGTGGGTCATAACATGAGTTATAAGAAATAAAATGGTTGACATCACAATTTAAACTCATGGTTTCAAGGTTTAGAATTTGAGTTATGGTTCATCATGAAAATTTAAGGTAAGGTTTACACAATATGATCCTTTGAATCTGCCAAGTATTCCTTTTGTTCCTCATCTATTTGGACTACAATTATTGATATCGTGAAGTTCATTGAAATCCAATATATGGTTAGATTGAAATAGTGTGTTTGTTTGTTTGGTTAAAGTGACAACAATTATTAAACAACATTGAGATTGGGCACTTGCCAAATTCTTCAAAGTCCATAATCCGTAATAAGGCTTTGAGATGCATAGGTTAGGTGAGGTGAAGTCCGGTGACTCATTGATGTGTTATTGAGAATTAAATTTGCACAATAGTTGAGTGTCGCATTGGACTTGTATACAGTGTTCCTATGGTTATATTGTTGGTTAGCTTTATCATATTGAGCGTTATATTCCCTTTTTATAATTAAATGCATTACAAAACCAATCATTAAAGGAGAGGAACCCTTATGCAGGTAGTATACAAATCAACAGGAACAAAAATAAAACAACCGATATTACCACCTACAGAAAAAGACCAAAGAAAACAGTACAAAAGTCCCCCGAGCCTATAGCCCACTGTATAACTCCTCTAAAAACTCTAAGAATTTTGGAATAGAAACAACATGTCTATCCTTGTACCAAATCAGAAGGGTGCTAAAAACATATAAAGAATCTTATACGGACCCATCTCAATATCTTCAAAATATCTCGAGTACATATCTTGTTAAATTATCCAAAAATACAATGAGGTACCAACCGCCACACTTAGATGTCTCCCTTACATCCCCCCTAAGAAGGGTGACAAGCCTCTAGTCATTAACCGACTTCTCCTTAGTCTTTTCTTCCTCCTTACATCACTAAAATCGAGTAGTCATTAACCAACTTCTCTTTCGTAACCCCTCAGTCGACAAAATATCCCATCTCACCATTGTCCACACAAAGAAACTCACTTTCAAAGGCACTTTAGCTTTCCATATTTTCTTTCATGGGAAGTAATCTCTATGGTTCCCATTTCACTCAATTTGGGATAGTAAACTCTTACCGTAAGGACCCCTGCCCTGCCCTCCTTCCATCTCAAGTCATCCTCCTCACTCGAAGGATGAGGGGTTGAACCCAACCATTCAAAACAATCCCCAACCTCTTCGAGTTCCCAATCACATAACCTTCTACCGAACTGAGGATTCTACATCACTCGATCTCCAATAATTTACATATGATCGGCAACAAATGCATCGCCCCAAACTGAAAATTACTGGAAACTGATTCCGGATAGAAATGTTCTTCGCCCACCTATTTTTCCAAAACCTTATTCTATTTCCTCTCCCTAAATGAAACTCCGTGTGCCTTGAGAATTCTACCCACCCCTTCGCTATGTTCTTCCACATCCCAACCCCTTGACAAAATCGACCAACACTCGGTCCACTACCCAGATGCGCACCCCCCCCCCCTTGCCACCACTACTCTTCTCCATAACATGTCCTCTTCTCGAGGGAATTCCACAACCACTTACCTAACAAATCTTTGTTGAATAGCTCTAGGTTTTTTACCCCCTCCTCCACAGGTCTGCAAACCTCTTCCAAACATACTAAGCAATCCTTAAACTTGTCCTCATTGCCTCTCCACAAGACGTCTCTCATTAATTTCTCCATCTTCTTTCGAATAGCACCCGATAATGGCAAGATAGACTTAAAGTAAGTAGGCAGACTAGACAATGTACTGTTGATTAATGTCAACTGCCTAACTTCTGATAGATAACCATTCTTCTAGCCCGCCAACCTTCTTCTCATTCTTTCTAGAACGTCTTCCCAACTCACAGTATGCTTAAACTTAGCTCCCAATGGTAACCATAGGTAAGTAGTGGGGACCAAACAAATCCTACATCCCAGCATCTAAGCCAGGCCCTCCACATACACGATCGCCCCGATCAAAATCATGTCACACTTCCTTATATTAATACAAATACCCGACACCACGTCAAAGTAAATGAGAAGAAACGTCATAGCCCAAATCTACCCCCGATGTGACATATAGAAAATAATTATTTCATACACATACAGGAGATACAAAATCATAATCATGTTCGTGCTTGGATGCCCAATCACGAAACTTCCTATCCATCTCGCATCAATCACATGGCCTACCATCCAATTGAATGCCTCCATAACCAATATAAATAGAAATCGGGACCATGGGTCACCCTGTCAAAGACCTCTAGAGATGGGGGGAAACCGTCTAGCACCCTATTAATCAAGATAGAGAACCTGACTATAGAGATGGATCCCCTCATCCAACGACACCGCCTCTCTTCGTACCCCATCCTCCTAAACATGTACAAAAATAAATTATAATTGACATGATCTTATTCCTTCTCAATGTCACCCTTGCATGCAATTCCTAGGACCCCACTTCTTATCTTGGATTCCACACATTCATTGGCCATAAAAATTGTATCTATAATTTCCCTTCCCCCTATGATAGAATTTTGAGACTCCGAGATAAGAGGATCAATGACTCTCCTAAGCCTAACAGAGATGACTTTGTCCAGAAGTTTATAGACACTCCCAATCAAACTGATAAGTTTGAAATCGTTAATATGAATTGACCCGGCCTTATTTGAGATCAAGGTTATAATCGTCGCATTCAGACTCCTCAAGAAGTAACCCCTGTCATTGAACTTAATAAAGAAATCCATAACATTTCTCCTGACAACAAACTAACAATGCTAAAAGAAGACCATCGAGAAACCATCGGGACGAGGTTCCCTGTCTTCGCTCATCGACTTTAGCACCTGCACTACTTCCTCCTCAGTGAACTGTCCCTCTAACCTCTGGGCATCAGCCTCATAATGCTTCCCAACTCTGCCCCAGCAAGAGAAGGTTTCCACTCCTCGTTCTCCCTAAACAAATTCTCAAAAAACTAATATATAACTCCCTTACCTTTCTTACCTCTTCGAACTCCACCACCCACTTCAATTTACTTGATATGGTTACTGTGCCGATGTGAGTTAGCCACTTTGTAAAATAATTTATTATTCTTATAACCCTCTCTTAATGACAATGCCCTCATTTTTGCCTCTAGCTAATCAATTCTTTAATAAGGCTTCTCCTAATATCCCCTTTCATATCCTCCATCTCCCTTTTTTCCTCCCCAGAGAGGATGAGACTCCCTTCCTTCTCATCCAAATGCTTGACTTCCTCCATATATCATGCAATCGTCTCCGTAACATTATTGAACTCCTCTCTATTACAGCATTTGATATCTTCTTTAAGAAGATGTAGCTTATAGGCTAGTCCAAAACTAGCAATACAGGCAACTACATAACTTAATCACCATTTATTCACTTTTTGTATAAAATCTGCCTCCTTCACCCACAAATTTTCAAATCTGAAGGGAATCCTACCTTCTCCCCCCCCCCCCCCCCCCCCATACACACACAGATTCTACCACTAATTCTCAAATATGAAGGGTATCCTACCTTCTCTCCACCCCCACAATCTAATATGATTGATCAATGATCCAATATCATCCCAGGGACACTACAAGAAAAATGGGTATTAGGGACGGGAGTATTTGGGACGACATTGTCATTTCGTCTCTTAAAAGTATCATTTGGGATGGATTTTAATTACCGTCCCTTTTGATAAATCACAAAAGGGACGATTTTTAAAATCCATTCCGTTTGCTATACCGTATGAGACGATTATTAAAAACCGATCCTTGAAGTGTATAGGACTTTTTAGCGGTTTTTGTTCTCAAAAAAATATAAGTGACGGATTTTTAAAATTTTCCCATTTGGTATAGAAAAAAGAGACGATTTTTAAAATCCGTCCCATTTGGTATAGGAAATAGGATTGATTTTAAAAACCGTCCATTTTTCTATACCTTGATTTTTAGCTTGTTTCCAAATAGATATAAGGGGAGGTTTTTAAAAACCATCCTATTTAATAAGTCACGAAAGGGACGGAATTTAAAACCGTCCCATTTGGTATACCAAACTGTATGGTTTTAAAGTCCGTCCCTTTTGATATACCAAAAGGGACTATTTTTTCCGACCCTTTTGGTATTTTTTCCCTCATTTTTCATCCCTTTTCCAAATTCCACTCACTCTCTCTCTCTCCCCCTTTCCCGACTCACCCTCTTTCTCACTCATCAATCTCTCTCTCAATCTCTCTCTCAATATCTCTCCCTCTCTGTCGTAGCCGCCCACCCCCCTGTGCAACCTCCTCTCCCTACGAAACCCTACGCCTAAGATATGTATAACTTTCTCTATGAGTATTAGTACAACCTGACAGTTTATTTTATGTGGATGCAACATTGAAGTTTTCATTTTATCCTTTTAAAATGGATATTTTTAGGAATCATTTAGTTGGTATTTTAGGTGATTTAGGAGTAACTGTTTATCTCTTAAAGTAGTTGGTATTTTCTTCGTGAAATTTATTTATCTTAGGGATTTGATTGATGCTTCCATGTTTAAGCATCTTAGTGTTCTGTAAAAGTAACTTCATTAGAATCAATAAAAGGTAAGTACTTGCAAGCCCCATTCTTAGGTATCACATTATTATGCACAGTTGGAAATTTAAATGGAATATTTCATCGTATTAGAGGACCGAATTCAGGATTTAAATGGAATATTTCATCATGAATGTAGTATAACTTAGCTTGTTATGAACAGTTGGAAATTTATGATGCATACAGTTGGATTAAAGGGATATAAACATGTTTGAAAGTATTTTATAAATCTGAACCAAATATAAAACTCCTTATCGCAAATATTTTTTGACTATTTGTTTGTAGTCACATTACATTGTGCTGTTGTTGGTGTTTCTCATGTATATCCCTACTTACATTGTGTTGTTGGTGGTGTTTCTTATGTATATCATGTATTTATATGAAGCCCTTTATGTCTAAGTCATTGACAACAACAGTCTTGTTGCTGTGATTAGGATCAGTAGACAAATTAGAGTTGGTCTAACTTAGAATTTGATTCCCTTATGTATAGGTTGATCACGATTGTTTCTATGTTTTCTACTTGTGCTAATATTGGGCCTTTTTATAATCTTGTTTCATTATGAATTTTTTGAATAATTTGGTTGACATGTACTAAAAATGTGTGTCGTTGGACACTTCTCGATTATTTTTGATAGGATGAGTCACAAGACGATGGTATTATGGAAATTAAAGAATGGTGGATGTGCACAAGGCGGTGAGTCTGTGTTCGCAATCATTTGTGTTCGGATATGCGCGTGTAGAGCAATATAAGACGACTAAAGGTATTGTTGACAACCCTAGTTAGGTTAGTGTTGATTTTGTTATGGAATTGTTAGATTATTCATCATGTGTTCTTTAATGTTTGACAATTTTGGAAACTTTTATGTTGTTCTTTAATGGTATTTTGCATAATGCTCGATTGCATGAAATATTCCATTTAATGTTCGATTCATTTTTTACAGTATGAGTCACAAGACAATGGTAATGTGGAACTCGATGGTTGTTGGTTGTGCACAAGGTGATGAGTCTATGTTCACAATCGTGTGTTTGGGAACACGCGTGTGTAGAACAATATAAGACGATTAGAGGTATTGTTAGCAACTCTTGTTAGGTTTGTGTTTATTTTGTTATGGAATTGTTCGAGTATTCATTTTGTGTCCTTTAATGTTAATGGTTCTACAAACTTTTATGTTGTTCGGTAATGTTAAAAGTACTGCAAACTTTTACATTGTTCAAAAATCAAAATGTACTTGCTTGGTAGAAAACTTGGAGGTTATGTGGAGAAATAGAGTTGGACAAAAAATCGAATTAGAGAAAGAAAAGCAAGCATGAGAAAACGAATTTGCATGCGGCTAAGGCTATTGTTGCCACTATTTGTGTGAATATTATTAACTTTGTTACATCTTAGTTATTTTTACGCTTTGACTTTGGTTAGATTATAATAGATAAAGAATCTTTAGTCTGTTGCTTATTTGTCCTTGTGAATGTGTGAGTGGTATGGAGGTAGAACGAGAGGTTGATTTCTTTGAACCCCCTTTTTTGCGTTGCCCGAGATGGGTGATTAAGTACTTCGAGTTTTCTTTTCTTGTTGAGTTTCAATGTTCTACCTATTACTATTATAATTTATTAAATGGTGATTAAGTACTTGGAGTTTTAATGTCGTGTATACTTTTCGTATTCTATGGATTAAAATGAATAACATATATTGTTCAAACAAATAGGAGGGTGAGAGGAATAATTATATTTTGTCTTCATTGTCTAAATCTTTTCAAATCAAATCTTTCTTCCTTATTTTTTCTAATTGGGTGAAAGTTGTGAAATTATAGATCGAGTGTTTGTTTTCTTATTCTCTCTTTGATTTTTTTTTATAATTTTTTTTATATTTTTTTTGTTTTTAGCTCTATACAAATGCCCCTTAAGGAATTAACACAGTTTGTTTTCAAATGGTGGACAATGTTTGGAGGCGCTTTAAGTATCGTATGAAAGAGGACTATTATGAGGCATATGACAATGACATTGAGTGACTTGCAAATGCACCTCTCCAAGTTGATCCCGATATATGGCCTAAATTAGTGACTTATTGGGGTGAAAAAGATACGATGGTATGGCATATGTAGAATTAATTTTTGTTTATTTCTATTGATGGTTTATATGTATCAAAATTGTAACATGATTTGACTTTTTATATAGCGAGTGCCGGCCCAAAACATTGAAAATAGAGCAAACCTTTGTGCCCACCCTAGGATTGGGAGGACGTCAAATCCTGATGTTCTAGAAAAGGTCAGCATCATATTTTATATTTGTTACATATTCTTTTATGCTTTTAGTTTGAGGACGATTATGTTGCATTTCATCATTACTATTATGAATGTAATATTAATTAAAAAATAATAGATGAAAAAAGACAACTTGCCTATCGACAAGCCTAGTGTGTATAGAGAGACTCGAATGTTGAAGGATAAGACGTATAGTACGGAGGATGGAGAGGTTGATATAAAGGTATTATATTTTAGTGTCCGTTGTTATTGACTAACGTAAAAAATATTACACTAAGCGCTTTATGGTATTGCACACTATTTAAAGATCTTTTCTTAATTTGTAGGAAAGTATACAAAGACAGTTGCATGTGATATAGGAAGAACAACAAAATGGCCCTAAAGTGAGAGATTAAATATTTGAGGATGTCATTGGTCATGACAGACATGGACGTGCATTATGTATGGGGTTTGTATTCGATCGGCATTTGTAAGGTCCATCCCTTCTAAATTTTATGAGAGCGAGATCGAACGGTTGCAAAATAGGATTGAAGAGGGAGAGAACCATCATCGTGAAGAGATGGCTAAGAAGATTGAGGATGGAGACACTCGTCATCGTCAAGTGATGGGTGAGTTGAAATAACTAATGTCACAGACCACCAATAAAGTATTTCGTATGATACAAAATGTTGAATTCCCAGTACCACCAGATGATTCCCCGAGTACTTCCAATATACAGCTGTAGGGAACTGGTATACTCATTTCCCACCGCTATCCAATTATAAGGAAAAATTTATTTTGAGTTACTAGGTCATAAGTCTTTAGGAAACACACCATCTTTAATTTCAGCTTATTCAAATGATTGAAACTAAATATAGGCTTCAATAAAGAAATTAAAGGGTCAAAACTGTTAGACTTTTGTTTAAAAACATTCTGTTAAAGGGTGAAAATGTAAAATAGTAACAAAATGGTCCCGTGTGAGAAACGAGCACCTGGCACGGAACCAATATAACTCCTATGAACTGACCGCGTAGTCTCCAGACTCCATATTTTAGTATACGATGAGAATTTGTAAACATCTAGACTTAGGCTTTAAAACATGATGTCAAAGGGTGAAAATGTAAAACAGCGACGAAATAATCTGGTAAGATACATGAGGACCTCACAAGGGACCATTCTAACTCATACGAACCGACCGCATAGTCACCGGACTCCCGATTCGAGTATACAACTAGAATTTATAAAAAAATTGACTGAGGTTATAAAAAATGTCGTTAAAGGGTGGAAACATAAAATAATCATAAAACGATCCTGTAAGAGGAATGAGCACGTCGCACATGACCAACGTAACTCGTAGGAATTGACTATACAGTGTTCGGATACAACGAGAATTTACAAAATTTAGACTTAGGCTTAAAAACATGTCGTCAAAGGGTGAAGATGTAAATATCCACCAAACGGTCCTGTAAGAGGCACGAGCACCTCGCATGGGACCAATATAACTCGTATGAACCGATCGCGTAGTCACCGAACTCCCCATTTGATTATACAACGAGGATTTGCTTAGTTTAGAATTAAGCATAAAACATGCCATCAAAGAGTGAAAAAAAAACACACAACGATCCCATAAGAGGTACGGACACCTATCACAGGACCAAAGTAACTCGTACAAACCAATCACGTAGTCATCAGACACCGAATTTGCGTATACAATGAGGATTTGCAAAATTTATAAATGGTTAGACTTATGATTAAAAACATGTCGTCAAAGGGTGAAATCACAAAACATCCACAAATGGTCCCGTAAGAGGCACGAGCACCTCCTACTAGACCAATTTAACTCGTTTTAAATGACTACATAGTCATCGGACACCCAGTTTGAGTATTTGACGAGTATTTGCAAAAAAAATAGACTTAGGCTTAAAAACATGGAGTCAAAGGGTGAAAGGAAAACAAACACAAAACGGTCTTGTAAGAGGCACGAGTACCTCGCACGGGACAAATGTAACTCGTATGAGCTAACCACGTAGTCACCAAAGTCTCGATGTGAATATACAATAGGAATTTGCAAAATTTAGACTCACGCTAAAAAATATGTCGTCAAAGGGTGAAAACTTAAAGCAGACACAAAACGGTCTCATAAGAGGCACGAGCATCTAGCATGGGACCAATGTAACTCTACGAACCGATCACATAGCCACCGAAATCCCGATTTGAGTATATAATGAGAATTTGCAAAAATTTAGACTTGGGCTTAATAACATTTTGTCATAGGGTGAAAATGTAAAACAACCACAAAACGGTCTCGTAAGAGGCACAAGCACCTAGCACAAGACCAATCTAATTCGTATGATCTGATCGCATAGTCACCAGACTCCGAATATTTGTATACAACGAGGATTTACAAAATTTAGAAACGGTTAGACTTAGGTTTAAAAACACATCGTCAAAGTGTGAAAATGTAAAAAAGCCACAAAATGATCCCATAGGAGGCACGAGCACCTCGCATGGGACAAATGAAACTAGTGTGAAAAGATCGTAGTCCCCATACTCCCAGTTTGACTATACAATGAGAATTTGTAAAAAATTAGACATAGGCTTAAAAATATGCCGTCAAATAGTGAAAACGTAAAACCGCCACAAAACAGTCCTGTAAGAGACATGAGGACCTCACATGGGACCAATGTAACTCATACGCACCAACCGTGTAGTAACTGAACTTCTGATTTTAGTATATGATGAGAATTAGCAAAAATTTAGGCAAAACAATATGTCATCAAATGGAGAAAACGTTAAACAGGCACAAAACGGTCCCGTAAGAGGCACGGGCACCTCGCACGGGACCATTACAACTCGTACAAACTGACCTCTTAATCACCAGACTCCCGATTCGAGTATACGAAGAGAATTTACAAACATTTTGACTTAGGTTTTAAACCTTTTTTCCAAGGGTGAAAATATAAAATAACCACAAAACAGCCCTGTAAGAGGCATGAGCACCTCGCAAGTGTGACAACCCGGATATAATTATGATAGATTATATTTAAATCATGCTTACCTTATGTGATATGAATAATTTTTTATTAGTATATCTAATGTTAAAAGATCATTGTTAGTATAATCCTACTTTCATAAATCATGAAATGTCAAATCATTTCCAAACACAAGATTTTGTTATTTTCGGTAGAAATGTTCTGGTTGGAGACTAGTTTTAACCCTTATAATGTAACAATTGATTCAAGGTGAAAACTATATAGTTGTAGATATATGAGTTAGGTTTGCATAAAAATAAACGTTTCATCAAAGGGATGTCCGAGTAAGAAGTTAGACGAAATTTACGAACAAGGGGCAAATCTATTTATTCCCTTAAGTGGTAAATTGTCTTTTAGTAAACCAAATCCTTTAATTTGATTAGTTGGCATGGGAGGAAGCCTTTGACGACTTAAAACTCTTCTTCTAAGCTATTTCTTCAGCAAATAAAACCTTAGGTTCAGTTTTGGAGAGTTTTTTCTTAAGGAGAGAGAAAGTGGAAGTTTAAGGAAGAAAAGATTTGAAGAGAAGCTAGGAAAATTCCAATGTATATAAATTGTGATTAATATTTTTTTAATCTGGTATTATAATTATTTCAATGTATATAAATTATGAACGATTGATTAAAATTCAATCTTCCTTTGTGACAATAAGTCTTTGTTCACATGTGAGATAAGTGGTGTATGTAGCTCGCATTGTTTCTTATTGAAATCCTTTGTATTCAAACTTGTGTATGTTTTTTTGTGCTTACTGGAATTGAGAAATTACAATTGGATATTAAACTAGACTCATATATTCATATCATATCCAAAAACTAGAATTAAACTCCTTATGGTTGGGCCTTGGTGATGGTTTCAAGTTGGTACATAGTTGCTTTTTGGCTATTTAATTTCGATATGCCCTGAGTTTGGTCAAGCTTTTGACATAACAAATGACGTCAAAATATGTTGAAACTTTAATTATGTACTATTGAGTATGTGTATTGAAAATAGGTGAAAATTATGGAAATTTATTCTGGAGAAAAATTATGAAAATTCTTGGAATTTGAAGGAATAATAGAGGAGCGTGTGGGGCAGATTCAATAGGTTGTAATGAAATGGTCATAACTTGCTCTAGGAGGCTTGAAAAATTGCATTGTCACTTGTAATGGAAATTGTATTCAGATATCTTTTCATATTGATAAGCTTGGATACCTGTATATGTAAATTTATGAATATGGGATGGTTAAGTATGGAGGACAATAATTTGAGGCCATACTGGATACCCCATAAAGGAATGTTTTTTGATTTGCTACTTCCCAAAGGTATTTTGAGTACATGTTTCATGTGTATATATATTGAGAATTATACTTTTATGTTTACTTGATTTTAGTTATAAATTACTTACGAGGTAGTTTCTAGGTTGCATGTTCATGACCTTATCAACACATATACCATTTTTCGCTTTACACATGTTTCATGGAATATGACTTGAGTAGAATTATATTGGTGTTGTATAGTCATTGAAAGTTACATAGATATATTAAGACAATACTTATGATTGAGATTCAGTACTTATTTAGTTGGATTAACAGGTGTAAGCTCAAATCAACCAAGTTTAGCTCCCCCCGAGGTAAACGTGAATACATAGTTGACAACCCAATGTGAGTGTACTTAATGAGTTGATTATGGATATGATGTTTATGTAATATATATTGAGATGATATGGCTTATTAAAAGTCATGAGATATTTAGATGTTATGGATTATTACTCAAGAGATGTTGAGATGTTATTGCTTTATAAAAGTCAAGATATGTTGAGTTGTTATGCAATTCAGGAGATGTTAGGTTATTAAAACCTATGGATGTGGTTATTGCCTACGGGCAGGAGATGTGGGGTTTATAAACTCCGGATATGAATATAACCCAATTTGGCATAGATATGTATATATATTGATATGTTGAGATGTTAAAATAGTACTTTACTATAAAGAGATGTAGTACATTCACAGAGTTTTTAAACTCATGGTTTTATATGTTTACATTTTTAGGTTCTGAAGTTGCCACTACCAGGTCTAGGAGGTTGAGTAAATAGTAGTAGGGCCTTGCTAGTTTTTTTTTATACATTTTACTAGTTGTAATTAAGTTAACTCGTATGTGAGTTATGTTTAAATTAGGTCTCCTTAAAACGATTGGATTTTTAGTATTCCGCATTTTAACCTTGAAGTTGTTTCAATATGTATTACTAAATCAATAAATAAATAATAAATGTGTTTTGTGAACTATTTAGTTAATTATATCCTAATGGTGTTAGGTGTGACATCACGGGACCAATGTAACTCATAGGAATGGATTGCATAGTCACCGGACTCCAAATTTGAGTATACGATGAGAATCTAGAAAATTTAGATGTATGCTTAGAAACATGTCGTCAAAGGCTGACGATCTAAACATCCACAAAGTGATCCCATAAGGGGCATGAGCACCTCGCACGGGACCAATATAACTCATACGAACCGATCGCGTAGTCATCAGACTCCCTGTTTCAGTATACGACGAGAATTTGCAAAATTTAGAATTATGCTTAAAACTATGTCATGAGAGAGTGAAAACACAAAACAACCACAAAACGATCCCATAAGAGGCACGGGCACTTAGCACGAGACCAAAGTAACTCGTACGAGACAACCGCATAGTCATCAGACACTGAATTTGAGTATACGATAAGGATGTGCAAAATTTAGAAACCGTTAGACTTAGGATTAAAAACAAATTGTCAAGGGTAAAAATGTAAAACAGCCACAAAACGATCACAAAAGAGACATGAGCACCTTTCACGGGACCAATGTAATCATACAAAATGATCACGTAGTCACCCGACTCCCGGTTTGAGCACACGATGAGAATTTGTAAAAAATTAGGCTTAGGCTTAAAAACAAGTCGTCAAAGTGAGAACGTAGAGCAAACACAAAACGGTCCTATAAGAGGTACGAGCTAACCAATGTAACTTGTACGAGATGATTGCATAGCCACTAGAATCTCGATTTAAGTATACAACGAGAATTGGAAAAATTTAGACTCAGGCTTAAAAACATGCCGTCAAAGGGTGCAAACATAAAACAGTCAGAAAATGGTCCCATAAGAGGCACGAGGGCCTAGTGCAGGACCAATGGAACTAGTATGAATCGATCGCATTGTCATCGAAATCTCGATTTGGGTATATGACGAGAATTTGTATAAATTTAGACTTGGACTTAAAAATATGCCATTAGAGGATGAAAATGTAAAAAAGTTACAAAATGGTCCCACAAGAGGCACGAGCACCTCGCACGGGACAATGTAACTTGTAGGAACCGATCGCATAGTCATCAGACTCCCGATTTGAGTATACGATGAGAATTTGCAAAAATTTAGACTTGGGCTTAAAAATATTTCATCACAGGGTGAAAATATAAAACAACCCCAAAATGGTCTCGTAAAAGGCAGAAGCACCTAGCACAAGACCAATGTAACTCGTATGAACTGACGGCATAGTCACCAGACTCCATATTTTAGTATACGACAAGGATTTGCAAAATTTAGAAACGGTTAGACTTAGGATTAAAAACACGTCATCAAAGGGTAAAAATGTAAAATAGCCGCAAAATGGTCCCGTAAGAGGCACGAGCACCTCGTACGGGACAATTGAAACTCGTACAAAATGATCGCGAACCCCTGGACTCCCGGTTTGAGTATATGATGAGAATTTGCAAACAAATAGACTTAGGCTTAAAAATATACCATCAAAGGGTGAAAACATAAAGCATTTACAAAACAGTCCCATAAGAGGCACGTGCACCTCGCACGCAATTAATGTAACTCGTACGAATCGACCGTGTAGTCACACTACTGATTTGAGTATACGACGAGAATTTGCACAATTTAAACTTAGGCTTAAAAACATGACATTAGAGGGTGAAAAGAATAAATAACCACAAAATGGTCTAGTAAGAGGCAGGAGTACCTAGCACGGGACCAATGTAACTCATATGAACCGATCGCATAGTTATCGGACTCCCGATTTGAGTGTACGATGAGAATTTATAAAAAAATTAGACTTAAATTTAAAAACATTTTATCGAAGGGTGAAAATGTAAAACAACCACAAAATGGTCCCGAAAAAGGTACGAGCACCTTGCACGAGACCAATATAACTCGTAGGAACCAACCGTTTTGTCATCGAACTCCCGATTAGAATATACTACGAGAATTTGCAAAATTTTTGACTTGGCCATAAAAATATTTAATCAAAAGGTGAAATTGTAAAACAACCATTAAATGGTCCTGTAAGAGCCATGAGGACTTTGCATGGGACCAATGTTACTCATAGGAACTGACCGCATAGTCATTGAACTTCTAGTTTGAGTATACGACGGGAATTTGAAAACGGTTAGACTTTGGTTTAAAAACTTGGCATCAAAGGTTGAAAACGTAAAACAACTACAAAATGGTCCCGTAAGAGGCAGGATCGCTTCGCATGGAACCAATGTAACTCGTAGGGGTAAGGACATTATTTTATTGTTCGTCTTACATTTGAGTATGTCATATATCGCTTCAACCATCGAAGACTTATTCGAGTTGAATCCCACGTCAAAACAGATCCGAATATCAAAGTTATTCAACATTTAAGCCTCCGTGAGATTCATTTCGATAAGGTTGTGTTTTTATACCTTAACAGTTCACTTAGAGTGTTGGGATAATTTTCCTAATTTTTTTTAAGTGTTGGAGCGGAGTTTTTTATCAAAAATATTTTTTTAAGTATTGAAGTGGAGTCGAATAAAAATTATTTTTTCGCTTAGGTCGTTCGAGTGATTGTGCCACGTCGTTCAAACGACAATGGCATGACGCGCGATCTCATTCGAGCGACATCATTCCTCTTTCGAAGGACGTCTGCTTTTCGTTTGAGCGAGTTGTTGACTCAATTTTTCTATGAATTGGTTTGTACAGTTTCGTTTTTCGTTAGAAGACCTACAAATTTTAGTCCTATGAAACTTTTTTGGCAGAAACAGTTGTCTTCTCAAATTTTAAGGGTTTTATCCTTTGGTTTTAATTCACAAATCATCCCAATCTTTATGGGAATTGTTTTGGAACCCAAGAACACAATTTTGTAAGTTTCTCTTGTAGAGAAGATTTCTACTGCTGATCTAGGTGCCACCTGAGGGAGGTACTGGGCTGACGTGACTGCGTGTCAAAGGGAGTACTCATGGGTGTTCCTGAGCGGGATGAATTGTGGTTCGTGTGGAGTTACTGCAGAATTCCATTGCTGATTCAGGTTGCCGCCTATGTGGGTTTACTGTAGTTAATCCATTGTTGATTTCACTTATAATCATTGTGAGTTTTATTTGTGAAATAACGTTTTTATGATTGTTTGATTTATCCACACATAGTTACATGTTTCATGACTGAAGTAAATTGGTTTGAAAATTAAAGTTTATTAAATAAGGTTAACTTGCAAATTTGCTAAATTATTTAAATGAGTATCACACGGCATTCACAAATTAGTATCAAAGCGGGTTTCTCTAATTTATCGAGTGATCCAAGTTTTCCAAAACATTGTGTGATATTAATTTTTTTTAAATGTATTTTATAAAAATTGCAAATTTTCCAATGGAGCACTTATATAATCGGATGCCCATTTTTTACGGGTCTAATTATGCCTACTGAAAAGAACGTATGAAATCACAATTAAAGGCCATTGATGAGAGCATTTGGGGTAGTTTGTGAAAGAGACTGGACTCCTCCCACTGTTACCGGAAATCATATCACTACTTTTAAACCCGTGAGGGACTCGATTGAGGAAGAATTTAAATGGAGCTCTTTTAATTCACGTGGGTTGAATGAAATTTCAGGCGTCGTCCTTCTTGAGGAGTTCTGATGTATTATGATGTGCAGCACGTCAAAAGAAGCGTGGGACATTTTACAACTTACCTACGAAGGCACAAATGCGGTTAAAGAGTCTAAAATTCAAAATTTAACTACTCAATTTGAAACAATTTCCATGCTTGAAACTGAGTGTTTTGATGAGTTTTATGCATGTTTGTCTAACATTGCCAACACTAGTTCCATACTTGGTGAGCACATTCCTGATACACAAGTGGTTGAAAAGATTTTAAGATCGCTGCCTAAACCTTTTATCCCTAAAGTGACTATTATAAATTCCTTAGGTAATTTGAGAAATTTAAAAGTAGAAGAGCTGGTAGGCGACCTCCAAACATATGAAATTGACATGTATCCTGACACTGTCAAGCCTAAGGATAGAAGGATAGCACTTAGAGACGAGCCTAGGAAGGGAGAGGAAGTGTCCAAAAGAGAAAAGAAAAAGGAAGTTAGAGTCTGTGAGTCTAACCCTGAGGGTGAGGTTGATTTTGATATGGCCATGCTTCCAAAAAATTTCAAAAATATCTCAAGTTTTCAATACAAAACTTTTCTAATAATTTTTTTTTGGAGAAAAACAAAATGATGCCAAAGAGAGCGGTGAGAAAGAGAAAAGGGAAGAAGATAAGTGTTTTTAGTGTGAGGGTAGGGGGCATAGAGATTTTTAGTGTCCTACTAGGCTAAGGAGAAATGTCAAAAAGACTGCCATGCCATCCACTCTTAGCGATAGTGAGGACGAGGTGAAAGATTCCGGGGATGAGTCTTCACACGGAAAATTTATCTCCTTTTTAGATTGTCACGAGATCACACTTAGTTTTTCCCACGATGGTGAGGATACATGTGCACGTGAGACCCCAGAGGATGATGATAGTTTGAGTGTTTTGAGTGAGGGAGATAGTGAGTGTGGGAGCGAAGGTGAAAGTGAGCTCCATATTGCTTTTAGAGATTTTTACTCCGATACCTTAAAGACTAAAAAATTCAATAAGGATTTAGGTATTTGGGTGAGAGATTTGGGGAGAGAGTTGGAGGTTTTGAGGGTGTTTGAGGTGAAAAACAAGTCAACTGTAGTAGGTAAAGGTTTCTTTGAGTGAACAGTTGATTGCTTTATATCGGGAAAAAAATGAGTTGATCAACAAGGTGTCTAGTCTGACGACATGTGTATACCAACTCGAGGGCGATCTCGAATCTTCCTGGGAGGTCATAGTCCCATTAGGGAATTGTAATACCCCGTATTTTCATGCTATATTAATTTGGGGATTTATTAAATTTAATGTGAGTTAATAATTTAATAAAAATCCAGAAATTAATTATGTTATAATTATTAACGTGACGGGAGTTAGTAATTATATGAAATTTGTTGAATATTACTAATGAGCAAAGTAATATATTATATTGGTTATATTGAATGTCATGAGTGAATTAAATGACAATTTCAGAAATTTAAGTCGGGACGTGCTCGTGTTGCGTCGGGACTAAATTTTGATAAATAAAAAGTGAATATTTTATAAGTTGTTCGTATGGTTATTTTGAGTGCTCCAACACGTCCGGAAGGGTCGAGATAGTCAAAAAAGTGTACTCGGGGGTTTAGTTTGGGTCTCGGGGCATTTTTAGGCTTAATTAGTAACCCGGGAGGACATTTTGGTCATTTTATATTTTTGGGTAATTAAACCAACGAAAATTAGAGGTGTTATATCAGATATTGAGGTTGTCACCGAGGGTTAGAATACCCAAAACCTAGAACGGCCATTAGAGAAGAGAGGAGAGAGCTCTCAAGGGATTCCAAGGCTCAAAACTCAACGGTTTACACCGCCGCCACCACCAACGCGTAGATCGCGAGATGGGGAACGCAATCATACCGAATTCGGCACCAAACCAGACCTCTGAAAATCCCTTACAAGTGTTTATCTTACGTATTTCGCTGGTGCATCTTTCATATAAGTTTAGGAATGATTAGGAATGAATTACATGGAAGAAAACCTAAATTTTGATAGGAATTTGCATGTAGTGATGACTTAAACCTTATTCTGGAAATTATTGGTGATGTAGAAGAATAATCCACGAAATTTTAATGATGTATTAGAAGAAAATTCTGGGAAAAACAGATTAGAACAACGATTAAGAAATTTCTAGGGTTCTTAATAATTGTATAGATCTTGGGCTGTTAATCCATGATTAAATGACTGAAATCCACATGCTTTACGTTGAAAATACCTAATATGATGATATAAGGTTAGTAGTATCAATTCTGGGATGATTGGGATTAGAAAATATGGAAATCATTGATGTTTAGAGATGAAACCCGTAACTGCAGAATTTCAGTTTTCGCAGACCTGCTTGATCGATCGATTGAGCCCAGAGCATCGATCGATCGAAGGCTCGATCAATCGAGCCCCAGACCTCTATCGATCGACCCCTCCTGGCAGACTCATGTTTTCCCTCTTAATTAGTTGAACTTCAATTTAATGTGAGATAATTTTTAGGCATCCTTAATAAAATGTTTTGGGTAATATGGAAGACCAATAGGACATATGAATAATTTTGGAGACTCTTAATGTGGATCGAGAATTACATTTTGGGATAATTACTTACAAATTGATTAATTTCTGTATTGAAGGGTAAGGTGCGTAAGAGAGTTACGTTGGAACATAATAAGGACACCTACTAAATTTTATACTTGTGAGGATAGAGTCCACGAGTGTCACGAAATGTGTTGGAGAAACCCTTCGAGTTAAGGTTAGTGACAAACCCTTATAAGAAATACTTAATGTGAAAATTAAGGATAAATATCATAATTATGGGTGATGAGAGAAACCTATATTGATATGATAATAAGTGGTATATTTATATGGTTGTGTATGCATATATTATATACGTGTGAAAAACGTACCCGCGCTACTTGCTATCCCCGAGGTTACCGCGCTGGGACGATCTTATCATGTGTTGCCTTATGGGGGATATTGATTCGTACCCTATGAGATAGATGTCCTTGGTATAGGCTTTCGAAATGATAGTTCAGACGGTATTAAGAGACATGAGGGTATGTACTGACCTCTTAGAGACTTGGAATCTATGCTTCGCCTCAAATCTTGTTTGTATATGTGTTGGTACAGTTCGAGAGTGAGTCCGAACTTGAATTTCCCTTAGTGTGAGCGATACGGGGATTGGATAGCAGAGTATGCCCGCACCATAGTTTTATTCGGGGTGTTGTTGTAAAATATATATATATTATGCGAGTAGTTAATATATATATATATATATATATATAATTATGAAATTTTGAAATTTGGAACTGCCTACTGTGATTTGATAAGTAGGATTCGATTGATGGCCCAAATTGTAAATACTTGTTTTGAGAAAGTATACTATGGCACTGGAAAAACTTTAGTGATTAATAAAGTTATAATGAGAACCTTGATTACAAATTGAAATCTTACTTTATAAACAATTATATTGTTCGGCCTTGAAATCTTACGAGTAACCTAAGATAAGTTAAATTATTGAGAGAAATTTTTTTGATCTAAAATAGAGAATCCGTTGGGAGGGTTAGTACGATAGGCGTGCACATTAGAAGAGAGGTGATAATTTCTCAAGAGAGAGTCGTACTAATATGTTGTTGCATTGGCCTGTATCAATTTAAATACTTGCTAAACGAATTTTAAATCATACACACTATCGGGCTCTGACCCGTTTCTTTTTCTCTCTCTCTCTTGTATATATATGTATGTATTACAGGTGCCCAGTCACAGGTGAGTCTTGCTTAGGATCCCTTGGAGGGAATGTGCTGCAGCATAGGTGGGAGTTGGAGGTCTCTTGATTAGACGACTTCGTTCATTCGGATCCACTCTTAGTACTTTCATTTAGTTCGGCATGTGTAGCCCTTCCATTATTGATCTGTTTCATTTGGGACATATGTATTTCAGTTATTTTAGTACTGCTATCGTGGGATTTATTCAGTGTGGATGTTTTACTTTAAGTTTTAATTACTGGGATTAGATTGTTGAATGTTTTAAATTAATTAGTTATGTTGCGGAATTATTGTGGTGTGATTCTTATTTATTGAATGTTTTTAATAAATAAATAAATATTTTTTCTTTAAACAAAATTTGGCAGAAATGTTATATAATGGTTTTGACACTTAGCTTAATTTATTAGGATGTTAAATTGGAAAATTTATTTTTTTTATAGTGATGCTAGGAATGAACCAACTGCTCACCTTGATTTAATTTAATAAAGGAGTGATCGCCCGGTATTTAATTAGGCGGGGTGTCACAGGTGGTATCAGAGCATCAGGTTCTAGTGTCCACAGGATTTGTACGACTTATTTTCGCTTTCAGCTTAACGTCTTTGCTATAGAGCCCTATTTTTAGGATTTTTGTTCTCTTGCTTTTACGTTTAAGTCTTCAGCTATTTGAGATTTGATAATAACTGTAGACTAATAAACTTTTTCACGTTTCAGATGCCTCTGAGATGTGCTCCGAAGGATAGGCGTGCCCAGGCCGAGAAGCCAGCAGCTCCGGCACAAGGCACAATGACTGCAAATGAAGTAGCCGCCATTGTTGCTCAGGCGGTGAATGCCGCACTAGCGGTTGTTCAGCAGGCCCCACCCTAGGTTCAGGCAGTGGCGCTAGTACCAGCACAACTTCCATCTTCATGGGAGAGGGTTCGGGATGCTTTTCAGAAAGCCATCCCCCTGAGTTCTCTGGTAGTTCAGTTATTGTCACAGTCAGCCAATAGAAGAAAGACATCCAGCGGCATCTCCGTATGTATGAGTGCACTGACGTGCAAAAGCATTTATTAGCTTCCTTTAAGTTGTTGGGGGTCACTTTGCAGTGGTGGTAGTCCACTACTACTTTGGAGGAGAGGGACACGATCCCTAGTCAGTCGTTCTGGGAGCGGTTTGACCGCAAGTACTTTCCACCTGCAGTGCAGACTGTGATGAGGCGGAAATTACTGAATCTGAAGAAAGAGAATTATACCATAGCAGAGTATGAGGAGGAGTTCACGAGACTTCTCACCATCGTGCCAGATGAGGCACCCACTGAGAGCAAGAGGATTATGTTGTTTGTCGACAGGTTAGCTTGGAGGATCCTTGAGCACTTTCACTGATGTACTCAATGCTGCATTACTGCATTTCCAGGATCACCGCTTTCATCTTCAGGGAAGTAAGAGAGCAGGAGAGTCCATCCAGCAGGGCAGGACCGGGGGTAATAGTTCCAGTGGGGAACCATCTCATGGACAGACTCATCAGCACGAGCAGAGTTCCCATCAGGGGGACGCTACTAAGCAATTCCGTTCAGGTGATTCTAGGCAGGGATTTGGGGGTTATAGGCAGGGCCAGTAGGGCCAGCCTAATCAGCAGGGCCAACAAGGCCAACACCGACAGCAGGGTCAGCAACAGGGCCAGCAGGGCCAACAGTGTGCTAATCAGGGCCAACAGGGCCAGTGGCGTGGAGGTAACGGCCAGTAGGGCCATGGTGAGCAGGGACAGTGGGGAGGTAACTTCAGAGGCCGATGTTTTGAGTGCGGTAAACATGACCATAGACGTCAGGATTGTCCGGAGGGTGATAGGGCCCCACAGCAGCAGGGAGCCCGTAATGAGCCACATAGGCCACTTTTTCCACCTGCCCTCCCAGCTCAATTTCAGGTGCCAGCCCTACCAGCCATTCCAGCAGCTCTATTGCAGCAGGGGCAGTTACAGTATGGACATGTATACAACATCCACCAGGAAGCAGCTCCACAGGCACCACCCGCGATTGAGGGTATGTTTCCTATCCATGGTACTATGGGTCGAGTTTTGTTTTATACGGGGGCAACGCATTGTTTTATAGATACGTATTTTGTGAAGGCCTTAGGGTTGTTAGCCACAGTAGAGAGCACAGTGACGTGTGTAGACTCACCACTGGAGAATAGGTCCCTTATTTTCTTTATATTCCGGGGAGTGGGGGTAGAGATTGGTAGCTTGGTATTACCTGCACACATGTTAGTCTTAGACATGCACGAGCATGATGTGATTATTGGTATGGATTGGCTCATAGCTTATAGAGCCATGATTGATTTCTTCGGTGGGAGCATTGTTTTTGCCATTCCGAGGCAAGAGATGTTTGTAGTGGCGATGCCTCGCCCAGAGGGAAGTTCGACCACTCATTTGTATTACATAGAGGAGGATACCTCTAAGGAGGTTGTGATTCCCTTAGATTCGATCCCAGTTGTCAGGGAGTATTCCGATGTGTTTCAGGAGATACCAAGCCTACCCCCCAATCGTGAGATAGACTTTGTCATAGATTTATTGCCAGATACGAGACCTATAGCACGCGCACCGTACCGTATGGCTCCGGCAGAGATGCGAGAGCTACGAGATCAGATAGAACAGCTGTTAGGTCAGGGCTTCATTCGTAGGAGTACCTCACCTTGGGGCACTCCAGTCTTGTTTGTGAAGAAGAGAGATGGTTCACTGAGATTGTGTGTGGACTACCGGGAGTTGAACAAGGTCACGATACGGAATAAGTATCCGTTACCTCGAATCGATGATCTGTTCGACCAGCTGAGGGGAGCAACTTTCTTTTCAAAGATAGATCTGAGGTCGGGGTACCATCAGTTGCGTATTAGAGAGCAAGATGTTTCAAATACTACCTTCTTGATGAGATATGGGTCCTATGAGTTCAGGGTGATGTCGTTCGGACTCACAAATGCTCCAGCCGTTTTCATGGACTTGATGAACTGAGTATTCAGAGAGTTCTTGGATCAGTTTGTCATCGGTTTCATAGATGACATTTTGATATATTCACACTCCGAGGAGGAACATGCCGAGCACTTGAGGCAGGTTCTTCAGACTCTACGAGAGCATCAGTTGTATGCTAAGTACGAGAAGTGCGGATTCTAGTTGCAAGAGGTACAGTTCTTCGGGCATGTTGTTTCTGAGCAGAGGATAGCATTGACCCGACTAAAGTGTCAGCGGTGAGGGAGTGAAGACATCCCACGACACTGATGGAAGTGCGTAGTTTCTTGGGGTTAGCTGGTTACTACAGGAGATTTATTCAAGGATTCTCCAAAATAGCGGGTCCGCTGACGAATCTGACTCACAAAGGGGTACCGTATGTTTGGGATGATGCTTGTCAGTTGGCTTTCGACGAGCTGAAATGCAAGCTTACTTCAGCACTAGTCCTTGCATTACCGAAGTCGGGTGTGGAGTACCTAGTTTACACCGATGCATCTTTATGGGGACTTGGGAGAGTACTTCAGCAGGAGGAGAAGGCTATAGCTTTTGCCTCCCGCAATCTTAAGCCGCATGAGAAGAATTACCCCACCCATGACCTGGAGTTAGCAGCAGTCGTCTTTGCATTGAGGATATGGAGACACTATTTATTGGGGGAGAAATTCCGTTTGATCACAGACCACAAGTCATTGCAGTACCTGTTCACTCAACGAGAGATGAATATGCATCAGCGCAGATGGCTAGAGTTTGTGAATTCCTACCAGTTCGATATACAGTATCATCCGGGAAAGGCCAACGTAGTTGCTGATGCGTTGAGTCGTAGACCGGTAGACGAGGTAGCGAACGTCTGGAAAGCAATGTGGAAGGAGTTGGGTCACCAGGACGCAGTAGCCCATTCTTTCATATCCGTTATGTCAGTCACACCCGAGATTGTTACGAGGGTGATACAGGCACAGACCACAGACCCATTTTGCCAGGAGAAGATTGTACGACTTTTAGCCGAGGGTGCTGAGTCCTATTCTATTAGTTCTGATGGGGGTTTGAGGTTTAATGGGAGGTTGGTAGTTCCAGAAGGGGCTGAATTACATCATGCAGTGATGACCCAATCTCACGGGTCCCGATTTGCAGTGCATCCTGGAGGGGATAAGATGTACCAGGATATGAGGAGTTAATACTAGTGGAGGGGGATCAAGAAGGACATTGCTGAGTTCGTGTCCAAGTGTTCTACCTGCCAGCTGGTGAAGGTGGACCATCAGAAACCTGCAGGGTTGCTTCAACCATTGGAAGTACCCGCGTGGAAGTGGGAGAGTATTTCCATGGATTTTATTACGGGGTTACCTACATCACAGTGGGGCCACGACTCTATTTGGGTGATTGTAGACCGTCTGACCAAAGTGGCTCATTTTCTACCAGTACGGACAGATTATACCACGGGTCAGTATGCTCAGTTGTTTATTGCTGAGATCATCAGATTACACGGGGTGCCCTTGAAGATTGTGTCAGATAGAGACAAGATCTTCGTGTCATGCTTTTGGGAAAGATTTCAGGAGGCTATAGGTACTGAGTTGAGGTTGAGTTCAGCTTATCACTCACAGATAGATGGACAGACAGAGCGTACTAATCATATGTTGGAGGATATGCTACGCATGTGTGTTCTTGATTTTGGAGCAGGTTGGGAGCCACACCTTCCACTGGTAGAGTTTGCTTATAATAACTCGTATCAGTTCATGATTGGCATGGCTCCATTTGAGGCTTTGTATGGCAGGCCTTGTCGTTCCCCATCTTGTTGGCTCGAAGTGGGGGATAACAAGTTTCTAGGACCAGAGGTGATTCAGGATACCTCCGTGAGGATTGAGATGACCAGGAGTCGCATTCGGGTAGCCCAGGATAGGCAGAAGAGCTACGCCGATGCGAAACGGTTCTTTCGGGAGTTTAGTGTGGGGGACCAAGTGTTATTGCGTGTATCTCCTATGAAGGGAGTGATGAGGTTCGGGAGGAAGGGGAATTTGTCTCCGAGGTACGTGGGACCATTTCCCATCATCGAGAGGATTGGGCCGGTTGCATACAGGTTGGTACTGCTAGAGCATTTACATCGCATCCACGATGTATTCCACATCTCGTCGTTGAGACGATATCTTCGGGATGATATGGCCCATACTCACATCGCGATAAATGAGATAGATTTACAGCCTGATAGCTCTTACGAGGAGAGACCGATGGCTATCCTAGACTTTAATGAGAGGAAATTGAGGTCAAAGATAGTTCCACTTGTGCGGGTCCAGTGGGAGCACCATAATGTGGAGGAATCCACTTGGGAGCGCGAGGCAGATATGCGCGAGAGATATCCAGATTTGTTCTTACCAGGTATGCCTTATTTTTTCGAATTTCGGGATGAAATTCCGTTATTAGGGGGGAAGTATGTAATACCCCGTATTTTCATGTTATATTAATTTGGGGATTTATTAAATTTAATGTGAGTTAATAATTTAATAAAAATCCAGAAATTAATTATGTTATAATTATTAACGTGATGAGAGTTAGTAATTATATGAAATTTGTTGAATATTACTAATGAGCAAAGTAATATATTATATTGGTTATATTGAATGTCATGAGTGAATTAAATGACAATTTCGAAAATTTAAGCCGGGACGTGCTCGTGTCGCGTCGGGACTAAATATTGATAAATAACAGTAAATATTTTAAAAGTTGTTCGTATGGTCATTTTGAGTGCGCCAACGCGTCCGGAAGGGTCTAGATAGTCATAAAAGTGTACCCGGGGGTTTAGTTTGGGTCTCGAGGCATTTTTAGGCCTAATTAGTAACCCCGGAGGGCATTTTGGTCATTTTACATTTTTGGGTAATTAAACCCACGAAAATTAGAGGGGTTATATCAGATATTGAGGTTTTCACCTAGGGTTAGAATACCCAAAACCTAGAACGGCCATTGGAGAAGAGAGGAGAGAGCTCTCAAGGGATTCCAAGGCTCAAAACTCAACGGTTTACACCGCCGCCACCACCAACGCGTAGATCGCGAGATGGGGAACGCAATCATACCGAATTCGGCACCAAACCAGACCTCTAAAAATCTCAGGCAAGTGTTTATCTTGCGTATTTCATTAGTTCATCTTTCATATTAGTTTAGGAATGATTAGGGATGAATTACATGGAAGAAAACCTAAATTATGATAGGAATTTGCATGTAGTGATGACTTAAACCTTATTCTAGAAATTATTGGTGATGTAGAAGAATAATCCACAAAATTTTAATGATGTATTGGAAGGAAATTCTGGGAAAAACAGATTATAACAACGATTAAGAAATTTCTAGGGTTCTTAATAATTGTATAGATCTTGGGTTGTTAATCCATGATTAAATGACTGAAATCCACATGCTTTACGTTGAAAATACCTAATATGATGATATAAGGTTAGTAGTATCAATTCTGGGATGATTGGGATTAGAAAATATGGAAATTGTAGATGTTTAAAGATGAAACCTGTAACTGCAGAATTTCAGTTTTCGCAGACCTGCTTGATCGATCGATCGAGCCCAGAGCATCGATTGATCGAAGGATCGATCGATCGAGCCCAGAGCATCGATTGATCGAAGGATCGATCGATCGAGCCGCAGACCTCGATCGATCGACCCCTCCTGGTAGACTCATGTTTTCCCTCTTAATGAGTTGAACTTCAATTTAATGTGAGATAATTTTTGGGCATCCTTAATAAAATGTTTTGGGAAATATGGAAGACCAGTAGGACATATGAATAATTTTGGAGACTCTTAATGTGGATCGAGAATTACATTTTGGGATAATTACTTACAAATCGATTAATTTATGTATTGAAGGGTAAGGTGCGTAAGGGAGTTACTTTGGAACATAATAAGGTCACCTACTGAATTTTATACTTGTGAGGATAGAGTCCACGAGTGTCACGAAATGAGTTGGAGAAACCCTTCGAGTTAAGGTTAGTGACAAACCCTTATAAGAAATACTTAATGAGAAAATTAAGGATAAATATCATAATTATGGGTGATGAGAGAAACCTATATTGATATGATAATAAGTGGTATATTTATATGGTTGTGTATGCATATATTATATACGTGTGAAAAACGTACCCGCGCTACTTGCTATCCCCGAGGTTACCGCGTTGGGACGATCTTATCCTGTGCTGCCTTATGGGGGATATTGATTCGTACCCTAGGAGATAGATGTCCTTGGTAAAGGCGATAGTTCAGACGGTCTTAAGAGACGTGAGGGTATGTACTGACCTCTTAGAGACTTGGAATATATGCTTCGCCTCAAATCTTGTTTGTATATGTGTTGGTACAGTTCGAGAGTGAGTCCGAACTTGTATTTCCCTTAGTGTGAGCGATACGGGGATTGGATAGCAGAGTATGCCCGCACCATAGTTTTATTCGGGGTTCTGTTGTAAAAAAAAATATATATATATATTATGCGAGTAGTTAATATATATATATATATATATATATATATATAATTATGAAATTTTGAAATTTGGAACTGCCTACTGTGATTTGATAAGTAGGATTCGATTGATGGCCCAAATTGTAAATACTTGTTTTTAGAAAGTATACTATGGCTCTGGAAAAACTTTAGTGATTAATAAAGTTGTAATGAGAACCTTGATTACAAATTGAAATTTTACTTTATAAACAATTATATTGTTCGGCCTTGAAATCTTACGAGTAACCTAAGATAAGTTAAATCATTGAGAGAAATTTTTTTGATCTAAAATAGAGAATCCGTTGGGAGGGTTAGTACGATAGGCGTGCACATTAGAAGAGAGGTGAGAATTTCTCAAGAGAGAGTCGTACTAATATGTTGTTGCATTGGCCTGTATCAATTTAAATACTTGCTAAACGAATTTTAAATCATACACACTATCGGGCTCTGACCCGTTTCTTTTTCTCTCTCTCTTGTATATATATGTATGTATTACAGGTGCCCAATCACAGGGGAGTCTTGCTTAGGATCCCTTGGAGGGAACGTGCTGCAGCATAGGTGGGAGTTGGACGTCTCTTGATTAGACGACTTCGTTCATTCGGATCCACTCCTAGTACTTTCATTTAGTTGGGCATGTGTAGCCCTTCCATTATTGATCTATTTTATTTGGGACATTTGTATTTCAGTTATTTTAGTACTGCTATCGTGGGATTTATTCAGTGTGGATGTTTTACTTTAAGTTTTAATTACTGGGATTAGATTGTTGAATGTTTTAAATTAATTAGTTATGTTGCGGAATTATTGTGGTGTGATTCTTATTTATTGAATGTTTTTAATAAATAAATAAATAAATTTTCATTAAACAAAATTTGGAAGAAATGTTATATAATGGTTTTGACACTTAGCTTAATTTATTAGGGTGTTAAATTGGAAAATTTACTTTTTTGACAGTGATGCTAAGAATGAACCAACTGCTCACCTTGATTTAATTCAATAAAGGACTGATCGCCCTATATTTAATTAGGCGGGGTGTCACAGGAATGTATTTAAGAAGGTTTGAAATATGGTTCTTAATCCCATTTTAGATGATGTTGAGAGACGAGGAATAGGTCATGACAGTGCGTCCACTTCCCACGTTGCACCCGAGCCGGTTCTCTAGTTAGTGATAGATCTGTATGGATCTCAACCTAATCCACCTAGGTGTCCTATTCTCGATAGGAGAGTGTATCATAGATGTTTTGAGAGAGGTGTACCTAGTCCTATGTATGTTTGCACCCATTGCAAAAAGAGAGGACAGCTTAGGGAGTTTTTTTTAAGTTGGGTTATGTGTCACATTTTTCTACTACACGTGTTCACACACATGCACCCACATATGATGCTATGGAGAGTTTGCACATCTTAGGGAGCAAAAAAAATTTAGTCAAGAATTCACATGACTTGATGGATGTTTTTCGTAGGATGTCACCACTTTTGAAAAACTCCACCGCACCTAGCAGATGATATTTTAGACTTCTTTGCTATCATAGGATGATTTTCATGATGATATTTTACGCCTATTGCTAGTGTGTATCTTTTTTGTATTTATATTTTTTTATATATATTTTTCAAAACATAATAAAAGATTTTTGTTTTTGAAATTTTTTGAAAAAATACAAAAAGATTTTCATTTTTTTAGAAAAATTTGAAAAAACCAAAAAGATTTTGTTTTGATGAAAATTTTGAAATAAGTCAAAACGAGTTTTGTATTTTGTTTACACCATATATAAATGGAAATTTAGGATGAACGAGTCACAATTTCATACTATAGCAATGTGACTGTTTGATAATGTTTTGATATGCATCATCATTTCCTTTTTGTGCTTTACTATGTTTGGAGTCATTGAGATGTGATTTGTTGTTACAACCTACATGTTTGACACATGAGTTCCTTTAATACACACTTGCACAGATTTGTTTGACTATTGTTATTGTCTATCACATGTTGGTCAATGTATTTTCATATCAATTTTGTCTTTATAACGAATGAAATGTGGTAAAACTTGACAATGAAAGTAGTGCATGTAAGAACCGTTGATGTGACTTTGTGCGATTTACTTGAAAAATGAGGATGGGTTGCGAAAGGTACTCAATTATCCTTTACAATTAATCCACCATTCAAATCGGAACTAGAAAATAAAAATTTGGTAAAAACAGAAGCCAAGGTACAAAGAGGTTGAAAAGAGCCTGAAAAAATTTAAAGGTAATAAAAAGAAAATATTCCAAAAAGTGGGCCAATAGTTTTCTTAGTTTCATCACCTTAAAAGAAAAATAAAAAGCATTATTATTTATTGAGGGGGTTTGGATGGAATATAAAACCATTTTGTACGTCCTGACAAATTCCTGAAAAAGCATTAGATTGTTGTAGACGTTATTGTTGTGAATCATGTCTGACTTCGATTTATCGATTTGATTATGACGATATCATCTGAATTCACATTGTTTGATACCTAAGGATGATTTTTTTATTCATTTGCTACGAGTATGCACATTCACTGGGCAGATATGTTATGTGTGATATCACTGATTTTCCCATCGAATTGTTCACACCCATTCATTCCATTTCCATGATTTGGTTGTCTTAGTGTAAATTCATGGTGTGATTTATTTGTAAAATTATGTTTGCATTTTTGAATGAAAATTTGATAAATCAAAAATAGTTTGTGGAAAGATTTTGGGTTATTCCTTTTCATGAGCGTAGTTTGATCCATATTAGCTATGCATATTTTTCGTGGAAATCCTTGTTTGTTTGTTTGTGTTTAGTCGTTTCCTTGTCTATTTTGGACAAATAAAAAGGGGGAGAGTGAATTATAGGGGAGTTTTTGCATTATGGGGAGATTAGATTATTGATGATTGTTATATTTTTATATCATTTGAAACTCGATGTGTCACGAAGGTATTTGCTTTGTCTCATGCATGTACTTACAATATTGAAGAACACTATTTTGCACACCCTGATGAGAAAAGCTTGAAGATTTGACGTTGAAGAGTTTGAACAAAAGTTTTAGACTTTCATGGTTAGTACCTTTTTAGTTTTGGGTTCACGGGAGGGTATTAGATTTGAATAGGATTTTTAATTTGATAATTCAGATGTTTTTATTTTGTAACAGCATATACATTAGGGGAGATTTGTAAGGACATTATTGTAACAACCCAAGTTTCTGAGCGGTTATTTTATATTATTTTGCCCTGACTAATTTTATAAAATAGGGGAAGTTGGAGTAAATATTATTTCTCATGAGATTTAGGGATAATATTTACTATGTTTTATGTATTTACCATTATGAAAAGGTAAATAGCATTATATTATGATATATTGCGTCGTTATATGTAAAACGACGGTTATGACCTATACTTTAAGTTGGGTAAAATTAATGAAATAAAATGAAATTGGAACATAAAATTTGTTCACATTTTCCCGAATGCCAAAATAGGGAGTGCGGTTGTTTTTAGAATAGTCAAGATAGTCGAAATAAGTGCCCGGTTGTAATTTTTTAGATTCGGGCATTTTTAAGGGGTTATGACTCAATTAAGTGGTATCGAGTCATTTTAGTGGTGTATTAACACTTAAAAGAGGGGCATTTATGTTTTAAGACCTGATTAAGTCTACCACCCCTTTTATTTTCTCAATCTTATGTGAGAAGATGAGAGAGAGAGAGAGAGAGAGAGAGAGAGAGAGAAAGAGAGAGAAGAGAGAGAGCTTGGGAGAAATGGAGAAAAGAGAGAGAAATGGAGATTTGAGACCGTATTTCGTTGCTACTGTGGGAGGATCAGAGACTACAACCTCGAGGAAAGTTTCTAACTTGCTAGTTGTTGATTTAATGTGATAAATTGCATGTGTAGTTAAGTTTTGGAGATTTAAACCCTAAATGGGTTCTTTATTGATTTTGAGGATTTAACCCTTAAATCTTAGCTTTAACTTGATTTGAGGAATAAATATTAGTTAGTAATTATGTAGAAATGATTTGGGAACAATTTTTGTTCTTGACGTTGGGAGAAATCAAAGATTTGGGGTTTTGGGGATTTTAGGGTTCATACAACCCGTAGCCCAAACTGGGCGAATTCCCAGGGCCGAATCGATTTGGCTCCCAGGAGAATAGATTCGGTTAAGGAGTAGGTTACAGGTCTGGGAGACCGAATCGATTCGGGTTAACACCGAATCGATTCGGCTATTACAGAATGTCAGTTTTTTCTCACCGAATCGATTCAGCTTTTAGGCGAATGGATTCGACTTTTAGGCGAATCGATTCGCAAGGGAGAATCGATTCGGCCCAAGGGGCGAATCGATTCGGTCACCCTGTTTCTGTGAGTTTTTCCTAGTTTGATTTTTAGCCCTTTTTATTGTAGGTCTAAGTTTTAGGGACCTTCCTTTGGGAAGTAATGGGGAGTCCTAGAGGGATGATTTGGGTAGACTAATGTCCTAGGATAAAACGGGATATTTGGGCTTACCCGGGGGCTAATTTGTGTAGCTTAATATCTGAAAGATATAGGAAGTTAACCTAAAGATAAATTCGAGATAAAATGTTAATGTTGGGATTTTTGGGAGTCTACAATTGTTAATGACTCACTTTGATGGTTCATGAAATTAGATGAACTCTTGGATACTTGTTTGAGGATAATGGCACTTCGGGTCTTAGGTCATCAATAAAATATGACACTAAGAATAAGAAATACATATGCTAATATGTAGTACTAAAATAATTAAGTACAAATGATTTTGAGAATGTAAAAGTGAACGTTTTCAAAAGGAAAAAGTAATGTTTTTCATAAATGTTAATTTATGATTACACACCTCCCTAAATCGCTATCTTAAGGTAAGTTGCGTGCGGATGGTGATGCCCCTGGCTAATGAATGCAGGGTGGATATAGTCCTAGGCCATATGGGTGTTTATTATACTGTGCTGGTTAGGAGATTCTGGATGTGGTCTTGACTTTCCCGTAGGCATATGGCCGCTTCTCGACATTTTTTAGGTTCCCAGGTTGTCTTGTTTGATGGGCCCTGGAAGATGATATCCATTTAGGGCCGCGTCCAGTGGGAAACTCGGAGGGACGGTCTTAGATAAATTTAAAGCAATCCATGATAATGAATTGGCTTTAATTACATTTCCCGGATGAAAGAACGAAAATGGGATATATGGTTTGGCTTCAGATGCATTTCCCAGATGGAAGAAGGGAGATGGAAGCATATGGTATATAACAGTATTTTTATGATAATAAAAATGACTTTTGATTACACTTCCTAGATGGAAGAAGGGAATTGGGATTTTATGAAAAAGGATAAAGCATTTTTATGATTATAAAACTTGCTTTAAAAATGTATTTTCCTGGATGGAAGAAAGGAAATAAAATTGGTAATGAAAGTTTTGTAATGAGATTGAATTGGTAAAAATTTGATAAAATGTTGTACCATTTATATATATTCCTTAAGAAGAAATAGGAATTGTGCCTTAAGAATGTGAATGAAATTGGTTATGTGTATATAGTTAGAATAGTATGTATATATTGATTACGTGCTCAGGGTCTAACAGATCTCGACGATCAACCTTGCCTAAGTAGTAGTGTATCGGGGGGGTTCCTTATTTGGATTTCGCTTTGTGAGACACCCCACGCACTAATAGGGCATAGTGTTGAGACTGGGGAGAAGTTTAACCCTCAGTACTATTTTTCAGGGAAATTAAATTAGATGATAATATATATCAATATTGTACTTAGGTCTAACGGATCTCGACGATCCACCTTGCCTAAGTAGTAGTGTATCGGGGGGGTTCCTTGTTTGGATTTTGCTTTGCGAGACGCCCCACCCACGAATAGGGCATAGTGTTGAGACTGGGGAGAAGTTATCCCTTAGTACTTAAGTTAAATAGAGCATCTCATAATATTGCGCTAGGTTGTGTTTTTAGAATGAGAGGCGAGAAATATTATGTTAACTGTGAGAGAATTACGCACTTAACTGTCACGTATTTTAGTCACATGGGAATCATATCAAACCGGGCCCTGATCCATCTCTATTTCTTTGTTTCTTCATATACTCCTTGTCGTACAGGTGCTCTACCGCATGGACACCCGTATTTACATTTCCCTTCCGGTTGTCATGGAGTTACGACATATTGCGGATGTTGTAGGTTATTTGTATTAGACGCTTCCTTCCATTGTACTCTAGTTATGTTCAGTTTATTTATTCGGGTGTGTGGCCCAAAGCATTGCACACATTTATTATAATGTAATATTTAATGTGTAATACTCGGTGTAATTATTTGTATTGGTCTGTTCACCGACAACTTATTCGGTGATTACTTATTTATTGTCACTCTTTATTCGTTTATTTTTTATATCCACCGTTTTTGCAAATGGGATTGTCTAAGTGTTTTTCTTTTATTTTCAAAATTTTAAATTTCATAGTTAGTTTCCTAAAATGATTGGTGGTTATCTCTCACTATTATTTTAATCGACAGTGATGCTGAGAATGGACCATCTATGAATCCTGTGATTATTAGAGTTTTGGGTTGGCCACCTATTATTTTAGTAGGCGGGTTGTCACAGATGGTATCAGAGCATCAGGTTCTAGAGTCCTTAAGAATCTCTGCGGACGTATTACTCTTTCAGCGTTACTTCTGGTTTGATATAGAGCCCTAAGATTAAGATCGTTGACTTCTCTTGTGAGATTTCATTCTCCTGCTAAGATATGAGAACCCCGAAAATCTTTTGCGCGTTCGTGTGAGACTCGTAAGTCCATGGATGTAGGGCGTTAGGTATGCCGTTGCGAAGGCATCATGATATGGGATTACTAAGAGCTATAAGTGGTAGTCGGGGACGAGGGCCGCTTTATAGGTCGCTCCCTCCATAGCATTATTTTAAAATATTCCTACCGTGACTACTGAGCATAGTAGATAGAGTTCTCCAAGTACCGCTGCCAGTTGAGAGTGGTTCTAACCTTAGTATTCCAAGCGACATTAAGTTAAAGATGAGGGGTCCTTGATGAGGACTACATGTTGAAGTTCTATTGGATAGAGGAAGTGTAATATCATTCGGTGAGAACGTAAGGCCTCATAGTTTTGGCCTAGAGAAGGTTATAGAAGTGCCCAGGTGTAAAGATTGGAGGAAAATCTTTCACCCTTTGGAATAAGATTGAAATGGCGGATATGGTAGCCGCCTTATTTTGGTGGAACGGGAGGTTTCGCCAATAGAGAAACCCGTTAGATATTTCTAACAGCGAGTTTCTCTAAGATATCAGGAATGATGAGAAAGTAAGTTCTCAAATATTCACGCAAGGTTCGGTCAGAGGCCGGCCGTGAATAAAGGGTGTTACGATTAAGGAAGCTGTGCACCGAAATAAGGTTGGTGTAAGGGAGAGAGAGTCTTTCAATGGAAAGGATAGTCTCACAAGTAAGTATTTCTAACACTTTTGGAGAAGTAGTGTTCGTGAGACCCCAACGGTGGACATCCACCAGGGGTAGACTCATTGAACTAAGGCCCGGGAGGCTAGTAGAATGTTCTCTTTGCTAAAGAAGTTAATATAACTATGCGAATAATCACCAGAGAAGCTAGAGATGGAGTAGTATTGTATTAACCCTAGATTTGGGTGTGTATATTGAGCTTGTGGTGGTAATTATGTTATTATATTGAGTACCTTTATGGCTTCCATGGTAAGGAAGTTCTATATTTTCTTTGCTCGTTATTAAGCGAGTGGGGATATTTTAGAGGCCCATTTGTCGTATGTGACACTCGTATTATATGTAATATGCGAGTGGAGATGTTCTTGGTTGGGTTGGTTCGATAGCAAGCAAATAATTGCGAGGCTGTCCTATTTCTAGTTCTAGAAAGGACTTGTTATTCTATAATATCTCACCTAGATATAGGATTGAGACTTTATCGAGGTGGTTTATGGTATGTAGGTAGTTTTCATTTCTTGTTTTGTTTGTTTTGTTTGATTGCTTGATTTCTTATATGCTTTGTTTGTTTATGTTATTTCCTTATCTCCACGACCAACAAGTTAAGGGGATTGTGTCAGAGGGGTTCCTTGTTTGGATTTTGCTTTGCGAGACACTCCGCGCATGAACCTTAACGACGTTGGGAGTGGAGAGATGCTATATTTATTTTCCCTTCTTTTCTTTCTTCTTATTATTGAGTGATGGGTTGGAAGGTTTAGCCGAGAATCATGTAAATGAGTGATTAGACGGATGAGTTGATGTGCGATATATGAGCACTGTGATAGTTTTTCCTCTGATCGATGTGGGGAAGACTAAGATATGAAAGTCGAATAAAGACTTGTGGTTATGCCTTGATGAGAAGGCTATTTATAAAAAGATGTATGTTTAATTGTGATAAAGAAATTATGGCAACTTACAGAAAGTAAATGCCGTAGTTGATTGTTATGGTAAAAACTTAATAGTAGAAGTGCATTATTAGAGTTACGAGTTAGGACGTTAGTAGTCCCGATCATGTGTCTTCGACCGTTACTTCTCGACGACCGATGATGCGAGGTAGTAGTGTAACGGGAGGGTTCCTTATTTGGATTTCGCCCGGCGAGACGTCCCACGCATGAAACCAAGCTAATGTTGGAAGTCGGGAAAGGTCTTGGACACTAGGGGAATAATTGGCATTTTATTTATACAACTTCAATAGGGTGTCGATCGACTTTAGGATTTTTAGGACATAAGGCCCTTAGGGCATGTGATAATTATTTTAGGAATGTGTTAGGGAGTTGACCACAACAGGTTTGTGGGTTAACTCTAAGTGGGATAAGGTCCCAAGAACGAGGAGGTATAGGATCTCGAGTGATTCGGAACGTCAGGCCATAGAAGGTGGGGCCTTTCTCAGATAGAGCATTACGTCGGTAACCTATCTTTCGGGGAGTTAAAAGGATGAGTTGACTTTTACTCCTGCACTTGTGTTGTTAACATTGAGAGTGGATTTAATGAATGAGTCTTTGCCAAGAATGGGAAGTATTAATACGGGAGCATGGACTCATTGTTCATGTGTCTCACAGACTTGAAATTCGTGAGAAGTGTTAATCCCCCGCTTGATTCGGAGTTTGTAGCGGTAGTATTCGCCCTTAAGAAATAGAGGCACAACTTCCAGGGCAGGAAATTTGGTCTTTTCACGAGCAACAAGTGGAGTTCGTAAAGGCCTATCAATCGGATATTCCATTTCGCTAAGGAAGTGCAGATGGGGTAGTAGGTGCCCCGGGTAGAAATCCGTCGGAGAGATTAGTGGAGGCATGAAATGCCAAGGGGAATGAACTTAACTGCGAGGATGCTATAGTAAGAGCGTTCAGGTCCATGGTTGATCGATTCACCTCATAGTGAGAAGAAACTAGTGGGGGAATGAGGAAGGATAGGAGTAGTAGCTTTTATGGATAGAATTTCCATACAATAGTTCGAATTTTTTTCTATAGGTATGGATCCGTGTGTGGCCTAGTGTAGTTGGCGGTGTGCTTGCCTCTTCATTGGAATGGAAATAACAGACAGTATACTTCTTGGACTTGGAGTGGTCCAGGAACATTTTTTTAGGATTGGGCTCATTGAGCCGTATACTTTCTAGGGCTCCGCCAATGCGAATAGGAGTAAGTAGTGTTGGGTGAGCGATTATAAGTTAGTGTAGTTATTCCCTATTAGGGGTGTAACTTATTTCGGGAAGCAAGGCAATTTGTGACGTGATATGTAGATATCTCCTTCCGTGGTAGAACGGTAGGATCGATAGTTCGTGAGGAATGATTTGGTGCTATGTTAGAGCACGATGTTGTGGAATAGGATCGAATAGTAATGACCTTAGTCTGAGTCCTTTGTGGGCGCCGCACTGCCGAGGGATTTGATAGAATGATAGCACGATAGTTTGGTATAGTATACCCTTGTTATGATTATGGGGTATGCCTGAATTTTGAGGGCCAAATTCCCCTCTAAGGGGGGGGGGGGGAGTATGTAACAACCCAGGTTTTTGAGCGGCTATTTTATATTATTTTGCCTGATGGGCTAATTTTATAAAATAGGGGAAGTTGGAGTAAATATTTTTTCCCGTGAGATTTAGGGATATTATTTACTATGTTTTGTCTATTTACCGTTATGAGAAGGTAAATAGCATTATATTATGATATATTGCGTCGTTATATGTAAAATGACGGTTATGATCTATACTTTAAGTTGGGTAAAATTAATAAAATAAAATGAAATTGGAACATAAAATTTGTTCACATTTTCCCGAATGCCAAAATAGGGGGTGCGGTTGTTTTTAGAATAGTCGAGATAGTCGAAATAAGTGTCGAGTTGTAATTTTTGAGATTCGGGCATTTTTAAGGGGCTATGACTCAATTAAGTGGTTACGAGTCATTTTAGTGATGTGTTAACACTTAAAAGAGGGGAATTTATGTTTTAAGACCCGGTTAAGTCTCCCACCCCTTTTATTTTCTCAATCTTATGCGAGAAGTCAAGAGAGAGAGAGAGAGAGAGAGAGAGAGAGAGAGAAGAGAGAGCTTGGGAGAAATGGAGAAAAGAGAGACAAATGGATATTTGATGCCGAATTTCGTTGCTACCAGAGGAGGATCAGAGACTACAATCTCGAGGCAAGTTTCTTACTTGCTAGATGCTGATTTAATGTGATAAATTGCATGTGTAGTTAAGTTTTGGACATTTAATCCCTAAATGGGTTCATTGTTGATTTTGAGGATTTAACCCTTAAATCTTAGCTTTAACTTAATTTGAGGAATAAATATTAGCTAGTAATTGTTTAGAAATGATTTGGGAACAATTGTTGTTGTTGACGTTGGGAGAAATCAAAAATTTGGGGTTTTTGGGATTTCAGGGTTCATACAACCCGTAGCCCAAACTGGGAAAAATTCCTAGGGCCGAATCGATTCGGCTCCCAGGTGAATCGATTCGGTTAAGGGGTAGGTTACAGGACTGGGAGACCGAATCGATTCAGGTTAACACCGAATCGATTCAGCTATTACAGAATGTCAGTTTTTTCTCACTGAGTCGATTCGGCTTCTAGGCGAATCGATTCGGCTTTTAGGCAAATCGATTCGACCCAAGGGGTGAATCGATTCGGTCACCATGTTTTTGTGAGTTTTTCCTAGTTTGATTTTTATCCCTTTTTCTTTTAGGTCCAAGGTTTAGGGACCTTCCTTTGGGAAGTAATGGGGAGTTCTAGAGGTATGATTTGGGTAGACTAATGTCCTAAGATAAAACGGGATATTTGGGCTTACCCCGAGGGCTAATTTGTGTAGCTTAATATCCAAAAGATATAGGAAGTTAACCTAAAGATAAATTGTAGATAAAATGTTAATGTTGGGATTTTTGGGAGTCTACTATTTTTAAAGACTCACTTTGATGGTTCATGAAATTAGATGAACTCTTGGATACTATTTTGAGGATAATGGCACTTCGGGTCTTAGGTCATCAATAAAATATGACACTAAGAATAAGAAAGACATATGCTAATATGTAGTACAAAAATAATTAAGTACAAATGATTTTGAGAATGTAAAAGTGAACGTTTTCAAAAGGAAATAGTAATGTTTTTCATAAATGTTAATTTATGATTACACACCTCCCTAAATCGCTATCTTAAGGTAAGTTACGTGCAGATGGTGATGCCCCCGTCTAATGAATGCAGGGTGGATATAATCCTAGGCCATATGGGCGTTTATTATACTGTGCTGGTTAGGAGATTCTAGATGTGGTCTTGACTTTCCCGTAGGCATATGGCCGCTTCCCGACATTTTTTAGGTTCCCAGGTTGTCTTGTTTGATGGGCCCTGGAAGATGATAGCCATTTAGGGGTGCGTCCAGTGGGAAACTCGGAGGGACGGTCTTAGATAAATTTAAAGCAATCCATGATAATGAATTGGCTTTAATTACATTTCCCGGATGGAAGAATGGAAATGGGATATATGGTTTGGCTTCAGATGCATTTCCCGGATGGAAGAAGGGAGATGGAAGCATATGGTATATAAAAGTATTTTTATGATAATAAAAATGACTTTTAATTACACTTCCTAGATGGAAGAAGGGAAGTGGGATTTTATGAAAAATGATAAAGTATTTTTATGATAATAAAACTTGCTTTACAAATGTATTTTCCTGGATGGAAGAAAGGAAATAAAATTGCTAAGGGAAGTTTTGTAATGAGATTAAATTGGTAAACATTTGATAAAATGTTGTACCATTTATATATATTCCTTAAGAAGAAATAGGAATTGTGCCTTAAGACGGTGAATGAAATTGGTTATGTGTATATAGTTAGATTAGTATGTATATATTGATTACGTGCTGAGGGTCTAACGGATCTCGACGATCGACCTTGCCTAAGTAGTAGTGTATCGGGGTGTTCCTTGTTTGGATTTCGCTTTGCGAGACAACCCACGCACGAATAGGGCATAGTGTTGAGACTGGGGAGAAGTCTAACCCTCCGTGCTATTTTTCAGGGAAATTAAATTAGATGATAATATATATCAATATTGTACTTAGGTCTAACGGATCTCGACGATCCACCTTGCCTAAGTAGTAGTGTATCGGGGGGGTTCCTTGTTTGGATTTTGCTTTGAGAGACGCCCCACCCACGAATAGGGCATAGTGTTGAGACTGGGGAGAAGTTATCCCTTAGTACTTAAGTTAAATAGAGCATCTCATAATATTGCGCTAGGTTGTGTTTTTAGAATGAGAGGCGAGAAATATTATGTTAACTGTGAGAGAATTACGCACTTAACTGTCATGTATTTTAGTCACATGGGAATCATATCAAACCGGGCCCTGATCCATCTCTATTTCTTTGTTTCTTCATATACTCCTTGTCGTACAGGTTCTCTACCGCATGGACACCCGTATTTACATTTCCCTTCCGGTTGTCATGGAGTTACGACATATTGCGGATGTTGTAGGTTATTTGTATTAGACGCTTCCTTCCATTGTACTCTAGTTATGTTCAGTTTATTTATTCGGGCGTGTGGCCCAAAGCATTGCACGCATTTATTATAATGTAATATTTAATGTGTAATACTCGGTGTAATTATTTGTATTGGTCTGTTCACCGACAACTTATTCGGTGATTACTTATTTATTGTCACTCTTTATTCGTTTATTTTTTATATCCACCGTTTTTGCAAATGGGATTGTCTAAGTGTTTTTCTTTTATTTTCAAAATTTTAAATTTCATAGTTAGTTTCCTAAAATGATTGGTGGTTATCTCTCACTATTATTTTAATCGACAGTGATGCTGAGAATGGACCATCTATGAATCCTGTGATTATTAGAGTATTGGGTTGGCCACCTATTATTTTAGTAGGCGGGTTGTCACAGATGGTATCAGAGCATCAGGTTCTAGAGTCCTTAAGAATCTCTGCGGACGTATTACTCTTTCAGCGTTACTTCTGGTTTGATATAGAGCCCTAAGATTAAGATCGTTGACTTCTCTTGTGAGATTTCATTCTCCTGCTAAGATATGAGAACCCCGAAAATCTTTTGTGCGTTCGTGCGAGACTCGTAAGTCCATGGATGTAGGGCGTTAGGGATGCCGTTGCGAAGGCATCATGATATGGGATTACTAAGAGCTGTAAGTGGTAGTCGGGGACGAGGGCCGCTTTATAGGTCGCTCCCTCCATAGCATTATTTTAAAATATTCCTACCGTGACTACTGAGCATAGTAGATAGAGTTCTCCAAGTACCGCTGCCAGTTGAGAGTGGTTCTAACCTTAGTATTCCAAGCGACATTAAGTTAAAGATGAGGGGTCCTTGATGAGGACTACATGTTGAAGTTCTATTGGATAGAGGAAGCGTAATATCATTCGGTGAAAACGCAAGGCCTCATAGTTTTGGCCTAGAGAAGGTTATAGAAGTGCCCAGGTGTAAAGATTGGAGGAAAATCTTTCACCCTTTGGAATAAGATTGAAATGGCGGATATGGTAGCCGCCTTATTTTGGTGGAACGGGAGGTTTCGCCAATAGAGAAACCCGTTAGATATTTCTAACAGCGAGTTTCTCTAAGATATCAGGAATGATGAGAAAGTAAGTTCTCAAATATTCACGCAAGGTTCAGTCAGAGGCCGGCCGTGAATAAAGGGTGTTACGATTAAGGAAGCTGTGCACCGAAATAAGGTTGGTGTAAGGGAGAGAGTGTCTTTCAATGGAAAGGATAGTCTCACAAGTAAGTATTTCTAACACTTTTGGAGAAGTAGTGTTCGTGAGACCCCAACGGTGGACATCCACCAGGGGTAGACTCATTGAACTAAGGCCCGGGAGGCTAGTAGAATGTTCTCTTTGCTAAAGAAGTTAATATAACTATGCGAATAATCACCAGAGAAGCTAGAGATGGAGTAGTATTGTATTAACCCTAGATTTGGGTGTGTATATTGAGCTTGTGGTGGTAATTATGTTATTATATTGAGTACCTTTATGGCTTCCATGGTAGGGAAGTTCTATATTTTCTTTGCTCGTTATTAAGCGAGTAGGGATATTTTAGAGGCCCATTTGTCGTATGTGACACTCGTATTATATGTAATATGCGAGTGGAGATGTTCTTGGTTGGGTTGGTTCGATAGCAAGCAAATAATTGCGAGGTTGTCCTATTTCTAGTTCTAGAGAGGACTTGTTGTTCTATAATATCTCACCTAGATATAGGATTGAGACTTTATCGAGGTAGTTTATGGTATGTAGGTAGTTTTCATTTCTTGTTTTGTTTGTTTTGTTTGATTGCTTGATTTCTTATATGCTTTGTTTGTTTATGTTATTGCCTTATCTCCACGACCAACAAGTTAAGGGGATTGTGTCAGAGGGGTTCCTTGTTTGGATTTTGCTTTGCGAGACACTCCGCGCATGAACCTTAACGACGTTGGGAGTGGAGAGATGCTATATTTATTTTCCCTTCTTTTCTTTCTTCTTATTATTGAGTGATGGGTTGGAAGGTTTAGCCGAGAATCATGTAAATGAGTGATTAGACGGATGAGTTGATGTGCGATATATGAGCACTGTGATAGTTTTTCCTCTGATCGATGTGGGGAAGACTAAGATATGAAAGTCGAATAAAGACTTGTGGTTATGCCTTGATGAGAAGGCTATTTATAAAAAGATGTATGTTTAATTGTGATAAAGAAATTATGGCAACTTACAGAAAGTAAATGCCGTAGTTGATTGTTATGGTAAAAACTTAATAGTAGAAGTGCATTATTAGAGTTACGAGTTAGGACGTTAGTAGTCCCGATCATGTGTCTTCGACTGTTACTTCTCGACGACCGATGATGCGAGGTAGTAGTGTAACGGGAGGGTTCCTTATTTGGATTTCGCCTCGGCGAGACGTCCCACGTATGAACCCAAGCTAATGTTGGAAGTCGGGAAAGGTCTTGGACACTAGGGAAATAATTGGCATTTTATTTATACAACTTCAATAGGGTGTAGATCGACTTTAGGATTTTTAGGACATAAGGCCCTTAGGGCATGTGATAATTATTTTAGGAAGGTGTTAGGGAGTTAACCACAACAGGTTTGTGGGTTAACTCTAAGTGGGATAAGGTCCCAAGAACGAGGAGGTATAGGATCTCGAGTGATTCGGAACGTCAGGCCATAGAAGGTGGGGCCTTTCTCAGATAGAGCATTACGTCGGTAACCTATCTTTCGGGGAGTTAAAAGGATGAGTTGACTTTTACTCCTGCACTTGTGTTGTTAACATTGAGAGTGGATTTAATGAATGAGTCTTTGCCAAGAATGGGAAGTATTAATACGGGAGCATGGACTCATTGTTCATGTGTCTCACAGACTTGAAATTCGTGAGAAGTGTTAATCCCCCGCTTGATTCGGAGTTTGTAGCGGTAGTATTCTCCCTTAAGAAATAGAGGCACAACTTCCAGGGCAGGAAATTTGGTCTTTTCATGAGCAACAAGTGGAGTTCGTAAAGGCCTATCAATCGGATATTCCATTTCGCTAAGGAAGTGCAGATGGGGTAGTAGGTGCCCCGGGTAGAAATCCGTCGGAGAGATTAGTGGAGGCATGGAATGCCAAGGGGAATGAACTTAACTGCGAGGATGCTATAGTAAGAGCGTTCAGGTCCATGGTTGATCGATTCACCTCCTAGTGAGAAGAAACTAGTGGGGGAATGAGGAAGGATAGGAGTAGTAGCTTTTATGGATAGAATTTCCATACAATAGTTCGAATTTTTTTCTATAGGTATGGATCCGTGTGTGGCCTAGTGTAGTTGGCGGTGTGCTTGCCTCTTCATTGGAATGGAAATAACGGACATTATACTTCTTGGACTTGGAGTGGTCCAGGAACATTTTTTTTAGGATTGGGCTCATTGAGCCGTATACTTTCTAGGGCTCCGCCAATGCGAATAGGAGTAAGTAGTGTTGGGTGAGCGATTATAAGTTAGTGTAGTTATTCCCTATTAGGGGTGTAACTTATTTCGGGAAGCAAGGCAATTTGTGACGTGATATGTAGATATCTCCTTCCGTGGTAGAACGGTAGGATCGATAGTTCGTGAGGAATGATTTGGTGCTATGTTAGAGCACGATGTTGTGGAATAGGATCGAATAGTAATGACCTTAGTCTGAGTCCTTTGTGGGCGCCGCACTGCCGAGGGATTTGATAGAATGATAGCACGATAGTTTGGTATAGTATACCCTTGTTATGATTATGGGGTACGCCTGAATTTTGAGGGCCAAATTCCCCTCTAAGGGGGGGGGGGGAGTATGTAACAACCCAGGTTTTTGAGCGGCTATTTTATATTATTTTGCCTGATGGGCTAATTTTATAAAATAGGGGAAGTTGGAGTAAATATTTTTTCCCGTGAGATTTAGGGATATTATTTACTATGTTTTGTCTATTTACCGTTATGAGAAGGTAAATAGCATTATATTATGATATATTGCTTAGTTATATGTAAAATGACGGTTATGACCTATACTTTAAGTTGGGTAAAATTAATAAAATAAAATGAAATTGGAACATAAAATTTGTTCACATTTTCCCGAATTCCAAAATAGGGGGTGCGGTTGTTTTTAGAATAGTCGAGATAGTCGAAATAAGTGCCGAGTTGTAATTTTTGAGATTCGGGCATTTTTAAGGGGTTATGACTCAATTAAGTGGTTACGAGTCATTTTAGTGATGTGTTAACACTTAAAAGAGGGGCATTTATGTTTTAAGACCCGGTTAAGTCTCCCACCCCTTTTATTTTCTCAATCTTATGCGAGAAGTCAAGAGAGAAAGAGAGAGAGAGAGAGAGAGAGAGAGAGAGAGAGAGAAGAGAGAGAAGAGAGAGCTTGGGAGAAATGGAGAAAAGAGAGACAAATGGATATTTGATGCCGAATTTCGTTGCTACCAGAGGAGGATCAGAGACTACAACCTCGAGGCAAGTTTCTTACTTGCTAGATGCTTATTTAATGTGATAAATTGCATGTGTAGTTAAGTTTTGGACATTTAATCCCTAAATGGGTTCATTGTTGATTTTGAGGATTTAACCCTTAAATCTTAGCTTTAACTCAATTTGAGGAATAAATATTAGCTAGTAATTGTTTAGAAATGATTTGGGAACAATTGTTGTTGTTGATGTTGGGAGAAATCAAAGATTTGGGGTTTTTGGGATTTCAGGGTTCATACAACCCGTAGCCCAAACTGGGAAAAATTCCTAGGGCCGAATCGATTCCGCTCCCAGGTGAATCGATTCGGTTAAGGGGTAGGTTATAGGTCTGGGAGACCGAATCGATTCAGGTTAACACCGAATCGATTCAGCTATTACAGAATGTCAGTTTTTTCTCACTGAGTCGATTCGGCTTCTAAGCGAATCGATTCGGCTTTTAGGCAAATCGATTCGACCCAAGGGGTGAATCGATTCGGTCACCATGTTTTTGTGAGTTTTTCCTAGTTTGATTTTTATCCCTTTTTCTTTTAGGTCCAAGGTTTAGGGACCTTCCTTTGGGAAGTAATGGGGAGTTCTAGAGGTATGATTTGGGTAGACTAATGTCCTAAGATAAAACGGGATATTTGGGCTTACCCCGAGGGCTAATTTGTGTAGCTTAATATCCAAAAGATATAGGAAGTTAACCTAAAGATAAATTGTAGATAAAATGTTAATGTTGGGATTTTTGGGAGTCTACTATTTTTAAAGACTCACTTTGATGGTTCATGAAATTAGATGAACTCTTGGATACTATTTTGAGGATAATGGCACTTCGGGTCTTAGGTCATCAATAAAATATGACACTAAGAATAAGAAAGACATATGCTAATATGTAGTACAAAAATAATTAAGTACAAATGATTTTGAGAATGTAAAAGTGAACGTTTTCAAAAGGAAAAAGTAATGTTTTTCATAAATGTTAATTTATGATTACACACCTCCCTAAATCGCTATCTTAAGGTAAGTTGCGTGCGGATGGTGATGCCCCCGTCTAATGAATGCAGGGTGGATATAATCCTAGGCCATATGGGCGTTTATTATACTGTGCTGGTTAGGAGATTCTAGATGTGGTCTTGACTTTCCCGTAGGCATATGGCCGCTTCCCGACATTTTTTAGGTTCCCAGGTTGTCTTGTTTGATGGGCCCTGGAAGATGATAGCCATTTAGGGGTGCGTCCAGTGGGAAACTCGGAGGGACGGTCTTAGATAAATTTAAAGCAATCCATGATAATGAATTGGCTTTAATTACATTTCCCGGATGGAAGAATGGAAATGGGATATATGGTTTGGCTTCAGATGCATTTCCCGGATGGAAGAAGGGAGATGGAAGCATATGGTATATAAAAGTATTTTTATGATAATAAAAATGACTTTTAATTACACTTCCTAGATGGAAGAAGGGAAGTGGGATTTTATGAAAAATGATAAAGTATTTTTATGATAATAAAACTTGCTTTACAAATGTATTTTCATGGATGGAAGAAAGGAAATAAAATTGGTAAGGGAAGTTTTGTAATGAGATTGAATTGGTAAACATTTGATAAAATGTTGTACCATTTATATATATTCCTTAAGAAGAAATAGGAATTGTGCCTTAAGACGGTGAATGAAATTGGTTATGTGTATATAGTTAGATTAGTATGTATATATTGATTACGTGCTGAGGGTCTAACGGATCTCGACGATCGACCTTGCCTAAGTAGTAGTGTATCGGGGTGTTCCTTGTTTGGATTTCGCTTTGCGAGACAACCCACGCACGAATAGGGCATAGTGTTGAGACTGGGGAGAAGTCTAACCCTCCGTGCTATTTTTCAGGGAAATTAAATTAGATGATAATATATATCAATATTATACTTAGGTCTAACGGATCTCGACGATCCACCTTGCCTAAGTGGTAGTTTATCTGGGAATTCCTTGTTTGGATTTCTCTTTGCAAGACACCCCACCCACGAATAAGTCATAGTGTTGAGACTGGGGAGAAGTTAGCCCTTAGTACTTGTGTTAACTAGAGCATCTCATTATATTGCGCTAGGTTGTATTTTTAGAATGAGAGGCGAGAGATATTATGTTAACTGCGATAGAATTACACACTTAACTGTCATGCATTTTAGTCACATGGGAATCATATCAAACCGGGCCCTGATCCATCTCTATTTCTTTGTTTCTTCATATACTCCTTGTCGTACAGGTGCTCTACCGCATGGACACCCATATTTACATTTCCATTCCGGTTGTCATGGAGCTACGACATATTGCGGATATTATAGGTTATTTGTATTAGCCGCTTCCTTCCATTGTACTCTAGTTATGTTCAGTTTATTTATTCGGGCGTGTGGCCCAAAGCATTGCACACATTTATTATAATGTTATATTTAATGTGTAATACTCGGTGTAATTATTTGTATTGGCCTTTTCACCGCCAGCTTATTCGGTGATTACTTATTTATTGTCACTCTTTATCCGTTGATTTTTTATATCCACCGTTTTTGCAAATGGGATTGTCTAAGTGTTTTTCTTTTAGTTTCAAAATTTTAAATTTGACAGTCCGTTTCCTAAAATGATTGGTGGTTATCTCGCACTATTATTTTAATCGAAAGTGATGCTGAGAATGGACCATCTATGAATCCTGTGATTATTAGAGTATTAGGCCGGCCACCTATTATTTTAGTAGGCAGGTTGTCACAATTATTTTATTGTCCGGTTTACATTTGAGTATGTCATATACTGCTACAACCGTCGAAGACTTATTCAGGTTCATTCATGAGTCAAGAGAAATCGTAATATCAAAATTCTACAACATTCAAGCATCCATGAGATTAATTTTGCCAAAGTTGTATTTTTATACCTTAACGGTTCACTTAGAGTGTTGGGATAATTTTTCTTTAAAAAAATTTAAGTGTTGGAGCGGAGTTTTTTGTCAAAAATATTTTTCTTAGTGTTGAGGCGGACTGGAATAAAAAACTATTTTTTTTGCTCAAGCCGTTCGAACGACTATATCACGTCGTTGAAGAGACAATGGCATGTCGTGCGATCTCACTCACGAGATGTCATGACTCGTTCTAGAGATGTCTTCTTTTCGTTGGAGCGAGCTGACGACTCAATTTTTCTATAAATTGGTTTGTCTAGTTTCATTTTTCTTCAGAAGACCTATGAATTTTAGTCCTATGAAAATGCTTTAGCAGAAACATTTATCTTCTCAAATTTTAAGGGCTTTATCCTTTGTTTTCAACTCACAAATCATCCCAATCTTTATGTGAATTATTTTGGAACCCAAGAACACAATTTTGTGAAGTTTCTCTTGTAGCGAATATCTCTACTGCTGATCTAGGTTCCATTTAAGGGAGTTGTTGGGATGACGTGATTCCGTGTCAAAGGGAGTACTCACAGGTGTTTCTGAGCTGACCGAACTGCAGTTCGTGTAGAGTTGCTACGAAATTCCATTGTTGATTTAAGTTGCCACGTATGTGGGTTTACTACAGTTAATCAATTGCAAATTTCACTTATAATCATTGTGAGTATTATTTATTAAACAAAGGTTTTACCCAAAAGGGATTTTTCCTGAAATCTGAATGTCAGCATTTTATTTATGATTGTTTGATTTATCCACACGTAGTTGCATGTTTTAGGGCTGAATTATATTGGTTTTAAAATTGACATCAATTAAATAAGTTTAACTTTGAAATTTGCGAATTTCTTTAAATCAGTATCACACGGCATTCAAAAATTGGTATCAGAGAGGGTTTCTCTAATTTATCGAGTCATCTTTATTTTCTGTAAAATTGTGTGATATTGATTTTTTTAAATCTATTTTGTAAAAAAATGCAATTTTTCCAATGGTGCACTTATATAATCGGATGCCAGTTTTCAACGGGTCTAATTATGCCTGCTGAAAAGCACGTATGAAATAACAATTAAAGGCCATTGATGAGCGTTTTTGGTTAGTTTATTAAAGAGGTTCGACTCCCCCACTGTCACCGCAAATAATATCACTAATTTAAAACCCATGACAGACTCAACTGAGGAAGAATTTAAATGCAGAACTTCTAATTCATGTTGGTTGAGTGCAATTTTTGGTGTCGTCACTCCTTAGGAGTTCCGATGTATTATGACGTGCACCGCGTCAAAAGAAGCATGGGACATTTTACAACTTACCTAGGAAGGCAAAAATACAGTTAAATAGTCTAAAATTCAAAATTTAACTTCTCAATTTGAAATAATTACCATGCTTGAGACTGAGTGTTTTGATGAGTTTTATGCACGTTTGTCTGATATTGTCAACACTAGTTCCAATCTTGGTGAGCACATTCCTAATGCACGAGTGGCTAAAAAGATTTTAAGATCGTTGTCTAAATGTTTCATCCCTAAAGTGACTATTTTGAATTCCTTAGGTAATTTGAGCAATTTAAAATTGGAAGAGCTGGTAGGAGACCTCTAGACATATCAAATTGAAATGTTTCCTGACACTATCAACCCTAACGATAGAGGGATATCACTCAGAGCCTAGTCTAGGAAGGTATAGGAAGTGTCCAAAAGGGAGAAGAAAAAGAAAGTGAGAGTTTTTGAGTCCGACTCTGAGGGTGAGATTGATTTTGATATGGCCGTGCTGGTAAATAATTTTAAAAAAAATTCTCAAGTTTTCAAAACAAAATTCTTCCAATAAAAAAATTTTGAGGAAAAAAGAAATAAAGATGAGGCCAAAGAGAATGGTGATAAAGAGAGAGAGAAAGAGAAAGATAAAGAGAAAAAGGATAAGTTTTTTAGTGTGAGGGTAGGGGGCATAGAGCTTTTTAGTGTCCTACTAGGCAAAGGAGAAATGGAAAACAGACTGCCATGCTCGACACTCTTAGCGATAGTGAGGAAGAGGTGAAAGATTTCGGGGATGAGTCTTTATATGGGAAATTTGTCTCCTTTTTAGCTAGTCATGACAGCACACCTAATTTGTCCCGTGATAATGAGGATACATGTGCACGTGAGCCCCCCGAGGAGGATGATAGTTTGAGTTTGTGAGTGAGGGAGGTAGTGAGTGTGGGAGAGAAGGTGAAAGTGAGCTCCAGATTGAGTTTAGAAATTTTACGCCGAGACCTTAAAGACTAATAAACTGAATAAGTAGTGAGGTCATAGGGTAAGATATTTGGAGAGAGTGTTAGAGGTTTTGAGGGTGTTTGAGGCGAAAGAAAGTCCACTCTAGAAGGTGAAGGTTTCTTTGAGTGAACAGTTGGTTGCTTTAGATCGGGAAAAAAGTGATTTGACCAACATGGTGTCTAGTCTGACGACACGTGTATCCCAACTCGAGATTGATATCCAATGTGCCTGGGAGGTCAAAGCCCCTTTAGAGAGTGCAACTAAGATGGTTTTTAATCCTGTTTTGGATGATGTTGAGAGACGAGGAATAAGTCACGATGATGTGTCCACTTTCCACAGTACACCTGAGCCGGTTCTCGAGTTAGTGATAGATCCATATGGCTATCAACCTAACCCACCTAGGCTTCATGTTATCGATAGAAGAGTGCGTCGTGGACATTTTGAGAGAGGTGTACCTAGTCCTATTTATGTTTGCACCCATTGCAAAAATAGAGGACACCTTAAGGAGTTTTATTTAAGTTGGGTTACGCGTCAAGTTTTGTTACTACACGTGTTCACACACACGCACCCACACATGATGTTCCGGATGAATACATGAGAGAGTTTTCACATCTTAGGGAGCATGTAATATTTTTAGTTAAGACTTCACATGACTTGATGATTATTTTTCATAGGATGTCAGCACTTTTGAAAAACTCCACCATACCTAACAGATGAGGTTTTAGACCTTGTTGGCTAGCATAGGATGATTTTCATGATGATATTTTATGCATATTGCTAGTATGTATCTTTTTTGTATTTATATTTTTTATATACATATTTTTTGAAAACCCAAAAAGATTTTCGTTTATGAAATTTTTTGAAAAATACGAAAATATTTTCATTTTTTTGAGAAAAAATTGAAAAAGCCAAAAATATTTTATTTTGATATAGTTTTTGAAAAAAGTAAAAACGAGTTTTTGTATTTTGTTTACAACTTATATGAATGGACATTTTCGATGACCGAGTCACAATTTCATTCTATATCTATGTGACTGTTTGATAATATTTTGATATGCGTCATGATTTCATTTTTGTGTTTCACAATATTTAGAGTCATTGAGATGTGATTTGTTATTACTACCTACATGTTTGAATCTTCCTTTAACACACACTTGCATGGATTTATTTCACTATTTTTATTGTCTATCACATATTGGCCGATGTATTTTAATCTCAATTATGTCTTTAAAACGAACCAAATGCAATAAAACGTGACAATGAAAGTTGTGCATGTAAGAACCTTTGATGTGAGTTTTTGTGATTTATTTGAAAATGGGGATGGGGTAAGAAAGGTACTCATTTATCCTTTACGATTAAAAAAACGTTCAAATCGGACCTAGAAAATAAAATTTTGGCAAAAACAGAAGCCACGGTCCAAAGAGGTTGAGAAGAGACCGAAAATATTTATAGGCAATAAAAAGAAAAATATTCCAAAAAGTGTGTCAATAGTTTTTTTCGTTTTATCACCTCAAAAGAAAAATAAAAAGCATTATTATTTATCGAGGGATTTGGGATGGAATATAAAACGGGTGTGCACGTCTTGACAAAGTCATGAAAAAGCATTAGATAGTTTTAGACGTTATTGGTGTGAAAATCATGTCTGATTTTGATTTGTCAATTTGATTATGACAATGTCATCTGACTTCACATTTTTCGACACCTAAGGATTATTTTGTGATTCATTCATTAGGAGTACATACATTCACTATGCACATATGTTATGCCTGATATCTTTGATTTTCCTATCGAATTATTCACACCCATTCATTCCGTTTCAATGATTTGGTTGTCTTAGTGTAAATTCATGGTGTGATTTTTTTTGTAAAATTATTTTTGCATTTTTGTATGAAAAATTGATAAATAAAAAATAGTTTGTGGAAAGCTTTTGGATTATTCCTTTGCATGAGCGTAGTTTGATCCATGTTAGCTATGCATATTTTCCATGGGAATCCATGTTTGTTTTGGTTTATTCGTTTGCATGTCTATTTCGAACAAATGAAAAGGGGGAGAACGAATTATGGGAGAGTTTTTGCATTATGGGGAGATTTGATTATTGATGACTGATTTATTTTTATATCATTTCAAACTCGATGCGTCACGAATGTATTTGCTTTGTCTCAAGTATGTAGGTAGAAAATTAAAGATCATTATATTGCACACCCTGATGAGAAAGGATTGAAGATATGATGTTGAAAATTTTAAAGAAAACTTTTAGACTTTTATGGTTAGTACCTTTTTAGTTTTGGGTTCATGGGAGGGTATTAGATTTGAATAGGCCTGTTTATTTGATAATTCAGATGTTTTTATTTTGTACAGGCATAAACATTGGGAGAAATTTGTAAGGACATTATTTTATTGTCCGGTTTACATTTGAGTATGTCATATACTGCTACAACTGTCAAAGACTTATTCGGGCACAATTCATGAGTCAATACGGATCCGAATATCAAAGTTCTTCAACATTCAAGCCTCTGGTAAATTAATTTTAGTGAGGTTGTGTTTTTATGCCTTAACGGTTCACTTAGAGTATTGGGATAATTTTCTAAAAACAAAATTTTAAGTGCTGGAGAGGAGTTTTTCAATAAAAATATTTTTCTAAGTGTTGAGGCAAACAGGAATGAAAATTAATTTTTCCGCTCAGGTCGTTCGAGCGATTGCACCACGTCGTTCCAGCGACAATGGAATATCGCGTGATCTTATTCGAGAGATGTCATGCCTTGTTCAAGCGACGTCTGCTTTTTATTTGAGTGAGATGTTGACTCAAAATATCCTATAAATTGGATTGTAAAGTTTCATTTTTCTTCAGCGGACCTGCGAATTTTGGCCCTACGAAACTGTGATGGCAAAAACACTTGTCTTCTCAAATTTGAAGGGTTTTATCATTTGTTTTCAGTTCACAAATCATCCCAATATTTATGTGAATTATTTTAGAACCTAAGAACACAATTTTTTAAAGTTTCTCTTGTAAAGAAGATTTTTACTGCTAATCTAGGTGCCACTTGAGGGAGGTGCTGGGCTGATGTGACTGCATGTCAAAGGGAGTAGTCGTTTGTGTTCTCAAGCTCACTAAATTGCGGCTTGTGCGGTGTTGTGGCAGAATTCCATTGCTGATTTAGGTTGTAGTCTATATGGGTTTACTGCAATTTATCCATTGCAAATTTCACTTGTAATCCTTGTGAATATTATTTGTGAAATAAAGGTTTTACTCGAGAGGGTTTTTTCCTGAAATTTTTGACTCAACAATTTATTTATGATTGTTTGATTTATCCAATCGTAAGTTCATGTTTTACGGCTAAATGAAATTTGTTTAAGAATTGACACCGATTACATATGGTTAACATGGAAATTTGCAAATTTATTTAAACCAATGTCACACCGCATTCACAGTAGGAACCGACCGCGTAGTCACTAGACTCACTATTCGAGTATACAACAATAATTTGCCAAAATTCTGACTTACGCTTTAAAACATGATGTTAAAGAATGAAATCATAAAATAGAAAAAAAAAGGTCCCGTAAGATGCACAAGCACCCGCACGGGATCAATGTAACTAATACGAACCCACCGCATAGTCACCGGACTCCCGATTTGAGTATACGACGAGAATTTTCAAAAATTTAGACTTGAGCTTTAAAACATGCTGTCAAAGGGTGAAATCATAAAATCGCAACCGAATGGTCCCGTAACAAGAATGAGTACCTCGCACGGGACCAATGTAACTCTTAGGAACCGACCACATTGTCACTAACTCACGGTTTGAGTATACGATGAGAATTTGCAAAAATTTAGACTTGGGCTTAAAAACATGTCGTCAAAGGGTGAAAATGTAAAACACCCACAAAACAGTCCTGTAAGAGACATGAGGACCTCGTACAGGACCAATGTAACTCATACGCACTAATCGCGTAGTCACCGAACTTTCGATTTTAGTATACGACAGGAATTTATAAAATTTTAGGCATAAAAACACGGCGTCAAATGGCGAAAGCGTAAAATAGGCACAAAGCGGTCTCGTAACAGGTACGAGCAGCTCGCATGGGACCAATGTAACTCATAGGAACCGATACCATAGCCACTAGACTCCCGGTTTGAGTATATTACTAGAATTTCAAAATGGTTAGACTTATGATTAAAAACGTGGCATCAAATGGTGAAAATGCGTCACAGGGTGAAATCATCAAACTTCCACAAAACGGTAATATAAGAGGCACGAGAACCTTGCATGGGACCAATGCAAATCGTACGAACCGACCGCAGAGTTATCGCACTCGCGGTTTGAGTATACGACTAGAATTTGCAAAATTTAGACCTCAGCTTAAAAACACGTCGTCAAATGGTGAAAACGTAAAATGGACACATAACGATCCCGTAAGAGGCACGAGCACCTCGCATGGGACCAATGTAACTCTTAGTATCTGATCACATAGTCACCGGATTCCCAATTTTAGTAAACAACTAGAATTTGCATGTGACACCCCTCCTAATTAATTACCGGGTGATCAGTCCTTAATTAATAAATTTCATAATATCAAGTTGGTTTAGATAATGCATCACTGCCGAGAACTCAAATTTTAATTTAATAAAACTAACCAGCTAGTATTTTAAAAAGGTTGATGTCCAAATTTTATCTTGTCATTAAATACGACCAAAAAGAATATCAATAAACACCATGCATCAGAGTAACATAAGTACAGTCCAACTGAAGTAAAACAAATGGTTGAAGTAAACATCTCCAAATACAATCCCATATAATAAATAAAATAGAAGAAACCAAATCTAAGAGAGAGTTCAAAATGACTAATTCTCTGAAAGTAAGCATGAGTAAGGACGACATGTCCAACAAGATGAATAACTAAAAAAAAGGATAGGCCAAATCGTCTAGTACCAATAATCACGCATCTTCCATAGCAGCTACAGTACGACAACTGAATACAGTCTCCTAAGGTTGGTGTCACAGTGGCTAGACACCTAAAATAATGGAATAATAGAGAGATATACAGAAAAACGGGTCAGAGCCCAAGTTGAAAACAGTTTTAAATAGAAAGTGCTTAAATTGATTCAATTAGCACAATTATTAATCAAGTTAACTTAGCGTACTCACTTGAGATACTCACCTCTCAAACTAGTGTGCACGTCTAACGAGCCTAACTACCCATACTAGTCATGATACCTGGACTGACTAGTAAGTGTATAATATGAAGTTTGAAAGTTTCTTTAAATCACGTAAAAACCGACGTATTTATGATTTCGATATAGAATTAGCATTTCTTTAGGTTATTCTCATATTCTTCTAAATGCCCAACTCATAATACCATAAGTGTACAAGTAACAATATTGACAACAACATAAGGCACCAAACATGATTTTCGATATACACACCTTATTCACTTTATGTATACATATCAAATTATATAAATATAGCAATATTACACCCTTGGTTAAGAACCCATTAGTACTACGCATACTTGGCTATCTAGTCCATTTGCAAAGCTCATGCATAAAGGACAACAGGTTCAATCTCTTGAGAACCAATAGAAACATAAACACATATTGGAGGAGAACATAGCCCCAAGCTAATGGGCTACGCACATACCTACGCATCCATACGATCGTCATCACTATCATTCTCACGGATAGCCCGAACCTAGGTTCCATACTCTAGTAGTACAACTTTATATCCCCCGAAGGCACACAAGATTAGGTTGTCCACAATGCATTAACCTCCGTTCGATAGCCAGTAGCTAGGTATGTTATACACATAATATTTTAAACAATAAGCATGCACACAACTTATATGAATTCATTAGCTTTCCCACAGTCTAGTGTTTGCAGTACGTATATTAACTCTTATTATAACCCATATTTTATTCGTCTATACCCTACCTTGTATTTTCGTACCTCCTCAATTTTATGAATTTTATACCTTCCAAGGGTCGAAATATTCTGCTCTCACTATTAATTATCAATATAAGTCACTCGACGATCATTCTAGTTTAACACTCATTAAAATAAGCCTACGGGGAGATGGAAACAAAATTTTTGGAATCTCGTTAGAAGACCCAGAAATCTCATTCAAACGAGGTCGTTCGAACGAGGTTCATTCGAACGAAGGGTTTTGAATGAACCACCAAACTCGTTAGAAGGCTACTGGAATCTCGTTAGAAGTCTCGTTTGAATGACCTGGGCTGGACTTCTAACGAAATTTTTGAAGTCGCCCAGTTCGTCTCTCAACTTCGTTTATTCTAATTTTCACCACTAAAAACTCAACCTAAATTCACTCCAACCTAAATACAATGTTTCCCACTACCCTAAGTCATCATAGAACGCATAATCACATAATCTTGGAGGTCAAATCCTTCTAATCATCACGTAATTTCAATAAATTCCTAAATTTTACCACAAACCCTATTAACATGAGCCCATAATTTATTTGTTCATAAAAACTCCATTTTAATTCGTGATTTACATCTATTTCATCAACTTTCACATTTCTACTAAGGGGAAAATCCTCTACATGCAAACCCCCATCAGATTTTTCTAAATATTCTACACGATTTCATCATAGGAAACCCCAAATTGGTATTTGTGGTTCTAAAACCTCAATATATGTTAACAAGAGTAATAATTGCTAAGATAAGAGCAAGATAATAACTTGCCTTAAAATTGAACTTTTGATTTGCAGGTTGAAATTGGTATAGGACCGACCTCCTCACACGATCTACGCATTGGTATACTTTTTTGTTGTGAAAGGTTGAATTCTTGTCTAAGGCTCCAATGGAGTCTCCTTCTTCTTCATTGGTTCTCTCTATGTTTTCCTCTCTTCTCACGTAGGTTGAAACTGACATCCACTAACCCTTAATGTCTTTTTAATTAACCCAATTTTCGTCCATTTAATTACCTTAAAATTCCTAAAGACCAAAACACCCCTCCGGGGTGTTATTTTGGTTTAAAATGCCTCGGACTCCAAATAAAATGCCCGAATAGTGTTTTCTGACTATTTCGACTCTTTCGGACACTCTGGCACACTCAAAATAGTTGTCCAAGTTATACAAAAAAATATATTTTAATCCCCCCAATTATATACAATTAATGCGACTCATACGCGTCCCAAATATTTTTAACATAACTGTCGTGTATCTCATTCCCAACTATACTATTATTTCAATAATTACTAACTCTCATCCCATTAGTGATTATTATCATAAAATTGGATTAATTTAAATTTAAATTTTCTCGGTTTAATTTAATTAATCCCCATTTTCCATAAAAATAGTTATGCATAAAAATACGGGGAATTACATACTTTCCCCCTAATAACAGAATTTCGTCCCGAAATTCGGAAAAGAATATATATACCTAGAAAGAATAACTCTGGATAACGTTCACTCATGTCATTCTCGCGCTCCCAAGTTGATTCCTCAACATTATGGTGCTGCCACTGGACACGTACTAGTGGTACTACTTTTGACCTCAACTTCCTCTCACTACGATCCAGGATAGCAATCGGTCCTTCCTCGTATGAGCTATCAGGCTGTAAGTCTATCTCCTCCAACACAATATGAGTATGGTTCAAATCATCTCGAAGAAATCTCCTCAGTGAAGAAATATGAAACACGTCATGGACTCTATGCAAGTGATCTAGTAACCTAAGTCTATATGCAACTATCCCAATCCTCTCAATGATGGGGAATGGCCCTACATACCTAGGCGCCAACTTTCCCTTCTTCCCAAAATGCATAACTCCCTTCATGGGAGACACCCGAAGTAATACCTCATCCCTAATGTTTAACTCTCGAAAATAATGTTTGGCATCAGCGTAACTTTTCTATTGATCCTGAGCAACCCAAATACGGCTATGTATCAACTTTATCCTCGTCGAAGTATCCTGAATCACCTCCGAACCCAGTAACTTGTTGTCCCCCACCTCTAGCCAACATGCTGGGGAGCGACAAGTTCTAACGTATAGGGCTTCGAATGGAGCCATACTGATAGTAAACTGGTAGGAGTTATTATTGGCAAACTCCACCAGTGGAAGGTACTGTTCCCAACCTCCGCCAAAATCAATGATGCACATCCGCAACATGTCCTCCAACATTTGGTTTGTCCATTTTGTCTGACCATCCGTCACTGGGTGATAGGCTATGCTCAGTCGTAACTCCATACCCAACACCTCCTAAAAGCACTCCCAAAATCGAGAAACGAATACCTTGTCTCTATTAGACATGATATTGAGAGGTACTCCGTGGAGTCTAACTATCTCTACTATGAATAATTGGGCATATTATCCTACGGTGTAGTCTGTTTTGACTGGTAGAAAGTGGGCTACCTTGGTCAACTGATCCACTATCACCTATATCTAACCATGACCCATCTGCGATGTAGGTAATCTCGTGATAAAATCCATGGAAATGCTCTCCCATTTCCACATAGGAACCTCTAATGGATGTAGAAGTCCCACCAGTCTCTAGTGGTCAATCTTTACCAGCTAACAAGTGGCACACTTCGAGACGAAGTCGGCAATATCCTTATGTATTCCACTCCACTAGTATTGTCTACGCATGTCCTAGTACATCTTATTCCCGCCAGGATGCACTGCAAATCAGGAACTGTGTGACTCTGTCATCACTTTGTGTCGCAGATCTTCACCCTCGGGGACAACCAATCTCCCATTAAAATGTAAGCCCCCGTCTGAACCCATAGTGTAAGACTCATCCCCCTCGGCTAGCAGCTTCACTATCTGGCTTTGGCAGAACGGATCATCTGCCTGAGCCTCTACTACTCCCGTAATAATTTGGGGCGTAACTGACATTACATACATAAATGATCGAGCCACTGCATCCTGTAGTATCCGTATAAACTAAAGAAAATGCATATCTCGGTCTGTGTCGTGGGCTTCCCCCATTCCCTCACCACTGTCACCTTCCTCGGATCCATAGATATCCCTCTATTGGAGATAATATGCCTTAAATTTGTACCTTTTTCAGCTAAAACCCACATTTCTCGTATTTTGCATTCAACTTATGTTGTCGCAGTGTCTGCAAAACTTGTCTCAAGTGTTCGGCATGGTCCTCCTCTGTCTGTGAGTAAACTAGAATGTCATCTATGAATACAATGATGAACTGGTCCAGGAACTCTCTGAATACCCTGTTCATCAAGTCCATGATCATGGTTGGGGTGTTGATTAGCCCGAAGGGCATAACCCTGAATTCATAGGAACCATATCTCGTCAGGAAACAAGTCTTCGACATGTCCTGTTCCTTGATTCGTAGTTGATGGTACCCCAATATCAAATCAATCTTTGAGAAGAAAGACGCTCCTCTCAACTGGTCGAATAAGTCATCGATTCTAGGCAACGGATATTTATTCCTTATCGTGACTTTTTTCAACTCTCGATAATCAACACATAACTGCAACGATCTATCCCTCTTCTTAATGAACAATACGGGAGCACCCCACGGTGAAGTACTCTGACGAATAAACTCCTGCCTAACAATTGCTCAATCTGGTCACGCAACTCCCTCATCGAGGTCGTTCGAACAAAGGGTTTCGAACGAACCACCAAACTCGTTAGAAGGCTACTGGAATCTCGTTAGAAGTCTCGTTCGAATGACCTGGGCTGAACCTCTAATGAAATTTCTGAAGTGGCCCAGTTCGTCTCTCAACTTCGTTTTTCCCAATTTTCACCACTCAAAACTCAACCTAAATTCACTCCAACCCAAATACAATGTTTCCCACTATCCTAAGTCATCATAGATCGCATAATAACATAATTTTTAAGGTCAAATCCTTCTAATCATCACGTACTTTCAATAAATTCCCAAATTTTACCCCAAACCCTATTAACATGAACCCAGAATTTATTTGTTCATAAAAACTCTATTTTAATACGTGATTTACATCTAGTTCATCAACTTTCACATTTCTACTAAGGGGAAAATCCTCTGCATGCAAACTCCCATCATATTTTTCTAAATATTCTACATGATTTAATCATAGGAAAACGCAAATTGGCATTTGTCGTTCTAAAACCTCAATATATGTTAACAAGAGTAATAATTGCTAAGAGAAGAGCAAGATAATCACTTGTCATAAAATTGAACTTTTGATTTTTGGGTTGAAATTGGTATAGGAACGATCCTCCTGACACGATCTACGCGTTGGTATACTTTTTGTTGTGAGAGGTAGAATTCTTGACGAAGGCTCCAATGGAGTCTCCTTCTTCTTCCTTGGTTCTCTCTCTGTTTTTCTCTCTTCTCACGTAGGTTGAAACTGACGGCCACTAACCCTTAATGCCTTTTAATTAACCAAATTTTCATCCATTTAATTACCTTAAAATTCGTAAAGACCAAAATACCCCTCAGGGGTGTCGTTTTAGTTTAAAATGCCTCGGACTCCAAATAAAATGCCCGAATAGTGTTTTTTGACTATTTCGATCCTTCCGGACACTCTAGCGCACTAAAATAGTCGTCCAAGCCTAAAAAAAATACATTATCTTTTAACCCCCCAATTATATACAATTAACGCGACTCATACGCGTCCCAAATATTTATAATATAATTGTCGTGTATCGCATTCCCGGCCATACTATTATTTCAATAATTACTAATTCTCATCCCGTTAGTGATTATTATCATTAAATCGGATTAATTTCAATTAAAATTTTCTCCATTTAATTTAATTAATCCCCATTTTCCATTGAAATAGTTATGCGTAAAAATACGGGGCATTACATTGCAAAATTTAGATTTAGGCTTAAAAACATGCCACCAAAGGGTGAAAATGTAAAATAGCCACAAAACGGTCCCATAAGAGGCATGAGCACCTCGTACAGGACCAATACTACTCGCGTTAAACTTACATGGGACAAATGTAACTCTTACTAATCGAGCATGTAGTCATCGGACTCCCAGTTTGAGTATATAGCGTGAATTTGCAAAAATTTAGACTTGGGCGTAAAAGCATGTCGTCAAATGGTGAAAACATAAAAAAACCACAAAATAGTCCTGTAAGAGGAACCTCGTACGGGACCATTGTAACTCGTACAAACCGACGTTTAGTCACCAAACTCCCATTTTGACTATACGGCGAGAATTTGCAAAAAAATATACTTACGCTTAAAAATATGTCGTCAAAGGGTGAAAACATAAAACAACCACAAAACGGTCTCGTAAGAGGCATGAGAACCTCGCATGAGACCAATGTAACTTGTGTGAACCAACTGCGTAGTCATCGGACTTCCGATTTAAGTATTTGATAAGAATTTGCAAAAATATAGACTTACGCTTAAACATTGATTCTTATTGATATCTTTTTTTGTTTTGTGTTGTATATTTTTTTGCAGGATAACATTTCACCGTTATATTTTATTCACGTGGAACACATGAACAAACGAATGGTTTGACCCGAGTAGACTGTTTATTTATTGTTGTTATTGATATGCAAGATTGTTGTTTTAAATTTTTTCTGGCCGTGCGGGCTTTTGTGTTGATTAAACAAGTAGTTTTTTTATGTATAAATGTAGGTGACTCCGTTGAATTTTTTTTTTTTAATTGTAAAGAATTATTGATATGCAAAATTGTTGTTTTCAATTTTTTTATGATAGTGGGGGATTTTTTTATAGATTAAATAGGTCGGTTTTCATGTATAAATAAATGTGACTATGTCGAATTTTTTTAAAATTTTGAAAGAGTTCTTGATATGCGAGATTGTTATTTTCAATTTTTTATGGTTGTGTGGGCATTTGTGTGATTAAGCAGGTTGATTTCATGTACGAAGAAATGAAATTTTGTCGTTTTCTTTTAAAAATTGTAAAGAGTTGTTGATATGTGAGATTTTTATTTTCAAATTTTCATGGTCGTGCAGGCATTTGTGTTGATTAAACATGTCATTTGCATGTATAAACCTAGGATATTTTATCAATTTTTTAAAAAAATTGTAAAAAGTTGTTGATACAATTAACTAATATATTTGGATATTTCATTTTACTATAATATTATTTTGATAAAATGATTATGCACAAGAAGTTGAAGAGGTGTGTTTTTAAGCGTGCCTACTATATCTTACACTGATAGAATTTTTTGTAACGTAAAAACTATATTTATCATATTAATTTAGGGATGACTTTTCTTTTGTCAATTGTATTTCTTATTAATTAGTATGATTTTGTACTCATTTAAATATTATGACTTAAATGTAGTTTAATGGAAGAAATTGTTATTGAATACGTGTTTCAATAAATGCAGTTGATATATTGCGTTTGTGATTGGATGATTTGACTTATAATGAAAATTAGATGCCATTTATTATTAGAGCATAAAGCATATATTAATATAATTGTTTATGACAATTTTTTTAATCAATTGGGGCAGTTATAATCCGTCCCTAATACCCATTTGTATTAATTGAGAATACCTTCTGGGACGATTGTACCATCCTAATTAGGTTATCAATTGGGACGATTTTTACCATCCCTAATGGGTTTCCAAACCGTTCCTAATACTACTCACGGGAGCTGGAATTTTTTCGCGGGAACACCTTATGGGAAGGAAGAATCCATCACTAATGCCAAATGCAGAGCGTCCATGAATTAACATTTAGGACGGTAAAATCCATTCCTAAAATATTTACGACACCTAGTATAAGGGACGTATTTTTTCCATTGCAAAATTCGTCCTAAATACTCTTTTGGGACGGATTTTTTGCATTTAGGGCTGAATTTTTACCGTCCCTAATGCCTATTTTTCTTGTAGTGGGAAGCACGACTGTATCAGCACTGGAAAATGTTCTTTCCACCCCTAAGAGATAAGAAAACGGTCTAGGCGAGACAAAGAAGGTTTGTTTCTCTTGCTAAACCACGTGAATAAGTCACATTCAAGTGGATCTAACAGCTCCATCTCGTCAATGAAATCTGAGAAGTGCCCCATGAATCTATAAGTTCTCCTTCCCCTACGTCTTTCTGATGCGAATCTTACCTCATTAAAATCTCCTCCCAAACACCAAGGGACACCACAAACCCACTAACCCCCCCCCCCCCCCCCCCCGGAGTTCTTCCCATAACTCCCATCAACTCGATTCCTCTATTGACCCGTAAATCCCTAAAAACTCTAAGAGAAATCGTCCTTCACATTCTTGAAGAAGCAGTAGGTTGACTAGGAGCCAACCAAAGTATTCAATAAATTCACCACACGAGCATCCCACATGATAAGTACACCTCCTAAAGTCATCACCACATCTAGACTAATCCATTTAACCCATCAACCTCCTCAAATAGATCTAGCAACCCAATCATCTACTGAACTGAGCTTAGACTCCTAAAGGCATAAAATGTCGAGTTCCCACCTCGAAATGGACCTAGCCACAATATCCCTTTTGAGTGGATCATTTAACCTCATCATGTTCCATGAGATTAACCTTAACTTCATTAAATACATTGATAATACGTATTATTCTTCCCCTCTCAACCCCTCTCCCTTAAATCTTTGTTCCCCACCACCCCTTTCGTAACTCTTAATTTTCCTAAATGAACCCATGGCCTTGTTTTCTCTCCCCTCATATTCAACCCCAAAATCCTTACTAATTATTCCTATCATATTCTCTACTCATCCCTTTGTGTCCTCATCCCACCCTTCATTCTCCCTATCCACATACTCTTCATCCTGACTCGGAATCTTTAATTTTACCCACAATATGGAATTACTTAATTCTATAAAAATCATATCATCCCCCCTTCTCCACATCGTTTTCTCCTATATCCATAGAAGGATAACCCCCATTAACACTACTATTCGAATTTTCACTCTCTACCACAATGGCTAATTTATCCATAGTAAGACCTTTTGGCTTTTCTCTACTTTCCATACTTGTTTGACTTTGCTCTACTTGTTTGAATCTATTCCCACTTTTATTTTTTCTACTTCTCCACATTGTCTGCCTGATTTACCTGAACTAATAAAAGACTTAATACTTTTTAGACCCAATAAGGAATTACCAATATAAATCTCTTTACGTCCGTCGTACCTAACACTATCCAAAGTAACCCCTTTATTGTTATAAACAACATTGTCTTGAAAATTTACCGCATTTTGTTCTTCCACTAGTACCCTTATGTGATTATCGGCACCATGATCCCCACCAGCTCCGCTTGGTTGAACCGTAGGAAACGCCCCATTTTTAATAATGTGATTTGGCTTCCCATGATGTAAACAATTATTAACCCCAAGGATGTCTACCATGTGATCCTCTTGGCTCCCAGATAAATGTACCTCTTACTTTCCTCCCACATAACATTGTATGACTAAGGCATCAACCCCCAATTTCTTTTTAAATAATTCACCTGTTCACTACCTCTGTGATTCCCATAACTTTCGTTATTTTGTTGATCCCATTCCTTCATGTTACCCACATCCATAACCATGTTAATGTTTCTCCCCGTGTCAACTGAGAGAGACCTGTCAATCATTGTTTTGTTCACCACTTTTAAACCATGTTCCAAAGCCTCCATACCCATATTCACTTATCTTCTAATAGTTCCATCACTGTCTTCACTAGTTTCTCTTTTCGTCGTTATACCTTCAGCAACGTGCACTGGTCTTGCACCTACTAGCATCGCAACAGGACTAAAATTGGGAAATTCTACCCTCGTTCTGACATCACTACATGGGGCAACATCACCAACCACTACTTTTAGCAACTCAGGCTAGCACTACTGTTGTACCTGTGTTATCTCATGGCTTAGTTAGCTGCTCAATTCAACTTCAATGTCTTGCTTCACTAGAGTTGTACAATAAAATAGTTGGCTTGCCTAATGATAAGAATCTTAGCATGTATTGAACGAAATCGCAACTAAAATGAAATAGAATAAATATAATGAAATCGCATTAATATAATGAGATAATCCAATTTATGTATTAAGACTTCAAACAAATGTCCAAGTTTTATACTAATGATCAATTGAGCAATCCATAACACTAAGATTCTACATTTGTTAAAATAATTAATTCAAACTGTTACACTTCCTTATTATAATTGTTACACTTTCTTTAGCTTCACAAAAGTAAATGGATTGTAACTTATCAAATCAAATTATAACTGTTACATTTCCTTATTATCTTAGTCCACTCCGAATCTGTCAACAAATTAAATACATTCATGATGAACTCAAATTGAAACAACAGATGCAAACATATTCAAATAAGTTTCCAACCAATTTTGTAAACCCAAAAATTAGATACTAATATTTCAACATTAACCATCCATAACTCTTTCTATAATTAAAATGTCGTCTCTATTTAAGAACAAAACAATTCAAAAACTTAAAAAAGAACTCTGAAATTTAACAAATAAACATTATTCCATATTCTTCCAATTATTGTATTTAGACTTCAAAGGAAATCCACAAGTTTCATGAAATTGATGACGGGGTAATAGATATTAATTAGAATCTACTTTGGTCAACAAATGGTTGTATCATACTCATCAAAGTATAACTGTTACACTTCATTATCATCTAATCCACTTCAAATCTATCAATAAGTAAAAACACCATTAATGGCCCCAACTGTAAACCACATCAAATGAAATTGCATGAAAAATAGTTGCAATTGTAAATCACATGAAAAACATGTGAAACCGTAAAACACATGCAACTGTATATCGCATGAAAAACATCATTAATTAGCATCTCACCTCTAGCAACTAAAATGAAATCGCATAAATTTAAAGTCAAAACTAACCAGTTGGAGATCGATTGCCTCTATCTAACTTACACCACAACTTTAAACCAAACAAAACCTTACCACTTGCAGATCCGCCCTTCCCTCTACCTCGTCGGTGACCTCAGCCTCCGTAGTCCCCAACCTTGCCTTCACCCTAATGCCTCTTCACCGGACCCCGACGAGTCTTACATCTGTCAGAGGAAGGTCGACAAGCCCTGATGAACTCATCGGCCTATACAAAATAGGTTTACATTTTGTATTTATCGCATAAAGTCGATTTACAAAATAGGTTTACGAAATTAGGGAAAGATAATGGTTATAGCTAGAGAAAGAAAATGAGAGGTTGGTCCGCTCTAGTCCAAGCCTTTTTTTACAACCCAAGCCCAAAATTGAACCAAATAATGCGGTCCTTTATATTTTAGGACCGAATTATGACCGAATTAAAAAAAGTACAAAAGTGGGTCCGGTCCGGTTCGACTACGGAACCCTTGGTCTTCGTTGAGAACGACTACGAAACCACTTATAGATTTTCCTATAAAATGCCCCCATTATAGATCAAGGGTTTTGTAAAACTACGAATTTCGTTGGCATTATTCATCCCTATTGTGGATACTCTAAGAGGGCTTCCTGTAAGAAAATTATTAAATTAACCTTTGGTTTATTTCCGTCCCCGAAATGTGGTCTTTATGAATTCGTTTTTAATAAAGAATGCATGTTATATCCTCTATAAATGGTTCGTATTCCACACGAAATAAAGAATAAAAAGGAGTTAAAATTTCACTTAATCTCTACCTTGATGGATAGTTTAGATTAATTGACCTTTGGAATTCTAGCCCTCTCTCCACCTATAAATATATGTTTCTCCTCCATAAACAGAGCATCAAAGACATCCCAATTAAAACACATGCCTAAAGGTTTATAGGCAATGAGAGTGAAGACAAATTCTACGTTATAGGATTACTAAGGCAATCACACCGGCGACACTCAACAACGTCGTTCAACAATGGGACTGAATCCATGGCATCGAAAGGAGGTAAATAAAAATTACTCTTTTCACATATCTATTGACGTGATTATCATATTGTTCAAAGATCTTGGGAATCATGTATAAAATATAACTTAGGTGTGGTATCAGAGCTGATGTTACGAACATATGATTTTCCATTAAAATAGATAATGATGTTGTTGCTGTCGAAATGTGAAAGGTCAAAACTTGATTGAAATTTTCGGAAACTGACATGGTCCACTGGAAACGTCGAAATAAAAAAAAACCCATTATTTTAAATCCCCCCCCCCCCCCCAGTTTTACGTTTTGCTGCCGCTTAGACCTTCAAAAATGTGTTTTTGCCATTTTTGCTAATAATGTTAATGCTTATAACTCTCGTTTAAAATTCCGCAAAGTAGAGAATGATCCCCAAAAGATTATTAATCTTATGGTAGTGATAACTAAAAATAATCCATTTGGGGAGAAATAAACTATTTTTCCATTTATTATGGTATAAATCACTACATATATATTGAAAATTATGTCTTTGCCACTTGCTGCAAATTATGACTATTAGTATTCATGACTCTTAGAATTCTTATTCATGTCTCTTAGAATTATTATGAGTATTCATGACTCTTAGAATTCTTATTCATGTCTCTTAGAATTCTTATGACTTTTAGTATCCATGACTCTTAAAATTCTTATTTATGTCTCTTAAAATTCTTATGACTCCTAGAATTCTTATGACTATTACAATTCATGTCCCTTGGAATTCATTCATTTATGCTACCATGTCTAAAAGAATGATGTCTATTAGAATTCATATCTAAAAGAATTATGTCTATTAGAATTCCAGCTATTATGTCTATTAGAATTCATGTCTTTTAGAATTATGTCTAATAGAATTCATGTTATTGTGTGCATTAAAATTCCTTCTATTATGACTTTTGGAATTCATGCTACCAACTATTAGAATTCATGCTACCATGACTTTAGGAATTCATGCTACCATGCCTTTTGGAATTCTAGAAATTATGTCTTTTCAAATTCTCAAAATTTAAATATATTTATTTAACATGTATCAATTATTTGCCCATGGGTATACTATAATCATGTGTTAAATTATGAAATTCTAGATTGTACACCTTTTGCTATTCAAGAATTTTAATTTTTTATAATTTTATGGATTTTGGATTTTTATGATAAAATATGCATAAGTATTAAAATTAATTTATTACGTGAATGCAATTGCATTATTAAAGTTAGGTATCACCACAGTGATACTTATTATTATTATTCATTCCAAATTAGTCATTTATTACCATTATGATGTTTAAATTTGTTTATTTAACATATATCAATTAGTTGCCAATAGGTATACTATAATCATATGTTGAATAAATAATTAAGGAATGCGTTCCGAATTAGCCATTTATTACCATTATAATGTTTAAATTTGTTTATTTTACATATATTAATTAGTTGCCCACAAGTATACTCTAATCATATGTTGAATACACAATTAAGGAATGTTTGTACATGTGTAAACCAAGGATATCAACATATATCTTACTAAAATTAAATAGATACATTACTCAATTATGCATGTTGAATATTACGACCATTGTAAGGTCATTTTTTACCATTATCAATTTGTATGTCGTATGCCGTTACACCGTTGAAGAAATTCAAGATCGCATATACATCAACGGATCCGAATATCAAAAGCATCTTCTCTTGGAATTTGGTTTCTGCATAACCGGATCGGTCCGCCCCTTTTAAAAATGAACCGATCCTCCCCCGGATTGGTCCGCCAATTTGGAAAATAAATCGATCCGCCACGGACCGATCTGTCCTCAAGTCAGACCGATCTGTTATTGCTTCAAACCAGTGAACCTTGGATAGAATGCAAACTAAATAAGCCCCTTTCAAAAGCAAACCGATCCAAGGTCGGACCGATCCGCCTCCAAACCGGACCGATCCTCCTGAGATAAAATCGATCAGATCTGCTTGACATTTTTCCGGCCCAGGTTTCCTTATTTAAACCAACTTCGGGGATTTGTTTTCCAATACTTTCATAGACGATTTTAAGAGTCCTAAATACTCTAAATCTTCACCTTTTTGAGTCCCAAGACTCATGTTTTGATTCACACAACTTTTCATATCTTTGTGAATCCTTTGTAACCCAAGAACATAACTTTGGTTTTGTTCAACCCTTTTGGAGAAGCCATCTCTCTTCTTCATTGATGACCACCTGGAGTTCCTGCAGGAGATTCCAGCCGACATTGTTTCTACTCGTTGCTTTGAAGGTTTGACGAAGACACCATGTGTTGATGTAAAAAATTAGATCACTCTAATTATTCAATCACAGATAAATAAATGAGACAAAGAATTTTAAAGTGGTTCAGCCTTATATGAATGGCCTACATCCACTGTTATGTTATTGCTAAGTGTTTTGAGAATTCTCAATTACAAGTTCTATCAAGAAATTCCGGTCCCTTTGAATGAGGGTAATACAATGTATTGATAGCCTTCAGGCCATAATCTGAAAGGGTGATACATTAAATGATATTCATATGAAAGGGTAATTCATTTAATGTTCTTCAAGTGTGTGCGTCAAGATGTTAAGCATTCAATGAATAGTTTAACTGTTGATTATCTGGCAATCAATGCTGTGGTCGAGATGCAGCTCGAACCGCCTTAGTTGCTCGTCATTCAAGAGTTCCTCGGAGAGCTGGAGTTCCTAGGAGTACACTTGTTGCTCAGAGTGAGTATGACTAGGTCGGGGGAATAAACTTCCTCGTTGCTATTGTGCCACGTAGATTGTCACATGTCTTCTTATTATTCGTCCATATCAGCATACTAATTTTGGTATCAACAGAAGCCCCCAATGTTTCATATTTCGAACTTTGAGGAGTATGGAACATTCTTTCTCGGTATATGGCAATATTAAATGATCTTCCTGGTTTTTAGGAACATTTCTCTGTATTTGAATTTCCTTCCAAATTTGCAGAATCCGCCTTTTTGCATTTTTATAAGAGCTTCGATCTTCGTGCACTTTTTGTCCTTTTAGCCGCCGGTAGCGTAATAGTTTCCTTTTTGTAATCATTTCTTTCGTCGTTTCCCAAGGCAAAGTATTTAAACTTCATAGACAATATCACCATCTTCTACCTTTTCCAATTTCTGCTTTCGAGTTTTCCATAGTCTTTATTTCTCTTATGCGTTCATCCTTGTTTTCGTTCGTTGTCAACAGATCTCCCTTTTTCCTGTAAGATCTTCTTCCTTCTTCTTCATTTCTTTTATTCGCCATGGTTTATGTTATTCAATCTCTCGATAAATTCCGCTCTGATTTTTCTATTCCATCTTGGGTAACTCTGGAGGATCTTTCTGAACCTTCAAATTATTTTAATTTGGCTGAGGGGCATTGGTTCCCCAGCCTCTTCATTGCTGAATGTGGATTTTCTTTTCCACCAAACCCTTTGTGTTTAGAGTTCTGTCATCATTTCGATGTTGTTCCTGCAAAAATAGCCCCCAATACATGGAGAATAGTTAATGGGGTGCATAGGTTAAATCAAACTCATGGAACTTGTATAGGAATTCCTGAGATTATGTATTGTTATAAATGGGCTATTCTAGACAATGTTTATTATTTAAAAACTAGATTTTTGAATAAGGCTTTAGTAGTCAACCTCCCTGATGCTAATAGGGATTATTTTGAACATGGGGTAGTTATCAAAAATTGGCAACATGCCCCTTTAGTTGGAGATGAAGTATATGAAGGTCCCAGATGCCCTCCATATGGAAATGGGATAGGTTATTTCCATTTTATTTTTGAAATTATGATTTCATTGTGTTTGAATAAATGTGTGATTGACATTTCAATATGTATTTGTTTGCAGTTGACAGCAAAAGAAAAACTCCAAAAGAATCAGAAGTAAATATTAAACATTTGAAACATATCTGGAGTTTGCATCAGAAGGTTGCAGACGAGCACGTCAGGTCTGCTTCATACTTGTTGCAGTACAGGAGCTATACATCATCCTTTACTGATCGTCCTGTGGTCAGCATTAGTGAACCATTGCCAGCTTCTGAGGATTTTTCACCAGACTCTCATATTCCTTTGAGTCAGAAAATGGGCAAAAGAAGAGTTCATGCCATCTTTGAGGAGACTTCCTCTGCTGGAGATGGAAAAAGAATCAAGAATGACGTCCCAAATGGGACAAAGAAAGTAGATGCTGCCCCTTCTGTTGCTCTTCAGAAGGCTTCCAAGAAGCCCCCAGTGGCTCTGAGCAAGAAGGATGCACTTGTGGAAGTGATCACCATTTCCCCAACCAAAAGCTCTTCTTTGGTTGAAACTGTTAAAGAGCCACTGAGGAGACTGAAGAAATCCTCCTCGATCAGTTTTTCTGAAACCATCCCCCAGCTCCCAGTTAGTGGAACTGGTGTTCCAACTATTATTCCCCCGAGTTCTGCAATGAGCTCAGTGAATACTTGGACCATTCCTGAATTCCAAGGAATTGAGGAAAACATGTCTAGGGATATGCTGACATCCCTAGCTACTCGTCACATTGCTTCAGTAAGTTTCTCTTATCTTGAATTTTTCTTTCTTTCCATCAATACAAGTATCTCTGTAATGACTTATCATTATTTTCTTCTTTTTCCAGTTGGTGAGTTGCTTTAACACCATAGTGAAGAAAGATGAAGCGATCAAGGCTTCTAGCTCCTCGTCTGGAGTAGAGGATGCTTTATAGGGCTTGGCCCAATCTTTGAAGGATTCTCGTCAAAAGTATGACGAGGATAGGGGTGAATAGGAGAAGAAGTTGGCTGCATCTGAGGCCGAGAAGGTCCAGTTGGGAAATAAGGTGAAAGACTTGGAGAGAGAGAATAAAAAATATGCCGAGAAGCTCATAAGCTTTGGGGAGCTTGAAAATAAGTTGAAATCGGCTGAGGAAGAGTTAACCCTTCTGCGATAAGTAAATCTCCAGAAGGAGGAGGTGGAGGCCAAGTTGAAAGCCTCCGAGGATCTTCTATCCGAGAAGCTCTCCTCGGAGAAATGAAAAGAAAAGTGGTTGTGAAAAAATCTTTTCGTACCGGTTGGGATAAACGATGGGACAGGGGATAGCAGCAATGATGAATCAGGTGCAGTATGGGAGTTTGAAATACTTCCGAGATGGTTGGGTTGCTACCCTGCAAGAATTGAAGGTCAGCGAGGATTCTGAGTTATTTCAACAACATCTTCCTGGCCCCCCTCCTAGAATTGAAGATGAGGAAGAAGACGAAGATGCATCCGAGGAATCTTCAATGACAATGGGTGATCTAGTCCTTTCTTCACAACCTAATCAGACAGCCACCGAGGAGATTTCGTCTTTGCCTGCTCCTCATGAACAAGTCCCAACTTCTGCCAACCAACTCATTGTTCCCACCGAGCAACCAAGCTCCTCGTCCCAGCCTCCCGAGAAAGTCTTGGGAGACAAGGAAAAGGTGTGAAGTTGTTCGGTATCTATTTTATTTTCTTTTACTTGTACTCTGTATTCTGAACGCTGTACTCCTTTTGATGATGTAATAAAAATCACCTTTTTTGTTCCTCTATGTTGTTGATGTTCTGTCTACTTCTTTTATTAACTTTTGCATTCTCTTCTTCACTAGTTTATGGCTAGAATGGAATTGCTGTCTGCCAATGATACAAAACTGATGCAGCAATGCCATGAATATTTTGAAGCTGGCCATACTGACTTGAGTGCATCAGAAATTGCTGATATCCTTGGTCATGATGCTTCAGACCAAGCAGTGGAGGCATATCAATACTTGAAATATCTTCTTGATCGTGTTGTAGCCAACAATGTGGCTTATTACGAAATGATTGAAGACTTGCAAGGTACTCTCGATGAACTTCAGCAGCAGTATAAAGAGTCTTCAGTTCTTTTGCACGAAGGGTATGAGAAGAAACTCAAACAACTTAGTGCTGAAACAGGTTATGACAAGATACTTGTTGGCTATGAAGTGAGAGAGAGAACCCTAAAGGGTGAAGTCGAAGCATGCAGACAGATTGCCAAGCTGCTGGAGCAAGAGAATAATAATTTGCAGAAAGAGCTAGCATAGTATAAGTCTGCAGCCTCTTCTTCAACAGCTGTAATCCCAATGACTGGCGAGGGATTTTCATTTCTAGAGGTTGAGAATGCCAAATTAAGGCAAGAGTTGGACACCTTGAAAAGGTCTGGTACTTCTGCTACTACTCGGGGGCGAGGAAGAGGTTCTCATGGACGAGGAAGAGTTGCACAGAATGTTGTCGAGGAACAACGTACTCCACCTACTCGGGGTCGATCAAGAATTCTTCGTCGTATGGTTGATGAAGCTCATACTCATTCAGCGTTGGAAAATCAAGCATTCCAATTGATGGCAAAAGATCAAGCCTTATCTGAACTGTCCAAGAAAGTTAGAGAATTGGAACCACAAATCTCTGCAAAGGAATCAGCGTTGGAGACTAAGGAACTTTTCATCCAGAGTCTTCATGAGAAGCTTGAGAGGTTAACATTTCAATTCCATAAACAGCCCAGGGAATTTTGGATGGCTAGATACAATGAGGCACTATTCCATTTGGATGCTCGTATCCAGAATGCCAATAATGAGGGCTACAAACAAGGCTGGCTGAATGCCTTATGTGTGTTGAAACTCGAGCAGGGACATTATTTGTGGGACTATTATGAGCCCGGATTGCTCGACTTGCCTATGCCACCATTTAATTTAGACATGGAATGGATCCCAGCTCGTGCCATTCCTCGGAGATTAATTGCGAAGTATCTTGGTGACTACAGTTTGCATTCTCAGTTTGAGGTATCTCGTCCTGATCATCTCCTAGATCGACCTTCTGTGATGAACGTTAGGATGTTGAAGGACTTGAACTTCATTAATTCTCCTTAGTCTTTAAATGATCCGCCTGCTGGCGAGGAACCTGTATCGAAGGCTGAGGGGAAAAAACCAATAGAATAGGAAATTCTTATGTAACTGTTAGTATACATATCCATTTAATTATCAATGTAACTTGTAATTTATTTTGAATTTTAATGAAAGACTTTCATTTTTATTTGCAAATATGTATTGCTATTGTCTTGTATTTGTCAAACACTTTATATTTGTGCTTGCATAACAGTATTGTGTGGTTCATCGACCAACTTAGTAATAAAAAGTTACAAGTATTAGAAATGTTGCTCGATCATTTAATAATAAAGTAATGAGTATAAAAATGTTGAAAATTATTCCAACCAACCAAGGTTGTAAAAATAAGCTTGTCGACCAATTATAGTTAGTGAGATTTTATCCCCAACTAACCATACTTGGTAACTTTTTGTATTTTTCATAAAATGTGCCCGACCAACCAAGGTCGATGAATTTTCCTCGTCGACCAACTAGAGTTAGTGGGTTTTTATCCCCGACCAACCATACTTGGTTCAGTTTGGAATATTTTATTCTTCGAGGAACTTTTGTATTTTCTGTCATAATCTTACCTCCCGACCAACATAAGTTGGCAGTTGAGAGCATATCGTGTTTCCTAACCAACCGAGATTGGCCTTTTTAGGAGTCTCGTGTTCTCGCTCTTTTACCAACCGGAGTTGGTCTGTGTTCGGACTATCATGTCCACTAACTCTTTTACCAACCAGAGTTGGTCTGAGCTAATGTACCCCTCCTAACCAAAGGAGTATGGGGTGTTCTCGCCCTTTTACCAACCGCAGATGGTCTGGGTTCGAACTATCGTGTTCTCTCTCTTTTACCAACCGGAGTTGGTCTGAGTTCGAACTATCATGTCCACTAACTCTTTTACCAACCGGAGTTGGTCTGAGCTAGTGTACGCCTCCTAACCAAAGGAGTATAGTTTGTTCTCGCCCTTTTACCAACCGGAGTTGATCTGGGTTTGAACTATCGGTGTTGCTTTTATTGCTGAACAGCGTAGTGTTGCGCACTAGTATTCCCCAAAAAACTTTCAATAAAAGGAAGAAGATGGCGAAATATCATCGTTTTATTCATATTGATGGAACTATTTTACATTTTACATCACTGATAATACTTGCGTAGGTGTTCAGCATTCCATGCATTCTTAAATTCCTCTCCTTCTAGAGTTGCTATGCGATAAGTTCTTGGTCGAACAACTTCTGTAACTCGGTAAGGTCCATGCCAGTTTGCTTCCAATTTATTGTGCTTTTGAATGACCTTCTTTAGCACGTAATCTCCTTCTTTTAAGTCGCATTTTTTCACCCTCTTGTTGTAGAACAGAGTTGTTCGTTGTTGGTAAGCAGCATTCCTAATGGCTTCCTCTTCTCTAACCTCCTCGAGCATATTCAAATCCAATCTTCTCATTAATTCGCTGACTGGGGAATTGAAATTCATCACTCTGTGTGTTGGAAGACCCAACTCGGCAGGTATTACATCCTCACTTCCAAACGCCAGCATATATGGTGATTCTCCAGTTACAGCTCGGGGAGTTATTCGGTAAGCCCACAATACTAACTGTAGCTCATTAATCCAATTAGCCTTAGCCTCACTTAGCCTCTTCTTCAAACCATTTAGTAATGTTCTGTTCGTCACTTCATTCTGTCCATTGCTTTGAGGATGGCCTGGGGCTGAATGAATCTTCAAAATGTTTGACTGATGACAATAGGCGACAAACTCCTCGTTATCGAATTGTGTTCCATGGTCTGTGATGAAAGCATGAGGGAGACCATATCGGTAGATTATGTTCTTCCAAATGAACTGGTATACCTTCTCGTATGTCATATCAATAAGTGGCTCATCTTCTACCCACTTAGTAAAATAATCCGCTGCGACGACCAGGTACTTGAATCTTCCTCGGGTCGTTAGCAGCGGTCCAACCAAATCCATTCCTTACATGGCAAATGGCTAAGGGGAAGTTATGGGTGTCAACAATGCTTGTGGAGTTCGTATGATAGAGGAAAAACGTTGGCATTTATCACATCTCTTCTCATAAGCTATACAATCAGCCCTCATCGTTGGCCAGTAGTATCCCTGCATCATCACCCTTTGCAAAAGAGACTGACCTGCTACATGGGCTCCATAGGACCCTTCATGGATCTCTTCAATCAATTCTTTCACCTCGGAGGGATGTACATATCTCTGCAAACCTACCATAATTCCTCGTCTATACAAAACACCATTAGTTAGTACATACCGAGCAGCTTTAAACTTCAATTTCTTTGCAGAGAGCTTATCCTCCGACAATTCTCCTTCCTCAATATATGCCCTGATGGGATCCATCCAAGATGGTCCTAAATCAAGGGTAATAACATTCATCTTCAATTCTTCATCTATACTTCGACTTTCTAATACTTCAATTGGCATCGTTCTTCGCAGCTCGGTATGAGTAGCTGATGCTAGTCGGTCCAGTCCGTCTGCTTGTGCATTTTCCATTCTTGGTATTCTGATCAACTGAATGGCTTCAAATTCTGCCAATAACTCCATCACCTTTGCATGATACTTGATCATTAATTCTCCTTTAACTGCATATGTTCCCCTCATCTGATTCACAATTAACTGAGAATCACTGAACACCATCACTTGTTGTGCTTCCATAATCTTTGCTAAATTAATACCTGCTATCATGGCCTCATACTCGGCCTCATTATTGGAGGCTTTGATTTGAAATCACAGGGCATATTCCATGTCAATCTCGTCTGGGGTTTTCAAAACAATCCCTGCTCCACAACCTGTTGTGCAAGATGACCCATCTACATACAATCTCCATGTAGGTAATTCGTCTTCAAATTTCTTATCTGACAGAGTTCCTCGGTGAAATATCTACTGTTCTCTTTCCTCTTTCCCTGGTAATTTTCTCTCCTCGTCGACCATCCTTTCTCGCCCTTTTACCAACCGGAGTTGGTCTGGGTTTGAATTTGATGATCTTTCTACATCCACAAGCCCTTTTACCAACCGGAGTTGGTCTGGACTTATGTCTGTTGATCCTGTAACATCCACAGGTTGGTCAGCGAGCAACTTTTGTTCCTCGGGGGTATCAGGATATGTAAACTCTTCTATAAAGTTTGCTTCAGCCTGCCCTTTTAATGATGATCTGGGTTCATACACGATATCATATTCTTCGAGCTCTATTGCCCAGTACATCAGTCTCCCTGATTTTTCTGGCTTATGAAGGGCTTGTCTTAATGGCATGTCGGTATACACGACGATGGTATGGGCCTGGAAATATGGCCTCATTCTTCTACTTGCTTTAATTAATGCCAATGCCAATTTTTCCAGCTTTGGGTACCTGACCTCTGCACCTCGGAAAGCCTTACTTGTGTAATAAATTGGTTTCTGGACTCCATTTTCCAATCTGATCAATGCCGTGCTGACTGCATTCTCTGATACTGCCATGTATAAGTACAACTTTTCTCCCATTACTGGCCTGGACAACAGTGGAGGTGTTCCCAAATATTTCTTCAAGTCTTGAAAGGCTTTTTCACATTCATCATTCCACTCGAAAGTTTTTTGAAGTGTTTTGAAGAATGGGAGGCATCTATTAGTTGCTCGAGATACAAATTTGTTGAGCGCTGCAACTCGTCCTGTAAGCCTCTGCACTTCTTTCTTCGTCGTTGGAGATCGCAACCCTAAAAGAGCTTTGATCTTTTCTAGATTCGCCTCAATGCCTCGCTGGTTGACGATGTACCCGAGGAACATTCCTTCTCGTACTCCAAATGTGCACTTCATCGGGTTGAGCTTCATCTGGTATTTATCCAGTTGATCAAAGGTCTGACCTAAATCAACTAGATGATCAGCAGCTTTCTTGCTCTTTGTCAGCATATCATCGATATAAACTTCCATATTGCAACTGATTTGTTCGACAAAAACCTTATTCATCAGCCGCTGGTATGTCTCTCCTGCATTTTTCAAACCAAAAGGCATAACATTGTAACAATAAGTTCCCCTAGGGGTAATAAAAGAAGTACTTTCCCTGTCTTCAGGTTTCATTTTGATCTGGTTGTAGCCAGAGTAAGCATCCATGAAGCTGAGCAGCTCGTGCCCGGAGGTAGCATCCACTAGCTGGTCAATTCTGGGCAATGGAAAGTGATCCTTTGGGCATGCCTTGTTGAGATCGGTGAAATCAACACACATTCTCCATTTATTGTTTTTCTTCTTTACCATCACCACGTTAGCTAACTAGTCTAGATATTTCACATCTTCAATGAATTGGGCTTTCTGGAGCTTGTCGACCTCCTCTTGTATAGCTTCATTCTTCTCGGGACTAAATACTCTTCTTCTCTGCTTTACAGGTTTGATCTCTTTATTTACATTGAGCTCATGACATAAGAAGTTTGGATCTATTCCTGGCATGTCCTCATGACTCCATGCAAAAGTTTTCTTCCTGTTTCTCAAGAAAGTTATCAACTCCTGTTTTATTGAAACATCCAACGACGAACCTATCTGGGTTACTCATTCAGGGTGCTCGTCATCCAGAATAACATTTTCTGTAGATTCCACCACCTGTCCTTTTACAAGTTGGGATTCATCTCTGGGATCAAGTGTTTCAATTTCTGTACCTTCCTCCACCTGGTAGGTAGTAGTCTTTTTCCTTGACTCTTCAAGCTCCTCTTGCTCGACAGATGAATAATAGCATTCTCGAGCTACTTTTTGATCACCTTTCACAACTCCTACTCTGAAATTTGTTGGGAATTTTAAGCACTGATGTACTGTAGATGGGACTGCTTCGAACTTCTTCAAACCAACTGTTCCCATGATGATGTTATAAGCTGACTGCACATTATTATCCATCACAAAGAAGCGTATTCTCTCTGTTCGACAAGAAGGCCAAGTTCCAATGGATATATCCAACTTGATCGTCCCAAGTGGAAAAACTTTCTCGCCAGCAAAACCTAGGAGAGGTCTGTGATAAGGTTCCAATTGAGATAATTTCAAATCTAAACTGTCAAAGCATGAGTAGTACATGATGTCCACCGAACTACCATTATCTACCAGAACCCTTGAAATCACTACTTCTTTCATCCTCATTTTGATCACCAAAGGGTCGTCGTGAGGGTAAAGAACACCTGCAAGGTCATTTTTTCAAAAACTAATGACCAGCTTCTCTTTGTTTACCTTCCTCGGGCGATCCTCCTCAGCCAAATTTATTCGCTGAATGTACGAGCAAGCCTGAGCCTCACCGAGGTAAGCTTTTCTTTCTACAGTAAGATCTCCTCCTCCTGCATCTCCACCTGTAATGACATTACAATCAAATGACCCAAAGCGTATGGAAAATGCCTCTCGTTCTGGCTGCCTTGGTTTCTCAGGAAGATCGGGGTCATCATCTGGATCATCTTCACGATCTCTCTTCTTTTTCTCCTCTACTCGACGAGGAGATCTAGACCTCTCTCTAGTTCGGTCATTATTTCTTCTTTCACCTCCCCGATCAACATACTTTGCTAGTTTCCCTCTTCGGATGAGTGTTTCAATCTCGTTCTGAAGAGCTATGCAATTTTTGGTCATATGGCCATGATCCTTGTGGAACTTGTAATATTTCTCCCTATTCCTCGTGTCAGGGTCTGACCTCAGTTTCTTTGGCCACTTTACTTCCTCTTTATTCTTGATTTCTTCCAAGACATGATTGATACCCATTTTCAAAGGAGTATAATTATCAAATTTCTTCAGGACCTCCCATGACGACTTGTTATTCTTGGAATGCTTGTCACCGCCATTGCCCTTATGCTCTTTCTTCTTAGATTTGTCGACTTCCACCTTGGTCTCTTTATCCAATTCTTCTTCACAGCCATAGCCTCCTCGGCATTCATGATTTTGGCCGCTTTTGCCATCAACTCTGACATAGTTGTAGGTGGATCTTTGGCCAAAGTGTAATACAACTTGTTAGGAAACAACCCACTCATCAAGGCGGTGATTGTTGTCTTTTCTTCATAATCTATGACTTCTAGCTTCTCGTTATTGAAACGAGTTATGTAATCTCTAGTATTCTCACCAGATTTTTTTCTAACACTTAACAAGTGTGCTACTCGTTTTACCGGTTTTGCTCCAAAACAGAAATTGCCAATGAACAACTCGGCCAACTGAAAGAAAGTTGAAATCTTACCCCGAGGAAGATTGTTGTACCATATCTGGGCAGATCCAGTAAGAGTTCCTGAGAATGCTCTGCATCTCATCTCGTCGGGGATAACATAGATGTCGACAGCAGCTTGATATTGCTCTATGTCAAGAACAGGATCTGTCTTTCCATCATATTTGGGAGTCACCACAGGTGCTTTAAATTTTGACGGTGTAGGAAAATCCACAATAGCCTTGACAAAAGGTGTCCCTTGAACAAAAGTTCATTGTAGGGGATTCTTCTCCTTATCCATTTCTCCTAATTTATCCTCCAACCGCTGAATGGAACCTTTCCACGCATCATTTCCTTCCTCGGGCCTATTAGTTCGAGCAATTGATTGTTCTGAAGTGGCCTCCTGAGATCTATCTTGACGAGGAACTGGTCGTGATTGTGCTGATCCTTCTCTTAGATCTGACGGTTGTCGAAAACTCCTCGACACGGCTTTAGGTGGACTCCTATTCCTCCTAGGGCCTAATCGAATGAAAGGAGACACCCTGCTCAGTCTTTCCAAGGCACTGGTCCTCTTTGGAGAAAGAGTAATACATTGCTCAGTATCTGTGGCCCGTATTGATGAAGTTTGCCCACATTGATAAGAGAAATCATCAGATTCCTCATTACGATACGCATCTGTACGCCTGGATCGTGAAGAAAGTAAATAGGTTTGCCTCTGACCACTTCGTTGTCCCGAATGTGCAGATGCACCGCCATGAAGGGTTTGTATGAGTTGCCGCATTGTTTCTTGCATGGCGGTTTGTCCTTGAGCCAGATTCGTCATAATTCCAGCCAGATCTGGAGGTGCACAAGGATTTGGAAGATTTCCAGCATTTCCAGCATTTCGATTGCTAGATTCCGGATTATCTGCCATCGATGATGAATGATTTTTGGTGAAAAACGATAATAACAATGTTTCCCACAGATGGCTCCAATCTGTTGATGTAAAAAATTAGATCACTCTAATTATTCAATCACAGATAAATAAATGAGACAAATAATTTTAAAGTGGTTCAGCCTTATATGAATGGCCTACATCCACTGTTATGTTATTGCTGAGTGTTTTGGGAATTCTGGATTACAAGTTCTATCAAGAAATTCCGGTCCCTTTGAATGAGGGTAATACAATGTATTTATAGCCTTCAGGACATAATCTGAAAGGGTGATACATTAAATGATATTCATATGAAAGGGTAATTCATTTAATGTTCTTTAAGTTTGTGCGTCAAGATGTTAAGCATTCAATGAATAGTTAAACTGTTGATTATCTGGCAATCAATGCTGTGATCGAGATGCAGCTCGAACTGCCTTAGTTGCTCGTCGTTCAAGAGTTCCTCGAAGAGCTGGAGTTCCTCGGAGTACACTTGTTGCTCGGAGTGAGTATGACTAGGCCGAGGGAATAAACTTCCTCATTGCTATTGTGCCACGTAGATTGACACGTGTCTTCTTATTATTCGTCCATATCAGCATACTAATTTTGGTATCAACACCATGCATTACACTTGTGGGCGATCATCAGGGTGTATGTAAGTCAATGATCTTGTAAATTTTTCAAAGTTCTAGAAATAAAAGGTTTTTCCCTACGGGGATTTTTCCTTAATTTTGTGTTGCTTGCTTTATTTGTTTATGGGTTGACTCTTGCACTTTAGATGCATGATTAGGGGATGAAATTAAATAAGTGTGTCAAATTAGAAATTTGCGAAGTTAATCATTTATCACAAACGTAATACTTTTCAAATTGGTATCAGAGCCGGTTAGGCAAATTTATTGCGTATTCCTATTTTCAGTAAAATTGTGTGATATTGAATTTTTTTAAATCAGTTTTGTGAAAATTCACATTTTTTTCTTATGGAGCACTTATATAATCAGATGCCTATTTTTTACGGGCCTAATTATGCCAAATGGAAAGCTCGTATGAAATCGATTTTAAAATCTATTGATGATCGTGTTTGGTTGCTTTACGAAAATGGTTGGACTCCTCCCACGGTTACAGTTAATAACATCACCTCTCTAAAACCCGTGTCATCATGGACTGAAGATGATTATAAATTGTCCAATTTTAAATCCCGTGGTCTGAGTGCTATTTCTGGTAGTGTCACTCCGGATGAGTTTCGCCGAATTATGACGTGCGCCACGTCTAAAGAGGCTTGGGGTGTTTTGAAACTGACACATGAGGGTACGAACGCTGTTAAAGAGTCTAAATTACAAAAAATTTCCACCCAATTTAAGACTATCACCATGTCTGAGTCTGAATGCTTTGATGATTTTTATGAATGCTTATCGGACATTGTTAACACAAGTTTTAATTTTGATGAGGTGATTAATAGCACGCGTGTTGTTAAAAAGATTTTGAGATCTCTCCCAAAACGTTTCATTCCTAAGGTCACTGTTTTGAATTCTTTGGGAAATTTGAAATCACTTAGGTTGGAAAAACTTGTAGGACATCTTCAAACCTATGAGATTGACATGTTTCCCAAAACCATTAAGGCTAAGGATAATGGCATTTCTTTAAAGACTCGTTTTAAGAAAAAGAAAGAAAAAGTTTGTGAGTCCGATTCTGAGGGAGATTTTGATTCTAATGATATGGCCTTGTTTGCGAAAAATTTTAAAAATTTTCTTAAAATGAATATAGAAAATTCTTTAAATAAAAATAAATCTTTTCAGTCAAATAAAAAGAAAGTGGAGGCCAAAGATAGTCACAAGGAAGATGAGATCAGGTGCTTTGAGTGTGAGGGAAAAGGGCACATAGCTAGAGAGTGTCCTACTAGGATAAGGAGAAAGGGAAAAGAAACTGCTATGCCCGCCACACTTAGTGATAGTGAGGGTGATGAGAGAGATGAGTCCGATAAAGGTTTAGCACATGGTATGGTTGTTGCCTTTTCTAGTCGTGTGAGCACACCCACGTTGTCACACGAGAGCGATGATAGTGATTTGTGTTCTTTGAGTGAGGGAGAAAGAGAAAGTGAGAGTGGAGATGAAAGTGATCTCCAAAAATCTTTTAGAGATTTGTAGACCGAGACCTTGAAAACAAAGAATTATAATCGAGATTTAGGTCGTTGGGTTTTAGATTTGGAGAGAGAGAGAAGGAGGTTTTGAGAAAGGAGAAGTGTGATTTGACCGACACGTTGTCTAGTCTGACGACATGTGTATCCCAACTCGAGAGTGATATCGAACGTGCCAGGGAGGTAAAAGTCAATTTTGTGAACGCACCTAAGAAGGTTGAAAAGGTTGTTCATAAGGGTAAAGGTGAGAAGTTAGGAATAAGTCATGACGGTGCTTCTACTTCCCAATTTGCACCCGAGCCGGTTTTCACTTTAGTGTTTGATTCACGTGAGTCTTACCCTAACCCACCTAGGCATCCAATTCCTATTAGGAGAGTGAGTCCTAGAGTTTTTGAGAGAGGTGTTCCTAGGCCTATTTATGTTTGCTCACATTGCAAGAGGAGAGGACACCTTAGGGAATTTTGCCTTTAAGTTGGGGTATGTGTCACGTTTTGCTTCTACACGTGTTTCTGGCACATATGCACCCACACATGATACTTTAAATGCTCCCGGAGACCACATGAGAGAGTTTTAACATTTAGGTGAACATGTTAAGTTTTTGGTCAAAACTTCACAAGAATTGATGGAGGTTTTTCATAAGTTAACACCACCTTTGGAAAACCCCTCCGCACCTAACGATTGAGGTTTAACTTGTTTACTAGCATAGGATGCTTTTCATGATGTCATTATATGCCTATTGCAAGTAGGTATCATTTGTGTATAATTTTTTTGTTTTGAAATTTTTTGAAAAATGACAAAAAGATTTTTGTTTTTTGTTTGCACCGTTTATGGATGAATACTTAGGATAACTGTGACTACCCGCTCAAAATAATAATGGGTGGCCAGCCCTATACTACATTAAATCAGGTATCCCGGATGGCACAGTCTTAACATCAACTAACAATACTAATAATATAAGGCTAACTACCCAAAACTAATAAAAGAGAATTGTCAAAAATTTTAAATTTTTTTATTTAACAACAACAACAAAACCAATAAGGCACATAACCAACAATATACATCTAACTATGATGAGTGATAAGTGCAAACTCCAATATATATACAAGAGTGCAATACCATGAACAAATAAAATCTCTACAATGAAATACCCGAATATACTGTCGGGTAACAGACAATACAATAATCTGGTAAATGAAATATGAAAGTGTTAATCTACAACACTTGAATAATAACCTAATATACAAACTGAATTCTAATCTAGATATTCAAGGATATGAATCGACTAAAACAAAGTGCCGCAACAGTCTGCTACTTCCACAGCTCCACGAATACTGGATGGATCATCATCAATGGCGTCCTTGCGGAGGAACACCTAAAGTAATACAATATATACATGGAGGGAGAAAATATAAACGGGTCAGAGCCCGAATTGAAAAATATTTTAGCAAGTGTATTAAAATGCATAATAATTATAAATGCATTATTACATGATTAAGGTGGAATCGAAATCTTAGTAATAATTCAACTCACCTCTCAACTAAAGCGCGCACTAAACGTATGCACGTGATCTCCAAATGAATGCCTAATTCTATCTAGGTAAGAGGATTCTAACTTAAACCCAAATGAGGTATTTAAGTGAAACCATCTAACCTATATACCAATCTACATTTATCTACATTCCCATTTATAACATTTCTTTACATTTAATGTGTCATAATTCTTATTATAGTTGTTCATCTATTGAACATGCAAGGTTGCATAATCAACCACATCATCACAAAACATCAACATTCTTATTTACTAGAATTTCATATATTCTAGTTATGCCCTCATTTGGCATGTAAACAGTATACATGTATTTTTATATGAGTTATTAGCTTCAAGAGTTCAGGACTAAACTCCTCCCGATTCTCAACACGACACTATGTTTTGTGCGTGGGACGTCTCGCCGAGGCGAAATCCAAACAAGGAACCCCCTCGTTACACTACTCCTGACTGTATAGATCCTCGAGGTACATTATGACCTCAATGCATGATGCATGTAACCCAAGTTATTATTCAATTTTAATTAATTAGTATTCCCAATTCTCAACAATACATGGCGTTTCATGCGTGGAACATCTCGCCGAAACGAAATCCAAACAAGGAACCCCCCTGATACACTAATCCTGGCAATGTAGGTCGTTGAGGTCCATTATGACCTCGATACCCAAGTACAAGCACAAGAAATAATAACCATCCAACCGAGCTATAACTCGAAGGACGCAGGCTCACATGCTATCATCTTCCAGCAGCCCATATACATAGCAAACTGGGGCCACCTGGTGGGGTTCATCGACACCCACCTCGTGATCAACTCACGCACACGACGTCTAGGGAAGCGGTCATAGCTCCTAACCAGAAAGTGAGAGCGACACATACCCACGACCTCTCACCCCCAAAATAAATAAATGTATATAACATACTAATCACATGGACGACTATGACCTGGGGAATATCCACACCCTGCTATTTAAGTCAGGATGCTCACCCTCTATGCACGTAACTTTCCAATGATAGCAATGAGAGGGTATGCCTAATGATGCATATATACCATCATATAGGGTATACATACATCCAACATAATAAAGATATACCATCATATAAGGTATATCTGCCACGTCATTTGCATTTTCATTATATGCTCATTAGCGGAATTTGATTAACATTATTTAGTATATCACTCTCTTTTTTATACACTAACCGTCGAATCTCACACATTCACCCCACTTAGTATACATTATACTATTTCTCACTTGAAGCTCACAAGTCGCTTCTAATAATGAATTGTCTCTCAATTCTATTTAAGTTAAGGATATTCTTTATCCTAATGCACCTCAATTAGTATTTCTCATTGCGTGAGATATCTCCCAATTCAATCATCAATAATGATATTTCTATATATGTATGCACATCAATTAGCATTTATAATTCTTCAAATAAAATCCCCAATAAAAGTGGCCTTCCCCACTTAGAATATACCAAAATTTCTAATCGGTATTCCTCAAATTTAGTCAATATGACTCCAAAATTTCTTATAAGGGAAACTCGCTAAAAGTCTCCAAAACATACTCCAAATAACTGCTATAGAGGTTACCAATTGATAACCTCTAACAAAAGGGGAAGAAATTCTCCCTAGAAAAACATCTCCAAAAATTCCTTGTTTCTGAATCGATTCGGCCCCTCCGAATCGATTCGGCCACAAAAGCGAATCGATTCGGCCCATCCGAATCGATTCGGTCCAATGGACCTGAGAGTCTGCTACATAACGAATCGATTTGAAAGGGGCGAATCGATTCGGCCCTAAAGACCTGGGGATTCTGCAATTGACCGAATCGATTCGGAAGGGGCGAATCGATTCGGTAAGTATAGCAAGCTTTGAAATGGGCTATTTTCTTCTTAACCCAAATTTCCAAAAAAATCAATTATATCATCATCCAACCATTTTTGCCTCCACCCAATCACACATAAATCATTATTATTCATCCAAGAACACATTTTAATTTATTTCTAACCCTAAATTCATTTCCTACACAACAAATCTAAGGTTTACCCAAAAGTTAGGTTTTTATCAAACTAAACCTAAAACCCAAAGATTCAATCCATAAATCATGCAATAAATGGTCCACAACAATTATTTAACAAGTTTGATCACTTTCCCCGGGTTCATAGGTTCTGAATCTGCCTTGAGATCGTGTATTGGCCAGAAATCTCCACTCTCTCTCCCATCTCCTTCTTTCTCTTCTTCTTTCTTCTTCTCTCTTTATTTCTTTGGAGAAATATCTCCCGTAGGCTTATAAGCCCTAAATCCCAAGACACACATCTTTAAATGATAATACACACTTTAAATGACTCGATAACTTTAATTCAAGTCAAAAGGTCCTAATTTATTACGGAACCTATATAGACCCCAAGTACAGTCATTTTGACTTTCTCGACCCTTCCGGACACAACTACACCTTCAGAATTGCCATTTGACATACTTTCTAACGACTTTAAGATTTGACCTCAATTACCAATTTAATTATTCTCCAAATAAAATAATATTTATTTCTCCCAAAATACATAAATCATCGTCTCCAAGATCTCGGATTGTTACAAACTTTCCCACTTACAAAAATTTCGTCCTCGAAATTTTAGCTAAGCCTAATTCTCCAAAGCTCAACTAGTTCTAATATACCCATACTCACTAATCCTATCTCCAAACTTCTAACTACCCATGACGAATTTATTTGAAATTTACTTTATTTTATGTTTATTATGAGTTTCATAAAACCAGTTTCCACAACTAGGGCGCCCATACACCCTTTATATTTGAGCTTTATGCTCACAGCAATCATAATGAGGCTTTATTTTCCCCCTAAAGTTCCACAATTCCATAGATATATAAAGTATACTAACATTTTAATAGTGTGAAAAAAAATTTAAATGGTCCAAGGAAATAACTCCTCTCAATTCCTGACATTCGCCACTTTCGTGCGGGTGACGTCTCGCAAAAGAGAAATCCAAACAAGGAACCCTCCCAATACACTACTATGTAGCGACGTCGGGGATTAAGAGTTTGTTAAATCCGGACTAGATTTTGAAAATATTTTAGTGTAAAATCATTTTAAAATGGCCCAAGGGCCAGTAAAAAGTTTTATTTTGAAAACAGTTTATTTTAGAAGAATGGTTTATACAATATAATATAATATAAAATGCCTTATGTCCAACACAAGGTCTTTTAAATCATCATATATATAACAACATGTAGCTCACAAAAATTAGCATAATCATGAGCTAAAATTTTCCTGCGTCCCAACAATCCACAATCTCAACTTTCAAACATAAACAACATCTTACATCATTACAATTTTTTTTGTCCTTTTATAAGGCTCATCCATATCTGGAATGCAACAATCATGTAAGTCTAACAGGACTATATAAGAAGAAGTAGCTTTATCATTACTACTTATCACCATAACCATTCTTACATTCAGCATAAAGTTTACTACTCTTTTTTAGCACATTGCAAAATTATCTAGTCTTTCAAAAGATAATAACGTAAGAGCCTAACTTGCTCAAAATTCCCCTTAGGGTCAAACATACAAGTAAGGCTATAGCACTACCCTTTCACAAATATCTCCCATACGAAAAATCCTAAAACTTTACATATTAATTATCCCATTGATAAAGGCAAATTAACTTACATTACCGAGCTCTAGTCCGATTGCCCTTCCTCATCAATGGGCTCCCAAACATAGTCCCCCGGTCTAAAATGACCTCGAATCTGTTATAAGGGTTGCACTTCCAAAACTTCATCAAACTGTGGTCCTTTACCCCTTTGAGGACAATCTCTCTTTTTATGACCTACTTCTTTACAAAAGAAACATTTACCCCCAAATCCTCTTTGCCCACTTGCATTACTGGCACTCTCGTTGCCAAACTTACTTGATGAACTTGAATCTCCAAAGTTCTTACCCTCTTGCGAACGAAGACGATATTCATGACACTATAGTAGTGCCGCATTTACTACCTCATTGAAAGTCACTAACTTAGGACTCTCTAACAAATGTTATCGAATTTTCCAATCTAAACCTCGAACAAACTTTGATATACCCTTCTCTTCCGTATTTACCTCATCAGGTACTAATTTTGCCCATCTAGAAAAATCTTCTTCATACTCTGCCACCGTTCTATTTTCTTGAAAAATCCTTATATCTAGAGAAGAGGAAAGAAAACACCTTCGATCAAAAAGTTCTCAAAATTCTATTATAGGTAAAGTATCTCTCTGTTCAGATGTGGTGACAGACTCCCACCATTGAAGAGCTTCACTCGATAACTTAAAGGTGGCTAAAAATTATTTCTACACCTCACTACACTCAACCATACGAAGGTGCCTCTGTATACTATTCTTCCATTGACTTGCAGTCATTGCATCAACTCCCCTTGCAAACTCGGGAGGATGCCCCTTACTAAAATCTTCCTTCACTCTCTACCATAAAGATAATCCTAAATGGGGTTGGGCTTCTCGTGCGGCAGATTGTCGAGCCATCGTAGAAATGGCAGCAGTTACTGCTTGTGCCACAATATTGGCAACATCATCGGTAGTCACGTTCCTTTGAGGCATTTGGGGTCCCACATTCCCTTTATATGCCTTGACTGAACGACCTCCCTTCGGTGGCATCTGAAACAAGAACGATTGTATCAGAACGCCTTTTAAAAGTTTTCAAATCACAAAAGAAATATGGACGTATGAATGCAATCGTCCTAATAATAAAGCTCTACATCAAGAACGCTTACGGAAGATCATAGTAACGCACACTGATCCTATGTCACAAGAACCTGATGCTCTGATACCATCTGTGACAACCCGCTCAAAATAATAATGGGTGGCCAGCCCTGTACTACATTAAATCAGGTATCCTGGATGGCACAGTCTCAACATCAACTGACAATACTAATAATATAAGGCTAACTACTCGAAACTAATAAAAGCGAATTGTCAAAAATTTAAAACTTTTTATTTAACAACAACAACAAAACCAATAAAGCACATAACCAACAATATACATCTAACTATGATGAGTGATAAGTCCAAACTCCAATATATATACAAGAGTGCAATACCACGAACAAATAAAATCTCTACAATGAAATACCCAAATATGCTGTCGGGTAACAGACAATACAATAATCTGGTAAATGAAATATGAAAGTGTTAATCAACAACACTTGAATACTAACGCAATATACAAACTGAATCCTAATCTAGATATACAAGGATAGGAACCGACTTAAACAAAGTGCCATAATAGTCCGCTACTGCCACAGCTCCACGAATATTAGATGGATCAACATCAATGGCGTCCTTGCGGAGGAACACCTAAAGTAATACAATATATACATGGAGGGAGAAAATATAAACGGGTCAGAGCCCGAGTTGAAAAACATTTTAGCAAGTGTACTAAAATGCATAATAATTATAAATGCATTATTACATAATTAAGGTGTAATCGAACTCTCCATAATAATTCAACTCACCTCTCAACTAAAGCATGCACTAAACGTATGCACGTGATCTCCAAATGAATGCCCAATTCTATCTAGGTAAGAGGATTCTAACTTAAACCCAAATGAAGTATTTAAGTGAAACCATCTAACCTATATACAAATTTAGATTTATCTACATTCGCATTTATAACATTTCTTTACATTTAATGCGTTATAATTCTTATTATAGTTGTTCATCTATTGAACATGCAAGGTTGAATAATCAACCACATCATCACAATACATCAACATTCTTATTTACTAGAATTTCATATATTCTAGTTATTCCCTCATTTGGCATGTAAACAGTATACATGTAATTTTATATGAGTTATTAGCATCAAGAGTTACGGACTAAACTCCTCCCGATTCTCAACACGGCACTGCATTTCGTGCGTGGGATGTCTCGCCGAGGCGAAATCCAAACAAGGAACCCCCCCCCCCCCCCCCCCCCCGTTAAACTACTCCTGACCGTATAGATCCTCGAGGTTCATTATGACCTCAATGCATGATGCATGTAACCCAAGTTATTATTCAATTTAAATTAATTAATATTCCCAATTCTCAATAGCACACGGAGTTTCATGCGTGGGACGTCTCGCCGAAGCGAAATCCAAACAAGGAACCCCCCCCCCCCCCCCGATACATTAATCCTGGCAAAGTAGGTCGTTGAGGTCCATTATGCCCTCGATACTCAAGTACAAGCACAAGCAAAAATAACCATCCAAACGAGCTATAACTCGAAGGACGCAGGCTCACATGCTATAATCTTCTAGCAGCCCATATACGTAGAAAACTAGGGCCACCTGGTGGGGTTCAACGACACCCACCTCGTGATCAACTCACGCACATGACGTCCTGGGAAGCGGTCATAGCTCCTAACCGGCAAGTGAGAGCGACACATACCCAATACCACATCGTAGCTGCCTGCGAACTCCGGAGGGTGTGCTTTCTGAAAAGCATCACGTACACGTTCCCAAGCAGACGGGAATGCATGTGCCTGAACTGGCGCGGCTACTGGCGCCTGAGGTGGTGCCTGCTGAACTACAGCCAGTGCGGCATTTACCGCCTGGGCCACAATGGCTGCAACCTCGGCGGCATACATCGTGCCCTGAACTGGTGCGGGCTGTGGTTCTGGGGTTGCATCCCTGGGAATCCTTTGTGCACGTCGTGGAGGCATCTGAAATAAGAATGAAGTTTATAAGTTCGCAGTTATAAACTTAAAATAGCTGAAGAACGTAGCATATACAAGAGAATACAACAATCCTAAAATATAGGGCTCTACATCAAAGAAAGCTCAGCGGAAAACATAATAAGCCGTACAGATCCTAAAGGACACTAGAACCTGATGCTCTGATACCACCTGTGACACCCCGACTAATTAAATACCGGGTAGCTACTCCTTTATTAAATCAATACAAAATGTCAAGTTGGTTCAGTTAATAGCATCACTGTCGAAAACATTTTAAAGATTACTAACCACCTAGTATTTAAAAAGTAAGTTGCCAAATTTTAATTTAAGTCTGATTAACATGTGATAAAATAATAATGGAAGAACAACATAATCCATTCACCATAACTAAGTAATGAAATAACCAACAAATAATAATAAGTCCGGAGGAAAACTCCTCACAAAAATCCCACAACTGAAAATAATATGACAAGTCTGAATCCTGAATTAATTACATGCCAGAAGTCTGAATAACTGAAATAAATGAAATGTCTCTAAAAGAAATGGGCGACATGCCCTACAACTGATAAATGCTGACTATAGCATCAAGATAGATGAAGCATCTACAAGCAAAGTCCTGTAACTTCCACAAACAGCTACAGCTCGTCACCTGAATGAGGATCCTAAGCATGGTGTCCTTGTGGCTGGGCTCCTAAAATGGTTTTTACAAAAATAGATTTGAAAGCAAATGGGTCAGAGCCCGAAAGTGGAAATCATTTTAAAAACATCAAGTGTTTTAATAACATTAAACATCAAATGCAAAATACATGCTAGGACGTGCACTCACATGAAATTCTCACCTCTCGACTACATGTGCACTCCTAACGTACCGTACCCATCTAAATAACATCCATATCTAACCAAGCCGTAATAAGTTCTACCCCTTACTACTCGATCCCCATATTACATTCTAGCGTTATCAATAAATAGAGGGCTTTACTGAAACTCAGATTCTCAATTAGTAATACAATTCACTATCGGTTAACCCGTTATGTTTTCTCAAAACATTACCATAATTATATTCACAATACCAACATGAAAGTTCCCATTAATTAAGTTTATATTATTCACGTCATAAATATACAATACAAGCATCCCGAGAATAAGCTATGGTGCACACATACTCTGCTATCCATCCCCGTACATCACGTACATAAGGATCACGCCTTTCGAATCTCTCACGAATCGTTCTCCGATAACAACATCACAAATAATGGAGGCGAACATAGTCACATCACATGGGTCACGCACATACCTACGCTCCCACGACCAGAGACATATTAACATCCCAATAAGTCCTTCTCTGACCTATGTTCATCGAGGTACCAGTCTAAATCCGGGCAACACAAGGATTAGAGGGCCCTAAGCGAACGTAAACCTCCCGTGATAGCAAGTATGGTAGGTATGTCATACACATAAAATCAATACATATACTAAGTATGCACACATCTTAGTAATCACCATAATTTATTTGTAGTACACATCTCATTCTCGTACCGACATATAATGCTACACAATTTATATGTTCCCGATTAATATAATAATTTAGGCCGTCAATAGTTCTCGCATCGTAATAGACACTCACGTCCTACTTCATAATTTCCCTTAGTTTCAAACTACACTTCTAGGTTTTACTCCTCATTATATCCCAAATATCCCAAATATATCAATTAATCCACAAGGAAGTGTTATCTCTACATATAAACAAGGTTACGGGACACTCGGGATCAAAACAGGCTAAAAAGCCTAAACTGTCAGCTCGTTAGAAGTCTCGTTCGAACGAGAGTTCGTTCGAACGAAGTGGGATTTCTAAGGAGATCTCGTTCGAACGAAGTCATAGAACGAACATCACCCTCGTTAGAAGTCAAAGTTCAACTCGTTAGAAGCTCGTTCGAACGAGCTCGTTCGAACGACCTGGGCAGGTCTTCTAACGAGTGGCCAGATTCGAGCCCAGATTTTCCTTAACTCATTTTTCCAACTTTCTTCACCTCTAATCTCCTCTAAACATCAAACCAACAATTGTTCATGGGTTCTAATCATTCCTAAACATACTTAGGTCATATATTAACGTTTATAAAGGGCCAAATCTTCCTAAACATCATTGAATCATCAAATCCCTTCATTTTTCCCCAATTTCAAGAACATGAACCCTAGAAATTCTTAAATCCCCAATGAGTCTAATTAAATCCATTTTTGTTTCATCCAAAATATATTATCATTAGATTAATCACATACATACAGTTCTACATGCAATTCCTCATCAAAATACAAGTTCTAATTCCAATTAATGGGTTTTTATCAAACTCCCAAGAACAATACAAATTCTGTCAATTTCCTACGCGTGGAAGAAACATTCTTTGTAATAAACGAAATTAAACCACTTGCCTTATGTGTATCTCTGATTTTGATGTTGAATTGATGAACGATTCTTTCTCTCTCTGCAGAATTCCTCTCTTTCCTTCTCTACAAGTCTTCTTCTCCAAAGTGAATGGTGGCAAGGGTTTTGCCTTAGGAACTTTTGGAACAATTCTAATAACCCCCGTAGCCCATTAAGTCCTAAGATGTGGTTAGTGGGTTTAGTGGGTAATTACCAAGTCATCTTTTTAATTCCCAATTTTTGTAGGTTTTAATTCTCAAAAATTCAAAATTACGAAACTACACTTATACGTTGTCGGCATTGCCTAAAAATGCCTCGGGACCCAAACTAAACCCCCGTCTAGTGTTTTCTGACTATTTTGACCCTTCCGAACGCGTTGGCGCACTCAAAATGACCATACGATTAATAAAATTAAAATTCACTTTTTAATTAAAATAAATATATTCCTGACGTGACTGTCACATGCATCTCAACAAAATTTCCAAATTGCCGTATTTCAATCTCACGACAAATTTCATAATTCAATCTTCATATATAATCATATATGCACATTATAATCAAATACCAACTCGCATCTCGCTAGTATTTTAATCCGGATTAATTTCCAATTAATACGCATTTAATTCAATTAATCCCATAAATAAATATCACAAAAATACGGGGATTACATACTTCCCCCCTAATAACAGAATTTCGTCCCGAAATTCGGAACTAGAAAGTACCTGGTAAGAACAACTCTGGATAACGTTCACGCATCTCATCCTCGCGCTCCCATGTGGACTCCTCGACATTATGATGTCGCCACTGAACACGCACTAACGGAACTATCTTTGACCGCAGTTTCCGCTCACTTCGGTCCAAAATAGCAATCGGCCCCTCCTCGTATGAGCTATCAGGCTGGAGATCTATGTCCTCCAAAGCAATGTGAGAATGAGCCAAATCGTCTCTAAGATATTTCTTTAGCGAGGAAATATGAAACACATCGTGAATCCGATGTAAATGCTCCGGTAATCCAAGCCTATACGCAACCGGTCCAATCCGCTCAATAATAGGAAATGGTCCCACATATCTCGGTGCCAACTTCCCTTTCTTCCTGAAATGCATAATCCCCTTCATAGGAGATACTCTGAGCAAAACCTGATCCCCCACTTGGAACTCCTTGAAGAACCTCTTCGCATCTGCATAGCTCTTCTGCCGATCCTGAGCTACCCGAATGCGACTCCGAATCAATTCTATCCTCGCCGAAGTATCCTGAATCACTTCCGACCCAAGTAGTTTGTTGTCCCCCACCTCCAACCAACATGCTGGGGAACAACAAGGTCTACCGTACAACGCCTTAAATGGATCCATGCCAATGGTGAACTGGTAGGAGTTGTTGTAAGCAAACTCCACCAGTGGAAGATACTGCTCCCATCCACCTCCAAAATCAATGATACTCATACGTAGCATGTCCTCCAACATCTGGTTTGTACGCTCAGTTTGCCCGTCAGTCTGCAGGTGGTACGCCGTACTCAATCGCAATTCCGTGCCCATGGCCTCTTGAAAACTCTCCCAAAACCGTGAAACAAATATCTTGTCTCGGTCAGACATGATATTTAGGGGCACACCATGAAGTCTCACTATCTCTGAAATAAAGAGCTGGGCATACTGTCCCGTAGTGTAGTCTGTCCTTACGAGTAGAAAATGAGCGACTTTGGTCAACCTGTCCACAATTACCCAAATGGAGTCGTGACCCCTCTGTGACGTAGGCAACCCCGTGATAAAGTCCATGGATATGCTCTCCCACATCCACATCGGGACCTCTAATGGCTGTAGAAGTCCTGTCGGTCTCTGATGATCCACTTTTACTAGCTGACAAGTGGCGCATTTCGAAACAAACACTGCAATATCTCTCTTCATGCCGCTCCACCAATACTGTCGTCTCATGTCTTGGTACATTTTATCCCCACCGGGATGTACCGCGAATCGTGAGCCATGCGACTCTGCCATCACCTCGTGCCGTAATTCCTCCCCTTCCGGAACTACCAATCTCCCATTGAAGTGTAATCCTTCGTCTGAGCTAACGGTATAAGACTCGGCTCCCTCTGCTAATAATCGAACTATCTGCTCCTGACAGAACGAGTCATTTTCCTGTGCCCTTACTACCTTCGTGACAATCTGCGGTGTAACGGTCATCACCGACATGAACAATCAGGCCACTGCATCCTGGTGTCCCAACTCCTTCCACTTGGCCTTCCACACCCCTGCCACCTCATCTACTGGCCTACGGCTCAACGCGTCTGCTACCACGTTAGCCTTCCCCGGGTGATACTAGATATCAAACTGATAGTCCTTTACAAACTCAAGCCACCTTCGTTGCCGCATATTCAACTCCTTTTACGTGAATAGGTACTGTAGGGACTTGTGGTCCATGAACAATCGAAACTTTTCCCCCAAAAGATAATGTCTCCAAATACGAAAGGCAAATACAACTGCCGCCAACTCCAAGTCATGAGTGGGGTAATTCTTCTCGTGAGGCTTTAGCTTACGGGATGCATAAGCAATGGCCTGACTCTCCTGCTGTAATACACCTCCAAGTCCTTGCAAGGACGCATCGGTGTAAACTAAATACTCAACTCCCGGTCTCGGCAATGCTAACACAGGTGCTGAGGTCAAGTTATCCTTCAACTCATCGAATGCCAACTGATAGGCATCACTCCAGATGAATGGCACACCCTTACGAGTCAAATGTGTCAAAGGACCTTCTATCTTCGAAAATCCTTGAATGAACCTCCTGTAGTATCCTGCTAGGCCCAAGAAACTACGGATCTCTGTCGGTGTCGTGGATTGTCCCCACTCCCTTATCGCGGATACCTTCCCCGGCTCAACAGATATCCCCCGGTCGGAAATAATGTGTCCCAAAAATTGGACCTTCTTCAGCCAAAACCCACACTTCTCGTATTTTGCATACAGCTCGTTCTGACGTAGCGTCTGCAAAACTTGCCTCAAATGCTCGGCATGCTCCTCCTCTGTCTGGGAGTAAACCATAATATCATCAATGAAGACAATGACAAACTGATCTAGGAAATCTCTGAACACCCTATTCATCAAGTCCATAAACACGGCTGGAGCATTGGTCAAACCAAAAGGCATAACCCGAAACTCGTAAGATCCATATCTCGATAAGAACGCAGTCTTCGAGACATCCTCTTCCCTGATACGCAACTGATGGTATCCCGATCGCAAATCAATCTTTGAGAAGAAAGAAGCTCCTCTCAACTGGTCGAATAAATCAGCGATTCGCGGCAACGGATATTTATTCCGTATCATGACCTTATTCAACTCTCGGTAATCCAAACACAATCTCAACGATCCATCCCTCTTCTTTATGAACAACATAGGGGCACCCCACGGCGAAGTACTCCTCCGTATAAACCCCTGACCCAACAACTGTTCAATCTGATCTCGTAGCTCTCGCATCTCTGCCAGAGCCATACGATACGGTGCGCGTGCTATAGGTCTCGTATCTGGCAATAAGTTTATGACAAAGTCTATCTCTCGATCGGGGGGTATGCCTGGTATCTCCTGAAACACGTCGGAATACTCCCTGACAACTGGGATCGAATCTAAAGGAATCACAACCTCCTTAGAGGTATCCTCCTCTATGTAATACAAATGAGCAGTCGAGCCTCCCTCTGGGCGAGGCATCGCCACTACAAACATCTCTTGCCCCGGAATGGCAAAAACAATGTTCCCACCGAAGCAATCCATCATAGCTCTATAATCTGCGAGCTAATCCATACCGATAATCGCATCGTGAACATGCATATCTAATACCAACATGTCTGCAGGTAATACCAAACTACCAATCTCTACCCCCACTCCCTGGCATATAAAGAAAATAAGTGACCCACTCCCCAATGGTGAGTCTACACACGTCACTGTGCTCTCTGCTGTGGCTAACAACCCTAAGGCTTTCGCAAAATGTGTAGCTATAAAATAATGTGTTGCCCCCGTATCAAACAAAACCCGACCCATAGTACCATGGATAGGAAACATACCCTCAATCGCGGGTGGTGCCTGTGGAGCTGCTGCCTGGTGGACGTTATAGACACATCCATACAGTAACTGCCCCTGCTGCACAGGAACTGCTGGAATGGCTGGAAGAGCTGGCACCTGGGCTGGAGCTGGGAGGGCAGGTGGAAAAAGTGGCCTCTGTGGCTCATGTCGAGCACCTTGCTGCTGCTGCGGGGCCCTGCCCCTATCAGGACAGTCCTGGCGTTTATGGCCAGTCTTGCCACAAACGAAACACTTCCCCGGGAAGTTCCCCCCTCTCTGTCCCTGTTGTCCCGGGCCCTGGTGACCGTTACCGTTCCTCCACTGGCCCTGCTGGCCCTGCTGAAACTGCTGTTGACCATTCTGACCCTGCTAGTTCTGATGGCCGTTCGAACCCTGATGGCCCTACCGGAAATCTCCTTGTCCGTGCCTGAAGTTTCCCGACCTGAACCTCTTGTGATCCCCCTGCTGGGAACCCTGATCACCCTGTCTCTGCCCCTGAACAGAATGTGCCCCACTGGCACCATTTCCCCCAGTCCTGCCCTGATGGCTGGACTCTCCTGACCTCTTACCTTTAGTCATGTGAAAGCGATGATCCTGGCAGTATAACAGTGCAGCGTTAACCACATCAGAATAAGTATCTAACGAGAGGTTCCCTAACAAGTGCTGACGAATCCTCCATGTCAACCCGTCCGTAAATTTCTGTATCTTCTTCTCCTCTGTTGGTATTTCATCCGGAATAATATTTAACAGATCAGTGAATTCGGCCTCATACTTGGCCACAGTCATTCCCTCCTGCTTGAGGCTCATCAACTTCCTCCTCATCTCCGTGTGAACAGCTGACAGAAAATATTTGCGGTCGAACCGCACCCAAAACTCCTGGATAGTGAGAGTATCTCTCTCCTCCACGGTGGTAATAGACTCCCACCACTGCAGTGCAGACCCCACTAGCTTAAAGGTAGCTAGTATCTGCTTCTGGACATCGGTGCACTCATACATCCTCAGGTGCCGTTGAATGTCCTTCCTCCACTGACTCGAAACTACCACATCGAAGCTACCTGCGAACTCCGGAGGGTGTTCTTTCTGAAAAGCATCACGTACACGTTCCCAAGCAGACGGGAATGCATGTGCCTGAACTGGCGTGGATACTGACGCCTGAGGTGGTGCCTGCTGAACTACGGCTAGTGCGGCATTTACCGCCTGGGCCACAATGGCTGCAACCTCGGCGGCATTCATCGTGCCCTGAACTGGTGCGGGCTGTGGTTCTGGCATTGCATCCCTGGGAATCCTTTGTGCACGTCGTGGAGGCATCTGAAATAAGAATGAATTTTATAAGTTAGCAGTTATAAACTTAAAATAGCTGAAGAACGTAGCATATACAAGAGAATACAACAGTCCTAAAATATAGGGCTCTACATCAAAGAAAGCTCAGCGGAAAATATAATAAGCCATACAGATCCTAAAGGACACTAGAACCTGATGCTCTGACACCACCTGTGACACCCCGACTAATTAAATACCGGGTAGCTACTCCTTTATTAAATCAATACAAAATGTCAAGTTGGTTCAGTTAATAGCATCACTGTCAAAAACATTTTAAAGATTACTAACCACCTAGTATTTAAAAAGTAAGTTGCCAAATTTTAATTTAAGTCTGATTAACATGTAATAAAAGAATAATGGAAGAACAACATAATCCATTCACTATAACGAAGTAATGAAATAACCAACAAATAATAATAAGTCCGGAGGAAAACTCCTCACAACAATCCCACAACTGAAAATAATACGACAAGTCTGAATCCTGAATTAATTACATGCCAGAAGTCTGAATAACTCAAATAAATGAAATGTCTCTAAAAGAAATGGGCGACATGCCCTACAACTGATAAATGTTGACTATAGCGTCAAGATAGATGAAGCGTCTACAAGCAAAGTCCTGTAACTTCCACAAACAGCTACAGCTCGTCACCTGAATGAGGATCCTAAGCATGGTGTCCTTGTGGCTGGGCTCCTAAAATGGTTTTTACAAAAATAGATTTGAAAGCAAATGGGTCAGAGCCCGAAAGTGGAAATCATTTTAAAAACAGCAAGTGTTTTAATAACATTAAACATTAAATGAAAAGTACATGTTAGGACGCGCACTCACATGAAATTCTCACCTCTCGACTGCATGTGCACTCCTAACGTACCGTACCCATCTAAATGACATGCATATCTAACCAAACCGTAATAAGTTCTACCCCTTACTACTCGATCCCCATATTACATTCTAGCGTTATCAATAAATAGAGGGCTTTACTGAAACTCAGATTCTCAATTAGTAATACAATTCACTATCGGTTAACCCGTTATGTTTTCTCAAAACATTACCATAATTATATTCACAATACCAACATGAAAGTTCCCATTAATTAAGTGTATATTATTCACGTCATAAATATACAATACAAGCACCCCGAGACTAAGCTGCGGTGCACACATACTCTGTTATCCATCCCGGTACATCACGTACATAAGGATCACGCATTCCGAATCTCTCTGGAATCGTTCTCAAATAACAACATCACAAATAATGGAGGCGAACACAGTCACATCACATGGGTCACGCACATACCTGCGCTCCCACGATCAGCAGACTTATTAACGTCCCAATAAGTCCTTCTCTGACCTATGTTCATCGAGGTACCAGTCTAAATCCGGGCAACACAAGGATTAGAGGGCCCTAAGCGAACGTAAACCTCCCGTGATAGCAAGTATGGTAGGTATGTCATACACATAAAATCAATACATATACTAAGTATGCACACATCTTAGTAATCACCATAATTTATTTGTAGTTCACATCTCATTCTCGTACCGACATATAATGCTACACAATTTATATGTTCCCGATTAATATAATAATTTAGGTCGTCAATAGTTCTCGGATCGTAATAGACACTCACGTCCTACTTCATAATTTCCCTTAGATTCAAACCACACTTCTAGGTTTTACTCCTCATTATATCCCAAATATCCCAATTATATCAATTAATCCATAAGGAAGTGTTATCTCTACATATAAACAAGGTTACGGGACACTCGGGATCAAAACTGGCTAAAAAGCCTAAGATGTCAGCTCGTTAGAAGTCTCGTTCGAACGAGGCTGTTCGAACGAGAGTTCGTTCGAACGAAGTGGGATTTCTAACGAGATCTCGTTCGAACGAAGTCATCGAACGAACATCACCCTCGTTAGAAGTCAAAGGTCAACTCGTTAGAAGGTTGTTCGAACGAGCTCGTTCAAACGACCTGGGCAGGTCTTCTAACGAGTGGCCAGATTCGAGCCTAGATTTTCCTTAACTCGTTTTTCCAACTTTCTTCACCTCTAATCGCCTCTAAGCATCAAACCAACAATTTTTCATGGGTTCTAATCATTCCTAAACATACTTAGGTCATATATTAACGTTTATAAAGGGCCAATTCTTCCTAAACATCATTGAATCATCAAATCCCTTCATTTTTCCCCAATTTCAATAACAGGAACCCTAGAAATTCTTAAATCCTCAATGAGTCTAATTAAATCCGTTTTTGTTTCATCCAAAATATATTATCATCAGATTAATCACCTACATACAGTTCTACACGCAATTCCTCATCAAAATACAAGTTCTAATTCCAATTAATAAGTTTTTATCAAACTCCCAAGAACAATACAAATTCTGTCAATTTCCTACGCATGGAAGAAACATTCTTTGTAATAAACGAAATTAAACCACTTGCCTTATGTGTATCTATGATTTTGATGTCGAGTTGATGAACGATTCTTTCTCTCTATGCAGAATTCCTCTCTTTCTCTCTCTACAAGTCTTCTTCTCCAAAGTGAATAGTGGCTAGGGTTTTGCCTTAGGAACTTTTGGAACAATTCTAATAACCCCCGTAGCCCATTAAGTCCTAAGATGTGGTTAGTGGGTTTAGTGGGTAATTACCAAGTCAGCTTTTTAATTCCCAATTTTCGTAGGTTTTAATTCCCAAATATTCAAAATTACCAAACTACCATTATACGTTGCCGGCATTGCCTAAAAATGCCCCGGGACCCAAACTAAACCCCCGGCTAGTGTTTTCTGACTATTTCGACCCTTCCGGACGCGTTGGCGCACTCAAAATGACCATACAGTTAATAGAATTAAAATTCACTTTTTAATTAAAATAAATATATTCCTGACGCGACTGTCGCACGCGTCTCAACAAAATTTCCAAATTGCCGTATTTCAATCTCACGACAAATTTCATAATTCAATATTCATATATAATCATATACCAACTCGCATCTCGCTAGTATTTTAATCCGGATTAATTTCCAATTAATACGCATTTAATTCAATTAATCCCATAAATAAATATCACAAAAATACGGGGTATTACAACAATAAATGGTACACAACAATTATTTAGCAAGTTTAATCACTTGCCTCGAGTTCGTAGGGTCTGAATCCGCCTTGAGATCGCGTATTGGTCGGAAATCTCCACTTTCTCTCTCTTCTCCTTCTTTCTTCTTCTCTCTTTTTTTCTTTGGAGAAATATCTCCCGTAAGCTTAATAAGTCCTAAATCCCAAGACGCACATCTTTAAATGATAATACACATTTTAAATGACTCAGTGACTTTAATTCGAGTCAAACGGTCCTAATTTATTACGGAACCTAAATAGATCCCAAGTACAGTCATTTTGGCTTTCTCGACCCTTCCGGACACAACTACGCCCTCAGAATTGCCCTTTGACATAATTTCTAACGACTTCAAGATTTGACCTCAATTGCCAATTTAATTATTCTCCAAATAAAATAATATTTATTTCTCCCAAAATAGAAAAATCATCGTCTCCAAGACCTCGGGTTGTTACAATAACCAAGTCACAATATCATTCTGTTATTTTCATGGGACTATTTGATAGTGTTTTGAGACAATTGGTCAATTCATCCTTGTGCTTTATAATGTTTGGAGTCATTAAGATGTAATTAAGTGTTACTTCCTACATGTTTGACTCATGATTTCCTTTATTGCACACATGCACGGATTTGTTTGATTATTGTGCTTGTCTTATCACATGTTGGTTTGGTGTTTTCACTTCAATCCTGTCCTTTAAAATGAACCAAGCGCGAAAAATTTTGATAAGGAAATTGTGCATATAAAAAACCGTTTGTGTGATTTGTTTAAAAACGGGGAAGGGCTGCGAAAGGTTCATGTTGCCTTTGCGAATACTAAGACACCATTAAATTGGACCTAAAAATGGAGGGATTTTATTATCCGAGGTCCAAAGAGGTCTAAAAGAGCCCGAAAAAATTTAAAGGCAATAAAAAGAAATTCATGCCAAATTATGGGCCATTTAGGTTTTTGCACCAATTCTCCAAAGTTTGAGAATTTAGTTTTTACACCTCTAAAAGAAAATATATTTGAGGGAGTTTGGTTGGAGAATTAAAACAGGTTTGCACGTCCTTGAAATTCTTGAAAATGCGCTATATAGTTTTGGACGTCATTGGTGTGAAAATCATTTTGACTTTGATTTGTTGATTTGCATAAGACGATGTCATCTAAATTCAACAATCTTTACACCTAAGGATACTTTTGATGTACATTCGTTAGGGCTACACATATGCATCGTGCACATATAATTGATTGAGTTGATTTACCTATCGTATGTGTTCACACCCATACATTCCATTTCCATGATTTGGTTGTTTTAGTCTAAATCCATGGTGTGATTTTTGTAGCATATTTTTTTTCAAATGGTATCTATTTTTAATGAAAAAATTGAAAAATCAAAAATAGTTTGAGAAGATTTTTTGAGCATCTCCTTGCAAGAGCACGTTTTCCATTCGATTGATTCCTTGGTTTGAATACCGTGACACTCTGTCTTTGGTTGTTTGATTTATTCTTCTCATTTGTCTATTTGGGGACATCATAAAAAGCGGGAGAAAGAATTATCATATTAAGGGGGAGTTTTGAGTTTTTGAGATTTGACTTATGCTTTTATCATAAATTGGTATCTATGTTTATCTCATTTCAAACTCGATATATCACTTGGTATTTTTCTTTATCTCATGTGTGTAGGTACGAAGATTGAAGATCAATTGTTGCGCACCCTGATGAGAAAAGTTTTGATGATTTTTGAAGATTTGAAGAAGCAAACAATGTAGACTTATTCATTTGTACCTTTTCAGTTTTGGGTTCATGGAAAGGTAGATTTGTATAGGCAAATTTGTTATTTGATATTTTTGATTTTTTATGTATGTACCAACATAGACATAGGGGGAGATTTGTAAGGTCATTTTTTACCATTATCAATTTGTATGTCGTACACCGTTACACCATTGAAGAAATTCAAGATCGCATATACATCAACGGATCTGAATATCAAAAGCATCTTCTCTTGGAATTTTGTTTCTGCATAAACGGAGTTGTCCGCCCCTTTTAAAAATGAACCGATCCACCCCCGGATCGATCTGTCAATTTGGAAAACAAACCGATCCACCACGGACCGATCCGCCCTCAAGTCAGACCGATCCGCTATTGCTTCAAACCACTGAATCCTGGATTGAATGAAAATCAAAGAAGCCTCTTTCAAAAATGAACCGATCCGAGGTCGGACCGATCCGCCTCGAAGCTGAACTGATCCGCCTGAGATAAAATCGATCAGATCTGCTTGAGATTTTTTCGGCCCAGGTTTTCTTATTTAAACCAACTTCGGGGATTTGTTTTCCAAGACTTTCATAGACTATTTTAAGAGTCCTAAATACTCTAAGTCTTCACCTTTTTATGTCCCAAGACTCATGTTTTGATTCACATAACTTTTCATATCTTTGTGAATCCTTTATAACCCAAGAACACAACTTTGGTTTTGTTCAACCCTTTTGGAGAAGCCGTCTCTCTTCTTCATTGCTGACCACCTAGAGTTCTTGCAGGAGATTCTAGCCAACACTGTTTCAAGTCGTTTCTTTGAAGGTTTGAAGAAGACACCGTGTGTTACACTTGTGGCTGATTATTAGGCTGTATGTAAGTCAATGGTCTTGTAAATTTTTCAAAGTTCTAGAAATAAAAGGTTTTGCCCTGCGGGGATTTTTCCTTAATTTTGTGTTGCTGGCTTTATTTGTTTATGGGTTGACTCTTGCACTTTAGATGCATGATTAGGGGCTGAAATTAAATAAGTGTGTCAAATTAGAAATTTGCGAAGTTAATCATTTATCACACACGTCATACCTTTCAACCATTAATGGTATTAAGTTAAAATATGTGATGACTACCCATAGAAGCATCTTATTTTAATGTCATAAAATATTCAAATCTTATTATGTGTCAAGTAAAGTTTTAAAGCCTTTCTCAATGGAGACTTACAAGAGAAAGTCTATATGCGTCCACCTGAAGACTTCATAATCGAAGGCCACTATATGGACTGAAACAAGATTAGACACAGTGGTATATAAAGTTTGATGAAATCATTACGAAATTCTATTCCAAACAAAACATTATTGATCCATGTATATACCTCAAGATCAGTGGGAGTAAGTTCATATTTTTTGGTACTATATATTGATGACATATTAATATTTTTTTTTCCAAGAATGATAGGATATCTAAGGGATCCAAACACATGGATTTTAAATATCTCTCACTAAAGTAAGATGTTAGAAGAGGAAATGTTGTCATTGAACACATAGGCACACATCTCATGGTTGCAGATATTTTTTACAAAAAGGACTACCTCCGAAAATATTTCAGAGACATACTGAAATAATGGGTCTTGAAGATAGTTCCTAGTTATTTTTTTCTGTAATTTATTTTTATGCCTTTATATGACATTTATTGAGCTCTTAATAAGACTTCTACATCCATTATATTCTATTTTCCATTGTGTACACGTTATTATTGGATGAATTATAACATAAAATTGTCTTCTTCAAGACATTATGGGACCATTAAGTAAACTCCTAACTATGGCCCAGTTAAGAAGGTTGTCAATGATGTAGTACATGGAAGAAATCATGTTTCATAATGATATGCGATCACCATGACTCATATTGACTATTGGACTAACCAACGAACTTATGAAAACTAATGATTGAAGGATTTAGCATATCATGTGCGCCTTATGATTCTAAATTAAAAACATTTATGGATTAACCTAACGACCAAGTGGGAGACTGTAAGGAAATTATTAAATTAACCTTTGGTTTATTTCTTTCCCCGAAATGTGGTTTTTGATAATCCATTTTTAATTATGACAACATGTTATATCATGTATAAATGGTTCATATTCCACACGAAATAAAGAATAAAAAGGAGTAAAATTCCACTTAATCTCTAACTTGATGGACGGTTTAGATTAATTGACCTTTGGAATTTTGTCCCTCTCTCCACCTATAAATAGATGCTTTTCCTCCATCAAAAGAGCATCAAAGACATCCCAATTAAAACACATACCTAAAGTTTTATAGGCAAGGAAAGAGAAGCCAAATTCTCCCTTAAAGGATTGCTATGGCGATCACACCGGCGACACCCAACGATGACGTTCAACAGTGGGACTGAAAGGAGGTAAATAAAAATTACTCTTTTCACATGTCTATTGACGTAATGATCATATTGTTCAAAGATCTTGGTGTTAATATATGGGTCGGATTTTCACCCGGATCCGATATCCACCCAAGATAAATATGAAGCATCCACTTTGTATCAGGTAATTCATTATTATATTAGATAAATATATTAGATAATTAGAGTCCAACTTTAGTTGGTTTAGGACTCTTATGTTTTTATAATCTATATATCTATTAGGAGAGTCAAATATGGGTGTGCATCAATAGACGATCAATTTGGTATTGATATGATTTTCTCTCTCCTCCTGCACTTTCTCTCTCTTCAAAAATTTCATGGGTCTCTCTCTCTCTCTCTCTCTCTCTCTCTTGGTTCATCATCCAACAACGTTGGATTTGTGATTGTGAAGATCAAAGGGGAAATTCTCATAGTCAACCCATACATTCACGAGTCGCAAAGCCTACATGGGGGAAGAACAAGAATGTGTATCAGATTTCTTGGTGTTCGACAGAGGTTTACATTTCGCAAATAAGGTAATCCTCAACCCCATATGTGCTACGTGTATATATAATGTCAAATTTTCTTTCACGTGGAAATCATGTATAAAATATAACTTACACTGCCTTCTGCCAACACTAATTTCAACTTGGATGGGGTAAAAGATACCTCAACTGCTAAGATTGTTTCCCAAATCGACATTGTCCCGCGCTCTACCAAAGCACTTTGTAGTGCACTATCCAATAACCTCTCCGCACTTCTTGGCCTGAAAGCCTCTTCATCATTCTTGTGAGTAAGATTGTTGGGGCTGAAAACATCCACACTGGAAACTTATTTTACATGCACTTGAACACCTTTGTCCGCCCTTTTTTATTTAAGAGCTTTCTCTCCACCTACCAACTGATATTTCTCTCCACATAATAACACACTTTTGTTTCATCCCAAATCGCTAGAACTAATACCCATCCCCTTATGTTAAGCTTAATGCTGACTGGAAATTGGGGTCTCCATTTAACAAGCAATCTAGCCCATTATAACTCTTCTCCCATCAATGTTTCATTGTCCACCTTAGTTAACCCTCCACATTTTTCTCCTAATTCTTTAAATATCTCCTCTCTCTCCCTCCACAAGCCCCCCCCCCCCCCCCACACACACACACACACACAAAAAAAAAGGTGCAGGGGTAGACCCACAATTCGAATCCACTGGTAACTCTCCATCCTGGCCACAGTTCTTCAATTGCTGATATATTTTTTCAAAGACACATTATACTTAATGATATATGTTTAATTTGTTGGAAGGACTACAATATGCATTGTACTATTTATAATATTATTAGGAATCAAATTCTAAAATTGCATACTAATACATTAGAACTTATCACTCAATTTAGCGAAAATATTTTACCTACTTTTCTGAAACTTAATTAACTGAAATGTCTTTACTGTATGGAGATTTTATCAAGCTAGGAATGAAGTTTTGTTTTGTAATGAACATATCCAACATTTTTCAATTAAAAAACAAATTTCTTTAGACATGAATGATATTAGTTTCACAAAATTATGTGATCTTTATACAAATCCTAACATTCGATTACTGTCTAAATAGAAACCATCTCCACTTTTTTTAAAACTCAATGTGCATGGGTCTAAAAATATATATTCTTTTATTTCTAGTATTGGATGAGTTATTCGTAACAATAGGGTGAGTTTATATGGGCTTTGGATTAAAATATTAGGAGTTCAAATAATGATATAGATAAAATGTGGGGTATTAAAGATGGATCAAAACTTTTTAGAATTTAAGGGTTATGTAGTATTCATATTAAAAAGATTATATATTTACCTATACTAAGTTTTGAGTGAGTCTGGCGACCAGCAGGTACCTACAGGCTTAAGTTAATTGCTTTCTTTGACATGCTTTTTTTCACATTTTTCTATCGTGAATCCAATGAAGTTATAGATAAATTGGCTTCTTATGCGACATAATTTCCTTCTTTTGTTGAATGTTTTACCTCATCTCTGTCTTTCGTATGTTAAGAGCTTTGATTTGATATTTCTTGTATAGACCTTGATTAGTATCTAAAAATTTATAAAACTTGTTTATATTTGCTAAAGTAATTATTTTAATACAATGACCTGGGTTAAAAAAAGTTTATTAATATTGTTGGGTGAAAACTGAACGGCCCAAATGTAGCGGCCCAAGTAGGTCTGGATCCGGAATGGAGGTCAGCCTGGAATTAAATGATAAATATCCCGAGAGACAATTATGAAGAGGTCAATCTAAGTGGCCAAATTGTCGAAGGAGATTAATTCAAATCAAGAGACCACTTAACCAACACATGTGATAAGTTTAATACAATTCGACCTCCTCCATCTATAGAAATGTAACCCTCACCCAAGGGGAAAGGGGCATGTAACTTCTTGCTAAAGAATTTTAAAGAAGTAATAAAAAGAGAGAAACACCTTGTGAACATAAGCAATTGTCGAACCACATAAATTCTTCCCTTGTGAGGTTATTTTATCTTATGTTTGGTTTCAATGTCTTAGATTCATTCATTGTAGTTATTTGCGCTCACAAATACCATTTAAAAAGGATTACTTCATATTATGTGGCCCACGTGTTGTATGGAGAAATATGGAGAGTCCTAAAAGGGGAAAACTTTAGAGATTGTTGGGAACCTAATGGATCACTTAAATATGACGAGTTCCTATTATATATTAATCTATATATAAGGGACGAATTGGAAAAGAAAAGAAAAAAAGAGTCGAGTAAAATTTAGAGGAGTTGATGTGCGGTCGCTAAGGAGAAATATAAATAGAGTGAAATCGTGGGTCATAACTTGAGTTGTACGAAATAAAATGGTTGATATCCAAAATTAAACTTATAGTTTCAAGCTTGACAATTTGAATTATGGTTCATGATGCACATTTAAGATAAGGTTTACACAATATGCTCTTTTAAATCTCTCGAGAATATTCTTTTTGTTCCTCGTCTATTTGCACTACTATTGTTGATATCGTGAAGTTCATTATAATCCAATATATTGATCGATTGAAATAGTGTGTTTGTTTGGTTGGTGAAAGTACCATGAATTGTTAAACAACATTGAGAATGGACACCCACCAAATTCCCACAATTCCAAATAGGTGAGGTGCGATGAAGCCCGATGACTCATTGATATGTTGTTGAGAAATAAATTTGTACAATGATTGAGTGTCTATAATTGGTTACTGTCATTACATAGGACATTATATTCTTGGAATATTGTTTACTTCACCGCTTTTTTCTTTTTTAGTGGAAGGTAACCAATGGATTTTAGAAGATTTTGGGTGCTAGATAAGTTTTAGAGACACGTGCCATATATATTTGAAGAAATGTATTATTTACAAAAATGGTGCTTACTATTATTTTTTGTTGGTGGAAAATATATAAATACAATGAGACAATTGTAAATTGCATAGTTTGTGAAAAATAAAGGTGTATTTTTATTATTGAGACCTTGTAAATATATGGAGTATTATTTTAGTTTATTACTTTTTGGAGACTCGTTATATTTTATTAGAGAAATATAGATGCTTAATTTTAAGTACAATGATGAATCAAATTTTTTGGGTTATTAAAACTTTTTGACATATTAGGGTTCACAATGAATTTAGATTCATGAGAATTTAATGATTGTATCAAAGGATGACAGAAATCTAGTTGTATTTACATGAGTTTCCACCCTCAGTTGTATTTTCGTGCTTCCATCCTAACTTAGAATTGTCTTGTTGCCCAAAAGTATGTGCCTATATTATACTATTTTCTTGGTAATATGCAATAGATCCAATTGAAAAATCATATTTGCTTTGGTCATTGCTTTGTCTTGGTAAGGGTTTGTTTCTATGTCTATTATCATATTTGCTCATATTGCTAAAGTTTTTTTTCTATGCCCATTATCATATTTGCTCATTATGCTAACGATTTATTATAAAGCTTAATATGCGGAGAGGTTTTCAATATCAAAATAAAACTTTATCTTTTGGAATTTTAACATTGTTATAATTAAAACAAAGTCAAAGAATAATCGAACTAAAAAATCCTTAAGCAAACATTGGGTAATTGAAAACAATGAACGAACTAAATATAATGTATGCCAGATTATAATCTAGATTGCTAATGCATACATATACATATAAATATACATATACGCATGCGTATACATATATATATACATATCTATACTATTACTATAAAACTCTACAAGAATTATATCTCCTCTCTAACAAACCTATCCACGTGGCACTAGGCTATTCTCTAATTAATGCACACCTTCTCTACCAGAAGAAGGGTCTAACCTTGAATAGAATCTTTATTCATGATTAGTATACAATTTATTCATCGCCCAACCCCTCCTTATTTTATGACCTTTTATACACCCATGCACATTTTATTCTCTCTTTTTTCACCAGTTCATCTCCTCTTTTATTTATCTTCCCATCTTCCGTCTCATTCATTCTCATCTTCTCACTTATTTCTCCATTCATCTCTCTCCGTGTATTTTATTTTCCAAAAATCATTTGATCTATAAATATATAAGATTCTTTCTCTCTCAAAATCTCACCCATCGTTTCCTCAAAGAAGATAAACCTAGATAAAGAAAATCGAAGACCAACTATGATCTAGTGGTGGATAGAAATCGAAGACCAACCACATCCAATTGTTTTGGGATGTGGTTTTGTAAACTGGGGTTGTTCGATTTGGTGGATTTGGTTTTCAATTTGTTCGTTGAAGCTACGATTTGTTCGTTGAACCTCCGATTTCTATAAAATGGGTCTGGAAGATAATTAAGGAGAAACTAAAAGAAGGATTTAGATGAGAATACCTCCAATAGCTGGGAAAACTATCAAAACCAAGCAGAATATACCTATACCGATTCGATCGAGCTATTGTTGTGTACAAATGGGAAGAAAATTCTGTATACAATTAAATTTTTTCTAACTATAACATGGAATTTGGCAAACGTCTCTCAATCTTGGGTTTTTAAGTTTATGTCCTATTTTGATTTAATCCCACAAAGTTTACTCTAGTTTAATATTTTTAAACAATTATATTTCACTTGTTTAATATTTTTTTTATTTTAACTGTTATTAATTAAAAAAAACACACAATTTTAACAACTTTTTTAACTGTTGTTTTTATATATTTTCAATTGTTTTGAATAAATTTTTTTGATTTTTTTTTACAAAAAGTGAAAAAACTTTTAAAAAAAAAAATTCTTGTTTTAAAAAATTCACTTTTATTTTTCGAAGATGTTTTTTTTTCCGCCGGTTTGGTTGTGTAACACCCCAACTAATTAAATATCGGGTGGCCAGTCCCATACCAAATTAAAACAGAATATACAGTTGGCTCATTCTTAGCATCACTGTCGAAAACATTTACAACTCACCCAATACCCAATTAAGCTGGTGTTAAAAACTATCCAAATTTTAATTTCAACAAATCCATTTTTAGTTTAAGAATAACACAACACATTTTATTCTACAACACTTATAACTGAACACATAACACAGAAGAATTTAAATGCAATTGGAATAAATATTTCCAAATAATATTAATCCATTACAGTAATCCCAACAATAACAAATGTATCAAGATGACACGAACACAATAGTATATGACTCCTATAGAAAGTGATAACTGAAATCCTTTGGGCGACATGCCCTAACTATAAGAATACTGCGAATCAAATGAAGATAGGCGTCTAAGAAAAACTCCATAGCTCCATAGCTCCATAGCTTGTCATAATCTGCTAAGGTTCGCATCCCTGCTGCTGGACACTTGATATAGAAGATACAATAGGAAAGAAAATATGCAAGGAAACGGGTCAGAGCCCGATTGTGAAAATGATTTTAAAAACAACAAGTATTTAACAAGTGCAATAAAGCATTTATTATGTACATGTTAGTATCCAACTCTCACTTGTTATTCTCACCTCTCATCTAGAGTGCACACTTAACGTTTCCTATTAACCTTCTAGTAATGGTTCCTCATTACTGATTTCCATAATATGATTTCATCCTATATCATAACCCCGTATGTCCCATACCATACGTTATCATTCATTTACGTTATTCTCTTATATGAATCTTTTCCCATTAACATGAATTAAGCTCTTCAATAAATATTCATTAACTTATTTTCATTCTTTCTCAATTTACTGTTATCTACAATTATCACGCAATAGATAATTTAACCACGATATATAACCATTCGTTCCTTTAATTCATTATATATATAATCATATATAATACGGCACCCCAAGTCACAGTTGCGGTGCAATGCATTACTCTGCTATCATGTCCCATCATCGCTGGTCGCCGAATAGGAGACAAAAGGTTCGGTAAGAATTTCTCGAACCACAAACATCAGCAAACAAATTGGAGGCGAACATAGTTCTCATACCCACGGGCCACGCACATACCTACGTTTCCACAGTCAGCGGACTTATCAACTCCCCGATAAGTCTTTCATAGACCTATGTTCTCGAGCGACAAATCAAAGATCCCATGGATTCATCAGGATATGACTACCCTCACGCGCAAACCTCCCATCGATAGCAAGTAAGATAAGTATTTAATACACATAATCATTAATCAATCAAATATGCATGATCATACCTATAATATACTATCAACAAGGTACTCGTATTACCCTTAGATGATTCCCATACGTAGCGTTATATCTCTTTAAATCCCACGTATTAAAATATCATAACTTTACTTCTTAATTTAATTATCCCCGAGCCTCACTCAATACTCAAGGTTCAAATAGATTTTTCCTCAACATATATTCAGTAAGAAATCACTAATATCCTACTGGTCCATATCGTCATCTTTCCAAAATTACTACGAATTAAACTCTCCCTTTAATTAGGGTTAAGACCGATAGTTTCAAATCTCTTATAAACACATCTTCGTTAGGTGTTATATTCAATCACCCCTACTGGTCCTATCTTAAATCCTCATTCATACCAATCAGAATCCAACAAATTAATCTAGTAACTGAAATTCCTTAAAATAATTATCATTATTTTCATCAATTAAATCCCAATTAATTCAAATCTTATCTAGGGCTTACTGATATAATATAAGTCCCATAATATCCAATTAATAATCACCAAAGATCAAACAAAGTTTTGGGATAAGAATTAAAATTAAAAAGAAACAACTTTAACAATCCTGGGGAGGTCGATCGATCGAAGGCAGGGGGTCGATCGATCGATCACTCAGGTCACATCTTGGTTTTTCTACATTTCTGCAACTATGGGTTTCACCATTTTTGTTCATTCAAACCTTCATATTAACATTCCAAATGACTTATAATCCTTACTACATGATATATCAACATACATGAATGATTTATAATACTTTAAACATCTTAGAATCATCAAGAGATTGGATTAAAAAGCATGTTTATCTCCTCTTTTTCTAGAAAATTATCAACTTAATATCCTTAAGAACACAACAATGGTTTTCAGAATTTCCTTAATAGATATATGATTATTTCATGGATTATTATCAACCTACAACATGAGTTTAATTCCTATATCATTTCAGTTTCCAAAAATCCATTTAACAACTCCATTATATCTTCCAAACTTGAAAAATCATCTCTTTTAGTAACTATTCTAACATGGACAATATACAAACTTAGATTGCCATTATCAAACACTTGCCTCAATGACGGTCTGATCCTTTGGTGTAGTATATCTCAGGTGGTTCTCCCTTCTCCGGTCAACCTCCGATGGCGGTTGGTGGTAGTGACCCTTGGTTCTTGTTCTTCTCCTTCCCAAGTAAGCTTTTCCCTTCCTAAGCAACCTTTTTACTCTCTCGAGGAAGATGACTTCTCTATTTTGTGTAGAGGAGATGAATAACTCACGTACACTTAATCTTCAAATACTTATAATAGGGCAAAATCCGAAATTACTATTCACCCCCCTAGAAAAATGACCAAAATGCCCTTTTGGGTTGTCTATTCATTTCCAAATGACCCGAGACCCAAATATAACATCCAAATAGACTTTTCTGACTATTTCGAACCTTCCGGACGCAACGACGCAGTCGAAATGACTATAAGGTTGATAGAAAATAAATTTCCTCTTTTTTTATTTTAACAAATTAGTCCCGACACGTCCCATACCGCGTCTGACTAAAAATTCAAATTACCGAACAACAATTATCAATAATCATCACATTCATATATTACCTAAATATCTTTAAGTAATATTCAGAATCATACATTTTAATATCCTCAATTCGGATAAAACGCCAATGAATTAATTAATAATAAAATCCAATTAATCCATTAATTTAAAATATAACTCATTTTAAAAGTCATTAAAAATTACGGGGTATTACAGTTTGTTTGACCGAAGGGATGGTCTACGTGATGTGGTCGAAGGGTATGGAAAATGGTCCGGAATAGAAATTCGGGTTGGGCAGGTGATGGGTTCGGTTTGGTAGTGGGTTTTCGACGGGGTAATGGTTATGGGCCGTTGTAACACCCACATGGAAGTAGAAGTGGCAGTGGCAGTGGCCGAAAATTATTTTTTGTTGGAAATTATTTTTTTTTAGCTAGAAATCTTTTATTGGGTGGATAAAAAAATCTTTTGTTGAAAATCATATTTTTGGGTGGAAAACGTGTTTTTTTTTTTGTTCTGGAGATATATTTTCTTTTGTTGAGAATCAATTTTTTGTAGTTGGATATTTTTTCAAGGGAATGTATATATTTTAATTGAAATTAGTTTATTTTCATATATTTTTTGGCAGGAAATTATATTTTTCTTGGGTATATTATTTTGGTAGAATTTTTTTTCTACAAATTGTATTTTTAACTGAAATTGGTTTTATTTTTTATTTTTATGGAGGAATTTATTTTTTCTTTTGGCTGGAAAAAATTTTGTTATGTTGAAAATCATTTTTAAATAGTTCTATTTTTAAAAAGTTTTTTAATCATTTTCAAAATGTTTATAAATAAATTATTTTAAAAAAGTTATAGAAACATTATTTTAAAAAAATATTATAAAACATATTTTTATAAAGAATTATACTTTTTAATGTGTTTATTTGCAAAGTGGATATTTGTGTATTGGTTTGACAAAAGGGCACATGCGTCTTTTAAAATATGGGTATTATTTGCACTTAAGTGTAGATGGTGAGTTGTTAGACGGTTGTTAGGTTAAATCATTATAATAATACCCATGCAGTTATAATGGAAATTAATGTATCACAAATCTCAATTACTATAAACAAATGTACCCCACACATTAAATGATCATTAGCTTTATTAGTCGAATATTTTTTATTTATTTAGGATGGAATGTGATATGGTGGATTGAGCATAATAGCAATATGTTTTATGCTCATTACAGGCATTTTAGATTTGTATGGTAAACTATTGTGGTGTTTTATTTCCGTATAGAGGTGTAGAAATTATAATATTTTATAATACTAGAAGTTATTCGTTCTTATTATTCCTTACTAAATATGAAAAAATATCAAAGACAAAAAGTACACAATTTAGGTGCATATTGACTATGAAAATTGTTTGGCCCACGCATCGTGCGGGTTATGCGCACTATTTTTTAATGTAAAGCAATTTTTTTGAATGATCAGAAGAGTTTTTTTTATTATTGAAAACTGTATTTTTTATAAGATGTATACACTTTTTCAATATAAGACCAAAATTTTGTTTTTTATAAACAATTAAAAAAAATATTTTTACCCTTTTTAATTGTTTTATGCAACTAAGAAACCTTTTTAAGTTAAAAAATGCTTTAATTTTTTAATATAAAAAAATATTTTTTCAATAAATATAAAAATAGTAACTATTTTTTATAAATTGCGTAAATTATTTTTTAAAATAAAAATTAGTTTTTTATTTTTTTTAAAAAAATTTAAATTAAAAAAAGCGTTTTAATTGTTTTATAAAAAAATTATCATTTAAAAAAATATAAAAACTGTTAATCATGAAAATAAACTGTTTTACACTATTAAAAAAATATTTTAACTATTTCAAAACTTTTTTTTTAATACGAAACTGTTTTCCAAGGGTTTTTAGACATAAAAGAAATGGGTTTAATGATTTTTTAACTTTTGAATCAAAAATAAATGTTTTAAATAACTGTTATTGCGTTTTTAACTGTTTTATTAAATTAACAAACTGTTTTCAAGTGAAAAAATGTTTTAACTGTTTAATATAAAAAAATCAATCCATATACAAACTTTTTTATTGGTCCTTTTTTAACAAAATACGCACAATACATCTTATAAATAAAAATAGCTTTTTATTTTTTAAAACGGTTCTTTTTTTATTTAAAATCATATTTATAAAAAAATATTAATACAAAGAAAATTGTTTTTAAGGGGTTTTTATGTATAAGAGAACAATTTTTTTAAGTTTATTAATTTTTTTTTTGTAAAACAATTAAATTATTTTAAAAATAAAAATCTATTTTCATACAAAAAATATTGTATGCAGTTTAAAAACGGTAAATTAGTTTTTATATTTATTGGGAAAAAACCCTTTTATATTAAAAAGTTAAAATGTTTTTTTTAAACTTTAAAACACTCAAGTATGTGTAATTCCTCATATGTTGTTCATAGACTAACGTTTGTCCTGCAAATCGCGCGAGTTTTCAACTAATATATACATAAACTATCCACCGCAAATTATTTATTAATGGGACAATAGTTATCAAGCCTCATTCACATAGTCAATGAGGCAAGAAATCATGTGACTGAGTCAATGGTGTCAAAGGTCGTATTTTGCCAACTCGGCACATTAAAATGACAAATACAACTTCACAATTGTTACGTCGTTTTAAAAAAAAAAAAGATCTTTAAAAGTCCATAACTTTGAATCTACAAATCCAAAATTCACAAAATTTATATATTCGAAATCTCCTCATCAAGATCTATCAAACAAAACTCATATTCGATATTTTTTGACGAAAAAATGGAAACAGATAAATTTACTTTTTTTTGTAAAACCTCCATTTTTTCGGTGAAAACTCGTTTTTTCCAGCTCGGGTTATGGTGCCGCTGCCACGGACAAAAAAAACAAAGAGATAGATGAAGATAGAGAAAGAAACGAACAGAGAGAAACACTCCAGCCAGAATTCTAGCGGCTTCCGGTGAGATTTTTCAGTGAACTGTTTCCGATGAATTTACGATGGGGTGGGCAGGGTGGGCTTGGTGGTGGGAGTGGGGTTGGGTCTGCTAGAGAGAGAAATAGTGTGGGATTATGTGTTTGTTTTTAGAGAGAGGGTAAATGGATTTAAAATGGGTATATATGAGGATATATTTGTTTAAATATATATAGTTTATAATGAAACAGGACTTATTGCATTAAAAAAAGTTAATGGGATTTAATGCATCTTTGACTCAATAAATGAGACTAACATTGAATTATCCTTTTATTCATTATATAAACCACCAGGTTTTAGTCGCGCGCGATGTGCGAGTGCTTTATAAATTATTTATTACAATTTAACCGTGAATTCCACAACATGTAATAAACAGAGCCCTATATGCATAGCACATTCTTAAAAAAAGTTAAAACCTTGTGAGATAAGAGAAATAGTAAAACTTACCCATTTTACATGATATTTTTTTTAAATGGACTCTTGTGTACTATATTGAATGTTAATTATCCAAACCCATATGAATAAGAAAACTAAATGAAAGGGAAGTATAAATGTTTTTAAGACTTAAGGTTTTAATCCATGAAATTTTTCCTTATGTTATACAGCAGGATGCTTCCCCATCTTCAGTTATTTAAATTTTAGGAGTTGGGCAAAACTCAATATAAATAAATATCTACACTGATCCTATCATCTCATTTTAATAGCAAAGCATCATCTTGTGATGTTTCAAATGATAAAGGTTGTAAAATGCATACCAATAAGAATTCATATTTCCTAAATATTTACCAACTAATACCAATTAAAAAGGCACTAATAAAAAAGAAAAAAAATAGAAAATCAATTAATAACAACTTATTTGTGAACTAAAAGATAAGATGCCATAGCCCAAATTATCTGGAAAAAATAAATTTGCAAAACATGAAATAATATCAAATCGGAGTAATTTATGTTTAGTTGTGAGATAGATGAAAAGAGAAGTTTTATATATCATAATGAACTTTTATCGGACATGTCGTAAAAAACATAGACATATCCATCTCCACCAAATTTCATAGAAAAAATCGATTCATGAGAGAAAATGCACATATTAATCAAAGTTTGAAATTCTGGATTTAATTTTTGGAAGCAAGAAAACAAAATGAAAACGATCATTCTAAACTTACTGAGAGTTGACCATCGAGTTGGAATTGATAGTGGCGAGACACAAATTTATCTTCTTTCTTTTTGCATATTTATCTTCCCTGTAACAACCAAAATCACTAATATAAATTCAACAAACTACAGAGTGGCTGTGTTTATGTGTGTGTGTGTGTTTGTGTCTATATATATATATATACACACACACATTGCTTATGGAAGAATCAGGTGAGCCACCGCTTTTGAAGAAGGGGGGGAGAAAATGGCATGGAAATAGAGGAAAAAATAGTGTCCCAACTTTAAACGCTGCTGGTGGATATGGGTAAATGAAGGAGTAAAGAGTGAGGAGGATTTACAAGCTTTAAATGAATAAGGGGGAGAGAAAAGGGCGTGCAAATATAGGAAAAAATACTGTTCCAACTTAGAACGCTACTGGTGGATATGGGTAATTGAAGGGGTAAGGAGTGAGTAGTGTTTAGAGGCTTTAGTTGAGTCATATTTTTGTGCCACTTGTCAAGAAACAAATTGCAGACACCGTTGTCATATATTTATACTAGCATGAAGGCCAAGTGATGCATGACCGCTTTTGTAGGTGCATAATTTAAAAAAAAATGAGCAGAGCCTTCTATCATTCTAATGAATTCAAAATCTATCCTTCAAGGAAATAGTCACTTACAGGAAGACCGACTAAATTTTATGATTCAACAAACTAATTAACTAAATAATATTACAAAATGATGAAACTCCAATATAAAATAATTTACACCGAATTCTACCTTCAATGGTCCCTTATATTACAAACACACTAATCCAAAAGGAATAAAACCTTCAAAATATTAAGAGAAATATTTTGTATATAAATAAATTCGTAACATGAATAAATTCCTAAATGAATGACACCAAGTATTTAAACCAAAATCCCCCAAAACCAAAACCAATACTAAAAAATGAGAGAGATGACTCCTACAATATGTTGTTTTCTATAATTTCTATATAACATATTGAACTTGAGATGACTCCTACGACAATGGTGACCTAACTATTCATCCCTTTTTTATATACTAGTTGTGCCCACGTGCGTTACACGTGTGAGCGAATCCGGATATTCAACGTGAAGATATAAGTGAGAAATGCATTATAAGTATACAAATTCATAATAACAGCAAAAGTCCATACAATGATTATAACGAAAAGAAAATCATGATGTTCAAAATCAATTAAAATTACCTCCGAAATAAACGGAAATTTCCTTCGATCGCAGATTCACAATCCAAGCATCTCGCACCAAGTCTCTTGTACACACAGATACATAATCTAATCAATAACCAAACGAGAGATCACAAGTCCGAGAAAGCGAAAATTGAAATATTACTAAGATGTATACATCCGATATTATCCATGATATGAAAACGTCAAGATGGTAATACAATACAACTAAACAATTGAAAAACAATTTATTTCATGACACAACCCAAACAAAACCAATGTCATCTCTAAGCCACTGACCTGATCTCTAACCCCTACCTCCACTTGAATACGGTTCAACCCAACATTTAGCCATACCTATTAAACAGAGTTGTACCCAACCTCTACTCTACCCTACCACCACCATAATATTTAAAAACAAACCTTGAATTTTGAAGAACAAACCAGCGGCAGTGGGGACTCTTGGTGTTTCAGCTCGACCGTTGCTCTTGGTATTGGGAAGCATACAGAAGAGGAAGGTGGAGGGTTGCATTTTTTTGTATAAATAAATGTGGAAGTTGAAAGGGTGGATGCTTGGACAGAAATCAAAGGGCTCGGACATATGAGGATTCAAGGGTTTGTATATTGGAGACGAATGTGGAGAGACCAAGGGTAATTCAAAGGTTTGTATATCAGACATATGAAGAGACGAATGTGCTTATGTACAACCGTGTGTGCGTTCTCTTTTTACTTAATAAAATGTGAAGAGACGAACACACCAAAAGTCTCATTTTCTCAATTTTATGGTTACTAGTTGTGCCCACGTGCGTTGCACGTGTGGTCGTTTTCAGATATTAATCTTCCACTGTAAATCTGTGAAGGACAAAGTAATAAAAATACTTGCAATATATTATGTAGAATCTGTTTTGTTAGAATATAACATAAAGTACCTAGTACGAAGCATCAATCATTGCCCCCAAAACCAAACCTACATTCAACTGTAAACTATACAAGATATTCCTGTAAATACTCTAAATCCATCACAAACGAACTCAGAACTCCCTACTCAAAAGCAGGAAGAAATACATACAAACATGTAAGTATATATAATCCGAATAAATATATCACAATGAAATTAGCTTGAAATGATTTATAGGGAAATATCATTAAAAAAAAGAAGTTAAAAAAAGCTTAAGCAAGCAAATTCCAAATCGCAGTTACTGAAAGATGACATTTAATAAAAACAGTGTGTAATCCTAAAAACTGAAAATTTAATGCTTAAATATGTTACTTTTGACGTTTGTTAGGATTCAAAGGTTTTTCTTCCTCTTCAACTTTATGAGCAACGAACATGGATGACGTTATCCGAAGAACCTTTGTACAACATTCTTGTTTCGTTACATAATCCAATTGATGGATTTATATTGCGTAGAAGAATGATTGGATAATTATGTTTAAGTTTCAATGCGTGTGGTGGCAATCCATTCGGCATCAAACAATTTAAAAATTCTTCTTGATAATAGTTGTGCGTGTCATCCACAGCTTCATCTAAGCTATTTAATGTCTTCAATTCTCCGGGGAACATATCAATCACATATCATTGAGTGAGTCTACGTGCTCGTTTTTTGTTGCAAGAATTGTTCGATCTGTCAAGAAGTTTGGCGAGTTGGCATTTATATTTAATGATGGGAAGATAACGTCAATGAGAGACTATTCCAGGACCTCATCATGTGTTGATGCTTCCGTCCCATTGTCAATCCTTAGAAGGAAATCGCTAAGTGAGGAATTGATACCCAAATGTTTAATTACTCAATCATCACTATGAAGTTAAACAGGGCATTAGTTCTTTTTAGTCATTACATTTACATAATATGATGGATGGATTATCAGTCTTAACATATCAATACAACAACTTTCAAAGATAAATTACGAGAGAGAGATAAATTGCATTCATGTTCATTGAATAGAAATTTCAAAATAATATAGAGAATCCATCCGGTTAATAAGTATGGCCAAACCTAAGTTTTCAAGAAATTAAAACAATTTACTCAACAATAAGATGAATTGAAAACAACAATTGTAAATTAATTTTAAAAAATTAAAAAAAATTATGGTACTTGAATAAGTGCAATGTATTCCATAAGTATCCATAAACCATGAACTAAATAAGTGACACTCAGTACTAAATACTAAGAGCAGGGAAGATCAAACTGAAATTCTTTGAACACTATATATCTAAAGATGCTAAAGATACATGTTAGAGTGTGTGTTTGAGTTGACAAAGATAATTAAACCAAGGCATGTAATTGCAGCTTCAGTAAGGTAATTTGAACTCATTTTGCTCACTTATTTGGTTGTTCTTGGAAGTTATGTTTTTCTTAGTTGGGGGAGTTACAACCGGAACCGACGTAAGACTTAATAAGAAGAATATATGTATGTAGAGAGACAAAATGAATACATTGAACCATACAGTGTGAAAAAATTTCAACACAGAGGAATTTCAAAAAAAATCTTTTTACTATTTAAAAAAATGGTCCGCGCCAGCGGTACGCATAGGCGAGGACAATTTTTTTAGTATCTTGGTACGTGCCAGCAGTATGTATAGGTGGTATTATAAAACATTTTAAATAAAATGTAAAAAAAAACAGTTTTAAATAATTTTTTAAGTGCCTAAAGATTTTATTTTGAAAAAATTGTTTTAAGTATAATCTAAGCATGGGAGTGTTTTAAGAAAATTGTTACAAAAATTCTAATAGTTACAAAAATTGTTTTATAAAAATAAAAAGTCAGTATTTCCAAAACAGTAAGTATTAGAATCTTATTTTTTTTAAATAAAATCCTTAGGCACTTAAAAAATTGTTTAAAACTGTTTATTTAAAACTATTTTTTTGTACATTTTATTTAAAATGTTTTATAATACACGACCAAAATAAAATTAACACGACATGGCACGACACACCTCAAAATCTTAATTTTACGTAAAATGAATATGAAACATATGAAAGTGACATGGCACGACACAAAATTCTTTTTTTTTACGAAATGCGAACACGACCCACTTGTCGTGTTGCATTTTAAGTGGGTTGTGTTAGTATTTGGTAAAAATTGAGATTTCGTGTTGTACCATATTACTTTTATAGGTGAAAATAAGATTTTGAGCCGTGTCGTATCATTTTTATTATGGTTGGGTTCGTGTTTGGTTAAAAAAATAACATATATTGTGGCGTGACACTTTTACTTGGATCGTGTTCGTGTTTTGTAAAAAAATAATATTTCATGTTGTGTCGTGACACTTTTATTAAGATCGCATTCATGTTTGGTTAAAAACAAAAATTGTCGTGTCGTGTCATGTCGAGTTGCTTTTATTTGAGTCATGTTCGGTTATAAAAATAATTTTCAATTTAAAAAACAGTTTTTTCTTTGTTAGTTTTTTTCCCAATTTTATGTAAAAAATATTTTTTTTGAATTTTTTTTTAAATCCATCTTAAATAAAAACTTCTATAAAAGTATCATAACCGTTTTTTTAAATAAAAAAGGGTTTTTAAAACTATCATAACAATTTTTTTAACAGTTTTTATAAAAAATAGTTATTTTTTAATTTTAAAAAATAAAAAAAAAATGTTTTAAAAAACAGTTTAAAATACTGTTTTTTATCGAAAAAAAATTAACAAATAAATAAATTTTTGTTTGATCTTTAGAGCAAACGACAAGTTTGTCTTTTAAAAAGTAATTGGAATGTTTTAAGAATTTTTAGAATCTTGAAGAAATAAACATGAATACAAATATGTCTAACTGGGAAATACATATGAATGCATAAAAAACAATAATCTAATAAGGTCTGGATTTGGTAATTCCTTAACTTAAAAAATATATACATTTTTTCTGAAATTAACATTAAATTTAGAAATATTATAAAACATGAATAAAAGAAAACATTCATGAATGAGATAGATATAATTACAAAAATCATGTATTTGCTTTCAAATTAACAAATGCATACTTTTAATGGCAAATGAAAAAGGAGTAAAAAATTAGAGAGTAAATTATGAGTATTTGTTAGATGAATGTATTTGAAAGTTTTGATAGATGAATGTATTTAGAGAGAGAACGTATCAAGTTAAAATTTATAGAAATTAATTTAATGAATTTGTGAGACTAATATTAAGGGTATGATAGAAAATATTAATTTAATAAGGTTAAATTAGTATTTTAAAATCGTTAATGTAAATATTAAAGCGTATAACAAAGTATGTAAAGGTAAAAAAGTAAAGGAAAACAATGTGTGAAAAACAATGAGAAGTAAAGTTTTAACGGTATTAGACTTCCGTGGGTTCAAATTAAGCTAATTCTATATTGTTCAAGTTATACATAAATTGATGTCCCTAACATTCACTCAAAGTGTAAGTTCCTAATGCAATTATAATCACATCAAATTAATGAATATTAAAAAATAAAAATTCTCTCCATACATATATGTAACAATTAACTTGAATATTACTTAAATTTGCAGGTAATTACAGAAACACTAAGGATGGGAAATATTATCACTGGGGTGATAAGAAAGGCCGTAAAAGATGTAACTATTAAAGGGCATCTCATACCTAAAGGCTGGTGTGTTTTCATGTATTTTAGGTCAGTTCATCTTGGTGAAAATCGGTATGACTGTCCTTATCAATTTAACCCATGGAGGTGGCAAGTAAGAAAATGTGAAAACATTCTTTTTGATTTCTCTTCTCTACTTTAATATTGTTTTGCTTTTTTGAATTGGAAGTTAAAAAAATTGGGACCCTCACATGATAAGGACATGAGCAGTTGTAGTTTCGCCCCATTTGGAGGTGGCCAAAGGCTTTATCCTGGCCTTGACTTGGCCAGGCTGGAAGCTTCTATCTTCTTGCATCACTTTGTTACTCAATTCGGGTAATAAAAAATCCCACTTCTCTCTGAAAAAGTATACCTTATATATAATCCTGTAACACCTTATTACTCATAATATGTATGCAAAATAAAGTTAATTGCATATCAATATCAATTCGATTAATCTCCTTACAATTCTTGTAATTTTATTACCCACATTATTTTAACCTACAGCATAACCACGATGAGACACGTCTTCATTTCTAATGTGAACAAAAGAGACATGATTAGTTATATGATATTGTATTATATTGTATTTATAATTTTATATTGGTATAGTATTATATTGTGTGTGTACATCAGAACTTTGCCATCCTTTTTTTTAATATTGAAAAGGATCAATATTCTTCTATTAGTTCCAGATAAACCAAGTTCATTATCTATCCTGTAACTAAATAACACACATCCAGTAGGACTAAGCCTTTTTTATTTGGGAAAAAAAACTAAAATATCTTTGAACATTATAATATTTAACAACTACATAGAGAAGGAACACACTTAGTTGAAAAGGATCAATATTCTTCTGTTAGTTCCGGATAAACCAAGTTCATTATCTATCTTGTAACTAAATAACCCACATCCAGTAGGGCTAAGCCTTTTTTATTTGGAAAAAAAACTAAAAGATATTTGAACATTATAATATTTAACAACTACACAGAGAAGGAACATATTTAGAAATAAATATTTTTATAATTTTAATTCGAGCCTTATTGAAAGATAAGATAAATAGAGGATATTGTGATGGAGAAGGAAGAGGGAAAGACACACCATGCCTCCATCTAAAGTCTAAGACCACACCAAAATAGATAAAACAAACTGAAAACAAGTAAAAAGGAAATCTTATTGAGAATGGACCATGAGAAAAGGGTACGAACTTCCCCAATCATCTCCGGTGACCTTGGCTTTGGCGGATGGGATGTCAAAACCAGAAAGTCCAAGAGTGTTTGAGAGGGTGTGTGATTATGGAGTCTGATGGTTTAGCTGATGAATCTTCTTCTTATTCCACGGTGATCTCTCCTTCTTCTAGCTCTTATTCTTCTTCATTTGTCAGCCTGCTCTCATCTTCGCTCATTGAGGGTTTCTCTGCCATCTTGGTATAAGAGGTCGATCAAATATTTTATTTGCTTGCTATGAATGAAGGGTTATTTTTTGTTTGGTTAAAGCCTCATTTCCAGTGGTGGTCTGCCTTTATACACAGAATTTGGAAGAGAATGCATCTAGCTTGTCCCCATCTCCGTAAGTTATCTCTTAGAATTCCTCAAAATTTAATTGGAGCCTCGGGAATTTACAATTGCCTTGCACGGAGAGAATGGGAGAATATAATATAAGGGTTTTAATGGATTTGTAAAATGTATGAGGGTATTTTAGTCATTACATCATTATAGTGGAACTCCCCTCTTTTTAAGTAGTAGAGATATATTTTCATAAGTTATTTATGTACATGATTTTGTTTTTAAGCATAATTTTCTTAATTAATTCTTTTCTTTCAATTTCTTGCAATCCTCCAAAAGTTAAAAGTTTTTTGGGGTTTATGATATGTTGACTCACTACAATGTTTTTGTAATAAATTTAGAGCATTAGAATTTCACAAACTTTTATTTAATTTTATTTAAAATTAAACTTACAGAAACACAAAAGCATATTTATGTATTTCACTAAAATTGGATTTTTCTTTTAATTTAGTCCAACTCCATTTAATGGATCAAAACGAAATATTGTGAAAATATGATATTTTAGACTCAAACTTTTATTTAGAGATCCCAACATTCACATTTACTTGTAGCTCACCCGGATTTTACTCGCCCAAATAAAGATCAATTACATTATTTCTTATCCACACAAACCCATATCTCAAAATCATATCTTTAACCATAAAAACACCATAATTATTCAGCTGTTATTTTTTTGCCCAATAGAGGAAAAAAACTTTGCAGTAAACAAATGAATAGAACTATATACCTTTGTCCTACCTTCTTCAAAAAGCTTGAAAAAACCTTGTTGACAACAACATCGTTAGGAGGAGCACAAACCTCCATTGAGCATTGTTGGCTTCCTCTTCATTCAAAAAAGTCCTAACCACCACGCCATCATGAAACCATATACCCATGGCCGAAATCTTCTATAACCACAACAACCAACAGACAGTCACCGGGACCACCAATTCAAACCCAACAGCAAAACTCCAAACCCAAATCCCAATAATCGAACCTAAATTTGAAGAGATGGAGAGCATTTTTTTACTCCCATTCGTCACTTGGTTTTGAAACAGAGGAGAAGGAGTTAGGGAGATGAGAAGCAAGATATAGAAAAGAAGTTAGGGAGATGAGAAGCAAGATATAGAAAAGAATGGGAGGTGGATTTGATGCTTTGGATGAATGGATGTATATAAAAGGAGGAGTAGAAACCTAGGAGTTTTGAGAACAGGAAGAGTTTGAACTCTTTCTTTTGTAAAGTTTATTTATTGAGAGGTAATGAAAAGTTTTTGAGGAATGACGTTGGAATACATTTGGAGATGAAAAGATGCTTCAAGATGTTTTCAGGGTTTTTTGGGCGATTTTAAGATTTATTGTCCACGTGGACATCTCTACAAGGAAGGAGAACTAAAACCGTGCTATTAAGTTAAATAAAACTCTCGATAGCATTTAATATAGCTGCCATGTGTCATTTTTACATGATTTGGATCTATAATTTTTATATAGTTATATAGATTAAATTAGATTAGATACCTTATATATAAACTACCTACCACAAATGATATGTGCAAATGCGTACTCATATACCAAAAATGTAAAGGTCCTTAAATACATATACAAACTACAAAAAAAAAAAATATATCAGTTTGATTGCACTTGTTATTATATAAAACTATTTGTTCATTCACAGATTATATATTCCGTTCGAAAGATAAAATGGGTGTATATTTTAAGCCATGGTATATAAGGATTTGCAAGAAACAAAATGCGCAGAAAATGAGTGGGGGGAGATGCGAATGCTAAGATAGATTTGTGGTAAAACTCGAAAGGATAAAATTAAAAATGAACAAATTCGTGAAACGGTAAAAGTAGCTCCTATAGAAGATAAATTGAGAGAAAATAGACTTAGATGGTTTGGACACTTCAAGCGTAGACCAGTGGATGCTCCTGTAAGGAAGAATGATTTAGTTAGTATTGATGGTAACACAAGGGGTAGAGGTAGGCCTAAATTGACTTGGTGGGATATTATAAAAAATGACATGATGTCATGCTGTTTAACCGAAGATATTGCACAAGACAGAATGGAATGAAAAAATGGGATTTATGTAGCCGATTCCAAATAATTGGGAAAAGGCGTTGTTGAGTTCAGTTGAGTTGAGTTGAGTATAAAAGGATTTGCACAAAAAATTCTACAATCCAACGTCTCAACGGATATGTGTCCTATGACTCTCCTCTTTGCTTCTTTACTCGCATATGTTTGGTGTCCACAATGAATAATACTAGACTTCCCGATTCTAGTCCCCGAAACTAAATTCAACTGCTGAGTTGGACTGGTCCCACATACCCACATGTAACTTATAAGTTAACAAGAAAAAAAAAAGTCTTTACTAGTAAGCAACTAGGAGATAAGAAAAGAACCCCTAAGAACTGAAGAACCGAAGAAAATGGCGACAATCTCTCTCCATTATTAAGCAACCAAATCTCAAGTTTCTTTCCGCTATTAAGAAACCAAAGCTCAAATTTCAGTTCGATCACTTTTTTTATATAGGTAAGTTATTACTACTCTTTTTTTTCCAATATTACTAGTCGTCGTTTTTTTAAAAGGAAAAAAAAAATTACAAATATTGTGTCATGTATAAATTTAGGTATGTTATTAATACTCTTTTTTTCAATATTACTAGTCTTCACTTTTTTTAAAAGGAAAAAAAATTAAAATAAAAAATTACAAATATTGTGTCATTTTGTGTCATGTATAAATTTAGATAAGTTATTAATACTCTTTTTTCCAATATTACTAGTCTTCACTTTTTTTTAAAGGGAAAAAAGTACAAGTATTGTGTCATTTTGTGTCATGTATACAAGTACAATTAAAAAAAATTATAAACTTTTAAATGTTTTGTCTTCTGTTAATTTTTTTTGCTCTTGAATTGATACTTTTTTTCTTTTTTATGTATATATATAGGTCTCTTTTGGCAATGGAAGAAGATGTTACAGGTTAGTATCTAAATGGGAATGAAGTGGATGAAACAAGCGCTGGAGAAAAAACAGAGGAACCAAAAATTGGTATAATATTTAACTCCATGGATGAAATTTATGATTTTTATAGAATATATGGCAAGAACATGGGTTTTGGCATTTGTAAAATCGCGTAAAGAAAAAAATGGGGAGTTGAGATATGTGATATTTACTTGTGCACGTGATGGAAAGTCAAAGTGCACTAGTACTAATCCTATTAAGCCGCACCCGATTTCAAAAATGGATTGCAAAGCTAGGGTTTGTGTTACTCATTATGTTGATGAAAAGTGGGAAATTACGTCTACGGGTCTTGAGAAAAATCATATATTGAGTCCATCAAAATCAAGATACTATAGAGGTCAAAGTGTAATTTTACCTCATATAAAGAGGAAACTTCAAATGAATGATAGCGTCGGGATTCAGATGAATAAAAGTTTTAATTTATTTGTAATCGAGGCTGGGGGACATGAGAATCTTCCATTTCCGAAGTAAGATTGTAGAAACTACATTGATAAAGTTCGGCGTTTACGACTTGGTGAGGAATATGCTACCGCAACTCTTAATTATTTTTCAAAAATGCAAAGTTACAATTCTGATTTCTTTTACGCAATTGATGTGGACAATGAGAATCGATTGAGAAATGTATTTTGGGCGGATGCAAAAACTAGGGTTGCAGTCAAAGAATTTGGGGATGTCATTACATTTGACACCACTTATCTGACAAATAAATATGATATGTGAGAGTACACCAGCAATCACTAATTAACTTGTTTAATTAAATTGAAATTTTTAATCCAAAAAATCCCAACTCTTATGAACAAATTGTGACAGACTAAATAAATCAAACCAAGCACGCAAAGTCAATCACAATATGATGAAAAATCACCCAAAGGGGAAAAACCATTTATTTCACTATAATATGTAACGATTTACAATCACAACAAAATACAATTTTGATGCACGAATGCCCACAGGCGTCGGTTCGTGGGCGGCGACGTTTGTCAGCATGAGGTCCCGCAAGAACTCCATTTTCAGCAGTGGATCACACAAATGTTTGGAAAAGATTTATGAATAAAAAAGGCATTAAATCTTGAAAAAATGAAGTATGTTTCTGGGCAGAATAATTGTAGAAACGCCAGTGCCAAAAGACTTGAAAAACGTGTAGAATGGGCATTGCTTTAAATACATAAATCGAGGGGCGCGTCGCTCGAACGGAGTTCAGGTGTCGCTCGAACGACTTCGCGTGATATGGCTATTTCACACGAACAACCAGCCAATCTCGCTCGAACGACGTCATCGAGATTTTTTCCCTTTGCCTCTACACTTAGAAAAATTTCTTCTTGTGAAGTAAAAACATTCCAGACCCTTCAAAATATTTTATAAATTTTTTACAAATAATTATGTAAATAATAAAACTCCAAATAATTTTTTTTACCATAATCGTGAGGGGAGTAGTGGGAACAGTAGAAGAGAACATTGCATATTGCATGATGCATGTACAAAGATGATGGATGCGTGGATTCAAATAAAGGTCGTCATGGATGATCGTGTTGACGTGCCGAATGTAGCATTATCAGGCATACTAACTGTGATCTAGGACAAATAGAAAATTCCTAGAATCTAACTCAGACATTTATAAAATCATGTCCTTACAAATCTCTACCTATGTCTATGCCGGTACATACATAAAAAATTCGAATTATGCTACCCAAATGAAACCCAAATGACATACAATTTAATATCCCCATTAAACCCTAAAACTGGAAATACTAAATGACATGTCTTCAAACAAACTTCAACATCTTCAAATCTCCAACTCTTCAATCTTTCTTAGTTATCATTAGTGTACACAAAAAATCCTCAATTAAGTACCTACACATGTGAGACAATAAACAATACACGTGACGTGCAACAGTTTGAAGTATAACGATAATGAACAGTAAGTATCAATTAATGCTCAAGAAAATCACTATTAAATCAAACAGAAATTCTCTCCCATAATTCGTTCTCCCCCTTTTTATGATATCCCCAAATAGACAAATATGAAGATCATAAAGAAAATGAAAATGAAAATGGAGAATGCCACAAGGTAATCAAACTTTCTCTTTTTGAAATTTTCAAAATTTTTCTCACAAAATATACAACAAAGAATCACACCATGAAAGAACACCAAAAGAACCGAGTCAGTGATAGCGGAAATGTAGGGATGTGAACAAATTAAACAAGAAAATCAATACATACAACCATAACATATGTGCACAATGAATGTCGGATATTCTAAACGAATGAACTCAACATTCTCCTTAGGTGTACAAATTGTGAAATTATAAGAAATTGACTCAATCAAAGCTCAAAGTGATTTCAACACCAATAACATCCAAAACGTTGTAATGATTTTTCATGACTTTCAAGGATGTGCAAACCCATTTTTCATTTCTTTCCATCTAAACACCCTCATAAATAATTATGCATTATATTTTTCTTTTGAGGTGATGAAACTAAAACCTATTGGCCCATTTTTGGCTTATTTTTCTTTTTATTGCCTTTTTAATTTTTTTGGGCTCTTTTCAAATGGTAACTTTCACGACGAGTAAATTTTCAACTCTCGCAACCCTTTTTCGTGATTCACTCATCATATTTTGTTGTAATTAAATCCTTACGCTAAACGGTTTTTACATGCACTACTTTCTTATCGAGTTTTATCACATTTTGGACATTGTATAGACATAGTTGAGATGAAAACACTCAAGCCAATATGTGATAGACAAGTACAATACTCAAATAATACCGTGTATGTGTTCAATAAAGGAAATAAGGAGACAAACATGTAGAAGATAACACTAATCACATCTCAATGACTCCAAAATAATGTAAAGCACATGGATGAAATGATGTAGCATCTTAAATCACTATCAAACAGTCACATGAAATTGTGACTATGGCTATCTTAATGTTTATCCATAAACGGTGTATACAAAAATATAAAACTTCTTTTGTGTTTTTAAAAAAAATATATATATAAAGAAAATCTTTTTCACTTTTTCTAAAAAAAAATCAAAAATAAAATCGTTTGGATTTTCATTTTTTTTAAGTAAAAACCAAAAAAATGATACAAACAATACAATATAGAGATAGGAATCATATGATATGAACATGAAAATTTCATCCTACTCTAGACATGGTGACCACCCCTCAGTCAACTACGCAAATTCCTAAAGACTTCCTAAGACTTTCGAATCTAAGGGCATCTAAAGGCTTCATGAAAATATCGGCTAACTAGAGGTCGCTAGATACAAAACTCAAGGATACGATATTTTCTTCTACAAGCTCACAGAATAAGTGCTCGCGTATCCTAATAGGCATTGTGTGTGAATGATGGACTAGATTACGGGATATGTGTATTGCGCTCGTATTATCATAGGAAATAGTCACTGTGTCTTGTGATATCCCATAATCCTCCAACATTTGCTTCATCGACAGAAGTTACGTGCAACTAATCCCGACGGCTATATACTCAGCCTCCGCAGTGGACAAAGAGATGGAGTGTTTCTTTTTTCTCAACCAAGAGATAAGAGCACAACTAAAGAAGAAACACCCACCATAAACGGTCATTGGTATCAAAGAAATACCAAATGCCAAGTGAGATAGTTCCACTCACGTATTTGATAATATGTTTAAGAGAGAGTAAGTGTGACTCTATCAGGGACGCCTAATATTGCGCACAGACTCCAACACTAAAGGCGATGTCAAGACGACTAAAGTCAAGTAGAGAAGACTACCTATCATACTCTGATACAAGATTTGCTCTACTTCCTTGCCTAAATTGTCCTTCCTATGCTTTGTTGAGGTACTCATCGGTATACGTGCATGCTTAGCGGAGTCTAAACCAAATTTATTCACAAGGTCTCTAGCATACTTGGATTGGGAGATAAACATCCCATCCTCTAGCTGAAGAACTTGGAGACTAAGGAATAAAGTAATCTCACCTACCACGCTCATCTCAAACTCACTCTACATATCCTTCTCAAAGTGGTGATCATGTTGGGAGCACGTGGGTCCAAAGACTATGTCATCCACATAGACTTGGGAAACCAAAATAGCACCATCGTCTCTCCTGATGAACAACGTTATATCAACTCCCCCTTTCCTGAAGCCAAGATCTAAGAGATAAGAAGTAAGACTTTTGTACCAAGCACGGGATGCTTGCTTCAAATCATATAAGGTTTTTTTGCAGATAGTAGACGTGATTAAGGTGCTTGGGGTCTTCAAACCCTTCGGGTTGTTTCACGTAAACCTCCTCTTGTAGAATGCCATTCAGAAAGTCACTCTTGAAATCCATCAACTATAACTTGAAGCACATATGACATGCTATGGTGAGTAGTAAGCGGTTGGACTCAAGCCTCACAATAGGAGAAAATGTCTCGCTAAAGTCTACACCCTCTATCTGTGTGTAGCCTTGAGAGACCAACCTAGAATTATTTTGAATAATAGTACCAGACTCATCCTCTTATTCTTAAATATCCACTTGGTACCTATCACATTCATCTCACTAGGTTAGAGGACCACTTTCGAGACATCATTCTTTCTAAACTGAAGTAACTCATCCTGTATAGCGCATATTCAGTGTTCATCTTTGAGTGCTTCCTTATAATTATTGGGCTCGACTTTGGAGGTATAGAAAACATGGGTAACAACGTTCTCTAGCTGAGCACAAGTCTTGAGCGGGATTTCTTAGAATAGTAGTAGGATCATGACTCTTGCAAATCCAAGAAGGAGTGTCCCCTAAATCAGGAATATGATCCACTCTGGGTGTGGGAGGCACAATGGGATCATCGATAGAAAGTGCATTATCCTCACACAAAAGGTTAGAATAAACAAATGTCAACGTTCGTCATCTTGCATGGTGACATTTATTGACTCCATAACCTTAGAGCTACTCAGGTTAAAAACCCGATATGCTCTACTAGTCGATGAATATCCTAATAATATTCTTTTGTCGCTCTGGGAGTTGAACTTTCCTAATTGCTCTCTATCCCATAGGATGTAGCATTTACTCCCAAAGACACAAAAATATGAAAGGTTAGGCTATATTTTAGTCCACAATTAGTAGGGCATCTTAAGTGTGTGTGGACAAAGGTAACCCCTATTCACTTTGTGGCTTGCGGTAGACACCGCCTCTACCCCAAATCTCCTCGGAACTCTATGACCTAGATGCGTAGATGTAGCCATCTCTTGAATCGTCCGATTCTTCCTCTTGATAATCCCATTTTTTTAGGAGTCTTCACGACTGAAAATTGATGTTTGATCCTAAGTCCTCCACAGTAAAGGTCTACTTTAGCTTCCTTAAATTCGATGGTATTGTCACTACGTATTCTATTGATAGTGACTCCGTGTTGATTTTTCAGGACACGACACTTAGTCGTAAGAAATTCAACAACATCGGATTTCGCTCTCAAAAAACCTACAATCGAGTAACGATAGAAATAATATACCATCATAAGTATATACCTATTACTACCCAAACTCTCAGTACGAGTAGGACCCATAAGATCCTTGTGTATCAACTCAAGTACTCGTGAAGTGGTAATGGAATTCAACTTCCTGTGGGGGCTACGGACTTACTTTGCCAACTGACAGGGTCCATAAACCGCGAAAGTCTGCTTTCCAAGTGATGGAAATCCACGTACTAGGTCCTTTTTAGCTAATTTCACCAAATCTCTAAAATTCATATGACCTAAATGTTGATGCCATAAACCCATGGGAGTGATCGTGGAACTTTTCTAGACAAATGAATACTTGGCCACAATCCCATAAATATTATCATCAGTCCTCACCCCTTGTAATATAAGTTTACCGGATTGATCATAAAGATTACACTCATTTCGATCAAACTTTACTACAAAGTCAGCGTCACATAGCTGGATGATGTTGAGAAGGTTTGCTTTCAATCCCTTGACGTACAAAATATCCTCTAGCTTAGGAAATCATGATATCTTCATTATACCTCGTCCTACTCTAATAGATTTTCTCCTATCTCAATAGGTAACTTTACCTTCCTTGCGATCCTCTAGGTAGGTAAAAAATAAGACATCACCTGTTATGTGCCTGGAGCACCCACTATGGAAATACCACTGAGAAGTGTTATGTGCTTGGAGAGAAACATGAACAAGGGTTTTTAAGTCGAGTTTCGACACCCGAGATGAGGTAACCTTCTGTTTACCCTTGTCAATATTATCTCTAGTTAGGATATTATAAGTGTCTTCTAACGGCATAAAAATCCATTAGAACTCTTCCATTAGACTCTGAGAAGTGGCGCCTGGAAAATCAACCTACTCTCTAAGACTCGAAAAATCTTTAGTGGCATGTGGTGGAGTAAATGTACGTCATGTATAACCCAAACTATAGAAAAACTCCCTAAGGTGTACCTTTATTTTGTAGTAGGTACAAAAGTACACAGTCTTTTGCTGACCTTGATTTTCTTTTCTTGGCCTAAACTCTTCTTTGGGGTTCTTGGTGATGGCCATTTGGATTCGTAGTAAACTCAGGAACTGGTTCCGATGTCACATGAGACGTGGAGGCAACATCAAAATCAATTCCCTCCCTTTAATCAAAACCTAAAACAGGGGCGAGGAGCATATTTCCCATATTTCCAGATCTATCCTCAATTGTTGCCTTGACCTCCATGGCTATCTCAAAGTCATGCGTAAGTTGGGCTGCAAGGGCTTCAAGTTTCTTTCGAGCATCCATGGAGGTTTGTAGCTCACTCATAAGACTAGCCACTTGCTTCGTCAAGTCTCCTTTCTCTTTCTCTAAACATCTCTCTATTACACCAAACTGACTCTCTCTCTACACAAATTCTCTCTCTCTCTCAACACAAATAGTCTATTTCTCTCTCAAGGCAGTGCTAATAGAGGACTCTATCTCTCTCATCTCTCATAAATCTTTATCTAAAGCAACTATCCTAAATGCTAATGCTTTGTTACACTTTTTGGTTTAAAAGAATCAACATATAAATTAGCGTACGCACGTCGTAAATCACTCTCGCTCTCACTTGCAACATCCTCCCCCTCACTCACATAGCTTCCACTGTCGAGGTGTCCCTATCATGTAGAATCCTCATCGTCGTGAGGCGCACAATCAATACTCACATGACTAGCTATGAATGCGTTGAAGTTAAATTTATGACGTGACTCGTCTCCAGAATCCACTAACATGACCTCACTGTCATCATTAAAGGAGGCATTAAGAGCAGCTTTGCCTTTTCCTTGACATCTCAACCTAGTAGGACACTCAAATGCCTTATGACATCTACCATCACACTCATAACACCTCTCCTCATCTTTCTTAGACGTGTCCTTTTTATCCTTTTCATTTTTCTTTTCAAACTTATTGTTCTCAAAATTCTTTTTATCTTTGAAATTGCCATTTTTCTTTAATTTGAAAATTTTCTTGAATTTTTTTGCAAATAAGTCTAAATCGTCTAAGTCAAAATCAAACTTAGAATCAGACATCTCTTCCTCTCTTTTCCTAGACGACTCACCTCTCTTTCTTACTGACCCCTCACTCTTCCTATCCTGGGCTTTAAGTGCTACCCCTTTATCTTTTGAATTTATCATGTTAGGAAACATGTCAATTTCATAAGTCTGGAGGTCTCCTACCAATTCTTCTAATTTTAGACTGCTCAAATTTCCTAATGAATTTAGCTCAATGACTAGGGATAAAACGCTTAGGCAGTGATCTTAAAATCTTTTTAACTGCTCCAGCATTAGGAATGTGTTCACCTAAATTGAAACTAGTGTTAATAATATCAGATATGCGTGCATAGAATTCATCAAAGCACTCAGATTCAAGCATGGTGATTGTCTTAAATTGAGCAGTTAAAATTTTGAATTTTGAGTCTTAAACTTCATTACTTCCTTCATAGGTATGTTGAAGAACATACCATGTTTCTTCAGATATGGTACACGTCATGATGCGTCGAAGCTCGTCAGGGGTGACGTTTTTTAAAATTGCACTAAGCCCACGTGAGTTATATGTATTCCACTCAAATTCATCCTCAGTCCCTGCAGTCACAGATTTTAATGTAGTTACGTTATCTATAGTGAAAGTGGGAGGCGTCCACCCTCTTTCACACACAACCCAAACCCGTTCGTAAATGGCCTTTAAGTGAGATTTAATACGGGGTTTCCAATATGCGTAATTTGACCCATCAAAATTGGCACTCGATTATACAAGTTTTCCATTGAAATTGCACTTTTTCAAAAATCAATTTTAAGACCAAAATTGATATCCATAAGATTTTGCAGAAAAAAGTTACACTGTATAATTGTGTAAATGGCCCTAATACCAATTTAAGAGTATGCCAACAATCAATAATTAACTCATTTAATTAAATTTCAAATTTTAATCCTAAAAATACTAACTCTTGCAAACAAATTGTGACATACTAAATAAATCAAACCAACCACGCAAAGTCAATCACAATATGAGGACAAACTCCCCAAACGGGAAAAACCATTTTTTTCACTACAATATGTAATGAATTACAATCACATCAAAATAAAATTTTGACGCACAAATACCCACAGACATTAGTTCATTATCTTCGACGTTTGTTAGCAAGAGGTCCCGCAAGAACTCCAATTTCAGCAGTGGATAAAGACCTTTATTCTCCACAAGATTACTCCAAAACGAGTCGAACAATTTTATCTAGTCTTTAAAGATTCACACAAATGTTGGGGAAAGATTTGTGAATCAAAAAGGCACTAAACCTTGAAAAAATGAAGTCTGTTTTCGGGTAGAATAATTGCAAAAACGTTAGTGCCAAAATCGAGGCAGCGTTATTTTCGAAAAGAATATTGTAAGGATGTGTAGAATGGGCACTGCTTTAAATACATAAATTGAGGTGATGTGTCTCTTGAATGAAGTATAGGTATCGCTCGAATAACTTTTCACAATATGGATATATCGTGCGAACGACCAGTCAATCTCGCTCGAACGACGTCAGTGAGATTTTTTCCCTTCGCCTCTACACTTCGAAAAATTTCTTCTTACGAAGTAAAAACATTCCAGACCATTAAAATATTTTATAAAAATGTCCCATATATTTATGTAAATAATAAACACTCCAGATAAATTACTTTACCATAATTATGAGTGGAGTAGTGGGAACGATTGAAGAGAATGTTTCTTGTACGATGCACGTATGAAGATGATGGATGCGTGGATTTGGATTAAGGCCGTCGTGGATGATTGTGTTAACATGCCAAATGTAGCGTTATCAAACATATTAATCCTGATCTAGGACAAACAAAAAATTCCTAGATTCAAACTCGAACATTTTTAAAATCATGTCCTTAAAATATGCCATTTGCTACTTTTGTTCGGGTAAACCATCATGGGCAATGAGTGTTGTTAGGATGTTGATTGATCTCAAATGAAGATGTTAACACATTTAAGTGGTTATTTGAGTCTTGGCTTACTTGTATGTCTAGATCTCATCCCAATGCAATTATTACGGATCAAGACAAAGCCAAGAAAAATTCTATAGAGATTGTGTTTCCTAATACACTACATCAGTGGTGTTTGTGGCATATTATGAAAAATTTACCTGAAAAATTAAGAGGACACAAGGAATATGAATCCATAAAATTTCATTTGTAAACTATTGCTTATGATTCCTTAACGGTTGCAAAATTTGAATAGAGTTGGTACCAATTCATTATGAAATATAACCTTGAAGAAAATGATTGGTTGCATGGATTATATGAGGAGAGACATCGTCGGGTGCCTACTTTTGTGAGATACATATTTTGGGCTGGAATGTCGACCACACAACGTAGTAAGAGCATGAATGCCTTTTTTATGGCCACGTCAATGTTAAAACGTCCTTAAAACAATATGTGCAACAATATGACAATGCTTTGAGACATAAATTTGAAAAAAACTCAAAAAGACTTTAACTCATTCAACTCATCCATCCATTCCATAACTCGCTATGATATGGAAAAACAATTTCAAAGATCCTATATGACTACAAAGTTTAAATTGGTTCAATAAAAGTTAGTAAGGAAGATGTATTTCGAGTTAGGATTATTGTCATGTAAAGGGATGGGCATTCTCGAAATTGAAGTAATGGAGGCTGTGCCTTTTGGATGAAGTCTTCGTCGCGCTACTTTTAAAGTTTCCTTGAGTGAATATTCTAAAAATCTTGATTGTAATTATCGGTTGATTCAGTTCAGAGGAATATTGTGTAAGCATGACATTATGGTGTTAATCCATCGAAAGATGTATAAAGGACCAAAGAATTACATCTTCAAAAGATGGGATAAAATAATCAAAAGATGTCACCAAAGTTAAAGTTAGTTGTAGCTATTGGTCCGCAAACTCCGAGTCACAATTCTTTGATGAGATGTGTAATGATTTATAAAAGGTAGCGGATTTAGCAACCAATTGTAAAGATAGGTGTGAAAAGGTTATGGCATGGATACGCCATTTGAAAGATGATTTGGTAGCTAATATTTCTGAAAACAATGAGTTGGTTTCAAAAAAGAGCAACAATATAACTTTATGTGGGGAAGATATGTGTGCGACCAATGAAAACACAATGGTACATTCACCGATGTTAGTGTGAAGTAAAGGACGACCACCATGTAAAAGGAAGCAACCTATAGATGAAAAGATTATAAATGGTAAAATCAATAGTAGAAAAATAAAGGAAAATCCACCTGATAAGGTATTTATTTTCTTTGATTTATGTTAGTACTTAATATTCTTTATTCTTTAATATTTTTGTTTTTAATGTTCTTGTTGAAACATCAATTCATTTTATAGGTTTTTCACATTGAAGAACCCGAGAAAGTTTCACATATCTTTAATTTTATAGGAACATAAGAGAGTTCAAACTTGAAGGTAAAGTTTGCTACATGTGTTATACTTATTTAAATTATAAGTAATGCTTAGAATTAACATGAACTAATATTTTTGTGTACTTTTTAGGATTCGAAATTGCATGAGTCATATGATGGTGTTAGAGACTGTCAAGAAATGCTTCCACAATCACATTTTTGGGAGAAAAATACATTGGGACAACCGAGTATGCTATAAAATAATGGGCAACCAAGGATGCTTGACATCCTACAAGGATTTGATCTCCGACAACGTATTTACATGCAAACTTACTTTATTTGGAGCGCACGATAAACAATATTGAGCTTATCAAACTTACTTTATTTTAAAAAAAATGTTGCGGCATGTAATATCTTAATACCTTTATTTTCTTGGGTTATGTTATTTTTGGGGAGGTGCAATTTCAGTTTCTTATGTTATGTTATTTTTTGGGGGGTGCAATTATAATTCATATGGAATGTAGTGGAATTAGGAAATATTAGTACAATTCAGCAGTTTGTATGGTTATGTTATTTTTGGAGGGAAACAATTTCAATTTGTATCAATTAAAGTGGTATTAAAAAAATAGTATTATGGAGCAGTTGTTGATTTTGGAGATAAAGGGTATTACATAGCAGTTGTTGAGCTACAGAGTCGTGCTATGTTTTCTGCTCTGTTTTGTTTAGTTTTTTGCTGTAGTATTACATGTCTTAGTTTTTTGTTTGAAATTGCTATAGGAACAAAAAAGATAAAGGGCCTTCATACATGTTCAAAGTCAAACGCTTAAATGAGATTGGTAATCGGCTATAAAAGTTTCATAATACACTTTTTTCCTTTAAACTTTTGCTCTTACGTTTGTCCAGATAAGCAATCGGTATGGAATGGCTAAATTGAGTTCGATAAGTGTAGCACCACTCATCCACAATATCCCACCTTTGTTTTCTTTAACAATTATGGCTCCACGTCTTCATTCTCCTCTATCTCTCTCTACACACCGCATGAAGTTGAAGAGACAACATCTTTGACGCTTTAGGTCATTAATCGCTTCCTAAAGGCCTCATTAGCAATCACTTCACATGCCTATATAAAAGTTTGTAAAATAGAATCCAAGAAAATGGGTTAGATGATTTTCTATGTTTGAGGTATTAAGTAGAACGTTTTGTTGACGATATTCTTGAAACAAAAAATGTTCTTTTGAAATTGGAGATAAAAAAATCAAGTGGGTGCAACCTTGAAAAATTGAAGGGGAGAAATAAATTATCTATGTTTCATATAGTTATATATGCTTTGGGTGTGTATTTGTGATTTATTATATAAATATGTCATGTGTTTGTTATTGTATTGTATATATCAATATATATGCATGCATAGTACTTGGAAAGAAGAAATAGAGGAAAGGAAATGGGTTGTGAGTTTTTCTGTAAGGACACATTTTGTAAAGTCCGTACTTTATTAAGTATGTCATATACCGCTGCAAACGTCAAAGAATAATTCAAGATCATTCAAGCATCAAGACGGATCCAAATATCAAAGTTCTTCAATATTCAAGCCTCCGAGAGATAAATTTGGTAAAGGTTGTGTATTAATTCCTTAGCATTTGACTTAGAGTATTGGGATATTCTTTATCAAATATTTTCTAAGTGTTGGAGCGGACTTTTTAAGTTTTCCGGCAAAAGTTTTTTTTAAGGTTTTGAGGCGGAATATATAATGGGAAAATAAAAAATTATTTCAATTTTTTCGTTCGAGTGACATCTTGTCTCGCGCGAAGCTCGTTCGAGGGACGCATGTCCCCGTTCGAGCGAGATTACTTTTTCATTTGAGCGATCTGCCTCCTTAGACTTTCTATAAATTGGTTCCTTCACCTACATTTTTTTATTAGAAATTAGACAAAACTCCTTTGGAAGAATACTTGGCCTTCTCACTTTTAGGATTTTAATCCTTTTTGTTTTTAATTCACAAGATCCCAATAATTTATGTGAGTTGTTTTGGAATCCAAGAACACATCTTATGTTAAGTTTCTCTTGTAGAGAAAATCTCTACTGCTGATTTAAGTGCTCTTGAGGGGAGTACTGGTCTGAAGACGACTGTGTGTCAATAGGATGTGCTCGTGGGTATTCTCGGGCTGAATTGGAGTTACGATTCTTGCTGACTCTAGGCTAAGATCTATGTGGGTTTTCTGCAGTTAACTCATTGTGAATTTCATTGTAATCATTATAGTGAAACAAAGATCTTACCCGAAAGGTATTTTTTCCTGAAATTTGCAAGTTAGCAATTTTTTTGTGAGGGTTTGACACACACACACACACATGTAGTTGCATGTTTAGGTGCTGATTTAATTTGGTTTAAAGTTGACTCCAGTTAAATAAGTTTAAATTGGGAATTTGCAAATTTATTTGAATTGGTATCACCCAAGACACACTCTATCAAATTTGTATCAGAGCAGGTTTCACTAATTTATTGTGTATTCATATTTTTCCTCAAAATTTTTGTGATATTGATTTTTTTTGAAAAAATCTGATTTTAAAAAAAAGATCTCATTTTTTCGATTGAAAACTTATATAATCGGTTGCCAATTTTTGGCGGGTCTAATTATGCTTGCTAGAAAGCCTGCATGAAATCACATTTAAAAGCAATCGATGAGCGAGTTTGGGTAATTTGTGAAAGAGACTGCACTCCTCCCAGTGTCACCATAAATAATGTAACAAATTTAAAACGTGTGTCAGACTGGACCGAGGATGATTTTAGGTGGAGCAATTTTAATTCACGTGGGCTTAGTGCAATTTCCGAAAACGTCACTCCTGATGAGTTTCGACGTATTATGATGCTCACCACGTGTGAAGAAGCATGGTATGCTTTCCAACTCACCCATGAAGGCACTAATTGGATCAAAGGGTCTAAAATTCAAATTTTAACTACTCATTTTGAAACGATTACCATGCTTGAGACTGAGTGTTTTGATGACTTTTATGTACGTTTGTCTGACATTGTCAACACTAGTTTGAGCTTATAGCTGATGCACAAGTGGTTAAAAAGATGTTAAGATCACTCCCAAAACGTTTTATCCCTATAGTGACCATTTTGAATATCTTAGGTAATTTGAGTCGTCTGAAATTAGAAGATTTGGTAGGAAACCTCCAAAATATAAAATTGACATGTTTCCTGACACTGTCAAGCCCAAGGAAAGAGAGACAACACTTAAATATCAGTCTAAGAAGAAAAATAAAGTGATTTTTTGTGAGTCCGAGTCTGAGGAGGAGTCTGATTTTGATATGGATGTGCTTGCAAAGAATTTCAAAAAAATTCTCAAGTTTTCAAAACAAAATTCTTCCAATAAAAGATTTTTTTAGAAAAATAAAAACGAGGCCAAAGAGAGCGGTGAGACAGAAGGTGGGAAAGAGGAAAAGGAGAAGTGTTTTGAGTGTGAGGAGAGAGGCCGTAGAGCATTTAAGTGTCCCAAAAGGCTAAAGAGAAAGGTAACAAATATTTCCATACCATCTACTCTTAGCGATAGTGAGGAAGAGGTGAAAGATTTCGGGGATGAGTCATCACATGGGAAGTTTGTTGCTTTTCTGTTAGTCACATGAGCACACCCGGTTTGTCCCACAACAATGAGGATACTTATGCATGTGTGACCCCTGAGTATGAATTGAGTGTTTCTAGCGAGGCTGAGAGTGAGTGCGCTAGTGAGCGGGATAGTGAGATCTAGATCCCATTTATAGATTTGTATGCCGAGACCCTAAAGACTAAAAATTTGAACAAATATATAACTCTTAGGATAAGAGATCTAGAGAAAGAGTTATAGGTTTTGAGGGAGTTTGATGAGAAAGCGAGTCAACTCGAGAAGGTGAAGGTTTCCTGGAGTGAACGGTTGGCAGCTTTAGGCCGAGAAAAGAGTGATTTGACCAACACGATGTCTATTTTGATGACACGTGTATCCCAACTCGAGAGTGATCTCAAATGTGTACAGGAGGTCAAAGTCCCTTTAGAGAACTCATCTAAAAAGGTTAGAAAGATAGTTCGCAATCCCCTCTTGGGTGATGTTGAGTGACTAGGAATAGGTCATGATGGTGCGTCCACTTCACATGTTGCATCCGAGACGATTCTTGAGTTTGTAATAGATCCATAATGCTCTTAACCTAATCCACCTAGGCATCCCGTACTAGATAGGAGAGCGCGTAGGAGACGTTTTGAGAGAGGTGTACCTAGGCAAATTTATGTTTGCACACACTTCAAAAAGAGAGGACACCTTATAAAGTTTTATTTTAAGTTGGATCAAGTGTCACATTTTGATACTACACGTGTTCACACACGTACCCACACCTGACGCTCTGGATGATTACACGAGAGAGTTTGCACATTTTAGGGAACAGGTAAAGTTTTTGGTCAAGACTTCCATGATTTACTAGAGGTTTTTCATAGGATGTCACCACCTTGGAAAAACTCCATCATACCTAACGGTTGAGGTTTAGACTTGTGTTCTAGCAGAGGTTGATTTGCATGATGATCTTTTTTACCTATTGCTAGTGTGTGTCAATTTTTTGTATCGATTTTTTTTAAAATTGAAATAGCCAAAAACATTTTATTTTGATAATTATTTGGAAAAAGACAAAAAGAGTTTTATATTTTGTTTTACACTGTTTATGGATGGACATTTAGGATGACGGGGTCACAATTTCATTCCATATCCTGTGACGATTTGATAGTGTTTTGATATACGTCATTATTTCATTCTTGTTCTTTACAATGTTTGGAGTCATTGAGATGTAATTAGTTGTTATTACCTCCATGTTTGACTTATGAGTTCTTTTATTACAAACTTGTGCGGATTTGTTTGATTATTGTACTTGTTTATCACATATTGATCAGAGTGTTGTCATATCAATTTTGTCTCTAAAACGAACCATATGTGATAAGACTTGAGAATGGAAGCAGTGCATGTAAAAACCATTTACCATAAGGAATTTAATTGCAACAAAAAATTATAAGTGAATCACGGGAAATTGCTGCGAGAGTACATAATTAACTCGTCGTAAAAGCCACCGTTTAAAAGAGCCCCAAAAAATTTAAAAAGGAAATAAAATGATAAATATGCCAAAAAGGAGCCACCTCAAAAGAAAAAATATAATTTATTATTATTTATGAGGGAGTTTGGATGGAAAGAAATAGAAAATGGGCTTGCACGTCCTTAGAGTGTCATGAAAAAGCATTTACATAGTTTTAGATGTTATTGGTGTGGAAATCGTTCTTCACTTTGATGTGCTGATGGATTGAGTCGATGTCATGTAAATTTAACACTTTTAACATCTAAGGACGATTTTGAGATTCATTCTTTAAGATTACACATATGCACCGTTCACATATGTTATGTTTGATTTATTTTATTTTCCTATCGAATATGTTCACACCCATTCATTCCAATTCCATGATTTGGTTATCTTAGTGAAAATTCATAGTGTGTGATTTTTGTAAAATTACTTTTTCATTTTTGTATGAAAAATTAAAAATAAAAAATAATTTGTGGAAAGCTTTTGAGTTACTCTTTGCATGAGCGTAGTTTGGTCCATATTTTCTATGCATTTTTGTCATCACAACTACTTGTTTATTTTTTATTTATATAGTTCTTTGTCTATTTCGGACAAATAAAAAGGGGGAGAACAAATTATGGCTGAGTTTTTGCATTATGGCAGAGATTTGATTATATTGATTGATTTATGCATATATCATTTCAAACTCGATGCGTCACAAAAGTATTTTCTTTGTCTCATGTATGTAGGTACAAAATTAAAGATCATATTTTCACACCCTGATGAGAAAAGCTTAAAGATTTGAAGATTTTTGAAGTTGAAGATTTTGATGAAAAGTTGTAGCCTTACACGTTTAGTACCTTCTAAGTTTTGGGTTCATGGGAGGGTATACGATTTGTATAGACATTTTGATTTGATAATTCAGATGTTTTTATTTTGTACCAGCATACACATATCTGGGAGATTTGTAAGGACATATTTTATATAGTTTGTACTTTTTTAATTATGTCATATACTGCTACAATTGTCGAAGAATAATTTAAGATCATTCAAGCTTCAAGACGGATCCGAATATAAAAGTTCTTCAACATTCAAGCCTCCGCGAGATAAATTTAGTAAAGTTTGTGTTTTAATTCCTTAGCATTTCACTTAGAATATTGGGATATTTTTTATTAAATATTTTCAAAGTGTTGGAGCGGACTTTTTAAGTTTTTCGTCAAAGTTTTTTTAAGATTCTAAGGCGGAATATTTTTGGGGAAAATAAAAAATAGTTTTTATTCTTTTGTTCGAGCTACATACCTGCTCGTTCGAGCAACATCCTGTCTCGCGCGAAGCTCGTTCGAGCAACGCGTGTCCCCGTTCGAGCGAGATTACTTTTTCGTTTGAGCGAGCTGGCACCTTAGATTTTCTATAAATTGGTTTTTCCAACTTCGTTTTTTATTAGAAGACCTGATAATAAAACTTCATTTTTTCCAACTTCATTTTCCAACTTTTAGGGTGAAACTTCTTTGGTAGAATACTTTGCCTTCTCACTTTTAGGGTTTTAATCATTTTTGTTTTTAATTCACAAGATCCCATTAGTTTATGTGAGTTTTTTTGGAACCCAAGAACACATATTTTGTCAAGTATCTCTTGTAGAGAAAATCTCTACTGCTGATCTAGTTGCTCTTGAGGGGAGTACTGGGCTGAAGACGATTGTTTGTCAATAGGGAGTGCTCAGGGGTATTCCTGGGCTGAATTAGAGATGCGGTTCTTACTGACTCTAGGCTTCATTCTATGTGGCTTTTTTGTGGTTAACTTTTGATGGTTTGACACACATACACATGTAATTGCATGTTTATGGGCTGATTTATTTACTCCAGTTAAATAAGTTTAAATTGGGAAATATATTTGAATTAGTATCACGCAGGGCACACTCTTTCAAATCAACACCGGTCCCTGCATTTTCCGTCGTAGGACCACTATCGGTACTATTAGTTCACCACCAAACCATTGTCGAAACCCATGGAGGCACAACCGCCAAAACAATCAGTGACGAGATAGTAGATAAAAAAATGAAGTCATCTAATAAAATCCTTGAAAAAAATTAATATTTTTTCCGACCTTCAAAATTATTAATTCAAAAAAGTACATCAACATTAGCATTGAGAATAATGGAATTACCTATACACACAGTCGAAGCGAAGAAATTTATCTTGGTGCGGTACGTGGGAAAACAGAGAGTTAGGGACCGGGAGCCTTGTAAAACTTTTAAAGATTATTTTTAAAATAACCACGGGAGCGCCGATGATTTTATTGGATTATTTTTAACATTTTGACAATACTCAATCAAATTATTATTCGAATATACAATAATTAATCCCCATAACTTAATGTCTAATGTTTTTACCAAAACTAAATAAAAAACGTGTACCGTGAAAATAGTTAAATTTTGGTTGCAACATTTAAGGGTCACAAATTTTTTTGGTTAAAAAAAGATTGAGACATTAAGGTTTTGGGATTAATTAATGAATATTTGAATAATCATTTGAGTTTTAAAAATAATCAAAAAAAGAAAAAAGCTCGAGTACCCCACCAAGATAAAATTTCGGGCTCAACTATGTGTATAACCGTTCTAACAAATGTTATGTGCTAAAGTCAATATACGAAGTTCATAATTTAAAATGGGGTTTTATTCACTTAGGACTCTTTAATTTTTTCATTTTTTATATTGGACAAACAATATTTGTGTTCCACTTTTAGTCCAAAAAACCTTTAAAAATAGGGACCATCTTTACAAAATATAATAAGACTACATTAAGGAAAATTCAAAAGTAGGGATCATTCTTATATAAAAATTATTGACGGTGCTGAAAGTATAACTACTAATATTTTAAGTCCAAATTTTACCAAATTTATTTAACAAAATATATAAAAACATTAATAATATTTTTTCAAGTCAATGTTAGAAAAGTAATCATTTAAAAAAAATATCTATAACTTCTTTTTAATTGTTTTTCCCCTATATAATCTGTTGGTGGGCTTTTATTAACTAGCGAGAGTGTGGGGTTATCGAAATTGAGCTCTCTCCAACTATAGGCCATAACAAGCTTAACCATGGATTTTGAAGCCACATAGATAATGCGGTCGGAAAGTGGTCCGGACATATGGTTCAAATAGAATAACTCTATTATTATTATTATTATTATTATTATTATTATTATTATTATTATTATTATTATTATTATTATTATTATTATTATTATTATTATTATTATTATTATTATTATTATTATTATTATTATTATTATTATTATTATTATTCTTATTATTATTATTATTATTATTATTATTATTATTATTTTCGAAAGATGGGGAATGTATATTTGTAAGATATCTTAGATAGAGAATATTTTGGCGTGAAAAATGCCATATATTTTATATTTTCAACTTTGGAGTTGTTTGATTACACAATTTTGTCATGAAAAAAATCTTTATCAATTAAAATTGTACAGCTGTTTGAAGCATGAAAATTTGTCTTTTTCAATTTTTTTATTACCTCTCACCCATAAAGCTTTTCAAGGAAAAATTGTATTGTTAAGGCCTAAATAAACTCGATCTTTTTCAAATTTTTACCCAACTACAATCGAACACATATAATAAAAAAAATTACCTCTTGGCTTGAAATTATTTGTCTTTTTCATATTTAATATCAAACATGCCTATATTATTTGATAAAATGCTAACATAGGTGTTAACGAAAATGTTATTTATCCTTAATTAATTATGTTAGTTTAATTAACGTACATTTTAGTTTAACTTAATATATTGATTTTGATGATTTCAAACATATTTTTTTGGTTATTCTATAAATATGTATTATTATATAATATTTACAATATAAAATTTTATACATTATACGCCTCGACTCTACTCAATGACATATCTGAGAAAAGGTATTCACGTGTGGTGCACATTTGCACTTGACACATTAGGCACACATGCATATTTCTTGATCTATGGTTTTAATTGTGTGACTAATAAATTTAGAGCTTAAACATTTTTTTGTCTATAAATGAAATTACCTTATTTTTGTTAAACTTATCTTTTAGATAAATTGAACTCTTAAAATAAAATTTTGTTTAAAAATAAATTTTTTTTGTACGCTTGGTTTTATGTGTTTAGATATTGTTGTTATATTAATACGAATATTATGTTAATATAATATTATATGTTGATAAGTGTGTATGCTCATGCGCAACAAATTTTTTATGATGTGTGAACTTGACTAGTCATAGGAAATGACTTTTAAAGAGACCTTAGGTTCTTTGTTTGGCTTTTGGCCATTCCTTTAAGCAATACGAATATATTACTGCTATGCCTACTGACCATACTGCTATGCCTACTGTTATACAATATATTACTCATATGTGCACATCTCTTATATCAATTTTTTTTGTACGAATGATAAGACATATTTATATATATATATATATAATGCATAACGTGCACCCCTCTTTTACTGTCTGATAGCGTGTGTTCCCATGCCATACTGCTGCCAATCTGACCCATAGATGTCTTGGTTCTTATCAACTTTTCACTCACGTTTTTCTTTCTTTTTGCTCCTTTATCTGTTGGAGAATTGATCTCGTATGGCCGAATGACACTACTGTCTGCCTATAAAACTTAGGCCAGTACAAGCCTTATCTGCTGCTGTCCTTACCAAAGATCAACTGCGAAGAGATTTGGCATCAATCTTTCGTCCTGTTACTTTTATTAAGAGGCAATCCTCTTTCACGAAATGGGAGCCACTGGTTCAGCCTTAAGGCTGTATGTGATTTGACATTTGTTTGAACCGTAACTGACCGTCTTGTACCTATTTTTTAAAACCGAGATTTTGATCTTTCCTTCAGCTTTAGTATTAGTATTAGGTGTACTTGACCTGCTACTCTATACTTGGTTCCTATGCTACGCCATCATTGGCATTTTGAATAAAGTTTATTTGGTTTATACTTGTGAAATCCGAAATCCGTTTTATATATTTTTTGGTCCGAAATTTTCTTTGGAAATTCTTCTTATATATCTGTCCGAAACTCTTTTTATACCTGTCGAAATATACTATTTCAGTCCAAATTTTTTTTTGGTATTTCAGTCCGAAATTTCTTATATAATACCTATTCGAAATATATTTTTACATATATATATGTACAGCTTTCATATATATATTTACATACACATTCTTGCAAAACCTATGACTGAGCTATACATGAACTTACTTGTCTCATTTATCTTCTTGACAGAATAATGCTCTTGCCACATCAGTTATATTCTTCACACAATGGTTCCACATAAATACATCAGCTTTGTATTTTATCTCTTGGAATAACTTTTTCTTGACAGAAAATATATGAGTCACCTCAAAGCTACTTTCAGTCCCATATTTTCAGATGACCATTATTATGCTTCAACAACTATATTTTTATGGAGAAGATAAAAATAAAGATTTGAATATCAGATTTGGAGATTATTTCCAGCTACTCTACCTCAGCAAAATCAGGAGCATTTATTGCTCAAATTGCATGTGTCTAACAGCTAGTTTTTGGAAGACACATTTAAAGCTTTCAAGTGATGCATTGAAGATCAACGAACTTGAATGAGAATATGAACAACACTTGAAATATTATTGAGAGCATTTATTTTACTACTCAGCTACACATTTAAAAGAGCAATTAATTTTATCATCTGCTCAATCATTGAAGAAGAAGACTTGTGCCTACTTCAACATCATTTATTGAAGTCTGATTCAAGAAGGAGAAACTCAGATTACAAATTGTATTTTAAGGAGTTTCAGTATTTTATTCTGTACTACAAAAAATTCAGATTTGTTGTGAAGCTTTGTTGAAGCTTCGGTTTGTACCGGTAATTGGTTCCTACCCGCAAGTGGGCCACGGGGTTTGGAGCTCGGAGTTAGCTTGCAAACAGTTGTACGCGGTGGTTTGATCCTACTCGTAAGTGGATCAGGTTTAGTGAAGCGCAAAGGAGACAGGGGCTCTAGGCGCGTGGACGTAGGCCGGGATTTGGCCGAACCACGTTAAATTCCGGTGTCATCTATTTTCCGCACTCTTATTTATTTATTTGCACATGCTTGCTTGAGTTAATATTTTCAGCACACTATCTTTCAAATAAATTAATTCCGAAATTTGACTAAATTTATTTTAAGGGTAAAATAATTATTTTTTGAGTTAAATAATTAATTTTAGAATATCACTTTAAATTAAAATACGAAAATTAATTTAATATTTCTAGAGTGTTAAAATCTGCATCTCTAGTTGTTTAAATTAGTTAGTTGCATTTATTTGTTATTATTGGATTTATTCTTTACAGATTTATTAATCTGAAATTTGTTTAAGTAATTTAAATTTACTATTTTTCTAAAATATTAATTTGACTTTAAAGTTTGTAAAACTCAATTCACCCCCCCTCTTGAGTATAATCTGGGCAACAATAGGGTATTATACAAGTTTTGTGTACCAAGTGCATTAAAATATTCTATTCAAGGTGTATGTACAACACGATTTATGTACTTGTTACACAAACTTTGTGTACAAAATTTGTACGTGTATTAGTAGTTTTTATGATGACTTGTATTTTTCTTATCCAATACATATTATATTATACAATCAATCTTATGGTTTAAAATAAAAATATTTTGAGCAATTATTTTTCACTTACTACTATTGGAATCAAGTATTAAAGTTTTTTTCCCATCATCATGACCTAATTTTTGGTTAACATAATTCAGAATAGCATGAATAAACAAATAATAAAATAAGGGAACAACAACAATTTTTGAACCATTTAAATTTAAACAATACAATAGTTGATAATAGGATATTATAATAAATTTACCAATAAATGAATGCATTTATATATAGTATTTTCTATTTTACTTTAGATAGGTTAAATCATTCATCTTATTTATACAATATATCCATGTTATGATATTTTTCTAAAAATATTGGATATGCTTTAAGTATGTTAAATCTTAAAAATTTAGAGTTTTTTATTTAATATTTGTATCCACATATTTACGCTTCATTTGTATAAACATATAACACATTAAGTTTGTAAGGCACCCGCACATTGCACGAGTTAAGATCTAGTAAATATATAAAACAAAGTCTTTAAACATAGTTTCACTTCGTGTCTAATATTAGGCCCCGTTTGGTATGCAGTAAAGTTTAGTGAAATCTGATTCTTTTCGAACAATTCTAGAAAAGTGCAAGATTACTGTGTTTGGTAAGAGGTTAACTATCATGGGAATGTGGGTCATAATGGGATCATATTACTATCTCGGTGGATAAGTGGGTGGAATCAAATCCATTCAATATAGGTGAGATTCTTAGTTTCCCAAGGTAATCCTTACAAATAATTTTTTTGAAGACAAAAATGCCCATAAAATATTAAATTATGAAAACTCCCATTAAAATCTAAATATTTATTTTTTACAGCCCGCCTAATTAAATACTGGGTGATCATTCCCTTATTTTCCCATTTTTTACAGCCCGCCTAATTAATTACTAATCACCTATTAATTAATTAAGCTGATGTCAAATTTTTACCTTTTCATTTAACAGATAACAACATATGGAAACTAGATTAAACCATTCACATGGTAATAGAGTCTAAACCATCACAGAATATAAATAAATGACTAAATGTCTTGCCGATTAAACCATTGGCCCCACTGGCACTACTCCCTCCTGCCTTACCTGACTGGATCAACTCACCCGCTCCCTTTATTCCCTTAAGGTGGAAGAAGTTGTCTTAATAGTGGAAAAGTGCGGCATTAACAACTTTTGTATACGTTTGTAATGTTGGGTTATCGAGTAAATGTTGCATGATCCTCCAAGCTAGCCCATCCATAAACTTGAGTTTCCTCTTCTCTTAGGTGTTCATATCATCTAGCATAAATTTATCCAAACGAGTTAAATCCTCCTCGTAATCAACTACTGATATATCACACTACGTAATGTCATTAAATTTCCTCCTGATCTTCATCTGAATAGTTGATGGAAAGTACTTGCGGTTGAACCGATCCAAGAACTCTGCTATCGACATCGTATCCATCTGCTCTGAGGTGGTAATAGACTCCACCACTGTAGTGTAGCTTTCATAAGTTTGAACATGGCAAGCATCTATTTTTTAGTGTCGCTTCACTCAATCATACATAGGTTATGCTTTAGGTCCTTCTTCCACTAACATGCTACTATTACATCCAAGTTCCCCTAAAACTCCGGTGGGTGGCCTTTCTGAAAAGCCTCCCTAACTTTATGCCAAGTCAACGACCCCGATTGATCCTGAATCACTGGTACCATTAGTGGTTGTGGTTGGGTCTGTGCAAATGAACGATCATGGCAGTCATGGCTGCGTTGACTTCCTAGGGCACCATTTTGGCCACATGTGCAGTCGTCAATAACCCCGGTGGTGGTTACGGATGCGGTATCTCCGGCTTCTGCTGAGCCTCTCTCACCTCACCTCTCGCTAGTGATCTATCTAGTCTACCTCTCTCAGGTAGTATCTAAAATTTTAAACGAGTTATATGAGTTCACAGTCAATACAAAATCTAATATCAAAAGAACGATATCTCAAACACGTAAAGATAAAAGCAACAATCCTAACAATAGGGCTCTATATAAAAAGAACGCTACATTAAAATCATAGTAAGTCGTAGAGATCGTATAGACACTAGAACCTGATGCTCTGATACCATCTTTGACACCCCACCTAATTAAATATCGGGTGATCAATCAATTATTAAATTAAAATAGGATTCCCATTTGATTCATTCTTAGAATCACAGTCGAAAAGCATTAATTACTAATCACCTATTAGTTAAATAAGCTGGTGTTAAATTTTTATCTTTTCATTTAACAGATAATATTACATGGAAACTAGATTAAACCATTCACATGGTAATAGAGTCAAAACCATCACAGAATATAATTATATGAATAAATGTCTTTCCGAATAAACCATCGGCTATAAACCCTAAATCCAAATTATAAATCCAACAAATAATAAATAAATCACAATACAAATCTGAATTGAATAAACTGAATAAAGTTCTATAGGGGAAACATGCCCAAAAATGAAATACAGAGATAAGGAAATCCTAATCTAGAGTGAACAACCTTATATTTTTTATTCACTTGAGTCAACATTATATAGGAGCTTGTCTAGTTTTGAAATAGTGACAAAATTAGAGTCATATCCTAGTCTACCAAAGAGCCTTAGACACTATATCAAATTCCCCTAATGGTCTCACAGGTAGTATAACAACACTACACCTAGGGCTGCATATTTTATGCTGCATTTATATCATTTTAGGTGTGTGAGTATTAATTCCCATTAAAATATTTTTCTAATAATGTTTGGGATTTTTAAGCATTTTTAAAACATTTAAAATTAAGGTTTTAAAATGTTTTGGGCTAATTTGTAATATCATTTTCTTCCTAAGAAGATGGTTGGGTAGAAACCGAAAGTGGCAGGAACTTATGGGGCAGAAAGTGGGATTTTTAAAACTCCAAAAACACACATTTCATTTGAGATCTGAGCCTACACATGTTTGATTTACATCAGTCAAGATTATGTTTGTTGCCTCTCACATAACTCAGAACGCTTATCATACGTTGGATTAATCTAATATATGGTCTTTATGTTGTTTAACTCAATCCTTGTCTTTATCAATTGGACCAATAAGAAAGAGTTCAAGTGCGGTACGTTTACAACCCTAGGATTTAATTCGTTTGGCAATACTTAATCCCATCCGCTATTTTGAGTAGAGATTCCAAACCCTTCCATCGTTCAGTATAAATGGAGGTCATGGGGTTAGCATTTTGGATATTTTGGTGAGTTTGAGATCAAGAGAGAGAGAGAGATAGAGATAGAGAGAGAGATTGCAAAATAAAGCCAAACCATGGTAAAATTTTCTCAGAAAATCTCCTTTGAGAGTTGTCCATGTTTGAAGATTCATTCCTCTTTTATCTTAAATCTCTTTTCCAACTTATCACATCATTGGATCTTATTTTCTTCTTCATAAAAAACGTAGATCTGATTTATGTTGTGATATAACTCACTTAGATCTGCGTAGTTTGAAAATTTCAAGATATATTTATTTGTTGGTATTTTTATACTCAAATGTTCTTTTTAAACCTGTTACCAACAAATCCATATTCTGTTACAAGTTTTGAGAAAAACGGACTTCAAAATAGCTAAAGATCTTGAGACGTTTACACTTTCAAGTTGGTATTTCATATTTTTGTGAAAATAAGTGTAAATAAATAAAAAGGAAGTGTATAGGACCTTGGCTCTTTTGAATAGAAAGGTTGTCGCTCGATCTATCACAAAAAATCAGAAGTCTAAGTTTTCGACAAATTGAGATTCAGAATCCTAAACTCATCTTAGATGAAATATGTAGTTTGTAGGATTATTTGTATGTATAAGTGTGTTTGTGTGTGTGTGTGTGTGTGTGTGTGTGCATGTATTAGGCACAACACCAAAATACACGTTTCGCACTGCAACACTAAAATAGTGTTGGTGGAGGGATTTTTGACCTTAGAGTCAACGTAAAGCTAAAAGGAGCATGAGGTACAAAGTTGGGAGAATAACAAGAACAACTTCAGAGCCTTCAGAGAAGTCATAATTACCTAATGGAACTGGTATAAATTCTTGACTTAGAATAGGTATGATTGTGTGTCTAGTTTGTTAATAGTTTGTAACATGTTGACTCTTTTTAGTGGATTTTTGTTTTTGAGGTGTAGAGACCTCCGTGAATGTTTCCCCAATTGGGTGGGGTTTTACCACCTTAAAATAGTCGTGTACTTGTATATTCAATCTTCCTCTCATCCCTTTCTGATTCTCTGCTGCTTTATAACTCTTTTACTCTTGGTTTTGAAAACTTGGTCACCTAGAATTGAAATATCTCCTTTATAACAATTTATACGCATCTTGTGTTAGTAATTTATTTTGTAAAAAAAGTTTCTCAAAAAAACTATTCAGAGTCATTTAAACTGTCTTAAATCTTTTAAACAACTTAAGTGACATTATTTTTTTAAATTAGTATCATATCTTTTTTTTTATAAAATCTTTTTGATCCTGATTTTCTGAAATTGTTTTTTCAAAACAAACAATGGACGGGAAATTTGAGAGATTAGGTAGCCTTTCCAGACCCCCACTCTTTGATGAAACCAACTTCCCTTACTAGAAAGTGAGGATGGTTGATTTTATCTAAGGTAAGTTGGTAGATGATGTCTGGGATGCTATTGAAAATGGATACACTTTTCCTACTAAACCATCCACAGAAGGAAGTACTGTGAGGATTAGGAAACTGCTAAGTGAATACGCTAAAGAAGAGAAACATACCTACCTTAATAATAATAAAGGCAAAAATTCCATATTCATGTCTATTAATGAGACAAATTCAAGAGGATCTCTTTATGTACTACCTCTAAAGAAGCATGGGACACCTTAGTGACAGCACATGAAAGAGACACACATATTAAAGCTACTAAAACCCCAATGTTAATCCAACAGTACAACACTTTGGTCATGACTAAGACTGAGTCATTTGATAACTTCTATATTAGATTAATAGACATAGTGACTAAGCTGCATTCTAATGGAATAATTTATGATACGAAGAAAATCATTTCTAAAGTTCTAAGGTCACTTCCACAAAAAAATGATAACAAGCGTTATGCCATTGAGGAGATGGATGACCCGAATTTAACACTTGAATTCCTAAGTAGCAAGCTAAGAATAGTGGAAATGGAATTGGAGTTTAAGAAAAAGTTAACTCAGTCCCAAAAGAAACAGTTCAACTCTAATCTTGGCTTGTCCTCTAAGTTAACTAAACCTGAGTTGAATTTGCCTGATATTGAATTCGATTCTCCCGAGGACTATAATTTAGACAATTTGAATAATCACATTGCCTTAATACCTATATAGTTTAAGAAAAATTTCAAATTTTGAAATAAGGTTCAAAATAGACAAGACAAACCTACTTATTCAAAGTTTTCTAATAATAGGCCTCATAAGAAAATACAGGACAAACACCATACTGATAACCAAAACAAATTTAAAAAAGAACTAAAAAATGTTGAGTGTTTTAGATGTGGGAAATAACGACATATGGCTAATGATTGTAGAGTCAATTTGAATAAGAATAATAAAAATAATAGGGTTAATTTGTGCATGACCTGGGATGATTTAAGGTAATCAGAAACTGATGAGCTTGAGTCATCTAATTCTTTTGACCATTGTATGCCATTCTTTGCCAAAACTATTTACACTGAGGAGCCTGTGGCTAGTACTCAATCTGATAGTAGTATCTCTTATCATGGTACGCTGAATGATATTGTTCCTAATGGATCTTCTTTGTTACTTGAGAATGCTACAAGTAGTTCTAATGTCGTGTGTGTGAGTCAAAGGGAAAGTTCTATTAATGATGAAAACGTGTGTGTGAGTCCTAAAAATGAATCTATAGGGGGCACTACACACTGTACACTTAGTGACACCGATAATGAGGAGCTCCCAGATATTCACACACTATACTTGAAAACCCTCAAGACGAGTACTAAACTTGAAAAAGTAATCAAAGACCTTACCTTGAAAATAAAATCCCTAAGTTAAATGATCAAATAGAATGATGAAGAATACACCTCTCAATGTCTAGATCATGATAATGAGACTAAGACTTTTTCTCAAAGAATCAAGGAATTATTGGAATCAAATGAAATTCTAGAAAACAAATATAAAGGGATGTTGTTAGAATTGGAACAAACTAAAGAAAAGACATCAACAGTCTTAAAAAAAATTGCTAAATTTGAAAATAAGGCTAAATTTGAAAATTGCTAAAAATTGCTAAATTTGAAGACTTTATTACTGAAAGTAAAAACCAATTCTGATGACAGAACTAGAATAGGATTTTTCCCCAATACTATCAAATAAACTAAAAATCATGAAACTCTTAAGTTTGTGTCTAGTGGCAAAAGACCTATTGAAACTTGTCTAGACTTTGAAGCCTTGAAAAATGATTTTGATTTGAAATAACAAATGATAGACATTGGTGAGGCCAGTAATTCTAAGCTTAATGTTGAACATAAGGCTAAATACGTTAGTCCTCCCATAAGAAAATGGGAATCATCTTTCCAACCTGTTCCCCCCTAGAAATAAATCTAGAGTCTAACCTTTAGGCAAATCCATATTAAACAGATTTCCTAATGATAAGCCATCTATGAGCCATCTTTATTGATCATATTACGATGTCAATGGACATACTGTTGATGGATGTTTTTCTAAACATCTATATAAACCGATCTTTAGTTCACCTGTCTATCATAATTCTAAATACTCTAGGAAAGGTAGAAATAACTATATTCTTCCTAGGAAACAAGATAACAACTCTAACTATCGTAATATGAAGAAAATATCTAGTACTAAAAGATCATCAACAGCAGGAAACCCTAAATTCATGAGTAAACCAAATGCTCAGAGATTTGAGAAAAATCAATTTGCGTAAAAAACTTTTAAAGAAAAGGCTAATGCTCACAAATTTTACCTTATTCGAGCTAATCAGCGCAAACATTTAAAAACCAGAGTAATTTGGGTTAGAAAGGATGAATTAATACCCCAGATGAGATGTAATATCACGATCAATGCTTTGAAAGTGGAGCATACAACATCTGGATGGTATTTAGATTCAAAATGTTTTAAACACATGACTGGGGATGATACCAGACTTTCAAATAAAACTAGCTTCTCAGGAGGTAAAGTTTTGCTTGGAGGTGGGGTATCAGTCCAGATAATTAGTAAATGGACACTTTAAGAAAAATAGTTAGCTACTTTAGAAGATGTACTTCTAGTAAAAGGTCTAAAAGAAAATTCACTTAGTATATCAAAATTTTGCGACTCTAACCGTACTTTCACATTTTCAAAGAACAATTACAAAATTTTAAATGAAAATGGTTACTCGATTATTACAGGACTTCGTACTCCAGATAATTGTTACATAATTAATCCAAGTAATGAGGTTTGTAACATTTACAGAATGGATGACAATGAAATTTCGCATAATAGGCTGAGTCACATAAATTTTGATAGCCTTGATAAATTATGTTCTCAAGAAATAGTTAGAGGTCTTCCTAAGATAAAGCCTATATCCAACATTGTTTATGGGCATTTCCAAGAAGGAAAAATGGTTAAGTTTGAACATAGGAAAGTGATAGATGTATTGACTACTAAAACTCTAGAACTCATCCATATGGACCTAATGAGTCCTACTAGAATGGTTAGTCTATGTGAAAATAGCTACATCGTAGTGATGGTCGATGATTTTACCCGTTTTACTTGCATAGCTTTCCTTAAACAAAAGTCTGATACCTTTCAAGAATTTATAAAATTCTCATACGTATTGAGAACTATAAGGATAATGAAGTAAATCATATTCATAGTGATAAAGGTGGACAGTTTAAAGACTTAGGAGTAATTGAATATTATACCTACAATGGATATTGACACGAATTTAGCGCTCCTAAAACCCCTTAACAAAATGGTATAACTGAAAGAAAGAATGGGACTATTCAAGAAATTGCATGAGTTATGATTTATGCCAAATGCCTCCCTAAGTATTTTTGGGTAGAAGAAGTTAGGGCTGCCTATCATATCATAAATCGAGTCTACCTTATAAAAGATACCAAACAGACACTTTATGAACTTTGGTACGATAAGAAACCTAAGCTAAAATATTTTAGAACCTTTGGTAGTGCTTGCTATGTGTGTAAGGACAGAGAACATTTGTCCAAATTTGAAACCAGATGTGATAAAGCCATCTTTTTAGGCTACTCTCCAAATAGTTGAGCCTATCATGTCAATAATCTTCGTACCAAAACCTTAATGGAATCCATTAATGTAATTGTTAGTGACACTAATGTTGAGAGTAAACCTATAGGACCAACTATCGTGGATGAGTCTGAAAATATTTTAAATTGTGACTCTTTAGAGAGAGATGATCCCTTACCACCTGAGATCCCTAAGGTGCCTAACTGAGTTTCTAAAGATCACCCCTTAGACAACGTGCTTGGTAACCTTACTGAGCCTGTTCATACAAGATCCCAACTACGTAATTTTGCTCATTATGCATGCTTTGTGTCTCTCATAGAACTAAAGAATGTAAATAAAGCCCTAAGTGACTCCTTGTGGATACGTTCTATGCAAGGGGAACTTTTTCAATTGTTGCTCATGACGTATGGTATCTTGTACCCAAGACAGAAAATAAAAAGGTTATTGGCACACGTTGGGTTTTCAAAAATGAAACTGATGAGACTGAGATGGTCATTATAAATAAGGCTAGATTAGTTCTCCAATGCTACTCTCTGATTGAAGGAATATATTTTAAGGAAACATTTGCACCAGTAAATCTCCTTGAGTCTGTTCGCTTACTCTTAGTAATAACTTATATTTTTAATTCACTGTCTATCAAATGGATGTGAAATCTGCCTTCCTTAATAGTATTTTAACTGAGGAAGTCTATGTAGAACAACCCAAAGGGTTTATTGACCCTCACCATTTGAATCATGTCTTTCGATTGAAAAAGGCCTTGTATGGTCTAAAATAAGCACCCCGTGATTGTCTATATTTTTAATAAATAACGACTTTAAAAAAAGTTGGTAATGATGCAACTCTGTTTGTCAAACATTTTGACAAAGCTGTAGTTATAGCCCAAGTCTACGTAGATGATATAATCTTTGGATCTACATCCTTAACCAAAGTTGAAAATTTCTCCAAAGTTAAGCATGGAGAATTTCAAATGTCTCTTATGGGGAAGTTACAATTCTTTCTATGACTTCAAGTCAGACAGAATTTCGAAGGATTATTTATTTCGCCATCAAAATATGCCTTAGAGATTGTTAAGAAGATCGACATAGAAAATGCAAAAGATGCTAGGACACCCATCAGTACTTCTGTAAAAATGTCTAAGGATGAACATGGGAAATCCATTGATCCCACTCCTTATAGTAGTATGATAGGATGCTTGCTTTACCTAGCTACCTCACATCCTCACATTATGTATGTTTTTTGTGTATGCGCTAGCTATCAGAATGCACTTAAAGAGAGTCATTTATTGTGTGTTAAGAAAATCATAAAATATGTTGAAGGAACACTCAACTTAGGACTTTGGTACACAAATGATACATCCACTTTTGTAATTTGTTACACTGATGCTGATTAGGGTGGGTGTTCCGATGACAGTAAGAGTACATCAAAATCCTGTTATTATATAGAAAATAATTTGGTAGGATGTTCTCGTAAGAAATAGAATTGTACATTGTTATCCACCGCTAAATCAGAATACATTACAGTAGGAAGTTGGTGTTCGCAATTACTTTGGATAAAACAAATGTTAAAAGATTACGACATAATTGAAGATAATTAGCATATCTATTGTGATAATCAAAGTGCAATTAATATTTCCAAAAATCTTGTACAACATTCTATCACAAAGCACATTAAGATTCGTCATCATTTTATTCGTGAATTAGTAGAATCCAAGGTATTGGAAATTATGTATTTGCCCACCTGTCTTCAATTAGATGATTTGTTCACAAAGCCTCTAGATAATTTAAGATTTGAATATTTCAAAAAATCTATTAGCATGATATATCTTCAATAAATATTTGGTGTGACTTTTTTATATTTGTTTATGAATATTTGTGCCTACCGTTTGTCCATTTGTGACAAAATGGGAGAGAAATTTGAGTCCACTTGAACATCACTTTAACTAAAATACTTGATCTTAGCTATCTTATTTTTAGGAAATCAGTATCTCATTCATATCAAAATATTGTTAGGGTATTGGTCTGTATTTAGTTGAGTAATGCAATGTTTTCTCTAGGATATGGGATAGAAATAAAATTTGTATATGAATAAGATTTTTTATATTTTTTTTATTCGTACGAGTCCTCGATGACTCAAAGGATATTTTATCTCATATTTTCAAAGGGGGGATTGAAGCACCCTATATTTTTTACTCACTTGAGTCTACATAATATAGGCATTTCTTTAGTTTAGAAATAGTGACAAAATTATAGTCATATACTAGTCTATCAAAGAGACTCAGAAACTACATCAAATTCCTCTAATCTCCTCAAATATTTCACCTAGGACTGCATATTTTACGTTACATTTATATCATTGTAGGTGTGTGAGTATTAATTCCCCTTAAAATAATTTTCTAATAATTTTTGGGATTTTTAAACATTTAAAATTATGGTTTTAAAATGTTTTGGGCTAATTTTTAATATCATTTTATTCCTAAAAAGATGGTTAGGTAGAAATTGAAAGCGACAAGAACTTATGGGGTAGAAAATGCGATTTTTAAAACTCCAAAAACACGCGTTTCATTTGAGATTTGAGCCCTACACATGTTTACTTTACATCGACAAGATTGTGTTTGTTACCTCTCACATAACTCAGAACGCTTATCAGCCGTTTGATTAATCTAATTGATGGTCTCCATGTTGTTTAACTGAATCATTGTCTTTATCAATCGAACCAATAAGAGAGAGTTTAAGTGCACGCGTTTACAACCCTTGGATTTACTTCATTTTGCAAGACTTAATCTCAGCCATTATTTTGAGTAGAGATTCCAGACCCTTTCATCGTTCAGTATAAATAGAGGCCATGGGGTTGACGTTTTGGATCTCTTGGTGAGTTTGAGATCACGAGAAAGAGAGAGAAATTATAAAATCAAGCCAAACTTTGGTAAAATTTTCTCAGAACATTTCCTTTGAGAGTTTGAGAGTTGTTACTGATTAAAGATTCATTCCTCTCTGGTCTTAAATCTCTTTTCCAACTTGTCACGTAGTTGGATCTTATTTTCTTCTCCATAAAAAACGTAAATCTGATTTCTGTTATGATATAACTCACTTAGATCCGGGTAGGTTGATTTATTTTTCAAGAAATCTTTATTTGTTGGTATTTTTATACTCAAATATTCTTTTTAAACATGTTACCAACTAATCCATATTCTGTTTCAAGTTTTGAGAAAAAACAGATTTCAAAATAGTTAAAGATCTTGAGACGTTTACACTTTCATGTTCGTATTTCACATTTTGTTAAATAGGAGTGTAAATACATAAATAAATAAAGGAAGTGTATAGGACCTTGTCTCTTTTGAATATCAAGGTTGTCACTCGATCTATCACAAAAAATCAGAAGTCTAAGTTTTTCAACAAACTAAGATTCAGGAATCCTTAACTCATCTTAAAAGAAATTTGTAATTTGCAGGATTATTTGTCTATATAAGCGTGTGTGTATTCATGCATGTGTTAGGCACAACACCATAATACACTTTTCACACTACAATATTAAAATAGTGTTGGTGGAGAGATTTTTTACCTTAGAGCCGACATAAAGCTAAAAGCAGGAGGTACAAAGTTAGGAGAACAACAAGAACAATTTTAGAGCCTTCAGAGAAGTAAGAATCACCTAATGGAGCTGGTATAAATTCTTGACTTAGAATAGGTCGGATTGCGGGTTTAGTTTGCTAATAGTTTGTAATCTGTTAACTCCTTTTTAGTTGATTTTTGTTTTTGGGGTGTAGAGACTCCATAGTTGTTTCCCCAATTGGGAGGGGTTTTACCACGTTCAAATACCTGTGTACTTGCATGTTTAACCTTCCTCTCATCCCCTTCAGATTGTGTACTGATTTAGAACTCTTCTAGTTTTTGTTTCAAAAAATGGTCACCTATAACTGAAATATCTCGTTCACAACATTTTATACACATCTTGTGTTAGTAATTTATTTTGTAAAAAAAGTTTCTCAAACAAACTGTTTGGAGCCATTTAAACTGTCTTAAATCTTTTAAACAACTTAAATGACATTATTTTTTTCTGTCTAGTCTAAATCCTACATCGACATATGCTGTAACTACGCATCCCTGGAATAGATAATCAAGTCTGGAGTCCTTATAGATGGACACCTAAAATGTTTTGAAAATATTTTTTGGCAAGGGTTAGAACCCAAAAACATAAAAAATATTTGTAACTGATTAAGTTTGCAGAAATTAAAATGCATGAATACTTTCCCTTGAGATAATGCCCATCCCTTAACTATTGTGCACACCTATCGCTTTCTTCATAACCCCTTAGTTGTACTACCCCGTCTAACTAGCCTTGTTATGAACCCTTCCTTATCCACTACTCTAGCCCAAGTAATATTACTATTTATTATTAAGTTATTTCACCCAGTAACTCTTTTATTCAAGTCATACAAAATCACATAATGTTTTATCTAGTTGTATAAATAATACAATTTCACTTTACGTATTTTACATGTGTATAAATAAATCACAATATTATATATGTATAATTATGCTACAACATTCACACACATGCCATATATAATATCCATCCAACCGAGTAATAGCTCACCGGATGCTTTCTCTAAAATTCTATCACTCCAGGTATACTCAATCCAACTCGAATACCACAAGACTGTTAACTCACACCGAATCAGGCAATAAAATAATAAGCGTAATGGAGGCGGTCATAGTTCCCCGAGTGTGAGACCGAATCATACCCAAGACTTCTCAACCCGAAAAGCATCACAACACAATATACTGGACACTATGACCTGGGGATCATACTTTCCCTACTTTCACGAGCCAAGGGATCCATCGATATCGCGCAACCTCCTATGATAGCACTTGAGGGGTATGTATATCAATAAATATCATTCAGACCGATATCTATAATGAGCACACAAACATATATATACTATGAAACTATCCGTATATATATAATTAAAGTTAATTAAGTCTGGCACCCGTGCCTAACTCTCCAGGCACTAGCACTTTAATCATTAGTGCACATATAAAAGTAAATATTAAAAATAAAAATATATTAATATACAAACTAACATTACAAAATGACACACAACTATAACACTAATAATAATATATATAGATATGTATATTCAATTATATATAAAATTACACACACATACTTATATATTATAATATAAACACATATAAAGTGATTAAACACACAAACTAAAATATAATAAAATGATACAAGAGAATATAAACCTAACACGAAATTAACACGTACTAAAAATATTACAGACAAACACACACGAGAAGTTAGGAAAGGATAGGTACACATAAAACACGAGAGGTTAGGGAAGGATATGTAAATGGTTTGGGACGGGGTCTAGCTAGCATTTGGTTGTCTCGAGTAGCATAAAATCTAACTTTAGTACTTTTGATCGCAATTTCGCCGCAATGGTCTTAAAATTGGAATTTTTAAGTCGCAAATCCATATTGACCTGTAAGATAAATAATTATACACAAAGGGACAATATTAAGGAGAAGTAATAATTAAAATGAGTCTATTTCGGGTATAAATATAACACTTTTGGGTGCTTATAAATAAAAAAATAGATAGTAATTTATTTGTGACTTGTTGGATAGTACTCTCATATTATAAGGAAAGCGAATGTAAATTCATAAATGGGTATGTGTACGATATTTAGTACGTCATGGTACAAAATTAATAATGAAATGGGACCTATTTATATGGATATTGATTGGAGTTTTGTCTTACACATTGAATTTATTAGTGTATGAGTAATTGTTGAGATTTTATCCTACGCATGGGAATTATTATTTATAGTGACATGCCATATAGTTATGATAATTCTTAGATAATAAGAGAAAGGCAAGTATGATGAATTATTAATTCATGAAATATATTGAAACAATATATTGTTGTATTGCCTAAAAAAACTATGGGAAGAGTGTTGTGTCAACCGACTACAAGATATATGTATATGTGGGGCATAAATTATCCGGCTATTTATTTTATTATAGTTAGTTGGTGGATTCTATATGTGCGCATCTAATGTTGGCTAGCTACCCAAAGAGTGTATGTGTAGAACCTAGATAATCATGTTGTAGTACAGTTTAATATTGGTTTGTCTGGTGTTGGCTGGCGACGAATTATGCCTGTGGGGGAACTAGACGGTTTATTTGTGAGACAAGGTTTTAATATGTGGTATAACACTGAGATAGTGATGTGGGTATGTTTGATATTGGTTGGCAGAAGATTTTCCTGTGGAGAACATTTATGGATTTACTATAATAATTGGACTTAATATATGTCCCTATATTTACTGTGCACAACATATATGGCTTTATTTCCTGTGCAGAAGATATTGATGCGAGTATGTATATTATTAATTCATTTAGTAATTATGAGTGGGTTCAGGTGTCGCTATATCAAGTAGTTGGTATACTTGCAATGGGTTTAAGCCACCTTCATTGTCTAACATTTTAGGTTTAGGTTGCGAGAAGTATTAGCTAGATGTGCATATTTAGCAATTGAGAGTTTTAGCGCATGTGAGGTATTTGGGTTATCATTTTTACACTTTAGATTTCCTTTCAGTCATTTACATATGAGATAAACATTATAGGTTAGAGGCATTGTATTTATCTGTAGACATGGGACTGGATGTGTTGAAACAATTTTGTTAATGAAAACATTTATTTTATCACACCATGTGATGAATAGATTATTTTATTATGTCATTTATTCATCTTATATTCTTGTTAATAGTTTTTTAAAATTGTCTTATATTTATGTCACATATGGAGAATTTTATTTTACATTATAAAACTTTCCATTATTTATTAATTAGACCGATACCTTAGTAATATTATTCGGAGTTATTACATATTTTTTGGAAAAAAAAGTTTGAAAGGACAAGCAATGTGAACTTTAAGCCTCACATTGTGATAAGGGTTCTTACTAAACCTAACAACACATTTCAAAGGATGTATGGAGGAAGAAAAGTGATTTGGTTGTGGTACATGTGTATCTATATCTAAGAGTAAGTTTTACTATAATGTTCCTCTAAGTCTCCTTGATACCAGGTAGGTTGTTCCTCCCACTTAATTTGATAGGTTCTTGTCATAGATAGAATTTTCTTATCTCATGTTCCATATCTTGTCTTAGGCTATATCTGGTCTTAGACACAAGATCTTCACTGTGCCTATCTCCAAATCCTACCCAAACTGAATCTACGTGACGACCACATCGGTCGTCATTATCACTATGAGGATAGTAAGTACTATAAAGGTCTACACCTCCTAATCCGTACAAGTCTGGTAAGACATGCCAAGAATTAATCCTTCCCTTACTCGAGCAATTATAACTTACATTATCGACACATGTCTATGCCCTAATCAAACTTCGATATTCCATTAGGGGTGCTATTCTCAAGTCCTTAACATGACATCATCAATCTAAGTCTCCAATGCATTTCTTAGTACTTATCAAATATGACACTTTCTACATTAGTCATCTTATGAAAAACGAGTATCATGCCCAATCATGGAACAAATCTCCAGTTTCCTCTAAAAGGTTGCATCGCCTATTTATATCACCAAGGATTATATTATTCAACTCCTCCCTGAACTTAACTAGATCCTTAAGGACACCAAGCATACCCAACGTAATTGTCACCAAAGATTTGACAATGTTTCATTACCTACGATCCTCTCATGGTAGGTATCCTCTACCGATTTCCCCATATCCACCCCACAACTATTATATACTCACAAAGAATACTAGCCTACAAGTCTCCAGACATGGACAACTATAAGAATTGAACACCACCAAGGCATCACAACCAGTCGACTCCCATTCCCAAGGAGGCCACATGTAATAAGTCACAAGGATACTCCAAGGACTCTCTTTCAAACAACTAATCCCATATACAATGCATTGAACCTCAAGTTGACGCTGCTAAGGATTTTAGCAGGATATAGGATGTCGTGTACCACCTGTAAGCCTGTAAGTCCACACTACCAATGCCACAAGGGATCTTATTCCTTAATTATCGCATCATATTCTCCAAAACCACATCATTGAGGGCTACCTAGGGCTTACTCATATGTCACTTCAAATCAATCATCGTTATATATGTAACACACTTACCGCTAATGACTCGTAACTTATGTCATAGCTTACGATATACATCTATCAATCAATAACTACCAGGGCACTCATTTATAATGATAACATCCTATCAACCAAGTCCTAAGTACACATCCTTAAGTAATTACCAACACAGATCTACATGTCTATCAAATTTTCATTTGCTTACGACATGACATTACCCCAAGGATCAAATTCTCCTAGTCACATCATTACTATTAACCGCCGACAAGTACCTAACCAATGAACCTAATGTATCCTTATCAAAAAATCAATACTTCTTAGACATTCCACTCTAATAACCTAACTCCACAGTTGGCTTTAAATAACTCACATCTCTAATTCAATGGATGTTATTTACCTTTATTAACATCTTAAGAGACCTCTCACATAGACAAAGGCTAGTATAAGTACACCTCACACAATAGAACTCGGTGTCACCACTAATCGCCTATCTAGACACTCGTAAGTTACTAACACATCTAAATTAGAAGCACCGAGAACTATTAATGGTAGCTAACTTGGTCACCTACTACTTGGCGATGCATTTCCCGTCGTGCAAATATCATTGACTCCATCGTCAAGAACACAAATTGAAAGTGTTACTTGTCTAGTGTGAGTAACCCAAAACAAATACCGACATCAAAGATCCACTACCAAACTCCCAACGTCACTTTCGAAAGGAACCTTGAACTTAGTGCTCTAATACCATTTGTAACTCCATAGATCGGATTTATAGATAATTGTGGGTCAACCCAGTCCGACCCGAATGTTAGGTGTGAAGTGAAATGAGACAACCTAAATAATTTTTCTAGTCTAGTTTTATTTAGTTAACATTTCGCTAGTTTAGCATGCGATTCTAATTTATATCTAGATACATGTGGGAACTATGGGAAACGTCCCTGGAATCCAAGAATAAAGAGCTAGTAATGAAAAATAAAATGATACTTACCTATATAATGCTCTTAAAATACGAAATGTTGTACAACCTGTCGTAATAACGGAAAGGGAATGAGTCGAATGCCCAGTGGGAAATAAAATAATGTAACATAGAATCGAACATCATAAAAGAGACTCCATAACGTACCACCTACGTCCACACACAAATACCATATACATACATATATATATATACATACATATATATATATATATATATATATATACATACATATATATATATATATATATATATATACATACATATATATATATATATATACATACATATATATATATATATATATATATATATATATATATATATATATATATATATATATTTGAATATACATATAATAATGCATGAATTTGCTTATTTCAAAACGTTACTTGAGTTAATTACATCATAATAATCTTATGAAAGATTCCTTTTTACTTGACTTAAAATTTATTTACCAATTTGACGCACCTGGTTAAATACTTATACAAAATAACATTTGTTTAGGCAAAAACACTTCGTTTACCGAAATTTTCTTTTTACTCGTACCAAATCCACTTTAATACTTTCCTTGAAAACCATCTTTCAATGCACACACATTCGGTATTAGAAAGTACTCGTTTTCCTTTTGAAAATGACACTTTATTAATTGCGGGTTAAAAACACCATAGGTTGCTTGATTACCCATTAACCACTTCACGTGTGCCATTAAATCATGATTTACTTGCACTTAGTCATTTTCACATTTCTCATCAAATTACCCTTTCAAAAATAGGAACATTTTTCATTTCATTTCACAAAGGTTGTCTTTTCTCATTTTCTTAGCAAAACAATTTTTTTTATCATGTTCCACTTTATCTCATTATATTTTTCTTGAAGTTTACTACATAACTGCATACTTTAATGGGCTCCACACTGTTGGCTACGCTACCATATGCTCTGGCACTAATTTGGATTTTTCACCCTAGGGCTCCGAGCCCTTCTTAATTTTTACAGGTTACTCTTAGTTCCTTTATCATGTGTTTTAACACCTTTCCATGCCCATATTATTCCACTTTTACTGGTTGACGCCAAAACCCGAGGACTACTTCCCCACATTTGTGTTATACTTTGGAAAATCACTTCCGTTTAGGACTAATTTGTGTAACACCTCATCCAATATTTTTATTTCACGAAAATTTCTCACTTTACGTAAAATCACCATTTTATCCATTTGTTTCTAAAATTGTCTTTTCCTCCATTTACACAAGTATTAATTCCAAAAAATAGTACTAAGTTACACATACCAACTTCTTGAATATTTTTACTCATTAACACTCATTGTACACATTGGAGTTAACACACTTTTCAAGTTGGAAATCTCTTTATCTCATTATTTTATTTATTAAAGATATCATTTGGCATTTTAAGACTACTTTACAAAGAAAGCACCATCTTCCCTTATCAGCACATATAGTATTAAAAAAATACATTTATCACCTTTTCCACACTTATTAACACACTTTAAGGGTTAAAAATTCTATTTTATTTATTTCAGGTTAAAACTCTTTAAAACCTTCACTAAACTTATCCATAGGCTCATTGATAAATTATCCGTATACAACAAAATGAGTTTAACATATGATTTGCTATGGAAATTTCATAATACTGGAAAAAATATACTTTTCAAGACTAAATGAGGTTTTTGTTCTTCAAAACTTCAATAAATGTCTAACTTCATAAAAATTTTACAAGAAAACTTCAAGACTTTATTTAAAAAATATCTCAATACGATAAATATTTTTGCAAAACATTCTATTTCATCAAATATTTAACACTAAGTTTTCTTAAAAATATATCATTTTCTCAAAACCATTAACATCACTTGTAAACCATTTTACAAATAACATGAGAATACATGTATCTTGAAATAAGCATGCATTCTACTCTCAAAACTTCACATACAAGAGCAAATACTAGGGATATAGAGTTCTTAAACTTAAAGAGAAGAGTTTCCCACCTCAAATATTCCTTAGACATGGTTGTATAAAGAAGAAGAAGAATAAGAAGATGTTGATGGAAACCTCATACCTCCTAATGGGGCCTTAAAGAGGTTTCCCAGATCCACTAATTTGCTCCTTGAAATTGTTAAGAAAATTCCCTTTAAACTAAATAATTTCATCTTCATTTCTTCTCCAAGAATCCCCCCAAACTTCACCATAAAATGGTATCTTGCCTAATATGTGGTGTAAATGGATTTTATGGGCTTAAATATGTTAGAAATGAATTAAAATATGGTGGTTTAGGGTTGAGGGGTGGTAAAAGGTGGTTTGGGTGGTGGAGAAGGTCCAAGAGCTAGAGAAAGAGAGAAAATCTGATGAAGAATTGTTGGAATAGCCCCATAAACTTTGCTCTCTCTTATTTATACCCTAAATACCCTAAAACTATTAACTTTTAGTTCATCGAAAACCCCATCCCCGTTTAATCTACTTCATTGAAAGCTTGACAGCTCAAATGATCCAAGGGCTTAGATTTTGATAGCATTTTCTGAATTTGAATTTTTTTATTTTTTCGATCTCATTCAAATGAGATTGGATCTCATTCGAAAGAGAACTATATCTCATTTTCGAATGAGGTTCCAACAAGAGTGTATTTCTATGTAAGGACTTTTCATTAGAAGTTCGTTTGAGGCAGTTGTTTGAATGAAGGTTTCTCATTCGAATGACCAAGGGTCTCATTCAAACGACCCAAATTTTCTCCAAATTAAATATTAAACCATTCTAAATCCAATTAATTGTACAAAGGACATGATATTACCTCAATTTGACCCACTATCCTTCTCACAAGGTCTATAGCCCAATTAGGTCATATCAAGTCACCAATTTACACGGGTACGATCAAAACCATGGCGGAGGGTGTTAAATTTTCTATATACTTACATGTTGCATCTCATATTTTACCTTGAAAAAAAAATCTAGAAAGATCTGGCATGTATTTATTTTTATGTTTTAGTATGCTTTGTATGTATGTGTTTTTGTACAAACTTTGTCTCAATTTTGGATCATATATGAAAAATCAAAATAAATTTTTGTTTGGTTGATATTTTGATTTGTGCTTAACCATGGTAAATGTCAATTGATAAACATTGTTGAGCAAAGATAATTGGATATAAATATTTTCATGCACTTTTGTTCAACATTGAAACAATTGGATTATTAACATCATTCATATAAATTGTTTCTAGTGGATTGCATATTTTTAGCTTTTATATCACCTATACAACACTATCACCTTTATTTAGATAGCTTATTGAGGATTGTAACGATGATTAATAATAATTTCTAACTATTACAATCTTATGGCTTAATTGTAAGCCTTCATGGTCCATAATTGTATGTGATTGTTATTGTTTTGATGGATTTGAAAATATACAATTTTATGCAATGGAAAGGGATACCTTGGAGATATAATGTCCCTATTTGAATTTTATTATCATTTGGATAGGTGAATTATAAAGTTATAATGAATTATGCCATTGCCAAAGGTCTATATGCTAAGAAGGAGCCAAATAAAAATGCTAGAAAATTCAAGGAAAATAAAAAATGAGATAGGTTTTCATATATATTCATTTCAAATGAACAACATTTGTCGAGGGAGTTTTTATGTGGATAGATATTTCTCTCTCAATTCATAAAATGATTTTATGTTTTGATAGATAGTTCTCACAAGGTTTTATTAACAATACTTATGATACCTTTCCATGCACAAATATGTTAATAAGTCTAACATCTCACGCTAAGCTAAGTTTTGTGTTAATTGAGATAATTGTCATATATGCGTGGATAAATTTTACGTGTATAATCCATTTGATAGTTCTTAATGTTAAATGGTTTTTAAAAGTTGATATTTGGTTTTTGATGAGTACATATCTCGTGTTTGTATACATATACCGTATATATTTTACTACTTTTTGTGAAATGATATCTTTTTGTTCATTTATAGTGTTTTTGCATGATTGGTGGGATCTTTTAATTTCATTTACATATTTAATATTGATTCCATCTTGTATATTATGCATTCGAGAGTTTTTAGATTATTATCATTCATTTGAGAGTCTTTAGGTTATTATTAGTTTTTTAGGTAATTGATAGGTTTTTAATGTGCTTTGGCACTTTTGGTTCATATTTAGGTGTCTGGGCTTATGATAGATTGGATTTTTGTGAGTACATTGTTGATTTATAGGATTTTTAGAGCGTATGGGTTTAGGATTGCCTTCTTCTTTGGAACATTCACATGGTCTTATTTCATGCCCATTATCACAGTTGCTTGTTATATATTAGGTATGCTTTATGTCCCACGCCGTTAGCATGGTAAAAATCTTGGCCCGTTCGCATGGCCATGCTCTACGCTTTAGGATATACTTACTGCCTTTTACCATTAGCACAATATCAACTCTTACCATTCATATGGTTTCTACCATGTCTTGCAGTTTTCTTTTGGTACTTGGTTTTATACATATTTGTGTTTGTCGCCACTTCCTTGGAGGTTGTGTCTTTGTATCATTCTCTATAATAGACCTAGCATTTTTTTAATGTCACATGTTGTTCATAGATCTTTCTTTGTGATCTCTAGGATTCGTTTTTTACTATTTTTTGTGCTTTACATGCCCTTGGTATTTCAACTTTGAGATGTTCCTTTGATCATCTCTTGGTGTACTTGGATTGAAAGTTACACATTTTTAACATTCTTCTAGTATTTTTTACTATGTATGATCCTTTTAATTGGATAGTGATATTTTTTATTGTCATGTTAGTATCTCACTCGTTTAACCTTGCACACATTTTAGCTCATTGTAGCATTAATGTCCTTTATGACATCTTTTGTGTTTATTTTGTCTATTGTTGATTGCTTTCTTTTACCGACTATATTCACTGATATTTCATATGAATTGACATTTTCTTATGGTATGTTATGATGCTTTTTTGTAGATTTGTTGATCTTGATGATATTTACATGTTAATCTATCTCATGTTTCTTAGATATTCGATATTGTTGAAAAATGTACCACATAAGTCGTTTAAATTCAAGATTAAACAGTTTAAATGGATCCGAATAGTTGTTTGAAAAAACTCTTTAATAAAAATAAATAGCTAACACTAGATGTGTATAAAATATTATATGAACGAGTTATTTAAGGTATAGGTGTACCAATTTTGAAAAACAAAACTTATATAGGTTCTAAATCAGCACAGTCTCAAGAAGGTGATGAGAGGAAGAGTAAGTATGCAAGAACACAAGATTTTAACGTGGTAATGCCACTTTGGTAGGGCTTTGCTACCATCATTCAATAAATTCGTAGTATTCTTTAAATAGTAATAATAATAATAATAATAATAATACTAATACTAATAATAATAATAATAATAATAATAATAATAATAATAATAATAATAATAATAATAATAATAATAATAATAATAATAATAATAATAATAATAATAATAATAATAATAATAATAATAACCTGGTATAACCCCACCCAATTGGGGAACACCCACAAAGGTCTCTACACCTCAAAACAAAAATCCACTAAAATAGAGTTAATAGATTACATACTACATAACAAACCAAACACACAAATAGACCTAATATAAGTCCAAGTGTTTACCAACTCCTTTGGATTATTATGACTCCTCTGAAGGTTCTGATGATGAGGTTGTTCTCCTAGATTTGTAATCGCTTCTTCTTTTAGCTTTACGTCGACTATAAAGTCAAGAATCTCTTTACCAACACGTTTTTAGTGTTGTAGTGTGACAAGTGTAAGTGGTGAAGTGCCTAATCACATGCATGCAACCCACACACAATTATATAGACAATATTCCTAACAAATTACAAATATCTTTCCAAGATGCAGTAAAGATTTCTGAATCACGGTTTGTTTGATATCCTCACACTACTGATCTTTGTTTTTATCCACAGATCAAGAGGGAATCTTGCTATTAAAAATAGACAAGATCCTAAACACTTTCTTTTTATTTGATATACACAGTTATTTCACAAATTGTGAAATATTCACGAAAGTGTAGATCCCCAATCAAGATCTTAACTAGATCTAAGTCCAATTTTTCTCATAAACTGTAAATAGAAATGGATTTGTTGGTTCTAGTTTTGAAAACAACATGTTAGAGTAAATAAACCAAGAAATGATGATTTCTTGAAAAAAGAAATCAAACCAAACATGTTATATGTGAGTTATATCACACAATTTTATATCTTAACTTTGTATGAAGAGAAAATGAGATCTAAACTTCGTGACTTGGTTGGACAGGAGATTAAAACTAGATAGGATGGTTCCTCACAAATGAGAACTCACTCAAACTCACAAAGGTTTTTCTGAGAAAAATTGGTCGGAGTTTGATTTGGGTTTTCTTTCTCTATCTATTCTCTCTCTCTCTCTCTCTCTCTCTTCTCCTTTTTCTCTCAATTCTCAAATGAGCCAAAGATTGAAAATGTTCCCCATTTGGTTTCTATTTATATTAGTCATAGAAGGATCTGGAAGGGTTAGTTAATATCAATGGATGAGATTAAATCTAACACAAACGATGTAAATCTAATGGCTTATGATGCACCACCATTAAACGATATCTCATTGGTTCTCTCAACTATCACAAAGATTATTACAAAGACATGCAAGATGTTGATATTTAATGATATAAGGGATATGATTACATCTTAAGGTTGTGAGAGGAAACAAAAACAAATCCAATAGATCACTGGCCAACACATGTAAGGCAAGGATGAGATCCTAAACTCGTGTTTATAAGTTTTAAAAAATCTCATTTTCCACCACCGAAGTCTCTGCCGCTTTCGAATCCTACCCAAGCAAAGTTTTAGGAAGAATAGAAAATAATAAATCAAACCCACAACATTTTTAAAATCAACTTTTAAATGTTTAAAAATGTTTTAAAATTTTCTAAAATTATTTAGAAAATCCCAAAACCTAATAAAAAAATATTTTTATGGGAATTAATTCACACACACCTAAATTATAACAAATGCAAAGAATGAATGCAATCCTAGGTGCAGTGTTGGTATTCTACCATCGAGACTATTATATGAATTGATATGTAGTGTCTGAAGTTCTTTGGTAGACTAGGATATGACTCAATTTTGTCACTATTTCCAAACTAGACAAGCTCCTATATAATGTAGACTCAAGTGAGTCAAAGATATTAGGTGACTAAATCTCCCCCTTTGAAAATATGAGATAAAATCTCCTTTGAGTCATCAAGGACTCATAGGGAAACAAAAATATAAGAAAATCCTATTCCTATACAAAATTCTATCTACCCAATATCCTTGAAAAGAAAATTACATTACTCAACTAAATACAAACCAATACCCTAAAAAAAATTTGATAACATGTGGAAACGTAGGGGTGGGTGTCCCTTATGTGTGTTTCAAATCAAAATAATTTTATAAAAAAATATCCAACTTTTAATTATCACCAAACCAAGTTATGAAAAACTAATTTTTACTTTAAACCAATTTTATCTTGATTAATCCTAAACATGCATCTAGTGATTAAAGCAAGTAAAGTAAAGTAAAGAATACTCACAATGCCGGATGTACGAGGAAAAAACCAAAAACAGAAAAACAACCTCGGACGTCCCAAGCCAGATAATAACTATGAATAAAGGTTTTACAAAGACATATTAGCCTTACTCAATGACTCGATCCCCACGGTTCTTGACGCTCTTTCTGATGTTATACCGTTCTTCAATAGTGTCCACGCAGAAATTCCATCTTCCATGATACCTGTCCACAACGCACGCATCCACGTATGTCTCGGTGTCAACCGAATGGCTTTGATTCGTCTACGATGTCGAACAAAAAGTCCTTCTCTTTTCTTCCCTGAAAAACCTTGATGTTCAATGGTAGAACAAACCTTCTTGGTGTAGCAAGATCACATAAACATATAAGAATGATAACTCGGATCTTTGCAAATTCTAAGGATGTGTTTAAGCTTTGAAACCTTAGAAAAACATGTGCAAAACTCGTATTGGAACGTATACTATTTTTCCAGAATGCACACCTACGAAACTCTGATGAAAACATGCTTTAAATAAGATTTAAACGCCGCCTAGAACACAATGTCGTTCGAGCGACAAATCCACGTCGTTCGCGCGACATAAGCATCTCGTTTGAACGAGATTGCTTGTCGTTTGAACGAGCCCGCATGTCAGTTTGGCTTTTTAACTTTTTGTTAAAAACATCTCTTCCAAAAGAGATCCAAATAAGTCAAACTCTTTTTCGAGCTTATCAAAATAAAAACGTAGTGTAAACCATTTAAAACACTTTAAAAACATTTTAAAACATTTTTCTTTATAAAAATTACATACCTGTGTGATCTCGGAATGAAATTAACTTTGAAGATGATTAAACTTGCACCAATTAAACTTCGGATTGATTAATTATTTGAAGCTTTGTCGCAACGTCTTCAATTTCTTTAATGCGTCATAGACCAAGTGGGATCGAGACAAAATAAAAATCTTCCTATGACATATTACAAACACAGTTATGTTCACGGAATTAAGTCAAAACTATACAGGGACTCAATTGGAAATTTATATCCTTACAAATCAACCCCTTTGACTATTCCGGGACAAAACTAAACCAGTGAAATGCCTAAGCCGGGTCGTTAAGCCGTATGATGCCTAAATCCCATCCAAAAAACCCAAAACCAAAAATACAGGACACAGACTAGTATATGTAGCACCATCAAGCATGAACTGTTTGAATGTGATGTAGACTTGAAATCTCGAATCTCTGAAACATGCCTAGACACGTGAAACAGACAAACAAATACTATGTGAAGTATGGAGGAACAAATGAAACCAATATATATATATATATATATATATCCAAATGATACCAAACGACAATAGATACTAATATGAATAAACTCTGAAAAATCATTTGTTAAACAATTGATCACAAAATGATACCAATGTGTACTACCAATCCGTGGTACCAATTTGTAGAATATGCAATAAAAAACATGCTCAAATCTCCCCCTACATCACATATATCTATCCCCTTTTTTTTCTCTAATAGACAATCTGGTGAAAAGATAAACCAATCAAAGTATCTAGCATGAAGATATACCAACTTGAATCAATTTGAAATCTCTAGTTAATCATGAAACAACCAGATAAATATGATCAAGTAATGATAAATCAATAACTAGTAAACCAATGAATCACACAAAGAATATAGCAATCTAATCAGGTGTGATAAATGGACTATATGCAAAAATTCAATTTAGAACCAAAAAAAGCTGCATATAAACCAGTCAGTCCAGAAAACTTCAAGCAGTACCAAAAATATCACCAAAGTACGCCAGTGGACTGCAAACCAATCAGAAGCAAGATTTTAGGTTGTCGTTCGAACGATCCAGGGATGTCGCTCAAATGATATGAGTACGTCTCTCGAACAAGACTTCGCACGACATAGAGATGTTGTTCGAACGAGATCTCGCAACCTGCCAAACTTTCACAGTTTCCCACAAATATATTATATTTTTGCCCAGTGAAAAAAATTTCAGAAAAAAATCGGTGGAAGGACCTGACAGTAGCAAAACAGTGGTAAAATAGTAGGCTTTGAACTCAAACCGAAAAAAATGCATAAAAACTAATAATGCGAGTTACATGCAAACATAGTACCGATGTGCTCAAACATGGACATGGAATGAATAGGCGTGAAGCTACAACAAATGAGTCACAATTCCAACACATCGAAATGATCAAGAAGCTCTAATTGATAGAGATAAATCATCAAACTTTATCATAGCCATATGATAATTAAAGTGTGTGCCTAATGAACTAAACATACTACATGCACACAAATCCAGAATTTTGATGATTCTACAAACAATAGCATCAAATTGCAATGTTTCAACATTAGGATTAGTTGTACAAACCCGTTTAAATTTTTAATCCATCCAAACTCCCTTAATAATATCATATTTTCTTTGGAATGAACTAAACTAATTTGGCCCTTTTCTTAGCATATTGCATTTTCTTTTGGGCTCTTTTAAACTGTGGCTTTCACGACGAGTCAATTTTGAACTCTTGCAGCCCTTTCCCATGAATCACTCATCATTTTTTCAATTCAAATCCTCACGATAAACGGTTCTTACATGCACACTTCTTCTTAAGTCTACTTACGTATAGATGACAAGATTGAGATAAGAACGCCTCACCAAATTCAAATATGCAAGAGAAGTCAAACATTCATGTAAACTTGTGCATGTGTGTAATTATGGCATATATATAAAGTCGAATAAAAATGCATATCAACTTCGAAACAACCCCATATAAACAATGGTTTAGATCATTCTAGCATCGATCATAATGACCAAATGTCCTAACCACATGTATAAGAAACGATGGGGGGGGGGGGGGGGGTGTTCCAAGCACACCAATATGCCACATCAAACATGTAAACTCAAAAACAAAAATAGAAAATATTTTTAGCTTTTCATATTTTGACTCAAATAAAAGAAAAATCTTTTTGGTTTTTCAAAAGTTTTCTCAAAAACACAATCTTTTTGTATTTTTCAATAGTACTCAAACAAAAGAAAACTATAATACAAAATGATACACATGTCAAAATACTAGCAATGAATATATCATGAAGCAAAATAGCATATGATAAGCAAGTTAACACTATCATTCTTTAGATTTAGCATGGGAAGAATCAATTGCACCCAAATGAGAATCATGAAGTTTTATTCCTAAAGCCACTAAATCTGATTTACTAACCCAAGTAGGTGTAAAACGACGCATAGGGGTTTTGGGCACCAGGGCAACTTTATTCCTAAACTTCCTAGGACCTTGTCTAAGGTCGTAATAATAACTCCTAAGATGACCTTTCCTACCACAAAACGTGCAAATGTAGCGACGGTGGGAATGATTACCTATATGTGGACCTTTTCTAACCTTCCTAGTGTTTCTCACACGTGCGGGGGGAATGGGAACAACTCTCTCATCAAAACCTATACCTCCCCTATCTCCCTTAATTTGGATGGTGCCTAATATCTTATATAACTCTCCGACCTAGCCTCCAAATCAAACTTAACTCTGGACGAGTCTCTCAATCTCTCCTCCAACTCATGAATCCTAGACTCGAGCAAATGCCTACACTCCTCAAATGCTAAAATATCCTTTTTTTAAGGATTCCATCAAACCATGGAGATTATCTCTCTCTTTCTCCATAAACTCTAGTTTCTACCTAAACTTCTTCTCTCGTTCCCTAAGATCCTCAATTAAACTATCATTATTTTCTATGGTACGCTCATTCAACTTAGCTTACAATTTTGCATTTTCCTTTTTCACTTTCACAGTCTTGGCATACCACTCATTAAATGAAACTTGCAACTCTTTCACATCTATCTCCTCCTCTTCACTCTCTTCACCTTCACAAACATGGGATTCACTCAAAACCTCATCGGAAGTGTCATGCACATGAGAATCGTCGTCGCTCACATGACATGCCACAAATGTAAAAAATTTATGATCAATGGGGGAACTCTCTCCCTCTTCTGGATCACTATCACTTAAGCTGGCACTATAGAAAATGCGCTGCTTGCCCTCTTTCTTAAGTCTAATGGGACACTCCTTAATTTTGTGACCGTACCCCTCACACCCAAAACACTTATCTGACTCATCTCTCATAGGCTTCTCAAACTTATCCTTAGAGGTGGGATCTACTTTGTTGTTCTTGAATTTTTCAAATTTCTTGGCATCTTTTGATTACTTTTGAAACTTAATAAATTCTTTAAATTTCTTTGTCAACAAAGCAACATCCTCAAAATTAAAATCGGAATCAGAATTTGAAACTTTAATTCCCTCCTTCCGTGTTTTCAAAGCAATACCCTTTTCTTTCTTAGGCACTTTCTTGGAGGTAATCATATCGATTTAATATGATTGTAAGTCACCTACAATATCTTCTAGTTTCGTTGAATCTAACTTACCCAAGGAGTTTAAAATGGTCACTTTCTCATCAAACCTACTAGGCAACGACCTAAGGATTTTCTTAATGACACGGTTGTCGAGAATTTTCTCACCTAGGTTAAATGACGAGTTGACAATATTGGACAGCCTAGCATAAAACTTATCAAAAGTCTCACTCTCTAACATCCTAATGGTCTCAGACTGTGTAGTGAGATTTTAAAGTTTTGACGCCCTAACCGTGATAGTGCCCTCGTGAGTGAGTGCCAAAATATCCCAAGCCTCTTTTGATGTTTCACAACTCATAATTCTATTATATTCTTCCCGTGTGACATGTGAAGAAATAACGTGCAGATCCTTAGAATTATATTGTGCAAGTCTTTGTGCAGTTTCGGTCTATGACTTAATAGGCTTTAAATTAGTGACCTCGCCTATAATAGTGATAGATAGTGTCCAACCTTTCTCAACTGCTATCCCCACACACTCATCAATAGATTTTAATGCACATCTCATTCTCATCTTCCAATAAGTGTAATTAGTGCCATAAAAAATAAGAGTTCGAGAAAATTCGTTATATCAAAAATTCATCTTTAAAAATACACGGGATCACAAAACAAATACAATATGTTTTCTAGCTCTGATACCAATTTGTGGAAACGTAGGGGTAGGTGTCCTTATGTGTGTTTCAAATCAAACCAATTTTCTCAAAAATTATCCAGCTTTTAATTTAGCACCAAACCAAGTTGTGAAAACCCAATTCTTACTTTAAACCAATTTTATCTTAATTAATCCTAAACATGCATCTAATGATTAAAGCAAGTAAAGTAAAATAAAGAAAACTCACAATGTTGGATGTACGAGGAAAAAACCCAAAACGGGAAAAGAACCTCGGACGACCCAAGCCAAACAATCACTATGAACAAAGGTTTTACAAAGAAAGATTAGCCTTACTCAATGACTCGATCCCCAGGGGTCTTGATGCTCCTTCTGATCTTCTACCGTTATTCAATAGTGTCCACGCAGAAATTCAATCTTCCACGATACCTGTCCACAACACACACATCCACGTATGTCTTGGTGTCCACCGAATGGCTTTGATTCATCTACGATGTCGAACAAGAAGTCCTTTTCTTTTCTTCACCGAAAAACCGTGATTTTCAATGGTAGAACGAACCTTCTTGGTGAAGCAAGATCACATAAACATATAAGAATGATAACTCGGATATTTGCAAACTCTAAAGATGTGTTTGAGCTTTGAAACCGTAGAAAATCATGTGCAAAACTCGTACAGAAACATATACTATTTTTCCAGAATGCACACCTACGAAACTCTAATGAAAACACGCTTTAAATAAGATTTAAAAGCCGCCTAGAAAATAGTGTTGTTTGAATGACAAAGCCACATCGTTCGCGCGACATAAGCATCTCGTTTGAACGAGACTTCTTGTCATTTTAACGAGCCTGCGTGTAAGTTTGACCTTTTGATTTTTTATTAAAAGCGTCTCTTGCAAAAGAGATCTAAATAAGTCAAACTCTTTTTCGAGCTTATCAGAATAAAAACGTAGTGTAAACCATTTAAAACACTTTAAAAACATTTTAAAACATTTTTCTTTATGAAAATTACATCCTTATCTTTTATAAACACAATTCCGAGCACCATTAATTATACGCATTCATACCTGTGTGATCTCGAAATGAAATTAACTTTGAAGACGATAAAACTTGCACCAATTAAACTTTGGCTTGATTAATTATTTGAAGCTCTATCGCAACGTCTTTAATTTCTTCAATATGTCATAGACCAAGTGGGATCGAGACAAAATAAAAATCTCCCTATGAAATATTACAAACACAGTTTTGTTCACGGAATTAAGTCAAAACTATATAGGGACTCAATTGAAAATTTATGTCCTTACATAACACGAGGTAGTGATATCCTGAAAATAAGATAACTAAAATCAAACGTTTTAGTTGAAGTAATCAAAATAATGTCCAAGTGAAATCGAATATTTTTCCCCATTTTGTCTCAAATGGACAAAGCGTATACACACAGATAAGAGAGAGAAACATCAAAGCATAAAAATCAACAATATATTATGCTTCTTCCATAACCATCCCAATTGATTTAGGTAATAATTCAAACTGTATGTTATCAAAGGGTTTGGTGAATAAATTAGCTAATTGCAATTCAGTTGACAGGTAATTAATTTCGAATTCCTTTGATTCGATTAACTCGCATATAAAATGATGTCGTATTTTTATATGTTTAGTACGAGAGTGTTGAATAGGATTATCGAAAATATTAGTCCCGCTTTGATTGTCGCAATAGAGATGTAATTGTTCTTCAATAATACCATAATCTCTTTACATTTGTTTTAGCCAAAGTAATTGAGCACAACAGCTGTCCACGGCTATATATTCAGATTCGATTGTGGATAAGGAAGTACAATTTTGTTTCTTACTATTCCACCCTACCAAATTATTACCTATGTAAGAACATGCTCCTGATGTACTTTTACTATCATTGGAACACCCAACCCATCTAGCATCGGTGTAGCTGATTATTGTTCTAGATGTGTCATTTGTGTACCAAAGTCCTAAGTTGAGAGTTCCTTTAACATATTTTATAATTCTTTTAACGTAATGTAAATTACTCTCTTTAGGATTATTTTGATAGAGGTCACACACAGAAAAAACATACATAATCTCTAGACGGGAGGCAGTAAGGTATATAAGACTTCCTATCATACTAGAGTATAAGGTTGAGTCGATGGATTTTCTATGCTCATCTTTTGATAGTTTAACCGAAGTACTCATGGGAGTCCTTTTCATTTTTGATACGAACTAGAATTTTCAAAAACTTACAAAATGTTTTCGATTTGTGTTTTAAAAAGGCAATCCAGTTAAATCGAGTGAAATCATCAACCATAACGAGAATATAATTGTTTCCACAAAGTCTAACAGTACAAGAAGGACCCATTAGGTACATATAGATGACTTGAGGTTTAGTGGATAGAACTTCTTCAGCTCTCTTATGGGGAGCCTTAGCAATCTTTCCTTCTTAACAAGGACCAGATATAATATTTGATATTGGTTTGATTTTTGGAAGACCTGTAACTATCTCTTGAGAACACAATTTACCAAGACTATAGTAATTAATGTAATCCAACCTATTATGTCGTATCTCATTGTCATCCATTCTGAAATATTACAAACCTTTGTACTTGGATTGACTGTATAATAGTTATCTAGAGTATGGAGTCCTGTAATAATGCAGTCACCATTTTCATTCAAAATCTTGCAATTGTTCTTCGAAAAGGTGACAGTATGGTTGGAGTCATAAAACTGCGATATACTTAGTAAATTTACTTTAAGACCCTTTAACAAAAGAACATCCTCAAGAATAGGTAATCCTTATTCATGGAGTGTTCCTTTAACAATGATCTGGGTTGATACACCATCTCCAAATAAGGCTTTACCTCTAGAGAAGTTAGTTTTATTTGAAAGTTTGGTATCACCCCCGGTCATATGTTTAGAACATCCAGAGTCTAAATACCATCCAGACACCATGTGCTCAGCTTTGAAACCACTAATCATAATGTTACATCTCATATGGGGTAATAAATCATCTTTTCTAACCCAAATTTCTCTAGTTTTCAATTTTTGCTCATTAGCTCATATTTGATAAAACTTGCGAGCTTCAGCCTTTTCTCTAAAAGATTTTTTCACATGTTTTTGAGTATGATAGAAGGTTCGAGAATTTGTTTTAGAAAATAATCTAGTATTCCTTGCTGTACATGATCTATTAGTATTTGATATTCTCTTCCTATTATGATAGTTAGAATTCTTGTCCGGCTGTCTAGGTAGGACATAATTGTTTTGACTTCTCCTAGAATAATTAAAGTTATGGTAAACATGTGAGTGATAGATTGGTTTATATAGACATTTAGAAATACATCCATCAATAGAATGTCCAAAGACATCACGATGTGGGCAATAAAGATGGCTCGTAGAGGGTTTAGATTTAGAAACATTATTTGATAGAGGTTTGTCTAAAAATTGAACTCTATCCTTATTCCTAAAAGGTATTGGCTGAAATGACGAATCATATTTTCTAATGGGAGGGTAGACATATTTAGACTTATGTTCAACATCACGCTTAGAGTTACTTGATTCACCAATGTCTAAATTTATTGTTGCGAGTCAAAATCATTTTTCAAGGCTTGAAAATTTGGACACGTTTCAACATATCTTTTGCCACCGGACACAAACATGATATATTCAAAAGTTTTAGTTCTCTTAGAATTGTTGGGGCAAAAGCCTATTCCAGTTTTGTTGTCAGAATTGGTCTTAATTTGAGCAACATAGTCTTCAAAATATTTTGATTTATTTTCAAATTTAGCAAAAATTTTTAAGACTGTTGAAGTCTTTTCTTTAGTTTGTTGCAATTATAACAATCCCTTTATATTTCTTTTCTAGAATTTCATTTATTTCAGACAAGTCTTTTTGTTTTTGTTCAAAAGTTTTAGTCTCATTGTCCAGTATTAGACATTGATAAGTGTACACTCCAGCATTTTGTTTGACCATATGGCTTAGGGTTTCTATCTTTTGTGTAAGGTCTTTGACGATTTTTTCAAGTTTAGTGTTTCTCCTGAGAGTTTTTGAGTACAGTGTGTGAATACCTGGGAAGTCCTCATTATCGGAGTCACTAAGTGTGTAGTGTCCCCTAGAGATTTATTTTTAGGACTCACACACCCATTAGCATCAATAATATATCATTGACTTTGACTCACACACACATCGTTTTATGAATTATTAGCATTCTCAAGTAATAAGGACGTCAAATCAATAGGGAGAACATCATTAAACATAACATGCTTGGATTCCTTATCATTAGTGTATATGATTTTGGCAAAGAAAAACATATAGGGGTCAAAAGTATTGAATGACTAAGGTTCATCAGATTCTAATTCACTTGAGTCATCCCAAGTCTTGCACAAATTAGCCCTAGTGTTCTTATTTTTATTCAAATTAACTCTACATTCACTGAGTATGTGTCATATCTTTCCACATCTGTAGCATTCTGTGTTCTTAAGGTATCTACTAGGTTTGTTATTATACTCAGTCTGGTGTTTGTCAAGTCTTTTCTCATGAGGCCTATTATTATAGTGGTTTGAATAGGTAGGCTTGCCTTGTCTATTTGCAATTTTATTTCGAAATTTCATAATTTTTTTTAATTGTTTAGACATTAAGGCAATATAATTATCCAAACTCTCTAAACTACAGTCCTCATTAGAATCTAAGTCTATTTCATGTAAATGAAATTCACCTTTACTCAACTAAGAGGTAAAGATAAGATTAAAGGTAGACCATTTCTTTTGGGTCTGTATTAATTGCTTCTTGAACTCTAATTCCATTTCCACAGTTCTTAGCTTGCTACTGAGGAGTTCAGGGAGTGATGATCTATCCCCTCAATTGCATATCACTTATTGTCAAATTTTTGCAGAAGTGACCTTAGAATTTTAGAGACAATTCCCTTCCTATCATAAGTTATACCATTAGCATACAATTTTGTCATAATGTCTATCATCCTAATGTAGAAATCATCAAATGATTCAGTCTTAGTCATAACTAGATTGTTGTACAGCTAGATTAACATTTGGGTTTTAGCAGCTTTAACACGTGTGCCTCCTTCATGTGCAGTCACAAGAGTATCCCAAGCTTCCTTAGAAGTTGTACAGGAAGATATCCTCTTGAATTAATGTTCATTTATCGACATGAATAATGGAATTTTTGTCTTTGTTATTAGTAAGGGAGACCTCTTTCTCTTCTTTAGTGTATTCACTTAACAGTTTTCCAATCCTCTCATTACTTCCTTCTGCGGATGATTTAGTAGGAAACGTGTAACCATTATCAATAACATACCAGACATCAATTCCCAATGTCCCTCGGACAAAAGCAACCATCCTCACTTTCCAGTAAGGGAAGTTTGTTCCATCAAAGAGAGGGGGCTTAGACACGTTACCTAATCTCTCAAATTTCTCATCCATAGTTTGTTTTGAGAAAATAATTCCAGAAACCCTATATCTAAAAGAATTTATAAAGCCAAGCTCTAGTACCAATTGAAAAACCAACCCCTTAAGTCGTTTAATTCAAGACTAAACACTTTAAATGGCTCCAAACGATTTTTTGAATAAACTCTTTAATCAAAACAAACAACTAACACTAGATGTGTATAAAAGATTATATGAACGAGTTATTTAAGGTATAGATGTACTAATTTTGAAAAACAAAACTTATATAGGTTCTAAATCAGCACAGTCTCAAGAAGATAATGAGAGGAAAAGTAAGTATGCAAGAACACGAGATTTTAACGTGGTAAGGCCCCACCCAATTGCGAAAACATCCACAGAGGTCTCTAAACCTCAAAAGAAAAATCCACTAAAATAGAGTTAACAGATTACAAACTATATAATAAACCAAACACACAAACAAACCTAATCTAAGTCCATAATGTATACAACTCCTTTGGATTATTCTGACTCCTCTGAAGGTTATGATGTTGAGGTTGTTCTCCCAGCTTTGTAATCGCTTCTCCTTTTAGCTTTATGTCGACTCTTAAGTCAAGAATCTCTTTACCAACCCTTTTTTAGTTTTGTAGTGAGAAAAGTGTAAGTTGTGAAGTTCATAATCACATGCATGCAACCCACACACACTTATACAGACAATATTCCTAACAAATTACAAATATCGTTCTAAGATGCAGTAAGGATTTCTGAATCACAGTTTGTTTGATAGCCTCAGACTACTGATCTTTATTTTTATCCACTGATCAACAAGGAATCTTGCTATTAAAATATCCAGGATTCTAAACACTTTCTTTTTATTTGATATACACAGTTATTTTAGAAATTGTGAAATATTCATAAAAGTGTAAATCCCCAATCAAGATCTTAACTAGACTTAAGTCTGATTTTTCTCATAAACTGTAAATAGAAATGGACTTGTTTATTCTAGTTTTGAAAACAACATGTAAGAGTAAAATCAACCAAGAAATGAAGGTTTCTTGAAAAGAGAAATCAATCTAAACAAGTTATACATGAGATGTTTGGTTCTTCACAAATACAAAATCACTCAAGCTCACAAAGGTTTTTTTGAGAAAAATTGGACGGTGTTTGATTAGGGTTTTCTTTCTCCCTCTCTCTCTCTCACACACACACTCTCTCTCTTCTCTTTTTTCTCTCAATTCTCAAATGAGCCAAAGACTGATAACGTTCCCGACTTGGTTTCTATTTATACTAGTCACAGAAGGATCTGGAAGGGTTGGTTGATATTAATGGCTGAGATTGAATATAACACAAACGATGTATATTTAATGGCTTAGGATTCACCACCATTAAACGCGTTGTGATTGGTTCTCTCAACTATCACAAGGATTATTTCAGAGACAAGCAAGCCGTTGATAACTAGTTATCTAAGGGGAAGAATTATGTCTTAATATTGTGAGAGGAAACAAACACAAATCCAATCGCTCACTAGATAACACGTGTAAGGCAAGGATGAGCTCCTAAACGTGTGTTTATAAGTTTTAAAAAATCTCATTTTCCACCACCGAAGTCTCTGTCGCTTTCGGATCCTATCGAAACATGGTTTTAGAAAGAATATAAATTAATAAATCAACCCATAACATTTTTGAAACCAACTTTTAAATGTTTAAAAATGTTTTTAAAGTTTCTAAAAATTATTTAGAAAATCCCAAATATTATTTAAAAAAATATTTTGATGGGAATTAACACACACACACACACACACCTAAATTATAGTGAATGCAATGAATGAATGCAATCCTAGGTGAAGTGTTGGTATTATACCTTTGCGACTATTATAGGAATTGATATGTAGTGTCTGAAGCTCTTTGGTAGAGTAGGATATCACTCAATTTTGTCACTATTTCCAAACAAGACAAGCTCCTATATAATGTAGACTCAAGTGAGTCAAAGGTATAACACGCTTTAATTTTTTGCCTATTGGGGTAGTTGATGTTTGATCATACCATATCTCTTTAGTCGAGATCCTTATTATGTATGGGTGTTTTAGATTCATGATATTTTTGATATATGCGGTTATTCTATTAGATACTTATTTATCATCATATGTGTCATGTCCATGTTTAAATTTTATTCATGTATCTCTTTATGAAACTTTTACTCCTATCATGTTTTACATGCTCCACATGTTTCATATGTTTTTCTTTGCCATGATTTAGAAGATTCACTCTTTGTATTCTTAGCTTTAGGGGGAGAGATATTATGACAACCCCCATTTTCCACATAATAGTTAGCAAGGAAAATATAACGAAGATGGGGCTTATCACAGTTGGTATTATAGCATCTAGTTTCCATTATCCTTAGCATCTGTGTTTCACTCGTTATGTCATGCGTTGCATTCTTTAATATGCATAGCCCTATGTTCAGGAATTGTTTTATTCTTTGCTATTTGTTATTAATGAAAGTTGTATTTTCTTTCAGATGAAAAATATTCGGTGTGGTAGACCATTACTCATGATCAACGAGGCTGTAGAAATTAGGACTCGATAGGAGTAACAACTAAAACCAAAGCCACAACCGACAGCACCCGTATCTACGATAGTAGACATATCTACTATAGTTACCCAGGCAGTGTCTATGGCGATGGATGTTATGTTACATCACTTCTAGCCATAGTCATTGCCACTTCCACCAAAACAGGTGGTCTTATTAGTTCATCCACAAATTTCCATTTGGGAGAGAGGGATGGAATCTTTTGCCAAGGGCCAAGCACCTGAGTTTGTTAGGAGTACTGATATTACCATAGCATGCCAATAGAAGATGTATATTCAGAGGCATTTGAGAATGGTAGAGTGCACAGATGGGCACAAACATATGTTAGCTTCTTTTAGATTGGTAGGAGCAGCCCTAGAATAGTGGGAGTCAGTCACCCCACTAGAGGAGCGTTACAGGATGACCGATGTTGAGTTTTGGGTAAAGTACAATGATAATTATTTCCCAATCACAGTGAGGATAAAGATGAAGAAATAATTAATGGATATCTAGCAGGAGAACCGTACCATAGAAGAATATGAGGAGGAGTTAATCACACTATAATTATTTGCCTTGGATGGGGGTAGACATCAGGGAAAAAAATGAAGATGTGTATAATGGCGTAAGACGGGCACATTAGGAAGTCCCTCACGGGGAATCCATCTTTTACCACTTATACGCAGATGGTTAATTTTGCCTAACTACATTCTCAAGATCACAAGTCATTTCAAAAGACTAAGGGTGAGAAAAGGTCCAATTTAGATTCACCGAGCCATTAAGGTAAGACAAATGAGAGTAGTACTCGGGGTACCAAAAGTTTAAAGGGTCTAAGTAAAGAGATAATTTTAAGAGGAATATATTGGTGATATGGAAAATTACCTTGCCCAAGCTACGGTTGGTTTCGAGTTCGAGACATAGGAGCAGCCTCTTAATATATGGGGGTAAGGCTAGCCGACATCTACCTCTTTCAAATCATGCAGTTAAGGGAGAGCCTTGTGCACTGAGTATGACATTTTATGGGTCTTGATGATCAAAATAAGAAAAGCCATCAATCCAAAGGTCATCAGTTCCAATATAGCCATTACGGACTAGGACAACAGGCGAGAGGCTAGCAGGACCAATGGTAATAGTGTCGTAGCCAATAAGGGAAACAACAGGATATATAGTTATTGTAGGGCCAATATTTCACCTACGTGGCGTTAGGACATATGACAAGTAAATTCCCTAAGGGAAATCGTGGGGCACAGGACCAGAGGGTCAATGTGGGTATCAAGCACATTAAGAGTAGCATCCGTAGTGGTCATCCCCATATGTTGTAGTAGTGCCAATACTACTAACACCACTAGCACCACTCGCCCTGCCTAAGGGGCAATAACAGTTATAATCGAGTGTGTGTATAGTGTCAAATATAGAGAGGCACTAGCACCAGCGCATGCAGTAGGGGGTATATTTCCTATCATTGTGCATGCGAGAGGAATTTTATTCTATACCAGTGCATCGCATTCACTCGTTTGCACTAGCTTTGCTCGTCCATCGATGATGGTAGTCTTAGTGTCAGTCATAATACTTAACATAGACTCACTCGTAGGTAGAGGGGCATCCATATGATCCGTATGTAGAGGTATAGGGGAAGACATTTGAAGACTTAGGTTCACAGCCGACCTACTTGTTTTAAATATTTCATAGTATGACATTATCCTAGGGACGGATTGGTTAGCCATTTATAGAGATTGTGTGGGTTGTTTTGGGAGGTCCAACGTCTTTTCCATTCCAGGGAAAGAGACGTACTTGGTTGTGATTCTATTCTCGGAAGGAGGGTCAGTCATGCATTTATATAATATTGAGGAGAAGACTTCTAAGGCCGTCATTATTTTATTAGACTCTATATCGACTGTTAGGTAATTCTCATATAAGTTTCAAGATATTATGAGATTACCATCGAAAATAGAGATTGAGTTTATGATTGATTTGGATTCAAGTACGAGGCCTATGACCCATGCACCATATTGTATATCTCCTTTATAAATAAGAGATCTTAGGGACCAGATTCAGCAGCTGGTGGGTCACGTATTATTCAAAGGAGTACTTCTCCTTGGGGTGCTCAAGTTCTATCTATGAAGAAGAAGGATGGATAATTGAGGTTGTGTATTGATTATCAAGAGTTGAGCAAGGTCACCACATGAAATAAGTTTTTGTTACCCCGTATCGATGACATGTTCAACCAGTTGAGGGGTGATTTCTACTTTTTAAAGATTAATATGAGATCTGGGTATCATCAGTTAAAGATTCAAGATCAGAATGTTCTGAAAACAAAATTTCTGATGAGATATAGGTATTACGAGTTCATGGTTATGTCTGTCGATCTAACCAACGTGCCAATAATGTTTATGCACATGATGAATACTCGGATCAGTTTCTCATAGTGTTCATAGATAACATATTGATTTGTTCTTGATCTACATATGATCATGCTCAATACTTGCAGATTGTCATATAGACATTACAAGACCATTAACTTTATGCTAAGTTCAAGAATTATAGATTTTGAATGAGGGAGGTTAAATTTTTGGGCCATATCATGTTTGATATGGGTATATCAATCGATCTATGTAAGGTTTCGACAGTGATGGATAGGGGGAAGCCTATAACACCTAGAGAGGTGCGCAGTTTTTTAGGTTTGTCCGGGTACTATTGTTGATTCATTCAGGGCTTCTTGAAGATAGTCGAGCCTTTGACAAATTTAACGTGAAAAGTTTTACCATTTATTTGGGATGATTCATGCCAGTGGGTTTTTGATAAGTTGGAGGTCAAGTTAACTTCAGGTCTGATGTTCTCTTTACCTTATGGAGGGATAGACTGTATGGTTTTTACTGATATGACCTTGCTGGTACTTGGGGTGAAATTATGCCGAAGGAGAGGATGATAACTTATTCTTCGCTAAACAATAAGCCTCACTAAGGTAATTACCCCACCTATGATCTGGATTTGGAATGAGTATTGTTTGCACTAGGTATTTCGAGATATTATCTTCTGGGAGAGAGATTCTAATTATTTATAGACCATAAGATTTTACAATATTTTTTCACATAGAGGGAGTTGAACATGAGGTCGCGTAAATGGATTGAGCTCTTGAAGGATTATCAACTTGATATTTGGTATCACATGAGCAAGGAAAATGTGGTGGTAGACGCCTTAAGCTGTTAATTGATGATTGAGCTAGCGGGGGTGTGGAAGGTGAAACGAAGTTCAATTCACACAGATAATGAGTTGTAAAGCGCATTTATTACAGTTCAAACCATCACACCTAAGATTATCATTCATCTCATAAAGGTACAAAAGGTGCATTATTTTGTTAGGATAAAATCAGATAGCTATTAGCAGAGGGAGTGGAGTATTACTCGATTGGTTCTGAAGGACGATTACGGTTCCACGGTAGGTTAGTAGTTCTCGATGATGAGGAGTTATGATGGGAAGTTTTGACTGCGATGCATGGGTCACATTTTTTGGCACATATTGATGGGGATGAGATGTAACAGGATATGAGGCACCAGTATTGGTTGACAGGCATAAAGAAGGACATCGCGATTTTTGTGTGAAAGTGTGCCATGTGCCAAACGGTAATGGTAGACTATTTGTGACCAGTAAGTGTTCTACAACCTCTCGAGATTTTGATTTGTAAATGGGAGAGAAATTTCATGTATTTCATCATATGGTTACTTATGTCACATCGGAAACATGATGTCATCTAGGTGATTGTGGACCGTTTGACAAATATGGGGCACTTTTTTTCCAATTTGGACAGATTATACTTTGGAGCAGTACACCAATCTCTTCCTTATAGAGATTGTGAAGTTTCTTGGTGTACCACTTAAAATTGTTTTGAATAGGTGAAAGATGTTTATCTCCCACTTTGGGAGGTGTTACTTGAAGGCATTAGGGACATAGTTGAGGTTGAGTATCTCATGTCACCCACAAACGAATAGTCAGACGATGCAGCTGAATCAAATCTTGAAAGATGTGTCACAAATTTTTATCTTATACTTTAAAGGTAGTTGAGATAGTACTTACCATTGGTGGAGCACGCTTACAACAATAATTACCAGTTCATTATGGGCATTACTCCATTCGAGTCATTGTGGAGACCTTATCGTTCACCATTTGGTTACTTAGAGGTGGGGAATAATAAGCTTCTTACACTAGAGTTCATCCAAAATACCTCATACAATGTGGAAATGATTAGTGGTAGAATTTAAATCACCAATAATTGGCAAAAAATTTATATAGATGCGGAGAAAAGGCAAATAGATTTCGAGGTTGGAAATCAAGTGCTACTAAAGGTGTCTCCCATGAAAGGAGTGATGTAATTTGGAAAGAAAGGGAAGTTATCTCCCCATTATGTGGGACCATTCCTTATTATTGAGAAGTTTGAAATAGTAGCATATCGCTTATCCGTTACAGATCCCTTGCAGTGGATACACGATGTTTTTAATGAATCAATGTTATGAAGATTCCTTAGAGACGAGGTAGCTTATTAGTACATAGATATTAATGAGAAAGAGCTTCATCTCGTTCTGAGTTACTAGAAGAGGCTTGTGCCTATTTTGGACATGGGGAGCATAAACTTCATTCCAAGATAGTTCCTTTAGTGCATGTCTAGTGAGGGAGCCACATTCAGGATGAGTCAACGTAGAAAAGTGGGGGGTGACATGCGAGAGAAATATCCACAAATCTTCCAGACAGGTACTTATTGAATTTCAAGGACGAAATTCCTTTATTTAGGGGGAGAATGTAATATGGTGTACTTTTATGTCATTTTATTGGTAGAAAATAATAAATTAGAAAGAATAAATTCTAATGAGAATTAACAATTACTTGAGATATTGGGTAATTTACATTGTGCATATGTAGATGATAATTAAATATGCATGCCATATGATTTGTTTGTACCGCATGATTTGAATATTTAGATGATAATTAAGTTTTCATGTTTTGTGAATTATTTATACCACATGTTATTATAATTAATAAGTGTAATTAATGAGATGGACTATAGGCGATTAACGTATAAAATAATTGGGCATGTCATTATATTTTATGTCTAGAGGTTTTACCATATGATTTGAGGAATAATTATTTTGAGTGGACTATGTGGTGATATTAAAGCTCGTTTGTTTATTTTAAACGTCTTAAGTAGGGCCCGAGGTAGTTTACACTTAGGTGGTATTTTTAGCAATTTTGGGTACCATTTTGGTCTCTTTTAAGGGACTGAAATTAGGCCTCATTAAGAGATGCGGGAATTAGAGTCTTTAAAAGGGCCAATACTCTTTCATTAATGATATATTATTAACTAAACGAAACCCTAGCAACCATAAGCTCATGGGATAATTAGAGAAATATTGGAGAGGAGAAATCAAAGGAATTTAATAGGGGATTCTCCAATTTTCAAAACTAAGGCAAGAATTTTCTTGCAACATCATTAATTACTATGTAATTAATTTATAATCTTGTTATTATCATGTAGATTCTTCCCATGTAGATTTTTTGGTTTTGGACTTATGTCATTCAATTCTTATTATCTGAATCATCTTATTGTTGGTACTAAGTAGAATTAGTTATCAATTAATCTCGTATTAAAAGTTAATATTTTGGTGATCAAACATGAAATTGATGTAGTATAATAATTGGAAATCGTGTTAGAATCCATGTTCTAGGATTTATTCACATTTTTGAATCAAATCCATGTATTAACTTGAAGGTTTAACCTGAAATTAAAAGGGAATCGTTAACCATTGATGTTTCAGTTAAAGAGGTGACCTTTATTGATTAACCCTTAAAATTGATGAATTAATCTATTTATGATGATTAGGAACCAATGGAAACTTGTTCCCATATTAAAATTTAAGTTTAGTGTTATTGAATTGAGATTTTATACATTTAGAACTCGTTAATGGAAGTTGGGGAAGAAAACCATTTATTATTAGACAAATCTAGGCCTAATTCCCACCGCAAATCAATTCAGCCCTGGAGCAAATCGATTCAACCATTGAGTTGGACTAGGTAAGGTTGAGGGAATGGATCGTGGAGTTATTCTAAGATGATTCAATTATATAATAGGTTGTACATTTAAGGAATGATTAATATAATACATAAGTGGAGTTTTATAGCATGAACCTAAAGGCATAAATTATTATAATTATAGTGAAAATTTAATAAAGGAGAACATTAAGTTATAATACAATCCAACATTGTGGGATTCAATTAGATCAAATGGACTCATGAAATGTGAGATATCCTACATGATAGTTACATATATTGTGTGTTTTATATATGTGTATTCTATAATTATGTGAACATACATTTACTTGTGGTGAATCTATTGATTAGGGGTTTACGTTTGACATCGAGACCGTGTACCACGCGCTGAATGAGACAGGAAGGATGTAGTGGAGGTCAGTATATTAGATCATATGTTAATAGGTGTCACCCCTTTGTGATAAGAGAAGGTTGGTTGACTGGAGCCATTAGTTAGGTTAGGTATAGGACCATTAATTGTGCTACTTCATTATGATCACCCCTTTGTTTATTTATATATTTCTTCTTAAGACGTTAGGTGATGGACTTGTACAAACTTATCGATAGAGGAAAGACTTGGAAACCGAAGGTAGTGGCCTTCGTGTGATGTAATAAATACTGAGAAATAACTAATATAGGCAATTGATAATAAACTCGATGTTACATAAAATGCATCATGTGATTTATTTGTATATTTTGGGGGTGATGTTGTGGGGGTTAGTATTAGGGTTGTATTTTTACACACATAGGTAGTTAGATCCATGTTATGTGATAGTTAGTTGTAATTAATTCTTTATGATGGTGTTGTGACTAGTTATCATGGTATGACTTGGGTCGGGTAATGCGTGTAGTATTTCACTTAGATAGATGAGGGGTGAGATACTTATTGCATGTGAGAGTCGATGGGTAGCATGTATTGTAAAGCAATCTCATGATTATTTATTGATATGGAACTTAGTTATTGCAACTTTAGGGCTTTGAGCCAAAATTTCAAAAAAATGTTTTCTAGGTTTACTTAAGTCAGATCAACAAGGTTTAGGAAAGATCATACTTGCAGCTCCACTTTGCGTATAATATTTAAGTCTTTTAATTCAAGCATAGGTTGCTATTTATTTTACTTTCAGTTAATTTTGTTTCAGAGTTTTGTATGTGCATAACCTCGAATTTATTATTTAGTTAGTTTTTATGCAGAGTCGTGATGAGTAGACATTTCATATGTTTAGTGATGATAACAGAATTGGTATCACCAGATAAAAGTGTTGAATAAGCTCACACCAGTTCAATAATGGAAGAAATATAGTTATATAACAATAGAGAGAGATTAGACAAAGAGGAAGTAAACACTATAATTAAGTGTTTCAATCTATTGAAGGCCTACATCCACTGTGCAAGTGTGTGAAGTCCACTAATACAGGCTCTAATGGCCTTAAGATACATACACTCAATCTTTCTCTCTATAACAGTAAGTTTGACAGAGTTTTAGTAGGGTTTTCAATATGTTTCCCCTTATAATATAGAAGATGAAGTGTATTTATAGTGCTTGGGGGGGTGTAATGCACCCCAAGCATATAATCAACATGTGCATGAGGAGGCTCCCAATCATAAGTTTACACATGTCCCTCACACATATAGCCAATCATGAAGTAATATTCCCTTATGTGAGGGTACAATCTTGTTGTAATAGAATTATCCACATGGGATTTTCCATCTTGGAACTTTGTATTTCTCATATTGTAGATGTCATTTGGTGAGGTCTCGGCCTGGTCGAGTACGAAACTCCAATGTAGCCTTATTTGATATTCTGGTGGAAGTGAAGCCTCGACTGAACACATCTGGTCGAGACCTGTCTATACTGATGAAATGCTAATTGGAGTCTCGACTCACGAGATTGCCGAGAGTATGCATAAACGAGTTCGACCCTATTTTCGACGAGCCTTAGGTAGTCTAGGTGGGATCTTTGGCAACTCGATTGTTGACCTTTCTGACTTTAATCTTAGGACGAGGTCAAACTTGGGCATATCAATCACCCCCAATACCTTATCCATGAGTGTGAAGAGGTGGGTGAGGGATACAGGTTGGAGTAGTCATGATGAGATGTTTCTGATGTGTCGGATGCTTACAACTTATAGAATGGGAGAGTGACACATGCCCTTGTTCTGATTGGGAATCATCTTCCCCAAGTTTGATTTGATAGTTGGGTGCTTAGGGATATGAAACCTCAATGATGATGTGTGTTGGGAAATGTTCTTGTCCATTTAATGTTATTTAAACCTCTAATTCTCTCTTTCCTCGGTTTAACCAAAAATTTCCCACTTCAAGTTTTCTGCAAACGCCATTAAAAACCACTTCAAAGATTCTTGATTCCCTCAGTTTTCAAGGTTTTTCGGCCTCACTTCCCTTTTAAGAGGTTTCCTCTTCTCTAGGTAACAACTTTCTTATCACTTTTCTGGTTTTCTTCCTTCAGTTTTTAAATGTTTATGCAATTTCTTTTTTCGACGAGTTTTCTCTCTTCGGCAAGATTATTGGGGGGATTTAGGGGTTAAACCCCCGATTTTTGTTTTCTCTTTTAGACAATTAGTAGTGGTAGAGGTTGTGTTCACTAGGTTTGGGGGGTAAACCACCATAGGAAGGTTTCTAAGGCCCGTCTCCAATCATCTTCTCTGGTGGGTCTTTTGTGTAGTTCTTAGTTGTTCTTATCGGAAACGATTAAGTTTCCATCCTTAGATCCTTTACTCAACAAAATTCAAAGTTGCAACTTATCTTCCCCCTTTTAGTTTTGAACCAAGTTGAGTCTCGTCCTGTTAATGTTAAGACAGTTGTATAAACTAGCCGAGGAGTTTAGAAGCCTTAAAGAGAGGTATTTTGAATAAATTAGGAGATAGAGGTTAAGGAAGCCTAAATGTGTAAATATGAGGATTGTCCTATTAGTCCCATTTATCCTCTCCTACTAACTGTCATTCATCCTACAGTTCTTGAGTTGAGTGACTCCACATCCAAGTCGTTGTCTTTTACAGACGACAATATGTCCATCTCTCACTAGGCTAAGAGTGTTGACTTATTTGATGAAAGGTCTGATGTAGATGAATCCAAGTCGTCGTCTTCTCATGTCTCATCCTCTTAGAGGGTCGAGACATCAGATCAATCTGACTCCTCTATCCAGATTTTTAAGCCTACTGTCGCCATTACACCTCCAATAAATTATATCCCTCTCTCGATCGCAACGAGAGACTACTTTGTCCTAAACTTCCCAAGTGGTGACCCAAACAATCCCCCGACCGAATCACCAGAAGACAGTGGTGAGACATTGAACTTGACACTTATGTCACTGAGTCCTATGAAAGAACTGTCTCTGAGGCTGATCTTCTGATTTGGAGACACCTTTATGGCATAGGACCCTCCATTTCCATGAGAAAACCCTCTGAAGATGAGAGAGCCTTTCACGGATGAGAGTGTGAGGTCTGTGTCTATGAGTAGATGTTTAAGGTAGACTTCTAGCTGCCTATTCACCTGATTATACAAGATATCCTAGATTGTTTAGGTATTGCCCCATTTCATCTTTCTCCTAATGCCTAGAAATTTATTCTCGTCTTCATTGTTATATAGAAGATAGATCACAAAACTGACCTTCCTATTAATATTTTTATGGCTTGCTATATTGTCTCATCCTCCAAAACTCAACCAGGGTACTATGATCTCGTAGCTAGGAAATCTATAAACAAATTTCTGTTAGTTATCGAAACCTTTAATCATAACGGGAAGCCTCGTTCCTTTTTCATCTCTAGGGCTTCAGAATTTTATCCCAATGTTGTTTGTGGCACATCTGAGCCCAGAACTCCTCACTGATGAACCAAGGTCTCTGCATCGGCCAAACTTGATCCGAGATTGAACCCCGAGGATACTAAAAAAGTTAAGAAATTTTGTAAACAAGGTGATGGTGGTCGTCTTGTTAAGTTTGAGATGCTGATGACCCCATACTCCTTCACTCAGATATGTCTAGGGTTTAACCCCCTAACTATGCTGCATAAGTGATTTTTCTTATCAACTGTTGTGTCATATCTTTTAATTTTTCATTGCTAACCTCCTCCATTTTTACAGATCATGTAGACAACATACAACATCACATTTGGAAGATGGTGGTGCCAAACCTTATAAATCTTATCGGTAAACATGGTAAGAAGTTTGACACCCCTATTGCCCCAACTACCAAGTCCATTGTGGGTGGTCCTAACCGAGACGACGATGCTGGGATAAAAAGGAAAGGACGAGCAGACGACACTACTGTTCACTGTCCAACTAAGCAGGTTCATCATGAGAGGTCAACCCTCATCTCCACATATGAGGATTTTGTAGCTCGTCTTTATCAATTGAAACTAGATGATGAGAGGGTCATGGGCCATGTTAAAAAGGAGGTGGATTGTGTCGCTCTCTCATCTCTGAGGGTGAAGCGCTTGCTCCATTCCTTGGACGTGTCTTTGCTCACTGAGTTTTCTATCCATAGGGATGTTAAGATATTTTTATAGACCAGTCAAGTGTTGTCTCTTTAGTCCCATATCATACTGATTCATATGTGCACATTTTTTGTTGCAGAGTGTAGTTTCCCTCTATTAGATGGGAAATTGGATCAACAAGAAGCTTCCCTTGATTCATAAGGGGAAAGATTCATGTAACACCCCTAACTTTTATGGATATTTAAATTACATAAGTGGGTGTAATTTGAAAATTTGAGGAAATCACAGTGAATAGTAATTTTGGAATTTATGAGTATAATTTGATAAATTGAGAATATAAAGTACGTAGTAAATATTAGTTTGCAAGTGTTGGATTAATATTTACATGGGTTATATTTTCTTACGGGACTAAGTATATGATCTCGATTATTTTAATTACATATCGCAGTTGGGTAAAGTGACGAAGGATAATAGTTTATTTGGAAAAATGCGTATTAAGATGTGTTGGGTTAATTAGTGACATTACACCAAAACAAGCTTTTAGTAACAGCATTTTTTGTGTATTACTAACAGTATTATACTATTATTATTTCTCACAACACAATACCGTTACTAATATTTGATAAGTGTTACTAATATTATTTAAATATTTTAAAAGTAATTTAAAAAAAATTAATTAGTTAGCATTCTCACAACACAATACACTCTAGCATTCACGAAATGTCCCCGACTCAAAGAAATTGTCTTTCTCTAAAATGCTCTAGCGTGACCTAGGGTTTGCTTTACCTCTTCTCCAAATCGTAATCTTCTTCCTCTTCTCCAATACGCGATCTTCTACAAAATGCTCTAGCGCGACCTAGCGTGACCTAGGTTTTGGAAGAAGTCTCAGTTAGCATGACCTAGGGTTTGGAAGAATCGCAACCTAGGTTTTGGAAGCATTCGGCGCTCACATCACAACCTAGGGTTTGGGATTTGCGATTTTCTTTCATAAGGTAATTATCTCATTCATACGAGATTTGTCTAGAACGTTCTAATCGATTTACTGTTCATAAGAGATTTTTTGTTGGGTTACAAGTTTATTTTTTGGTAAAATGCAATGTATTTTTGTTATTGTTGTTGGGTACATACTTTTTATATTCTTTGGTTCAAGGTTTTGATTATTATTTTGTATTAAATCCAAAGCTTATAATTTTTTTTATATACTGATTTATAACATTACTAGACTTGGTATTTAATACCCTGTTTAAGAAAATGATTTTTTTATACACTGATTTATACTGTTAATAAACATAATTGTATACAACTAAGGAAATTTCACCCCTCACCTAAACTTTAAGGTTTGTTCTAACAAAATTACATGTTCTAACTGTGATTTTTCTTATGTGTATCAATAATTCTATTTTTTGTATATTATCATATAACTTGTGTGTTAACCATATTTTTTTGGTAGTGCAGAATGTCACAAACATTGAACAAAGAGTGGATGAATGAGAGGAATAGAATAAGTGAGGTGTACACAAATGGAGTTGCGTATTTTATTAATTTTGCAATTGCAAACAATGGCCATAAATTCTCGACCTTTCCTTATCCATGTGTTAAGTGCCGAAATAAGAAGCGTCTTACTGCGGTATATATCAAGGGTAATTTGATAATGCATGGTATAGACAGGACATATACTACGTGGGTTTTACATGGTGAAACACTATCATCGAACCTAATATGTCCCGTAGTAGATACTATTGATTGTTGAGGACATGATGAAGCTGATAACAATGACAATGAAAGGTTGCGAAACTTAGTTGACGCATGTTACGGAGTGCGCGAACAACATTGTGTAGAATCTGATCAGGAAGGATTCTCTAAAAAATGGTATGTCGATAATGAGAAGTATGATCAATATAATAAATTAGCGATCGAGAAATTGTACCCTTCATGTGAGGGTCCTGAGACTACTCTCTCTGCAATTGTTGAATAGCATAATTTGAAAAAGCAGTTTGGTTGGTCGGGAAATAGCATGACGTCTCTCTTGTCAGTTTTAAAGAGGTGGCTTCTAAAAGGAAACACATTACCAGAAAAATATCCGCACATGAAGAGAATGATGAATGACCTAGGGATGAAAGCAAATTACATTCATGCTTGCGTTAACAACTGTATTTTATACTGGAAAGAGAATGAAGATTTGGAGGAATGTCCTCACTGTGGAGAACCAAGATATGTAGTGACCTCGGAGAAAGGGAAAGGGATATGCAAAGAACTGATGAAAGTGTTGAGACATTTCCCTTTAATTCCAAGGCTAGTGAGATTGTACACTATACCATGGATAGCGCATGAAATGACATGGAACCATCGGGCAACAAATTCATGGTATTATTAGCGACATCCTTGTAATTCATCCCAATGGAGAATGCTAAAAAGTAGATGGCCCAATTTCGTCGAGGAAGGGAGCAATGTTTGGCTTGCAATATGAATTTTAGTGTAGTATGAATTTTAGTTAAGTAACTCGGATGGAGATTTTGAGTGCACGATTGGTTTCGGTATGGCCAAGATGGTCCGAATAGAGTATCTGGGGGGCAGTTTTTAGGTTCCGAGGATTTTTGGACCAGTAGGGACTCGCAATTGAGTAAACGAGTCATTTTTGAGTTTATGAGGGATAAACACATATCCTCTCTTATAAAGGCATGAGAGAGAGAGAGAGAGAGAGAGAGAGAGAGAGAGAGAGAGAGAGAGAGAGAGAGAGAGATAAAGAGAAAAGAAAGAAAGAGAGAAAATAAATAAGAGAAGACAGGAAGGTAGAGAGGAAGAAGAAAGGGAATTCCAACCCAAACTCTGTGGGATTCAACTCGAGGTCGTCAGATTTTCTCTGCCAGGAAAGTGTTTACTTGCTTTATTCTTTTGAGTGTGTATCACATATTATACTTGGTGTTAATAAACTATAAAGATTTTCGTGTTGGGTTTTCTTGAATCGAAACGGGTTTTTCAGAAGCTGAACGATGTGGAAACCCTACTTTTTATATCTATTTCGGTTAGCTATGCCCAATTAAATTAAAGCGGAGGGTCAATATGTTGGCATTAGAAACAAAATTTAAATAAACGCAGTAAAATAAACATGTACACTCTCATACGTGTAACCGCATCACATCATAACAGCTATAACAAGTGAAACAAACCCATAACTATTAACTATAATAATCCGTCAGTAATCTCAAACTGAAAATATAAAATGCCAATACATGTGACCCAACACCAAATGGGAAAGAGTAATAAAAAAATTATCTCAAATCACAAGTATAAACAAAGTGATATTAATCTATGATACCATCCTTAAGAAAAGGGAAACGAACGTCATTAATTAAAATAGAATAACTCCACGGTTTAAGGAATCCTAAAATTGATATGATCTCATTAGGCTTCGTAGTCTATTGTCCAGTGGGACGAGGACTTGTCATATATTGTGTATATTGGAAAGGAGCAAGAAGAAAGATAGACAAACGTCAAAGCAAGAAAACAAGCTATAAGATTATAAGATGTACTTATAATGAAAGCACACTAGTCATTACTCGTCTTCAGTAATTACGTTGTTCAATTACCCAACCAATGCTCCTATGCCGTGACTACCCAACCCAAACTCGAGTAACGTGTAGTCTCATATCGTATCATGATTAATCATTATTAATCTCATTTAAGTATTTAATGTATCAAAATATTTTCTTCAAGTATAGTATCTAATGCATCGATTCGGGATATTACTTTAAGACACAAGCATAATATCTCACACAACAAGTCATATCGGGTCACTATCGTTACTTGGGGGAACAAATCATAACACTAGGCCTCCACACGAATTTTCCCCATTATTACGGGGCAAGGGCAATAATACTAAGTCCTAAATCACATGGCATTTCAAGGTCTTTCTATCCGACCCGCGTTATAACCATGTGTCCGGTTTCGGTGGTTTATCTCCGACACGGCACTCGAGCGGAACCTAAGCGGATCAATCACAAAAAAATCGCATTCAACATGTGCCTACGTCGACCGGAGGACCACTCTCGTGTATACTCGATAATATACATGTATAATAATTTCACGCTTCTGTATATATACAAACGTGTCAAGTCTCTTACTCGAGTTATAGAATAGTCATTATTGACAATATAACATAATTTACATCATTAATTTACTAATTCAACATCAAATCATTTCAAGGTTATATATCCCTAATAACCATAAGTATGTGATCAAGTTAGGATATTAGGCACAGCACCACAATTATCTTACTAACAACATGAAAAACATTATCACTTTTATTTCAGCAACATGCTGCCCAGAATTTAAAATGCAGATTCGAGGCTCTTCCGATCCGTTTTTGGAGAAACATAAAACTACAAAGTTGTTCGGAACGTGATTTTCTATAAGGACTCACCATCACGTTACCATAGCCTGCATAAAACAGACCCGAAACTAACATATATTATTCGCCCCTCTTTTCGACAACTTTATGCCCAGAATATTAAAACGTCTATTTAAGGCTTTTTCGATCCGTTTTTGGAAAAACTTAAAACTAAAAGTTGTTCGAATGTGATTTTCTACAAGGAAACGTGAGCACGCTACCATATCCTGCTTCAAACAGACCCGAAACTAACATATACAGTTCGGACCTGTTCACGACAACTTTCTGCGCATAATAATAAAATGCCGATTTGAGGCTTTTTCGATCCTTTTTTGGAAAAACTTAAAACTACAAAGTTGTTCCGAATATGATTTTCTACTGGGTATTGCGGACGAAACATCAATTTTCGAAACCCAAACAACTCAAAACAGTTTTTAATATGACAATTTACTTAATTTCATAGATTTTTAAAATTCAAGAGGTTGTTCTACATCTCAATCCCTATAATGATGTTATTGCATTTGAATCTACATGGATGATGATCCTAATACATTGCATATCATTTTTAACATCAATTTCATATTAATTTAGGGATCCAAATGCATGTTCATGTGAAATTTCATTATAGATACATAATATACACATATAGGTTATTAACTTGCCTTAAATTGTATGGAGAAATTGAAATCCTCGTGAAATCATCTTAGCTTTCTTCTCTTATCACTCTCTCTCTCTACCAACCCCTAGCCCCCTTTTGTGAAATGAATTAATGAAGACTTCTTCTCTTCTTTTCTATTTATACCTAGGGTTAGTTTATTTTTAAAAATGCCATTGCGCCAAATTTAACCCTCTCGATCATTTTACGCATTAATTTGCTTCTAATATTTAAGTCGCACATTCGTATTTCAATGAATTCATTTTCATTTTTCATTTCCAAACATTTTGAATATATATACTGACATAGTTTCATTTTCCAAACATTTTGAATATTTTTTTTTTTAATTTCAATTCAATAAAAAATGCGGGGTATAACATTCTCCCCCTCTACGAATGGAATTTCTTCCTCAAAATCCAAATTAAAATAAATCAAGTCAAGTCAAGTAAGGTAGTTCCGCACGTTCCTTCGATGAAGAGATATGGGTGACTAATTCTCAAGTCATCATCTCTCTCCCAAGTGGCCTCAGACTCATCATGATTACTCCATATAACACGAACGAGAGGAATGACTTTTGACCTCAACTGCTGCTCACGACGATCTAGGGTCCTTATCGACCTCTCCTCGTAGCTCCCAATGGGCTGTATCTCAACTCCGTTTAAATATATGTGTAGGTGTGAGTCCTCGGGACGTAAGAACTTCCTCAACATGGATACATAAAAAAAATATCATGTACCCACTGGAGCTAGTAGGGTAGGGATAAACGGTAGGCAACTGATCCCACCCCGGCCAACACTGTAAACGGACCCACGTATCGCGGTGAAAGCTTCCCTTTGGCACCAAAATGAATAACGCCTCTCGTGGGTGAGACCCTCAACAACACTTGGTCCCCAACGGCAAACTCTAACTTCCTTTGCCTTATGTTAGCATAAGTGTTTTGACGATCTTGCGCGGTCTTCATCCGTGCATGAATCAAGTCAACCTTCTCCGAGGTCTCCCTAATAATATCCGGACCCAACATCGGGTGCTATCCAAACTCCAACCAAGATGTAGGGAATCGACAAGGCCTTCCGTAAAAAGCCTCGTATGGTTCTATGCCAATAGTTTACTAATAACTATTATTCTATGCAAACTCCACCAGTGGAAAATGTGTATCCCAACCACATTTGAAGTCCAACACACAAACTCGTAACATGTCCTCCAAAATTTGGTTTATCCGCTCCGTTTGACCATGAAACTGTGGGTGGAATGCAATACTTAAACTCAACTGAACTCCCATCACCTCCTGAAGACTGCCCCACAAGTGCGAGATGAAGACACTACCATGGTCGGACACGATATCACGCGGTACCCCAAGAAACTTCACAATATCTTTAATAAACACCGTAGTGTACTGTGCTGCCGTATAATTCGTTCTTGCTGGAAGGAAATGAGCCACCTTTGTCAGTCTGTCGACGATGACCTAAGTCGAATCATGACCGCGTTACGATCTTGGTAACCCAATAATGAAATTTATGGAGATTCTTTCCCATTTCTAGCTATACAACCAAACTCTCACAACGAAGCCCAACATAACAGAACTACTAAGCTGATCCAGAAATCAACACCCCCAAGTCCCGACTTGCTATGTTTCATGCGTGGAGTGTCTTGCAAGCGAAATCCAAATAAAGAATCCGTCTGACACACTACTCTCAGCTTGTCGAGATAAGAAATTTGTCAACTCAAGACCCCTAGTGGTACAAGAATCATCTAAATCCAAAAAAACACTTATCTCTGGACTCAACGGTTAATCACACAACAAATAATCCAACTTTGCCTATTCAATACAAATGTCACTATTCGTCAATCATGGCTCGATACTCAACTCAGAATCGACTAACAGATGGTACTGAAAGCTCAAAAGCCAACTCTACTTTGAGTTGTCAATAACACTTGCCTTGTAACTATATTGATGGTGAGTTAACCAATATGGAAACCCTTATTATCCACTAAGGTTGAACATGTGCATAAGCATACAACTTCTATGCACTTACAAATATTGTTCCATCTTTCCCAGTCTGGACTTAGGTAAATAATATCAGTAAGGTCCATAATCTCTTGAATAAGACAACACCGATAAAGATGCATTCTGGGCGATCAAGGATCCCTCACCTAAAGGTTTCGAACTAAACCGAGTTGCAATATGACCACTTGCACACCCCCACTTCCCACGGTTTGGTCTCTCTAACCCAAGGTGATAGACCCTCGCTAGATTCGACTTACGGCTCTTTTGTAAACATCACGTAAGGAATTCAACCTATCCGATAGGATTTCCTTGGACTGTGAGTATATTAGAATTTTCTCACCGAACATGAAATGAAATTGGTTCTTCAAACCATGAATAAGGCTTGTACATTTTCCAAGCAATGAGGTAAGACAAAAAAAATCCCACTTATCATACCAAATCAGAATACCGAATTTGGCACACTCACCATCCGGATACTCATCTTCCAGCACACCAACACTACCTGATCTTTATGAAGAACGGTGTGCTATCCAACAGGTCAAAGGTCAGAAATATAAGGTAGCGAGTACCTTCACGTACCATGACCCCAATTAACACTTAGTACTCCACACATAACTGAAGTAAATATTAAATATATTACGAACCGGTGTTTTCCTATGAGTGCACACCCTCCTTACAAAACTTCTTAAAATCGGTTGAAACACTCTCTTGTTGTCACCCTACAGTGGAGGTTATGACAACCACTTTAATGAATTGGTCCAACATTTGAAACCCTAAATTGTCTAAATCCTTGCCATTAATCACGACACTCACTTGGCAACACTATCATCAATCATGCAAAAACTGACTGAGCTACACGAGAATCTACCACTATCAAAAGAACATCAAGGTATGACTACTCACTAGTCTAGACGTCACCATAATCGAGCATTTTACACTTGGTTTTGGAATGCGTCTTTAATCACACACGGTCTAAGTAAACATCATGCCACTAACTACTCACTCGTGCTCTAATTCACATTAATACATAACGAGGGACACAACATATCCACATTCTCATATTCGATGGATTCAAAATCAAGCACCACCATTATCACGGTGCAACAAATTAGTACCCCCAATCACCGGGTGATAACATAAAACCGAACTCGTGGATATATCACTAAGTCAAGCGATCACATTCGCATAAAATGAAACTCCTATTGAACACTCCCTCGTGATGTTCTTACTTGAAAAATCGTCCTTAGAGATTCGCTACTCATCATAGGGTTCACAAATGGAAACTCCAACTCAAGTCCATCCCTTAGCACATCCATATTCACATTCCTCTCTCGACGGTTTTTAACAAATATACCGGTGCTACAAATAAAAATAACCACATCTTATCGAACACCAATTCTAATCTAGGGATTTATAAAGAACACTGAACTCCATTCATTTCCAAATACGAAAAGAAAACTACCTAAAAAAATTTTGGACTTCTCCAATGTAAATCTTCGTATGACCATGCGATATGGACTTCCTCATCCCCTAATGTCCATGGCTAAGATATCGTAACATTACTAATACATTCTCAGGAACTTGTTCGGGATAACTCGCCGAAACATTCCACTCTGAACATATGAGTACCCAACCCACTAACATATCTTGTACATGACCGAACACACTCCTAATCGGCCTTAAGTTGTTTCCATTACGGATTTTATACGATCAGAACACTAAAAACCACTATGGCAACCCAATGTGATATCTATCGCTAGTGTGGAAAATGTGTAGGTTTACTCGCCTACCAAACTTCCCTCATACCAACACAATATTTCAAGGATAATCACTTATCCATTCCAGATTCAGACTCATGAATCTCCAATTTAACATCATTAGACGGATGAATCTAGTTCGTGCTTTTCACGAGTATGATAGCACTCTTGCGTACACTAGAATTGGACCCCTCAGAACATCCTTTGATGGGGTGGGACATACACCGATTTGGAGTAGTCCTCTCTCAAATCAAAACCCTTCCTTTACATGTTCATGAGTAATAATATACTCTTATTATCACAAGATGTACTTCATTAACCATTCACTGATTAATACATCATCGAATGCCTCAACAGTCTGTCCATTACGGGTGGAGCGCGATAATTTCTTCTCAGGAAAATGTCACAACAACAACTGGACCACATCATTTTTAGGTGTGCCATATCTAAAGCTCTAGCCTTCCACATTGGAAACAACTTCAGACAACTACACGCGCAAGTGGTCCCAACAACTCAGTGGTACTACAGGGTGGGCTATAACTTATACCAACTTCTTTACAGCGATAAGAGTGAAAATATTCAAAGCTGATAATGAACAGCAAATATACGGGTGTTTCCTCCCCCTAAAGCACCAAAAGTCAACTCAATCATTGAGTTCAACATCGATTTTCTCGCCTATTAGTGGGCAATGAAACTACGATTATTGCACGTGAATCATAGTCTCGTAACATGATTGGACCCTATGCCCTCCCAGAGTCCACGTCTCATCAAATCACCATCTTAAAATATAGTAAGTGAACATGTATCCTAAAAAAATTATTCAAGTGGATCACTATTTATAATTACAACAAGTACTCATACACAGACCTCACGCGTACTATCTCGTAGTCAATTGGAGATTCACCTCATGCGTGGGACGTCTCACGAATGAAATCCAAGCAAGGAACCCTCCCTATACACAAGGCTAGCTCTGAATCGCCCGCCCATAAAAATCGTAGCGTGAAGATCTTCAAGGTCATCGAATACAAGACCTAATCATAAGGCTCTACGTATCAAGGAAACATTGCGCGAAAAACGTAACAGACGCCCTCAGATCCCTAAAGTCTCTATAACCGTGCTCTGATACCAATTGTGACAACCCTTCTTTTTATATCTAATTCGGTTAGCTACGCCCGATTAAATTAAAGTGGAGCATCAATATGTTGGCATTAGAAACAAAATTTAAATAAACGCAGTAAAATAAACATGTACACTCTCATATGTGTAACCACATCACATCATAGCACCTATAACAAGTGAAACCAACTCATAACTATTAACTGTAATAATCCATGAGTAATCTCATACTGAAAATATAAAATGCCAATATATGTGGCCCAACACAAAATGGGAAAGAGTAATACAACAATTCTCTCAAATCGCAAGTATAAACAAAGTGATATTAATCTCTGATACCACCCTTAAGAAAAGGGAAACGAACGGCATAAATTAAAATACAATAACTCCACGACTTACGGAAGCCTAATATTGATATGATCTCTTCAGGCTCCGTAGTCTGTTGTCCAACTGGACGAGGACCTATCATATATTGTATATATAGGAGAGGAGCAAGAAGCAAGATAGACGGACGCCAAAACAATAAAACAAGCTATAAGTTTATAAGATGTACTTATAATTAAAGTACACTAGTCATTACTCGTCTCCAGTAATTAAGTTATTCAATTACCCAACCAATGCTCCTATGTCGTGACTACCCAACCCAAACTCGAGTAACGTGTAGTCTCATATCGTATCATGATTAATCATTATTAATCTCGTTTCAGTATTTAATGTATCAAAATATTTTCTTCAAGTATAATATCTAATGCATCGATTTGGGATATTACTTTAAGACACAAGTATAATATCTCACACAACAAGTCATATCGGGTCACTATCATTACCTGGGGGAACAACTCGTAACACTCGGCCTACACACAAATATTCCTCAATATTATGTGGCAAGGGCAATCATACTAAGTCCTAAATCACATGGCGTTTCAAGGTCTTTCTATCCAACCTGCATTACAACCATGCGTCCGGTTCCGGAGGTTTATCTCCGACACGGCACTCGAGCAAAACCTAACCGGATAAATCACAAAAAAATCGCATTCAACATGTGCCTACGTCGACCAGAGGACTAGTCTAGTTTATACTCGACAATATACATGTAAAATAATTTCACGCTTATGTATATATACAATCGTGTCAAGTCTCTTACTCGAGTTATACAATAGTCATTATTTACAATATAACATAATTTACATCATTAATTTACTAATTCAACTCAAATCATTTCAAGGTTATATATCCCTAATAACCATAAGTATGTGATCAAGTTAGGATATTAGTCACAACACCACAATTTTCTTACTAACAACATGAAAAACATTATCACTCTTATTTCAACAACATGCTGCCCAGAATTTAAAATGCAGATTCGAGGCTCTTCCGATCCGTTTTTGGAAAAACGTAAAACTACAAAGTTGTTCGGAACGTGATTTTCTATAAAGAAGTGTGGGCACGTTCCCATAGTGTGTATAAAACAGACCCGAAACTAACATATAATATTCTCCCTTGTTTTCGACAACTTTCTGCCCAGAATTTTAAAACGCCGATTTGAGGCTTTTTCGATCTGTTTTTGGAAAAACTTAAAACTACAGAGTTGTTCGGAACGTGATTTACTACAAGGACACATGTGCACGCTACCATAGCCGGCATAAAACAGACCCGAAACTAACATATACAGTTCGGACCTGTTCACGACAACTTTCTGCGCATAATTTTAAAATGCAGATTTGAGGCTTTTCCGATCCGTTTTTGGAAAAACTTAAAACTACAAAGTTGTTCAGAACATGATTTTCTAAGCGGACGAAACATCCATTTTCGGAACCGAAATAGCTCAAAATAGTTTTTAATATGACGATTTACTTAATTTCATAGATTTCTAAAATTCAAGAGGTTGTTCTACATCTCAATCCCTATAATGATGTTGTTGCATTTGAATCTAAATAGATGATGATCCTAATATATTGCATATCATTTTTAACATCAATTTCATATTAATTTAGGGATCCAAATACATGTTCATGTGAAATTTCATTATAGATACATAATATACACATATAGGTTAATAACTTGCCTTGGATTGTATGGAGAAATTAAAATCCTCTTGAAATCCTCTTAGCTTTCTTCTCTTCTTACTCTCTCTCTCTTTACCAAACCCTAGCCCCCTTTTATGAAATGAAAGAATGAAGACTTCTTCTCTTCTTTTCTATTTATGCATAGGGTTAGTTTATTTATAAAAATGTCATTGCTCCAAATTTAACCCTCTCGATCATTTTATGCGTTAATTCGCTTCTAATATTTAAGTCGCACATTCGTATCTCAATGAATTCATTTTAATTTTTCATTTCCAAACATTTTGAATATATATACTAACATAGTTTCATTTTCCAAACATTTCGAATATATATACTGGCATAGTTCTTTTTTTTTTAATTTCAATTCAATCAAAAATGCGGGGTATTACAAACGATTGAAATCGGATAAAATCTCATATTAGGAAAACATTGGGATTTCTAGAAATTAGTTGTTGATTTTTGGTTATAGGATTATTAGAACCTATTTTTTTTTAATATATATAGTTGGTTGTGATTAAATAAGGTTGGGAGAAGAAATAAAAAGCTTGGAGGTATGTTAATGGTCGAAATAGTCTCGGAGAAGAAGTCGATCTGATCGATCGATCGATCGACGGCCAATCGATCGACCCTTCAGAATTTTTGATAGCTTCGGCTTATTTTTTTTATATGGGAGAAATTCCTAAATTAATTAATTCTAGATTATTTATTTGAGGAAATAAATATCCAACATAGGGAAATTCATATCTTTACATTTAAGGAAACTAATTGGGACTAGGAGGGTGCAAAATTGTGTGGAACTTAATGTATAGTTTTGAGGAAAAATAATTTGTGGATTTAGACATTTGGGTTCCTAAAAATAGTGTTGGAACTTATAAATTATTATTTGAGTGAGGTGTATACCTCGGGTTAGATGAAAGTAAAATCCAGGGCTAAATAATTTAGGGGTGTTTGGGACGAGTAACACTCGGGGTGTTATTTCGGTGGGCGATTATATATATAATTGTGCGCATAGAAAATACATTAATATACCACATATATGTTTGAGTAAATCCTAGTATGTGAGTAGGATGTAATTTAGGGTAGGTGCTAGAGATGTTTGAGCGCCTATCCGGTGTCGGTTGCCGACTATTGTTATAGGTGATGCGACACCTATGGAACCAAAATAAGCCGATAGTATACTTATTTGATTATTACGAATTGGTATATTTGGGATTATATATAAGTCCTTAAAAGTGATTAAGGTGCGAGTTATATATTAAGTAAGAGAATGCTTATATACTATTACGAATGGGAACATTCGGGTTATTGGGTACCGCTATAAGAGTTTGGAAATTATAGTCATATATACTGAGAAGTGATATATTATATACGGGAGTTGTTACTGTATATATATGATATGATACGGAAATAAATATATCTGTTTTTGATTGGTATATTCGTATCTTAGAGGCTGGTTCCACAGTCTTCCCCGGTCATAGGGATGGACAGCCAGATTGTATATTTTCTCTAGTGCTATCCAGGGAGGTTGCGTGATGTGGGGTAAATCCCCTGGCTTGAGGAGTAGGGAGAGTATATCCCCAGGTCATATTGTCCCGCATACGAGTGATATGTCTGTATTCCCCTTTCAGGAGGGAATATGACCGCCTCCACCGTTTAATATTTTTATCATAAGCATGAGTGAGTCTGGCTTGGTACCGGTGTTTATTGAGTAAACTCGGATGCGAATAGGAACTACGAGGTTGCATCCTTCAGTTATAGCTCGGTGGGATGGTTATTATACTTGTGATTGTAATAGGTATAATTATACATGTTGTGTATAGTAGATTGCTTGTATATGAAGATGAGATATCATATAAAGTAAATTTGTGTAAAGTGAAAAGAACGAATAAGGGTTTATTCTTGTTTCGATAGAATTATATCCGGATTAATACAATTAAATCATATATTAAAATGAGAGTTACATATATATATATGGAACTTTATATACTAAAGTGAGTGGGTATTTTAAACTAGTGAGAGTTACGAATTATGAACGGTATAGTTGTATATACATAGAAACGAGAACTATATACATAGCACATGGATGATTATAGAAACAAAAATATTATGTAATAGCTTACAATATAACCTACATTATATCACGCAAGGTAAGTGGTAATTATGAGAGTTCTGAGGCTGGGTGAAGGATATTTTTTAGGCCGGGTAGCTTAACTAGGATGTTTAAAATGTATGCGATATGCGTGCACTGTTAGAAGACGGGTGAGGTGTATTTCATGAGAGTGCGATACCAGTTTAAATATGAGATATTTCATATTTTAAAATATGGCATTTAAGAACTTGCTACAATATTTTCAAAACTCGGGCTCTGACCCATTTCTCTATTTTCCCCTATCTTGCTATATATATATATATATATATATATATATATATATATATATATATATATATATACATATATTAGGTGTTCAGACACAAGGACGCTTGGATGATGATTCTTTCGAGTCAGGCGTTGCTATCGTAGTTGTGGATGCAAGCATGTTTATCTTAGATGCTTCTATCCTTGTGATCTAGATAGAAAGCATTTTAGTAACATTCAGGCCGATAGACCCACTGTATTCATTTATTCTTTTACCGCCTTTTTAGTGCGGCATTCGATTTGGTTGTATTATGTTATACCGAGCGTTCATTTATTTTATTTCATTTCAGTTGTTGTATATAAACTATTGTGATTATTTTACTTGGTTGCTTTGATTAAAAAGATTAGTTAAAGAAAATTTTGACGTCAGCCTAATAAGTTATTAGTTCGTTTTCGATAGTGCTGCTAAGGATGAACCATATGAGACTCCTATTTTAATTTGGTATAAGATTGATCACCTGGTATTTTATTAGGTGGGGTGTCACAATGTAGTGACGACCGAGAATAACCTGAAGGATGAACTAAAAAAGTCAAAGTCGACCCTACAGAAATCGGTGGACGAGGTTACCAATATAAATACTGAGCATGCCAATACCTTGAAGAGGGTGGATGAAAAAATAGGTCAAGATTGATGTTGTCGTCAAGGCTGCCCTGGACGAGCCTAAGGCGGAGGCCATAGCTCAGTTCAATAAGTTTGACAAGTTCAGAGGCTATGCATTTGATTATCTTGAAAGAGGCATAAAGACTATCGGCAAATGGGTTACATTCAAGCACGTCGAGGTTGGGAACCTGACCCCTGATGACTTCGTGGTTCTTAACATCAGCCACCCCTTCTTGAGACCACTATATACGTTGTTGAAAATGTGGATGACACTTTAGAGGTCAAACCCAAAAATGTCATCGAGAATAATGATGTTGAGGGCGAGGCAGGCGCTAATGATGATGGGGATGAAACTACCCCTGTTGGGGAATGCCGAGGACAATTTACAACTTTAGCCTTATTTGTTTCTTTTTGTTCTTATTGGGATGACCGTTTGTGAACTTGTACTCAGTTCTTGTGCAAACTATTTTGTAACCTTATTATCATCAAAGGAATCTCTTTGTTTTTCGTTACTTCTTCTTGTGTTATGCCAATATGTTTCCCCTAATTTTCATTAGTAGCATAATTTGTATCGACCATAATTTATAATATCCCTCTCGTCGTTTTGAGAGTGTATATAGATGAGAACCATCTCGTTCATGCACGTTCGTCTCGACCGAGAGAGAATTTCCACAAAAATAATGATGTTTAATAATGAACCACAACTAAGTGATTTTGAATTTGACTTCACCAAATTATGGTCTTATACCATAAGTCCCCTCTCTTCATTTTGAGAGTGTATGGATGAGAAGCATCTTGTCCATGCACTGCCATCTCGATCGAGAGAGAATTTCCACCAAATTAATAATGTTAAGATAAACAATAATAAAATGATTTTTGAATTGCAATTCACCAAATTATGGTGTTATATCACGAATCCCCTCTCGTTATTTTGAGAGTGTATGGATGAGAAATGTCTCACCCGTGTACTGTCCTCTCGATCGATAGGTAATTTCCACCAAATTAATGATGTTTAATAATGAACCACAACTAAGTGATTTTGAATTTGACTTCTCCAAATTATGGTGTTATATCATAAGTCCCATCTAGTCGTTTTCAGAGTGTATGGACAAGAATCGTCTCGTCTATGCACTATCGTCTTGGCTGAGAGAGATTTTCCACCAAATTAATGATGTTTATAAATGAACCACAACTAAGCGAGTTTTACCCCTCTCGATGTTATTGACAGTCCATGGATAAGGTCCACCCCGTCTGGGTTGTCTTGTCACCAAGAGTAATTTAAAGCTACTTCACCACGAATGATGTTTTATAGCTTAAGATGAGTTGATACATACAAGAAACATATATTCAAAAAATAGACAAAGTATGGGGGAACACTTAGAGGTTTTTATTGAATTCCATTCATATATGATTCTCAGACACATATACTAAAATGGAATCGATAAAAGACACTCAAAACTAAAATCTTACTGGTATTATTTCTTGAGATGGTCAGCATTCCATGGATTAGAAAATGTCTCTCCTTCTAAGTTTTCCAATCGATACGTTCCTGGAACCACCTCTTCAATCACCCTATAGGGACCATGCCCGTTAGGATGAAGCTTGTTGGGATTCTTCCATGTCTTCTTCAAAATGAGGTGTCCTACTGCCAACGACCAGTACTTTACCCTCTTATTATAAAATCTTGTTGTCCTTTTATGATAGGCAACTTTCCTAACGTCAGCATATTCGCTTCGTTCCTCTATGAGATCTAAATCTAGTCTCCTATCTTTCACATTTTGCTCCGGGTTGTACATTTGGATTCTCTGTGTTCAGAGACCTATCTTTGTCGGCACCACAACCTATGAGACATAGCCTAGCATGAACAAAGTTTCCCCCATCAGAGTCCTCTTTGTTGTCCTATATGCCCATAGGACACCATGCACTTCCTCAGTTCATCTCCCCTTAGCTTCCTCCAAATTTTTCTTCATTCTGTCAAGGAATTTTCTATTCGTGACCTCTGTTAGCCCATTAGCTTGGGATCAGCCTGGAGTCAAAAATAACTATTTAATGCCGACTTTCTCATAATATTTCTCAAGGGAGATGTTATTGAACTGCATCCCGTTATGAGAAATCAGTGTGTTAGATAGGTCATATCTACAAATGATATTTTTCCATATAAACTAGAGCGAATACTTCTCTATGATTTTAGTCATCGACTTGGCCTCTACCCATTTCAAAAAATAATAAATTGCCACAGTCAAATAGCAATAATTTTGCACAACTCTCGACAGTGGTCCTACCAAATCAATCCTCCAGATTGAAAATGGCCAATGAGAAGTAATAAAAGTAAGAGGTCGATGAGGTTGATGGGGTATGGTAGCAAAACTTTGGCATTTATTACACTTCTTAACATATGCGGTGGCATCTTTTGCCAATGTCGACCACCAATAACCCTGAGTGTTGATCCTCTTAGCCAACGACCCTCCTCCAATATAACTAGAACAGGTCCCCTCGTTCATATCCTTTAAAATATACTCTACCTCAGATGGATGGACACACCTGAACAACGGAAGTAGGAAACCCTTTTTGTATAAGATGTCTCCTATAAGGGAGAACTTAGCTTATTTATACCTCAGCTTATTTATCTCGAACCTAAACTCTATCATCTCTCCATTTCTCAGGTACTGGATAACAGGATCTATTCAAGAAGATCCCATACTCAAATTCAGGGAAAACTCCACAGTATTATCTTCTCCTTCAATATTCGATTGATGGAGGATCTCTACTAGGACTATTCTTCTAATTTCAGTTCTAGTTGCGAAAGCTAACCTCGCAAGAGTATCAACTCGTCCATTGTCTAGTCGAGGTATCCTCTTCATCTTCACTTCGCTAAAATGCTTCAGTGTTGTCTTCACCCTTTCTAAGTACTTGTCCATTCTATCATCCTTGGACTCGTATACCCTAAAAATTTGGTTAACAAAAAGTCTGAAATTATTATCGACAAGGTGTTACTAACGTTCAGACCTGCTATGAGGGCTTCATACTCTGATTCATTTTTAGAGGCTTTAAAGCTGAACCTCAGTTCATATTCAATGTTAGTACCATCTGGGGCCGACACAATTAAACCTTCCCCATTTTCGTTCTCACACAAAGACCCATCAACGAACAAGCTCCACACAGTACCATTTTGAGAAAAATTACCCTACTCTAGGGTTCTATTTTTAAATAGGTATAGCTCTTCCTCATTCTTTGACACCTTGATTCTCGTTGAACTCATCTCGACCTCGGTCAGGGGAAACACACCCTGCTCTCTTTCTCATAAGTTTATGCTTCAACCTCTTCTTTATCGACCTTGTCCCACGTGAACTTGGCTAAGAAGTCAGCTAGGGCCTGCCCCTTTATGGCCGTTCTCGATTAGTAAATGATATTGAATTCTCCCAATTCAATTTACCAAGACATCAATCTTTCTGACTTTCCATGATTATGAATGACCTGTATGATAGGTGAGTCTCTGAGGACCACTATGGTATATGCTTAGAAGTACGGCTTCATCTTTCTTGATGCATGGATTAGAGAATATACCATCCTCTCCATTCTAGGATATCTTTTCTCAGCACCTTGGAGGGCCTTACTATTAAAGTACTCTATCTTCTGGACTCTATCCTCTTCTCTGATAATAGTGGCACTAATGGTCGATTCCAAAACCGGTAGATAAATATATAACTTCTCTCCCTGGACTGGTCTCGATAATAAGAGTGAAGAGCCAAGATAGGACATTAAATCTTGGAAGGCCTTATCTCACTCATCATTTCATTCAAAATCTTTCCTTAATACTTTAAAGAAATGAAGGCATTTGTAGATAGATCTAGACACGAACCTATTTAATGCGACCACTCGTCCAATTAGTCTCTACACATCCTTTATTGTTTTGGGAGTCTTCATCTCCATCAAAACTTTGATCTTTTCATGTTGGCCTCAATTCCCATCTGATTCTCAATGAAGCCTAACAACTTGCCTGCTCCTATGTTGAAGACACACTTAGCGAGGCTAAGTTTCATTCTTTATTAGTTAATAATGTCGAAAGTATGCTCAAGGTCGGCAACATGAGTGTCTACCTTAAGAATTTTCATTAGTATATCATCAATATAGACCTCTATTGTCTTCCCAATTTTCTCTTAGAACATCTTATTGACCAATGTTTGGTGGGTAGCCCCATTATTAATGACCTTATAGCAATAGGTCCCCTTATCAGTTATGAAGGTTGTCTTCTCTGCATCAGCGAGATGCATTAATATTTGATTATTGCCTGAGTAGGTATCTGTAAATCTCATCAATTCAAGGTCGGTAGTAGCATCAACCATCTATTCTATCCTTGGCAATGAGGAGCTATCTTTAGGGCACGCATTATTCATATCTGTAAAATCAATACATATCCTCCATTTACCATTATCTTTGGGGATGATGACAACATTCGCAAGCCATTCAAGGTAAAGGAACTCCCTGATGAATTTAGCTTTTCCCAACTTCTTTACCTCCTCCCGAATGACATCATACTTCTAACGAGAGTAAACTCTCCTTCTCCGCCTGATCGGTTTTACATCCTCATCCATGTTAAGTCTGTGGTAGAGGACCTTCGGATCAATATCTGTCATATCCTAATGGATCCAAGAGAAGATACTATATATCTTTTGTAATATCTTGATCATCTCCTCTTTGACCTCTTTCTTTAGCGCTTTGTCGATTTGGATACTTTTTTCGGTTCTTCCTCATTGAGGATGATGAATTTTACCTCCTCTATGGTCTCTCCCTTATTTAGCTTATTTTCGTCTTTAGGGTCCAAGGTTTCAATGTCGTAGGTCATAGTGGACCTTTTATATCCTTCCCTCTCCTTAGTTGAGTTTAAGTAGCATTCACATGCCTCAACTTGGTCCCCCTAAACTTCCCCTACCCCGTATGGAGTTAGGAATTTAATTATCTAGTGGACTGTTGAGCTCACAAGCTTAAATTCCATAAGGGATACGCTTCCGAGAATTATATTGTAGGCCGAGTAAATGTTCTCATCAATGATGAAGAAGATGATATTCTTTATAGGATATTTCGACCAACTATTTCCCATTCTCACTTCCATTTCATATATACCCAGGGGTCGTACCTTCTCACCACTAAAGCCTATGAGTGGTTGGTGATAGGGAAACAACCTCTTATTTCTCAAACCCAAAATGCTTTAACAGTCCCAAAACATAACGTTGGTCGAACTGACGTCGTCCACCAAAATCAGCACCTCATAACCATGTACTAGTGTGGTGATGAACAGAGGGTCAACGTGCGGAGATAAAATCCTTTTAAAATCTAATCTTAAAAAAACAACAACTAAGGTATTCATATCAATTTTAGCTCTCTTACCTTTCACAGGCTCTACTGCAGCTGAGTTCACAGTCTTCGGCTTTAGTGGGAGAGTTTTGGCCTCAGCCACATGTGCTTTTCTATCAGTGACTTCTTTCCCTCCTCATAAAATTCCTCCACAAATCATATTGACCTCATGAGATATCATATGCATTCAACCTTTGGGATTAGAAAATATAGGAGGAAGGTCAAGGTCGTCTCCCTTATTATCATCTGATTCTTGATCATCTCGGTTGGATGGAGCGTCTGGCTTGCACCTGTCACTTTTCTTCTTCTTTTGGGTGTAATCTTGGACACACTTTGAGTTGTGATTGTTTACATACTTTTTTAATTTCCCTACTTTTAATATCTTCTCAATTTCATCCTTGAGAGAAAAACACATGTCGTTCAAGTGACCATTCCCTTGGTGGAACACACGCCATATATTATTATTCCTCTTATGTGGAGGACATTTCAACTTTTCAGGCCACCTCAAGGACCGATCATTTTTTATCTCGTTCAGGATGTTCTCATAGCTGACTGTCGGAGGGGTATAATCGATGAATTTATCATCCATCAATCTCTTCTTACCATCTTTATTATTTTTCTGGAACTTCCCCCACTGCTCGTTCCCTTATCATCTTCATTCTTTGACTCTATACCTTTTTGGCATTCATGACCATGTCAGCCATTGCTAAGAGTTAGGCCATGGACTTTGGTGGGTCTTCGATAACTCTCCGAAGTAGCTTTCCATTCTGCAGTTCCCCAATCATAATTTTCATTGCGATGATCTCCTCACAATCTTCGACCTCTAGTCTCTCTTTATTGAACCTCGCAATGTACACCCTTAGACTCTCATTCTTCCCCTGCTTGACATATAGCAGGTGTGTTGTCTTCTTTTGGGGGTGCAGAAGTTATGTATGAAACTCTCTGCAAGATGTTTGAAGTTCTCAATTGAGATCTTAGGGAGTGAGGTAAACCATACATGGTCTGCTCCAGTCAATGTTCTTAAGAAGGCATGACACCTCATATCATCTTAGACTGAGAAAATATCGACAACTGATTGGCACATCTACATGTGGTGGATTAGATTAGTTCTCCCATCATACTTGGGAGTGACCACCGACGGCTTGAATTTGGCCTAGGTTGGATAACGAATGATATTGGCCATGAAGAGGGAGCCTTCAGAGTTGCCCCTCTATAAGGGGTCCCGTCTTTTTAGAATTTCTCCTATTATAGCCTTTGGATCGAGTCATTTTAGGATCTCTTGACTATAACTACAACATTGACTTGAACGATGTTGTCTCTGGATCTCTCAGTTGGCCGAACTGAAGCTTCCCTTACCACTGACCTATGTCGGCCGACACCCTACTTCATCTATTCTTGAGCCAGCAATACTCCTTGACATAGACAATCGATCTCTGCGATCACCAACTAGGTTGAGCCTTTCAAAGGCCAACCTTATACTTAACCGATCAAAAGTTGAGCCCCTTAGTTTTATGCCCTAATACAGCCTCCTGCAGTGCCCTCGACTGATCTAGACAGGGCGTATAGTGTTACCTAATATTTTATATGGTTCCTAACATTCATCCTGTGCTTCCTCATCCTCATAGTCATTATATCGATCCTTTGTGCAGGGTTAACCTTTCCTCCCAAAGTGTAGACGCCTAGGGTCAGCAACGTCCCTCTATCATTAATGAGATGGCAACTCTTTGTGAGGTTCCTGGGGTGGTCCCCTAGCATCTGGATGTTGTTCCAGGGCGACCAGAGTAATCATCTCCGACATTACCTCAACGGGTTTCATCAATACATTTTGTTTGAAGGTAACCAGTTGCTTCTACATCGCCTGTTGGCTAGCCACCAATGATTTCAATGCAATTGCCACCTCCGCCATTTCTGACTGAAGAGGGGCATGAATAGATCTAGGACCACCACCTAGTGGAGTAAATTTTGATGCCATGATTGAAACGTGGTGGATGAGCTGTAGATTGAATAATGAAAGATTAGAAGCTCAACAAGAGCTCTTTCAATGGCAAAACATCTCTGCAAGATAGAAGGACTGACTCACCACCAGAGACTCCAGTGAGAATAAGCTAAATAGGGAAGTGATGCTAATCCTCGTTCCCACAGCTGGTGCCAGACTGATGATACCGGAACTGGTATCACCAGATCAAAGTGTTCAATAAGCTCACACTAGTTCAATAATGGTAGATATATAGTTATATAACAATAGAAAGAGGATGGAAAGATGAAGTAAACATCATAATTAAGTGGTCCAACCTATTAAAGGCCTACATGCACTATGCAAGTGTGTGAAGTCCACTAATACAGGCTCTATAGGCCTTAAGATACACTCACTCAAGTTTTCTCTCTCTAACAGTAAGTTTAACAGAGTTTCAACAGGGTTTTCAATATGTGTCCCCTTTTAATGTAGAAGATGAAGTGTATTATAGTGCCTGGGGGTGTAACGCACGCCCAAGCATGTAATCATCATGTGCATGAGGAGGCTCCCAATAATGATTTGACACATATCCCTCACACATGTAGCGAATCATGATGTAATATTCCCTCACATAAGGGGATAATATTATTATAACAGACTTTTCCCCATGGGATTTTCCATCCTGGAACTTTTTATTTCTCGTTCTGTAGATGTCGTCTGGTGAGGTTTCGGACAGGTCGAGTACGAAAATCCAACGTAGCCATATTTGACATTCTCGTGGAAGTGAAGCCTCGACTGAACACATCTGGCCGAGCCATGTCTATACTGATGAAATGATGAATTGGAGTCTCGGCTCATGAGAATGCCGAGAATATGGATAGACGAGGTCCGCCCTATTTCGAAAGATCCATAGGTAGTCTAGGTGGGATCTTTGGCAACTCAGCTATGGACATTGATGACTCTCGTCTTAGGACGAGGTCACACTTGGGCATATCAGACTTATTTATGTGATTATGTCATTTCATTTATGCTTAATACGTACGTATGGTTTAATTACAGTTTTTACTTTATAGTTTGATGCTGAGAATGATATAGACCATTCGAAAAGTCCCAACTCCGGTGTATTAGTCTGGCCGAATATTGCGTGGAAAATTAGGATGGTCACATATATTTTCTTTAGGGAAAGAAAGTTCCTAAGTGAGTGTGATTTTGGATATTTAGGTCTTTTACAACAAATTTTAAATTGGTAAATCAATTCAAGTGTCATATTCCCCCTTCTAGGACATTAGGACACCGAGTTTCACATTTTCATTATTGCTAAACTTCTAATGTTAAATTTGAATTATAATGATAAAAAATTATTTATTTTTTATCTAAACAAACATTTGATTATGTTATTTTCCTAAACTTAACGGGTTTTAAATTTTTAACACAAATTGTTTTGAACATTTTATCGTTGTTCGTTTTTTATTAAATTAGTTTATATTAGGTTTATTTAGCTTATACAAAAAGGGTAAATTGGAAAAACAAAATCCATTATTTAACATTGAACATTTAATACTGGATTTTCATGTTAGTGTTTAAAGTTGAATTAAACTTTCATTTACATTAAGAAACAAAATCAAAAAATAAACATATCACCTCTTCATATTAAATAATTTTTATTTTATCATTAAAATGTAAAAAAATATCATCCATGTCATAAAATTACTCTATCTAATGGATAACATCGGACACTAATTTAAAAAACCAACTTATCTCCTTAATTCCATAGAAAGTTTACATTCTCCTTAAACCCTCCTCTTATTTAGATGATATCCATATTCTTTGTAAAAAGAATTGAGATGTATGAGGAATGCACAGGGGGGGACATAAAGGTCAGAAATGGAAGCGGGAAAGGAGCTCAAACTTAATCCATCAGTTATGTTTCATAATAACGAGTTAGCCCCATCACCAGCGTCACTACAATAATTTTTTATTGATTAAAATGAGTACATCATATATTTTAACTAATGGTGAGTTACACATGATCTGATATAGGTAAGTGTATACCTATGTAATAGTGTGCATATATATATATGTGTGTGTGTGTGTGTGTGTGTGTGTGTGTGTACACACCTAATAATGTATGCATTTACATATATTTATATACGTTGTCCCTCATTCTTATTTTTAACGTGTATTAAGACGATACCAAAATTTGTAAATGAAATGCATAAAATAACAAGGGGATTTAAACCCATGACTATTCATGTAGCCAAAGTAAAACTCTTAGAAGGCCATGAAGGTAAGAACAATTTGTATTATCATGTATATTCTAATATTAGTTAGACAATTAGTTATTATATAGGTGGTTAGTTTGTCTCTCTATTTTACAGTTGTCTCTATTTTTTTCTTCTTGTTTATGTTTGTTAATTAGTTGGTTTTCTTATATTCCTATATATATAAGAAGTTATTTTATGTAATTTATACGATCAATGGAATGAAAACATATTCCCTTTTATTTTGCATTCTTTCATCCAAACTATAAAATTGTATCAGAGCATTTCTTTTAATTCAAATCTTTGATCGTTTGTTCCTACTGATTTTTCTTTACATTCTTTCTTAAATCCTTTACTCCTTTTCGTATCAAACGGATAACAAATAAAATTCATCCTCTACAAATAGATCAAATATGGATCCTATGGAAAATTATTCTAGCCCTTACTTTCTTCATTATGGTGATAGTCTTGGATCAATTATTGTTTCACAATAGTTAACAGGTGATAACTATCACACTTAGAGAAGATCAATGATAATGGCTCTCACTGCTAAAAATAACGTTGGTTTTATCGATGGTTGTATTCCCCATCCAGCTGAGAATGGTCCATTATCCTATTCATGGGATAGATGGAACAATATGGTTTTGTCTTGGATACTCAACTCAGTTTCAAGCGACATGGGGGACAACATCATTTACAAATATACATTTCACAACAAGTGGTTAGATTTTAAAGAAACGTTTTCTCATAAGAATGAACCTAGAATATACGAGTTCAAGAAAGTCATTTTATCATTAACACAGGAAGAATTGTCTGTGAGTGGGTGACACAAAGTTAAAAGCACTTTGGGATGAATTAACACAGCATGGAACTTACACTTATGGAGCTCAAAAAACTGAATTCATTATGCAATTCTTGATGGGGTTGAATAAATATTTTTATCCTATTAGAGGGAAAATCCTTCTAATTGATCCTTCCTACTATCAACAAAGTCTTCTCTTTGGTTCTTCAAGAATAAGAACAAATATTGGAAATTCCTATAATATAACTACTCCTAATAGTTCCTCTAATCCTGTTACAAACCAATATGCATTATATATGAAAACAAATGGTTCAAATTCCTATCCTTAGAATTATAAACATGTTCGAAAAGATAGACCATGTTTTACACATTTTGGATTGAATGGGCATACTATGGATAAATGCTATAAGTAACATGGATATCCTTTAGGGTACAAATCTAAAACTTATCCTTTAGGGTACAAATCTAAAACTAAGTCCATCATTACTGGTCAGGATAATCATATGTCAACTAGATCATCATCTTCAAATGAGATTACATCTCAAATAGGCTTGACATCATCCCAATGACAACAACTGTTGTGACTTCTAAATTCGCAAATTGCAAGGTCATCCATTGATTACGAAATATATCAACCATCATCATCAAATTTCATTCAATTTTCGAGTTCATCTATGACAGGTTTTATTGGTTCCACAAAGTTCGTATCTTCATTTGTTATATTTTCTTACATTAAATATATGTATATTGATGATAATATTTGGATCATAGACACTGGTGATACTGACCATATGACTGGTACTTTATTATTCTTTCAATCCTATCATCCAGTTCATAACATTCATTTTACTCTACCAAATGGAAAAACCGCCTTATTTTCTCACATAGGAACTATCAAACTTATTGAGAAACTCATTTTATATGATGTCATGTAAATTCCTGATTTTAAATATAACCTTCTTTTAGTTGGTAAAATTACCAAATCTTTGAATTAGGTCCTCCTTCTCTCATAATATAATTTTTTTATCCAGGACCTCAACACTTGGAAAGTGATTGGGATGGGTGGAAAATATGGAGATCTATATCTTTTCAAGACCATATCTCATGCTTTTTCTGATTTCACATCTTCTTTGCCTTTGAATACTAGTTTTTCTTCAAATTGTCATATGAAGAGCAATCTATGGCATTACAGAATGGGACATCCTTCTCATGAAAAACTCCTTATCAAAGACATATTTCCAAATTTATTTAATTCAGGAACATGTGAACCCTGCAATATTTGTCCTATTTCTAAACAAAAGAGGCTTCCATTTTCTTATAATAATCACATTTCTAATATATAGTTTTCTTTTATTCATTATGACATATGGGGTCCTATTGACATTAATTCGACTAATGGTTTCAAATAATTTCTCAGTATAATAGATAATTCTATTAGATGCACCTAGATTTATATTATGAAGTCAAAAGCTAAACTGAAACTATTTCTTCCCTTAATTGTTAATCTTGTAAGAAATCAATTCAATGCTAAAATCAAAATCATCAGAAGTGATAATGGTCTTGAATTTTCTCTACGAGATTTATTCTCTAATAAAGTCACCACTCATTAATTGAGTTTTGTTGAAACTCCTCAATAAAACTCAGTTGTTGAAAGAAAACATCAGCATCTTCTCAATGTTGCTTTAGCTTTCAGATTTCAAACTCATCTTCCTATTGAAATCAGGAATGAGTGTGTTCTCAGTGCTGCATATCTCATAAATAGAACGCCATCACCCTTATTAAACAATAAAACTCCTTTTGAACTTCTTTTGCATAAGAAACCATCATACACACATTTAAATGTTTTTTTATGTTTATGTGTTGTTCCAACTCTTAAATCTCATCGGCATAAATTTTATCCTAGAGCTAGAAAATGTGTCTTTCTTCGATCTCCTTTTATTATCAAAGGGTATAAATTGTATGATCTTGAAACTCATCAAAATTTTATGTCCAGAGATGTGATTTTTCATGAAAATATATTTACCTTCAGTAATATGAATCTTCAAATTCATATCAAGAAGTTCCACCTTCCAATCTTGTATTACCAAATGTATCATCATCAGATTGTGAAAACATATATTTCAATGGTAACTCTTCTCCCATTGAAGATCATTACCGTATTTCCACATTATCAAATTCTAATCCTTCTTGTCCACCAGTTTTTCCTTTTCATAGTCCTATTCCTTCTACAAGATCAGGTAGAGTGTCTAAACAATCATTACGTTTGAAAGATTATAATCACCATCTTGACTCTTATGAAACCCATTCTCTAATTTCATCTTCTATAACGGATTACCTCATTTCATACTATATTTATCATTAAAAGAATTAACCTTCCATAAAGCCTTCTTATGATCCGTGTCTTCTAACATTGAGCGAGAATACTATTATCAAGCTGTTGAAAATATTGAATGGCAGAAAGCTATGGCTTCTGAGAGTAAGGCTTCAGAACTTAATAATACTTGGACTCTTACTTCTCTTCCTCCTGGTAAACAAGTTATTGGTTGAAAATAGGTGTATAAAATTAAATATAAGTCTTACAGAACTAGAGAAAGATATAAGGATATATTTTTAACAAAGTCCTAGAACTAACAAGAAGGCATTGATTACATAGAGACATTCTCACCTGTTATAAAGTTGGTCACTATGAAGACCTAATTAGAAATTGCATCCATCAATAATTGGCATTTAATCTAGTTGGATGTTGATAATTCATTCCTCCGTGGTGATTTACAAGAAGATGTTTATATGAATTTACCTCTTGGATTCCATAGCAAGAGGGCCGATCTACAATGCGAACTCAATAAATCCATTTATAGATTGAAACAAGCATCTAGGGAATAGTTTTAAAATTTTCATTTAGACTTCTCAATCTTTGATTTTCTTGATCCAAATCAGATTACTCCCTTTTTACTTAACAACATCGTGATTCCTTTATTGCTCTATTGATTTATGTTGATGATATTATAATAGCTAATAATAACTTAGATGATGTTAATCAGTTAAAGATTTTACTGAATAACCAATTTCAATTAAAATACCTTGGTTCTCTCAAATATATATTGGGATTGGAAGTTGCAAGATCATCTGTAGGAATTTTTCTATCACAGAGACACTATGCTCCTCAATTGCTTAATAATACTTGTCTTCTAAGCTCTAAGCTAGTCAGTTTTCCTATGGAAAAAAATAGCAGACTCAACTCTGAAGATGGTAAAATACTTGAGGAGTCCAACTCTTATTGTAGATTAGTTGGAAAATTGTTGTATCTACCAAACTCAGTTAATATTTTTCTAAACCAAGGACTTCTCATCTTCATGCTGCTCATAGAGTTCTTAGATACATCAAAGAAACATATGGACAAGGCTTTTATTCTCTTCTATTTTTTTATCTCCATCTCAAAGCATTTGATGATTCTGATTGAGATGCTTGTCTTGATGCCAGAAGATCTACATCATGTTTCTGTATATTTCTAGGAAAATCACTCATTTCTTGGAAATCAAAGAAGCAACACAATATTTTTAGATCATCAGTTGAAGCTGAATATACATCAATGGATGTTATAATTTGTGAAATTACATGGATAATATATCCTCTCAAAGATCTTTTCATATCTCATTCACAACCTGCCTTATTATTCTGTGATAGTCATCAAAACTATGCATTTATCACCTGCTCACTAGCTAGCTCATATACTTACTAAACCTCTTGGGAGTTAAAAATTTCAATATATACTTGGCAAGATGGGTATTCATAATCCTCATACTCCATTTTTAGGGGGCCTATTATCATGTATCTTTTAATATTAGTTATTATATATGTGGTTAGTTTATTTCTCTCTATTACAGTTGTCTCTATTTTTCTTGATTGTGTTAGTTAGTTAGTTGGTTTTCTTATATTCATATATATATATATATATATATATATATATATATATATGAATATATGAAGTTATTGTATATGATTTATACAATCGATATAATTAAAACATATTCTCTTTCATTTTGCATTCTTTCATCGAAAATGTAAAAGTTTGGAAGGATGAAAGGAAGGTCAATTGATTGCTAGTTATGTGGAGATGATGGTTGACTTGGTAATTAAAGAAGGTAAAGAATCCATAGGCAGTTACAGCTCGAGTTTTTATACCACTTTGCATGACTCTAAACCATTCCTCATGAGCTCCAACCAATTACACACAACCTAAGTCCACTCCCTCTTATTTATGTTGAGTATCATCCATTTTAACCATGTTAACCCAATAGTTGGTATCTTGATTACAATAGGCTCTTGTGATGACAACTATATAAAGCTGTAGGAAAAATGATACGTGAAAGTAGATAATTTGAAAAGAGAGAAATCAAGTGTTATATTCTTACTTTTAGATAGTAAAATGGCATAGTCATCTTTCATTATGAACATATTTCAATCTCATGTTGAAGCACGTAAACACATGTGTTTATTGTGCTTGTTTAATATTCATATATCTATAATGTTTTACTTTTAATCACAACATTATTGGCGTCGTTTGAAAATGACCAGCATAATAATAAATAGGCATCTAACGAAAACTATTAATTACCTAGTAGCCCAATAAGGCATTATTTGAGACCAAATCACCATAAACTGGATCATCTCCATGAAACTCAACATGGTTAGCCACATGCTTCGATAAACAATCACTAAGTTGAATAAGAGCAACAAATGACTTCACTACCAACACAAGCGCATATTTCACCTGAGTATGGGGACAATGCAGTTATCGTAATCCCTAACACTAGCGAGGGTGATCGGGACATCATACTCCATCCATATTATCCTAAAACATAATTAAGAACGTAATTAATCTATAAAGCATAAAACTTTTATCTAAGATTAATTCAAGACTAGTTATACAGTATTTTTAGGATCTTTATTATCATATATGCACCCATTTAAATATGACTAATCCAAGGATCGTAATGATGTGTCCCTTTGATCCATAACGCCTCATATCTTGATCTCTAACTTAGCTTTAATTTTATGAAATTAGTCCCTAACTAGGACTGATCTTGAACACCTCAATATATGTTAGAATGGAGAATCATTTTTTTCCCTCTTGCCTTGTAAATTCGTGTGTTGCCAAAAAGTGTAGATTGATGGAGAATCTAAAATTGCAATTATAGGCGGAGAGAGAGGACCTAATAGACTAATTAAACGATAATTATTCTTAGCCATCGAAGCATATTTTAATGGAGTTAGTTGAAGAGTCCTAACCTTGAACTATCCCAACAAAAACCTTTTTCTATCTAACAGTACTCTTCAAATTCGGATTGGTAAGACCATATAGTGTTATACTTAAATTAGAACTTTTTTATTAATTATAAAATTTAATATTTAATCAATTTGTGTAATTAAAGTCTAATAATATGGTGTGTTCATTTATGTATCACTGGGGGGAACATCCTTGTTGATTCCAAAAATTATCATGCTACGTGGACCAATCATATAAGAACATATGTCATCCATCTGGGTTATTAATCCAAGTCATCAAAGGCAAGTTACTGACCAATTGAAGGAATGTTGACCAATAAGTTAAGGAAGACCGACCAACACCAGGAAGACCGACCAATGATGATAACAAATGATCAATAGTTGTAAACATTATTAACATTGTATAGATGTAAATGCCTATGTTCTAAATGCATTCCATCCTTTATTATTCCAACTCTTATACACCCTAAAAGGGATATAAATACATTATAAACCCTACAACCAAGGGACATGAGAAAAATGAGATAAGATGCAATTGAACAAGCCCAAGGCAATACACAACAGTGGATGTAGGCTCTTTGTTCTAGCCAAACCACTTTAAAAAAAATTGTTTCTTATATTCATATTTATCTGTGATAAATTAATTAGGACAATCTAGTTTTTTGCATCATCAGATTGGCGATGTCTGTGGGAAAGTATTTCTAATCATTCTCATTCGTTCAAATACTTAAATAGATGATATTCTTGAATCAAGTCTCAGTAACGATGGCATTCCACATGTCCCTTCTGCCCTACACATGACAAATGAATTAATTGAAATTCTGGCCAGTCTTACAAGAGGCCAAGAAGCTATGAAGGACACTATCAGGAAACTCGCACAAACTCTTCAAGCAGGAGAACCTGCTCTGTCTACCCGTGGGAATATGCCACCGCCACCACCAAGGGTTGGTAGGCAAAGTCAGTCAAGAACTATAGGGAATACATCTTATCGTCCAGGATCAAATTCACTATCCAGTGTGTTAGAATCTTTCAATACATATTCTTATTCTCTTGAAAGGCTAAGCGCCTTAGAAAGGCTAAGTCATGATTCTCCCCTTAATCGTATGGGACCCATGGGGGATAGAAATGTTCCTAGGGAAATGTCAGGAAACACTCGATGATCATATGATCGAAGGGAAGGCTCTACCCAGTCTAGAGCAGACGTTGAAAATATTGCTCGAGTTAAGCAATAATCCTAAGAGGAGAGTTCGATGAACAACAAAACAACAACGCATAGGTTTGAAGTTGGTAACAACGCTTGGAAAGGTTCTATCCAGATATTGGATGATATGCTAGGAGAGATATCTAAGGACCAAAACCCACTATAAAAATATTTGTAAAAGGATCTCCCTTTGTGCAATTAATCGTGGATTTCCACACTCCAACAAAGATCCAGTAGTTACACCCAAATACGATTGGAAAACTGATCCAGTCCTCTATATAAAACATTACCAAGGAGTTGTTGATGTTTATGCTATTCTAGACGAAATGAGGTGTGGAGCATTTTCTAGAACAGTTACTTGATCTGTCCAAATCTGGTACAATAGCCTTCCTTAGGGATAGATTTCTAGCTTCCACCAGTTAGTCGAGCTATTTGTTAGCAACTTTTGTTTTGGATCCAAGCCTATAAAAAGGGTAGCGCATTTACTTAGCATACGACGGAAGGAAGGAAGGAGCATCAGGGACTACATCACTCCTTTCAATAACGAGAAGTTGAAGTTCCTTGATTATGAAGAAAAAAATTCTATAACAGCCCTATGAGTGTATTGCTCCCTGAGAAAATCTATTACACATTTGCTAAAGATCCCCCAAAGACCATAGCAGAGTTGATAGCCAAAGGGGCCAAAATTATGAATGCGGAGAAAGTAATGGTAGCCAAGAGGAGCTCGATTCCAAAGATTCCAAGGAGCACGGGGAGTCAAAACAGAAAGGAATTATAGAAAATATCAAGAAATATCACAACTCCACTCCACTCACCATGGGCATTCATCATGTCTTGGAGGAGATTAAACTTAACAAAGATGTGCATTGGCCTGATAAGTTGAGGAGTTCCCCTACCAAGAGGGACAAAACTAAGTACTATGAATTCCATATACACCATAGTAACACGATGGATCGTTACATTTCCCTTCAAAATGAGATTGAAACTCTCATTCAAAAAGTAAAACTGAATCAGTTTGTTGATCGGCAGAATAATGAAGGAGCTCGACACAGATCAAAATCTCCTTGCAGACCTAGAGAAGAGAAGAAGAGGGATCATGAAAATGATCAGGATAATGATCCAAACTTACCAAAAAAGTCCCGATAATCAAAACACGAGGTATTCACACTCAGTTTTGGTTCTTTTGATTGCTAAATGATTATAAATGGAGACGTAGGAGGAGAAGATCATACAACAAAGAAAAAATCTTACCTCAATAAGGCTCAAGCTTGCTCATACAAACAGAGGATTAATCTTACTGAGGAAGATAGATCAAGGAATGTAAATAAAGACAAGCTAGTAATAAGATTTTCTAAAAAAGATCTATCAGGATTACTGTACCCCCATGACGATCCTCTGGCAATTAAAATCAAAAAGGAATATATCATTGTCTCTAGAGTGATAGTAGATAATGGAAGCTCAGAAGATATCATGTTCAATCCTTATTTCAACAGCTTGAACTTTAAGCTCAGTCAGTTAGAGCCCTATCATTGACCACTAATAGGTTTTGCAGGTGAGAGAGTTTTCCTTTTGGGAATCATCAAGATGGAAGTGATGATTAGTACATGGCCAACCAACCAAATAGAGAAAATCCATTTCTTTATAATGGATAAAAATGTCCATTCAGCATACGATGTAATTATGGAAAGAGTTGGACTGAAGAAGTTTGAGGCAGTGCCCTCTACTTTTCATCAATGCTTGAAATTACCAACCAACTTTGCCAGAGGAGCTGTAAAGGGAGATTAAAAAGTAGCTCAGGAATACTACTACTCATTTGTCGAGCAGGAAGACCTGGAAGAAATAAAGACGAAAACCACTACTTACCAAGTTGATACTTCTGAACCTAATGGAGAATCTAAGGTTGAAACCTTAGACGCAAGGGAGGAGACAGAGCTGGTAAAAGGGTCAAACTATAGAGACAACATAAAGCATCATGTTAGATAATGACAAATTAGAGCGCATAACTCAAGTTGGAACAACGTTGGATCCTGTTCTTAAATAGGAACTAGTGATCTTCCTTACAAAGAGAAAGCACGTGTTTGCCTCAAGTCGTGAAGATATACCAAGGGTTGATCCTAACTTATTTTTCCATGATCTTAATGTTAATAAATAAATTAAGCCAATGAAGCAAAGGTAAAGAGTTTTCATCGTCGAGAAGAATAAATCCATCTAGGTGGAAGTTAAAAAACTTCATAAAGCAGCCTTTATTGATGAGGTGAAATATCCAGACTGGTTAGCCAAAGTAGTTATGGTCAAAAAGAAAAATAACAAGTGGAGGATGTGGGTAGACTTCACAGATCTTAACAAAACATGACCAAATGATCATTTTCCTTTACCCTGAATAGATCAGCTCGTGGATGTTACCTCAGGACATGAGTTACTTAGTTTTGTGGATGCTTACTCTGGCTACAAATATATAAAGATGAATCCCAAAAATAGGGAGAGCACCTTTTTTATTACTCCCCGAGGAACTTACTATTATAATGTTATGACTTTTGGTTTGAAAAATGCAGGTGCTACATATCGAAGGCTGGTGAACAGGGTATTTAAGGAGAAAATAGGCAAAAATATGGAAGTATACGTGGATGATATGCTTACAAAGAGAAAAAAAATGCCTGACAATGTTGCCGACATCAGCCGCACTTTCAACCAACTTGGAAAGTACCATATGAGATTAAACCTGACCAAGTGTGTCTTTGGAATACAGGAAGGAATGTTCCTCGGGTATATAGTAAATCAGAGGGGAATTGAAGCAAACCCAGACAAGATCAAGGCATTACTTGAGATGCAATATCCAACTTGCAAGAAGGATGTGCAAAAGCTAACTAGGCGAGCAGTAGCTCTAAACAGGTTTGTGTACCGAGCTACAGATAAGTTCCTACCATTTTTCAAAGTACTCAGAAAGAGTTTTGAATGGAATGAAGAATGCGAGAAATCTTTTTTGGAGTTAAAGAACTATTTGGGGTCACCTCCACTCCTTTCCCGATAAATTATGAGGTAAAAGGTGTACTTGTATTTAACTATTTCTGAATCATTAGTGAGCTATGCTTTGATCAGAGAGGAGAATGGAGTTTAGAAGCCTGTTTACTACACCAATAAATCTTTTTGAGGAGCCGAAATCAGGTACGGTCACCTAAAAAAGTTGGCACTAGCGATTATTGAAGCATTTAGATGCATGAACCCCTATTTTCAAGCACATATAATAGTAGTTGCACTGATATGCCATTAAGTCAGGCTTTACACAAGCCAAAGAAATCTAGAAGATTAATGTATTGGGCAGTGGAATTGGGGGAGTATGACATTATTTATGAACCAAGGTCTTCTCTAAAAGGACAAGCAATAGAGAATTTCATAGTGAAATTCACTTACCTTGAGGTACCCGAGCAGCAAAACCAACAATCTGAGCAAGGATCAGGAGAAAATAAAGTGAAAGGGATTATTGAGAGTCAAGCTCCTGAGGTATTTTTACCAGAAGAGGCCGATGATGATCTACTAGATTCCTCTTCCAAAGCAAAGGAGCGGATAAGGAAGTGTGAGGAAATAGAGAGAAAAACATTCCACTATGGGATTTTGACAAACCAAGCATTTGCCGACGATCTCCCAATATGGAACTTGTACGTTGATGGGTCAACTTGTGCAACTGGAAGTAGGGCATGTATGCTAGTTGGGAAGGTATAATACTTAACAATACTGCTAATATTGATATTAAATATGCTCTGCGGTTTCAATTCCAAGACTCAAATAACTAAGTAGAATATGAAGCTCTCATTGTGGGCTTAAGTCTAGGTCAATCACTAAATGCCAAGAAAGTTATGGCACTAGTGATTCCCAGTTGGTAGTAAATCAAATCTTGAGCTTGTATGGAGCTAAAGGAGAATTGACAGTCAGATACTTATCCAAAGCAATGGAAGTAATAGGAAAATTACCATCTGTTCAGATGAATAAAATTCTAAGAGTGGATAATGCACCAACAGATGTTCTTACTCAGCTAGCTTCAGCTACCAGAGTTTAACTCCGACAAACTATTCCTATTGAGATTTTGGCCAATAGGAGTATATATGAAGATTTGATGATCAGTTTTATTACTGTATACATGGGGCCATCTTGTGAGTGATATAATGCGAAGGTTAGATTTGGATATGCTAGAAGAAGTGCGAGAAGATGCTACTCTGAGAAATTTAGCTTACCAACAGTGAACAGCTCGATTTTACAATAAAATAATGAAGTCGACCAACTTAAAGGAAGGAGATTATGTGCTAAATAAGCTGCTTAAGAAAAATAATAAGCTTGAAGCTAACTGGCATGGGCCCTATCGTATTTCCGCATTCATCCAACCTGAAACTTAGAGGATTAACACTTTGAAGGGGGGAAAATTCAATAATCCATGGCACGCTGAGCATCTTAGAAAATATTACCAGTAGTATAATCAAGTGTACTCAGTTCAATATCAATTTCTTATATCAATAAAATTATCTTTTCTTTAATTTCTATTTTTCCAAAATTTTTGGGAGTGCTAGTGCTATGAACTACCTATATACTATATACTTGATCTTAAATAAGCTTAAAAGTTGAAGTTGCAAGAAAAACTTCAAAATTTAGCTTGGTATAAGCAATAAGTTTCTTGGAACAAGAAAAACTTGATCGCCGTAAGTAATAAGTTTCTTTCCAAACAAGTTATTACAACCCCAAGACATTCAACAAATATAAGGATAAAATAAGATCTTTATCCTTCGGGAAAAGTACAGGAAGAACGTTGCAAATATTCCTCAAGAGGAATATAGGAACATATTTCACAAACACCTGGTTACACCATTGGTAACTAATATATAAAACCTAAGCATTTAGGTGTGTTAGTGAAACCTTTGGAGACACAAGGGTAACTAGCTCCAAATTTAGATTTTAATCTAAGTATGCTAGTAGAACCTATGTATTCATTAGTAATTGATACTAAATTTAGGTTTTAATCTAAGTGTGTCAATAGAACTAATGAAAAAGAATAAATCATTCACTTCTAGAGAATAGTCACATTAACAAGATAAGTTAATCAAATGTTTTTTCATTCATTTGAATCATGATTACATAATTGTGTTCGCATAAAAAATACAAGACATTATTCTAAAGGGCGTTTCCCCTCATCTTTGGAAACAGGATCCGTGATAGCTGGAGGATCATCTAAAGTATAAGTAGAAGTGATAAAATTAAAGTCTTTAAGCATTATCCTATTGCTACTGCTTATTCGATCTAATAGATGAGAAGGCGAGCGATTTTTAGCTCGTCTTGCAGCTCATAGTCTTCTAGATATTTAGAAATTAGGGCCTAGGGAATGGTGTTGGCAGGAATTCAGTTAACATCCGGTCTAAAAGGAGGATCTTCAAGGTCTAACAACCCAAGATCATACCATTTCTAGAAAGGACTATTTTTTTCAACTTTCAACATTGTCAGACAATTGGTCAAACCCCATTTATAGCCTTCATTATAAGCTTGTTTAAACTAAGTATCAAAATTCCCTCAAGCTTCATTATACCCTTCCATCCAGATCTCTCTAGGTTATCTTGTGAAACTGGAAGGTCATCCTCTCAACTTGATGATGTAATTTCTTCAGCACTTCATCCTTAGCTTGCATTAGAGAGGACTGAGTGGTGAGTTTCTCGATTTGAGTTTGAAGCTTCTGGGATAACTCAATAAGGGCTTGGTTTTTGGCCTTCAATTGGGCAGCTTGGTTAGCAAGAGTTTGTTGAGTTCTAGCCTCATCTGTAGTTCCTCAGCCAAGTCTATTTCTTTCTCGGGAAGAGGCGGACTTAGTCTTTTTCAGTGCCTCCAATTCTTCCATTAATCTAGAATTTTTAACTTCCAAGAAAGAATAACCTTTGTCGGTAGTAGAAAAAGTAGTAGAAGAAAACTTCAAGTCATTTAGCTCATCTCTTAAATTTTTATTCTCCTCTTTAAGCAGCTTAGCAATGGCTCTGGCTTCCTCTACTTCACGATTGAGGAGAAATTCTTATCTTCGAATATGGGAAGCAAATTTCTCCAAATTCTGTTCAAAGCCCCAGCCTTCATTCAAAGCCTTGTACTTCTTCTCATAGCTATCATGCAAAACATCCTTGGCCTCCTTATGCTCCTCCTACAGCTCTTCAATCATTTCATAATAATAAACATTATTGGCCATGGCTCGATCAATAAGGCATTTCAGATGAAGATAGGCTTCCTTGGCTTTCTCACACACACCTTCCTCGAGCAACTTAAATATATCATCCTCAGTTTGAGATAAATGACCTTCTTTAAAAAGTCTGTTGCATCTCTGAAGTAGCTCGGAGTTAGTATAAGAGAAGTATTCCAGTTTATCCATGAACTATTAAAAGAAAGGAGAATATCCAATGAACAATAGAGTATAAAGTATGGAGAAAAGACAAGAGAAAGAGAAAGAAAATTTATTTTCATTAATAAGTTGTTAAGTACAAATACATCAGCAAAACAGAAAGGAAAAATTATAAGTACAGAAGAAAATAAAAGAAAAAATTTCTCAGATAGAACTTCACCTTCTTTATGTCTGGCATAGGCTCATCAGAAGTAGAAGCAGGAGCAGCCAGAGGTGGATGGCTATCAGATGGAGTAGCAGAAGAGTCAATATCCTATTGTTAATTGATAGAATCTAACACCAATAGGGTTTCACTTGAACCCCCATCATCTTCAATCTCATCATCCATGTTAGGAGGAGCTCCTGGATCATGTCTGAGGAAGAGTTCAAAATCTTGAGGGGTGATGACCTCCACCAAATTTGCCAACAAACCATCCTCGAAGCATTTCTTTTTTAAAAATTCAATTTGCAAGGAAGCAGACCCAATGGTTTTGTCCCAGCCTTTGTTGAAGCCAGCCTCCTTGGTCTTAGCTCTCTTGGCTCTCTCAATAACAAACAAATCCTTCTTAGAGTCAAAATCCTTTTACAGCTTAGTGGTTTTATCTTTTTTAGCATCCAAGTCTTTCTGCATAGTAGCAACTTGGTCCCGAGCAGCCACATCACTGTCTTTTATAACTCTCAATTTTTCCTCCCATTTCTTTTGATCATTGGATAATGCTTATGGGGAATCAAGCTATAACTTCTTAAGCTCATCAAAAGCTTTTTCAACCTCCTGAGAAGAAGAAGGCAAAGCGTCATCCTTTTCCAGCATGTTGTTGAAGTAAACAAGAAACTACAAAAAGAAAATAAGGTGAGTTAATATCATAAATATCAAATAAAAAGATAAATAAGGAAAAGAAAATTACCAGATCTAGGCTTTGAGAAACTCTTTTAGAACTCCTTGATCGGGGTAATGGAGTTATAGCACCCCTATGACCTGGAAAAGTACAAGACTTTATTAATTGTCTGGCCAAACAAGGGCCAAGGGCCACTTGTGGACTAGAAATAGATAAATCAACTAACTCTTCTTGACCGATATTAGCTGAAGACCCTTCTGCCAGCCTTGAAGTGAGTCCTCTTCTCAACCTGTTGAGTTAACTTTCATCAACTTCTTCAACAATAAGATTCTTCCCAAAATTCCGCTTATTATATGGGGGCTTCTTCCCAGCATCCTTCTTATTGGATGGGGGCTTCTTCACATCATCTTTTTTTATTTTTGGATCCATCGACAGCTTGTTTAGAGGATCCAGTATGTAGCTATGTCGCCCAAGATATTGGGAAACTTCCTCTTCCCCTTAGTAGCAGGAAGAGGTAGCTTTGAATATAAATAAGAAGAAATAGCAGCTAGTTCACCACTGCCAGATATAATAGTAGAGGATGTGAAGATGGGGTCTTGGTCAATGTTGATTAAAAGAGATGGTGCAACTATAATTAGGCGAGTAACAAAGGAGGTGATGTTATTTCTATACTTCAGCAAGTATGAAGTTAATCTAGTATGGTCTTTTCCAACATTCTGATGAATGCCCTAGATGAACGTCAACTCCCTGAGGTTTATGTCACTCTCCTTGGAACACTTTCTCTTTAGGTCAATTATAAGTAAAAGTCAACAAAGTATACATCACTACTAGCAGTTAACATATTATGCAAAGAAGTACAAGAAAATAAATACAACTTATCCCATTGCCACTTGGTGGGAACTTAGGCCCCTTATACTAAGCATTCCCTGTCAAATGAGAATGTTCATTATTTTTAACAACTACTCCATGCTCAAAGAAACGTCTATTTTATTCAGGAAGGTTAAATACTAATACTCTATTCACACTTTATTTCAAATAGAAAATGGTATAACTAGTTACCCACTTATAACAGAACATGATTTCTGGGATCCCTAGATGGGTCCCATGGAGTTGGTTTAATCTATAAATCACATTAACTACCCTATAGGTATTGGGGTCTACTCTAGCTGGGACGATATCAAACTACTGACAAAATTCAAGATAAAAGGGGTTTGGGGGAAAGGTGAACCCATATTCAGCAATAAAAATAGACGGAAACCAATGACCCTCAGCTAATGAAAAAATATCAATGGGCAAAGTGGGATGTTCTAATTCTACCCGTGAAGGAATATTACATTCATTTCTAAATTAATCAAGAAAAGTAACAGGATAAACCACGATTGATGAAGAAGAAAAGGAGAAAAGAAAAATATTCTTACAGAACTTAAGGATTCAGCAAGAACTGAAAAACAGAGATCGATCGCACAAAAGCGAGAAAAAGCTAGAAGACACAATGGCAATAAAAAACTCAGAAAGTTTGAGGTAAGAGATGATCATCGCTTTTCTCGCCTTTATTGGTTGCCTCAAAATTAGAAAGGTAATGATTAGAAGGAAATTTCGATCGAACTATTGGTGGCTAAAGATTGAAAAGACATACTTCTCTAATTATGACTCTCAAAAGTTATGGATAATTATAAAATACCGTCCACATTATGTGCCAATAATTAAAGTGATTAAATATATAATTATGGGAATTCGGTAACCGACTAAGCCTCAAAATTGTTGTCCGAGCAACATTAAGATCTAAATCTTCTATACTCTTGCAAAAACCTGGAGCAGGAAAAATTAAGGGCTTCTGTTGATACAAAAAATTATCCTGCTATGTGGACCAATCATATAAGAACATGTGTCATCCATCTGGGTATCAATCCAAGTTAGCAAGGGAAATTTACCGACCAATTGAAAGAATGCCAACCAACAAGTTAAGGAAGACCAACCAACACCAGGAAGATCGACCAACGATGACAGCAAATCATCAACATCTGTAAACGTTATTAACATTGTATAGATGTAAATGCCTATGTTCTAAAGGCATTCCATCCTTTAATGTTCCAACTCTTGTACACCCTCAAAGGGCTATAAATACGTTACAAACCCTACAACCAAGGGACATGAGAAAAAAGGAGATAAGAGGCAATTGAACAAGCCCAAGGCAATACATAATAATGGACATAGGCTCTTTCTTCTATCCGAACCACTTTAAAAATTCTTTGTCTTTTATATTCATATTTATCTGTGATCAATCAATTAGGACAATTTAGTTTTTTGCATCAATAATCCTCATGGGACCCTTAAAGCGAGCTTATGCACTAAAGTCACCATAATTCCACTAATATATTCAAGAATACTCGACTCTCCTAGCTTTCAAACTTCTAAGGATGGAATTATTTAATGGTAGCTCAATTCCACTTAAGTATGTGGAAACTATAAGTCCCACATGAACTACATCAGAAGATCGGACCAGATTAGGTGTTGTACATTCACTGACATGTTCAAAAACTTAGTTTAAACATTCCTTCTGATTGTCACAATGCTTAGTTTACATCATTTTAAGTCCCGATTCAATTTGCATGATGCAAGAACTTAAAAATTCCAAATTTAGGTTAGTGAAGTCTAAATACAAAAATAATGGGTGCTAAAGAGTTAATAATCATTTGAATCATTTGGACATAAAGAGTTATAATTAACATATGGACATATCAATGATGAAATAAAATAATAAATAAAGGAACTTAAATCCATATCTCAACTAAAATTTTAGCAATGTAAAGGTGTTAAACTTTTCTTTGATAGTAAAATTTGACCTTAAAACCCTCGAAATACCGGAGGAGGTAGGGAGAGATTAAGAATTAAAACTTTCGCACTTGAATTTTTTTATTTATCTATCATATGTGCATATTAGTGATCTTGCTAAGGGTGATATTAACTCGAAGTCACTAAAATTCACTTTCACTCGATATAGGAAATACGAATTTGGTTATTGCTTATGTAGTGACCAAAACAAAAAGGGCATAAGAAGTCAAGATGGAATATTCAATGAGAAGGTGATATACATGGGTAGGGAAGAAACACATGCTAGTGGGTCATCACAAGATGACCATAGGCATGCTATTTAGAAGATAGTCCTATTAGCAGTATGGGAAAATATATTGTTGATAATGATGATTCATAATTCCCTGCACTGGAATGCCGTTCACACGAGAGTGCCCCATAGAGTCCATCCCTTTCTCCAGCATCAAGAGGTCCTCCCATTCTAACGTACTGAATCCAAAGTACATAAATGATTTATTCCTCAATATTTGGGGTGAAAATGAATGATATGATAAATCATGTCATGCCAGCGATAAATCATGTCATTGTTAAAACTTATATCCTCCACACTGAGCTTGAACAAGAGATATACATGCAACAATCGGAGGGTTTCTTACTAGTAGGGAAGGAGTAGCTAGTATACAAGATGAAGAAGATATTATATGGTTTGAAACAATACCCGAGACAATTGTAAAAGAAATTTGATTGATTCATTAAGATGAATGGATACAATAAGTGAAATGTTGAGCACTATTGCTACTAGAAGACATTTGGGTATAGTTACATCATTTTGCTACTATATAATCATGACATTTTAGTGGTGAGCTCAAATACGAAAGAAATAAGTAACTTGAATGAGAAATTATACAGCGAGTTCGACATGAATGACTTGGGATGAAAATCAATAGAGGTAGAAAAATGGTATTGTTTTAGTTGTCTCAAGCAGAGTACATCGATTGTCTTATGATGTAAAAGTAGTTAACACACCGTTGTTTAGTCACTTTCAGCTATCCAACGACTAGTCACCCAAGATGAAAAAAAATATCTTCAAGGAAAATGTTCCATATATCTATGCTATTGGAAGTTTGATGTATGCCATGGTTTGAACTGATGAGGTATTTCTCATGCAATGTGAGCAGTGAGCAAATTTCTAACAAATCTAGGAAAGCATCATTAGGAAATAGTGAAGTGGATAATTAGGTATTTATCCCCCACTTTGGCTTCACTTAACTTTATTATCTCAAACAACTAACTTAATTTTCAAGTTTCTTTAAATTATTGTCAAGTTTCTTATTCACTCTTTGAAAATAAATTCATTTTGAACATCTCAAAAATGAAAATTGATCATCTCTTTAAAGTTTAAAATAAAACTATCTCAAGCGATACCTCGTGTAAAAATACAATCATTTGTATGAAATGGGTTTGGAACAAAATTCACGTTCCATGCTTCAAAATGTTGTACTCAATGAACATGAAAAATTCTCTCTCTCTTAAGAAAACTTGAATGATGTTTAAAATTGTGAACATGGTTTTCAGAAAACATTTCTTTCAAGTTGTTTCTTTTGACGTCTTACATGTTTGGGTTGATTAACATTTTGATTCTTCTTAACCTAAAAAAAATTCACATTTGTACTCGTGACGGACAAGACTTTCTCCTCAATCTCATTTCCTTTTGAAATGATTTTTTCTTTATTAGCTTGAGTATAACTCTCTTATACATTATCCTTTTTTTCTCTTACAAAATTCATAGCATCGTTAGTAGGATGTACAAAATAATCAAAATCAATCCCTTTAACACCATTCGAAATCATAGATTTTTTAAAAGAATTTTGTACATTTTATCTTAACGATCCTCTAAAGAAACTTTTACCTTCATAGCATTTTCCAATTAACTCCTAAGAGAAACACCTTTCTTCAGGAATTATCTTTCCTTGAGTTCAAATATTTTTCTCTCCTTTTCAAGTGTACATTTAATATCATTAAGATCCTCTTCTTGACTTCTAAAAGACGCATTTTGAAAATTTATACGCTTTAACTCACTCTTAAGTTATAAAATCAAAACCTATTTTTCTTTCAAAACCTTCATCTTCTATCGTTTTGAATGTGTTTCGTATTTTGATGTTATAATTTTCAAATTTGAGCGATTCATGAAATAACTTATTATAAGCATAATTAATTTCACTTAATTCCTCATCATCGCTCTCCTCATTGTCATTATGTGCAATCTCAAAATTAGAGTCACTAGATGTAAGTGCAGTGTTATTAACTAATTAAGAATGCGATGATGAATGCTAATTATCCAAACTCACATCAAAAGCATACATATCCACAATATCAATGGGAAGACACAAAATAAGAAAATACACGCAAAAACAAGGATCTAACTCGGGATGTCAAGCCTATTTGAGTAACCAATCTCTGATACCAATTGATAATCCAAATGTTTTTTCACCTAAAATAACCAGGAGGGGGTGAATATGTTATTGTAAGGACATTTTTCTCATGTCGAATATGTTACATTTATGTATGTCGTACGCCGCTACATTTGGCACGTCACCTCACGATCTCACATGGCGGCCTCAATCCGAGTTCCGGGAATCAAGCATTCAACATCTCCATTAATATGTCCCACATCTGCCTCAACGACTTCACGGTCCAAGATTTTAGGGACTTAATGCAAGTGGTACGCAAGGGAAGTCAAAACAGTGAAAAAAGGCACGATAGGAGTGTTCAAGGGAATTTTCGTAATTTCACATCCATAGTCCGGAGGTCTGGTCAAATTGAAAGTTGAAGAGCTCGCCGCAAAGAAGATACTGGAAATAACGGCACCTCAATTCAAGCTACGGTGAAGGAATTATGACCTTTTGAAGATAGAGAAAATTCCTTAAAGAATGCTGGTTTTTTTGTACGTTGTATAGAATTTTAGAGTTTTAAGAACGTGGGACTCTTCATATTTTTTCCTATAAATAAAAACTTTGGGGGAGATGTTTGTCAAGAATTTAGAAGACGTTTTTTAGAATCCAAATACCTCTAGTCTTCATATTTTTGAGTCCCAAGACTCATGTTTTGATTCACACAATTGCCAATCCTTTGTGAATCTTTTTGGTAATCCAAGAACACAACTTTTTAGTTTGTTCAAACCTTTGTGGAGAGATCTTTGCAACCGAGGGCTACGTGTCATTGCTGAGGGAGTTTCTACAAAGTTTTATGGCTGCGTGTTATTGAGGAGTGCTGCGATTCTTCCTTTGTTGATTGGACTGAGGTTCATGTGGGTTCGCTGCGTGTGGATTCATTGCTGACGACACTGATCGACGCCTGCGGGTATTCGTGTGTTACTGTATTTCATTGTAATCCGTGTAAGTTGCGATTTACTTATTATAGTGAAATAAAAGGTTTTGCCCTACGGGGATTATTCCTTAAACTTGTTTCGCATACTTTATTTGTTTATGGGTTGACACACGCACCGTAGATGGATGTTTAGGGGCTGAATTTATTTGATTTAAAAGTAGACTCTAATTAAATAAGGGTTACTTGGAAACTTGCGAGTTATTTTTAAATCGATATCACACAGTCGCATACGACGTTTTCAAATTGGTATCAGAGCAGGTTGCGCAAATTTATCGCGTATTCCTATTTTCCGCAAAAATTGTGTGATATTGATTTTTTTTAAAATCAGTTTTGTGAAAAATCGCATTTTTTCAATGGTACGCCCGTTTAATGAGGAGCCTATTTTTGAAAAAGTTCACGACCATGCTGAAAATTTAAAAAGTCTATATTTGAAACTTTGCAAAAGAATTAAAGTTTTGGAAAAAGAAAATTCTCGTTTGAAATCCGCGATGGATCTTTTGCAAACGGTTCAAAATCAAAGAGATTTTTATCATGAAAAATTTGTTTCTTTGGACCATGAATTTAATGCTTTAAAATTGTCCAAAAAGGAGAGTGATGATAGGGTCCTTGTTTTAGAAAAAGATTTAGAGGACCTTAAAAATTCGATGGTTTGTGTTTGTGCCAAAGATGAAAGAAATATTTTAATCAATGAGTTTGTGGTACGTGAAGAGACTCTTAGGGAAAAGTTTGCTTTAATTGAGGGGGGGAGGGATACCCTTTTAGAAATTATTAAAAATTTGAAAAAGCAATCCCTGTCTTGGGAAGAGTCTAATTTGTTGCTTGAATCAAATATTTTGAAGATGAAAAATGATTTAAACGATTCAAGTAGGTTTGATTGTGATGGTAATGGCTCATCTTGTTCTCATGCTTCTAGTGCTAAATCCAAAACCATTATTTTCTTTAGAGGGTCAACTAAGTCCAAGGATATTAGAAAAGATCACACTTTAGGTGTCATTCCACCCGTTTACGCATGTTCATATTGTGGTAGGAAAGGTCACCTTAGGCGTTTTTGTTTTGATCTTGGAAAAAGTCCTAGGAAGTTTATGTCTAGTGTTCCCATGGTTTCCAAAGCCCCCACACGATGTTTCAAATCTATTTGGGTTAGAAAATCACTTTTAGAGGCACTAGATTTTAGACAAGTTGATTCCCAGTTGCTTGCACATGATTCTTCACTTGCCATATCATATAGATGATTGTGTTTGCATATTTGTCATACGCTAGTTTTTGTTTCATGATTTTTATGTTTGCTAGCGTTGTGACATGTACTTTTTGTATATATTTTTGTTTTGAAAATTTTTGAAAAATACAAAAAAAAAAATTAACAAAATTTTTGAAAAATCCAAAAAGATTTTTGTATTTTGTTTGCACCTTTTATGGATGAACACTTAGGATGACCGAGTCACAATATCACTCCATTATTTTCATGTGACTATTTGATAGTGTTTTGAGACAATATGTCAATTCATCCATGTGCTTTATAATGTTTGGAGTCATTAAGATGTAATTAATTGTTACTTACTACATGTTTGACTCATGTTTCCTTTATTGCACACATGCACGGATTTATTTGATTATTGTGCTTGTCTTATCACATGTTGGTTGGGTGTTTTCACTTCAATCCTGTCCTTAAAACGAATCAAGCGCGATAATTTTTTGATAAGAAAATTGTGCATATAAAAACCATTTTGTGAGTTTGTGTGATTTGTTTGATAACGGGGAGGGGCTGCAAAAGGTAATCATCTATCCTTTGCGCAAAAGCCACCGTTAAATTGGACCTAAAAAATGGAGGTATTTTATTATCCGGGGTCCAAAGAGGTTTAAAAGAGCCCAAAAAAATTTAAAGGCAATAAAAAGAAATTCATGCCAATTATGGGCCATTTAGGTTTTTGCTCCAATTCTCCAAAGTTTGAGAATTTAGATTACCTCTAAAAGAAAATATATATGAGGGAGTTTGGTTGGAGAATTTAAAACGGGTTTGCACGTCCTTGATATGCTTGAAAGTGCGCTACATAGTTTTGGACGTTATTGGTGTGGAAATCATTTGACTTTGATTTGTTGATTTTTATAAGACGATGTCATCTAAATTCAACAAATTTTTACACCTAAGGATACTTTTGATGCTCATTCGTTAGGGGTACACATATGCATCGTGCACATATGATTGATTGAGTTGATTTACCTATCGAATGTGTTCACACCCATTCATTCCATTATCATGACTTGGTTGTTTGAGTTTAAATCCATGGTGTAATTTTTGTATCATGTTTTACATTTTTTTCAAAATGGTATCTATTTTTTGTATAAAAAATTGAAAAAAAATAAAAAATAGTTTGTGTATTTTTTTGTATACCGTGACACCCCGATTTTGCTTTTTTGATTCATTCTTCTTATTTGTCTATTTGGGGACATCATAAAAAGGGGGAGAAAGAATTATCATTTTATGGGGGAGTTTGAATTTTGGGGGAGTTTTGAGATTTGACTTATGCTTATCATATATTGGTATCTATGTTTATCTCATTTCAAACTCGATATGTCACTTGGTATTTTTTTATTTATCTCATGTGTGTAGGTACTACATTGATGATCTCTGAATTGCACACCCTGATGAGAAAAGATTTGAGATTCCTGAAGATTTGAAGAACAAACGCTGAAGACTATTCATTTGTACCTTTTCCAGTTTTGGGTTCATGGGAGGGTAGATTTGTATAGGCAATTTCATATTTGATAATTCGGATTTTTTATGTATGTACCGGCATAGACATAGGGGGAGATTTGTAAGGACATTTTTCTCATGTCCAATATGTTACATTTATGTATGTCGTACGCTGCTACATTTGGCACGTCACCTAACGATCTCACATAGCGGCCTCAATTCGAATTCCGGGAATCAAGCATTGAACATCTCCATTAATATGTCCCACATCTGCCTCAACGACTTCACGGTCCAAGATTTTAGGGACTTAATGCAAGTGATACGCAAGGGAAGTCAAAACAGTGAAAAAAGGCACGATAGGAGTGCTCAATGGCATTTTCGTAATTTCACATCCATAGTCCGGAGGTCTGGTCAACTTGAAAGTTGAAGAGCTCGCCGCAAGGAAGATACTGGAAAAAACGGCACCTCAATCCGAGCTACGGTGAAGTAATTATGACCTTTTGAAGATAGAGAAAATTCCTTAAAGAATGCTGTTTTTTTTGTACGGTGGATAGAATTTTAGAGTTTTAAGAACGTGGGACTCTTCATATTTTTTCCTATAAATACCAACTTCGGGGGAGTTGTTTTGCAAGACTTTAGAAGACATTTTTGAGAGTTCAAATACCTCTAGTCTTCATATTTTTGAGTCCCAAGACTCATGTTTTGATTCACACAATTGCCAATCCTTTGTGAATCTTTTTGGTAATCCAAGAACACAACTTTTTAGTTTGTTCAAACCTTTGTGGAGAGATCTTTGCAACCAAGGGTTCGTGTCATTGCTGAGGGAGTTTCTACAAAGTTTTATGGCTGCGTGTCATTGAGGAGTGCTGCGGTTCTTCCTTTGTTGATTGGACTGAGGTTCATGTGGGTTCGCTGCGTGTGGATTCATTGCTGACGACACCGACCGACGCCTGCGGGTATTCGTGTGTCACTGTATTTCATTGTAATCCGTGTAAGTTGCGATTTACTTATTATAGTGAAATAAAAGGTTTTGCCCTGCGGGGATTTTTCCTTAAACTTGTTTCGCATACTTTATTTGTTTATGGGTTGACACACGCACCGTAGATGGATGTTTAGGGGCTGAATTTATTTGATTTAAAAGTACACTCTAATTAAATAAGGGTTACTTGGAAACTTGCGAGTTATTTTTTAATCGGTATCACACAGTCACATACGACGTTTTCAGTTATTAAACAAAATTGGCCAATTTTAAATTTCAATTTTCCAAAACATATATATATATATATATATATATATATATGTCAATTTGTCCAATCTCAAAGTGATCTAAGACAATTGAAATCAAACAAACACAATCAAACAAGTGAAAACATTGAACAACCACACAAAAACATATAATACTGGGTATACGAGGAAAATACCAACTTATGGCTTAAAAACTTTGTTGTGACCTAGAATATCATTAGATAGGAAAAGTTCCTTTACATGATGCAAGAAGATAAATCAATCAAGTGCAAACACATGAATTTAACAGTGCATATCGTGACTCTCCTTCTTTCCAATGAGAAATACAAGGAAACTCCATCACTTAAACACATAATTCCATTCTCCGTCCTTGCTTTACACCATGATCTAACTCTTCATACCTAGAAAAAATTCATTTTATATCCCGGGGTGTGGATTATGGAATTGAATTAGAATTCAAATATAAACTTGGTTATATGTGGATAAAATATTTTTTAATCAACTGTTAAAAAATAGATCTCAATGTAGATCTAAAATTCTCTCAAAACACTCAATGGATTTTGTAACTAGGTTTAGAGAGACAAATAAAACCTCACAAAATCAAAAATATCCCCAGATAAGATATTTTACAATTAGGTAAAAGTGTTGTAAAGAAATGGAGGGAAACAAGGCTATTTATAAAAAAAATCAATCTAGCATTGTTGTGCAAACTGTAAGATCTGACCATGCGCACGATTTCATCCAGTACCCCAAATTAAAAATGGAGCCAGGTCCGTGTGCATGGGCATGATTTGATGATGTGCACATGAGTTTAAAAGTAATCCTTGCAAACTCCCTGGTTCAGAATCTTTAAAATCTCTTTAAAAAATATTATCTCTAAAACAAAACTTGAACCTAAATCTTCAAAACTCATACACAAGTTAGTTAATATTTTTAAAAGCATTTTATGAAAAATTCACTTATGTTGAAAAAGTGGTGAGTGTGTGTAATTAACTAAGGTTAATAAAACTCTGTAAAATGATATATTCATCATTAGCAGTAATGGATGGCTTCAAAACATCGTGAGGAGTCTTCATGTCTTCAAATTATAATGTCCATAGGTAAAGGGTAAAGGACAAAGCTTCTGGGCTCAACAAAGTGAATGACTAAATGTTTTGACACGGGAGATATCTATATAAATTACAAATGTCTACATTTTAAAAATGATTAAATATAATTAGAGAACATGGTAATTGTGACTACGTTATGTGGAGGCAAGTTATTAGTCACCCCTATTCCTTTTTGGTCTCTAGTGGATGTGAAAATATACTCTTTCTCTTGTACGCATGTGCGGGAGTGAGTGAATGTGTGTGTATTATTAAAAGTGTGTAGATGAATGAATGTATGTGTAAAGTGGAAAAAAAATAAGTATTAAAGTGTGTTCATAAAATACATATGTGTGTAGATAAAGGGACTATAAGAATGTGATCATGAATGGTTAAAGGAGTGAAATAAATATGAGTGGACTTTTGATATTTGTGACATCACTATTAACAAGTGAATATGAACAAGTAAACGCTTCATGGAAAAAGAGAGAAAGGGTTAAAAGACATACATAAATGAAATAGAGGACATAAAACCATCCTTAAATCCTATAGTGGATACAGAATGCCAGCATACCCTCACAAAGAGCTATCAAAGTCCACGTAGTTCAAAACGGTTTTGAATGGTAGATTTGCCTTGTATTTGAAATTTAGGGGTTCTTGTGATTTATGTTGTGAGAAAGTGTGTACAAAGCCATTTTTTGATAAAAAAAATGGGCGCTGAAATACTTTTTTATTAAAAAAAAGCGAGTGTGGAAACTTTTTCCGGAAAATTCGGTTTTAACACTTTTTTGTGAAAAAGTTGGTGTTAAAAATGTTTCTTGTTGTGAAGAAATCAAGTCTCTAACACCATAATATTGACAAATGAAATATAAATCCTATTTTTCATATTTAAGATTTCTAGAAAATAGGTTTAAAAATACGGTAAGTTGCACCTAGCCCCTCCAAACATCTTGGATTCATAGGCCCATCCCCTAAAAAATGGACAAACTCACCCCCTCAACTATAAATTAAATGCCTCCCAAAAAAATCTATATTTATTTCAATATTAAAACCCATTTCATTTTCTCAGTTTTACCCAAAGGGTCCTGATAAATACACCCAAAAAAATATCCAAAGCACAATTTTGTTCAAAACACCACATAAGTACCCAATATTTGTCCAAAACAAGAAAAACACACAACACCACATTAACCTTCATGCATATAAAAATCCAAAAGCTTTTAAACCTCATTTTTTCTCTGTCCCTCTATCTCTCTCTAACTTTTCTCCCAAACCTTTTAACCTTTCAACTTACTTCAAATTTCTCTCAAACCCTAGTAATTACCCTCAAGCTTCATTTCTGGTATGTTAGACCATTAAAACTTACTCCCATTACTGCCATGCTCTCATTTTGTGTATTAAACCCTAACATGCCACCTACATTTAAAAAATCCATAATAAACTCATTCAAATGTAACCCTAATTAATCTAACTAGAAATATATTCCATTTGCGCAAAAAAGTTAGGGTTTAACACGGTTTGAAAAACATAGGGTTTCTCTATTTGAGAAAAAAATGATCTCTGCACTTACGGTTGGCTTTTACTGAAGATGCCAACAGTATACGGTCATATCCAACTGCGATTCACCAAATACGCCCATATCTCGCCATGGTTTTAGGTCTCACGGTCATACAGAACTATGGGTTTATTTTCATGACCATACACAATCGTGGGTTTATTTTCATGGTCATATCTCATCGTGGATTTATTTTCACGATCATACACAATCGTGTAATAGGTTTTCATGTCCAATTCTTACCGTATGTACCAATGTATTTTCTATTTCATATATTCATTTATTTTTAGTTATTATTGTTTCTAATAGTTAACTTTTACTAATTAGGATTTAACAATTAGGTTTCTCGGGATTTTAGTAATTAGGTTTTCACGGGGGTTTTCACGGCCACAGCCATCCATTTAATATTTTTAATGTATGCATGTATCCCTTACACCAATTATTGTTTCTTCATTGGTACCAATGTTCATTTGCTAATATAATTTGGTAATTTCTTATATAGGTCATATATATTGTGAGAAGAAAAAATCCTCCTACCGCATTCGATTGGAAGAGGATGTTAGAGGTGGTGAAGGGAGTACAATCACCCATATATTCCTCTAGTAGTAAAAGTGTCAGTGAGGCCACTATTTCGAGCAAAGGATATTCTCCTATGAGTTAGTTGGATAAAGTAGTTGACCAAGTGGTAGGAGGTTTACTTAATGTTAATGAGGGTGCTACATCTTAGTCAATTGAGTAACCGGTTAAAGCAATTGTAGGTGATTTGATTGGGGTTAGTGAAGGGGATGAGGGAGCAGCAGGAGATAAAGATAAAGATAAAGAATAAGATAAATCATGAGAGGAAGAGAGATAAGAAGAGAGAGATGAAGATAGAGATGAATCAAGAGAGGAGGAAAGAGAGGAAGAAAGAGATAAAGAGAGAGAGGCAAAAAGAGAGGAGGAAAGAGAGAGGAAGAATAGGTAGGAGAGGACGAAGAAGAGAGAGTATGAGAGGATGAGCATTCTTCCTTGAAAGATGAAATCCAATCGTCCACATCGAAAGAGCCTGAGAACAAAGCCCGTAAAAAAATAAGGCACTCTAATTCCGAACCGCTCGAGGGGTGCACGCTAAATAACCCTGAACTCCTGAAAAATTATCATAACCATATCGGTTATTCTATTTGGACTAGAGATGAGGATATGGGAATAATGAAGTAAGTGTACCACTATGAAAAATTTACTGAGCGGGACTAAACACGGAGGATGAGCGGGTTATAGAGTTGGTGAGGAACTCGGGCTTGTACGGTCCGATAAAACACTCCTATCGGTACATAGACTATGTATCGGTGTTGGAATTCATTGAACTGTGGAAACTAGATACGAATTCATTTCATATGTCATTTGACGAGATGACCATGAACCTAAATGATGTGTACAATCTCTTTCAAATACCGATAGTTGGTAAACTGGTGTACAGTATTATTTTAAAGAAAATCGAGGAGAAAGCAGCCCAAATCCAATGGCTTACTAAATATTTGGGTTGTACTAAGGAGGAGCCAAAGGTGGATTGCAATTCAGTCTATGTCGTTCATTTTGACAAGATAATGAATTTCTGTAAGAGGAGGGTTAACAAGATAGGGGAAGGTTCTATAAAGAGGCAGATTGAGCAAGCTGCTAGGGGGTACTTACTTTTCATAGTCCGTTTCTTATTATTATAGCGAACTTGAGTCCTAGTGAACTACCTGCACTCTTTGTGAAAAGTCGTCAAATGCAAAGACTATGCTTGGGGGTTGGGTGTATTGGCCCATTTATATTTGCAGTTGGGGATTGCCTCACGGGTAGACATTCGCCAGGTGGCCGAAATTCATACTATGGTTTGTGTAAAATATGGATTTTTGGGTAGTATCATATGATAAAAATGGGATTTGGGGGAATGACTCTGTAGAAGTTGATTTAATTATAATTCCATATGAAATCTAAGATTTATTTAGCTATAAAAGATGGAATCTTGAATAAAATCTGAGACTGATTCATTGAAAAGATGTGATCTTGAAGGGTTCATGTGATAATTAAAGAAACCTTGAAATTTAATTTTGAAAATAAATGATTCTTAATGAGTATGTCAAATCCCATGGATTAATAATGCTATAGTATTATTTAAGATATAAAATTACGTATTTATATATTTAGAATTGATGGGATGATGTTTGGTTGAGTTTAGATGAAGATTAGTGTCCAAATAGTATTAGGAAGATTGGGGAAATTCATGAATATTGTAACAAGCCCACCCAAGCCAAAACTAGGGGGCGAACCGGTTTGGCCAGGGGTGAATCAGTTCGGGCTACATATTCGACCCAAGTTATTATTTTGGTTATTTCGTGAATTGATTGGGGTCTCAGATAATTTAGGAGGTCCTTATATGAAATTTAGGACTTATACAATTATGGGGACATTATATTACCTTGGGTTAGTCAGGAATAAAATTCGGGCTATGAAAAATATGGGCGTTTAGGATGAATGACGCTCGAAAATTAATTAATGAAATTAGTTTTGGATTTGAAATAAAATCGAGATACGGGCTGGGGTAGAATATCTTAGTGTCTATAATAAATATAACATTGTCAATCAATTATAAGTAAGTGATAACTTATGTATTCTGGAGTCGAGATTAGACTCGAGGATTATGGACTAGTGCTATGAGTGTCAAACGTGCGCTTAACCGGTTATATATACATATATATATGCAGGTAGAGAGACAGTATGTGTGTATATATATATATATATATATGCATCTTTTCAGGTATGGAAGCGAATGTAAAATATTTGGGAGGAAATTTTTTGAAATTGGATCCGGGAAATGGCTTTTATCAAAGAAAGGATAATTTTTAATTAAATCATCTAGGCACTTGGTGAGAGATAAGGGTTGTATTCAACGTTCATTTTCTTTAATTTGGGATTAGAGGATTTCCCAAAAAAATATTATTTTTCATGCGGTGGCTCCTTTGAAAAGGAATTGCAATTGATGAGAACATCAAAAGAATTCATATACCTCTTGCCTCGAAATGTAGATGTTGTATAGTGGCTTGTGAAGAAAACAAAGATCATCTTTTTTGGAGTAGTCCTATTTCACAAACTATTTGGCTGCGGTTCTACAATATTCTTGGTCTAAAGTTTATCTCATCAAACTTTAGTGGCAATTTAATGAATTGGTGGATTAATTCTAAAGGTGACAAGATTAGAGGAATTCTATGTCGGATTATCCCAGCTTACATTTGTTGGCATTTATGGTGCGCGATAAACAAAAGCATGTATGCGAGTGTTCCAATGAAAGAATCATCGATACTTAATCTAATTTTTAGCGAGATTAAAATGGCGTTTAGGAATTTTCCTATTTTAGGCATATAATCTAGATTTGGTATCGATTTTTTAGAGGCTTTGTCACTTATAGGAGCTCACATTGATCATTCTTTGATGTAAACCACCGTTGGGGGGATTTTCCCGTCTTTATTTATAATAATATCTGGGAATCAAACCTAATATATATATATATATATATATATATATATATATATATATATATATATATATATATATATATAGATATATATATATTTATACACACACTATAGTCCTATCGCATCAAGGATAGTTACAGTATAGGCATGTGATATACCCGTTTATATCCTCGGCCTGGCTGAGGAATACCTCCAAACGGACGACCCTTCAGGGGCCGACCCTTAATCAGGCTCAAGACAACCCCTCAGAGGAGCCGACCCTTCATCATGTTCCAGACGACCCTACGAGGGGCTGACCCCTCCAACGGGATCCATACGACCCCTCAGAGGGGCCGACCCTTCGCCAGACTCCAGCCGACCCTACGAGGGGCTGACCCTTCACCACTCTCCAGACGACCCTACGAGAGGCCGACAGTACGAGGCCAAAATTGGGCCAGGCTCATTACCGGAGGGAACTTTGCCCTCGGCCTTGGCCCATAGGCCGAGGGTGACATCATCGTAGCGCGTGGTTTGGGAGACGCGTGGAACAGTACGCGTGAGGCTGCCATGGAACAGGGGAGACCGTTATAACAAAATCACACCCTCACGTGAGGGAATATTATGTCATCATTTGGCATCTACAAGTGTCCATAGGGGACTGGTTAGATCATAATTAACATGCACCATGCATACTTGGAGGGTACACTACACCCCCCAAGACCTATATATACTTGTCACCTACAACCCTACAGGGGATCGATCCATTAACTATAGCCCTAGCTAAAACTCTGTTTGTACACACAGGAGAGAGAGAGAGATAGGGTTATGTGCATTGTATCCAAGGCCATTAGTGCCCATACTTAGTGGATCACACACTCACAGTGGATGTAGGCCAAATTGGCTGAACCACTATACATCATTATCTTTGTTCCTCTTATACTCATCCCCTTCTACATACTTATACACTCATACATCTCTATGGCTGCCATAGCTGCTATTGTTTGAGCTCATTATCACTTATCCGGTGGTGCTAAATCTCAGCATCATCAGTTTGGCGCTGTCTATGGGAACGAGAAGACATCTCTTCCTTTGTACAGCTTGACCTTACTGGGCACTCTGGTGGTGAACCAACACTCCTGAGAGGAGGTGTTTCAGCATTGAAAGAGACCCACTAAGGTCCCAAGCTCACCAATCTTTTCTTCAATTAAAATTCTCTTAGCTCAAGCACATGGCACCTGAGATGCCACCACCACCACTTCCCCCACCAGATGAGGTGGGAAGACCCAGTTCTAGTCAGCCGCCGCCTCAGTCTGAGATGGCTGATGTAGCAGCAGCCTTAAAGTCTCTGGAAGTAAGCCAGTGGATGATGCAGGAGCAGTTCACAGCTCTAAGCCAGAACATACTAAGGGCACTAGGATTTTCACCTGATATGATTACTCCGGTAGCAGCTCCAGGACAGCATGAGGCCAGGGGACCACCCCAGGCACCACGCAAAGACCTGCCACCCCCTCAGCGGCGTAGGGATGTTGCTGACCTCGGCGTCTGCGCCTGGTGAGGCAAGGAAACCCTTGCCCTGAGGACAGGTATGACGATCCGGAGAGAGAGGAGGCCCCTATAGAGTGTTGGTAACCCTGTGAGGTCTCCAAAAATACTGTATGACCTCTCCAGGATAGTGAAGGAAAGTGTGGGAGACCAAACCCTGATGATCGCCCGAAGGGCTCTACTTTTGATCGCTTAAGCAGGGGGTCGGCCTTTGAGAGGCTAGGCCCAGTAAATGACCTACGAGAACAGTTATCCAGGCCAAGAAGTGCTGCGAGATCCAGGAGGGAGGAAGTAGATGGCCGGCCCAGAGGACGAGACGACGGCCAAAGGGAAGTGAACAGCCTACACAGGCCTGCTGCAGCAGAACCCTCCGTCCACCTCGGAGAGATGGCAGGGGATAACATCGGCCGGGCCGACCCTGTGAGGCCCTGAAATGACTCAATCCAACGGTTAGAGGATAAGATCGGTGATATAGTGAAGAGTCGAGGCCCTCTTCAGAGGGGGTACACCATAGGCTCACCCTTTGTGGCAAAGATAGTCAACTTCCCCACGCCGTCAAAGTTCAAGCCACCCGTTGTCACCCCAAGGTATGACGGGAGCACCAACCCCGTCCACTATGTGGAGATGTATCAGTCAGCAGCAGACATATACTCTATCTCAGATGAGATGAGGTGTCGTGCCTTCTCTGGTACCTTGACAGGTGCTGCGCATGTCTGGTACACGTCTCTTCTAAAAAATTCCATTGGAAACTTTAAGCAGTTGGCAGACCTGTTCATCCAAAATTTCTGCTTTGGGGTGAGGCCATAGAAGAAGACCACCCACCTGCTCTATGTTAAGTAGGGGAAGAGTGAGAGTTTGAGGGACTATATAGCCAGATTTAATAAGGAGAAGCTGGAGGTGGAAGACTATGAGGAGAGCATAGCTATGACAGCCCTGATTGGAGGACTCCAAAAGGGGAAGCTGTTATGGAAGCTTGCTGAAGACCCTCCGAGGACGATGGCCGAACTGTTATCGACAACAGGAAAGGTGATGAACGCCAAAGAAGCGATGGCTGCAAAATATGAAGATGAAAGAGGAGGTGCTAGTGGGGGTAAATACCCTAAGAAGAACAAAGATGGGAAGAAGAGGTCCACGGATGACAAGTTTGCTGGATACACCCCTCTGACGGTCAGCTGTGAACAGATTCTCGATGAGATTAAGAGTGACCAGTCCCTGAAGTGGCCTGAAAAGCTGAGGGCAGCCCCCGACAAGAGGAATAAGAACCTGTGGTGTGAATTTCACCAAGGCCACGGCCACGTAACGGACAAATTCTTTGCTCTGAAGGAAGGGAAGCTCAGAAAGTACGTCGACAAAGGTGCCTTCAAGAGGGGCCGAGGGGACGACCCCAGAAGGAAGCGAGGCGCCGCATGCAAAGAAGGTCCTCAAAAAAGAGGGGACGACCCTTCTGATGATGAGGACGACCCTGACCTCCCGCCGAGAGAAGACCACGGCCCTGTCAAGAGGCTTAATATGATCTCACTCGGAGTGGGAATGATCTCCGGGGGTCTTGCAGGGGGAGGGTCTGAGGTTGCCGACAGGAAGGCCCATGTGGCTGAGGCCAAGGCAGTGGCGAAGACGGTACACGCAACCTCTCTGGAGGTCAAGTCGGAAAAGAGGAAGAAGGTTGATATGGACACACTGATAGTGGGATTTTCAAGAATGTATTTCAAAGGCCTCTTAGCCCCGCATGATGACCCTCTCGTCATCACTACCAGGGTGCACGGATGTGAGGTGCCGAGGATCTTGGTAGATGAGGGTTGTTCTGCAGATGTGATATTTTGGCCATGCTTCAAAGCTTTGGGTCTCAGCCGTGCTAGACTCGTCCCCTACTATCATCCATTGATTGGGTTCAGTGGGGAAAAGGTTCATCCCCTTGGGGTATATGAGGCCGATGTGAGGATGGGGGACGAGTGGCCGAGATGGCTCACCAAGAAGGTCAGTTTCTTTATGATGGATGAGCAGGTGTTTTCGGCCTACAACATCATACTGGGGCGTGTGGCCCTCAAGGGGTTTGAAGCCGTGCCGTCTACGGTCCATCAGATGATCAAATTTCCAACCCCTTACGGGGTGGGGGAAGTTCAGGGAGACCAGACGACAGAGAGAGAATGTTACTACAACTCCGTTGAAGAAAGGTAGGCACACAAGAGGGTTACAAGCACTTATAATATTGATACCCTAGACCCCAGAGATGAAACGAACCTGAAGAAAGGAGAGGCTGCGGAAGAGGTAGAATCCATCATCCTCGATGAGGATGACACGGAAAAAACCATCCAAGTTGGCAAGTCTCTGAAGCCAAACATCAAGGAAGACCTCATTAAACTGTTGAGGAGAAGGCGAATCGTTTTCGCCTGGAGTCATGTAGATATGTCAGGGATTGACCCTGAAATCATGTGCCACAAGCTCAATGTGGTAGAGGGAGTGAAGTCGATGAAGCAGAAGAGGAGAATTTACTCCAGAGAAAAATATGAGGTCATCAGGGACGAGGTCAAAAAATTAGAAGACGCTGAATTTATCAGAGAGGTCATCTACCCTGAATGGCTGTCCAATGCGGTCATTGTCCCAAAGGCCAACGGCAAGTGGAGAATGTGCGTGGACTTCACAGACCTCAACAAGCACTATCCCAAAGACAGCTTCCCTCTCCCCCGCATTGACCAGATGGTAGACGCTACCGCAGGCCATGAGCTCATGAGCTTCATGGATGCCTATTCAGAGTATAAACAGATCTTCATGAACCCTGAAGACTCAGAGAGGACAGCCTTCATCACCGACAAGGGGACATACTGTTACAGGGTCATGCCCTTTGGCCTCAAAAATGCGGGGGCAACGTACCAGCGCCTCGTAAATAAAATGTTTGAAGACCAAATTGGGAAGTCCATGGAGGTCTACGTAGATGACATGTTGACTAAGAGTCTAAAGGCCGAGGATCATGTGGCAGACCTGGAGAGGACCTTTAATACGATGGACAAATACAAGGTGAAGCTTAATCCGGCCAAGTGTGTCTTCGGGGTCGGAGCAGGGAAGTTCTTGGGGTTCATTGTCAATCAAAGAGGCATCGAGGCCAATCCTGAAAAGATAAAGGCCCTTGTTGAAATGAAGACCCCCAAGTCCATTAAAAACGTTCAGAGGCTCCAGGGAGAGTTGTTGCCTTGAACAGGTTCGTGTCTAGGGCCACAGACAAGTGCTTGCCATTCTTCAAGATCCTTAGGAAGGCCTTCGAATGGAGTTAAGAGTGTGATGAGGCTTTCAAGGACCTAAAGTCATACTTAGGGTCTCCCTTGCTGCTGTCACGACCCGTGCAAGGTGAACGACTTTATGTGTACCTCGTCGTCTCAGAGTCGGCCATCAGTGCAGCAATTGTGAGAGACGAAGATGCGATACAGAAGCCTGTGTATTTTAACAGCAAGGCACTCCAGGGGGCAGAGCAAAGATACCCGAGGATGGGGAAGTTAGCCTACGCCTTGATCCATGCCTCGAGGAAGATGAAGCCGTACTTCCAGTCCCATACAATGGTCATCCTCACCGACTCTCCTCTTAGGAAGGTCCTACACAAGCCAGAAAAATCAGGTAGGTTGATGGCATGGGCTATAGAGCTAGGGGAGTTTGACATTGTGTATCAGCCTAGGACGGCCATTAAGGGGCAGGCATTGGCAGACTTCGTGGATGAGTTCACTTGGGAAGATGATGAGGCCGAGGGTGAGACCCTCGAGAAGACGGATACAGAAGACAGACCCGCAGACACACCCGCAGATAGGGCTGAGACGAGCACCGCTAGAAGGAAAGCAACTGAAAACGAAGAGGGAACATACATCTTTAGACAGGGGTCCCTCTCTGAGGGAAATTTTTCAGAAGGAAAGACTCTGTGGATCCTCTTCGTTAACGGGTCCTCCTGTGACAGCGGAAGTGAGGCTGGACTGATACTATCAGCACCCAATGGCACATATGTTGAATACGCCCTCAGGTTCAACTTCAAAGCCTTCAACAACGAGGATGAATATGAGGCCTTAGTAGCAGGCCTCTCCTTGGCCAAGTCTTTTAGTGTCGGGTAGATTTTGGTCCATAGTGATTCAAGGCTAGTAGTGAATCAGATACTAGGAGCCTACGAGGCTAAGGATGAGAGGATGGCTAGGTACCTTGAGAAGGTGAGGTCATTACTGAAGGGCTTCAGAGAAGTGAAATTGAGGAGGGTACCTAGGCTCGACAATGGCCGTGCTGATGCCCTGGCTAGGTTGGCCTCGGCAACAAGAACAGATATCAGGAGGACGGTCCAAGTAGAAATTTTTCTTCAGCAAACTATTGAAGACGCAGAGGGAACACTTAGCAATTGCCTAAATGTTTCTAAGGAAGCTTTGTGGATGGACCCTCTGATCAAATACATTAAGGAGTGTGAGATGCCAGAAGCAAGGCAAGAAAGGAAGAAGCTGAGGTACAGGGATGCAAAATTCACTGTCATCGGAGACACCTTGTACAAAAAGGGGTTTTTGCTCCCCTTAATTAGGTGTGTGCATCCCTCAGAAGTCCCTTCCATTTTGCAAGATGTGCACGACGGATCGTGTTTAAGCCACATCGGGGGCAGATCCTTAGCGAAGAGGGTGATCACCCAGGGGTACTAGTGGCCGACCTTGGGGAAAGACGCAGCGGCATACGTAAAAAAATGCGACAAATGTCAAAGATTTGCCACCATCCCTCACCAGCCCCATCAGCCTCTTACTTCCATTACATCCCCATGGCCATTTGCAGTGTGGGGGATCGACCTAGTAGGACCCTTGCCTAGGGCCATCAATAACTATCGATTCCTCATCGTAGCCATTGACTATTTTTCAAAATGGGTGGAAGCGGAGCCGATGGTGACGATCACAGAGCAGAAGACCTTCCAGTTCATCTGGAAAAATATTATATGCAGATATGGTCTCCCCAACACCCTCATATCGGATAACGGGACTCAGTTCAAGAATGCCTCTCTCCAGAAGTACTATGAAAGGGTGAGTATTAAACAATTTTTCTCCACCCCTGGCCGACCTCAGGCCAATGAGCAAACAGAAGTTACAAACAGGACAATCCTAGATGGAATCAAGAAGAGGCTTGAGGAGGCAAAAGGAAGATGGGTCGAGGAGTTATATGTCGTGCTATGGGCATACAGGACGATAGTGAGGACCTCTATCGAAGAGACCCCATTCATGCTAGCTTATGGATCAGAAGCCATCATCCCTACCGAGATTGAGTTTCCTATGCATAGAGTCCAGGTGTATGACCCCCAGAAAAATGCGGAGGAGAGGAGACTCGACTTGGACCTGATTGAGGAAAGAAGGGAGGACGCTGAGATACGGCAGGCCGCCTACCAGCAGAGGACCGCAAGGTTCTACAATCAGAGGGTGAAATAGAGGCCTATTGTAGTGGGGGACTTGGTCCTCAAGAAGACTTGGAAAAATACCAACAAGCTCCATCCTAATTGGCATGGCCCATATAGGGTCATCGATGAAGTCGTCCTTGGGACCTACAGACTAGAAAACCTAGAGGGGGAACCTTTTTCCAACCCCTGGAATGCAGATCATTTGAAGAAATACTAGCAGTAGTGTTGTAAGGTCTTAATAGACCATAATTGTAATGAGAGTTGCTCCAATAGAACACTTTGTAAAATTAATGAGAAATATCAGTGTTTCCCTCATCCTGTGGTTGTCAGTTCTAGCACGCATGGAAGCATCTACAGAGAACCACCCTCGTCTATAATGGGGACCAGTGGAGGGGACGACCCCATCACTGTCCTCAAGAAAGACGAGGGAAAACTTTGTTAAAAAACCATTAAATTGGTGAGTTGATCCCTCGGGTATAATGAGGACCTGTGGAGGGGACGACCCCACCACTGTCCTCAAGAAAGACGAGGGAAGACTTTGTTAAAAAAAACCATTAAATTGGTGAGTTGATCCCTCGGCTATAATGAGGACCTGTGGAGGGGACGACCCCACCACTGTCCTCAAGAAAGACGAGGGAAGACTTTGTTAAAAAACCATTAAATTGGTGAGTTGATCCCTCGGCTATAATGAGGACCTGTGGGGGGGACGACCCCACTACTGTCCTCAAGAAAGACGAGGGAAGACTTTTCTTAAAAAACCATTAAATTGGTAAGTTGATCCCTCAGCTATAATGAGGACCTGTGGAGGGGACGACCCCACAACTGTCCTCAAGAAAGATGAGGGAAGACTTTGTTAAAAAACCATTAAATTGGTGAGTTGATCCCTCGGCTATAATGGGACCAGTGGAGGGGACGACCCCACCACTGTCCTCAAGAAAGACAAGGGAAGACTTTGTTAAAAATCATTAAATTGGTGAGTTGATACCTCGGCTATAATGGGGACCAGTGGTGAGGACGACCCCACCACTGTCCTCAAGAAAGACGAGGGAAAACTTTATTAAAAACCAGTTTGGTAATTTGACTCCTCGGCTATAATGAGGGCCAACGCAGGGGATCACCCCTTGTTCACCCTCAAGAAAGACGAGGGAGAGGTTAGTGGCATTAACAAAGACAACAAACCATACAAGAAGCAAATATGGAAGACAATAAACCATACAAGAAGAAAATATGGAAGACAGAAAAGAAAACGATGGTATTAATAAAATGCAGGTGTTATACAAAATATCCAAGTGTTTTACAAAAGAGAGCACAAAAATGGTAAATACATTATGAGGGTATGGGCTACAGACAGCCACCCTAGGGGGCAATATCAGAGGGCAGAGCCTCAACATCCATCAAAGGGGTCTCTTCAACAACCATAACCGGCTGATCCTCAGATGTGCCGACCCCCTCAACCTGCACTTGTGATTCAACATAAGTTAGAGCCTCGGCAATCATAGGGTCGTCCAGTCTGACTGCTTCAATAGAAGGACGGACCGAGGACACGACGTCGCCAAACTTGAGGACGACCCATCGGTAGGCGGTCCTGATTCCTCTTTCCAAATATTCAAGGTCGAAACCCTGAAACTCGTCAGAAACCTTGTAAGCCTCAACAGCATCGGCCTCGGCTTTCATAATGGATGTTTCAAGGTCACCTTTGTACTTGGCCTCCATGTTGGTCAAGGCCTCGTCCTTTTCCTTGAGAAGCAAGTCCCTAGACTTAATGTCCTCGTCCCTGGCCTTAATGTCCTCGTCGTGCTGCCTTGTTAGCTCATCTAGGATCCTTGCATGCTCAGTCTTAGTACTTTCCAACTCGGCCCTTGCAGTGTCAATCTGAGACTGAAGATCTGCCTCATATTGGATAGCCCTCTCGGCTTCATGGAACTTTGCTTGGTTCTCAGACATCCATTTTGTTGCTGAGGTAAAGACACACACAGACTACACAAGAAAAATAAACACATGTCAAGAGGTCGAGGAAACAGTTGGTGAAAGAATGAAATTAAAAGAAGTGGTCCAAGACCATTACCTGTACAAGGGCGTGCAGACCATAGTCGTACACTTTGGCAGGAGGCATCTTCGACAGGATCTCGTAGTCAGAGGCCGAGGGTGAAGAGAACATGGAGGCCTTGGCTGCCCTCAAGTTTGCTATGAGCGACGAGGGCTCGGCCCTCAGATGTTCCAAATTTTGGGACCAGAAGGCCCCCATGCTGGATGAAGAGGTCGTCCCCTCAGAGGCTCCGACCCTGGCCCTCGTCCGAGCATCTGGCCGAGGGTCAACAGGGGCCTCAGGCTCCTTTCTTTTATGGCTGTCAGCGGTCGGCTCCACCACTATCGGTCTAGCAGCCCTCGTCTTCCTCGGAGCCTGCTGAGGCTCCTTCCCTTTCTTCTTGCTCAGACCAGACAGCAGGCTCGGAGCAGTCATTTCCCAAAGATAGTCTGACGTACCTGCAGGACGACCTGATAAGAGGACGACACATTAGAAAAATGCAGATCTAAAGAGAAAACACTTCAAAAATAAGTGAAGAATGGAAAATGTTCAGTATAACTCACATAGTTCTGTCAGAGGGCCGACCCTCAGACCAGCTTCTTTGAGGAACCGAGGGGTCATCAGGTCTTCGAATTTTGCAAGTTCATCCTCTCTCCCTCGTCCTCTCAGGTAATCAACAATGTCCTTCTCCTCCAGGCTAAGTCCAGGGTCGGATCTGGCCTTCATAGAGGGGTTAGACCATTTCCTGGGGACCCTCGAACCATCGGCGACAGGCTCCCACTCCCCAGAGATAAAGAAAAACCTCTTTTTACAATCATGGTTGGAAGTTTGTGCCACATGGAGGAGTTTCTTCTCAGACCTCCTTGCCCTCAGGTGATAATATCCAGGCTGTTTGGACGAGGAGGTGATGTTGTAGCAGCCAAAAAATAGGTCAGCCGAGGGCTCATTGGTTAAGGCATTCTTCCACAAGGAAATATAGCCCAGGATCGTCCTCCAAGAGTTGGGGGGAAGTTGAGAGGGAGCAACACTAAGGGCAGATAGGATATCTATGATGGCAGTATGCAAAGGGAATCTGACTCCAACTTTGAACATCTGTTCATAAACTGCAACCTCTCCCTCGCCACAATCAGAAACCCTCTCATCCTCAGAGGGAACCCTCATAGTCACGCTGGGGGGCACTCCATAGGCATGCCTCCATATCAGGAGGTCGCGATCCCTAACAGAGGAGATAAAGGACGAGGCATGGGAGGTATGAACTTCGTCATCTGTATCATCGTCCTCGTCCTCAGTCCCCTCCCCCTCGGCCTCGTCATCTGCCGGAGGGCCCTGGGGGAAAGCCACTTAGAAGCCATGGGGAGAAAGGGTTGTTACAGGAACAGCCTCGGAGGGGACCGTACCGTCGGCCTCTCGGCCTGGGCTTAGATCGGGTGTCTCCCTCATGTTAGAGGTTCCAGCACCAGTTGGCGAGGATGCTCTCTAGTCCATCTCACTTGGTTTGGGAGTCTCGGCTGGACGAGCGGATGACCCACAAGACTCAGACGGTTCAAAGGGTTTTATTGTGGAAAGAGGAATGGGAAAGATGGGTCGTACCCAGTTAGGGTCGGCCCCTCGTCTCCTCTCTTCCTCTTCCTCTATTCGTCTGATCTCTGCAAAGAGCTTCTCTCTCAAAGATGGGAATTCAGATACTAAGTTATAAAGCCTCCTAAGCATTAAAGGGAAGACTCTACACTTGGAGAAATTACACCAAACTTAGCTAACTTAGCTACGAACAAGTGGGAAATTGACCAGGTTGGACTTTTGGATCGAAACAAAGCAACTCAATGGTTTTGCTTAAGAACATCCAAGAACCAGTTATCGGAGAAGACACCGGAAAAAGCTATGGGATAACCCAAAGAAAATGACGCCCCACAACCCTAAAAAGAAAATAGAAATGAAGGCAAAAGAGAGCGCTGGGTGAAAGAGATTACCTGATAAAGAGAGCAAGAACGTTGCTAGGCTTGAAGGATTGAAGGCTGCAGAAAATGGCGATGAAAACTGGTAAAATTCTAGATAGCGAAGGCTTGGGCGCGAAGAAGAAGAAGAAGGAGAGAGAGTTTGAAAATCTCTTAAATACCTTAGCAATGAGTGGGCCCATTGACCAAGGCAGGACACAGCCCACGAGGAAGGCATCATTAGGGCACGAATCCCCAAGAAAAGTGTGCAGCCGCCATGCCTTGGAAACTGGAACAGCAATGAGTGTCTACCCAGGTGTCACTCACCTAACTGATCATACATGCATCTCATTTAAAACACTATCCCTCAGCCATCTCAACAGCACATATGGCTAAAGGCTGGGGGTGATTGATATACACGTTTATATCCTCGGCCTGGCTGAGGATTACCTCCAAACCGATGACCCCTTAGGGGCCGACCCTTCATCAGGCTCAAGAAGATCCCTCAGAGGAGCCGACCCTTCATCATGTTCCAGAAGACCCTCCAACGGGCTCCATACGACCCCTTAGAGGGGCCGACCCTTCGCCAGACTCCAGCCGACCCTACGAGGGGCCTACCCTTCACCACTCTCCAGACGACCCTACGAGGGGCCGACAGTACGAGGCCAGAATTGAGCCGGCTCATTACCGGAGGGAACTTTGCCCTCGACCTCGGCCCATAGTATGAGGGTGACATCATCGCAGCCCGTGGTTTGGGTGACGCGTGGAACAGTGCGCGTGAGGCTGACATGGCACAGGGGAGACCATTATAACAAAATCACACCCTCACGTGAGGGAATATTATGTCATCATTTGGCATCTATAGGTGTCCACAGGGGACTGGTTAGATCATGATTCATATGCACCATGCATACTTAGGGGGTACACTACACCCCCCAAGACCTATATATACTTGTCACCTACAACCCTACAGGGGGTCGATCCATTAACTGTAGCCCTAGCTAAAACTCTGCTTGTACACACAGGAGAGAGAGAGAGAGAGAGAGAGAGAGAGAGAGAGAGAGAGAGTTATGTGCATTGTATCCAAGGCCATTAGTGCCCATACTTAGTGGATCACACACTCACAGTGGATGTAGGCCAAATTGGCTGAACCACTATACAGCATTGTCTTAGTTCCTCTTATACTCATCCCCTTCTACATACTTATACACTCATACATCTCTATGGCTGCCATAGCTGCTACTGTTTGAGCTCATTATCACTTATCCGGTGGTGCTAAATCTCAGCATCATCAGCATGCCTATAATGTCTAGAATGCAATGATTCCATAGGCACCGCAAGCACCACCAGCTCTAGAGGGTAAATTTTCTATCCATAGACATATGGGTTGGGTATTATTTGATATGGGGGCATCGTATTCTTTCATTGATACTAGATTTCCACTAGCGGACGATTTGTTAAAGACCACCAAGAGTATTATTATGAGTGTCAATTCAACTTTGGGTGGTGGAGCCCTTATTCACTCCCTTGTAAAGGACTGAGAATAAATGTCGGGAGATTATACTTAGTAACCGACTTACTCATATTATATATGACTCGATATGATTTCATTTTCGGTATGAAGTGGTTGGCAGGGTATAGGGAGATGGAGAATGATTTTAGTAGTACCGTTGTGTTCGCCATTCCAAGTTAGGAGATTTTTTTGTGGTGAGGCCTCTTCCCAAGGTAAGGCTGAGCACACACCTTTAATATATCGAGTAGGAGACCTCACACGAGTTGTTTATATCGTTAGACTTGATCCATATGGTTAGGGACTTTATAGATGTCTTTCAGGAGATATAGGGCCTGTAACTATGAAGAGAGATTGAGTTTGTCATTGATTTGGTGTCTGGGACTAGAGAGATAACACGTGCGCCCTATCCCATGGTTCCCTTGCAGATATGGGAGTTGAGAGACCAGATCTAGTAGCTCTTAGGGATGGGCTTCATCCACCGGAGTACATCGTCATGGGGTGCTCTAGTATTATTTGAGAAGAAATGAGATAGTTCTCTGAGAGTGTACGTTGACTGTAGAGAGTTGAACAAGGTCACGATCCAAAATAAATATCCTTTACCCTGCATTGACGCCCAGTTTGATCAATTGAGAGGAGAAGCTTAATTTTCAAAGATTAACTTGAGGTCGGGCTATCACTAGTTACGTATTAAAGATCAAGATGTCCCTAAGACCACAATCCTAAAGAGGTATGAGTCCTATGAGTTCAGGGTTCTGTCGTTTGGGATAACCAATGCACAAGAAGTATTCATGGATATCATTAACAGGGTATTCAGAAACTTTCTAGACCAGTTCATGGTTATATTAATAGACGACATTCTAGTCTATTCTCGAATTGAGTGAGAGAACATGGAGCAATTGCGTATGGTTTTATAAACATTACAGGACCATCAGTTGTATGCCAAGTTCGAGAAATGTGGGTTCTAGTTACATGAGGTGCAATTCTTGGGTTATATTATGTTTAACAAAGGTATTTTTGTGGACACAAGTAAGGTTACAGCGGTATGGGAGTGGTGTCAACCCATAACACCGGCAAAGATTTGTAGCTTCTTAGTATTGGCATGGTATTATCATCATTTTATTCAGGGGTTTTTAAAGATTACGAGTCCATTGATGAATCTATCTTGTAAGGGGGTGTCGTTTGTGTGGGACGATTACTATCAGCTAGCTTTCTACAAGCTAAAGGATAAGTTGACTTTAGTACCCGTGCTTGCACTGTCTAGGGGAGGAGTGGAGTACTTTGTATTTACAGATGCATCCTCACAAGGACTTAGGTATATGCTACAGCAGTAGGATCCAGCTATAGCTTATAATTCTCACAAGCTTAATCCCCACGAGAGGAATTACCCCACGCTCAATTTGGGGCTAGCCGTGTCATTATTTCCCTTGAGGATTTGGAGGCACTATCTTCTGTGGGAGAAATTTAGTCTGTTCATGGAGCATAAGTCACTGCAGCATCTGTTCACACAGACATATCTCAATATGTGATAGCGTAAATGGCTAGAATTCATAAAGGACTGTAATTTTTACATTCAGTAACACCCGGGGAAGGCTAACATGGAGGCAGATGCGTTGAGTCGATGGGCTATGGGGGAGTTAGTGGTAGTTTGGAAAGTAAAGTGGAGTGATCTTCGATGGGATGATGCAGTTTCTAGGGCATGTATGGTAGTGTTGACTATCACACACGATATTTTTATGCGGGCTATGAAGGCATAGTTCTCTTATCAATTTTGTCAAGACAGGGTACGTCAATTATTGGTAGAGGTGGCGGAGTCTTACTCGATTCATTCGCATGGAGGCTTACCTTTCGGAGGGAGACTTATAATCCCAGAGAATGGGGACTTGCGATAAGCTGTTATGAGAGGGTCTCATGTGGTGCGATTTGCGGTATATCCTGATAGGGATAAGATGTACCAGGACATGCACATGCAGTATTGGTGGGCTATAATGAAGAAGGACATTGCTAAGTTTGTCTCGAAGTGTGCCACTTGTCAGTTAGTGAAGGTAGATCATCAGAGGCCAACCGAGATGTTGCAGCTATTGGAGATTCTGGTTTGGAAATGGGAGAGTATATCTATGGACTTCATTATCAGGCTACCAATATCACAGTGGGATCCAGATTCCATATGGGTCATTATGGATCATCTGACCAAGGTTTTCTACTTTTTTTAGTTCGGACGTATTATATAATGGGATTATACGCCTAACTCTTTATAGTTGAGATAGTGAGGTTAGATGGGATACCAATTAATATTGTGTTCGATCGGGACAAGATCTCCGTGCCCTATTTTTTATTGAGTTTCCAGGAGGTGATGGGGATTGAGTTGCGATTGAGTACAACTTACCATCCATAAACTGATGGGCCGACTAAAAGGGTTAATCATATGCTAGAGGAGATGTTAAAAAGTGTATACATATATTTTTGGGGAGGTTGGGAGTAGTACCTTTCACTGGTGGAGTTCGTGTATAATAATTCTTACCAGTTCGCTATCGGCATGGCGCCTTTTGAGGCATTGTATGACCGACCTTATCATTCCCCCGCTTATTGGTTAGAGGTGGGGGACAACAATATTCTTGGACCTGAGATGATACAAGACACTTCTATAAATATTAGACTAATTCGAGGTCATTTATGGATAGCTTAGGACATGCGAAAGAGTTACACAAATGCTGATAGGAGGAATATAGAGTTGGATGTGGGTGACTATATATTGTTGTGGGTGTCTCCAGCAAAAATAGTTATGAGATTTGGGAAGAAGGGGAAGCTAGCACTGAGATATATGAGGCCTTTCCCGATAATTGAGAGGATAGGTCCAGTTGCGTATAGGCTCGCCCTATGAGAGCATCTGCTGCGTATTCATGATGTGTTTCACGTATCTTAGTTACAGAAATACCAGAGCAGTGAGAGGGAATATTAGCACATTCCATTGGAGGGGATTGATTTGCATCTCGATAACTTGTATGAGGAGAGATCGGTTGCTATTTTGGATCGTGGTGAGTGTAAGCTACGGTCTAAGGTGGTGCCCTTGGTGCGTGTTCAGTGTGGGCACAATAATGTCGATAACTCGACATGGTAGCAGAAGGATGATATGCGTGATAAGTATCCTGAGCTCTTTATGCCAGGTATGTCCGAATTTTAAGGAAAAAATTCCATTGTAGGGGGGAGTATGAGAAATAATGATTATTAAATAAATAATAATTAGCGAGAAAAATGATTAATATTTACGTGCAAATATATTTACTTGTGTGATACGTAAATAAAAATATGTCAAATTTTATTACGTCGTAAGCGATTAAAAAGCGACGGGTTTTGACATTATCTCATTCGGGAAGCACGTATTGGTTCATGTTGGGAATGAGGTGGGAAAATTGTGTTAGGTGACTCGAATGGTGATTTCAAGTGCACATGTGATTCAGAATGGGTCGAGATAGTCAAAATTAGGTACGAGGGGTGCTAATCAATTTCTGAGTGCCTATTAGACTAATTAGGACCCGTATAGGGGCATTCGGGTCATTTTACACTTAGCCTATATCCTTATTTCAGGATTGGTTATATATTTAGGGATGGTGGATGGAGTGGGCAGCCATTCCACCATTATAAAATACCTAGACTTTATAGAGAGGAGAAATAGAGGGGAGAAACTCAAGAAAATCAATTAGGGAGGGTATTGGATCAATTTTTGGGCAAGAATCAACACGTAAAGAGGATCCTAAGAAATTTATCAGAATTCTCCATAATTAAAGGAAATTGTTTAAAATTTCTTTGATACTTTATGATATGTCAATAATTCATATTATGGTTGGTGCAAAATATGGATTTTGGGGTGGGATTCATATGATAAAAATGGAATTACTGGGAATGACTTTATAGAAGTTAATTTAATTATAAGCCCATATGAAATTTGAGATTGATTTAGATATAAAATATGTAATCTTGAATTGAATATGAGATTGATTCATAGAAAATATGTGATCTTGAGAGGATCGTGTGAGAATTAAAGGAACCGTGAAATTTAATCATGAAAATAGATGATTCTTATTGATTGTGTCAGATCCCATGGATATATAATGTTATAAGATTATTTGAGATATAAAAATGTCTATATATATGTTTAGAATTTATGGGATGATGTTTAGTTGAGTTTGGTTGAAGATAAGTGTCTAACAAGTATAAGGAAGATTGAGGACATTCATCAAAAACAAAATAAACCCACACAGTCCTGAAGTAGGGGCGAACCGGTTCGGGACACCTGGTAGACCCAAGTTGTTTATTTTGGTTATTCCGTAATCGTTACGTTTCGGGTTACTTTAGGAGGTCCTTGGATGAAATTTGGGACTTCTAAAAATATGTGGGACATTCTATTAGGGTTAGTCGGGAATAAAATTCAGGGTATGAAAAACTTGGGTGTTTAGGATGGACGACAGTCAAAAATTAATTAATGAAATCAGTTTGGGATTTCGAATAAAATCGGGATATGGACTAAATTAGAACAACTTATTTTTCAAAATAAATATAACATTGTGAATCAATTATAATTAAGTGACTACTTATGTACTCGGGAATTGGGGTTAGACTTGGGGATTATGGGCTAGAGCTACGAGTGACATACGCATGCGCTAGTTATACATATACACATAGAGAGAGAGAGAGAGAGAGAGAGAGAGTGTGTGTGTGTGTGTGTATTTATATATATATATATATATATCTGTGTGTGTGTGTGTGTGTGTGATTTGATATACGTGAGCATACATACTCTGTGGATGCTATCGTTGGAGGTTGTGCATAATGGAAGGTCCACACTGGCATTGACCACTAAGTGCTGAATCAGTACCCCAGGTCATAGTTCTATCGCATGACCACTCCATCTGAGTTTAGAGTCTAGTGGGGTAATGTGTTTATGATTTGGGTTTGGTAGTGCGATTCCGACCCGTTGGCCAAGGAGTGGTACATGATGTACCTGGAGTCTATAGTATGCTAGAGAATTCATCTGCGAGGTTTCATATATATATATAAAGTATGTATGTGTGCAAGACATGATATTTGTCCGTATATAAGCATGATAAATATATATGGGTGAACTGAATGAATGTGTAAACATTGAATTAATAACTAACGTCAAGTTATGTGAATTACTTAACGATTATAATTATTATAATTTAGCGAATGTGTTAGCTCAATGGGAATCCGAGAAAATATAGGTGTTTGAAATACACGTGTTAGGTGCGCACTATATATGAGGGGTGAGGATCATCTCATGGAAATGCGACACCAGTTTATATATTAGCGATTACATTGCATATCTATTATTGTATTTTAAACACTTTCAAAAAAATGTTCAAATGGTTTTTGGGCTCTGAGCCGTATCAAAAATATTTTTTTAATCCTTTTAGGTGCCCAGACATAGGGACGCCAAGCTTGATCTCCCCTTCCGGTCAGATGAAGATGCAGAAGCTTTGGATACCTAGAGGGATTCACTAGACGCATTTATCTTTGATTTCTAGATAGGATTTCAGTCAGTTGTTATTCGGGCATTGTAACAACCCGCGTAATTTTTGGGGTATTTTTCAAAATAAAGAGAAAAAATAAATTTTGAGATAAAATTATTTTTATTACTCAAATATGTTGGTTATGATTTTAGAAGAATAAAACTTCAAACGTGTAAGGACAGAAATTTCCAATTGAGTCCATGTATTGTGTTGGCTCAATTCCAGACAAAAATATTTATTCATAGGATAATATTTAATTGTAATATTCTCAAGCCTATGAAGTGTTTGTTGAAGACGTAGCGGCAAAGTGTATAAAGCTTCATCAAATATGCCGGTTTGCGTGCCTCGTTTCAACGTCATCAATCATAGTTCCATGCTCCCAATGTATGAATGCATTTATATATATATATATATATAGGAGCTTGGAACAAGTTTATTGGGTGTTAGGTTTTATAAAAACTGCGTTTTGTTTTAAGAAAGAATTAATTAAAACTTTAAATAAATGTTTATAAAGTTTTCTGGGCTTAAACAAGAATATTCAAACTTTCTGGTTTTTCGTTCGATAGAGTCGTTCGAACGAGATTGTCGTTCGAACGAAAATATCGTTCGAACGAACCTGCCAACGAGTTCCCATATTAGGCCACTGGAATGTCGTTCGAACGAACCTGTGTTCGAACGAGATATCCAACGAGACTTCTAACGAGTTTCCTCTTCAAACATTCTGGAACATCGTTAGAAATCTCGTTCGAACGAGATTTCGTTCGAACGAAAATGTCGTTCGAACGAGATTTGGCGGGAACAGTTAAATGGCAATTTTTTGGCAGTTTTTACAATTTTCCCACTAGTTTACCCCACTATCTTTTTGCTGAATATGTATGTGCGGGAAACCATTTTTCTAATCTAACTTTTCCATTCCATTCCATCTCTTAGAGAGAGTTTGAGAGCTAAAATTGTTTAAGGAAAATGTTCAAGTTTTGAGTGCTATTTTTCAAGAGAAAATACTTTATCACTCTAGTTTTACACCAATATTGTTTATCCAAGTTCACATATATACATATCAATTGCTTGGAGTTTGGCACCAGTTTATCTCTTACGTTTCAAAGAGAAGTTTTGGTTTTCTTCTACATCCATCAAAGAAGAAGACGTTTTGTTGCGATTCTACCCACTTGGAGAAAGGCTCCTTGCTCGGGTGACGGTGAACATAGAAAGTCCTATCGGTGATTCCGAGACCGCGGTGGTGTTCCAAGGTTATCCGCTAGGAAGAGGTGTCTACAAGAAGAAGCGTCGAGTCTTGAAAGGGATCGAGTCGTGTGTTGTAAGTCTTTCTGTCTTGTACTTGTAATTCCGTATCTAGTGGATTTGTGGCTAGGGCCGTCCGAGGTTGTTTCCCGTCTTGGGTTTTTCCTCGTACATCGCGGCGTAGTGTGATTGATTTATTTTATCTTGCAAAATAACGTAGAACGCATGTTTAGAATAATTAAAGATAAAATTTGGTTTAAATCATCACACTCATTTAATTTGGTGCTATATTAAATATTGGGTAAAGTTTATTTAATTCAAGTCATTTGCTAAAATTTGGTTTCGCCTCATTTGCTAATATTGATAAATATGACTTAGGCAAATTCTAGGACTTGGATTAATTAATTGGTTTAAGTGAATATATTAATTGATTAATTTTACTTCACTTGGTGTAATTTTAATTTGTTTAAGAAATTAAAATTTGTTGTTTTAAAGTTGAACCATCACACCGCTTCCGCATCGAGTTTACATAAAAAGGAAATAATAAATTAGAATTGGGGTCCTCGCGCTCCAACAAGTGGTATCAGAGCCAGAGCGCTAAGTTATCGCGTTAAAGATCCATTTTTCGGCTTTTTTTATTTCCTTACCTTTTTAGGTGGTTCAATTCTTTTATCACTCTCATATTTTTTTTTCCTCTCAATGGGACGTCTTAATGAAAATTTATCCAATTTTAATGAAAATAAAATTTTTTATTTTCGAGAGGAATTAAATGGGCTTAACAAATGTAACGAAAATTTAAAGGAATTAAATTTGAGATTTATAAAAAGAATTAAATTTCTTGAAAATGAAAATTCTTGTTTTAAAGCTCACATTGAGTCTTTGCAAATCTCCTTATCTCAAAAAGATATTTTTCGTGAAAAACTCATGGACTTACATTCAAATTTTGATATTTTAGAAAAGTCCAAGAAAGAGAGTGAAAATCGTGAAAAGACTCTTAGGGACAAGTTTGCTCATATTGAGGGAGAGCATGTTAACCTTCTAGGAATTATTGAAAATTTAAAGAAGGAGTCCCATAATTTTGAGGAGTCTAATTTATTACTTGAGTCCGAAATTTTAAAAATGAAAAATGATTTTCAAGACTCTAGTAGTAGTTCTAATGGTTCTAGCACATCATGCTCAAATTCTTCCATTGCTAAAGCTAAAACCATTGTTTGTTTTAGAGGGTCAACTTTGTCCAAGGTCTTTAAAAAGGGTCACACCTTAGGTAACATTCCTCGTGTTTACACATGCTTGCATTGTGGTAGGAAAGGTCACCTTAGGTCATTTTGTTTTGATCTTAATAGAAGTCCAAGGAAATCTTTATCTAGCATTTCATTATTTCCTAATTCCCATCATGTTAAATATAAATTTATATGGGTTAGGAAATCATTATTAAATGCGCTAGATACAAGATTTGTTGATTCTCATTTACTATCACATGAAACCTCCCTTGCTAAATTTAAAGGTTGAATGTGTTAGTGTTTTATGCATACTCTAGCCTTTTGTGCTTCATATTATATATCATTGCTAGATGTATGCATGTTTAGTCATTTTCTAGTCATTGCCTTATTTCATATCACATGCTAGAAATTATGACTTGTTTATCTTTTTGTATTATATTTTGAGTTTGAATTAATTGAAAAATATAATAAGATTTTTGCCTATCATTTGTGTTTTATTTATTTCATTTAAGCTTAATGAAAAATACAAATGATTTTTCTTTATTCTTTTGAGTATATATCTTTATTTTTGGTTAAAAATGTCAAAAACTCAAAAAGATTTTATTTTGTGTGTATTTTAGTTTGACACACTTTATGTGGCATATATTTGTGTTTGAATCCCATCTTTTACGCTCCCACGTGGCTAGAACTTTTGGTTTAGATTTTCAATCCTTAAAATGTTCTTTACCATGTTTTATATGGAGCAGTTCGATTTTGTATTGTTTAAATGGATTCTATTTTTATATGCCTCTTTTCACACATGCACGAGCTCTTTTGAAATCTTAATGTCACATGTTATATTTGAGCTTTTTGAGGTGTTCTCCTACCAATCTAGTCATCTACATATCTATGACCTAGGAGGACTAGTGAATGTCACAATCCGTTGCACGTGAGCTTTGTGAGATAAAAAATTATATATCTAAATGTGCACGTGGAAGGGCTCCGAAAGGATGAATTAAATCCTTTGTGATCGTAAGCCACCGTTTATTGGATCTAAAAGAAATACGTGATCCAAAGGCCTAAAAACATAATATTTGGCATTAAAAAGAAAACAATTGCCAAGGCCTATGTTTGTTTGATATATTCATTCAAAAGCAAAAGAATATATATGCTTATTGAGGGAGAATTGGATGGTATATCAACGGTTTGCACAATGTCCGTTTATCCTAGTTGTCTTTAATGTCATGACTCTATTTGGTTTGTAGAATCATCATCATGCTAGGCTTGTATGCATTGTGTATGTTTGTTCATTGAGTTCAATCTTCATATTGTCACATGAGGTTATATTTAAATGTGATAAAGTTTGCAATCAAATGAGAACTCCGTGAATGTTTATTAAGTGTTTGGGTCTAAATTTAATTGTTGCTAGTTCACACCCCAACACTTACATTTCCATATGACACATTTTTGCCATACGAGTGTGAAAGACTCCTATTATATGTTGTGTGTGTCATTTGAGTATTTATATCTATCTATATATGGAAGTACTCTATTGGTATATTTCTAGTATATATATAAATATATGATATTTGTTTGCCTTTTCCTTGATTTCTAGTCCATCCATGCTTATACTTCATTATTGGTATCTATCTTGGATTATTTATGCTTTTGTTGCTCAAGTGCTTTATTGTCTTAACACTTTAAGCTTCAACATGCTGTTTATTAGTTCTTTATCCTTTGCCTATTCCTGAACAAAAAGGGAGAGAAATGATAGGGGTAGAAATAGTATCTAATCCTATTATTATCGTATCTTAGTTTGGGGGAGATTTATCTTAGGGGGAGACGTCTTTCTAAGTAGGTCATGTGTTTGATAAACGAGAGAATTAATTTAGGGGGAGTAATTAATTGATTGCATTTAATATTTTGATATTACCTATGCATTTGATGAGTTTGCTTAAGTGTGCAGGTATTCTTCTAAAGCGGCATCTTTAGATGGCAAAGCTTTTGATCCTTGGGTTGAGTCATGATATGGGTGGGTTATGTTTTGAGTCTAGTAGAGCTTGACGGCCCTTTAGGATTTTTGTTTGGTTTTTGTCCCGGAATAGCCAAAGGGGGAGATTTGTAAGGACACAAATTTCCAATTGAGTCCATGTATTGTGTTGGCTCAATTCCGGACAAAAACATTTATTCGTAGGATAGTATTTAATTGTAATATTCTCAAGCCTATGAAGTGTTTGTTGAAGACGTAGCGGCAAAGTGTATAAAGCTTCATCAAATATGCCGGTTTGCGTGCCTCGTTTCTACGTCATCAATCATAGTTCCATGCTCCCAAGGTATGAATGCATTTATATATATATAGGAGTTTGGAACAAGTTTATTGGGTGTTAGGTTTTATAAAAACTGCATTTTGTTTTAAGAAAGAATTAATTAAAACTTTAAATAAATGTTTATAAAGTTTTCCGGGCTTAAACAAGAATATTCAAACTTTCTGGTTTTTCGTTCGATAGAGTCGTTCGAACGAGATTGTCGTTCGAACGAAAATATCATTCGAACGAACCTGCCAACGAGTTCCCATATTAGGCCACTGGAATGTCGTTCGATATGTCGTTCGAACGAACCTGTGTTGAACGAGATATCCAACGAGACTTATAATTAGTTCCCTCTTTAAACATTATGGAACTTCGTTAGAAATCTCATTTGAACGAGATTTCGTTTGAACGAAAATGTCGTTCGAACGAGATTTGGCGGGAACAGTTAAATGGCAGTTTTTTGGCAGTTTTTACCCATTTTCCCACTAGTTTACCCCACAATCTTTTTACTGAATATGTATGTGCGAGAAACCATTTTTCTAATCTAACTTTTCCATTCCATTCCATCTCTTAGAGAGAGTTTGAGAGCTAAAATTGTTTAAGGAAAATGTTCAAGTTTTGAGTGCTATTTTTCAAGAGAAAATACTTTATCACTCTAGTTTTACACCAATATTGTTTATCCAAGTTCACATATATACATATCAATTGCTTGGAGTTTGGCACCAGTTTATCTCTTACGTTTCAAAGAGAAGTTTTGGTTTTCTTCTACATCCATCAAAGAAGAAGACGTTTTGTTGCGATTCTACCCACTTGGAGAAAGGCTCCTTGCTCGGGTGACGGTGAACATATAAAGTCCTATCGGTGATTCCGAGACCGCGGTGGTGTTCCAAGGTTATCCGCTAGGAAGAGGTGTCTACAAGAAGAAGCGTCGAGTCTTGAAAGGGATCGAGTCGTGTGTTGTAAGTCTTTCTGTCTTGTACTTGTAATTCCGTATCTAGTGGATTTGTGGCTAGGGCCGTCCGAGGTTGTTTCCCGTCTTGGGTTTTTCCTCGTACATCGCGGCGTAGTGTGATTGATTTATTTTATCTTGCAAAATAACGTAGAACGCATGTTTAGAATAATTAAAGATAAAATTTGGTTTAAATCATCACACTCATTTAATTTGGTGCTATATTAAATATTGGGTAAAGTTTATTTAATTCAAGTCATTTGCTAAAATTTGGTTTCGCCTCATTTGCTAATATTGATAAATATGACTTAGGCAAATTCTAGGACTTGGATTAATTAATTGGTTTAAGTGAATATATTAATTGATTAATTTTACTTCACTTGGTGTAATTTTAATTTGTTTAAGAAATTAAAATTTGTTGTTTTAAAGTTGAACCATCACACCGCTTCCGCATCGAGTTTACATAAAAAGGAAATAATAAATTAGAATTGGGGGCCTCGCGCTCCAACAAAACGGAATTGAAATCGGAGTTAAAACAGATTTTATATGAATTTTTTTATATTTTGCCTTATGGCATTTTAAGGGAATCTGTCAGATTTTAAGCATGATCGATCAATCGATGATTTTCATAGATCGATCGACGGTCCCAAAAAACGTGAACATCAAGTATTTTTGAGGAGTTTTAGTTTGATTCAAACTCTTATATTTTTACCTTATAAAAAGGGATCATTGGATACTATTTTGGAAATGCCTTGTGGCACAAAAATACTCACAAAACATATTTTTATTTCCTCTATTTTTATACACAAACATGCCCTTTAATTTATGCATTCAACTTTAGGTTTTTGGAGGTATTTTAGGGACAATTTTGAGGTTATTCTTAGAGGAGTTCTTGGTGATATTTGAGGACTGTTTTTAGTGGCTTAATCTGTGTTTCTGGGCAGATTGTTGTTGATTCTTTTTTGTGGTTGAGGTATGGGGTTTTACACAATATTCTCCTTAATCTTGTGAGTATTATTCTCGTTGTTTTCTTGTGATTATTGACTCATATTTGAATTGATAAATTCAATTGAAAATTTGGAATTATTATTGGAATCTAATTTTGTTTCATCTGGTATTATTATTGGTGTTGAGCATGTTGTCATGAGATTTTAATATGGCACTGAGGTGAGTCACCCACCAATATTCATTATTTTGGTTATGCTTAAAAATACATATGCACTGTATGGTGGTGAGGCCTGGTGATCCGGTTAATGTGTTGTTGAGAAATTATATTGATAGAATTGCTTATGAGATTCTCTTTTGATTTGAATATTCGTATTCGTATTGTGATGTTTTATTCACCGTTAATATTTGTTGAGCATCTTTCCTGTCGTATTGTGTACTTCCCCATATTTTTTTAGTGGCAGGTTAGCGCGGATTTTAGGGTGCTATGGTGATTGATTTTAGCGAGGATTATTTTAGGAAGATTATTGGACAATACATACTTGAGAAGATTGTATTTATATTTGTTGTATAGATAGGGGTGGTAAACGGATGGATACGGATCGGATACCATGTTTTCCATATCCGTATATGCTATTTGGATGCACTATCCGTATCCTTATCCTCCCGGATAGTTAAAATAACTATCCATATCCGTATCCGTTCGGATACCTCGGATTTGGATAATATCCGTATCCGTTTACATTGTTTAGCCATCGCAAAAAATAAATATTAAATAATTCAATCCAACGAATTTGCGTCCCATACAAATAAATATATAACAAAAGTACTACCTCCTAACATCAACACTTATGACATCCATAATAATAGTAGCATTCCATAATAATAATATGGCTTAAAGTCATTCATACTTTACAACTATATAAGCTTAAAGCCATCCAAAAAAAATAGTAGATATAAATATGCACCTTTTAGATTAAATCAAATTTAATGAGAATGATAACTTGATGGACCTTTTAGTCTTCAAAACATATTGATATTTTTATTTTAATAAGTATACATTTTTATTTTGTATATAATACACGTGTTGTTAACTTCAGTTCTCATCACAATCAAAACCATCTCTTTACTTTTTTATTTTTCTCCTACATTTATTTATAATTAAGAAAACTAATGAAAAACCACATGAACAATATATAAATACAATTATATATTTTTATTTTTATTTTGTATATACATGTTGTTGCTAACTTTCTATTGCAAGAGGAGAGGATGCAGAGCGAAGGAATTGATGCGAAGTAGAGGGCTTGATGAGAAGTGGTGGCGGGATTGATGAGCAGCGACAGGGTGATGCGATGGAGGGGGAGGGGCAGAATTGGGTTTTTTGTGGAATGAAATGAGGGTTTATTTTCTCTTGTTTTGCACGAAAGATAAATAATATGAAATTAGGGTTTTTGTGTTTCGGGTGGAGTATAAGTTCTTTAGTAAGATAAATGTAACTCTATGATAATATACCCAATAAAATAATAATACATAGCATTTTATAATATACCCAATAAAATAAGAATTTTAGGGTGTTTTTGTTTTGAAGGGAGTATGTGTTTATTTTGTTTTAGGGAATAAACGATTAAGGTTTTTTTAATATTATTTTATTAGTAATACTAATACTAATATTATTAGTAATATTTTAAACATATGTTTGACGGATACGGATATTCGGTAAAACGGATATCCGATAAAATGGATACTTCGCATCGGATACGGATTATCCGTGTCGGATACTAGTATTATTCGTATCCGTATCCGTTTTCTAGGATATTTTTAGAGAGTATCCATATTCGTATCCGTTTCTATTTTTTTGGATAAATATCCGCAAATTCGAATTCGAATATCGGATGGATGCGGATTTTCAAATATCTGTTTACAACCCTATGTATAGAGCACTTTATTTCTATCTAGGTAATTGTTTTATTTCGAGAGATTATTGGTTGTATTTAATTTGAAGAGATTTGAGATTAGGGGATTCTTATTATTGTATTATGGGATTTTTAGATGCTCTATACCTTGTTATTTGTGGATTTTATTAGTTTTATCGACAGTAGCGCTCCGTTCGCTCTCCCCGGGCGGGCGGGGTGTTACAGAATGGTATCATAGCTTAGGTATCGACCATCCTCGGGTCTTGGGTTTTGGGTCTATTGCGTTTTTATGATGCGTAATTTGGATATAGTCATTTTAGATAATCGTTTCGTGTTAGGCATCTAGATTAGATGTGAAGAATTTATTTTTGGTGACGAGATTAATTTTGGAGATTATTGGCATGATTTTTAGAGTTAGGCATTCAGCAAATTTCGAGGGAGAAATTCCATTGTCAGTGGGGAAGTGTAATAACCCGCATAATTTTTGTGTTATTTTTCAAAATATAGAGGAAAAATAAATTGAGATAAAATTATTTGTATTGCTCAAATATGTTGGTTATGATTTTAGAAGAATAAAACTTCAAGAGGAATTGAAATCGGAGTTAAAACAGATTTTATATGAATTTTTTTATATTTTGCCTTACGGCATTTTTAAGGGAAAATGTCAAATTTTAGGCATGATCGATCTATCGACGATTTTCATAGATCGATCGATGGTCCAAGAAAACGTGAACATCAAGAATTTTTGAGGAGTTGTGGTTTGATTCAAACTCTTATATTTTTACCTTATAAAAAGGGATCGTTGGCTATTGTTTTGGAACAGCCTTGAGGCGCAAAAATAGTCAGAAAACATATGTTTATATCCTCTCTTTTTATACACAAACATACCCTTTAATTTATGCATTCAACCTTAGGTTTTTGGAGGTGTTTTGGGGATTATTTTGAGCTCGTTCTGTAACAACCCAGGTTTTCGAGCGACTATTTTACACTATTTTGTCTAACGGGCTAATTTTATAAAATAGGGAATGCTGGAGTAAATATTATTTCCCGTGAGACTTAGGGACTATATTTACTATGTTCTGACCATTTACCGCTATGAGAAGGTAAATAGTGTTATATTGTGTATTTCGCGTCGTTATATGTAAAACGACGGTTATGACCTATATTTAAATTTGGGTATAATTAATGAATTAAAATGGAATTTGAACGTAAAAATAGTTCACACTTTCCCGAATGCCAAAATAGGGGGTGCGGTTGTTTTTAGAATAGTCGAGATAGTCGAAATAAGTGCCACGTTATATTTTTGAGTTTCGGGCATTTTAAGGGGTTATGACTCAATTAAGTGGTTACGAGTCATTTTAGTGGTGTATTAGCATTTAGGAGTGGGGGTTTATGTTTTAAGACCCGTATAAGTTCCCCCACCCCTTTTTCTTTCTTCATTTGTGTTAGAAGCCAAAGGAGAGAGAGAGAGAGAGAAGAGAGAGTTGGGAGAAATGGAGAGAAAGAGAGAGAAATGAAGATTTGGACCGGATTTCCGTTGCTACCGGAAGAGGATCAGAGACTACGAACCTCGAGGCAAGTTTCTTACTTGCTAGATGTGATTTAATGTGATAAATTGCATGTATAGTTAGGTTTTGGAGATTTAACCCATAAATGGGTATTGGTTGATTTTGATGATTAAACCCTTAAATCTTAGTTTTAATTGGATTTGAGGAGTATATATTAGTTATAAATGGTGTAGGATTGATTTAGGTCGAATTGTTGTTGTTGATGTTGGGAGAAATCAAGGTTTTGGGGTTTTGGGATTTTAGGGTTCTTACACCCCGTAGCCCAAATTGGGCAAAATCCCAGGACCGAATCGATTCGGTCCCAAGGGCGAATCGATTCGGATAAGGAAAGGGTTACAGGTCTTGCAGACCGAATCGATTCGGATTGAAACCGAATCGATTCGGCAATTGCAGAAGGTCAGTTTTTGCTCACCGAATCGATTCGGCTGTTTAGCGAATCGATTCGCAAGGGCGAATCGATTCGGCCCAAGGGGCGAATCGATTCGGTTCCCCTGTTTTTGGGAGATTTTCTTGTTTTGATTTTTATCCCTTTTCTTTTAGGTCCAAGGTTTAGGGACCTTCCTTTGGAAAGTAATGGGGAGTCCTAGAGGGTTGTTATAGGGTAGACTAATGCCCTAGGATGATAATGGGATATTTAGGCTTACCCGAGAACTAAGTTGCGTAGGTTGACATCCGAATGATTTAGGAGATTAACCTAGAGATGGAATTGGAAGTTAAAATATTAAGGTTGAACTTTTGAGAGACACTCCATTATGGAGACTCATTTTGAGGGTTGATGAATTATATAAACTATTCGAGGTTATTTTGAGGTTAGTGGCACTTTGGGTCTTAGGTCATTAATAATATATGACTTAATAAGAATATAATGCACCTTCTAAAACTTGGTGCTTAATGGCTAAATGGATGATTTTTGGAAATATAAAATATGAGTTTTCAAAAATGGAAAAAGTAATGTTTTTCATAAATGATAAGTTATGGATACACACCTCTCTAAATCGCTATCATAAGGGAAGTCGCGCGCGTTGTGGTGAAGCCCCCTGGCTAATGATGCAGGGTGGATATAGTCCCTAGGCCATGGGAGCGCTTATGGTTGTATATTTTCTGCGGGGGTAGGGAGATTTCGGGTGTGGTCTTGGCTACCACGCAGGCTCATGGCCGCTTCCCGACGTTTCGTTAGGATCCCAGGTTGTCTTGGAGGCCCTGGAAGATGATAGCCATTTAGGGGCGCGCACAGTGGGGAAACCCGGACGGGCGGTCTTAGAATCGTTATATATATATATATATATATATATATATATATATGAATATAACTATTCTAAATCAAGTTGGACTTGATGTATGTAAATGCCATATAGAGCATGATGAAGTGCCATGAAGAGCACGATGTAAGGCCATAAAGAGCCTATGATGATGATCATATTCCTGATAAGGAAGATAATTTTACAAAGTGAACAATGGGGATAAATGCCAATAGAGCATAAAAAGTATGATTATATTTCCTGATAAGGAACAAATTCATGAAATGAATTAGTTTACGATGAAAGTAATTTGGTAAACATTTGATAAAGTGTTGTACCATATATATGTATACTCCTAAAGAAAGAATTAGGAATTGTGCCATTAGATGATGGATGAGTTTTAATTATTTTTCTTTGTGTAGTTGTAGATGTGATTTCCCACACTTATGCACACACATGTAATTATTTATTATTTCGTGCTTAGGGTCAATGTATCTCGACGATCAACCTTGCCTAAGTAGTAGTGTATCGGGGGGGTTCCTTGTTTGGATTTCGCTTTGAGAGACACCCCACGCACGAATAGGGCATAGTGTTGAGACTGGGGAGAAGTTAACCTTTAGTACTTAAATTAATTAGGACAGAGTCTAATGTATCTCGACGATCAACCTTGCCTAAGTAGTAGGGTATCGGGGGGGTTCCTTGTTTGGATTTCGCTTTGTGAGACACCCCACGCACGAATAGGGCATAGTGTTGAGACTGGGGAGAAGTTAGCCTTCTGTTCTTTCTATAACCTGAGCATCATTTATATTGCGCTAGGTTACTGCTAGTTGAGAGGTGAGAAATATTATTGTTATCTGCGAGAGATTTACGCACTTACCTGCCATGCATTTTAGTCACATGGTAATCATATCAAACCCGGCCCTGACCGGTTCCTCTATTTCTTTGTGCTGCATATTCCTTGCCGTTACAGGTGCTCCTCCGCATGGACACCCGTATTTACATATTCCATTCCAGTTGTCTTGGAGCTACAGCATATTGCGGATGTTGTAGGATACTTGTAGTAGACGCTCCCTTCTATTGTACTCTAATTATGTTTAGTAATTTCATTCGGGCGTGTTTGCCCAAGGTATTGCACTCATTTATTATATTGTAAATATTGATTGTAATACTTAATGTATTATTTGTATTGGTCTGTGCACCGACAACTTATTCGGTGATTATTTATTGTATTGTCATACTTTAGTCATCGATTTTTGATACCCACCATTTTTACAAATGGGATTGTCTAAGTGTTTCTCTTTTACTTTTAAAATTTTTGTATATGACAATCCGTTTTCTGAAATGATTGGTGGTTATCTCATACTATTATGTTAATCGGCAGTGATGCTAAGAATGGACCATCTATGATTCCTGTATTTATTGGAGTATTGGGCTGGCCACCTCTTATTTTAGTAGGCGGGTTGTCACAGATGGTATCAGAGCATTAGGTTCTAGAGTCCTTAGGAATCTGGGCAGACGTTTTACGTTTTCTGCGTTTCTCTCTATTTGATGTAGAGCCTTAAGAATAAGGTCGTTGAGTTCTCTTGTGAGATTTCGTTCTCCCGCTATGGTATGAGGACCCCGAAGATCTGCTGCGCGTTCGTGTGAGGCTTGTAAGTCGTTAGATGAAGGGCTTGGAGGAAGGCCTTTGTGAGGGCGTCATAGGAAGGGATAGTATGGTGTTAGCCCTAGATTCGGGTGCGTATATCGAGCTTGTGATAGTATCGGTATATTTTTTTTTTATATATGGTAAGTATATTTATATGGCTTCCATAATAGGGAAGTTTTGTATTTTTCTTTCTCACTCGTTATGGGGTGAGTGGTGATAGGTGTGGTGCGTGCTACTTGTATTATACATTATACGAGTAGAGATATTCTTAGATTGGTTGGGGTGATAGCAAGTGAATATATCGCGAGGCTATCCTAGTTCTAGTTCTAGGAAGAGGACTAGTTGTTCTGTAATATCTCTCCTGGATACAGGTCGAGACCTTATAGAGATGGCTTATGGGGTGTAGTTGTCTTTCTTTTACTCTTATTTTGTTTTATGTGTCTTATTTTATTTGTTTTTGCTTGCTTGCTTGCTTGCTTGCTTGCTTGCTTTGTTTGCTTTGCTTGTGTATGATATTGCCTTGTCTCCATGACCGGCTAGTTAAGGTGACTGTGTGGAGGGGTTCCTTGTTTGGATTTTGCTTCGGCGAGACGCTCCACGCATGAACCTTAACGACGTTGGGAGTGGAGAGATGTGCATTTTCTTTTCTGCTCTTCTTTTTCTTTCCTTTCTTTTCTGTTGGTTAAGTGCTGGGTTGGAAGGTTTAGCCAAGAATCACGTATATGAGTGATTAAGGGCTTAGTTCATGTGCGATATATGAGCACGATGATAGTTTTCCTCTGGATCGATGTGGGGAAGACTATAATGATGAAGGTCCGATAGGGACTTATGGTTGTGCCTTAATGAGAAGGCCATTTGTTTAGAGATATGTGTGTCTCTTGGGGTAGAGTATTGGTGGCATCTTACTGGAAGTAAATGCCTCAGTCGATAGTTATGGTAGGACGTAGATGTTTATATGTAGTAGTAGAGTTTCGAATTAGGATTCGGTCGATCCCGATCATGTGTCTTCGACCGTTACTTCTCGACGACTGACAATGCGAGGTAGTAGTGTAACGGGAGGGTTCCTTGTTTGGATTTCGCTTTGGCGAGACGTCCCACGCATGAAACCGAGCTAATATCGGAAGTCGGGAAAGGTCTTGGACACTAGGGATATTTAGTATTATACTTATACGACTAGGTTAGGATAGATAGATTGACCTTAGGATTCTTAGAATGCTAGGCCCTTAGGGCATGCGGCGTTAGTTTAGGAAGTAAGGCAATTAGTGCCGAGCTTGTGTGGGTATCTCTTCCCGTAGTAGAAGGGTAGGATCGATAGTTTCTGAGATCGATAGCGATGACCTTAGTCTGAGTCCTATGGGGACATTTCTATTCAGGGGTTTGCTAGTACGATAGCGCGGTTTTTATTATAGTATACCCCTTTATATGGTTATGGGTTACGCCTGAATTTTGAGGGCAAAATTCCCCTTTAAGGGGGGGAGTATGTAACAACCCAGGTTTTCGAGCGACTATTTTACACTATTTTGCCTAACGGGCTAATTTTATAAAATAGGGAATGCTGGAGTAAATATTATTTCCCGTGAGACTTAGGGACTATATTTACTATGTTCTGACCATTTACCGCTATGAGAAGGTAAATAGTGTTATATTGTGTATTTTGCGTCGTTATATGTAAAACGACGGTTATGACCTATATTTAAATTTGGGTATAATTAATGAATTAAAATGGAATTTGAACGTAAAAATAGTTCACACTTTCCCGAATGCCAAAATAGGGGGTGCGGTTGTTTTTAGAATAGTCGAGATAGTCGAAATAAGTGCCACGTTATATTTTTAAGTTTCGGGCATTTTAAGGGGTTATGACTCAATTAAGTGGTTACGAGTCATTTTAGTGGTGTATTAGCATTTAGGAGTGGGGGTTTATGTTTTAAGACCCGTATAAGTTCCCCCACCCCTTTTTCTTTCTTCATTTGTGTTAGAAGACAAAGGAGAGAGAGAGAGAGAGAGAAGAGAGAGTTGGGAGAAATGGAGAGAAAGGGAGAGAAATGAAGATTTGGACCGGATTTCCGTTGCTACCGGAAGAGGATCAGAGACTACGAACCTCGAGGCAAGTTTCTTACTTGCTAGATGTGATTTAATGTGATAAATTGCATGTATAGTTAGGTTTTGGAGATTTAACCCATAAATGGGTATTGGTTGATTTTGATGATTAAACCCTTAAATCTTAGTTTTAATTGGATTTGAGGAGTATACATTAGTTATAAATGGTGTAGGATTGATTTAGGTCGAATTGTTGTTGTTGATGTTGGGAGAAATCAAGGTTTTGGGGTTTTGGGATTTTAGGGTTCTTACACCCCGTAGCCCAAATTGGGCAAAATCCCAGGACCGAATCGATTCGGTCCCAAGGGCGAATCGATTCGGATAAGGAAAGGGTTACAGGTCTTTCAGACCGAATCGATTCGGATTGAAACCGAATAGATTCGGCAATTGCAGAAGGTCAGTTTTTGCTCACCGAATCGATTCGGCTGTTTAGCGAATCGATTCGCAAGGGCGAATCGATTCGGCCCAAGGGGCGAATCGATTCGGTTCCCCTGTTTTTGGGAGATTTTCTTGTTTTGATTTTTATCCCTTTTCTTTTAGGTCCAAGATTTAGGGATCTTCCTTTGGAAAGTAATGGGGAGTCCTAGAGGGTTGTTATAGGGTAGACTAATGCCCTAGGATGATAATGGGATATTTAGGCTTACCCGAGAACTAAGTTGCATAGGTTGACATCCGAATGATTTAGGAGATTAACCTAGAGATGGAATTGGAAGTTAAAATAGTAAGGTTGAACTTTTGAGAGACACTCCATTATGGAGACTCATTTTGAGGGTTGATGAATTATATAAACTATTCGAGGTTATTTTGAGGTTAGTGGCACTTTGGGTCTTAGGTCATTAATAATATATGACTTAATAAGAATATAATGCACCTTCTAAAACTTGGTGCTTAATGGCTAAATGGATGATTTTCGAAAATATAAAATATGAGTTTTCAAAAATGGAAAAAGTAATGTTTTTCATAAATGATAAGTTATGGATACACACCTCTCTAAATCGCTATCATAAGGGAAGTCGCGCGCGTTGTGGTGAAGCCCCCTGGCTAATGATGCAGGGTGGATATAGTCCCTAGGCCATGGGAGCGCTTATGGTTGTATATTTTCTGCGGGGGTAGGGAGATTTCGGGTGTGGTCCTGGCTACCACGCAGGCTCATGGCCGCTTCCCGACGTTTCGTTAGGATCCCAGGTTGTCTTGGAGGCCCTGGAAGATGATAGCCATTTAGGGGCACGCACAGTGGGGAAACCCGGACGGGCGGTCTTAGAATCGTTATATATATATATATATATGAATATAACTATTCTAAATCAAGTTGGACTTGATGTATGTAAATGCCATATAGAGCATGATGAAGTGCCATGAAGAGCACGATGTAAGGCCATAAAGAGCCTATGATGATGATCATATTCCTGATAAGGAAGATAATTTTACAAAGTGAACAATGGGGATAAATGCCAATAGAGCATAAAAAGTATGATTATATTTCCTGATAAGGAACAAATTCATGAAATGAATTAGTTTACGATGAAAGTAATTTGGTAAACATTTGATAAAGTGTTGTACCATATATATGTATACTCCTAAAGAAAGAATTAGGAATTGTGCCATTAGATGATGGATGAGTTTTAATTCTTTTTCTTTGTGTAGTTGTAGATGTGATTTCCCACACTTATGCACACACATGTAATTATTTATTATTTCGTGCTTAGGGTCAATGTATCTCGCCGATCAACCTTGCCTAAGTAGTAGTGTATCGGGGGGGTTCCTTGTTTGGATTTCGCTTTGCGAGACACCCCACGCACGAATAGGGCATAGTGTTGAGACTGGGGAGAAGTTAACCTTTAGTACTTAAATTAATTAGGACAGAGTCTAATGTATCTCGACGATCAACCTTGCCTAAGTAGTAGTGTATCGGGGGGGTTCCTTGTTTGGATTTCACTTTGCGAGACACCCCACGCACGAATAGGGCATAGTGTTGAGACTGGGGAGAAGTTAGCCTTTTGTTCTTTCTATAACCTGAGCATCATTTATATTGCGCTAGGTTACTGCTAGTTGAGAGGTGAGAAATATTATTGTTATCTGCGAGAGATTTACGCACTTACCTGCCATGCATTTTAGTCACATGGTAATCATATCAAACCCGGCCCTGACCGGTTCCTCTATTTCTTTGTGCTGCATATTCCTTGCCGTTGCAGGTGCTCCTCCGCATGGACACCCGTATTTACATATTCCATTCCAGTTGTCTTGGAGCTACAGCATATTGCGGATGTTGTAGGATACTTGTAGTAGACGCTCCCTTCTATTGTACTCTAATTATGTTTAGTACTTTCATTCGGGCGTGTTTGCCCAAGGTATTGCACTCATTTATTATATTGTAAATATTGATTGTAATACTTAATGTATTATTTGTATTGGTCTGTGCACCGACAGCTTATTCGGTGATTATTTATTGTATTGTCATACTTTAGTCATCGATTTTTGATACCCACCGTTTTTACAAATGGGATTGTCTAAGTGTTTCTCTTTTACTTTTAAAATTTTTGTATATGACAATTCGTTTTCTGAAATGATTGGTGGTTATCTCATACTATTATGTTAATCGGCAGTGATGCTAAGAATGGACCATCTATGATTCCTGTATTTATTGGAGTATTGGGCTGGCCACCTCTTATTTTAGTAGGCGGGTTGTCACATGTTCTTGGAGGAGTTCTTAGTGATCTTTGAGGACTATTTTTGGTGGCTTAATGTGTGTTTCTGGGCAGATTGTTGTTGATTCTTTTTGGTGGTTTGAGGTATGGGGTTTTACACAGTATTCCCGTTGTTTTCTTATGATTATTGACTCATATTTGAATTGATAAATTCAATTGGAAATCTGGAAATTGTTATTGGAATATAATTTTGATTCATTTGGTATTATTATTAGTTTTGAGCATGTTGTCATGAGATTTTAATATGGCACTGTGGTTGGGCACCCACCAATATTCCTTCATTCGGATATGCTTAAAAATACAAAGGCGTGGTATGGTGGTGAGGCCTGGTGACCCGGTTAATATGTCGTTGATAAATTATATTAATATAATTGCTTATGATATTCTCTTTTGATTTGAATATTCGTATTCGTATTATGACGTTTTATTCACCGCTAATATTTGTTGAGCATCTTTCTTGTCGTATTGTATACTTCCCCATATTTTTTTAGTGGCAGGTTAGCGCGGATTTTGGGGCGCTATGGAGATTGATTTTAGCGAGGTTATTTTGGGAAGATTTTTAATACAAGTTGAGAAGATTGTATTATTTTGATGTTTAGAGCATTGAAAATTTGTTTTATTTTCGAGTTAGCTATTGTATGTAATTCGAGAGACTTGGTATTTATTTGAAGAGATTGAGATTTGTAGTTCTCTTTTATTTTTGTGGGATTTAGAAGCTATATACCTTGTTTATATTGTGGGTTTGTTTAGTTTTATCGTGAGTAGCGCTCCGTTCGCTCTCCCAGGGCGGGTGGGGTGGGGTGTTACAGGCATGTCACCCATTATCAAGCAGTGTTTATTTTATTTATAATTTAGTACATTTCAATTCAGATGGATTATTGTATTGTGACTTTTACCGAGTGTTATTAGGTCACTTCGACTACTGCATCTATTCAGTATTCACTTTATTATTATGGTGAATGGATATTTATATTGTTGGCATGGTTTGTTGTATGAATGAATGTTTTCATAAACAAGTTGACAAGTGTTTAAAATTGACATCGGGCATAATAGGTTATTAGTAATTAATTTCTTTTCGACAATGATTCTAAGAATGATCCAGTATGAGATTGATATTTTATTTTAGTAGAGGGTTGGACACCCCTTATTTTAATAGGCGGGGTGTCACAAGTTTACCCGTATGGTTTGGTTTAAATAGGCTTTTACGCTCAATTGTTTAGTATATCAAAAAAAAATTAGAATAGGGTTGGGGTTGGATTTTGGGAGCTTCTCTTCCTCTCTCCTAGGGTTTGCCCATTTGGGTATGTAATTTACTATTCATTGTCTTTTCCTTCAACCCAAGCTTTCTTTTCCCATTTCTAGCTTTGTTAATTAGTTTACAAGCTTTGTTAATTAATTGTTGTTAGTTAATTAGTTGTTTTCCTTATTTAATTACTTTTTTTAATTTTTTACTATATGTATTAGCTAGTTTAAAGGTTGGGATCGTATTTCCGCCATTAATGGATATCGAGCTTTGGCATCTCAATTTTTGTTCGAAACTCTTTTAATCAAAATCTCATCTATTAAAATCATAATATTAGTCGCTTAACTTCCTTTGTCGTGAAATGGTAGTATTTATAATGATATTGCGATTTTAATCCATTTGTTATTTTTTATTGAAAGTTTAATATCACATTTTTGGATTAGGTCCCTTCATGTGTGATATTTATAATCACTTGAATATGCTTGGTTAATTGTGTGTTCGGAACAAATTTCTCAATACATATTAGTGTAGTTAACCTTTCCCTTTTTCCCTTTTAAACCACCATCAAATTTTACACTTTTATTTGAGAAGTAATAAATCAATTAACGTCTATAAACCATTCCTTGTGGATTATCCATACCCAGACTAGTTGCTATACACCACAAGAATGTAGTTAAAGTTTAGGTTTTTTGCATTGCGCTCAGAAACTGATAACGACGATTAGCGTATCATGGGGGTTCGATTTATGACATGTCATAACGGAATAAATCTTTATTTTTTGTCCAACTATGGTTCAGAGGAAGGATAGAGTTTTTATAACCTTGTTATGATAGTATTTCAACACTCACGTACTTTTGAGCTTTGTCAAAAATCTCAATCATAGATGGAGGTGGTGTCTTGATAAAATACCTTAGAAATACCTTTCAGATGAGTCATATAATGAAGGCTTCCATATAAATTATATCATTGAGCTCATCTACGTATAGGTCCTCGAGATTGAACCTTTTTTACATATTCTCTAAGGTTATCCCCTCACTTTTATTTGAATTTGAGAAGGGAGGAAGTAAAATTTCACATATTCTAATCCTTAATGAATTGAACCACAAAGGTTATGGTCAACCTGGTAAATAATTTTAAGCATCGAAGCTTGATTTTGAAAAGTCAATGTTTGTAAGTTCCTCTAAAAGTTGAAGATAAAGATGTTATAAGACTTAATCTAACGTATCTTACATTATCATTACATATTTCTACGTTTGAAGTCGATCGATGGAATCTTTTATCATATCAAACGGTTTCATTATGGGCATTTTCCAATCACGAATGATAACATAATGCTTCACTTTATGTGAGAAAGAAAATAGAGTTTTTTGCAAAGATAAATCAATACATTCAGGGGTGTTATATTAATATTGAGTGGGGAAATTATTTATCCTTTCTTACATCATTTATATTATTTCATCACCCCAAATCTCGAACACCCATGAACCTATATGGGAAGGACCACCAGGAAGAGACAATCTTTATTTTAATGGAATATGGACATACCTATACACGTGGGAGAAACTCTTTATTCCCCTAAATATATTTTTCCTAATCTTTTCTTTTGGTGTTGGTTTTCCCCGTCAGTGAACGAGGAGGAATTACAACTCATGCAAGTGGCAGTAGCCTTCTTAGTATAACAACTAGATGTTTTTAGCAATACTTTAGTAGATCATTTATGTCCTTAAATCTGTAATAAAAACTAGGCATTGGTCATAATAATTCTTGGGGTGGAGCAAAATAATAGGGCTTGTTGGTAGAAATTACTTTTAAAAACAAACGTTCCCACAAACGGTGCCAAGTTGATCAAACTATAATTGCTCAAGACCTCAACCTCCCCAAATTTTCTGCATAGGAGTTGAATCATGCGTGACTAAGCTATTAATAATGATCACATAATATATATAGTTCTTTAGTAGCTTCATTAGTGTACTTATTTTTAGCGATTTATTTTCAAAACTATGTATGAGTTTTATTTTTTAATAAAGGAGGGTCAGGTTCATTTTGAAATAAGAATCATGTTTGTGAGAATGCCTGATGTTTATTTTGATTATATTTTACATATGTCGATCAATTGTAATTAGTAAGAATTCTAGTGAATTAGGCTCAACCTGATTATAAAATATCATAATTCTTATTCTAGCATAATTGAAGAGTTCATAGCCAAGATAGTGAGTTCACATCCTATCGTTAGTATTACAAGTACAATCCTAGTTGTCTAAACTATCGGAACCTATACGATGGTTTAGGAACTTGTATGATAGTTCAAAGGGAATACTGACTAGCACATCAAGAATGTATTGAACATGACCACATGGGATTCAAGTCAAGGCACTGGCTAGATTAGTCTTGCACAGTCTCATAAAGTTTACAAAGGGTGAATAAATTATTAATCACGATGATTATGAGGTTTGGATAATTTTCATAATTATTTATATGATTTTTATGGGTGAGATTCAATTTATTAGGTCAATAAATCTCCGAAAGTTGGGCAATCATTATATGGGTATGCCTGAGATCATATTCTGGAGGAATCCGTCTCCTAGAAAATATCCTTAATTATGATACCCCCTTAATACATTGATAAGTTAGGATTCTACCTATAAACCTGGAAATTGGATTTATATTTGGAAGAGTATAAAATAAGTTAAGTTTGAGATCAATGTATAAATATGACGTTGGTGAAAATTGAGTACCGGTGAATTGAATTTTACCAAGAAAGTATTGTATGCTTTACGCGGTTAATCACATTATATGCTATTCAACTTTAAAAAACAAGCCTCTTTATTTGATTAATTTTGAGATAATTTAATTGCATTGAATTTCTAATTATTTAGTATAATTAATAACAATTAAACAAATTACGGGGTATGATATGGGATTTTCATATTTTTCTTTGGAAGCCATTTTAATTATTAGACATAGGTTCTTCGTGTAGTCTGTTTATTATAAAGAAATCCCCAACTCTATGGAAACCCTAATAGGCCCAATCCCACTTCATGTACCTGTATATATGGGTTTAGGGAAGGGGTATAAACAATATTATCACACTTAAATGTTAGAGAAAGAGAGATAGAGATTTTGGAGAGGAAGTCCAAGTGTCTATTAAAAATGCGTATAGATTGAACTACAAAAAAATATTACACATACGCAAAATCTTATTAAGTGGAAAAAGGATTTACCTTCGAGATATCTTTGATTTGACCTCGTCTTAGTATAAACCGTATGTGATGACAGTTGATCAAGAACGTAGACCCGATGCACCTCACGGTCTTCTACTGTATTCTTTTATATGGACAGTAACGAGCAAAGTTTGGGCTCTTCCTCCGTGACCACCTTTTCTTCTCCTCTTTCATCTTTTCTATCTCTCTTTCTCACAAGTCTGAATTTGGGTCTTTTATGTCTCAAAGAGTGACGACTAGATTAAGAAAGAAGGAGCCTTATGTGTATATATATAGGATACAGTAGGTACCCTATGTAGAGATATGGATGTGGCTCCTAATGGGCCTGAGAAAATATAATCCTTCTTGTATCCTAATCTTAGTCCCTTAATTATAATTAATACCATTAAATAATTATAATTCTAACTCCACTCCTTAACTGAAAATTATATTTTGATCTCCTCATTATTAATTACTTAATTCTCCCCACGTTAACGTTACAGATACCCGTCAAAAAAATAAAGTACTTATAATTTATTTGATTAACTTCTTTAAGTCCTTGATCGATCCAACTTAACTTATTTGTAGTGTCAGATTAGTATAATCCACCTGCAGGGTTTGACACACACAAAACTTATAAGCATGTCAAGGGGTATCACTAATCTCTATACCAAGACGTAGATTACATCCATAAAAGACTTTCACAATAAAATAAATTTCATTACCCAATCTATCAAGATTATTTATCCAATAATGAATCTCACCTGAAAGGTTAAAGCAATAAATAACTAATGCATGTGTCTATAAATCATACCTGAATTAAGAGCTTTAAGTAAACCTAATAATCACGATGTTTACATTGTCTTATAAAATCAATATAAAGACAATGACCTTAAGGTGGTACCATTCAATACACATAAAATGTACTAGCATAATAAGATGAAACTACACCTTTTTTTTCCCGTAATCAAGATAGACCAACTAAAATATTTTGCTACAACCCAACCGATGGTGTGCCCAGTTCCATCTAAGACCGTGAACTTTTATTTTACAAGAACTGGTGATTTGTTCCTCTGTGTGTAAGTCATACTCTACCCACTAGAACACCTACTGAGAAGAATAAAAGACATCGATAATATATAAAATAATGCAAACTTTATGTTCATACATGATTCTCATTAAAACAGGAAAAAGTGATTTTATTTTAGTAATAAATTCATAACTAAAACTATTACATAAAGCATGATTTTAGTCTGCTTCTCTAAGAAGAGAAACACTATTAACATTTTTATGAAGGGGTGAGAATAGTAAAAGTGATTTCTCTCATATTTCATCAAGTTTTCATCTCTAATTATACCCACACATATACTTGATAATTTAAGGCCTATAACACATCTAAGGAAGGATTTGGTGGGAAAATAAGGACAACATCATCAACTTCTTCATAAAATCTTTCTCCTGCATCGGATCACCTAAAAGATCCACAAAAGGTATCGTGATCCAAACCCTAAATCTATTATTTAGATATAATAATTTTTACTTACTTTCTAAAATATAATCAATCAATGTGCTTTAGGGAGTAATGTTTTTATAATGTCAATACCCACGACCTCGTAGGTCAACTATTAACGTGTTTCTCTCTTGTATATTGTGTATAATGGTGAATAGCACAGAGGTTCCCAACGTTAAGCTTTGGATAAGGTGGGAAGAGGTAACATACAATCTTTGTAATGAATAAAAAGTAGTAGAAAGTAATTGAATGACTTATCTAACTGCAATCGGATCATCAAGGAATCAAAATATATGTACGGCACTTAAGTTTCATCCGTTGAGTACAATATAAAGGGAGAAAGTGGTGTTTTTACTTTACATATATGAAGCATATATGTTAATTTATCAACTATGCTTAGTACTAAATTGAATTCGATCCATGATTCTTCTTTCACAGGCCCATCATATAGTCAGTTTTTTGGGTGATGTGATGTGACTTTTACAACATGTGCAAATATGCCCTAAGACCTAATGCTATAGTACATAGGTGGAGTGTTAGTGGAAGGAGTTACATATTCGTGATGGTGGTTGTTGGGAGCATAAATTCCACTTAATGCTCTAGGAACAACTTTCTTATATGAATGGGTACTGGTGAAATAGTGAGGGTACTTTTTTGACACCCCAACTAATTAAATACCGGGTAGCTACTCCTTTATTAAATTAATACAAAATGCCAAGTTGGTCCAGTTAATAGCATCACTGCCGAAAACATTTGTATTGTTACTAACCACCTAGTATTTAAAAAGTAAGTTGCCAAATTTTTAATTAAGTCGGATTAACATGCAATAAAAGAATAATGGAAGAACAACATAATCCATTCACCATAACGAAGTAATGAAATAACCAACAAATAATAATAAGTCCGGAGGAAAACTCCTCATAACAATCCCACAACTGAAAATAATATGACAAGTCTGAATCGTAAATTAATTACATGCCAGAAGTCTAAATAGCTGAAATAAATGAAATGTCTCTAAAAGAAATGGGCGACATGCCCTACAACTGATAAATGCTGAATATAGAGTCAAGATAGATGAAGCGTCTACAAGCAAAGTCCTGTAACTTCCACAAACGGCTACAGCTCGTCACCTGAATGAGAATCCTAAGCATGGTGTCCTTGTGGCTGGGAACCTAAAATGGTTTTTACAAAAATAGATTTGAAAGCAAATGGGTCAGAGCCCGAAAGTGGAAATCATTTTAAAAACAGCAAGTGTTTTAATAACATTAAAACATTAAATGCAAAATACATGTTAGGACGTGCACTCACATGAAATTCTCACCTCTCGACTACATGTGCACTCCTAACGTACCGTACCCATCTAAATAACATACATATCTAACCAAACCATAATAAGTTCTACCCCTTACTACTCGATTCCCATATTACATTCTAGCGTTATCAATTAAATAGAGGGCTTTACTTAAACTCAGATTCTCAATTAGTAATACAATTCACTATCGGTTAACCCGTTATGTTTTCTCAAAACATTACCATAATTATTTTCACAATACCAACCTGAAAGTTCCCATTAATTAAGTGTATATTATTCACGTCATAAATATACAATACAAGCACCCCGAGACTAAGCTGCGGTGCACACATACTCTGCTATCCATCCCGGTACATCACGTACATAAGGATCACGCATTCCGAATCGCTCAGGAATCGTTCTCAGATAATAGCAAATCACAATACAATGGAGGTGAACACAGTCACATCACATGGGTCGCACACATACCTGCGCTCCCACGATCAGCAGACTTATTAACATCCCAATAAGTCCTTCTCTGACCTATGTTCTCGAGGTACCAGTCTAAATCCGGGCAACACAAGGATTGGAGGGCCCTAAGCGAACGTAAACCTCCCGTGATAGCAAGTATGGTAGGTATGTCATACACATAAAATCATATACATATACTAAGTATGCACACATATTAGTAATCACCATAATTTATTTGTGGTACACTTCTCATTCTCGTACCGACATATAATGCTACACAATTTATATGTTCCCGGTTAATATAATTATTTAGGCCGTCAATAGTTCTCGCATCGTAATAGACACTCACGTCCTAATTCATAACTTCCCTTTGGTTCAAACTACACTTCTAGGTTTTACTCCTCATTATATCCCAAATGTCCCTACCATAACAATTTATCATCAAGGGGATGTCATCACTACAATTAAATAAGGTTACGGGACACGCGAAATCAAAACAGGCCAAAAAGCCTAAACTGTCAGCTCGTTAGAAGTCTCGTTCGAATGAGGTTGTTCGAACGAGAGTTCATTCGAACGAAATGGCCTTCTAACGAGATCTCGTTCGAATGAAAGTCATCGAACGAACATCCCTCTCGTTAGAAATCAAACTGTCAACTCGTTAGAAGCTCGTTCGAACGATCTCGTTCGAACGACCTGGGCAGGTCTTCTAACGAGTGACCAGTTTCGAGCCCAGAACTCCCTTTTCTCGTTTTTCCAACTTTCTTCATCTCAAATCTCATATACAATTCGTCCCAACATTATTGTAAGGTTTCTAATCCATACCAAACAATTATAGGTCATAATTAAACAATTATATAGGGCTAATTCGTCCTAAACATTATTGAATCATCAAATCCCTTCATTTATCCCCAAATCATATGAAAATGAACCCTAAAATTTTAAAGTCACCAAATGGGCATAATTAAATACGTTTTTGTTATGAACAAGTTGTATTTCCATTAGAATAATCCTCCTAACACAATTCTACATGCAATCCTTTCATCAAAATATAAGGTTCTAAATCCAATTAATGGGTTTTTATCAAACTCCCAAGAACAATACAAATTTTGTCAATTTCCTACGCATGGAAGAAACATTCTTTGTAATAAACGAAATTAAACCACTTGCCTTATGTGTATCTCTGATTTTGATGTTGAAGATTGAATCGTTCTCTCTCTCTCTTCAGAATTTCTCCTCTTTCTCTCTCTCTCCAAGCTTTTCTTCTCCAAAGTGACAATGGTGGCTAGGGTTTTTCCTTAGGAACTTTTGGGACTAATTCTAATAACCTCCGTAGCCCATAAGGTCATAAGGTGTAGTTAGTCGGTTTAGTGGGTAATTACCAAGTCATATTTAATTCCTAATTTTCGTTGGTTTTAATTTCCAAAAATTCAAAATTACCAAACTACCCTTTTACGTTGTCGGTATGGCCTAAAAATGCCCCGGGACCCAAACTCAACCCCCGGCTAGTGTTTTCTGACTATCTCGACCCTTTCGGACGCGTTGGCGCACTCAAAACTACCATACGGTTAATATAAATAAAATTCACTTTTTAATTAATTAATATTCCTGACGCGACTGTCACACGCGTCTCAACAAAATTTCCCGAATTGCCGTATATCAATCTCACGACAAATTTCATAATTCAATATTCATATAGCCATATATACTCAATAAAATTAAATACCAACTCACATCTCGCTAGTTTTTTTGTCCGGATTAATTTTCAATTAATACACATTTAATTCAATTAATCCCATAAATAAATATCACAAAAATACGGGGTATTACAACTTTCTCACAAATTCGTCAAAATGATCGAGATAATTAAGCTTGGATCTTTGCGAGAATTCCTAACCCCGAGGTTGATGGAATGAGTTTCTGGGGATGTCTCGACCATGTGGCAATTATCATAGACGCGTATAAAGTTTGGGGAGAGTTACCAAGGTTGGTGTCTACTTGTTGTCTCATAATTAGACCTCTTATAAAGTACATATGAGTTATGAATTACCGATTAAACCTATGGAGAAGGATGGTGAGCATTTTCCTTCCTATGAATGGCTTGGTGAAGTGTCTTGTAAAGGGGATGAGATATTTGAAGATTCATTTGGACCGCATTACAAGTTTTTATGGTTTGGCTTATTTACTATGCCTTTTGAGAGATTTTTTATGATCTCCCATAGGCAATAGATGTTGGTTGAGCCAATAACCTTATTATTGAGGTCTAAAATAATGTAGCTAAGGATTATGGATCCTTCTTCCGGCCTTAACTAATAGTGTGGAAAATACTTTGAGCAATTTGAAGTTAAGATTCTTAGTTTGTGATGATGCTGAGATCTAGCACCACCGGGTAAGTGATGATGAGCTCAAACAGTAGTAACCATGGAAGCCATAGAGATGTATATGTATAAGTGTGTAAGTGTGTAGAAGGAGATGAGTATAAGAGGAATAAGATAATGATGTATAGTGGTTCAGCCAATTAGGCCTACATCCACTATGAGTGTGTGATCTACTAAGTATGGGCACTAATGGCCTTGGATACAATACACATAAGCTCCCTTTCTCTCTCTACTATGTATACAAGAAGAGTTTTATCTAGGGTTACAATTATCGATCTATCGATCCATCCCCTGTAGGGTTGTAGGTGACAAGTATATATAGGTCTTGGGGGGTGTAGTGTACCCCCTAAGTATGCATGGTGCATGTGAATGATGATCTAGCCAATCCCCTGTTGACACCTGTAGATGCCACCTGTGGCTAATGATGACATAATATTCCCTCACGTGAGGGTGTGATTTTGTTATAACGGTCTCCCACGTGCCATGTGAGCCTCACGCGCACTTTTCCACTCGTCTCCCAAACCACACGTTATGATGATGTCACCCTCGGCCTTTGATATGAGGTCGAGGGCAAAGTTCCTTTCGGCAATGAGTCTGGCCTAATTTGGGCCTCGTACTGTCGTACCCTCGGGGGTCGTCCAGAGCCTGATGTAGGGTCGGCCCCCCGAGGGTCATCTGGAACCTATTGAAGGGTCGTCCCCCTGAGGGGTCGTCCAGATCCTGATGAAGGGTCGGCCCCCCAAGGGGTCGTCTGGAACCTAATGAAGGGTCGGCCCCCTGAGGGGTTGTCTGGAACCTGTTGAGGGATCAGCCCCTTAGAGGGGTCGTCCGGGCTGATTAAGGGTCGTCTGGACCTGATGGAGGGTCGGCCCCTTGGAGGGTTGTCTGGGCCTGAAAAGTGCAGGGCGCCCTCGGCATGGCCGAGGGTATATACGGGTATATCAATCACCCTCAGCCCTTAGCCATAGATGATGCTAAGATGGCTGAGGGATAATGTTGCTTTTGAGACTGAGTGTATGGTCTATTTGATGAATGACACCTGTCAAGCTGATGTGACACCTGTTAAATTTTTATCCAATGTCGTTCTAGTTTTCAAGGTGTGGCGGCTGCACACTATCTGGGGCTTTGCGCCCTAATGATTCCCTCCTCGTGGGTCGTGCTCTGTATTGGTTAGTGGTCCCACTCATTGGCAAAGTATTTAAATAATTTTTTGAAGTTTTTCTCTCTCTTCTTCTTCTTCTTCTTCTTCGCGCCTGCACTCTCTCTCTCTCTCTAGTCTCCAGCCAGCCATTTCTGCAACTTATGCATCACGATCCATTCATCCTTTCGCTTTTGTCTTCAGGTACTCTTCTCTTCCATAAATTTCCTCTTTAATCTTTAATCTCGTTTCATGCATTGGGTTCGATACCCCCCTTATTGCATTTCTTAGGGCTTGTATTTTCTGGTATTTTCCTGGCGAGTTGAGTTCTTCTATTTCTTTTGTGTTCTTGACCAAAAGCCTTAAATTTCTTCTGTTTCAATCCAAAAGTCCAATTTGGTCAACTGTTAACTTGTTTATAGTTGAGTTCCCCAAATTCTTCCAAGTGTAGGGTATCCCCCTTGATGCTTAGGAGGCTTTACAGCTTAGCTGAGGAATTCCCTTCCCTGAGAGAGAAGTTATTTGTTGAGATCAGACGAATAGAGGAAGAGGAGGAGAGGAGACGAGGGGCCGACCCTAATTGGGTACGATCCATATTTCCCATTCCTTTAGCCACAATAAAACTATTTGAGTCGTCTGAGCCTTGTGGGTCGTCTTGTCGTCCAGCCGAGAGTTATTCAGGAGAGATGGATGAGAAAGCATCGTCGCCAATTGGTACTGGACCTTATGGGAGAGGAGAGGCATCTGACCTAAGCCCAGGCTGACAGGGCGAGGGTATGGTTACTTCCGAGGATGTCCCTGTGACAACTCTATCTCCACATGCCTTCCAGTTGGCTTTTCCCCAAGGGCCTCTGACAGGTGATGAGGCCTAGGCCGAGGGTGAGGGGAGTGAGGATGATGAGGACTCAGATGACCTAGTTGACACATCTCACGCCTCGTCTTATATTTCCTCGGTCAGGGATCGTGACCTTCTTCTGTGGAGGCATGCATATGGTGTTCCTCCCACCATATCTATGAGGGTTCCTTCTGAGGACTAGAGGGTCTTTGAGGGTGAAGAGGGAGAGATAGTGGTGTACAAACAAATGTTCAAGGTATGTGTCAGAATCCCTTCACATCCTGCTGTCGTAGATATTTTATCAGCCATCGACGTTGCCCCCTCTCAACTTCCTCCCAACTCTTAGAGGACGATCCTTGGTTATGTCTCCTTATGGAAAAATGCTTTCACTGATGAGCCCTTGGCCGAAGTATTCTTGGCCTGTTACAATATCACCTCCTCGTCCAAACAGCCTAGGTATTATCACCTGGGAGCGAGGAGGTCTGACAAAAAACTTCTCCATGTGTCAAAAACCTCCAACCACGATTGGAAGAAGAGATTCTTCTTTATCTCCGGAGAGTGGGAGTTCTCTGCCGAGGCACAACCTATAGCCGATGGTCCGAGGGTCCTCAGAAGATGGTCTAACCCTTCAATGAAGGCCAGGTCAGACCCTGGACTTAGTCTGGAAGAGAATGACATAGTTGATTATTTGAGAGGACGAGGGAGAGGGGGTGAACTTGCAAAGTTTGAAGAGCTGATGACCCCTCGGTCCCTCAAGGAAGCTGGTCTGAGGGTCGGGGCCCTGACAGAACTATGTGAGTTATATTTATTGTTTTTTTTCGTTCTTTTACTTTTTCAAAGTGTTTCCTCTTTAACTCTGCACTTTTCTGACGTGTCGTCCTCTTTTCAGGTCGTCCTACTGGTATATCGAACTATCTCTGGGAAATGACTGCTCTCAGTTTGTTGTCAGGCTTGGCCAAGAAGAAAGGCAAGGAGGCTCAGCATGCTCCGAGGAAGACGCAGACCACAAGGCCGACACCTACTGAGTCGACCGTCGACAGACAGAAGAGAAAAGAGCCCGAGGTCCCCGTAGACCCTCGGCCAGGATCACGGACGAGGGCAAGGGTTGAGGCGTCTGAGGGAACCGCCTCTTCCTCTAGCATGGGGGCCTTCTGGTCCCAGAACTTGGCACTTCTGAAGGTCGAGCCATCATCACTTATCGCGAACTTGAGGGCGGCCAAGGCATCAATATTTTCTGCTCCCTCGGCTGTCGACTACGAATTCTTGTCTAAGATGCCTCCGGGAAAGGTGTATGACTACGGTCTGCACGCCCTGGCTCAGGTACTTGTCTTGCTTTATTCCCTTAACTGAATTCTTTCACCAACTGTTTCCTCGACCTCTTAATAAGTTCTTTTTCTTATGCAGTCTGTTTGTGCTTTTACCTCGGCCACCAAGTGGATGGCGGAGAATCAGGAGAAATTTCACGAGGCCGACAGGGCCATCCAACATGAGGTCGATCTGCAGACTGACTTAGAGACTGCAAGGGATGAGCTAGAGAGTGACAGAACTGAACATGCAAGGATTCTGGACGAGCTGACGAGGCAGCACGACAAGGACCTGAAGGCCAAAGACTTACTCATTAAGGAGAAGGATGAAGCCTTGACCAATCTAGGGACTCAGTTCAAGGCTGAGCTATCTGAGGCAGTGAGGAAGGCAGGGGTCGATGATGTGGAGGCCTATAAACTCTCAGATGAGTTCCAAGGCTTCGGTCTTGAGTACTTAGAGAGAGGGATCAGGACGGCCTGTCGGTGGGTCGTCCTCAAATTCGACGATGTCTTCTCTTCAGTCCGTCCCTCTCTGGAGGCAGTTCATCTGGATGACCCCTTGATTGACGAGGCTCTAACCCATATGGAATCCCAGGTTCACGTCGAGGGTATCGGCACGTCTGAAGACCAGCCAGTCATGGTCGTTGAGGAGACCTCTCTTATTGATGTTGAGGCCCTGCCCTCTGATGTTGCTCCATAGGGTGGCTGTCTGTAGCCTATACCCTCTTGGTGTAATCAATATTTTTGTACTCTACTTTGTAGAACACTTTGTAATATTTCATTTATATCATAATCTCTCTTGTTGTCTTCCATATTTGTCTTTTGTATGATTTGCATTGTGAATTTTTTATATTATCACTAACCCCTCCCTCGTCTTTCTTGAGGACCATGGTGGGGTCGTCCCCTCCATGCAACCTCATTATAGCCGAGGATTATAATCACCAAATTAATGGTTTTAAACAAAGTTTTCCCTCGTCTTTCTAGAGGACCATGGTGCTCATTATAGCCGAGGGTTATAATCACCAAATTAATGGTTTTAAACAAAGTTTTCCTTTGTCTTTCTTGAGGACCATGGTGGGGTCGTCCCCTTCATGCGACCTCATTATAGCCGAGGGTTATAATCACCAAATTAATGGTTTTAAACAAAGTTTTCCCTCGTCTTTCTAGAGGACCATGGTGGGGCCGTCCCCTCCATGAGACCTCATTATAGCCGAGGGCCGTTCTCTAAAGATGTTTTCATGCGTACTAGAACTGATAAGAACAAGATGAGGGGAAACACTGATATTTCTCATCAATTTTCCAAGTGTTCTGTCGGACCAACTCCTATTACAATTATGGCCTATTAAGACCTTACAACACTACTGATAGTATTTTTTCAAATGATCTGCATTCCAGGGGTTGGAAAATGGTTCTCCCTCTAAGTTTTCTAGTCTATAGGTCCCAGGGACGACTTCATCGATGACTCTATATGGGCCATGCCAATTGGTTAGGCACATCTTCTTCACATTTATCCCCTTAATTTCGGTATTTTTATGATCCCGTGCAGTGTAAATATCTTGGATTTGTCTCGTATTTATGCTACTAACCTTTTTTGGCAAGTATTTCGTGTTTTGTGTATTTATCATGTGTTTTACAGGTATTTCACGCAAGTTAGTGCGAAGGAGAGCTCAAAACAGTGAAAGAAACCAAGAAATGGAGAGTTGAAGGGCATTTTCGTAATTTTTCAGCCTTATTCCGGAGGTGGGGCCAACTAGAAAGTTGAAGAGATCTAAATTACAAGAATACTGGAAAAAACGGCACCTCAATCCGAGCTACGGCGAAGAAGTTACGATGTTTTGAAGTTGCGTGATAATGAAGAGTCTGGATGTGCGAATTTCTATAATTAATTATGCATTTAATGCAGTGCAACTCTTGGAAAACTTGTGCCACAAGCGAAATTTAATGCCAAATTCATGCAACTTGGTGCTATAAAAGACCAAGCTCTACCTCATTTTCAAGGGGAGTGGAATTCTAGAGAGGAGTTGAATTCTAGAGAGAGGGAGTCAAATTCTAGAGAGTAGAATAGAATTTTAGAGAGAGAATTAGATTGTAGAGAGTCTTTTTGTAAGTTTGAAGAAGAAGAATTTTTCTTGATTCAAGTTCATCTCTTTTCCCTATTGCTGAATTCAAGTAATATCTTTCCATTCTCTAGTTTTATTATTTGCAAATTATTTCCCATGTCTTGTAGATCCATAATTTTGTGTGTGAATTTATTCTTGAACCAAATCATGAGTAGCTAAATTCCCAAGGGTTGGGGTACATGAACTCAATCCAAGGCAAATTATTTATGTAGAAAATAGAGGTTAAATTAAAATATTGATTGAATCGTGAAAGCACCGCTTTATAGTTACCTTTGATTTCGTATGGTGCGGGCTTGAACCTCATATATGTAATGCTTAGAATATATAAAGACTGGATTCATTCACCGCTTTATATCTATCTTTGATTTCATATGATGCGGGCTAGATCCCTCATATATGTAATGCTTAGAATGTATAAAGACCGGATCTAGTCAATAATTTTAATTTACAATTCTAGTATTCTATACGGTAATTTGTTAAGGATTGAGGGATTGTACCCTACCCTATTTGTCAGATATAATTTCTTTTGCACTTTTCAGTTTGTTTTTCTTAAGTAATTTTTTACTCAAAATTTTCCCAATTATTAATCATCTTTTCGTTTCTTTTAAGAAATCATTTCAAGATTTAATAATTTTTCTTATTACTATTTGGCAATCTCGATCCCTGTGGATACGATCCCGACTTACCGGGTTATTACTTGAGCGACAAGGCTTGCACTTGAGCCTAGATAAATACGCACTTTTAAGACAAATATTAAGTCGCGTCACCAATTAGGGTGGAGATTATTGGGCTTCTGCCAAGTCTTTTTGAGGACCAAGTCCCCCACCGCAATTGGTCTCTGTTTCACCCTCTGATTGTAAAACCTTGCAGTCCTCTGCTGGTAGGCGACTTGCCTTATCTCGGCATCTTCCCTCCTTTCCTCAATCAGGTCTAAGTCGAGTCTCCTCTCTTTTGTATTTCTCTGGGGGTCATACATTTGGACCCTATGAGTAGGAAACCCAATCTCTGTGGGGATGACAGCTTCTGAGCCATAAGCTATTATGAATGGGGTCTCTTCAGTAGAGGTCCTCACTGTTGTCGAGTAGGCCCACAGCACGACATATAACTCCTCGACCCATCTTCCTTTTGCCTCCTCAAGCCTCTTCTTTATTCCATCTAGGATTATCCTGTTTGTAACTTCTGTTTTCCCATTGGCTTGAGGTCAGCCCGGGGTAGAGAAGAATTGTTTGATACTCACCCTTTCACAGTACTTCTGTAGGGAGGTATTCTTGAATTGAGTCCCGTTATCCGAGATGAGGGTGTTTGGGATACCATATCTACATATAACATTTTTCCAGATGAACCGAAAGGTCTTCTGCTCTGTAATCGTGACCATCGGTTCGGCCTCAACCCATTTTGAGAAATAGTCAATTGCTACGATGAGGAACCGATAGTTATTGACTGCCCTTGGTAAGGGTCCTACTAGGTCGATCCCCCATACTGCAACTGGCCATGGCGATGTAATGGAGGTAAGAGGCTCATGGGGTTGGTGAGGGATGGTGGCAAATCTCTGGCATTTATCACACTTTTTTACATATGCCGCGACATTTTTCCCCAAGGTCGGCCACCAGTACCCTTGGGTGATCACCCTCTTCGCTAAGGATTTGCCCCCAATGTGGCTTGAGAACGATCCTTCGTGCACATCTTGCAAAATGTAAGGGATTTCAGAGGGGTGCACACAACTAAGTAAGGGGAGCAAAAACCCCTTTTTGTACAAAGTGTCTCCGATGATAGTGAATTTTGCATCCCTGTATCTCAGCTTCTTCCTTTCTTGCCTTGCTTCTGGCATCTCTCCCTCTTTAATGTATCTGATCAGAGGGTCCATCCACGAAGCTTCCTGAGAAACATTTAGAAAATTTCTATGTGTTCCCTCAACGTCTTCAATAGTTGCCCGAAGCAAAATTTTTACTGGGACCGCCCTCCTGATGTCTGTCCTAGTTGCCGAGGTCAACCTAGCAAGGGCGTCAGCTCGAGTATTATGGAGCCTAGGTATCCTCTTTAACCTTACTTCTCTGAAGCCCTTCAGTAACGACCTCACCTTATCAAGGTACCTAGCCATCCTCTCGTCCTTGGCCTCATAGGCTCCTAGTATCTGATTCACTACTAGCCTCGAATCACTATGTACCAAAATCTGGCCGACACTAAGAGATCTGGCCAAGGAGAGGCCGGCTATCAAGGCCTCATATTCGGCCTCGTTGTTGGAGGCCTTGAAGTTGAACCTCAGGGCGTACTCAATGTCTATGCCGTCGGGTGCTGATATTATTAATCCAGCTGCACTCCCTCTTTCGCAAGAGGACCCGTCGACGAAGAAACTCCACACGGTATGTTCTTCTGAGAAACTTCCCTCGGTGAGTGACCCGTGTCTAAAGAGATATCTTCCTTCTTCATTTTCAGTCACTTTCCTTCTAGCGGTGCTTGTCTCGGCCTTATCTGCACGTGTGTCGGTGAGCTCACCTTGTCGGGTATCTATCTTCCCGAGGCTCTCACCCTCGGCTTCGTCATCTTCCCAAGTAAACTCGGCCACGAAGTCTGCCAATCCTTTCCCCTTAATGGTCGTCCTAGGCTGATACACTATGTCAAAATCCCCCAGCTCTATAGCCCATGCTAGTAACCTCCCTAATTTTTCAGGATTGTGCAAAACCTGCCTAAGGGGAGAGTCAGTGAGGATGACCATTGTATGGGACTGGAAGTATGGCTTCATCTTTCTCGATGCATGGATCAAGGCATAGGCAAACTTCTCCATCCTTGGATATCTTTGCTCTGCCCCCTGGAGTGCCTTGCTGTTAAAATACACAGGTGACTGTACTCTGTCTTCGTCTCTCACGATGGTTGCACTGATGGCTGACTCTGAGACAGCGAGGTACACATAAAGTCGTTCACCCTGCATGGGCCGTGACAATAGCAAGGGAGACCCCAGGTATGATTTTAACTCCTTGAAGGCCTCATCACACTCTTCACTCCATTCGAAGGCTTTTCTGAGAATTTTGAAGAATGGTAGACACCTGTCTGTGGCCCTAGACACGAACCTGTTCAAGGCAAAAATTCTCCCTGTGAGTCTCTGAACGTCTTTAATGGACTTGGGGGTCTTATCTCAACAAGGGCCTTTATCTTTTCAGGATTGGCCTCGATACCTCTTTGGTTGACAATGAACCCCAAGAACATCCCTGCTCCGACCCCGAAGACACTCTTGGACAGGTTAATCTTCATCTGGTATATGTCCATCGTATTAAAGGTCCTCTCCAGGTCTACCACATGATCCTCTGCCTTCAAACTCTTAGTCAGCATGTCATCTACATAGACCTCCATAGACTTCCCAATTTGGTCTTCGAACATTTTATTTACGAGGCGCTGGTACGTTGCCCTCGTATTTTTTAGGCCAAAGGGCATGACCCTATAATAGTATGTCCCCTTATCAGTAATAAAGGTTGTCTTCTCCGAGTCCTCAGGGTTCATGAAGATTTGTTTGTACCCTAAATAAGCATCCATAAAGCTCATGAGCTCATGGCCTGCGGTAGCGTCTACCATCTGGTCAATACGGGGGAGAGGGAAGCTGTCCTTGGGACAGTGCTTGTTGAGGTCGGTGAAGTCCACACACATTCTCCACTTCCCGTTGGCCTTTGGGACAATGACTGCATTGGACAGCCATTCAGGGTAGATGACCTCTCTGATAAACTCAGCATCTTCCAGCTTCTTTACTTTATCCCTAATGACCTCATACTTTTCTCAAGAATAAATTCTCCTCTTCTACTTTATCGACTTTGCTCCCTCTACCACATTGAGCTTGTGGCACATAATTTCAGGGTCGATCCCCGGCATATCTACATGACTCCACGCAAAGACGCTTCGTCTTCTCCTCAACAGTTTAATGAGGTCTTCCTTGATATTGGGCTTCAGAGACTTGCCTACTTAGACGGTTTTTCCCGGGTCATCCTCATCGAGGATGATAGATTCTACCTCTTCCGCGGCCTCTCCTTTCTTTAGCTTTGTCTCATCCCTGGGGTCTAGGGTATCAATATTGTTAGTGGATGTAGCCCTCTTGTGTTCCTCTCTTTCTTCAGCGGAGTTGTAGTAACATTCTCGCACTATCGTCTGGTCTCCCTGAACTTCCACCCACCCCGTAAGGGGTAGGAAATTTAATCATCTGATGGACCATAGACGGCACAACTTCAAACCCCTTGAGGGCCACACGCCCCAGTATGATGTTGTAGGCCAAAAACACATGTTCATCCATCACAAAGAAACTGACCTTCTTGGTAAACCATCTCGGTCACTCGTCCCACATCCTGACATCGGCCTCATACACTCCAAGGGGATGAACCTTTTTCCCACTGAACCCAATCAATAGATGATGGTATGGGACGAGTCTAGCACGATTGAGACCTAAGGCTTTGAAGCACGGCCAAAATATTACATCTGCAGAACTTCCCCCGTCGACCAATATCCTCGACACCTCACACCCGTGCCCCCTAGTTGTGATGACGAGTGGGTCGTCGTGTGGAGCTAGGAGGCCTTTAAAGTCCATTCTCGAGAGCCCCACTATCAGAGTGTCCATATCGACCTTCTTCCTCTTTTCTGACTTGACCTCCAGAGAGGTCGACTGTACCATCTTCGTCACTGCCTTGGCCTAAGCCAGATGGGCCTTCCTGTCAGCGACCTCAGACCCTCCTCCTGCTAGACCCCCGGAGATCATTCCCACTCCGAGCGAGATTATATTAAGCCTCTTGACAGGGCCTTGGTCGTCTCTCGGCGGGAGGTCAGGGTCGTCCTCATCATCATAAGGGTCGTCCCCTCTTTTTTGAGGACCTTCTCTACATGCATCGCCTCGCTTCTTTATGGGGTCGTCCCCTCGGCCCCTCTTGAAGGCACCTTTGTCGACGTACTTTCTGAGCTTCCCTTCTTTCAGCATCTTCTCAATCTCATCTTTCATAGCAAAGCATTTGTCTGTTATGTGGTCGTGGTCTTGGTGAAATTCACACCACAGGTTTTTGTTCCTCTTGTTGGGGGCTGCCCTCAACTTCTCAGGCCACTTCAGGGATCGGTCACTCTTTATTTCATTGAGAATATGTTCACAGCTGACCGTTAGGGGGGTGTAACAAGCGAACTTGTCGTCCGTTGACCTCTTCTTCCCTTCTTTGTTCTTCTTAGGGTATTTACCCCCACTAGCGCCTCCTTTTTCGTCTTCGTATTTTGTGGCCATCGCCTCTTCGGCGTTCATCACCTTTCCTGCTGTTGACAGTAATTCAACCATCATCTTAGGGGGGTCTTCGGCAAGCTTCCATAACAGCTTCCCCTTTTGGAGTCCTCCAATCAGGGCTGTCATAGCTATGCTCTCCTCATAGTCTTCCACCTCCAGCTTTTCTTTATTGAATCTGGCTATGTAGTCCCTCGGACTCTCATTCTTCCCCTGCTTAACATAGAGCAGGTGGGTGGTCTTCTTCTGTGGCCTCATCCCAAAGCAAAAGTTATGGATGAACAGGTTTGCCAACTGCTTAAAGTTTTCAATGGAATTTTTTGGAAGAGACGTGTACCAGACATGTGCATCCCCAGTCAGGGTACCAGAGAAGGCACGACACCTCATCTCATCTGAGATAGAGTATATGTCTGCTGCTGATTGATACATCTCAACATGGTGGACAGGGTTGGTGCTCCCGTCATATCTTGGGGTGACCATAGGTGGCTTGAACTTTGATGGAATAGAGAAGTTGACTATCTTTGCCACAAAGGGTGAGCCTATGGTGTATCCCCTCTGAAGAGGGCCGCGGATTTTCCGTATATCGCCGATCTTATCCTCCAGTCACTGGATCGAGTCATTCCAAGTCCTCGTAGGGTCGGCTTGGCCAATGTTATCCCCTGCCGCTTCTTTGAGATGGACGGAGGGTCCTGCCGCGGCTGGTCTGTGTCGGCTGTTTACTTCCCCTTGGCCATCGTCCCGTCCCAGGGGCCGAGCCCCGCAGGGTTGGTCATCTGCTACCTCCCTTCTAGACCTCGCGGCGCTCCTTGATCTGGATAATTTTTCCCGCGGGTCATTTACTAGGCCAACCTCTCAAAGGCTGACCCCCTGCTCAAGCGATCAAAAGAGGAGCCTCTTGGGAGATCATCAGGATTAGGTCTCCCGCACTTCCCTCTGCTCTCCTGGAGGGGCCGTACAGTATTGTTGGAGACCTCATATGGCCCCCATCATGCTATGGGGGCTTCCTCCCCCTACAGATCATCATACCTATCTTCAGGGAAAGGGTTGCATCCCCAGGCGTAGACGTCGGGGTTCAGCAATGTCCCTACGCCGCTGAAGGGGTGACAGGTTTTTGCGTGGTGCTTGGGGTGGTCACCTGGCCTCATGCTGTCCTGGAGCTGCTGCCGGAGTAATCATCTCAGGTGAGACCCCTGGTGGTCTTAGTATGTTCTGGCTCAGAGCTGTGAATTGCTCCTGCATGATCCGTTGGCTCGCTGCCAGAGACTTAAAGGCTGCCGCCACATCTGCCAACTCAGACTGAGGTGGTGGCTGACTGAAACTGGGTCCTCCCCCATCATCCGGTGGGAGAAGTGGTGGTGGTGGCATCTCTGGTGACATGTGTTTGAGCTATGAAGAGTTGAACTGGAAAAAAGACTAGTGAGCTTGAGAACCTTAGTGGGTCTCTTTCAATGGTGAAACATCTCCTCTCAAGGGGAGAACTGGTTCACCACCAGAGTGCCCAGTGAGGTCAAGCAGTAGAAAGGAAGATATGTCTTCTCGTTCCCACAGACGGCGCAAAACTGATGATGCTGAGATCTAGCACCACCGGATAAGTGATGATGAGCTCAAACAGTAGTAACCATGGCAGCCATAGAGATGTATATGTATAAGTGTGTAAGTGTGTAGAAGGAGATGAGTATAAGAGGAATAAGATAATGATGTATAGCGGTTCAGCTAATTAGGCCTACATCCACTGTGAGTTTGTGATCTACTAAGTATGGGCACTAATGGCATTGGATACAATGCACATAAGCTCCCTTTCTCTCTCTACTATGTGTACAAGCAGAGTTTTAGCTAGGGTTACAATTATCGATCTATCGATCCATCCCCTGTAGGGTTGTAGGTGACAAGTATATATAGGTCTTGGGGGTGTAGTGTACCCCCCAAGTATGCATGGTGCATGTGAATGATGATCTAGTCAATCCCCTGTTGACACCTGTAGATGCCACCTGTGGCTAATGATGACATAATATTCCCTCACGTGAGGGTGTGATTTTGTTATAACGGTCTCCCACGTGCCATGTAAGCCTCACGCGCACTGTTCCACGCGTCTCCCAAACCACGCGCTATGATGATGTCACCCTCGGCCTTTGATATGAGGCCGAGGGCAAAGTTCCTTCCGAAAATGAGTCTGGCCTAATTTGGGCCTCGTACTGTCGTACCCTCGGGGGGTCGTCCGGAGCCTGATGCAGGGTCGGCCCCCCGAGGGGTCCTCTGGAACCTGATTAAGGGTCGGCCCCCTGAGGGGTCGGCCGGAGCCTGATGAAGAGTCGTCCCCCCGAGGGGTCGTTTGGAACCTGATGAAGGGTCGGCCCCCTGAGGGGTCGTCTGGAACCTGTTGAGGGGTCAGCCCCTTAGAGGGGTCGTCCGGGCCTGATGAAGGGTCGTCTGGACCTGATGGAGGGTCGGCCCCTTGGAGGGTCGTCTGGGCCTGATGAGGCGCAGGCCACCCTCGGCATGGCCGAGGGTATATACGGGTATATCAGTTGGTATCATCAATATCCTAATAACATTATTCTAAAATAGTCACCCTCCAAGTCAACTTATGCTGCACTGTAGAAACTTTTAAAATTTATAATTGTCACTAACTTTGAAAGAAATAGATAATCATAAGTATTCAATGCACGTAAATATTCGTTTTACTATTAATGTTAGCTAAGACACATTTATAGAAACAATATAGTGACGAAGTGCAACAGGATAAATGGGGTGGTAATTGGAGGGAAATTATTCTCTATCGCCTCCAAAAAGCTTGATGAATTCCAATGATCATGAGTGACATTTTACTCATCACTAACTTTCAATGATATTTTACTCAAAGCATTGAATTCTATTTCTCTACTAGAGTTGGATAATATTTAACTAGGACATATTTATTGAATCACCTCTCATTACTACATAATTTACTGATATATTTTTTAGATTTCTTATAACGCATATATAATCCTCAGAAAATTGTTATATAATAGATTATGCTTTGTTATATTAGAATTTAACGATATTCTCATAAATTTTTATAAAATATTATATTCGAAATTGATGTACTTCGAGTGTGAATGATCCCCTCGTAATGACTACGATATATATAAGAATAAATGTTAATTATACTTTCGCATCCCTAGTTGTTTAATGACATTTATGTCTATTGGTATGCAATGACAAGTATAGGGTCCCGTACATATTCATTAATGTTACAGACTATTCACATGTGTATTAATTGGATACATGTATTCACATTATGCATTCACACCCATATATTATCCTATATAAATGACCTTCTTGTATAGCTTAATAACACATCAAATATATTATTTATATTTCTCTCTTATGTATTATTTCACATGGTATCAGAATCTATATTCTAGGCTTTATCGTGTTCCTCTTTCGTTGGCGGGTGTTGTTTCGTCACCCGTCGGACCACTTGTCAAACACCATACCAACACTAATATCTTATCGAAAACCACCACTACTCAACCTCCAAAGCCTCCGTCGAACCACTCATCAACCACCACATAACCACCACTATTTCACCCAAAACCATCAGTGTTAACCTCCAAATTTTCCATCCGACCATCTACTTCACCGCCCAAAATCATCACATCCTAAATAATATCTCACAAATTTAATTTTCTGTCCAAATCACAACCTCATGGGAACTTCCTGTCAAGCCATATCACTCCACTGAATTAGACCACTTTCTCAAACCAATCTTCGATCAATCCACACGACTGTGTACTGCACGAGATCCCACCAAATTTTGTTCTTTAGGTTTATCAAGATGTACCGGTACTCCTCTATTTCGTAAGGAATCAGGTGCGGTGAGTGTATGGTAGATTGGGGTGCTTACCATATTCAAGACTTGTATCAACTTGTTTCTCCTCCATGGATACTTTAATAATCCAACATTCTGATCTTTCATGTGATTGTATTTTAGCTTCTGTCAAATGCTACATGCTAAAATTATTCGGTTTCTTCAACTGAGGCTTAAAGACTTCGAAATCTCTCACGACTGTACCCACTAACGGATTCATCTTCTGAAAGTTTCAAAAATGGATTTTTCCTCTTGGGTTTTTTCATAACATCATTCCGAACTTGTTTGGTTCAGATTTTCTTGGAGACTTTTATCTTCGTCTGATTTTCTCGAATCACCAACTCATCAGAACCACCTCAATCCAGATCATCTTGCCGTTGCAAAATAATCACCATCGTCACCATTCCTAGGCTACACATCTAGCCACTACCCAGCTTCTCTCTCTCTCTCTCGTCACCCTTGTCCAGCAGCAAGTACAACCCATAAGTATCCCAGGAAATTATTAAAAGCGGCACCTCTCACCCCACTCTTTACTTGTTGAGGACGTTGCCCCTTTCCTCTTAAAATACTCCCACTCTTCAAATATTAAACCAACTCACCCGAGGACAACTCTTTGTTAACATTGATACGTGTGAATAATTTAAGAATAATGGTAGACAATATATTAAAAGCTTATATTTTATTGTTGTGGGTTCCGTTAGGGCACAAAAATATGCCTTACAAACTTGTACCCATTAAAAGTTTATACCTTCTTATTGTGGGTCTCGTCAGACTATAAAAATGTGCATTAAAAATTTGTACTTATTTTTATCTTATGTGTGTGTCTACGAAATGTGTCCACGAAGTGGGTCTCCCTATCATTACTCGTAATTTAATGGAGCATACACCAAATAGCCTCTCGAACATTTTTTAATACACGTTTAATCTAAACGTTTTTATTTTCCTTCCAAAAGTCATTCACCAGACCGCTGGCGCGTAGCTTTAAAAACAAGAGAATATTAGTTAAATGGATGTTTGAATGACTTTTTTATACAAAATAAAAGGGTTGGACTAAATATGTATTAGAAAATATTTGAGGGACTTTTTGGTATTTGACCCTAATTTAATTAAAAGTAATCTGGTATCTCAAATTAGTCCCTATATTTTCTGGAAATCTCGCTTTAGTCCAAGAAAAAACTTGAAAATTGAAAACAATGAAGTTATATGAGAGATGTAACAAATGATGAATCAATTTCTTTTTATATTCTTGACGCTTTATCTTTGTTAGTGTTGTCTGTAATGACAGATGAATGAAAAACTTTCAATTGAACTTGATTTTTCAATTGGTATTTTTTTTTATTTCCCATTTTGTAAAAATGGAAACTTAGGTAAGTGCTTTTATTTGGAAACACTATTATTTGGTATGAATCCAAAATTATACCGTCGGTGAAAATAACACAGTACAAAGATTTACATGGTTAAAAAAAATCTTCATACAGACACACCTTACACCCACTTTCACTATGGAATTATTTGAGATTAGTACACACTCTATTTTGGATCACTCCTTCACTTTCTATATTTTTCTCTCAATTGTTATACATTGCAGCTTAACAATAAGAGTTGTTTACACAATTCAATACTTGGTGTTGGTGTGTTTTTTCTCCACTGATTTACTCCCCTTATATAGGAATATAAATGGAAATAATGGTTCACAATTGATTATCATAGCCATCACTTAGATCAAAGCCTAGATGATGAATTGTTATTCCATATCAACCACACATGTCTACATTTTTAATCGACATTTGATGCATGTTGAAAGGAGGTTTGAAATGGGTAGCAATTATGATTTCCAAATAGTGTTCAAGTCTTATTTTTGTATTTCTATCCACACTCTAATGATCTCCCACTTCGTGTAATACCCCATATTTTCGTGGACTATATTTAATATTTATTAAGTGAGAAGTAAATTAACAAATGGGACTAATTATTATTTATGTGGTTTAGTAATAATAAATTTGCACAATTTAGATAAAAATTACATTTTTCATGTGGTATGATTTTTGGTAAAGTTTGTTTGGGAATAATTAATTGGTAATATTAATTATGTGCTTATTGGATTATGTGTATGCATAGAATAATTAAGAGTATAATTTATTTATTCCGTGAGGTATTACAATATGTTGTAGGTAATATAGTTTGAATGGGAGTAAGTGACATGGTGGCCCTTTTATGTGCTTTTAGCATTTTAAAAAGGTCCCAGGGTAGGTATACCCTTACGAGGAGCTTCGGGCCAATCCAAGTAGTATTTTCGGGTCATTTAAGCGCCCAAAAATAGGCCTTATATTAGGTGCATAAATTGAACGTTTTAAACAAGTATTAGAGTTTTAGTTGTCATTATTCATAAGGTAGAAGAAAAAGGCATGGGTCTTTTGAAGAAGCAGAGAAAGTCCAAGGAGGACAAACCATAAGAATCCAAGCCTACAATCGCGTGTTCTTCGATGTTCAGGAAACAATATCTTACAATACTATTAATAAATTTGTAACTCATTTCGAATATGTATTTTCCCCTTTTCAATCTATGTTTTGAAGCATGTTTAAGAATTTGATTAATTAATTTTGATTATATAAATGATTGGGTTAATTAAGAATGATGTAAGTTTGTCCTATATTTAATATTTGTACCTTGACGATTGGAACATGAAATTAGAGGATCATTTTGTATAAATCTGAGATATAATTAGTATTTTAGTATGAGATATTATTATTATGAAATTTTTCCATGTTAGTTTAAGGTTTAGTTATGGAATTGATGATGGACACACTTAATAATGGTTTAACTATGGCATAAGTTGGAAAGATTAAATCTTTAGGTTTTAATTATGAATTTGATGTTAAAAAACCCATATTACTATGTATTTATGTCTACAATTATATTCCCATACTTAGATTTAAGTTTAGCATCAATTGAGTACTATTTTGGAGCTTTGGGTTGCATTAATGAAGGTTTTGGGACCTCCATATTTATCCTTAGGTCGTCCTCGATTCTGGCCCTAACCGAATTGATTCGGCCAAGGGGAGAATCGATTTGGCCCACTAATTTTAGGTGCTTTTGTTCTTTTGGTCGGATATTGAAGGGGAGTTTCCACTCGGGGGTTCTTCTAAGATTGTAATACTTAATATTTTGATGTGAGATAGTTAGTTATTATTTAGGAATGAGTTCCTAGGTTTAGGTGTATAAACCTTAAATAATGTTAATGTCCCCTATTATGGAATATAAGTTCAATCGGGAAAACATGCAAGAAAGGGGTACCTTAGGGTCGTCAATATATGTTGGGCTCAAAAAGTGAATAACTAAAGCAATGTGGGTAGTTATTTATTATCTTGAGAGTTTATGGGTTGTATAATTATATGTAAATTAAACAAGTAGAATTATATGTACTCTACAAGGGAATGTACCAAGATTTATAGCCAGACACTCATCGTTTAGATATGTCTTAAACTAGGATTTCCGTATACTAAGGTTTAAGATTTTATAAACCTAGTAATGTGAAAAACAATCCAGTAACGGTAATTGGGACAGTTTGGGATACGCATAAGAATTCTTAATACCCTATGTGGTAATATGTATGTTAATAAAGTTTTAAGAGATAATAAACCTATTTAAGATGGCTATCTAACATTTGGGGATTGAGATGTTTTGGGTAGGCTCGAGTGTATCTGTTATATATATATATATGTGTGTGTGTGTGTGTGTGTGTGTGTGTGTGTGTGTGTGTGTGTGTGTGTTTGTGTGTGTTTGTGTGTTTGAAAACACCTTTACTTGTGGGAAATCTATCATTTGGGGGTTTGGGTTCGATATTGGGACCGTGTACCACGCATCGTCTGAGACGTGCGGGACGTAGTGGAGGTCATTATGTTATATCATACGGTCAGATGTCACCGCATTGAGATGAGAGAAGTCATGATGACTTGATCCATAGACATAGTTTGGCTATTATCTGTTGGTGGTGTTACTGCGCAGTCATCACCCTATTCTTTATTTGTGTGTTTTACATAAGTCCATTAGGCAATGGATTCCTGTGGACTTACCGATGGAATCACAAGATGGACACTTAAGGTAGTTTCCTTCGTGTGATGCAATAATTAATGAGAAAAATTTAATATAGTCTAGTATGGGGAATTGATAATGAATCATATGTCACTTTATGTTATTTACTTGTATTCTCCTTGTGGGTGATATTGCGTCGGTTGGTACTTGGATTATATTCTTATATGCATAGTTAGTTAAATCCCTATTGTAGGATACATAGTTGTTGTTTATCCTTAATGCTAGTTTGGAGAAGAACACGTTTAATTAAATGTTTTTAAAAGAAGAGAGAGTCATTTATATGAGACTGTGAGTATCTAAACAAAATATATGAGGGGGCATTGGGGTGTAATCCTACTTAGGTACTCACTAGAATTCTATGTTAGTTAGTCATTACATGACAGTACTTAATTTTCTAGAGATAGATACTCCTAGTATCAATTATGCCTTAGGTTGGAACAAGCATGTAGTACTTTCTCTTAGATGAGAGGTGGAGTATTCATTGCATGAGAGTGTTGAACGATTGTATATTTATTAGTCGCGTGATTTATATTGATGCATTGGACATATTCTTGCAACTTTAGTACACTGACCCAAATTTATAAAATTAGTTTCCCTGGGTATTATTACTGTATATACATGTTTAGAAGGGCTTAGGAGTCAGACTTGCAGTTGTGAAGATCTATCTTGGTATCCGTAGAGTTAGAGTCGTTGTTTCATGGTAGTTTCCATTTGTATTCAGGACTTGATTTAGAGGTGGTAACCATTGTACCTTATTTTCTATTCAATGGAAATAATTTTAATAAGATATTTGATATAGTGGATTCATTTATTGGAGTTCAATTATCTTTGTTCAGTTATCCTTCTTGTCATCTCTGGATGAGTTTTATTATGGATGGTTTTTATTTATTATTTTTTTTGGTTTATCAACGATGCTTAGAATGATATGAATTATTTTGGATCTCTCGGTATTTCGTGTCTATCCTGATCAACTGGACGTGAAAAATTTGGGATGTTACAATTTTTATAAGAGAATCCTTGTTCTAGTGTTCTTAGGATTCATGTTGCATCCATTTCATTTTATACTGAGAATTTTTTAATGTGAATGTCATATACTTTGTACTCTGTATGTCATGATGATGTGTGTGTCGACGTCGTTCGTTGCGGTATTGAGCATTAGCAAGACTTGAGGTATATTCGAGCTTAGATAAGTATGAGAATGAACATTGTTGAGAGTTAGTTGTCAAGTATCAATTAAGTGGTTGGACAAAGGTGCTCACCACCGCTGTGAGGATGATTATGGAAAGTTATCATGTAGAGGGTAAAGTCTTCAACTTACAGACTTTAACATGGAACTAATTAATCTATGTGTTTCACGTTGCTTCCATTTTTATAGACATTAAGAAATTTGAGTTGTGAAGATCCTATTAGAGTTTTATGTTCCACTTATGGTAATATGGATTTTGATGGAAATTTAGGTTAGTAGCATGACCTTGTGAGATTTTGTGCACCTAAGAGAGAGGAAAGTGTATTGTAAAATATAAAGATTTTGATGAAGAATCTCTATATGGTTAATTCCCATTAGAGAGTGGTATTTTTGTTGCAGTCATAGTTGAGTAAGGGTAATTTATGTTGTTTAACTAGATTGTGATTAGGGTGATGATAATGTGAGAATGTTTAGATCTAGGATTTGGTTCACTGTGTTGTTACACAATATGAGTTGGAGGATAGTTATAAATAAGTTGTCGTAAACCTGAATGAGTGAAAATTGGAGAGGAGAGTATTTATTTTCCTGTGGGTTCGAGTTGAGATGACTCAATTAGAGTACTTTCTTATGAGGATGGATTTGCCTATGCATTATAGATGTGTATTTTTTGGATGTATTAGTGATGTAAAAGTTAAAGAAAAAGTAAGTTCCAAGAATCTCAAGTAAATGACATGTTTCGATTGAGGGTTTTAATTGGAAATGTAAGGGTGAGAGTGACCCTTTTAGAGACAATTGGGTGAAAATGGGAGAGGAGTTATGAAATAACGAGTTAAGTCGAGAGAGAAATCTCCTAAGACTAATTTGGATTTTCATTTTTTACGGCGCATAGTGTATGGCCATATGGGTGGAAGGTAACCAAATGGAGATTACGGGTTTGGTAGTGTAGAACCAATGATGGTTTGGTTGAAAGTTATATATTTTTGTAGTGGGCATTACTACCGTCACTGGGGTTATAGCTGTGGGTTTTGCATAATTTAGGAAGTAGCACTTTTCAGGATTAGGTGCAACAATGTGGAGATTTTAGACTGCCTATTGACATTGCTATTTGATTAGTGGTACAATAAAGCATGATATTCATAATATATGTATGTTATATAGTGATGTACCTTGTTTGGTTATAGTGGTTTTATTGAGAGTCATCAGTTTTTATATGGATTGATTGTTGATGCAATCCCGTGGATTATGGGTTGTTGTTCACTAGGATATGGTTTTGGCAGTGAGAGATGTCATTCCATATGAAAGTGAGTATATGATTGTTATGTATGAAAGATTATGTATTTACTTTTCCCCTAGATTTGGGGATATTGGTGGACATATCAGTGTTCCCTACATTCTTGTTACTCATTTATGAGTTTTGGGGGGACCATATGGTTGATGGGTTACGTAAATGCCTTATTCATTCTATTAGTTATTCTTGGGCAGTGATAATGCCCAATGGTGGATTCTCATAAAGAATATGATGATGATAATGATTTTTACTTATGGCATGGGTAGCCGATGATGGATTTATCTTAGTATGTAAGAGGATGCATGATGAATAGAATTTATATTTTAAACATTTTGGTTATTTTGAGAATTTTATGCCTAGGGGTGACCTCGGTTAAATGAAGTTGAAAAAGATCACGTATGGTGTTGGCATAGTGATGTTTTCAAGGCAAGTGGTGATAGTAAAGAGTGTTAAACACTCTATTGGCTTTAAAGTTAGGCAGAGTGTGCCCTATCGGATGTTTGAGGAGACATAGATAAATTATGGATTGATTAACTTAAGGGGTTCGGTATTACTCGTAGAAGGGGTGAGATTTTTTATTGGAATAGTCATAGTGGAGATTTACTTAATGACAAAAATTAATTTGTTTGGATAGCGCACTATTTCGTGTTTGGCCATAGGCCAATGATTACCGATAACCGACTGAGCTATGTATTAGCGTATAGGGAGGGTTCCTTATTTAAATTTTTCTTGCGAGACGTCCCACTCACGAAAAATAATAAGTTATCGCAGTTGAGAGTTGTTCGTGCTCTAGGACGTTTGGTTTAATATGTTGGACATTACATGTGTGGAGATAACACATGGAGAAAAGAGATATTTTAAGGTTTAGGGCCAAGCAGCGCAGTGTCGAGAGCACTGAGGGATGTCTGAACCACTAGTTGAATAAGTGTAGCAATGTCAATAAGAATTGAGTTATGATTAGTAGGGTATTCAAGTATACCTTTACTGTATAGTCGTGCATTGTATATGTAATTAATCTTTTGTATGTATATTTGTGTTATATGTATATGATGTTTGTGCATGTGTACACGTCGTATGGGGTTCATGGCCCCAATCATGGCATACTATGGTAGGAATATATGAGCCTTGTTCTTTTATCTTATGGGATAAAGGCATGAGATAATTGTGTATAAGGCTATGATATTTGTACAAGTTATATTTTTACGTTATGCTTTAGCGAATTCCGAGGACGAGGTTCTTTTGTTAGGGAAAAAATGTAATACCCCATATTTCTATGCACTACATTTAATATTTATTAAGTGATAAATATATTAACAAATGGAACTAATTATTACTTATGTAGTTTAGTAATAATAAATTCGCATAATTTAGATAATAATTAAATTTTGCATGCGGTTTGATTTTACGTGTGTTTGGGAATAAATAATCGGTAATATTAAATATGTGAGTATTGTAATATGTTTAAGTGTAGAATGATTATGAGTATAATTTATTTACACCTTGAGGTATTACCGTATGTTGTGAGTGGTATCACTTCGATGGGACTCTCGAGTATCACAGAGACCCTTTTATGTGTTTTTATCATTTTAATTTGATCCCGGGGGGTTGATATACCCTTAGGAGGAGTTTTCAGTCAATCCAGGTAGTATTTCAGGGACATTTAAGGGACGAAAAATATTCCTTGAAATTGAAGGTTTTAAATAAGGATTAGAGTTTTAATTGTCATGAGTCACAAGGTAGAAGCAAACTCTCTAAGCAATGGGTCTTTGGGAGAAGCAAAGAAAGTTCAAAAAGGACAAACAACAAGTATCCAAGCCTACGATCATGTGTTTTTTAATATTCAGGCAAGAATATCTTGCAATACTCTTAATAAATCAGTAACTGATTTAGAACATTTTTTTTTCCATTTTTCAATCTGATTTTTGAAGCATGTTTAGGGATTTGATTGATTAACTTTGATTATATGAATGATTGGGTTAATTAAGGATGATATAAATTTGTTCTACATTGAATATTTGTACCTTGACAATTTAAATATGAAATTGAAGGATTATTTGGTATAAATCTGAGATTCGCTATAAATGTGAAATTGAATAATTTTCAATTCGGTCCACCAGTTTTAGGTGCTTTTGTTCTTTTGGTCAAATTTTCAGGGGGAGTTTTTTCTTGGGATTTCTTCTAAGATTGTTATACTTAATATTTTGAGATGAGATAGTTAGTTATCATTTGGGAATCAATTATTATGTTTCGGTGTATAGACCTGAAATGACTTTAATGCCCACTGTTATGCAATTTAGGTTAAATTGGCAAAATGCATGAGTGAGTGGAACCTTAGGGCCGTGTATATACGTTCATCCTGGAAATTAAATAGCTAAAATATTTTGAGCATTTATTTCTAGTCTTAAGAGTTTATGGACCATATCATTGAATTATTAATTAAACAAGGAAAATTATATGTATGCTATAAGAGAACGTACCAAGATATATATATATATATATATATATATCCAAACACTCATGGTTTAGATATGTCTTAAACTAGGAGTTGAGAATTTTAAGATGTGAGAATTTATAAATCAAGTAATGTAAGAAATACTCTAAAGATGGGGATTCACATAGTTTGGGATATGCGTAAGAATTCATAATATCCTATGTGGTAATAAATAAGGTTTGAAGAGATAATAAACCTAGTTGAGATGGCAATCCAACATTTGGGGATAAGGTTATTTTTGGTAAGCTAGAATGTATAAATTATCTAGTGTGTATACATACACACACATATTATGTTTCTTACGTTAACATACCTTTACTCGTGGTGAATCTATCAATTAGTGGTTTACATTCGAGATCGGGACCGTGTACTATGTATCAACTGCGATGGGTAGGATGTAGTGGATGTTATTATATGAGATCATGCGGTCAAAATCATTTCGTGAGAAGAGAAGACATAATGAATTGATTCATTTACATGGTCTGGGTATGCGTCGTTGGTGGTGTTACCGCGTAGTGATCTCCCCATTATTTATTTGTGTGTTTTTCTTAATTTCTTTAGGCGATGGATTCCTATGGACTTACCGATTGAGACACAAGATGGACATTGAAGGTAGTTTCCTTTGTTTGATGTAATAACTATTGAGAATAATTTAATATAGTCTATTATGGAGAATTAACAATGAATCGCACGTCATGTTATGTACTTTATGTGATTCACTTGTAATTTCCTTGTGGGTGACAATGTGAGTGTAGGTACATGATTTGTATTCGTATACGCGTAGTTAGTTACATCCCCATTACATGATACATAGTTTTTGTTTATCCTTTATGGTATTTTGGAGAAGAACACGATCAACTAAAAGTTACATAAAACAAGAGAGAGTGTTACTTTTATAAGACTGGGAGTATCTTAATAAAATATATGCATGGGTATTGGGATGTAATCCTACCTAGGTTGTCAGTGACATTCTATGTTCGTTAGTTATTACGTGATAGTACTTAATTATCTAGAGATAGATACTTGTAGTATCAATTATGACTTAGGTTAGGCCATTCATGTAGGACTTGCATGAGATGAAAGGTAGGGTAACTATTGTATGAGAGTGTCGACGGGTTGCATGTCTATTATAAATTGCTCGCATGATTTATATTGATGCACTGGAGATATCCTTCCAACTTTAGGGCGCTGACCCAAAATTATAAAATTACTTTTTCCCCAAGAATTATTATTGTATGGACAAGTTTAGTACGGTTGAGTAGTCAGACCTGCAGTTGTGGAGATCCAGCTTGGTATTAGTAAAGTTGGAGTTGCTAGTTCAAAGTAGTTTCCATTTGTATTTAGGAGGTGATTTAGAGGTGGACATCATTGTACCTTCTATTCTCTTCCCTTGAAACAACCGTAATAAAAGATTTATATAGTGGATGAATTTATTGGGTTTTAGTTATTTCAATTCAGTTATCCTTCTTGTCATCCTTAGCTGAGTTTGTTGTGGATGGTTATTATTTATTGTAGTTTTTGGTTTATCGATGATGCTAAGAATGATATAAATTATTTTAGCACTCCCGATATTTTGCGTCCAACCTAATCAACTAGATGTGGAGAGTTTGGGGGGTTAAACTTGGATATTAATGGAATTTGTCTTCATTTGAAACATATCTTCTACTTATGTGACTCTTAGTGAATTTGGGTATGAGGCTTATTTTACTCTTGAAGGCCCACTAAAGTTGAGCATAACTCTAGTCTATTTGTATTCAATATTTTGGTTAACAGTTGGGGTGGATTCCTAATTCACTAAATCTTCTCAAGTGTTAACACCCCAACAACCCAAAGTTATCTGAAGAAGTGATAACCAAGTTCGATATGGTTGGTGCTCAAATAAAATGTTGAATTATTTTCCAAATATATAGCATTATGATTTTAACATTGGAAGACATTCTTCACCGGCATGAATCCCAATTCTTCTATCAAACCTTTTAACCAAACCATCTCCTTGTAGTCCATTATTACCACCACATACAAAGCTTTTGTAAAAAACAATTCAATAATATTCTATAATTGTGAAACCTAACTAAAAATAGTATTATGCACTTTCATATATAACCGGTAGTGTTCCTCATGTGATTTACCTCACTAGAAAAATTAGCCTGTACATATGTATCTAGCCTTGTCTCCCATTGTTGAAGTAAAACTATTTATCTGTAGTACCTTAACGAGAATCACAGGTGTTGTATGGATTTTGAAAATTTTATCACTATATTTTCTTTAAATTTAAATGAATGTTATTTGGATAGTGGTTGTTCACATCATATGACGGGACAAAAATGGTGGTTTACTTCTTTTGAGAGTTTTGGTAGTGGTTTGGTTACTTTTGGAAATGAAAAGAATTATGAGTGAGTGAAAAGGTAACGGAGGTAATTTCAGATGACATCACAGTTCATAATGCTATTTTAGTTGAAGAACTTAAGTCCAATCTTATTAGTATAAGTCAAATTTGTGAGGATGATCATTGTGTAAGTTTTTCCAAGAAAAAATGTTTTGTTAGATTAAAAGAAAATGTTAATTGGATGAAAGGTGTCAAAAATTCTGAATTTTTTTTTTTCGTGAATGAACAAAATAATGTTTGTGAAAAGAAAGGAAATAATTTTATTGTTCGATGGGTGAAAAACATAGATTTTCAAATTTCAAAAAGTGTTGAGTTAAATTATTTTCAGTCTAGCTCAATAAGTGTGGAAAGTGTTTCTAAAATGAACCAAAAATAATGGTTCGATCATTTATGAGTGAACACGAGAAAAATCATGTTTTTCTGAAAAATGTGTTTTTTGAACCTAGTGTTTTGAATGTAAAAGAAAATGACCAAGTTGTTTCCAAAGTTTAAGAAAATTTTAAAAGACCCTCACAATCTCACATCTGTATATTTTGTCATAATAGGTTCAACTAAAAGAGTTTTTCTATAAGCATTAAAAAATTAAAAGGAAGTGAATAGTTGTTTCTAAAAGTCAATCTAAGGTGTTTCATCATAAGACTTATATTTGAATTTGTCATCGTACAATCGGTCATCTTAGAGATTTTTGCATAATGTTTAAGACTTCTCTCATTAGTTCACATTGACATGATCATGATTTATTTGATGAATTTTAAAATGAATCGAATGAGATTGTGAAGGATTTTCATAAGTTAACAATGGATTATGGAAATGATTTTAGAAAGAACATCGTTTTTTTAGAGAAATGTTGACTTCATAGCATATGTAAATGAAAATATTATAAGGTGTCTGAATTTTGAGATGGATGAAGGTTTTAAAAAAAGTAATTTGAATTAGAAACCTCATGTTGTGTCAAGGGTTTTCTCCTAAATCCAATAATCCCATGTCAAGGAATGTTTTGAAAAAAAAAAGATATTTTGAATGTTGGTTTGTGTGTTTCCTCCTCTAAGGGTGAGTCACCTTCTAGAGTTCCTCCACCTCTCATTGTTAAAAGATAGGATCCTCCCTACACTTTAACTATTTGGTGCTTGTCATAGTTGGGATCATATAATCTCATGTTTCATAACATTTCTTAGGCTATGAGTTGAGTGTTGTTGTCATTTATGTATGGTTTGTTTTACATTCTTTTTATATACATCCTTATTGCATCTTTTGATTTGTTCTTATTTTTGTTTCTGTTTACATTAAGAAAAATTAAAAAAGATTTTAAGTTTGTCTTTTTTTTGTGAGAGTTTCGTGTGATCCATGTGTGATTTGTTTCTCGCATACCTTGTGTTGCTTGTTTTGTTTGTTTTGATATATTCTTAAAAAATCCAAAAATATGTTTACTTGTTTAATTCTTATTGGTTCTTATATGTCATTTATTCTACCTTCGATGTTGAATGTTTGAGCTTCTTATGATATCTTATGTTGCTTGGGTATAGATGTTGCTCTTGATATTCATACATGATTTTTGATCTTATACAATATTTCTTAGATGTTTTGTGCCATTTTTGTTGAGATATTTGAGCTCCTTATATATCACATGCTTATTGGTTTGCTTTTGGACATATGTTCTTCTTTTGATAGATTCCCATGTGTATCCATATGTTCCAGTTCATATACATGCATTAGTATATCTCACCATGTTTATCCTATGTTTTTCATGCTATTCATGTTCATATGCTTTTAGTTTTCCATGATCATTGAATAATGTGTTGCATTTTATGTTGGAGTTTAAGTGAGATTATTCCTTGAGGGTGTTGAGTTCATCTAGATTTTCATATTCTCACTTTTGAATTCATACATATCCTATTTATGCTTCCTTTATAAAAATAAATCGAAAATATTTTTCATTTGTTTTGTGTATTTTTGGTTAAACCCCAAACTTAACATGTTGATAAATATATAGGATTGCATAATTTGGAAATTTATAGCTTAAATGGTTTGTTTTTTATGTAATTGTTGAATTTGTTTTCTCAAAGGAAACTTTTTAAAAATATCATAGTATACATTGGCTTTAGTTTGACTTTGATGACTTGAAATCTTGTACTCACTTACACCGCATCAATTCACAAATGGTATTACATATTGTTGTTTTTACAAGCATTTGCCATTTTTTAAAAGTGAAAATCAATATTTCATCAATTTTATAAGCACTCTATAGTCTATATGTGCTAAAAGTGAGAATATTTTATGTTGGAGTTGAATATGGACAGTTGTGATAGGGTTGATAAGGTCTATTAACAATGTGATAACACCCAATTTGATTTTTTTATCATTGGGTATGTGTCGACTAGTTTTGTGACATTCCCATCAACGTAAAAGCCTATGTATTGGAAATCGTCACCAGCAACGAGTTTAACGGACATTAAAAATATGATAGGGATCTAGCATTTCAAAAATGAAATATTTCTTTAGTTTGGGATTTTAAAAAATTCATATCAGCACTTGACTAGGGAGTTTTTGTAGGTGGAGTAGTGCTTAAAGAAAAACTTATGATTGTATTATGTTTTCTTACAAAAAGTTTGCTAAATGTATCAAAAAAATGCAATTTGTGATGATTTTGTGATTTTCCATATCTATGCACTTGCAAGCTCATACGATTCTTAGCATACTCTTGTTAAGTTTCAAATGTGAATTGAAAATCTTTAGTTTACATAAAATTTGTACGCAATTTCGGTTTTGTAGATCTTTAAAGACAGTATATTCTAGACTATGTCATTATGTATGATTTTCATCACAGTTCTAATTCGGATTTGATCTTTTTTTATCATATATGTTAGTGTTGTTTGTTTGAGCTAATGATTGTTCTTTGATATCAGACTTTTTCCATGTTATTTTCGTTAGTTTGAGTGATTTGCATTGGTTTATATTTGGGAGGTGTTTTCTGGTGATTTATGATCAAGGGGGAGTAATTCAATTCAAAAGAGTGATAAGGTTAGAAAGAGACTTGACTTTTAAGTACTATGGTTGCAAAAAATATTGTTTTTTGGATTTTAAAAAGTTTTTTTGGACTTTTCATTCGCCCGGCTTCAAAAAGTGCTCATGCGCACGAACTCTGCTTTCAGATTTTGGAATTTTGACTCGTGTTTTTTCTCTGATATATTCATGATATTTGGTACCATATCTCATGTGTTAATTTTTTATATGATATTTTTTGTCTTATTCCAAGATAAAAAGGGGGATATTTTATTTTATGGTTTAGCTTATGTGCTTGTATGTATTGGGGAAAAGGGATATAATTTTGATATATGAATATTATTTTTGTGTTACTATTGATTCATGCTTTATGATATGGGGAGTTATATTGATACGTGTGTTGATTTTTTGTTTAGATGTGATAAAAGGGGGGAGATTCTATAGATGATATATTGTTAGATGTTATATTATTTGTTTGTTTCATGTTGAAGGGAGATTTAATATTAGCATATGCTTGCTTTATATATTCTTTGATTATGATCTTTAGGAGTTTGTTGTGGTACTTTGATTATATATATATGTGTGTGTGTGTGTGTGTGTGTGTGTGTGTGTGTATTCTGTGTGTGTGTATGTCTTTGATTGGGGGGGAGTTATTATTCATTTATCTTTATCTCATCATTCAAATTTGTTGATATCATTAATTTTGGAAGGATTCCCGAAAAGGGGGAGTTTCACCACTAACATCTTTTAGGTAATGGTTTATTATTGTTTGAGATTTTTTAGGATTCCTCTCATTGCTACATAACCAAAGTTCTTACATTGGAATATTGAGTCGGCCATTTGAATTTTTTTATTACGACAAGCTTCTCCCATTATATGGTTAATATGGACAGAGGTTTACTTGTTGTAATCAAGATGTTTTGGGTTTTGGGGGTTTTGCTATGTAATATCCAAAGGGGGAGATCGAAAATTTAAACATTTGGAATAGATTGGATATCTCTTTTGTCCAAACATTGAAACATGCAGTTCATCAGGCCCAAAAGATTAATTCACTAGTTTAGTGAGCGTGTATTTATCCTTTATTGATGGATATTGTTATTTAAATACATAAAGACTCCTCAAGAAGTTTTGAAGCCATCTTTTGCTGCAAATGAAGACTATATCCTTTTACAGAGTATGATTAACATGAGATAATTGCATGTGCTCGTGTGTTTTCCAAATGAAGTTAATTTTTTACAAAATGTTTTTGAATTTTTTTTACAGAGTTCTGTATGTGTTTTTCAAGATTTCGGTTCAATGATGGTTTTTAGATAAAACATTTTTAAAGGAGATTTTGAATATTTTGAACTACGACATTCACACACATTACTTTTAATCCCGTTCTCACAACATCAAATCATTCTTGTGTGCACACGCTTGGCTTAATTTTGATTTAGGGGCATAATGGATGAAATTGTGCACGCGATCAGATCTTACCGTTCGCACGGCAGTATCAGATTTTGAAATTTTTGTTATAAATAGACTTGTTTCTGTCCATTTGTTTACAATAATTTTTCTCATTCTAAAATATATTATCTAATGAGATTTTCGAGTTTGTGAGGTTTTAATTCTCTACCTAAACCTAATTTCAAATTCCTTTGGGAGTTTGTGAGAATTTTAAATCTACATTTTGGATCTTGTTTTTTCGAGGATTTTGTCCATGCATATACAAGTTAATAACTGAATTCTGATTCAATTCCACAATCAACACTTCGAGAACTAAAATGGAGATGTTATAACTATGAAGAGTTGGAGCATGATGTGAATCTAGGACGAAGAATGGACTTTTGTTTTCAAGTGATGGAGTGTACTTGGATTTGTCATTGGAACGAGGGAGAGGCGCGATATTCATCAGTAAATTCTTGTATGTGAACTTGATTAATTTATCTTCTTATATCGAGTAAAGCAAATTTTAAAATCTAATGAGATGTTAGGTCATAGGGAGGTCTTTTACCATAGGTTAGGGGCTTTCCTCATATACCCGAACTTATGTATTTTTATGTGGTTGTTTGATGTTTTCATTTATTTTATTGTGTTTGTTTGATTGCAATTCTCTTGGATCACTTTGAGATTTGAAAATTTGATCTAAATCTAGGATTTTTCGAATTTAATTTTTAGGTGAACACACACTTGCAATCTCAATTTTCCTTGTAGCCATTTTCTGGGTTAATTATTTTCCTTTTTCTTTTTCTAAACAGGTTGGGGACTCTAATTTTTAGGTTATCACACAACGTAACTCATCAGTGACCTTTACGCTAATTTACCTTATCTACAGTGGACGGAAAACACTAATGCACATCATGAAATTGAGCGGGCTCACCCACCCTTATGTCACGGGTTTGGTCAAATGTGCTATATCATACATGTTTTTTAATAGAGAATTGTTCATTACCTACAAGGAGGTAAAAGAAGGAAACCCTTTTATGGGAAATAACATTTCTTAACTAACAATTAGTATTAGTAGAATTCAAATCTATTTATTTGATGGTGTAAGGATGTGATTAACAAAAGTTAGAAATGTTCTTAATATTCAAAATAGTTTGATTCCATTAGGGAACATAGAGGCAAATAGCTAAAAAATGTAGTTGAGTATGTAATTATATGTGTGTAGCGGTGACCGAATGATTATGACTATAAAACAACATTATAACTTGTATTTACTTCACAAGGATAGATGGGAAAAAGTTGTTATTGATCTCTTTACATGTTATGGTCTTCACATAATACAAGGAATGAGAGTATCGGAACAATTTCAAGTGGAGATGTAGTTTCCCAAGTTAAGGAGAGTTATTGGATTGTTATTTGATTATAATACATGCAAGAGTGATAAGGTATTGAACATAATTAGAAAGTGTGACTTATTTGATTGTCATAAAATTAGCAAGTCCGATTTTTGTGAGAATATGTATCTGGGAAACACTGCAATGTCATGTATTATCTAGCTATTCATAGTATTAAGGAAATTTTTTATTACTTCTATTTGGATGTATGAGACACCACTAGAGTTGTTTATAAAGGTGGTATGAGGTATTTTTCCCTACGTTGAGGTGGGGAGTTTCATTATACAACATGAAGCATAAAGATAAAGTCCCAAAAGTGTTCAAGGAGTGTGAGATAATGATTAAAACTTGCACTATAAGACAAGTGCAGCGAATTTGAGAATGAAAAATAATTGCAAAGGGTTATTTGAACAAAAAAATTGCAATATGCGCAAGAGAATATTAAATTGATTTTATCTTTTAATCCTATGCATGCATCTATGGTGATAAAACAGATAAATCAAACCATACAAATATGACAGGGCCAAGTTTCAGAAAAAAAAAGCCTTTCGGCTACAACCTTCATTTCCCTATATAACGTAAATCGTAACTTGCAAATTCAATAAAATCTGCAATGAAACTACCGCAGTAAACTCACATAGACAGCTGCCTAAAAACAACAATGACTCCCTAGACACCAACAATGGACCGCAGCCCACCGTCAGCCTCAGCCTTTGTCTTCAGTAATGAATCCCCACGGGTATCATAAGTAGCAATGGAGTGCCTATCCACCAAGGTGTATGCAAGAGATACAAAACTTTCTAGGGTTCTAAACTAATTCACAACAACAATATTCAAGGATGATTTGTTATGAATTAAAACAGTGTTTTGGCATACAAAACTTGAAGAAATTTTGTTGTTGATATACAGTAACATTTTTTCAAAATTCTTAAACAAATTGATCCACGAAACAACTATTTATAACAAACCTTAAGTCGGTGGTCATTCGAACGACTTTTGCGTGTCATTTGAACAACATCAGCATGTCATTTGAATGACTATGCAATGTCGTTTGAACAACTGAAACATGAAAAAAACTTTTTCTTTGAAATTTGCCTACAGGTCTTCCAAAAACATATTTTCACAAAGTAAAAGAGTCATATTCGTCTTTTGATAAAAATTAAACATCCAAAATATGATTCTAGGAATTAATCCAAACTCTAAATCATTTTATACATTTTGGGATGACGGAAAGTATTTGAACTTGGAGATGCTTGAGTTCGATTCGTCTTGATGGTATGTGGCGATTTATAACATGATATGCCAAACTAGCCTAAAGTTATGCTATGAACAATGACAGAAAAATTGTTCTTACAAACCTACCCCTTCGGCTATTCCGGTACAAAACAAACAAATAGACATAACACAAAGTTAAAATCAAAATCTCTTATTACAAAGATATTAATACCCTTCCCAACCCTAGAATGGAACGACATAAGATTCTTTGTCTTCAAACTTCAACTTCTTCCCATAATCATTTTCTTCATCCGCGTGCCTTTCAATTCCTCTTTAAGTACCTACACACATGAGAATATAAACAAATACCCTCGTGATTCATCGAGTTTGAAAAAAAATATAATTCATAAATAAATACTCCCGCATAATTTAAACTCGTCAAAAACTCCCCCATAATGCATAAGATTCTTTGTTTTTATCTGAAATAGACAAACAGTCAAAGAAGTAGAAACAATAGATATTAAGTGCAAAGCATCAAGAAGAAGAAAATATATTATAACAAAAGATGTATATCAAGCATGTGTAATGATCATCTCAAAGGAAACTATAATGGGAACCCAGTTGTTGTTTGCCTTTATCTGTGAAAATTCCCAATTTTTCCAAAAAAAATGCAAATTTCAAAAATACAAAAAACATACCATATATAATATATGCAAAATATATCACCAAAAATACATTACACATATATAGGTGTAAATGATCATAAAACACGACACAAAACACATAAGCTTTACACAATAGCATAGTATATGTGCTAAAACATGTAGAATGGAATGAATGGGCGTAAACTAGAAACAAAAGAATTATAACCCAAACACTCAAATATGTTCAAGAAGTTTTAATTGTCCGCAAAACTTTATCAAACTAAGGTTTAGCCTTAAGTGACTAATAAAGTTGAACTTAATGAACAAAACAAGCACAATGCACCCAAGCTTAAAATTTTAATGAATCTACAAATCAATAGTGCCATGATAAAATAAGCTTAGCTAGGATACATTGTCATTGTGCAAACCCGTTGATATTTCCATCCAAACTCCCATAAATATTTCTATTCTTTTATTTTGAATGTTCATATCAAACTAAAAAAATTGGGCCATTTTTGGCGTAATATTCTATTCATTGCCTTAATTTTTCTCGGGCTCTTTTCAAACGGTGGATTTAATGACGAGATTATTATTCTCTCGTGGCCCCTTTCCCGTGCACTCATCATTTTTTCAATTCTAAACAAATTTCGCACTTGCAACGGTTCTTACATGCACAAATCCTCCATAGTGAAATAAAAATGTAGAGGAAAAGATTAATAAGAGAACATCTGACCAAGCTCAAATATACATGTGAAGTCAAAATTCAATAAGCTCGTGCATGTGTGTGTATAAGCATATACAAAGTCAAATATATTAAGAAAATCAAGTTCGAAACAACTCGATAAGCATGGTTAAGATCAATTCAAGTATCTAAAGTCATAACCAAATGTCCTAGCAACGTGAAATTTGTGTAATGAATTTGGATTCAAACACACTAATATGCCAAACCAAATGTGTAAAACAACCATACAAAAAAAATTCTTTTGAATTTTTCAAAAAATAAAATCTTTCTATATTTTTTCAATTATAACTTAATAAAAGAAAAATATAATACAAAAGATATACAAATCATAACACTGGCAAGAATATATCATGAAGCATAACTAGAGTATGACAAACAAATTATGAAAGCAAGCGTGTGAGAATCAACTAATCTAGCATTTAGCGTCTCCAAAATTGATTTCCTAACCCCAAACACGTGTATGACTGGATGGGTTATCGGAACTGATGGGACACTATCTTTAAATTTCCTAGGACCTCTTCTAAGTTCATAACAAAAATGCCTAAGGTGGCCTTTCCTACAAATATGTGAACATGTGTAAACGGGTGGAATGATACCTATGGATTGACCTTTTCTAACACCCTTCATTTTGGTTGAACCACTAAAATAAATAATGGTTTTGTCTTTAACATTCAGAGCATGAGAACAAGACAATCCATAACCATCATTACTCAAACTACTTGAGTCTTTTAAATCAACTTTTAACTTCAAAATATTAGACTCAAGCAATGAATTAGACTCTTCCAATATTAGGGATAACTTTTTCAAATTTTCAACAATTCCTAAAAGGTTATCGCGCTCACCTTCAATAAAAGAATTTTTTTTTCAAAGATTCTTCTCACATGCTGCAAAATCATTAATCAAATTTGTTTGTCCTTTTTGGCACAAATAAAAATACAAACCCTAGAATTTTTAAAGTTCTCTAATTCTTTTTCTAAAAATAGGACTCTATCATCACTCCCGGTCTTGGACAATTTTAAATCAATAAAGACATGGTCCAAGGAAATAAACTTCTTATGAAAATATGTCTTTAATTTTGAACCGTTTGCAAAAGATCCATAGAGGATTTCAAACGAGAATTTTCCTTTTCCAAAAATTTATTTCTTTTAGCAAACGTCAAATTCAAATAATTTATGTAGTCAAAACTAGGAGACTCCATAAAACAAACAAGTGAGAAGTATAAAATAACCAACCACCCAAAAATAATAAGTAAACAAGATCAAACACAATAACTTAGTGAAACCCGCTCCGATACCAATTTGAGAATGCAAAATAATTGCAAAGGGTGATTTCAACAAAAAATTGCAATACCAATTTTTAAATGCCGAAGTGAATATTAAATTGATTTTATCTTTTTATCCTACACATGCATCTATGGTGATAAAATAGATAAATCAAACCATGCAAATATGATAAGGCCAAGTTTCAGGAAAAAACACCTTTCGAGTAAAACCCTTATTTCACTATATAATGTAAATTGCGACTTATAAATACAATGAAATCTACAATGAGACTACCGCAGCAAACTCATATAGACCACAGCCTAAAACCAGCAATGATTCCCTCAAGAACCACAATGGATCGCAACCCTCCATTGGCCTCAGCCTTTGTCTTTAGTAGTAAATTCTTGCAGGTATCACAATTCAGCAATATAGTGCCTCTCCACCACAGTGTATGCAATAGATACAAAACTTTCTAGAGTTCTAAACTAATTCACAAGAACAATATTCAATAATGATTTATTGTGAATTAAAACAGTTTTAACACATAAAACTTGAAGAAATTTTGATGTTGGTACGCAATAATGTTTGTGCAAAATTCTTAAACAAGCTGATCAATGAAACAAGTATTTATAACAAACTTTAATTGGTGGGTTGTTCGAACGAGTTATGCATGTTGTTTGAATGACAATATCATGTCATTTGAATGACTATGCAATGTCATTTTAATGACATCAAATGTCTTTTGAACAACTGAAACGTCGAAAAAAAACTTTTTTTCTTAACTCCGCCTACAGGTCTTCCAAAAATATATTTTCGCAAAGTAAAACAATCATGTTCGTCTTTTGATAAATATTAAACATCCCAAATATGATTCTATGAATTATTTCGAACTCTAAATCATTTTATACCTTTGGAGATGACAGGAAGTCTTCAAACTTGGAGATGCTGGAGTTTGGTTCGTCTTTACGGTACGTGATGAACTAGCCTAAAGTTATGCTATGAATAATGGCAGAAAATTGCGCTTACACAAGTTTTTTGAATTAGATTTATCCCATGAAAAATTTAATTCTTTTATCAATGAATTATATCATATAATTCTCGTATAGTAATAAGGTCTTAGTTCCCTCATCCCTATAATGCTATTTGAACATCTCTTCATTTTCGACAAAGACGATTTTAATAATATATGGACTACTACAAATTGAAGATTATGTATCCTTTTGTGGTAAATTTAATTTTGATGAAAAATTCAGACCCTTGTACGAATTCTAAAGATTATTTTAAGTTAGAGTGTATTTTTTTTATGAAAGAGAAAATTATTCTAAAAGTTGTTTCAGAATTGCTATTCATAGTCATAAAATGAGTCCCTCTATGCATAAGCATATGCATGGCATCATATTACAACCATGTGCATGTTTTCATACTTTTGAAATTAAGCTTAGATTAGTAGGCACGTGGCTCAACAACGTCCAATAAGATCTAAAGCATGCGCACTATGGCAGATATCTTCCGTGCATACAGAGCCCAAATTTTTAAAAAGGGTATATGAATAATTTTGCATCATTTTTTAAATTGTAGGCCATCTTTCCCAAATCTTCCAGATAGTTTTTATAGATATTCGATTTATTTTTTGAGTTTACTTTCTCTCTTTATAATTGATTATTAAAACCTTGATCTACTTTCTTTAGGGATTCTTCTTGAGATTATTCGTTTGAGATACACAATCATTCACCTACATTTTGTTCTTAAACACAAAGTGATCAAGGTGTGAAGTAGTTTTTAGGTTTTATTTGTTTAATTTTGGAAATTGAAGCTTAATTGAAGATATCTTTAATTAGTTGAGATGCTTAGAGGAAAATGATCTTCCTCTCAATCTTGGTGGGGATCTAAGTTTGATTTTCGATGAATGGAGGATTTTTAGATGTTAAAAGGAGAATTCTATAAGATAATTTAGTTATAGTTCTCTCCTAATGCATATTTTAAAAACACCTTTTCAAGATTATTGAGAAAGATTACGCATCCCGAGATTTCTCCCCTAGGTGGGGTTTTCGCTATAAATCTCATGTTATGAGTTAATTTATTCCTAAACTATAATTTAGGATATAATTCCATATGTTTATGTAATTATGATTGTTATATCATGTTTTAATACTAAAAGTTGCTTAGTTAGATCATTTTTAGGTTTTCTAACCACTTAGATGTAAATGATTAGATTGAATGTTTTAACAAAATTGAATGAATCAATTAGTGATTGGTTATTTCAAATTAGACCCATTGTGTTAAGAATTTAATATTTATTCTAACTTGTTGAGTGATCTAATTTTTGGGATAAGAATGATTAAAATTGGTGATTGCTCTTATTCTGTCTTATTTACCCCAATCCCACCCCTTCTAGGAACTTTCATGCATGTGAATTACATATTTTTAAAGCACACGTGTGACCTATTAAATAATTAGTCGACATTATTATGGACTTCAAAATTAAGGGAACACCACAATAATAATGGGTTCATCAGTGAATGAACTGCACCCTATTACATAGGCAACTATGCAGAAGATCTGATTCTGGATTGGATAAAAAAATTGGGCTAAAAGTGTGAACAAGTCATGCTATCTCATAAATAGGCAACCATCTACAACTATAGTATTCAAAACACCTTCCGAGGTATGGCAAACCATTGATTATATTTCCCTAAAAGTTTTTAGTTTCTCTCCATATTTTCATGTCATTGAAGATAAAATGGACCCTTGGCCCAAGATAACAATTTTCTTGGGTACAAATCATGTGTTAAGGTATAACTATTATGTTCTTAAAAAGTAAAAAAAAATGGATAGAGATGTAATATTTACCAGTCTATTATGGTAGGCATAGTAGTCATACTTTGGATACTTTTAAGGAGGTTACTTATGGTGGTAGTGGTTATTCTTACAGGCGGAGTTATTAAATCCAAATTAATTTATAGATGTTGTGAAATACATGGGGAGATACAAATCAGAAAGTTTAACCCATAAATTCAAAGGAGGAATTAGGAATAGTCAATCATACTAAATGGTTAGTAACAAGAACCATATTTAGCAAATGGTAGATAACCAAGGATCTGAAGAAAACATACATTATATGGTTGGAAAAGTTCCCTATATTCATTTTCAATACATGGTGATGAGTCATTTACGTATATAAAAATGAACATCATTTTGATGATTTTAATATAAATTTGGGTGAAAATATGCAATCTATTTGTAAGAATCACTCTTAAGAGATTGTAGAAGTTCTTAAGGGTAAGAAGTTTAATGGGTAAAAATGGATTGTCATAAGAAAATTTGATGGTTAGTTGAGTTTATGAAAAAATAACATTATTTCATGAAGAGTTGGAGTATGTCGTTTACATGTCACATCCTAAAGGGTTTAGGGTTTCCTACAAGGAGAATCGTGTGTGAAAACTAAATAAATCCTTTTGTGGGATAAAATAATTGACCATAAAATGCTATATAAGATTTTATTCATACATGATGAGTTAAAAGTATAAATGTAGTTAATATGATAATTGCATGTATTTGAAGAAGAGGAGATATGGATATTTTATTCATCTTCTCTTCTATGTGAATAATATACTCATACTTCATTAAGGTTGGCACATTAAAAATCTCAACTATATAAGGAATTTGAGATAAAATAATTGGGTTAAGAAAATAATTATGGGGGGATTAAGATTTCTAGGGAAAGGAATAAGGGAAAATTTTGTCTCTTTCATATTCGATATTTAAGGTGGTCACGTGATTTTGGAATGCAAATTCAAAGCTTATAAGTAACCAAGTATCAAATAGAATCATGCATTTATGGATTAGGTTACTTATGCAAGTTCAATTGGTCGGTTGACTTATGATATGGTGTGTACTCGTCCTAAAATTTCCCAGAAGGTGAACAAGATTATAAGTTACATTGAAAATCTTGGAAAACGACATTGATATGTACTGAAGTGGATACTATTATATGTTGAGGGTTTCTTAGATTTGGGACTAGTGAACTATAATGTTGATCAATATCAATTATGAGGTTATATTCATGTAACAACCCGCCCTTTTGGAGACGATTAAATTCCATAATTAAGTATAAATTGGAATTTGGAGAATTTCTCGAAATAGTAATTTTTGAGATTTTTAAGGAATGAATGATTTTTTATGGATGTTGAGATTATTCTTGGGACTATATAGGTCGAAATATTTTAATTACATGTCGCCGTGGAGTATAGCGACAAAAGAGGTAAGATGTTGAGTAGAAAACCTGCATTTACTTTTATGGGTTAGAATAGTGATTTGTGGTCAAGTACCTCGGATGGAAATTTGGACTGCACCATGAGTCTCGAAATGCCCGAGATAGTCCGAAAAGAGTGTCTGATTGTCAAAATTTAGTTTCGGGTAATTTTGGAGTTAAACGGGCTCGTAATTCAGTAAATGAGTCGTTTTTGGGTTTTCAGGGGTTAAAACCTTTTCTCTATATATAAAGAGGGAGAGATGGAGAAAAAGAGAAAGAGAAAAGAGAAAACAAGGAAGAAAGAGAGAGAGGAGGAGAGAAAATAGGAGAAGTGGGGGAAACTCCGGCCAAACTTCGCGGGATTCAGCTCGAGGTCGTCGAATTTCATCCTCCAGTCAAGTGTTTACTTGCTTTATTTCATTTTGTGCATTCCTCTCATATCACAATTGGTATAAACATGATTTTAGGGTTAGAACCCTTAAAATAAATTTGGTAAAATTTGGATATGAGTTTACAAATTGATGTAATGTAAACTCTTAATCATTTCTAGTATTAAAACCATGTTAATGGAGTATAAAATGAAATTGAAATGGGAGAAATGCCCAAACCTAGGTTTTATTGATTTTAGGGTTCAAATCCAAGAGATATGGGTTAATACCCAAAAATAATTGATGTGTTAGTTGTAAAACATGGATTAGATGTTTATTGAGTTGTTGGATGAGCTTAGAAACAACAAAAATGGAGAATAATGGAGGTTTGGAAATTTTTTGAAGATAATGAATAGTGACCTGCGTGTTAACCGAATCGATTCGGCCAGGGCGAATCGATCCGGCTCTTGGTCAAAAAATTAAATTTTTAGATCTCTTCAACGCGATCGCGTGGGCACCGAACGCGTATTTTTCTGATTTTTTTTGGATTTATAGTGATTTTTCTACGGTAAGTTGTCCGAGATCAAAATAGTTAGTCAGAAATTAAGACTAGAATTACTTAGAGATAAATATTAGGGGCTCTCAAATAGAGTGTTAGGACCTCTAAAGGACTTGATGAGAGAGGAAAACTTTGGGTTTGTAGGAATAAATCCGACTTAAAGTTTAAATGGTGAGTGGATTAAATTTTGGGTTTTGGGTTATATATAAAACCCTAAGCAGATTTGGGATTTTTGGACAAGCCGAATAGTTTCGGACAGGCCGAATCGATTCGGTAAGAGACAGTTTGAAAGTAGAACTATTTCAAATCAATTTGGACAGGGCGAATCGATTCGGTGGCCATCGAATCGATTCGGTCCTGGAAAATTTTTAAGGTTTTCTCCTTTTAAAGTTTAGGGAGATTTGAACTATGGTTTTGGAGATTATTATCGAGGATTCTAGATATCACATTAGGACTCCTAGATAATGGTATTGTGGGTGAATAAACCCCGGGATGAAATAAGGAACCTCGGATTAATTTAGTGTACGATCTGGTGTATGGATTTAATGAATGCTTGCGAATACTTTGGGTTTAGTATCATGCTAATATGAAAGCATGATTATGATTCCTCGAGAGAATCTTTGGGATTATTGGTCATCGATAAATGGTTTGGCAAATATGGCCATTTTTATATATTCAGTGAGGAATATATGGTATATATATATATATATATATATATATATATATATAATGTGATTAAGTATATATGATATGATATAAATGATTTTAAAAATATGTAGATGAATATTTTCAAAATGGGAAAAAGGTAAATGATTTTCATAATTAATAAATTATGGTTACACACCTCCCTAAATCGCTATCATAAGGGAAGTTGTGTGCGTTATGGTGATGCCCCTTGGCTAATGAATGTAGGGTGGCTATAGTCCTATAGGCCATATGGGCGATTATTGTTTACTGCGCTGGTTAGGGGATTCTGAGTGTGGTCTTGACTTTTTCGCAGGCATATGGCCGCTTCCCGACGTTGGTAGGTTCCCAGGTTGTCTTGTTTGATAGGGCCTGGAAGATGATAGCCATTTAGGGGGCGTCCAGTGGGGAAACCCGGAGGGGCTGTCTTAGATTTATTAAAGCAATTTATGATAATAAATTGGCTTTAATTCACATTTCCTGAGTATAAAAAGGGAAATGGGATAAAGGTTTTGGCTTCGGTAACACTCCCGGATGGAAGAAGGGACGTGGAAGCATATGGTATGATCAAAGCATTCTTATGATAATGAAAATGGCTTTGAATACATTTCCTGAGTGTAAAAAGGGAAATGGGATGATATAAAATAGAAAAAGTATTTTTATGATAATAAAACTGTCTTTTAAATAGTATATGATTTGTTAAAGTAGTTTGTGATAATGAATTGGCTTTTATATTTACATTTCCTGAGTATAAAAAGGGAAATGGGAAGTTTTGAGAAAATGAAAGTATTGATAATGATAGATCCGGATGTTTATGGTAAAATGTATATATATATGGATGAATTGAGTATCGAGGGTCTAATGGATCCCGACGATCGACCTTGCCGCATATCAGTGTATGGGGGGGGTTCCTTGTTTGGATTTCGCTTTGCGAGACACCCCACGCACGAATATGGCAATGTGTTGAGACTGGGGAGAAGTTTAATCCTTAGTGCTCTAATATTATAAATGCTTATGGTATATATATATTTATATATATCTTTCTGCACTGAAGGACTGGCGAATCTCGACGATCGACCGTGCCGCGTAGTAGTGTATCGGGGGGGATCCTTGTTTGGATTTCGCTTTGCGAGACACCTCACGCACGAACATGGCATAGCATTGAGACTGGGGTGAACTTTATCCCTTAGTACTTGGACTATCAGGGGTAGATAGTGGTTGGGTGATAGACTAGTTTAGCAAGGTAGCTTGACTTGAAGGTTTTAGATAGTTGCGCTAGATGTGCACTTTTAGAAGAGAGGTGAGGGGTATCTCATGGTTGTGCGATACCAATCTAAATATGAGAAAACCTTTTTCTAAACAAATAAAGCATTTATGCACTTGCAATATATTTTTAAACTCGGGCTCTGACCCGTTTATCTACTTTTCCCTCTCTTGTTATATATATTATATATATATATAGGTGTCCAGACACAGGGACGCCTGGATGACACTTCCTTCGAGTCAAACATCTGCTGCAGCAGCTGTAGATGCATGCGGGTTCTTGATAGACGCTTCTTTCATTGTACTCTAGATAGGAGGTACTGTATAAGCATTCGGTCCAATGGCTCAACTGTATTTATTTATTCTTTTGCACAACATTCGATATGGTTGTATATTTGAACTGAGTATTCGGTTATTTATTTCATTTCATTTTTCCTTCCAGTTTCATTTGCGCATAAACTGTGTGGATGTTTTTATTGTAATTGTTAAGAAGAGTAGTAAAGTTAAAATTTTGACACCGGCCTAATAGGTTATTAGTAATTAAATGGATTTTCGACCGTGATGCTAAGAATGATCCATATGAGACTCCTGTTATAATTTGATATAGGAGTGATCGCCCGGTATTTTATTAGGTGGGGTGATACATATGGTATCAGAGCATCAGGTTCTAGTGTCCTTAGGAATCTGTGCGGATGTAAGACGCTTTCAGCGTTGCTCTCTATTTGTTATAGAGCCTCAAGATTAGGATTGTTGATTTCTCTTGTGAGATTTTGTTCTCCTGCCATATTATAAGGTTATAGAAATCTTTTATGCGCTCATTTGAGAATCGTGTGCGGAGCTTAGAGGCGGCAGGAGGTGGGGCTTAGTTGGAGATTTAAGGTTGGAGCTCATAGTGGAGTTTACTTTTAACGAATAAGTTAAGAGGACTAGTAAGATGATAGTAAGGAGTAGGGTAAAGTGGTTAGTATGAGTTTTACCTTAAGGAAGAGGTATAAGTGGCGTGGCTAGATAAAGTCACGGTGTTCGTTAGCCCTGGACTCGTGTGTGTAATTTAAGCTTTGTGGCAGTATCAATAACATTATATCATGTATGCCTATGTGTTGTCCGCAATAGCGGAGTTTTATTTACCTTCATTCTCCATAAAGGCGGGTGTTGATATATTAAATGCATATATATAAATATATATCTGGGTTGTAATACTCGTTTTATATGCTTATACGAGTATGGTAAAGATTATGGTGTATTTTCTAAGCGTTAGCAGGCTAATAACGGTAAGTCTATCGTGTCCATGGTTCCAGTGTGGAATGGGTTGTTGCTACGGTGTCTCACCTAGATATAGGTTGAGTTCACCTTATTTATGTTGGGTATACGAAACTTCGATGAGCAGAGGTTTCATTATCATGATTTTGAGTATATGGCGACCTTATATATATGATTTAAGGCCGCAGGATTATTGTTCAGCTGAAGATAAAGCTCATTATTATTCGCTCAAGGACTTATAATTAGTGCGAGCACTGGGTGGTGTGACTCTTAGTTAAAGATAGGATTTCAGACCACCTTTCGTTGTGAAGGGATAGAATTATCCCGGTTGCATGTTTGAAATAACGGGACTCCGTGACCGAGGAAGTCAAGTGTCAATGTGTGGAGGGGTTCCTTGTTTGGATTTCTCTTTGCGAGACGCTCCACACATGACTCTTAACGACGCCGGTAGTGGAGAGTTGTTATGGGATGCAAGGATGTTGGGTTGGTGAAGAGTCTTATAGTGTGGATGAACCACTATAGACTATTAACCATATGATGATGGTATGCTTATGGAAATATTATGCTATGGAAAAGCACTAAAGTGGTCCTCTCACCACAAGTAGTTGGGTGGATTAGGACTTAGAGAAATTAATCTGAGGATAACAGTCAGGCCTTAATGAAAGGCAAACTTTGATGAATTATGACTTGGGTGTGATGTTCGTAATGCTTTAGAGAAAGTTTGCACTTTGGTTAGTTAGGTTTCCTTTCGTATGGGCGGAAGGATAGAATAATAGAAATGCGTTCATAGGTTAGAGTAATTAGGATTTAGGATGTCCCGCCGGTGTGCCTTAGGTCGCTATATCTCGATGACTGACAACGCGAGGGAGTAGTGTAACGGGAGGGTTCCTTGTTTGGATTTCGCCTTGGCGAGCCGTCCCACGCACGAAACTAAGCAAATGTCGGGAGTTGAGAGAGGCCTTGGGCACTAGGATATGTAGGTTCGATAGAGTTAGTGGCGCCAAGGTTAGGGGGATTGAAAATTTTGTGGGTCGGGAGGACCCATAGATGAGTATAACACCGAGGAAAGGAGATCCTTATTAGGAGAGAGTGTTACGTGTCAGACGTTCACAATAGATGTGCAGATATGCACAGGTTAAAGAGGTGTATAGACACCTTGGTGAGATAGTATTATATACCGCCCAAAATAGGATGGGCGTAGTCTATAAGGTTGGAATTCATGCCGATAGGCATTACAGATAATGGGTATTATGTGACGTATTAGAGTCACTCTACGATCGTGGTAGTCGTGTAGCATATGGTTAGGAACCATTGGGTTAGTATCTTTCCCTTGAGGTTTTAGGATTTGTAGTGATCCTAGTTAGATGGTGTAGGTTATATCCGAATTTAGAGGATGAAATTCTGTTGTAAGGGGGGGAGTATGTAACAACCCGCCCTTTTGGAGACAATTAAATTCCATAATTAAGTATAAATTGGAATTTGGAGAATTTCTTGAAATAGTAATTTTTGAGATTTTCGAGGAATGAATGATTTTTTATGGATGTTGAGATTATTCTTGGGAATATATAGGTCAAAATATTTTAATTACATATCGCCGTGGAGTATAGCAAGAAAAGAGGTAAGATGTTGAGTATAAAACTCGCATTTACTTTTATGGGTTAGAATAGTGATTTGCGGTCAAGTACCTCGGGTGAAAATTTTGACTGCACCATGAGTCTCGGAATGTCCGAGATAGTCGGAAAAGAGTGTCCAATTGTCGAAATTGAGTTCCGGGTAATTTTGGAGTTAAACGGGCTCGTAATTGAGTAAACGAGTTGTTTTTGGGTTTTAAGGGGTTAAACCCTTTTCTCTATATATAAAGAGGGAGAGAGGGAGAAAAAGAGAAATAGAAAAGAGAAAAGAAGGAAGAAAGAGAGAGAGAGGAGGAGAGAAAAGATGAGAAGTGGGGGAAACTCCGGCCAAACTCCGCGGGATTCAGCTCGAGGTCGTCGGATTTCATCCTCCAGGCAAGTGTTTACTTGCTTTATTTCATTTTGTGCATTCCTCTCGTATCAAAATTGGTATAAACATGATTTTAGGGTTAGAACCCTTAAAATAAATTTGGTAAAATTTGGATATGAGTTTACAAATTGATGTAATGTAAACTCTTAATCATTTCTAGTATTAAAACCATGTTAATGGAGTATAAAATGAAATTGAAATGGGAGAAATGCCCAAACCTAGGTTTTATGGATTTTAGGGTTCAAATCCAAGGGATATAGGTTAATACCAAAAAATAATTGATGTGTTAGTTGTAAAACATGGATTAGATGTTTATTGAGTTGTTGGATGAGCTTAGAAACAACAAAAATGGAGAATAATGGAGGTTTGGAAATTTTTTGAAGATAATGAATAGTGACCTGCGTGTTAACCGAATCGATTCGGGCAGGGCAAATCGATTCGGCTCTTAGTCAAAAAATGAAATTTGCAGATCTCTTCGACGCGGTCGCGTGGGCGCTGACCCGTATTTTTCTGATTTTTTTTGGATTTATAGTGATTTTTCTACGGAAAGCTGTCCGAGATCAAAATAGTTAGTCAGAAATTAAGACTTGAATTATTTAGAGATAAATATTAGGGTTCTAAAATAGAGTGTTAGGACCTCTAAAGGACTTGATGAGAGAGGAAAACTTTGGGTTTGTAGGAATAAATTCGACTTAAAGTTTAAATGGTGAGTGGATTAAATTTTGGGTTTTGGGTTATATATAAAACCCTAAGAAGATTTGGGATTTTCGGACAAGATGAATAGATTCGGTAAGAGACAGTTTGAAAGTAGAACCATTTCGAATCGATTCAGACAGGGCGAATCGATTCGGTGGCCAGCGAATCGATTCGGGCAGGCCGAATCGATTCGGGCCTGGCAAAATTTTAAGGTTTTATCCTTTTAAAGTTTAGGGAGATTTAAACTATGGTTTTGGAGATTATTATAGAGGATTTTAGATATCACATTAGGACTCCTAGATAATGGTATTGTGGGTGAATAAACCCCGGGATGAAATAAGGAACCTCGGATTAATTTAGTGTACGATCTGGGGTATGGATTTAATGAATGCTTGCGAATACTTTGGGTTTAGTATCATGCTAATATGAAAGCATGATTATGATTCCTCGAGAGAATCTTTGGGATTATTGGTCATCGATAGATGGTTTGGCAAATATGGCCATTTTTATATATTCAGGGAGGAATATATGGTATATATATATACTATGTGATTAAGTATATATGATATGATATAAATGATTTTAAAAATATATAGATGAATATTTTCAAAATGGGAAAAAGGTAATTGATTTTCATAATTAATAAATTATGGTTACACACCTCCCTAAATCGCTATCATAAGGGAAGTTGCGTGCGTTATGGTGATGCCCCCTGGCTAATGAATGCAGGGTGGCTATAGTCCTATAGGCCATATGGGAGATTATTGCTTACTGCGCTGGTTAGGGGATTCTGGGTGTGGTCTTGACTTTCCCGCAGGCATATGGCCACTTCCCGACGTTGGTAGGTTCCCAGGTTGTCTTGGTTGATAGGCCCTGGAAGATAATATCCATTTAGGGGAGCGTCTAGTGGGGAAACCCGGAGGGGCGGTCTTAGTTTTATTAAAGCTATTTATGATAATAAATTGGCTTTAATTTACATTTCCTGAGTATAAAAAGGGAAATGGGATAAAGGTTTTGGCTTCGGTAACACTCCCGGATGAAAGAAGGGATGTTGAAGCATATGGTATGATCAAAGCATTTTTATGATAATGAAAATGGCTTTGAATAAATTTCCTGAGTGTAAAAAGGGAAATGGGATGATATAAAACGGAAAAGCATTTTTATGATTATAAAACTGGCTTTTAAAAAGTATATGATTTGTTAAAGCAATTCATGATAATGAATTGGCTTTTATATTTACATTTCCTGAGTATAAAAAGGGAAATGGGAAGTTTTGACAAAATGAAAGTATTGATAAATACTTGATATATGAACCCTCATTCCGGGAGATAGTTCCGGATGTTTATTGTAAAATGTATATATATATGGATGAATTGTGTACCGAGGGTCTAATGGATCCCGACGATCGACCTTGCCGCATAGTAGTGTATCGGGGGGATTCCTTGTTTGGATTTCACTTTGCGAGACACCCCAGGCATGAATATGGCAATGTGTTGAGACTGGGGAGAAGTTTAATCCTTAGTGCTCTAATATTATAAATGCTTATAGTATATGTATATATATATATATATATATATATATATATATATATATATATATATATATATATATATATTTATATATATCTTTCTGTACTAAGGGACTGGCGGATCTCGACGATCGACCGTGCCGCGTCATAGTGTATCGAGGGGGTTCCTTGTTTGGATTTTTCTTTGCGAGACACCCCACGCACGAACATGGCATAGCGTTGAGAGTGGGGTGAAGTTTAGACCTTAGTACTTGGACTATCTGGGGTAGATAGTGGTTGGGTGATAGACTAGTTTAGCAGGGTAGCTTGACTTGAAGGTTTTAGATAGTTGCGCTAGATGTGCACTTTTAGAAGAGAGGTGAGGGGTATCTTATGGGAGTGCGATACCAATCTAAATATGAGAAAACCTTTTTCTAAACAAATAAAGCATTTATGCACTTGCAAATTATTTTCAAACTCGGACTCTGACCCGTTTATCAACTTTTCCCTCTTTTGTTATATGTACTATATATATATAGGTGTCCAGACACAGGGACGCCTGGATGACACTTCCTTCGAGTCAGACGTCTACTGCAGCAGCTGTGGATGCATGCGGGTTCTTGATAGACGCTTCTTTTATTGTACTCTAGATAGGAGGTACTATATAAGCATTCGGGCCAATGGCTCAACTGTATTTATTTATTCTTTTGCAAAACATTCTATATGGTTGTATATTTGAACTGAGTATTCGGTTATTTATTTCATTTCATTTTTCCTTTCAGTTTCATTTACGCATAAACTGTGTGGATGTTTTTATTGTAATTGTTAAAAAGACTAGTAAAGTTAAAATTTTGACACCGGCCTAATTGGTTATTAGTAATTAAATGGATTTTCGACAGTGATGCTAAGAATGATCCATATGAGAGTCCTGTTATAGTTTGATATAGGAGTTATTGCCCGGTATTTTATTAGGCGGGGTGTTACAATTGATTCTAATTATTAAGGTCACTTGGATAAGTAATTGTCCATTATGGGATATGTTTTTACTTTGATCCTGGCCAAGTCCATTGATGACTTAAGGATTATTTGAGAAACTAAATGTGAATTTTGATAAACAAAGTGCAGTTAACTTATAAAAGAATGAGTTTTTTCAAAAATTGACCGAGAACATTGGTATTTAGATTCATTTCATCAGGAAAATTATTGAAATAAGATGAAATTTTTATACACAAGATTAGCATCAATGAATAACCCATAAACATGATGATGAAATTAGTAGCAAGGGTTAAGTTTAATCATTGACCTAAATTTATCAACATCTTATACTATTTACATGCTCTAGGCATGCAAAATTTATAGCCTAGAAAACACGCCTTTTATGATGTCGAGCATTCCCTAGGACTACTCCCACACCCCTTAAAGGGTCAAACTTCTTAATTCAACACAATTAGAAGAATATACACCATCTCATCATCCATCGGACCCTTCAATGCAAATACTACACTATTTTTCCACTTATAAAGCCTTTCAGACTCTTGACAAATTAGCATTCTTTTGGATCCGTTATGATCCCCTAAAGGGTCAAATGACTTAGTTTGACCAAATCATGAGCATTTGCATCTAACATCCACTAGAACCATTCAAGAAATGGCTATGTCATTTAGACACTTTTAAAACCTTTCATGTTCAAAAGTATCTAATCATTATCTGGACTCCTCTCGTGCCCCCTAAAGGGTCAAATCGCTTAATTTGACCCAATCAAATGTTTGCACTGGCTCGAAAACCATCATACCCTCCGAAGTATGGGCTACCCTTCTTAGCCACTTCTACATGCCCGAGATCTCGATCAACTGGCATATTCCAAAGGTCCATTTTTAATTCCCTAAGAAGTATATAACCATTTGAGTCATAAAAATAATCACCAATTGTGGTTTGACATGGCCCAAACTAATTTAAGTTGTCTAGCACAAAAAAGGACTGTAGTTCGGCATAGACTTTGTGATACAGAACTACCTTATGCATTTCTAGTTTCATGTTAAGTTTTCAGTTTACATTTAGTGAAGACAATCCACCCATATTTTCATATCTTTTCATCAACATATCGGATGGCACTCGAGCGTGCTAGTCTGGAACCCATAGGGTCATCTGGTACTCAAGTAAAATGACTCAAGAGTCCTCGTCTCTTAGACTGTGCCCTTGTGAATAGAGTCCCTTGGATATCATTTTAAAGGGTAAGAACCTGCGTAATATTTTCCTTATACACTTCCCAAACATATAATGAATCTTCTAACCTTTGTTCGATTGATTTATCACGCACTTTATCATCCTTTCATGAACCTCAGCAACAATATAGCCTTCTAAAATACTCCTAAGCAAATCCATTATCCTAATTCATTAATACAAATCTTTTCTTAAATCCCAAAGAGTTTATATGAAGAAAAAAGCAGATGCAAAAACTTTGTGCCTTTTCACTAAATAACCAAGGCCTCATACATCAACGGGCAATCACCTACTATGTAGGTAACTACTCTAGGGATATTCTCCTTAATCTTTTGAGTGATTACCATTCTTTATATCATCTTATATTCAGTTTATTCTCACGTCACTTTATTATAATGCTTTGTCACTCCACACCTTGTATTATTACTTTACGACTCACCTGGGGCATCCTATACCCTCCTACTTTGACTTTATCATCGATAAATTATGTATGGAGTTTTAAAACATAATACGAATAATGGTCATGATGCATTATTTCCATTTGTCCAAAGATTTATCAAAACATCTCTCTTTGCAAACATGCTTATTTATTTAGTCATTAAAACCAGTATAACTGAAGTTTTATGTTTAAAACGGATAGTTGTCATAATCCATAAAAGGAGAGTAACAAAAGGAATAAGCCTCTATCATATGGCACAAAGTTATGACTTAAGGCAATGAGATTTCATTGACACCTATAAATTATATTTTTACACTACAAACAATGTCCAAACATAACATCTTCATTTTCATTAAAGTTTCCAAAGCAGTGATGAAGTCTGAGAACAATGTCATCAAACATTGGAACATGGAAGTTGAAAGTGAACCTTTGTCTGGCACTAGGGCTCTCTTCCCAAAGAATTTTTCCTTTCTTACTATCTCTGGTTTTACCTATAAACTATTTTCAAAATGAATGAAAACCCCCTTTTTATGCATGTCACTTTTTGGAATTGGAAACACGGGGTCGAAACCTTTTAGCTTGAACTATGTTGACCTTGATTTCGTCTATGCATATACATTGGCATTGCAAAGAAACAATCCTTTAAAGAACAAGTAAAAACACACAAAATCATTCACACATTCTCTTTTTTTCTAAATTTTGATATATTTCATATATGTTAGAACAAGCACACACATTTGTATATCCTTTGTGTTATTGCATATATGACAAAACAGAAGCCCTCACTCACACATACTTGCGCGCATCTTTACACCTATCCTCATTTGAACTATGCTAATTTTGATTCCATTCGAAGGGATACATAGAAGTATTGAGGCCACAGTCCTCAAAGAACAAGTCAATACACAATCATACACGTGAACTTTCATAACTTCTCTCATATCGCATATATCTTAGAACAGGCATACACTCCGCTAAATTCTCGTATATTACATATATGTTAAAGCATGCACACACTTTATGAAATTCTTTCATATCGCACATATTTTAAAACACGAGTTTCGCTCACTTTTGATGTGTGTCACACCTTGAAATCCTCACATGTAAATTTTCACATATGTATATGCATGTGTTGTACATTGCACCATCACATATTCGATAGCAACATGTTTAGGATGGTGTGAACCTAGTTTATTACCAAGCATGTGGCACCTAATTTCATAAATACTTGAAGGGCAGAGTGAATGCCTAAAACCTTCCCTTTCAGTGATCTAGTACCTGTACACAGATTTCTTTGTTCTTACAAAGATCACACTTTACACTCATTCTTACGTGACTTATCCATATTTTGGTTGTTTTGAGGAAAACATATTGAAAACTCTAAACATACGCATAGAATTCATGAGTCCACTAGAAATTATTATGCATAATTCGACTAACTTGAGAACAAGACCAATCCATGCTCAAGCGTGCGAAGAATGATGACCACTCCTTCAACAGACCTCTCCCATTGGTGGGATATCGAGGTTGAGGTTCTGACAATGGAGACTATGCTACGGATAATAGTAGATTACATTGATGTTTCGATTCAATCTGAAGTTCGCATTGCTTATATACATTCTTAAATATACAAGTTTATCATTTATGCGTGCTTGTTCACACTTTTGAAGTAGTCACCATGTTACAAATTCCCCATGCGATAGTATATTAACATAGATACTATGATATGATTTCTCTTTTGCAGGGATGTCTCGAATTTTATATTTATCTTTGTTTACATACAAAATAAATAATAGTTGCTTATCGCATAAATTTTCTTGAAGAAAATGAACTAAAGTTGCATTGAATGTTCACTTGTGATTTCACCGCATACTTCACACCCTTATTGTCCCGAAAATAGTTTCCAATGGGATACCAGTCTATTGATATGTCCATATTACCCTACACTTTCACCTTCAGTGGACTAGTTCTATACCAATGACATTTAAGATACTGACCTTTGGCCTTATTTGGCATTAGAGAGTATATCAATGGGCTTGTTGAATGAAGGATTGACCCTAATATATCTGCATGTTTGCATTATCACCCAGCATACGCGTCAGCAATAAACCCTAGGACACAATTAAAAACTTATTTTCAAAACAATTGCTGATGGCCCCAGAGGGACTAAACCTAACAATATCTTTATACCCAGAGGAAGGCGATATATTTCTCAAACATGAAGCCTCTCAAACTCCGACTCATGAACGATACGTTGTTTAAATTAACTATAGTTACCTCTACAGGGTTAGCACTATCATCCTTTTAGTCGAGTATACACATCGTAAGGCTTCTCCACCCTCGAGATTTAACCTTGCCCTTAGTCTCATTCCTGTGTCATTAGGCTACTCCTCTCTCATTTTTTTATGGATCATCCTAGGATATAGTCCGTTGAAAAAATGTATTACATAAACCAAGAGCTAAACTCTTAGTTGTGATTGAGTTTATATGAATATAAATTTACGTATGTATCCCTCTTCTCATTCTCATAATCCATTCAATGTTCATAGTTGCATAATTATGTCAGTTCAAATCACAATACTCGATGAGAGTGTCACATCCCATCCATCACAGAATCATAATATGATAGTTACCCATACACTCCAGTGGGCTACACACCTCTCCTTTAGCATAAAGTTGAACCTAAAACTAGCGTATCACGATAACAAAGAAATGAAAACAAAAGTCATAGTGAAGTAATATTTAGAAACAAGAATCAGTTTGCATCACATATTTGACAATCGAACAACAAAGTTCCCAATCGATGGTAGAATATTTTTCTCCAAAAGAGTTACATAACATGTCAGCAATAGTTATTGCTGCAACCAAATCGGTGGAAGAGAACATGGAACCACTCAGAAAACATTAACATTACATGGAAACTGAAAAGATCATACATGAACCTATAGTGAATCCACTGATACTATAATAGACAAATGTCCCAAAGATTCGGGGTGGCCCAATAGTTACCACAGCACCCGTTACATGACAGTCATCCCTTACCCCTCTCCTATCACCAAGGAACGAATCAATATGGGAGATAGAGCCCCACGTCAGAACCTTGCCTCTTAACTATTTGGGAAATCTAATGAAGGAAAAAAATGACATGTAGGCCAAATTTCACAACCATAAGTATGCCGACAATCTTAGGGACATCCAAAAACTCTCCCCGTATGTAGAAGCCAAAATTCCATCTAATTTTAAGATGTCACACATTTATAATTTGACTCGTCTAGGTTTTCCTTCCATTCACATGTGTAAATATATCCTTTCGATATGAGTATGAGGTCTGATGATAAAGTCATGGTCTAAATCTTCGATCAAACCCTCTCCATCGAAGACGCTTGTATCCAATTGTGGCCTAAAGTCTATCGATAGTTTATCCTCCAATACCTATACAAAAAAGACCTAGATATCACCAAGATAAGCCTAAATATCACACAATAAGAACCGACTAAGGGTATTAGTACCTTCATAAACCGTTAGAGAATTAGGGAAACACTAATAATCGAATGTCCCTTAAAATACAAGAATGTCAGCATCATTCAAAGGAACCTTGTACTGGTATATTAAGAGAAGTTCCAAAATCAATACATCCCACACTTTAAGGTTCTAATAGACGTATGTACCAAAATCAAAGAGTAAATTTCACTCATGCAGACTCGAGTTAATAGAGACTCAAAGAATACATATAGTCAGTTCATATAGTAAAATTTGGACAAAGCAACAACCTCATATTCTTAACTCAACATTGTGTCTACACCAACAAAGGCCCCTTGGGCAATAAAATCACCACCTCAAATAAGCATTAGGAAGTTCTAGCACTCCTAGATTCATGCTATCGCCAAAAAGGTCTTCTAGGCTCTTAAGAGAGAGAGAGAGAGAAATCTCGCACATTTACCTCCATAATCATCCAAACACTCTCCCTACATAGCATCCTGTAAATAACATTGCAAATACCATCAGTATGCTCGTCACACCACTTACCATTTCTACAACCTTAAGGATGCCATAAAGGAACTAATAGGCAAGAGGTTAATATTAGCGCCTAAACATCTTAAGGTTACCATCATTAATAACTCCCTGGCATAAGACGAGCCTAAAGATAATGTGATCTCATGGGAAGAAGAATTCAATCTCTTAAGGCTCATCACAGACTCCTCGCCAAATTGGACAAATATTTTTCTTGCTACTCCTAATTGGTACTATGCTCACACCAATTAGGAATTCAATTTTCAGCCTAATATTATTAATATTGGAACATACTCACATTACTTGATCAACCCTCGAAAGGGGAAGGAGAAAATTGACAACTTCACCACTTCCTAAGTGCCTAAGAATCATATGAGCATCAAATTATATGGTAGTAGCAACATACAACAAACCATTCTTCCCGGATAGACCCTTTATGTTGAATCTAGGAAGAATGGTATGAACCATGATATCTTTAAAACCCGAGCAATGAGATCCCTCAGACTACTCTCTTGACTAGATTTTAGCATTGGTGGCCCAGGAATCGGACCACTACATGAGTTCAGTAAAGAAAAATTGATAACGCTTACATCAAAGCACCTTTTTAAACGATAGAGGTTAGAGTGGGGAAAGGCCTACATAGAATCCCTTCGGATCATCAAAATGTTATCCTTCTCAACCATCAAAGGAAACTTCCAACCCACAGGTTAGGGCTTTCCATGAGAACTTACTTGAATAAAGTTGAACATCTTGTTACTTTGAGATTTTGAGTAAGACCGATTGTAGTGGAAATTATCCTCATAGTGTAAGAACACAAATCACTTGATAATACTTATCATGGGGAGATAGCAAAACATTGAATTAGTGTCGATAGCACAACGATGATAAATTTTGACATTACAACTAGAATATTTCATAGTCGCGCGAATCTCAAATAAAGATACTCTCATGTAAGAATATTAGGAACTTTCCAATGACTACGTAATTTATCTAAATGATTTTATTAAAAACCAGAGTAGTTATCCGTAACCACGCGAAAACGACATTGCCCCTATAAACCTCTACCATGTGGGTTAGCCCAAAATGATTAGCATAGGATCCACCCTCGATCCCTCTAAAAATTAGTAGATTACTTCACTTCTCACCAAATTCATCGACATATTTTCTTGGTCTTTCATAAACATACCTGAAATAGACCTTGAAATTGCCATGCATAAAATGCCTACGTTACCCAATTATAGATCTGTCAAACAAAACTTCATAGGATCACCCCCAATTATTATTTACAATTCAAAAACAAGGTCTCTAATAACCTCAACATTGAATTAATTATGGTCTTCGAACACCCCACATAGTTATCCAACATTCTATCAGTCCCTATAAGAAACATGAAGGTTAGAATGTGTGTTGATTACAAAGATCTAAACCGTCCTTATCCCAAATATGACTTCCCACTCTCGAACATCGACATGATTGTTGATAAGACCGCTAAGCAAACCTTGAATTCCTTCGTCAACATCTTTCTATGATGCAATCAAATCAACATGCATCTTGATCATCGGAAGAAAATATCCTTTATCACACCATGGGGAACCTACTACTACAGTGTAATGTTATTTATCCTAAAAAATAATGGAGCTGCATTTCAGTGCATTGCCACTATATTACTACATGATCTCATACAAAAATAAGTAAAGGTTTAAATCGATGACATGATCATAAAATCCAAACACGAAGAGAGGAACTATTGGAGAGAAAGTCCTATGGTCTATTGAAAATGCGTATAGATTGAACTACAAAAAAAATTACACATACATGAAATCCTACAAGGCAGAATTAGGATTTACCTTTTGAGATCTATTTGATTTGATCTCGTCTTTGCATGAATAGAATATGTGATGGCTCAATTCACCTCACAGTCTTCTACTGTATTCTTGACATGGACAGTCACGAGTAGAGGGTGGGATCCTATTTCGTGACCACCTTCTTGTCTCCTCTTTCTTTTCTACTACCTCTCTTTCTCACATGTTCGAACTTGGATCTTTTGAGTGTCCAAGAGTGACGGATAGGTTAAGAAATAATGATTCTTAGGTGCATATATATAGGCAGCAGTAGGTACCTTAAGGAGAGATAAGGATGTGTCTCCAAATGGGACTGAGAAAACCTAATCCTCCTCGAAACCTAATCTCAGTCCCTTAATTATAATTAATACCACTAAATAATTATAATTGCGACTCCACTCCTTAACTCAAAATTATATTTCGAGCTCCTCATTATTAATTACTTGATTCAACCCAGGTTAAGGTTACAAATACCCATTAATAAAATAAATTACCGATAATTTATTTGATTAACTTCTTTAAGTCCTTAAGAGACCCAACTTAACTTATTTATAGTGTCGTATTAACATAATCCAATGCAGGGTTTGACACGTACAAAACTTATAAGCATCTCAAGGGGGTATCACCAGTCTCTATACCGAGATGTGGATTCCATCCATAAAAGACTTTCACTATACATTAATCATCATTACCCACTTTATCAAGATTATTGATCCAATAATGAATCTCACCCGATAAGTCAAAGTAATGAATAATTAGTGCATGTGTCATCAATCATATCAGGATTAAGAGCCTTAAGTAAACCTAATAATCACTCGGTGTTCATTTTCTTATAAAAATTAGTGTAAAAATAATGACCTCAAATTGGTCCCGTTCAATACACACAAAGTATATTAACACAATAAGTTGAAACTATGCAGTTTCCCATAAACAAGATAGGTCTACTAAAATATTGTGTTACAGCCCTAATGATGGTGTGTCCAGTTCCATCTAAAATTTTGAACGATAAAACTTATATTCCACAAGAACTGGTGATCTGATCCTATGTGTGTAAGTCATACTATACACACCAGAACACCTAATCAATAGAATAAAAGACACCAGCAATATATAAAATACTGCAAAACATTATGTCCAGATATGATTCTCATTAAAATAGGAATAACTGATTCTATTATAACAATAAATCCATAATTAAAATTATTACATTACGCATGATTTTAGTCTACTTCTCTAACAATCTTCCTCTTAGACTTAAAGACATGTTGTAATGCATTTCACTCCCACCCCCTCTACGTGACTATCAAAAGTCTTTACTGGTAAGCTCTTTGTCAAAGGGTCTGCCAGGTTGTTCTCCGATGCCATCTTCATAACTCTAACATCAACCCACTAAAATAATTCTAGAATGAGATGGCACTTAAGCTCAATTTGTTTACCTGTCTTACAACTCCTAGGTTCCTTTGGGTTAAGAAACACACCGCTATTATTACAATAAAGTGTAATAGTCTAATGAACTAAAGGTACTACACCTAGATCCATTAACAAGTTTCTAAGCCATATTGCTTCCTTGGATGCCTCAAAGGTAGCCAGGTATTCAGTTTCCATAGTGGAATCAGCAATGAAATATTTCTTGATACTCCTCCAACTAATGGCTCCACCTCCTAGGGTAAACCCATATTCAGATGTAGTTCTGGAATTTCTATCAAATTAAAAATCTTAAACGATGTACCCAATAGGTACTAGACTCTTTGCCTGATAAACTAACATATATTTTGTGTTCTTTTCAGGTATTTAAGTATATGATTTACCATAGTCTAGTGTTCTTCTCTAGGGTTAGACTAATATCTCTTAACCATGCCAACAACAAAGCAGATATTAGGTCTAGTGCATAGCACAACATACATAAGGCTCCCAACTATCGAAGAATATGGGATGCCTTTCATCTTCTCTATCCCATCAGGTGTCTTAGGACACTGATCCTTTGAAAGATATATTCTGTGTCTGAAAGGGAGGATCCCTTTCTTGGAATCTTTCATAGCTCTGGCAAGAATTTAATCAATATAAGTTGCTTGCGATAAACCAACCATCCTATTCTTGTGATCACATATAAGATTGATCCCAAGGATGTGACTAGCTACTACTAAGTCTTTAATATCAAATTGGTTGGACAACCACACTTTAACTAAAGACAACACTCCAACAGTGTTTTCAATGAGCAGAAATGTCATCCACGTATAATACTAAAAATACCCATACGTTTTCGTTGCATTTCGGGTACACACAAGACTTATCTAGACATTGACAAAAAAAACAAAAGATTTGAATGCCTGATCAAAATAATTTTTTCAAGTTCTAGATGGTTTCTTAAGTCCATAAATCGACTTATTAAACTTACATAATTTATGCTCCTGAACTTGGGCTATAAAACCGTCTGGCCGCACCATATAGATACACTCGTCAAGATTACCATTAAGAAATGAAGTCTTGACGTCCATTTATCAAATTTCATAATCGAAATGAGCCCCAATGGATAAATGAATTTGGATGGACTTCATCATAGCTACCGGGGAAAAGGATTCCTCCTAATCGATGCCCTCTTTCTGAGTAAACCCTTTCGCAACAAGTCGTTCCTTAAGGGTATAATACCTGCACTTCTAATTGTACTTGTATGATTATCCTTTTATTTAGCGACGCTTAGTTAATGAAATTTTTACGTCGCATGTTTCCATATGAGTTATGATTTGTGTCCGTATAATTATTTTGAGTACTTTGGTTAAGTTTCACGCTACTCGAACAAGCAACAAAAACTACGTAAGCATGTGTGTTAATTGTCTTATGACGCGCGACAAAGCGAAGTTCTATCTTGCGCGAGTTATTTAGGACAATTGGTAAGTCAAAAAAATATTCTGACCATATATTTAGACGCACAAAAATATAAGGAATATTACCATGCGAAGAAAAATCGAAAAAAAAATATATTTTGTGTGAAGGTCCCGTTTCTTGCGCGTATTATTTAAGATGCCTCGGAAGGTCAAAAAAATATTGTGAATATATTTTTTGATTCAAAAAAATATAAGGAATATTACCATGTAAAGAAAAATAAAAAAAAAAGATGTTTTACGCGAAGGCCCTGTTTCTTGCGCATATTGGTTAGGATGCCTCGGAAGGTCAAAAAAATATTGTGAATATGCTTTTTGACTCACAAAAATATAAGGAATATTACCATGTGAAGAAAAAAATATGTTTTACGTGAAGGTCACGTTTCGTTCGCGTATTTTTTAGGTCGCCTTGGAAGGTCAAAAAAATATTATGAATATGTTTTTTTACCCGCAAAAATATAAGGAATATTACTATGAAGAGAAAATCAGAAAAAATACTTTTGTACGGTGGTCTCGATTTTGCGTGCCATATATAGGACAATCCCGGAGGCCAAACGACTGTTGTAAATATGATTCTTCACTCAAAAAAATGCTAGGAATGTGATTCTTAAGTTAAAACTTTCAAATAAAAAAAAATTAGAGAGAGAAAGTGACATTGGGGGTCTTTTTAGCATCACAATGTGCGTCTTTTTCAGTTAGGTTCAACTAGGATACTTGGTGGTTGGGTGTGGTCTTTCTCCAACTCTGAAAATCGGACCTTGGGACAAGCTTTACATATTTTAGGACATACAAACCTCTATGTTGTGAGTCAAGAGTAGAATAGTTCTTAAAATGATTTTTAAGAGAGAGGAGGAGAGGAAGACTTGGGTTTTAAGAAGTCAACTACTTACATTTTTTCCTCTCAAATCTCTCAAGTTCTAGCAAGTGTAAACACCCTATAAATTAGTAGCTCCACTCCCTTTCATTTTCCCCCCACCCAAACATCACTTGAAAGGCCTCAAAACTCCATTAAAGTCCCTACCAAAGTTAGGACAGCAAGTGGAGGTTCTTGCAAATGGTATTTGGAAAGAAGGCTTGTTTGGGAGATTTTGGGTGGAACTTTGGAGGGTTTGTCTTCATCTTCTTCACATATACACTCACTCTCCTTCATTGAATTAGGTTTTTATCCACTCTAAACTCCGTTTTTTAAATGAAAATTTGTGTGTAGTTGTTTTTAAATCCATGCTAGATAAGTGGTGCGACACCCGGCCTAATTAAATACCAGGTGATCAGTCCTTTATTAAATTAAGATAGAATATTCGGTTGGTTCAGAATATGCATCACTGTCGAAAACTTTATTATTAACACTAACCACCTAATATTTAAAAAGGTTGATGTCAAAATGATATCTTTCAATAACATTAAATCAAATTAACCATTTATTACTCATACAACATTCAAACAAATCTCATATGAAATAAAAATTTCTAAAGCAATAAATGAGACTAGAGAAAACACTTACAGCCAAAATCCCAAATACAATAATCCAACAAAATAAACCATCAACTGAAAGGAGTAGATAAATAGCTCCACCAATCTCTGACTGTCTGAAAAGTAAAAAGGGGCGACGTGCCCTAACTGAAATAGCTAACTCAAAATGGAGGAATGAGAATCATAGAGCGTTTACTACCAAGTCCTATAACTTTCACAACAGCCACATCTCGTCAAATGAGTGGAACTCCTATCCTTGGTGTCCCGGTGGTTGGGTACTTAAAATGATTTGACAAAGAAAAGAGATTTTCAATAAACGGGTCAGAGCCCGAGTTGAAAATAGTTTAAAAATCAGCAAGTGCTTAAATGAAAACAATAACACATATAGTGTACATGTTAGATCCTCGTACTCTCACTTGAGATACTAACCTCTCATCTAATGTGCACACATAACGCATATATTTAACCCATCCTAGTTATCCTACCCACCTAGCTAGTTCGAAGATAACTATTATCACATCAACAATCTCATGCTTTTACCCGTATTATCACGTGTTTAAGGATAGTTATTCATATATATAATCGTTATTCTCATAGGTATTTCTTTTTCTCACAAACAATATTTTAAAGGATCATTATTTCCACATCTACTAAACACTCACAATAGAAAAAGTAACAGGTATACATATATTTATCTCTCTCTCTCTCTCTCTCTCTCTCTCTCTCTCTCTCTCTCTGTATATATATATATATATATATATATATATATATATATATATATATATATATATATATATATATATATATATATAAGCACCCCTGGGTTAAGGCCCCCTTGGTGCAATGCATACTTTGCTATCATGTCCCATTGGATTGATCATTGCATGAAGGATGGTAGGTTCAATCTCTCGCGACCCATTAAAACAAACACACATATTGGAGGTGAACATAGTTCCAAGCCCATGGAATACACACATATCTGCGCACCCATATGACCGTCAACACTATCGTTCTCACTGATAGCCCGTACCAAGGTTCTATGTTCTAGTGATACGAATAAAAATCCCCCCGAAGGCTCCTCATTATATGATCGTCCACAACGCGCAACCTCCCCCCCTCCCCCCCCCCCCCCCCCCCCCCCCGCGCCCCCGATAGCAAGCAATATAGGTATGTCATACACGCAATAATTCAATCAATAGTTACATACATACAACCCATAATAATCATTAGGTATTCACACATCCCAGGTCACCGAATTTATACGTAGTATTATTATCTCTAATACTCACGTTATTCTATTCGTACGATTAATCCATCTATCGTATATATTTCATAAGGCCCTCTTATTCCAACCTATTTTCCTTTGTAGCTACACAATCATCTTACCACTAGTCCATGTGATGTTGTCACTCACGAATAGCGTAGGTCATTTTCACTCAATTGAATTAACCTATAAGATTTTAACTTGTCCAGGAAAAAATTAAAATTTCTAAAATCTCGTTAAAACTGGAGAGAATCTCGTTCGAACGAATTAAGGACTGAATTCCCGTTGGAATTCTTGTTCGAACCAGGTCGTTCGAAAAAAACTTCGCACGAATTGTACTCTGAATTCTCGTTAGATGGATTGTTGTAATTCTCATTCGAATGAGGTCGTTCGAACGAGAAAACCGCAGTTCGTCCCTATCAGTTCTAATCCTGCATTTTTCCATCTTTTCATCATCCAAATTTCTCAAACTCTCATTATAACTCAAATCCAACGATTTAAAACTATACCCGGTAGTAATAGGATGATTCCCAACATATTTTTAACATCAAATCCTTAAAATTAGAATCTGAATTCAGATTTATTCCTCAAATCATCAAAAAGCCCTAATTTCACATAATCACCATTAATCACAACTAAAAATAGATTTAAATTCGTGATTTCAACATATAAAATTCACATTTCTAATCCCTAAGTTATTATGATTCATTTACATGAAAAACCTATACCATAATCGTAGATTTAAAGCCCAATTTCAGTCCTAATTCCATAATAGCATGAATAAACCACCAACTAAATTAACATGGACATTTTATTCTCCAAAATTTAGCAAGATAAACACTTAACTTTTCACGAAGGTCTGAATCGTCAAATGAAACTGGTATAGATACATTCTCTTATTCCCGATCTACACGATGGTGATGTTTTTGGTGGAAGGTGACTGGGTTGGGCCTTAGAACTCCTTGGAACCTCTTCTCCTTCTTCCTCTTAGACTCTCTTTATTTTAGCATAATATAACTCTATATGCTACTATGTAAGGGACGATATATTTATCTATTTTTTTTCCATTAATTAGTCTCAAATTTTAGAAGACAAAAATACCCCTCCGGGTGTCGGGTTGGCCTAAAGTTGTCCCGGACTCCAAACTAAACACCTGAGTACGCTTTTTTTACTATCTCGACCCTTCCGGACACGTTAGCATACTCAAAACAGCCATCCAAATGACCAAAAATGAAATTACCCTTTTAAGTCCGCATTTAAGTCCTAACACGACTCACACACACGTCCCAACTAAGTGTACTATAACTGCCATATTTTTCACTCCGATAACTTTAATACTTTCATATTCATATATTACTTTACTCACTAAGAAATATTCAACATAATTATGACCAATAAATACTAACTCTCATCACGCTAGTAATTATCTACTTAAATTCGGATTAATTATAAATAAATTCTCAATTAAATTATTTAATCCCATAATTAAAATAGAATCTCTAAAAAATACGGGGTATTACATACTCTCCCCCAATAACGAAATTTCATTTTGAAATTCAGAAAAACGTAAATATAACGATATATCTGGTAGGAATAACTTTGGATATTTGTCGTGCATCTCATCCTCACGCTCCCAAGTAGACTCCTCAACATTATGATGTCGCCACTAAACATGCACTAGCGGCACTACCTTTGACCTCAATTTCCTCTTGCTACGTTCTAGGATAGCAATTGGCCCCTCCTCGTAGGAACTGTCGGGTTGTAGGTCAATCTCCTATAAAGCAATATGAGTGTGGATCATGTCATCTCGAAGATATCTCATTAGCGAAGAAATATGGAACACGTCATGAATCCTATGCAAGTGCTCTAGTAATCCAAGTCTGTAAGCTATTGTCCCAATTCCCTCAATAATAGGGAATGTCCCTATATACCTCGACACCAACTTCCCTTTCTTCCCAAACCACATTACCCCCTTCATATGGGATACTAGTAGCAACATATGGTCCCCCACATTAAACTCCCTGAAGAACCTCTTGTCATCAGCGTAGATCTCCTGTCTATACTAGGAAACCTGAATATAGCTTCGAATCATCTCTATCCTGGCTGAGGTATCCTAAATTACCTATGGCCCAAGTAGATTGCTATCCCCCACCTCTAGCCAACACGCTGGAGATCAGAGTGTACTTCCCCGTAGTATAATCGGTCCAGACTGGTATAAAATGAGCTACCTTGGTCAGCCGATCCACAATCACCCATATGGAATTGCGGCCCCTCTGTGATGTAGGTAGCCCTGTGATGAAATCCATGGAAATGCTCTCCCATTTCCACATAGGGATCTTTAGCAGCTGTAACATCCCTGGCGGTCTCTAGTGGTCCACTTTTACCATCTGACAAGTGACACATTTTGAAACAAACTCGGTGATGTACTTCTTCATTCCACTCCACCAATACTATCGCCACATATCCTGGCATATGTTATCCCCTCAGGGATGTACTTTAAATCCTGATCGATGCAACTCTTCCATCACTGACAGTTATAGCTCCTCCCCCTCTGTAACTACTAGTCTGTCATTAAAGCGTAAGCCCCTACCGGAGCTCATAGAATATGACTATGCCCCCTTGACTAGAAGCTGAACAATCCGATCCTGACAGAACGAGTCTACAGCCTGAGCCTGTATCACCTTAGTAACGATCTCGGGGTAACTATCACCACTGACATGAATAAATGGGCAACCGCATCCTGATGTCCCAATTCCTTCCATTTCATCTTCCATACCTTGGCCACCTCACCTGTTGGCCTATAACTTAACGCGTCTGCTACCATGTTAGCTTTCCCCAGGTGATAATGGATGTCAAACTGATAGTCCTTCACAAATTCAAGCCACCCCCACTGACGCATATTCAGTTGCCGCTGTGTGAATAGGTACTGGAGTGACTTGTGATCTGTGAATAGGCAAAATTTCTCCCCTAATAGATAATGTCTCCATAATCGAAGTGCAAACACGACTGTCGCTAACTCCAAGTCATGGGTGGGGTCACTCCTCTAGTGAGGCTTAAGCTTATGGAAAGCATAATATATTTACCTATCCTCATGCTGAAGCATGCCCCTAAGTCCTAGTATGAACGTATCAATATAAACCAGGTATTCCACCCCCGATCTAGGCAGTGCTAGTACTGGTGCTGAAGTCAGCTTGTCCTTCATCTCATTGAACGCCAATTGGCAGGCATCATACCATATATATTGCACCCAATTGCGAGTCAAATTTGTCATCAAATGCGCTATCTACGAGAATCCTTGAATAACCCGCCTGTAGTATCCTGTCATCCCTAAGAAACTACATATCTCTGTCGGCGTCATGGGCTACCCCCACTCCCTTACCGCTGACACCTTCCCCGGATCTACGGATATCCCCTATTTAGAAACAATGTCCCCCAAAAACTAAACTTCTCTCAACCAGAACCCATACTTCTCATATTTCGCATACAACTCATGCTCATGGAGTGTCTGCAAAATCGGCCCCAAATGCTCGGCATACTCCTCCTCAATCTGGGAATAAATTAAGATGTCATCCACGAAGATTATGACAAACTAATCTGAGAACTCTCTGAACACCCTGTTCATCAAATGCGTGAATACATCCCGTGCATTGGTTAGCCTATATGGCATAACCCTAAAATCATAGGATCTATATCGCGTCAAGAAGGCTGTCTTAGATATGCCCCCCTCCCTAATGTATAACTGATGGTATCCCGATATCAAGTCTATCTTTGAAAAGTAGGTAAAACCCCACAAATGGTCGAATAGGAAATCAATTTGGGGCAACGGATACTTATTCTGTATAGTGACCTTATTCAACTCTTGATAGTCAATAGACAATCGTAGTGACCCATCTCTCTTCTTCACGAATAGTACGGGAGAGCCCCAAGGAGAGGTACTCCTACGGATGAAGCCCTGTCCCCATAACTGCTTAATCTGATCCTGTAACTCCCTCGTCTCCATCAGATCCATATGATAAGGTGTGCGGGATATCGTCTGAGTGAACAGAGTCAAGCTTATCACAAATTTTATCTCTATCCTAGGCGATAGCTCTGGTATGTCCTGAAATACATCAGTGAACTCATGAGCAATTGGAATCGAATCAGGTGGAATCACCACCTCCTTAGAGGTATCCTCCTCTATATAATATAAATGGGTGAACTAAACTCCCTCAGGACGAGGCATCGTCACCAAAAATATCTACTTACCCGATATTACGAACACAATTCTATGACTATAACAGTCAATCATCGCCCTATACAAAACTAGCCAATCCATCTCGATAAAAGCATCATACTCGTGCATTTATAAGGCAAGCATGTCGACCGGTAAGATTAATCTCCTAATTTCTATGCCCACTCCCCGATATATAAAGAATATCAATGACCCATAGCCTAATAGTGAGTCTACACTAATAACGGTACTTTCTGCCATTTCTAATAACCCAGTGGCGCATGCTAAACTAGTGGCAATGAAACTATGTGAAGCCCCTATGTCAAATAAGATCCACCCCAAAGTCCCCTGAATAGATAACGTACCCTCAACCGCGAGTGGAGCCTGAGGAAATGCGACCTGGTGGACGTTGTAAACTTGCCCATACTGTAGCGGTCCCTACTGGATCAGAGCTACTTAAATGGTTAGCAAAGATGGTACCAACTGTGGTGCTGGGAGGGCGGCTGGAAATATCAATCATTGGGTCTCCTGACGACCACCCTACTGTTGTTGCGGGGCTCTTCCCTTCTGAGAACAATCCTGACATTTGTGGCCAGTGTTTCCATAACCAAAGAACCTCCCTGGAAAGTGTCCTATACTAACTATATTATATTAACTATATCCCTAGTGCCCAAGACCTTTCTCAATTTTTGACATTTTCCCAGTTTCATGCGTGGGACGTCTCACAAAGCGAAATCCAGACAAGGAACCCTCCCTTTACACTACTACCTCGCACCGTCGGTCATCAAGATATAATGGACTAAGGGACCCAATCAGGACTGTTAAAAATCTTAACTCGTAACCCTACTAACGCGTTTCTACTTCTATATCCTACCGTTACAGCAAAATGAAAAAGCTAACTAATCGGGTGCCTACTTTCTGCAAAGTGTTGCGAAACATTCTCCCAAATATAAATATATACATCTTTTTAATTTGCCTTCTAATCATGGCCTGGTTATAAGCCTCAATCTGACTTCCTTATCTTTGTCTCGCCCACATCTATCAGGTGAGAGAACTATTTTCAGTGCTTCTGCACCGCATATTAACTTTTTATTAGCCCTTTCATCAATCACGTGACTCTCGGCTAATTTCACCAAAACCCACATCCTAGCATAAAGTAACATCTCTCCACCCCCAACGTCGTTAAGGTTCATACGTAGAGTGTCTCGCAAGAGAAATCCAAACAAGGAGCCCCTCTGATACACTACTACTTAACTTAGTTGGTCGTGGAGATATCGTAGCATAAAACAAGTAAAATAACAATTCATACATACATTAAACCCTCTCTATAAACTCTTAACCCATATCCAGGAGAGATATTATAGAATAACTAGTTCCACTCTGGAACCGAAGATATGGTAGTCTCACAATCATGAGCCTGCTATATCTCAAATCAGAATATTTTATACTCGTATAGCACAAACACCGAGTAGCATAATCCAAACAAAATTTTAAAATATCATCATCCATTCACAATGAATTACAGAAAATAGAACCTCTCCACCTAGGAAAACATATAGATATAACCTCTATATTAATATCAATACTACCACAAAGCTCAAATTACACACCCGAGTCTAGGGTTAATAAAATAATGAGGCTCAACCTTGCCCCACAAAACATACTTCCCTTATTCGAGATGAAACTCACAACAACATTCTTGTCAATTACCATGGATGCTCTAAAGAGTTCCCAGATACAATACCCTTGTTCTATCTGTACCAAAAACTACTCCAATCAATGCCCCATCTAGGCTCCCTATTTTTGTCCTTTAACTCCTACCAGACAACACCAAAGTGTGTGGTTCTACTTTCCCCATCACCATCATTCCCCATCCCTGGACACCCTGACCATGTTAAAGTTTTCAGTACCTCAGGCTCCATAGCCTCGATCCTAACAATCACCCTCGTAGTTTCCTTAACTCCTTCAGCAAAGGAAAACACGCTACCGGCCTCAACTGCCTTATTTCCATGAATCTCCTTGGGTGGAAGTCCACCAATAAGGTTTCACTAACACGACTTCTCAATAATTATTAATAACATTTACTAGTGAGCCTATCATTTCATTGAAAGACTCTTTCTTCCTTGTACCTACCTTATTTTGGTGTAAGGTTTCCTTTACCATATATCTCTTCCTTTACTGTTGACCTCTGACCGATCCTCTTGGGAATACATGAAAAGATGCATTCTCTACATTTCTGATATATCAAAGGAACTCGCTGTCAAAACCATCCATAAGGTTCCTTTATGAGCTAAACCTCATGTTACTTCCAATATAAGGACTACTATTCCTACTATTTCAACATTTCTCCAATCGGTGGAAAACATTTCCTCAAATTTTCACGTCTGGGTATTCCTATACCCCTCTATAAACCAATGCTTCTAAGGCCAATACTTCCACCGAATGAAGTTACACTGCCTTCGCATGACTTAACTTCAACGTATGGTCCTTATCAAGGGCGTTTCAAATATTTTCCCAATTCAACTTCACTGAGTAATCTAAGTTTAGTACCACTCTCTTCTTGTAGCGGTACTTAGGAAATTATAGCTACTATATCCTTGTAGCAATTGTAGCAATCTAAGAAAATGCCACGAAGGGAGTGACCTCTAATATGATACTCATCCCCGATTTCAATTTATAGTTTTGACTAAGCCCCATCTCTTGGCGCCCTCATAACGGCCTTCCATGGTTGCCTTCTCTAATCAGCACACGAATCTTGAGAGATCGAGCAAAAGATTTACTAACATCTTGAATTACGGCAGGAGATCGATATCTCACGAGAGAAATCAATAATCTTAATCCTAAGGCCCTACATCAAATCAAAAGCAACACTGAAGGCATCGTACATCTGCACAGGTTCCTAAAGACACTAGAACTTGATGCTCTGATACCATCTATGATAACCCGCTAATTAAAATAAGAGGTGGCCAACCCGATACTCCAATAAATACAGGGATCATAGACGGTCCATTCTTATCATCACTGTCGTTAAAATATTAATACGAGATAACTACCCATTATTTTAGAAAACGGAGTGTCAAAATTTAATTTATAAGTTTAAAGAAAATTATTTAGACAAATCCATTTGAAAAGAAGGTGGATATCAAAAATAAACAAACAACAATATAATGAACATACACAACATAGTAACCGAATAAGTTGTCGGTTAACAGACCAATACAAGCAGGTTACACCGAGTATTGCAATTAAATATCACATTATATTAAACAAGTACAAAACTTGGGTAACACACCCAAATGTGTAGACTAATCATAACTAGAGTACAAAAGATAGAAGCATCTATAATAAATATCCTACAACATCCGTAATATGTTATAGCTCCCGGACAACTGTGATGGAGAGGTCAATACGGGTGCCCTTGCGGTGGAGCACCTGTGCGAATATAGAATTCATGCAAAACAAAGAGATATAGACGGGTCAGGGCCCGATTTGATATGATCACCATGTGAATAAAATGCATGACAATTATGAATACTATATCATCATCATAAACTTATATCGCTCTCATAAATAATGATAAGAATTCTCATCTCTGCATCTAAAATCCCAGCCTAGCTCAATATCAATGACAATACTCAATGTTCATTTACACATGAGAGAAATATCTAAGTTTCACGTAATTAGATTTCATTTAAGTTTTTCACAACTTAAATGCACGGATTGTTTTTCTCTTTAGGAAACATATTTAAAGCAATTTATTTCACAAAATGCTTTACCAATTCAGTTTTACACCATTTAACTTCATAGTTCCCTTTTCTCTCTAGGTAACATATTCAAAGCCGTTTATCTCACAAAATGATTTATCATCATTACAAGTTCCATTTTATTAAGAATAGTTATAATCACATCATATAACGATTCTAAGAACATCCTTCCGTGTACCCTCACTTTATTAAGAATAGTTATAATGACATCATATAACGATTGTCAGATAACCGGGATGCCCACACACCCTATAAACGGTGCATGCTAGCGTAAGCATCACATACATTACACACCTAACACCCAATTCTTTATTTTCTCTAGTGCTTGCAACGTGATCACAACACTTGAAAAGTCTCAATCATTCTAGAAATCAAAATTTTTAATTCCTACTTATCATCGTTCCACCCCTCAACTCGTGGGGATAACTTTCAATGCTTCTTACCACATAATCGGCTCCACTGGACTTAAATCATGATTCAACTTCCAACTTACATATGTAATTACTTGATCCCATTTCGACCGGGGTACCGAACTCATGGAATAGTGACCAAACGTCTCCCTATTTTTAACCTTACGCTAAGTTTCATGCGTGGGATATCTCGCAAAGAGAAATCCAAACAAGGAACCCCCCGATACACTACTACCTAGAATTATCGATTATCGAAATCCGTTAGGTCCTCCGTCCATAGCAAGTACCCCTTTATTCCGTCTCTTAACGGAAAAGTTACAATTCCTCCCGAAATTACGCTTAACAAAGAACGTTTCACCAATTTCACTATCGTTCAGTATTGGTTGGTGGTAATTGCATTCTATAAAACCTCGAATACATACTACCGTAATTCTCGAAATTCCTTTCCCTAATAATAGGGGCATAACTCTTAACTCCCACATCTCTAGAGGATAGATATAACAATGCACTCTTCCTATTACCAAGTCCTGAGTGCTCAACATAATATTGAATTAAATCTTTTCACTCAATGGTAAACCCGATACATATTAAATCATAATGATAAAGTCTATACATACATTGGCATCGAATATCTCGAGCCCACTATCCCCTCTGAAGTCTCTAGGATAGATAATATAAGTGTGAGTCCGACCTTCTTTCAGGTGAAGCCTCGCCAGAACAAAATAAAACAAGTTGCACTAATGCAACCACTCCGATAGCCTTTCAATAAATGCCCACTATCGTACTAAGCATTTCTATAATGTTTTATCAAAGATAATATCATAGTCGCATATCTTATCACTACAACGAGTAACCTCAATAAAGTACAAAACACTGTTAATATACTTATTCATCCTCCACGGATAGCACTAAAGAAAAATCCCACTACACTAGGGAAAATATTCACATAATAATAACGTTTATAATTATATGCATTAAACTCGTCTCACATGTTAATCTAGCAATGATCAAAATATAGTGACTCGTTCGTGCCATATAAACACGCCTCATCCTCTAAGGATACAACTTATACTTCCACCTTGGCAATCGTCTTGACTGCACAAATGGTTTCCGGACGTAACACGTCTACTCAAACCAAACATAACTACTTTAATCATTGTCCTTTACTAGGCACCGTATTCCTGTCCCTTTACTAACTTCGGAACATATTATCGCGAGCGATCTCACTCCCCATAAAAATACTTCAACACATAATCCACTTATTACCTGTCCTACTAACCATGTTAGGATTGTCCTTCTCTCGGACTTTAGTAGACTCGATTCCTGTTGGCTACCCCGATTATACCCTTAGCCTTTTAGGATCTAAGGAACATGTCATTGTCTATAACAGTCCTTACTAAATTTACCATTTCTTGGTAAAAATTTAACTATCCAAATCATTTAAATGGGTCCCCTGATGTGTATCCACACCCTTTTGTGGTGCTATACCACCACCGTTATGTTCAGTCTTATTCTCGACTAAATTCTTCGATTCTTTTAGCTTCCTACACAAAGGAGCATTAACATCTTTATTGACAAAATACGACATTGTCAACCTCTGAATCGGCCGTCCATCAGAATTTCCTCTTTGAGTGTTATCAATTATTATTACGAGTCGATCTCCCACTTAGAGTCGTTTCCTCCACTTGTATCTACGTCTCCCGATACAAAATTCGCAAACGGTTAAGATTCATATTCACCAATGGACTCCTGTCACATCCTCCTGTGATGAATTCAGGACAACATTCACTTCTAATCCTAAATAGCTGAGGAAGGAACATACGGTCAACACTGTGCCTAAAGTTCTCCTATGGGCATAGCATTCCACTTTCTAAAAGTAGTGATTGACTCCCATCATTATAACTTTGTTCCGACAACCAAGAAAATTTTCTCTAAATTTTCATTTTCCGTTAGCCACACTCCGTCCTATATCTAAACCTTTGGATACTTTACCTCCTTTGGTAAACACACATAATTCCCGCATTTCTAGAATTTCTCACTAGCAGTTCTCTACACGTTTTGTAATGCGTTGGGTGAGTTTACTCTCTCACCTCATTTGACTATAGAAGCATTTGGAAATCATGGTTGCGCCTTAGTCACCTTTCTAGTCTTGGCTTCTAGTGCCATAATGGAGGTGACCTCGACTACGGTCATCATCCTCGGATATATTTTACAACCTCAACTGAGACCTGCCTCCTGATGTCCGCTTAACGGTCCTCTTTTGACATCCATCATCGCTCGACACATGCACACATCCGAACGAAATTAGAATTCACTAATGTATATACGTCATGGCAGGAGGACGAAATCTCATCAAAGAAATCGACAATCCTAAACATAGGGTTCTATATCAAACAAAGCAACGCTGAAAGCATAGTAAGCCGCACAGATCCTAAAGAACACTAGAACCTGATGCTATGATACCACCTCTGACACCCCGCCTAATTAAATACCGGGCGATCACTCCTTTATTAAATTCAAATCAAGGTGAACAGTTGGTTTATTCTTAGCATCACTATCGCAAAAATAACTTTTCCAATTAAACACCCTAAATAATTAAGCTAAGTGTCAAAACCATTCAAAACCTTATTTCCATTTTATTTAATCCAATTATAAAACCTTAAACCATTCACATTTTAAGAGTCACACGTTAAATATAAGAATAAAAATGAACATTCAAGAGTTTAACCATCAATAATAAATCCCAACATTAAAACACTAAAGGAAAACATCCAGACAGTAATAAATTCCGAAATAAAGATACTGAAAGTAAAAGAATTACAATCTCTAACAATACCAACAAAATAATGGAAAAGGGCTACACATGCCCCACTGAGTAAAACTGAACTACAAGTGGAGTCAACAATGAAGTCGTCTAAGCAATGGCCTGCAACACCCACAAAAGCTACAGCGTGTTTCATTCCAAGAATCCTAAGCATGACGTCCCTGTGGCTGGGCACCTGTAGTACATATATATACACACAAGAGAGAAGAAATAACAACAAACGGGTCAGAGCCCGAATGTAAAACAGTTTTAAAAATAGTTTAGCAAGTATTTAAAATGCTTACCGGCTAATGCAACAGTCATATTAGTATGCGACACTCTCTTGAGAATTCTCACCTCTCATCTAGTGTGCACGTCTACCGTACTAATGAATCCCATACATCTCTCTAACTTATTCTCCATAAATTTTAACACGTGAAATTAAGGTTATGGTATTCACTTTAGAAAAATCTATCTCTTCAAGATTTCTTACGTTATTTAGAATAATTTCGTATTGTTATAATGTTTCGAATACTTATAGTGAAACTGAAGAATTTATACATTACTTAACTACTATTTCGCTTAGTAGAAAGTTCTCATATAGATATACGTATATATATTAGTCCCACATATAATATATATACAAACAGCACAACACATAAAATCTATGGTGCAAAGTTTCCATAAATAAGTATATATATACAAATCACTCATATAATACATATATACTAATGTCACCCCACATAAAAACTATGGTGCTGGCATACTCTGCTATCAAGTCCATCTATCACACATACTTAGGGAAATTCTAGTTAGGTATCAATCTCGAACTGCATTAACACAAACACAAACAAATGGAGGCGAAGCATAGCTCCCGGTCCTAAGAGGTCAGCACATACCCATGCGTCTCTTAAGCCCGTCTGAACTATCAATCAGATAGCCTGTACTAGGGAAATACTATGTTCTAGGGTACAAGTCAATATCCCCCATAAAGGCTCATCGAGATAAGACTGTCCCAGCGCGGAAACCCCCATGATAGCAAGTAGCCCGAGTACAATTTTTACACAGAAATAGTATATGCACAATCACACCCTCATATATAAATATGTATTCACATCCACATTATTAGATTAGGTACTCTCACGACCCATAATTATCATTATCCGTTATTACACATTTTACTCAATTATCTCGTATAACGGACTCATTCCTTTTATTCTCGTAATTAAGTTATTCTAAACCCACTTCTCATCTCTCGAAGTATTCTCTTTACCTAAGTACAATTTCAGTAGGCCCTCACTCGCCTTCTAATCCAACTTATTAGACATTTCGATTATTTAATCAACGCACGTATGATCTCTTAAGTATGAATGTCTCCCCATTTACCCTTTATTTCCCTTCACATTAAAGTTCCACTTAACGGGGTCTATCTTGACCCTACTGGTCCTTTTTATGTCCCATTATGTTCTAGCGACCCTAATCAAGGTTTACTATGCATAAAATCGGATTAAGCTAACACGAGAAAAAATGTAGTTTTCCAGGAGAGGTCGATCGATCGATGAAAGGGGGTCGATAGATCGATCTATCGATCGATCGATGCTCTGGGCTCGATCAATCGATCAAGCAGTTATGCAGATTCTGCAGAAAACCCAGTTACGGGATTCTCACCCCAAACTCCTCCAAATCATCATGTTATAGTCCCAAACTCTCACAAACTTATACCACAAACGTCCTAAACCCAAATGGACAATATTTAACGTAAAGCATGCGAGTTTTCATCAAGATTCATGAATTAAAAGTGCCCAAATTTATACAATTCTCATGAACCCTAAAAAATTTCTTTAACTTAGTTCAAATCATTCTTTCTCCAGAAATTCTACTTCTAATTCATCATAAATCCGTGGTTAAACCTCTACATATGAAGTGGATTTCCAGGAATATGATCTCTACCTCTACAACATGAAATTCTTGTCTCCAATTAACGTTTTCTTTCAGGAACATTAATTCTAATCAACCCTAGACTAATATAAAAGTGCATTAACTTGATAAAAGCAAGATAAATACTTGCCTGAAATTTTAGAGTTCTGATTTGTGGACAAATTTGGTGTGGTTGTGATCCCCTTCGCGCGATCTACGATTTGGCGGCGACGGCAGTGCAACCGGAGGAGTTCTTGGCCTAGAACTCCTTGGAAAGCTCCTCCCCTTCCTCTCCAATGGCCGTCATTAGTTTGAGATTGTGTTAAACCTAGAAGATAACACTTTCCATATGAGATAACCCTTGCAAATTCGTGGGTTTAATTACCCATAATTACGAAATGTCCAAAATACCCTCCAGGGGTACTAAATAGACCTAAAAACTCCCCGAGACCCAAACTAACCCCCCGGATATACTTTTCGGACTATCTCAACCCTTCCGGAGACTTTGGCGCGCTAAAAACAACCATACGAGCAACTTATAATTTATTCACTTTTATTAATCAACATTTAGCCCCGACACGACACGGGCGCGTTCCGACTTAAATTTCCATAATTGCCATTTTATTCACACGTGACAATTTTATAAAATAAATCTCATATATTACTATACTCATCCAGTAACATTCAAAAAATAACAAATTTCTAATAATTACTAACTCTCGTCACGCCAGTAAATATTTTAAAATAACATTCCGGATTAAAATTAAATTAATTTATCTCAATTAAATTTAATAAATCCCTAAATTTAAAAGCCATAAAAAATACGGGGTATTACATATACCTTCTACAGTGAGTCATAACCACACCCGGAATTACCTCACTTCGAATAATAATCACACAATATATAATAACCGGTCCTATGGCCTAGGTCTATATTCACCCACCATTCACTAGCCAGGGGACTTCACCTCATGCGCGTAACTTCCCTTATGATAGTGATTTAGAGAGGTGTGTATAAACAAATTATCATTTACAAGGTTTTTTTCCCATTTAAAACATTCACTTTTTACATTCTCAAAATCATTTATACTTAACAATTAAGTGCCAATATAAAATATGCATTTCTTATTCATGAAGTGATATTTTATTAATGATATAGGCCACGAAGTACAATTATCCTCACACTAGTCTCCAAGAGTTTAAAGTAATACCATAAGCCATCAATGGTAATTTTTCGTCAATACTAGTCTCCCAAAAATCCCCAACCATATCACTTAACTCTCCCTTAGTCCAAAGATAGCTCACTAACTGGAACGACACTAACGCCTATTAAATAGCCACCGAATTAAGCCAACTTTACCCCCACACTAATCTAAGGTATTAATCTCCCTTATATAAACCTGTAACACTCTTTATTACTTCCCAAGAGAAGGTTACTAAGCCTTAAACCTAAAAGAAAAGGACTAGAAATTATGTTGGAAAAATATCCTAAAATAGCTGAAATTTCGAATCGATTCGCCCTGCCCGAATCGATTCGGTCTTGAAAGAGAATCGATTCGGATAGGACGAATCGATTCGGTCAAGAGGACCCAACATTCTGCATATCTACGAATCGATTTGGATAGTCCAAATCGATTCGCCCAACACAAACCTGTTGCCTACCCTTTTAGCAAATCGATTCGCTAGGGGAGAATCAATTCACCTGGGCCAAAATGCCCAGTTTCGACTATGGAGTTTAATAACCCTAATTTCTCAAAATCATTTATCTTCTATCCATTCTCAACATTATCAACCAAAAATTCACCCACTTCATTTCTACACAACAACTGACTAATAATTCCAACTCAAATCAAATTTAATTCCAAGATTAAGGGTTTAAATATTAAAATCATCAAAACCCCATTAATGGTTAAAAATCCAAAAACATAACTATATGCAATTTATCCACATTAAATCGTACACTAGCAAGATTGAAACTTGCCTCAAGTTTGTAGTCTCGGATTCTCTTCCCCTAGCAACGATTTCCAGCTCCAAATCTCCAACTCTCTCTTCTCTCCATTTTCTCCGAAGCTCTCTCTCTCTAAGTATAAAACGTATAAATGAGAAATAAGAGGGTTGGAAGACTAAATCGGGCACTTAACATTAATTTCCCTCTTTAAATGTTAATACACCATTAAAATGACTCATAACTACATAATTGAGTCGTAACCTGTCAAAAGTGCCCGGAACTCAAAAATACAATATGGAACTTATTTTGACTATCTCAACTATTTCAGGACTAACCGCACCCTCAAAATTGGCTTTCGGAATATCATAAAATATTTTATGTTCCGACGTTATATTAATTCATTAATCATAATCCAATTGAAATATATGCCATAACCGTCGCTTAAATCACAACGACGCAATAAAACATAACATGATGCTATTTACCTTCTCTCAATGGTAAATATGTAAAACTCTGTAAATATTATCTCTCAAATCACTTAAAATAATATTTACTCCAATTTCCAAAATTTTATATAATTATCTCACATGGAAAAATTATACAAAATCAATTACTCGAAAGTAAGGGTTGTTACAAAACTTTTCTCATCTCATAAAAGAGATGTTTCCACGGAGGAGTCCATTCATTTGAAGAGTTACAGTACGCAAAGGTGGAAAGGCCATCGTTTGTGTTTGATGGTAGCTGAGCCCCATGGGTGGATTCCGAGACATAGGTGGACTCCGGAGTTATCTACTAGGCAGAGGTTGACGAACGAAGGAGCGGCAAGGCTTGAGGGAGTCGAGTCATTATTGTAAGTCTTCTTATCATGTATTTGTAAACTTACCATACTTAGTGGATTTGTAGGTTAGGTCGGTCGAGATTTTTCCCAATGTGGATTTTCCTCGTACATCGCGCCTTGTGTGTGTGTAGTTATTTTTATTTTGCAACATCTCACTTAGATGAATTATAGGTTAATCAAGATAAAAATTATTTAATCACATCTTTGGTGTAATTTTGGTGCTAATTTTTGTTTGGGTACTTTTAGTTTAATTTAATTCAAGTTGGCACAATTAATTTGGCAAAATACATGCTTAAGTTTGTTTGGCATAATTTTAACTTCAACTGAATTAATATTGTTTAATTGAGATTAAAAGCAGAAGATTCAAAAATTAATTTAATTGAATTTGTTTGTTTTGTGTTGTTTGACTTAATTTTAATTTTGAAGAATTTAAAATTTGTGGACTTTAATTGCTAAATCAAAAGGAAATTTTAATTTAGAATATATTGTGGACCATCTTTACTTGGTAATTTAAAATTGGGGTATCATAGCATATGCTCTAAGATTTCACAGTTTAAATACCGACTACCACAATAATTTGCATTCCTCATTGGATGGCCTACCTATTCTTGAAAATCTACAAATCGTTGATGGATACCATGGGATTTTCTCTTAGAAAATTCCCTCTCCCACTTTGTAATTTAAAAAACTTTTGTGAGGGTTAAAAAAATATGTCCAATTCTTAATTAAGTTGAAAAATCTAGGAAATTTGATATATTTCCAAAAATACCAAGATATCCCTATTTTAATATACCAAGCAAATTTGTGACAAATAAAAAATTTCAAATACCCTTGATCGTTAAAAAATGAATACTCATTTTTTTATTCTCTAGCCATACATATTGATTTCCATAAATAATTATGAATTATTCACATTTAGCATCTACATGATTTAAGTCAGATTGGTATTCCATGTTGTCCATAATGCTAAGGGAACCGTTAGCACATATTAACAACCCAACAATTAAAACATGAATGATAGAGACATAAATCAATGTAAATAAAAAAATCGAGATAAATAAGTATTCCCTATTATTATGGTCATGATACAACTCTATCGTAGATTATAGTTCTCAATAGACATCCTTGAACTCAAAGGTCGTCCTTAAACTCAACAGTCATCCTTGAACCCAAACACATCGTGTTGCCACTACGCTGGAACGGCATGGGGTTTTACCTGTTTAACACTGTCAAAATTTATTTATGTGCCAAAAAACTTCCTCCGATCACCAATCTGGTTTCACGCTTCTCCATTAACAATGATGATCAAAACAGTAAAAAATTAGAGATTTTCTGTGCCTCCATGAAGGAGTTCACATTCTACATCAATATTACATTAATCCAGCATAAAAAATTAACCACAAATAAACCATCGTGGGATCCAATCATATAAAATAAAAACATAAATACGTAACCATAATGGTGGGATTAGATCGCTACAAAACAGAAGTTATCACATATTTATATTCTATCCAACATTCATGCACATATACGATTGTTTTAATTGGACAACCTGGTTAAATTCAACATATATGCGGTATCAATAAGTCTCTAATACCAATTGTTAGAGAGGAAGTCCTAGGCTCTATTGAAAATGCATATAGATTGAACTACAAAAAAATTACTCATACATGAAATCCTACAAGGTAGAATTAGGTTTTACCTTTCGAGATCTATTATATTTGATATTGTCTTTGCACGAATAGAATATGTGAAGGCCCGACTTACCTCACAGTCTACTACTGTATTCCTGATAAGGATAATCACGAGTAGAGGGTGGGCTCCAATTTCATAACCATCTTCTTTTCTCCTCTTTCTTCTCTGATGCCTCTCTTTCTCACAAGCCCGAACTTGGATCTTTTGCGTATCCAAAAGTGAATGTTAGGTTAAGAAAGAATGAGACTTAGGTGCATATATATAGGCTACAGTAGGGACCCGAAGGAGAGATAAGGATGTGGCCCCTAATGGGTCTGAGACAACCTAATCCTTCCCGGATCCTAATCTTAGTCCTTTAATTATAATTAATACCACTAAATAATTATATTTGCAACTCCACTCCTTAACTCAAAATTATATTTCGAGCTACTTATTATTAACTACTTAATTCCCCCCACGTTAAGGTTACAGATACTTGTTAATAAAATAAATTAATGATAATTTATTTGATTAACTTCTTTAAGTCCTTGAGCCATCTAACTTAACTTATTTGTAGTGTCAAATTATCATAATCCACCTGTAGGGTTTGACACATACAAAACTTATAAGCATCTCAAGGGAGTATCACCAGTCTCTATACCGAGACGTGGATTCCATACATAAAATACTTTCACCGTATATTAATTACCATTACCCAATTTATCAAGAATATTTATCCAACAATGAATCTCACCTGATAAGTCAAAGTAATGAATAACTAGTGCATGTGTTCATCAATCATATCCAGATTAAGAGCCTTAAATAAACCAAATAATCACAAGGTGTACATTGTCTTATAAAATCAGTATTAAAATAATGAGCTCAAATTAGTCCCTTTCAATACACACAAAGTTTACTAACACAATGCGTTAAAACTATTTAGTTTCCCGTAATCAAGATAGACCTACTAAAATATTGTGCTACAGCCCTACTGGTGCTGTGTCCAGTTCCATCTAAAGACCGTTAACGATAAAAATTATATTCTATAAGAACTGGTGATCTAATCCTCTGTGTGTAAGTCGTACTCTACACACCAGAACACCTACTGAGCTGAATAAAAGACACCAACAATATATAAAATACTGCAAAATATTATGTCCATATATGATACTCATTAAAATAGGAATAATTTATTTTATTATAATAATAAATCCGTAACTCAAATTATTACATAAAACATGGTTTTAGTCTACTTCTCTAACAAGCACATCCCCTATTACATAATACATTGTTTTAGTTTACTTCTCTAACCGACACATTCCTGTAGTAGGCAAGTTCTTTCAACGACTTCAGTTATATTAGATGAAATTAAAACCACAAAAATGTGTGTTTAATAACAAGAAGAAAGATACTTGGCTTTTTGGTAGGGAAAAATGCTATCGAGATTCACTCAAAGAAAATTAAGGCCAAATAACAATGCCTATCTCGTGCACCGAAAAGGAAGTTTGAGGCTTCCTTAAGAAGATCTAGTACATTAACATGATCATACTATAACTAACATCTACATGCGAACCAATTTTCAAAGTCCTTCATAAGGATTCCACAAATATCTGGAAAAAATATTGCCAAGAGGGGTTTGACCAAATTAAATAGTGTTGCATCCATCCACAAGTGATCATGCTGCCCCAACCGGGAATTTCACTCTTACTGTAGCTCTCTCTAACAGATACTTTCATTGGGGCCATATTATTTCAACAAATAGGCACTTCCTATAAATAAATAACCATTTGGTTTATCAATCGCAAATTCTTAGGCTTAGAGGTCAATTACAAAGCATTATAAAATGGTTATTGTTTTGTTGTCTAGGTCACTCAAAAGCGCAAGTCATAAATGCTTCCATTTCCCATTCAACCAATCATGGATGGATCCTTTAAAGTTACACTTAGAGAAATTCACACTCTCAAGTAGAATGGCATCACTCTGAAATTCGTAAAAAGGTTAAGGTCCGATTACCTCACAAAAGGAACCCTTATTGAGCCTGGATACAAGGAAATCTCATTTCCTAATAAGTCGGACTGGCGCTATAAGAAGAAAGGCAATGTCAAATGTTCTTCAACGATGCAATAAGCAAAAGTGTATGTGGCATTAGTATTTGTTTGATCTCACCAAATGAAATTTATGTACCAATAGTGGTCAAGATCGACTACCCCTACAAAAATAATATCAAGGAATATGAGATTTATATCATAGGACTCCAAGAAGCACAATGCAATGGAATATAGAAATTCAAGGTATTGAGATATTCCACACTCGTCCTTAGTTAGATTCTCGGACAATAGAAAGTTTGAGAGGACAAATTGTTTCCCCTTCCATGATAAAATATAAGAAGTATCCCCACAATTCAAGCGAGTTAGCTTCTATTACATTCCTTAATCCTTAGATTTGTAGATTCTTTGGTCACCTTAGCCTTAATGATTGATATTCCTATAGACCCATCTTCAGAAGCAGTGATAGTTATCCAGTATACTGAGACTTCACACATATACAACCTAGGCGAACATCGAAAATTGATCCATTCTTATTATGACATCTGGAACTTTTTAAAAGTGGGAAAATATCCAATTAGGATACCAAATAAGACAAAATTATTTGACATGACGCACTTATCCTACCTATCCCACAAGAAAATCGAACCCATCACTGAAAAGATCCATGCTGAGGAATGTGGTTCCCATATCAGTAGCCACATGATATCAAAAATATCATTCGAGGGGTATACTATTAGAGCAACCCTTACGCACAGTCCAATTTTGGACTTTTTTAGGATAAATATACCATCCTAAAAGAGTAGAAAATGTTATGGGATAATGGATATATACCCTATAGGCATCAAAACGACTTCGGGTAGGCATGGAGGATGAAACCCTTGGGTGGAACATGATGTTCCGCTTAATGGGATGGCCATATTACATTTTTCCCCCCAAATCCTTATCTTATTTTGTTTAGACCCAAAATTTAATACCCAACTAAAAATAAATAAATGAAATGAATTTACGCAATAATACCTTAAGAACTATTGGGGTTGAAAGTTAATTAAGGAAAATATCATTATTGTGTTGGGCGGAACATGATGTTCCGCTTAAGCCAAATTTCTTTTTTTTCATCACGGAAGGACCCTACTTAGAACCAACTAAGGTATTTCTATATTTGCTAAATTTTACCCTTTCAAATTGCATATATAACTATATGCGGTACCCACAGCATACACTAAAACTCTATTTTTTTATTTTTAACATACCCGTAAGGGTTTCTCTTAGAGTACTATTACCCACGATTGCAATGTGCATATCAAGAAATGTCAAAAATCACAGAGATTCTCTCACTTCCAAAAATGTCTCCTGCACAAACTATGCATCATGACATCGCATTGTCCCTTCTCTACACGGGCAATTAACATCATCAAGAAGATAACCCCCAAGGCATCCAACGGTCGTGAATTCTTATTAGTAGCCATCGAATACTTTACTGAAGGGGCAAAATCTGAATCATAACTGGTACTAAAAATAAAAAAAGTTAGAACAATTAATACATAAAAAAATATCATATTCTATTATTGCATGACCTTAGAGCTAGTGTCAAATTATCGATTACACTTCGAGGAGGAAGTTACAGATATAGTCAAGGAATACGGCATCACACGTCGCAGATTCTCAACCACCAATCCAAAAACCAATGAAGTCATCAAAGCCACCAATAAAAACAAAAAAAGCATCTGCAACCGCATGAAAGAAAACTATCGGGGATGGATTTAAAACTTATTGTATAACCTTTGAGGATACCATACATCCAAAAAGACATCGATAAGCACTATGCCTTACATTCGAGTCTACAAAATGGAATCAGTCCTACCGCTAGAGTACTTAACTCTCTATAAATCCTCTTGGAAATTAAATTTCCAAAGACGGTTGGCTCTAGTGACAATACGAGAAACATTCCATGATAAATGATCACCGACTATGGGAAACATATCACAATCAGGGATATCATCGTCGCATCGCTCGTGCATTCAGCCATCGCATTAAGTATTGAGGAATCTGGGAAGGAGAGCTCGTGCTTAAATAAAATCAAGAACCTTTACAAGACCTCCGGGGAAATTTTGAACTTAACTGGACTGGGCCCTACCTCGTGAAAATATCATGAAAGGTGTTGATACCATTTTAATGGACCACGATGGAAAGAACTCATCCAACCTATTAACCTAGACCGCCTCAAAATAAATTACCCTTGATCACCCAGCAAACATCAAGAAAATATTTTATCCTCAGTCGCAAACACAAGTGAGAAATACATAGACCAGATTCTCCATGAGTACTTTCTAGATATTTTGCAAAAAGATTTGCACTTCCTTCTACTTATGTGGATATAAAAGCAACCTAAGACATCATTTCAGGATCAGTCACAATAAACCTAAAAACTACCACACTCCTTTTCTCAGTCATTCATATCGAAGGATGACCCTATCTCATGAAAACACTATGGATAGAAAAAACATACGCCTCAGAGGAAAGAAAGACATGACAACACTAAACATGGTCTTTTAAACATAAATTGCATATATTTTGGGAAAGCCCAATTTAATGGTTGTTTCCCTTAAAAATAAAGGCAAAACTACCAAAGCAAGAACTATGATGATAAAAATATAGAAAATTAGAAATTAAGAGAAATACCCTCAATAAGAACCTAAAATTGGACCTAGTTACCATTATCCAAACTCGCCTCCATTCAGGTTTCATAACTATGATAATGGTGAAGCACAAGTTGCAATTCAGGCAATTCTTAGCAACTCAGTGAGTATGCGCATCACTAACACACAAATATTTCCTACTAAGCCATAACCATAATAGATAGTACAACTCTACGAGTATGGATGGCTTCAATGCCCACCTCATAGTCACGGCAATCAAGCATCCTCGAGACACTTTATCTCCTTGTTCCAAGTCTTTCGGTAAACAACTCTGGTACATAGACCCCGACGATCCCATGAATTTATAGGCCCCTGCACAAAGTCTAAATTCCTCATTAAACGGGTTGGCTAGCAAAAGAACACTTGATTGATAGACAACAATTCTAAATACACAAATGGAGCAAACATGAAGATTATATGCCCTTTCCCACCATGGAACAACCGAACGAATTAATTGTATCCCAATGTTAGCAATCCAATATGACCATTCCATCACAGTCGTGTGGCTATGGGACGTTAACATCCTCCAAAAGAACCCTCATGGCGTTACCTGAATCCCTGCATAAGGAAACACCAACTGAAAGTGCTCCAAGAGCCACATTTACAAAATTATGTGGTTACCAATTAGGCTTGTCTTGGGATCTTGGTAGACCACATTTAGGAGATTTAACATCTCTCTCGGTCTTATCATAATAATCTGTATTAATAGTTATTTAGAAGTCCATATCCATCAGATGGGTGTGAATTACGATCGCGTTAGTTTGTAAAGACAAGATTCAAGTCAAAAAATAGGATCATAACACATCTCTGATTTTATGTATATAAATTGTCCTCCTCACAACAACATGAGAAGTGGTCCATCATGAGATCCAAGTTTACATATCCTGCAACTAGCATCCCTTCAAATCGATGATAGGGTATATTCAGAACGTGAGCCATCTTGCTCAGAGTACTAATAATAATGTCTACCTACGGCAAAGGGGAGCATATGGTATACCCTAATAAGGAAGAAAAATCCTCTTACATTACCTTGGCTTTGTCGAAGATAAAAAGGAAAAGGTGATACTTCGAGCACCAAAATCATATAACTTCCCTAATCAATCCCTAGTTAAGTGGATCATCATACCAGTTTAGCAATAGACGCACCCTCCCAAGGTCTATTTGTTCAACAGAAGACAAAGAGTATATGAGATAAGATAAGCACAACTAATATCGCTCGAAATATCGATGAGTATGAAATGCCATGGAAATTATAGTCAAAAGTAGAGAGTTTACAGTGAATAAATATGTGAGTTCTACCCAAATTTTTCCCTACTTTTATAGCCCAAACCACCCCTATGACCAAACAATAAATGAGTTGTCTGGAATCCCACATATTTCATTTGGCATGCAACTATATTGGCTACTCTAACCCCTACTCCTTTCAAAGTTACTTGGTGCCTCCAATGCATCTTTGCAACAATAGAATGCCCCATCACTCCCCAACTAGGTTCTTGACTACTTGCGATCCTTTTTCCCAATTTCCCAATTATAGGACATTTACATATTTACCCCCCACTTCCTTAATCCTTATTTTTATGCAAGTAAATAAAGTTAGAACCAATTCATGTTCTCCTAAAAAGAATAAGTATGCATATTGTGTGTATGAGTGTGTGAATATGCATTATTTGCTTATGATGTTTAGCTTACAGGGCATTCATTGACTTTACATTATTTTTTCCATCACTTCAAAAGGACAATAATGAATTTTGTCTTCTTATAAAGGCCCCGTGAAAGAAAAAAGTGGAACACCCCATCATCAGTGTGTTTTCAGCCAAAAATTGGATTTTTTGCACACACACAAAAAAATCAAAAATATTCATCTATCTCAATGGATAAAGATCAATCAACTTCATAAACATAAAGAAATATATATTCCCATCTAAACAAGTCATAATATCCATACATCTTAAACATATAACATCATAAAGTGGAAAAGGGGATATGTCCACATGTCTTCCTCTTTATCTCTATATTTCTCTCTCTCTCTCTCACATACTTTCTCACTTTACCCTCTCTCTCTCTAAAAGGGGGTTTTGATCATCCATGGCATTCTCAATCTTTGACAAAACCACTACTCCTACTGATGTTGCTGCTATTAACACTCCTCACTTGGATCTGGGCATTCCTACGACTATCTTAAGCTTCCCTCTGAAGAGACACGTTTCTACTATCTTTCATAAAGAAGGAATTGTTTCCTGATCAGGTTTCCCTCACATCATTAAGTGTAAAGACTATGTTAGCATGTGAGATACCACTAAAATAATGTAATCCATGATCAGGAACCATGAGCAGTTACTCGTTGTAAAGACAATAAGAAGAAATGATGATATCAATACAAGATAATTTCTATAGGAAATTAAAATGTAGTAACTGAAAGAAAATGCTAAAAAAGAATATACCTCTCTAGCAAACAGATCACGGGGAATTTCTAGGTTATTTTCACCACCAACATTTAGCGGCACCAGAACCTTTACCATATTCCCATATAAATTCGTAAAGACGTATGAAAAAGGCAAGTTCTCTAACTCCTCCAAATCAATACAATCCTCAACCTTGGGTATGGAAGTAAATGATCCATATGATCCACCACTATTAGAAGACGTCCTCTGAGACTTCTGTACTCCCCTACCAATAGGATGCTCTAGTGGGGTAAACATGACCTTTCATAAAAACTAATCATATGACATACTCTCTTCCAAGAATTCAAAGTACTCCCAACCACTAACATATTATGTCCTCTACCCCTCAAACAAATAAGAGGTGAAAACCATATTTACCAAAGGAAGAATCTCTACAATCAGGTCACTATCCTAAGAATACTGTACAAAAACTCTCCCTCCTAGATAAACCATGTATGCAGACTCGTAATGGAGCAGGAATTATTTACAGGATCGTATTGGGGTCAATGAATTTGCCCACTATGCATGGACAGACTTTAGAGTTTTTATTTCACTTATAGTAAACCATCAATTCAAAATGGCGTGTCATAAACATTCTTAGGATAGTATCATATAAAATAGCACATAAATAAAGAAAGTAAAACCCTTACCCTGTCATCAGTCACTTTTCCTAAAAAATTAGGAATCATGTAGGAGGTAATCATCACAGAGCTATGGTGGTTCTCGAACTAAGTCAAAAGGCTAAACCTCTCTAGTACCTGACATCTACAAAAAACCTAAGCCAGACCCATGTTTTAATAGAACATACACTACAAAGGATAAATCATGACGCAATATTCAAAAGGTATCTAACATTACGGAAAGACAACTAAAATATGTAATGCAAAGCGTATACTTACCTCTAAAAGATAGGAAAAATCGCTTAGGTTTTGGAAGACCCCTCAAGAGTAGGTACTCAACATAACATAAAAGTGGCCTAATACCGAGACTCCCAAGTAATTGGTCTAGATACAGGTGAAATCTATCACGAATGGCATCAACCATCGATGAACAATGTCACTTTCACACCCCAATAACTTCCCCAGTATATATAGCATAACCAGATGGGGATGGCTATGAATCTCCATCCCACTTGCCTTCACTAGAGGTAACCCCTGGATCTTCCTCTTTAAATCACCCAATAAGAAGGACCACCCACTAGACCTGGCATAGATGTTACTAACTGCATCCTCTACCATTGAATCAGTCGACCCCCTCTTGTAGTCCACATAAATTAGCATCCCATTCTAACGAAAATCTGGCCAATTTTAGCATGTCCAAATAGGTAACAATCATCTTACCAAAAGATAAGTGTAGGTTATTTATGAAATTCCCCCAATAATCTATAAGAGACGATGCCACATATGGATGACATGATAAAATTTCCTTCATGGTATCTAGAATACCCTGAAGCCTAAGGAATGAACTAACTCTTTCACTCTCATTAGGAAGTCTCCTAGAGCTCATATATTTCACTTGGAGAGCCTAGAGCCTTTACTACCTAAAAAGGAAAAACATAAAAAAAATACTACAATGGCAACAATAAAACAGATGCAGAGCAAAATGACAATAATAAAAATGAATAGAAAAAATCCATCTGATACTGACTGCATTTGTTCTCCATTGACTATTGTCATCCGGAAGTAACTATCTCAACCATCGCCATAGAAATTATAATCTTCTTCCTGGGATAGCTCTTATTTTTACACCTTCACATTCTAGTAACAACCTCATCATTAAGCAAGTATCCAATAACACACTTCAAAAGGCACTCCACGTACAAACCCCTAAACACTGGGGACACAAATTACCAACACTATTTTGTCCAACATAGTAGTCGAGTGTTTTCCAGCACTCATGCTCCCCTTTTCTCCCCCATTCCTTAATAATGTATATGGTATTGAATATCCCACTCTATTACATACATGGTTCTTTTGCTTAATATGTCCAAATATGGACATATAGTAAAGAATACTCGAAAAAAAAGTAGACGGCTCATTAGGGTGTTCTTTATATGGTTCAATGGCTAGGGATATAAAATTCTCTTATCCTTTGGTCTTTTACTCATCGTCATACCATGATATTGTCCATAAAGGGAGTTTAATGTCCACCCAATCATTAACATATGGCTTTGTCTTGGGTGGATGTTGATGTATAACACTTGCCTTCTCTACTAGTGGTAGTGTCATTAGTGGTGGAATCTCCATTCTTAACAGGAAGGGTGAAGTATCTTGTCTTGAAAAGAGAATGAAGTTTTCTTTTAAGAAAATGGTTTGAATTTGTAATGACGAGTGCAATTAAAACCTTCTAAACTGGCTGCATTTATAGGGTGTTTTTAGGCCAGTGTCACATGACACTCACCAATTTCATATGTTACTCCACATCCAAATATTAACACAATGGTATTCCTAGAAATCATGCTATAACTTTAACTTATTGAGTCTTCTTTCGGTCCTTCCCAACCATCCAAGTACCAAGTGACGCTTCTTTCTCCTCTGATAAATGCCACATGGTATGTCATGTCAGGAATTTCAGTGTCGGATCTCAATAAGTCCCTTCCACACCTCTTTTGGTTTCACCTGGATTGATCACTTGCCAATTCAAAAATCACTATTTAGGTGGTCCGTTCACACCCAGTATAGAAACGCCAGGATCGCATTTCTCACAACCTCTCAGTCAGCCCCATATTTTTTTATCTCTCATCACATATTTCTAAAATTCACGATGTCACTTGAAACGGATGACCGACTACACCATTTGTATCTCTTCTTGAATCTTTTTAAATTTAGTATGTCACATTAATTGGATTAAGAGAAGGCGCCATTTCTATCTCTCTTCGTGTCTCTTTAAAATTTAGGATGTCATTTGAATCGAATCGAGATATTGCACTATTTCTATCTATCCTCGCATCTCTCCAAAATAAAGAATGTCACCTGAATAGAATAAAAATACCAAACCATTTTATCTATACTAGTGTATCTTCGAAATTAAGGATGTCGCCTGACTTGGATCGTGAGATAGCATCATGTCAGTCATGCACCTATTTTATGGTGTATTTATCAACATCACCCTCTTATCCAAATCTCACATCGTTAGGAGTCTCTATAGATACTCCAAACTCATACCCTATCAAACACACATTTCAGACTCCCAAGAGTCGAGCATTCTCTGATACACCGCCCGAACATTCTGTAGGGCCTAACTACATAGTTCGATCCGATCAGGAATATTTGCACTGCCCTAACATCCACTAAAACCTCCAAAGCATAGGCTACTCTATTTAACAATTTTTACACATATTTTAGGATCCCAATCCTTCTCTAGGAGCTCTCCTGAACCTCTTGGAGGGTTAAACTACTTAGTTTAACCCAATTAGGAGCATCTGTGTCGGCCTGACATCCATCAGACCCTATGAATCATAGGCTACATTGTTCCGACACTTTTATATACCTTTTAAGCACCCTAGTAGTTGAGCATTATTCCAAAATCCTCTTAAACCCCTTAAAGGATCAAAACACTTAGTTTGACCCAAATATGAGCATCTGCATTGATTTGTCATCCACTGAACCCTATGATGCACAGGTTATGCCATTAGAAAAATTTGCGTGCCATATGATCCTGATCAACTAATGTATCACTGAGGTATCTTTTCACCTGATAAAGCTAAGAACCTTTTGAGGCCCAATCAACATCTCCACTTATGATCCACCACTTCTTAGACCAATTGTGAGTCTTCTAATACAAACTAATCGTGGTATGGAATGGCCTATTTCGTCTCACACTACTTGATAAATTTGTAGTCCCACTCCAAGTTATCACTTCTCATTTAATGTATATGACCCAACAATATTCTCATATATTTCCATCGTCATGCCGGATGGAGGCACTTGAGTGCATCAGTTCAGCACCTATACTACCATCCGACACTCTTGTAAAAGGACTCAAGATTCCTCTTCTATTATACTCTTCCACTATAAATAGAGTCCATTGCCTCTCATTTTTAAGGCAGAGAACCTACGGTAGATTTCCTTATATAGTTCCTAAGCATATCACGAATCATCAAATATCCATTCAATCGATTTAGCAAACACTTCATCATCCTTTCTTTCACCTCGGTAGAAATACAACCTCCTAGTCATATACATTCTCCCAATTCATTAATCCAAATATTTTCTCAAATCTCGAAGATTTTTTGGAAAGAACTAAAGAGGATGTGAAAGATTTGTCTTGTTATATTGAATAACTAGACCTTTCTACATCAATCGGCAATCACCTACCATATAAGTAACTACTCTAGAGATATTCTCCCTACTCTTTTGAATTATTCTCATGATTTATATTATCTTATATTCATTTATTGCACACATTACTTTATGACTCACCCAGGGTATCCTACACCCCCCCCCCCCCCCCCTTTTTTGAGTTTCTCACTAATAAACTCATTATGGAGTCTTAAAATGTATTTTGAAGGACGATCTTGATTCATTGCTTCCGTTTGTCATAAATTTACCAAAACATCCCTATTTTTAAACAAACTTATTGATTTAGTAATAAAAACTAGTAAATATGAATTTGTAAGTCCAAATTAGTTAGTTGGAGTAGTCCCTAAAGGATACTACCAAAAGTTAAAGCCTCTACCGTATGACACAAGTTTGTGACCTAAGGCAGTGAGCTTTCATGGAATCCTAGAAACTACATATATACACTGCAATCAATGTCTAAACCTAAAATTATCATTTTCATTCAAGATTCTAAAATAATGGTGATGTTTGAGGACAATGTTGCCCTGTTCCAATAATAAATCTTTATTTGTTACTAGGGCTCTCTGACTTAAGAATATTTTTCCTTGGTTATCATCTCCAGTTTTGCCTACAAACTATTTCTAGCATGAATGAAAACCCCATCCTTATCTAAATCACTTTCACAAATTTGAAACACACGGTAAAATCCCTTTCGCCCGAACAATTTTGACTTTCATTATGTGCGCACAAATACGTAGGCGCTGCGAAGAAACAAGCCTTCAAAGAACAACTCAAAACACACAAAATCATTCCCACATTATTACTTTTTTGCTAAATTCTAATATGTAGCATATATGTTAGAACAAACATACACACACTTTTGGCTGTCTTATTTGTATTGCATATATGAGAAAATACACATTTGCACCCTCATATACTTGCACATATTTTTACACCTATAATCGTATGAACTACGCTGACTTTGATTCTATTCACATGGACACATAGGCATCTAATGGAAACAAGCATCACAACACAAGTCAATGCACAATTACACGGCCACACATTTCTAAATTCCATCATATCGCATATATGTTACAACACACACTCACACTTTTGCTAAATTCTCCCATGTCGCATATATATTTGAACATGCACACACTTTACTAAATTCTTAGATATCACACATATGTTAGAATAAGCAAATGGTTTTGCTCAATTTTGACGTGTATCACATATATTTTAAGACGCGCATGTATATTTGCACATATTTACATGTTTGTTTATACATCCACTACACATAGACTTTGTACATACACCACATCATCACATATATCATAATAACACGTTTATGATTGAATTCAACCACTTTATATCAAAGCATGCTGCATCTAATTACATTGCGACCAAAGAGCAGAGTGGGTGCCTAACACCTTTCCTTTTCGTAATCTAGTCGCCGTACACAAAACTCTTATTTCACACATTGATCAACAACACGAACTTGTCTCTAAGGGGCTTTATTTAGTCGATTTTAAATGAAATAGACTAGCAACTACGAATATACACATATCATACACAAGTCCATTGTAAAGTCATATTCGCAATGGGACTAACCTGAGAACAAGGCCAACCCATGCTCAAGCACATAGAACATAATGCCACTCCCTCTGATGCACTATCCCATGTGCATATAGGGTGGGTTATCCAGGTTGGGGTTATCACACATGCTTTGGTGCGATTTTTTATGATGGTCATATCTAATTGAAAAGGGGGAATAAATAATGTTATGACAAAGTGGAGGATCAAAAGTATGAAATATTAAATTCTCGCCAAAATGAAGATTTTTTAGATTTTTCCTTGAGTTCATATCTCATAAATTATCCCACTTCTTTTGACTTAATGCAACCATTTTTCCTTGGGTAGGCTCCTTGTCACTACACCAAAACTATTAATCTGGCACGCTTGCCAATAGGAGAATCTGGCACGACTTATAATCATGATAGATTTTGGCACGGTTTACTCTCAATCTAGCATGGTTTAAATCTGTGACAAAATCTGGCATGGTTTAAAACCATGCCAAATGTCTGCACGTTTTATTAAAACAACAAAAACTCAAAAGTTCCAAAATTCCAAAAGAAACCAAAAGTCTAAACCTACTCATTTCTCCCGCTCTTCCTCGACAAGCCAAACCCAAACACAACCTTATACCCCTAATCCAAATCTTCTTCCTTGGTTATCCATACCCAAACCCAAATCCGACCTTATACCGCCATCATCTTCCCCTACTACCAGTTCTACACGCTTCAAGCTTCAACTCGATTGATTATAAATGTTTGTGCTACTTTAGTTAATTATAGTAGGTAGCTATCTACTTTGTTATTTTTAAAGAATTTTAACTACTTCGTATGTTCATTTCAAATTATGCTTTTAGGGTTTTGAATAATTTGAGCTTCTTTTGTTACATAAATCTATATAAGCTCACATTAACAAAAGCATGTTCATGTCTTCAACTTACTGAAATACTCTTAGACGAATTTTATTTGACATAAAATTAAAATATTCAAGTAATATTTTGTTTCGCCCTTTACATTCCAGAATAATTTGATGACTTTGAAGTTTGATATGTGCATTTCTATATTGTTCAACAAGTTATCAAGGTTTTGGGTATAATTTGAAAATTCCCCAGTTGTTTTAGAGAGTAGAAGATTATGATTCTTGAATTTTGTCAACCTTGGATATTTATTGCTTATTAATTATCTTTGAGATGTATTTGCACAATGAGATGGATCTCGTGAATTGGTTTAATTTGTCAAACACAATCTTGAAAAGCTTTGGTATAGACCGTGTCGGGGAATTCCATAAGTATTATGTTTAAGAAATGCTTCCATTCACCCTCAGTCATAACTACATGTAGATTGTTTTTATTAGATTCCTAAGTTCCGTCTTATTAAATAGTCTAATTAAACCGAACATGATGTGATAATATATATATTCAAGGAGGAAAATTAGCAGTTTTTAAATTTATAATTTTGGTTCTGGATAATTCAATTATGTTATAACTCCGTCATCATATTCCTATAGGTTTCTTTGTGGCAAGATGGAAGAGTAATTGAACATTAAGCGTTACTATGATGTTGCATATTTTCTCCTTTATTACTTCCAAGATCAACAAACATCCGTCTAATATAACTTTCGGGCAGACTAAAAAATGTTGTTTTCACCACCATTATTCTTTCGCATGGCTATGGAATGTTTATTTTAGTTTATTGGAATGCTTATTTTTATTTATTGACTTTCTTTATTTTGGTTACTGCTGCAGCTGGACATATACATGGCAACTGCTTCAATGGCATTCAAATCTAGGGAGGACCATCGAAAGCATATGGAATTGGAAGAAACATGTAAGGTTGACGAGGATGGTAAAGAAATTAACCCTAATATCCCTTAGTATATGTCATTTGCACCTTGGCATCTCAATGCCGAGAGACCGATTTTGAAATATCAAAGGAAATGGAAGTCAGATCCAAATTATACAAAATCATGGTATGGTAGAGGTGCCAAATTATTGGAATAATCCAACCACTCTTCTAAATTGGTTGTTAGAGAGATTTTTTTAACACTAAAATTATCATTTCCATACACATTATTGTGATTTACAGCTTACAAATGTTCAATTTTGCTTAATTTCATCTCTTTAATCAAGCACTTTTTATGTCATCTATCAGATTCTGAATTTTTTAATCATTTATACAGAAGATAGTAGTCTTTGATTACATCGGCTTCACTTTATGTTGAGCTTGGAGATTATCATAAAGTTATTTAATCATACAAGAAAATCTCAAAACTCTGTCCAGAGAATGTTGATGCACTCAAGACAGCCACAAAGGTTTGTATCTCTTCTTTAATTGTATTTTTTATTAAGCCATATACTTGAACTTCCATCGTATAAATGATATGATATATTTTGATTTACCCCCTCCGTCCTAGACTAATATTCTTGCATCCCTTTTTAGTTCATCCCAATCTAGGTGTGATTACGAAGTTATCCATATAAACAATATTCATGAGAGAATAATGATACAAGCATGTGTTGCATTCAAATTTATTAACCATATTTAGTTTTGTATATATGGAAAGTAAATATTTTCTTTCAAATAGGGACTCAATTTGTAATGGAGGTAGTATATGTCTATACTTTGTTAGCTTCTAAGTGTTTTATATCATCCATTGCTCATAGGGAATCTCCTCTCTTATCTCATTCCTTCCTATTTATATCATCCATTGCTCATGGCTTCTATGTGTTTTATATCATCCACTGCTTCACTCTGTTTCCATTCATCTTTAGTAGGAAAACATATATCCATATAATAGTTTACAATATTGTATTTTTTTGGGCAACTTGCTAGATCAAGAGTAAGAGCTTACTTGAATCTTAATTAACTAAAGGGACAAATTGTTGAATATGGCTGGAAATGAAATGTGATAGATGTTTCTCTTTTGCTTTCTAAATTGTGAGATTTTATGGGTGTACTTCTCTACTCTCTTATATTCTATTGCTATTTTTTATTTGATTTCTCTTATAAATTATTGAAACAAAATGGATGAATCAACTCATATATAACAAGGTTAAATAAAAAGAAAGGTAAAACTTAAAAAGATATTAGTCTCATTATTATGATTGATTGTCACCGAGTAAATAACCCCTTTCTACTTAAACAAGTGACTTGAAGATGTCATACTTGAATCTTTCGACTTGAATATGTAATATTTGAATGCTCTATTTAAAAGAACTTTGTACTAGTGTTTTATGGGCATCTTGTAAAATTATTAGGGTTCTCTAAGGTTCCTTGATAGTGAGCTTTTTATAGCTTATAATTTTTAGTTTTCACTATTATGTATGTAAAGGGGGATGATTACTCCTTGTATACCAGACTTGTGCTAGTTTTCAATTATTGCTTCCTTGATTCCAACATTTCAACTGATCCAACATCACAAACAATTTCTATGGGAAACTGAAGGTTATATCTGTGAAGTTTTCTATTTTATTGTCGAAGTGTTGTTGAAAATCTTCCTATCCTTCTGGGCTTCGTTCATACATGTTTGCTAATCAGAGGTTGCTAGAGTTACTGGGAATTGAAAGTGAAAAAAGAAACAGAAACATGGGCATCTGATATTGGGATCCAAAGAGTAAAACTAGTTGTGCATTCTCCATGTTTGCATCTTTATGACATTTGAAGCGATTAGAGGGCTATTATTAAGTCACGATTTATTTATTTGTCTATTTTTTATGTTATATTTTGTACTGGTCTTTGTAGGAGCCCTTGACTTCATTTATTATTTTATAATTTTTATGTATACAACATATTGTACCAGTGACCTTTTTTCACCAATGGAAAAAATTCTTGCATTTTACGTGGGAGCAGGTTTGGTGTTCTTTGTACTATTAAGACTTATCTCACCTGTGTATTATGGATGTTTGAGGACTCCCTTTTTGGGATTTTTCTTCATGGTTTGAATTATATTGTTTCTTTTGATGATCAATAACAATAAGTTTGTCTAATCAGCTGTAAACTAATCTATCACAAGACATCAACGAGAAGTGCATATCTGATAAAACACGATTCTTTTATGATGGTTTGAAGAGAGGGAGGCTAAATGAACCTACGTGTCAGGGTGTTGATGGTCACTTTAAAGTTGTGAGCTCAGCGGGATGCTCTTTGATACATCACGAATATTGCATATTTGCGCCCTTTATCTTTATGCATTCTAGCACTTTTACATTCTTAATGTTTATATTTATGCTCATTAACCATACAACCTCGGATTTGGATATATATATATATATATATAATAAGGAGTAAAATATTTTTACTATTCCATAAGAGGATAACTTAATTAGAGGTGGAGATTGTGCCACCAAGGCAAAAAATTAAAGGTTCAGATTAGAAGAGAACGATCAAAGGGTTGTGATTTTACCTCTCATTAAGATCTAAGGGTCTGCGATTGTGATATGCCTAATATTGAAACGTAACTCAAACCCTACCTTTTATTTTCTCTCCCGTTCATTTTTTTTCAGCACCTCCCTCACAAAAAACCCTCCCCGCTACCGCCCCCCTCCCAGCTCTGCCGATCCCCTCTCCGTACGTCTCATATCCACCTTCTCAGGCCTCGCTCTCTCTGGTTATCAAACCCACAGAATATTGCAAACCCTCTCTCACACATGCGATTGACTCATAAACTGTGCTAGAGGTACTCTCTCTCTCTCTCTCTCTCTCACACACACACACACTATCGTTTACAGTATACCACTTTCAAAAATGGTTTTTAAAGTTTAGGGTTTCTTGAAATTTTGGGGGTTGTGATTTTGAGGTTCAAACATAGTTACTCACAATATTCTTGGTTTGTTCTTGAGGAATTTTCAGTAGGTATATGTGAACTAGCACCAATGGAGCTCTAATGAGGTTGGTTCATACTAAATCTATATGTATTTGGGAAACTATTTTAGATTTTAACTCATTTCATACCCGATTTCTCTGTTCCGTTGATACACAATTTCTAATCGATCACCCTTTCATCTTTCACCGGCATCATAAACAATGGATACCTGAAGAAGATCTCTCTGGTAGAGTTAGTTGGGGTTTTTAGTACTAGATCTACAATCGTATTAGTAAAACATGGATGTGAATTAATTGTATGTTAAATTCAATATTTTTACGATCATTTTCGTTTTTTTTATTTCTTCCTGTATTTTTGTGGGTTGTGATTTCTACATTTGGTTCAGTTATTTTAGGTGAATATATTTGTTTCGGTAAACGTTTATAATTTTTCACGATATTACTGGAAATTTGATATTTTTTGTATTTTAAAGTTTCAGGTTATTAGAGTTGAGATATTCCTTGAAGTTTGAGTTGAGGTATCCTTCTCCCACTCTTATTGGAAATATTGCTAGACATTTGTTCCTACTTATGTTATAAAGCTATTATTGTATTCATTATTCATTATAGGGATTTTCTGAAGATGCCACATTTGTTTCTTTTTATGGACCCATTTGAGGGCTTTTTTGCATATATGACCTTTTAAGCGACTAGGTATATTATTTGGGGTTTTCATGTTCCATTTAGTCCGAACCATCTTTATACGAGTAACTTGGCTTTTGTGTCCTACTTGGTTGTATTTTGACGTAGGATTAAAGTATTTTCCATTTCCATTAAAATATCAAATACCTTGGTTGGCTTTTGTATACTATCGTCTTTGATAAATTTTAGTTTGGTAAATATTAATTTTATGTTATGATTGACATACATATATGTCATAATTTTATCTTTGATTAATCCTACATTTGTGCTTTTTTTTTAAAATTTTCTTTTTTAAAATACATTACGCAATTTCGGAACTTCCTACATTTGGACCAACCTTCATGTGTTTTATTAAATGCATGTTCAATATTAGGCTTGCATCTTAGCATTTTTTGTATCTACACTACCCTGAATGCTGGAAGTTAATTGTCTGGCCCCAAATATATTCACATCTACTTCACTTAACAGTAAAATAGTTTTTTTTTTTATAATTACAAGGGGTGTATTTGATACTTATAATACCTTATATGTATCCGAGATAGCACAACATAGTTTTTCATTGGATAACTGTTCATTGTTTCTTTTTTTGCTTTTTAATATAATAAGCCACTGTTCAGTATAACAAGTCACTTCTTATGATAGATCATATTCATATTTATACTACATATTCTTTTTTTCTTTTCATGATCGATCAACATTGTCTTGCTCTGTCAATGTTGTCAATAACATGTACATCTGGGAAAACGAAAACGCTCTGGTAGACCTTTTCCTGGGTCGATGAATGCGATTTTTATGATTACGTGTGATTTTTATTTTCTTACTACAACCATCATGATTTGTGTGTTATACTACATATGTGCGTTTTTAATATTTATGATAATACTATCTTTTTTACTCACACATTGTCTTACTTTCTTTGTTTAGGCCATTTTGGTAGCATTGGAGATGCAATTAGGAATGACATAACTCTGAAAAAAAGTTTTATGTTTTGCTCTCAATGGTATTGAATGTTTTTTTCCAAACGATATTGCAATCTCTGCCACAATTTTTTGGAAATTTGATTTCCCTTTTCCCCTACCATCAATGACTCTCTATATTGAAGTTTATTTCCACTAATAACCGAATTTGTCATAGTCAGAGACTGGCTGTAAAAAGTAAAGAAAATTGTAATTTTCCAACATATATAATCAGTATAATACTGTAAATCTAGGTTTTTTTTAATGAAATGAATTAATATTTTTTTTCTATAATTTTTTATATTAATAGGATGGTGGCCAAGAAATTCTTCGGTAAAGCAGGCTCATTGGTTCGGAGAGGAAAAGGGGGATGTCTCCAGCCCAAGGCAAATCTCAAAACCGCGGTTGACCGGTCCAAAACATGAGGTCGACCGGTCCCATCAGATATGGATGAAAATTTGACTTATTTTGGGTTTTTTTGCTTAGTTTTGTTTGGGGGGTTTTCGGGGGTATAAATATAATGTTTGGGGCTTTTATTAACAAGATATATTTCATTTTTTAGTTAGTTTTGGGGGATTATTTGTGGATCTTCCCTCTCCTCTCTTCTCTTTGGGTTTACACCCATTTGTGTATGTAAGTATCACTATTCATGTTCTTCTCCATCAATGTAAATTCCATTTTTGGTCTTAAGCTTTGTAACCTATATTTCCATGCTTTCCATTTATTTCTTGCTTAGATAAATTGTAGTGTAATTTAATTAGGTGCTTTAATTATTATTGTTTATCATTCTTAGTGGCTAATTTAGTTTAGGTTGTCTTGGGTTGAACTCACCTAGGGTTGATTTGGTTGCTTTGCTTTGGTGATGGTCTTTACGGGTCTATTTCGGGTGCGTTGTCCTAGTTATTACGCCTAAGAGAGTTGACGGGGCATATCATGTATGCTCCTTGCTTACGACCTTGCGTGCGTAGTTTCTGGGGTATTTGTTGACGCCAAAATCTTATTAGACTTTTTAGCGAATTTAGGGGTGTGACAACTCTTGATTTAATTAACAGTCGAAACGAGACGCATTCGTAATAACTCGTCGACCCATGTGACCATTTTACACTAATTAACTCGGGTGAGGGATATTCGACGCAACCTATAGTTTTTACTCGCTTTCTTAAACTAGCTTTAGTTTCCCTCACCTAGATTATTATTTCCATTTTATGCATCTTTTCCCTTTTTGTGTATAATCATCTTAAACACTTTTATTTAGGAATATTAAACCTTATAAATTCCAGCAACCCGTCTATGTGGATTTTCGATACCCGACTTACCTCTATACTCACCTGTTGAGTGTAGTCATAAGTTTAGGTTTTTTGTATTAAGGCGGTGAACATAAAACAACGATCGGCTTTTGACACGCGCTACTTTTTACGCTTAATCAAAATGGTGTCGTTGCCTGGACTTGTTTATTTTAGACTTTATTTGATTTAGTATTTCATAGTATTTTCTTTCTATTTGTATTATTTGCTAATCTTTGTGTAGGACTTCCACATTTGAGCACTTAGAAAAGCTCGAATTTTTCACACACACACCTTCTTTGTGGAATCCGCCACTTCAAGCCATTTTTGGGTTAAGCATGTCTTATTCCAATTCTTTTGGTAATCATTGTTATAATTCTCAAAATGCTCATAATCCTATGACTTTCGGTGAATATTTAGAATCCCAAAGTATAATAAATTCAAATATGACTTTGGGCGAGTATAACGAAAGTCAAAACTTAGGTTATTGGAATTTTGATGATGATGATAATGATTTTGGGCCTTTACCTCCTTATAAAAGGAGTTTTGAAACGAATTCGAATAGTTTTCAAAATTCCTATAATAATGAGTTTTTGTTTAAGTCCGATGGTAATTTTCAAAGTTTCCATTTTCATGCATCCACACCTCGACATATAACTTTTGGTGAGGGCTTACGTATGTATGAAAATGAGAAAATTGAAATTTGTTATCGAGAAGAAAATTGTTGTTGGGAACATGAATTGGATTTATTATTTGAGTCCGACGATGATTTTGCTTCTGAGACATTCGAAGTCGAGGAATGTTTTGAACCAAATGAGGTACTTGTGCCTACTTTGGAACAAATCATTGTCGACCTTTCCCATTGCGTAATAGATATTGAAAGAGAGGATGATAATGACATAATATCTATTTGCAATGAAATGATTTCTTCTTTGGCCCCCAGAGAAGAACACTTCATTGAAAATGATATTATTTCCTTCGAACCTCAAACTTCATGTGAGGATGATTCATCTCATGAGTTTGAATTTCTTTCATCCCCATTTTCCTTCTCTATTATCACACCATCACAAGTACCCGATGATTCGAATTCAAACTTTAATGTTTTAAACCTTTTCGCCGATGAGGAGTACTTGCTCGAATCGCCTTCCACGATCGCATCCGTGCCTTTGTGTGCATCGCCTCCCATTCCACTTTCAAAATCATTGGGAGGATATTCGGCTTTTCTCGATCCCCACATGTTTTTGTCACCCGTCCAATCCAAATCGCCCATCGTCCCTCCAAAACTTTTAATTGGCGATGGTTCATTTCTTTCGCCTTACACATGTCTTCCGTTGTTCAAACGAAATTCATATTTTTCGAAAGGCATGCTTGTATGGGAGGGTATAGCGGTTATCCTCCAAAGTCAAATCATTTTTACGGTGGACCCTCAGCTATTTAAACTTCTAGTGTATAGTTAGTGTGAAGCCTAAATAGTAGGTTGTATATAGTTTGCTTTTTATTCTTTCTTTCTTTTTATTTTTTCTTTCTTTTAACTTAGTCTAGTGTAATTAGTTAAAATTTTTGTTTTTTGTTTTTGCTATGCTCGGTACTAACTTGTTTTGTAGATTCTTTGGACTTGTTCTTATGGGGATCGCTTCACTTTTGGGTCATATCGCTCTTTTCCTCTCTTTGACTTGGTTTTTAATTTACATTGAGGACAATGTCAAGTTTTAAGTTAAGGGGTGTGGGATATTCTATCCATTTCTTTATTTAGTCCATGTTTTTGCTCACATGTTAGTTACTTAGTATGCTTTTCCTAGAAAAATTAAAAATTCCAAAAATATTTTCTTTCTTTTTTCTCCTTTTTTGGGCTTTTTGCCTTTGTTTTCGATGATAAATTTCAATAATTGCCCGATCCAATTGACAACCCAATGATGCATGTTCTTGATTTTAGAAATTATTAGACTTTAGTCTTAATTATTGATATGATGAATAACTTCTTGAATTAAACTTTAATCCCATGAGCACATGCACTTTTATGGTTCTATTGATTTGGTTTAAGATTTTTATAACTCGGAAATCTTTTGTTGCATTGTATATACTTACACCGAGTAAGCTTCGCACCTTTCGTCGTTTGTGATTGTTATACACTATTCTTTTCACATTGAAAACATTGAATTCGTCGGTAATCTCACTATTCTTTCATTTGACCGTTCATTAATTGAGTTCATACTTGAAATGTGTTACTTGATCATGATTTTCATATATTGTTTTGATTCGAGAATTGCGTAAACTTTGTGAAATGATCATAGGCCCCCTTTGTTATATCACCCATATTATCCTTGACCTCACCCTTATATGTTTACCCTCGTTAACCCCTTTGAGCCTAAATATAGCCTTTCGTTTCATAACCCCAATCCCATAACCAGCTCCAAATTGGAGTTATAAACCATACATACACTTTCCATACCTTTGTTTGGAATGTTACTTGGGATTGAATGATGATGTTATGATTTCGGTTCCAAATTAGGCATATGAGAGTTTGAAAAGTAAAGAAAATAGATGTGAAAAAAGTGTGAGAAAGAGAAAGAAAAAAAGTAAAAGAAAACAAATGAGAAAAAGAAGAAAAGAAAAGAAAGGTAAAGTTGTAAATGTTGTATATAGTTCAATAATCTTTTATCGCTATCTAATTCATATATTTAATGCTTGGTTTGGAACTTGTTTTCCAACTTTTGATATTTCCCGCATTTTCCCATTATCCCAAGTTTTCATCCCGAACAATTTGAATTCGTACATACATTCCTTTCATTTCATACCCTAGCCTAGCCTACACTACAACCCTATAAAGTCCTATCTGATCTTAAAGTGTATTTAATTTAAAAGTCATAATAGTTTTGATAATCTATGAAAATGCATTTCACCTCCTTTAATGTGCAGTACCTTTCATTGAGATTACATTTTTCATTTTATATATAGCATTTTTCATTTGTGACATGTGCGCGGCCTAGTTTCCATTTAAATTTACTCTTTATGCCCGCATGTCCCGTGTGTTAACTCCTTATTTCGAGTGAAATCACTTGATGAGTGTAATGCCCGTGAGGATTAAATATATGCTTGCTTTAATTTTTATCCGAGTTATATAAGTTTTAGCCAAATCACACTTTTCATGTGCTCGCTTCCCTCCCATATTTAAAGGTTTCAATTCTATGAGGTGCATTCTATAATGTTAATGATTTGGACTTTTGTTTGAATTCATTCACTTTGCTAATAATGCGTATGAAATCTTTTTCGTTGTTGTTGGGCTTGTCGCATGTTGATTGGGCATATTTTGAGGAAACCATATGATGTTTGTGGGTATCATCCCTGAAAACCCTCACGAGATGACACTCGTCCACTGGGGTAACCTAGGGGTTTAACGACTTATTGCATATGCTAAATGCAATCGTGTTCCCTATGAAAGTGGAAATTATATTTCGATGCATATATACGTTTTGTATTTCCTTCTGTGGACTAGTTTTGTTTGTTTCATCACTAGGGACTAGCAATGTCTAAGTTAAGGGGTGTGATACATCACGAATATTGCATATTTGTGCCCTTTATCTTTATGAATTCTAGGACTTTTACTTTATTAATGTCTATATTTATGCTCTTTAACCATACAACCTCGGATTTGGACATATATATGTTTTGCAGGGGTTAATTGTGCTTTTGTAGGTATTGGAACACTAAAAGTGAGATTCGGTTGCATTTCGGAGAAGTTACGTCGTCGAATGCTACTTCAAGACCCATGTAACCATTTTACACTAATTAACTCGGGTGAGGGATATTCGACGCAACCTATAGTTTTTACTCACTTTCTTAAACTATCTTCATTTTCCGTCGCCTAGATTACTATTTCCATTTTATGCATCTTTTCCCATTTTGTGTACAATCATCTTTTACACTTTTATTTAGGAATATTAAACCTTATAAATTCTAGCAACTCGTCTTTGTGGATTTTTTATACCCGACTTACCGCTATACTCACCCGTTGAGTGTAATCATAAGTTTAGGTTTTTTGTATTAAGGTAATGAACATAAAACAATGATCGGCATTTGACAGGTGCTACTTTTCACGCTTAATCACTCTTACTGTAGTTTCTAAGGTCATTCAACAAGTTAAACCACAGGAAATTGATGGTGTTGCTAGTAAACTCTCTGATGTTGAATAAATGATGGCACTAAAGGATTTCTTGAACATAATGGGATCAAATAACGTGTGGTTTGAAGGAAACGGTCTGCATCCAAATATTGATTTGCATTCAGGATATACATTAAATAGTAGCATCTGTGGTCTGGAGAATGCGGATGTTTTCCTTTTGATTGGTACCCAGATAGTTTTCTTACACTTCTACACGGTGTAGATATATCGATACAATATTTGTACTAATCAGTTCAGAAATTTTCAATGCGTCGTGACTTTTGATGACTGCTTAATCAGTGTTCACATTAAGTTTATCTTTATGCAAATCTTGCATATGCTGAAATTACTTTATTTATTGAAAATTTAGAAATCATGAAAAAAAGTAATTATTATTTGATGAACTTTAAGACTAATGTTATGTATGGTTTATTTGATGTCGTGTCCCCGTCGTGTCGTGTCTTAATTTTTTTAAATTTGCCTTGTCGGCATGTTTGTGTTTTGTCGAACGCGACTCCTACATAGCATGGTCTTTAATTAAAGACTGAACAATCAAAGTTATGTACTTTTTAATGATTTTTTTTATTCTTCATGTATTAAAATTTAAAACTAATAATATTTACTTATAATTTTTTGGGCGAGGATATAAATGATTTCCTATTGTGGTTCAATGTTGGAATACTATTTTAATATATTATTTCTCATTTTTCATTTCTCATTAGTTACTTTAATGACTTTGTAGCATTCATTTCAGATATTATTTGTTATCACTATTTCACCTATTGTATTATACCAAATAAGCGGTAACTTTTAAATCCTAACGTGAAGTTTTCACACATTCATATTTAATGGATTTTAACTAAATTTTTGTTGTCATTGTGCATCGGTACAGGCACACCCTAGCATATATATACACACACACGCATGCACGCACACACAGATATACAAATTGTATTTTAAATCTAAGTCATCATTATTCTGCTATAGCGTAATATCACATCACGAGCTCGTGTTTGTTATTGAAAACTGAAATGATTACGATACGATGTCATAGATAAGAGAGCGTTAGGCCTTTCGCTTTGAATGACATCACAAGTATTCACTCTATCATTGAAGTTGTGTATGGGGGTATTCATATTCTTGTTGTCTAGGATTTGTCAATGGATATAATCCTCTTTAAACATACCTTTTCTTTTTGTGATGGGGAACAATGTTTATTACAGAAATAATCCATTCCTAGGCTACAAAATAACTCCTCCGTATTATTCATAGGGTTACTAATCAACTGTGTACAAGCTTGTAAGTTATTTGTTTAGGCATGCGTAATGAATTAACCAGTGAATGACATAAATTTGTTAAAACTTTTTATCCCAAATCTGTCAATTTCATGTCCACGTTAGGTTGATAATTAACCGGTTAATAACACATTCTTTTTAGTTGAACTGCAAATAGTCAAAATGACTACATGAGAGAACTATTCTAGCTGATCATGTCCTCAGATAATATCATTATACTTTGCTTGTCTATTTCTTTATTTTGGAGTTAGTTAAATTGTTTATAGAAATGATCTCATTGAGATTTTTTTTATCTATTTCAGATTTCTTGTTGCTTTAATGAATCTCTGCTCAAGGTGCTAGTCGTTGCGTGTTTGGAATGTTGATAAACTGGTATCTCTCTCTCTCTCCCTCTCTCTCTCTCTCTCTCTCTCTCTCTCTTTGTGAAAGACGCTTAACTTAAGGTACTATTTGATGAATTTGTAAAGATCTTTAGTTTTTATGTAAAACTAATTGAATGATTTAGGTAGTTTATGGTTGGGTTGAATAATCACATGAAAATTGAACATTTGGTTAATGCGATGATAAAGAGAACAAAATAATTTTCCAAAACAACTCCCAAACGGCCCCGTACGAGGCATAAACACCAGCATGGGGCCAATGTAACTCATAGGAACTGACAGCATGATAGAAGGACTCCCGATTTCAGAATATGACGATAGTTTGAAAATCTCAAGGCTTAGGCTTAAAACCAAGTTGTTAGGGGGTGAAAACCAAAAATAGCCCCCAAACGGCCCCGTAAGTGGTAAAGATGCCTCGCATGGGACTATTGTGTAACTTGTAGGAACTGATCGCATAGTTGCGAGACTTTTGATTTTAAAATATGATGATAATTTATAAATCTCAAGACTTAGGTGTAAAAATATGTCGTTAGAGGGTGAAAATTAAAAACAGACCCAAACGGCCCCGTAAGAGGTACTAACACCTCGCATGGGACCAATGTAACTTGTAAGAACTGATCGCATAGTCACGGGACACTCAATTTAAGAATACGATGATAATTTGGAAATATCTTGACTTAGTATTAAAAACATGTCATTTGAGGGCAAAACCCTTAAACAATCCCAAATGGCACCGTAAGAGGTATGCCCATCTTGCACGGAACTAATTTAACTCTAAGAACTGTTCGCGTAGTCACGGGACTCCCGGTTTGAGAATATGACGATAATTTGAACATACCTAGATTAGGCATAAAAGCAAGCCGTTTAAGGGTGAAAATCCAAACCAACCCCCAAACGGCCCCATAAGAGGCATGAACACCTCGCAGGGGATCAATGTAACTCGTTGGAACTGATCGCATTATCACGGAACTTTCGGTTTGAGAATATGATGACAATTTAAAAATATCTAGATTAAACTTAAAAACATGCCGTTAGAGGGCGGTAACCCACACCATCCCCTAAATGGCCCCATAAGACGCACTAACACCTCATACGAGACCAATGTAACTCAGAATAACTGACCATGTAGTCACGAGACTCCTGGTTTGAGAATATGACCATAATTTGAAAATATATAGATTAGGCTTAAAAGGTCGTTAAAGGTTGAAATTCAAACCAATCTCCAAATAGTCCCGTAAGAGGCATGAATACCTCGCATGAAACCAATGTAACTTGTAGGAACTTACAACATAGTCCGGAGACTCCTGGTTTGATAATATGACGATAATTTGAAAATATCTACATTAGGATTAAAAACATGTTGTTATAGGGTGAAAATTTAAATCATCCCCCAAATGACCCCTTAAGAGGAGCTAACACGTCACACGGGACCAATGTAACTTACAGGAATGGACTGCGTAGTCACAGGACTCCCAATTTCAGAATATGACGATAATTCGAAAATATTTAGATTGGACTTAAATCAAGTTGTTAAAGGGTGAAAACCTAAACCAGCCCCCAAACGCCCCCATAAGATGCATGCACACCTCGTACGAGACTAATATAACTTGTAAGAACTAACTGTGTAGTCACAGGACTTTCAGTTTGACCATATGACGATAATTTAAATACATCTAGATTATGCTTAAAAACATTCCGTTAGAGAGTAAAAACCTAGACTAGCCCTCAAACGGTCCCGTAATAGGAACTATCACCTTGCACGGGATTAATGTAACTCATAGGAATTGATCGTATAGTCATGGGTCTCCCGGTTTGAGAATATGACGATAATTGGAAAATATCTAGATTAGGTTTCAAACAAGCTATTAAAGGGTGAAAACTCAAATCATCCCCGTAAGAGGCATGAACACCTCGTACGAAACTAATGTAACTTGTAGGAATGATCGCGTAGTCATGAGTCTTTCAGTTTGAGAATATGACGATAATTTTAAAAATATGTAGATTTTGCTTAAAAACGTGTCGTTTAAGGGTGAAAAGTCAAACCAGCCCCTAAAAGGCCCCGTGCGAGACACTAACACCTCGCATGGGACTGATATAAATCGTAGGAGCTAACCACATAGTCACGAGACTTTCGGTTTGAGAATATAATAATAATTGTAACTCGTATATGTCATTTTTCAGCTTGAATAAGATTTTTTTTAAATTACTTGGTTACTAATATCATCTCATTTTTGTATCCTATTTTTTTGCATGATAACATTATATTGTTATCTTTTATCCACGTGGAACACACGAAGAAGTCAATGCTTTACAACAAGGACATTATTTATTTAATGTCGTTAATATTTAGAGTTCTAATTTTTATTTATTATGATCGTGCCGACTTTTTTAGTTTTATTGTTAATTTTTATAGTCGTGCGGGCTTTTGTAATTTTATTGTTATATTTTATGGTCGTGTGGACTTTACATTAGCGGTTTTTAGAGTGTCCAGAAAATAGAGAAAATTCTGCCCAATTTTTTCTTGGTCTGTCAACTATTAAGAGTCGTAATATTTTGAAGTTTGTATGTACATTAGTTTCTCAACAACGTGCGAGATTCATAATTTGTGAATTTTCTCGATTTTTTTGCAAATAATAAATATTTTTCCTACCAGATTTGGAATTTGCTAATTTTCCAGATTTGTTTTTCAATAATATTTTTTTGTTAATTGCAAAATCTGGCACGGTTAATAACCGGGCCAAAAGCGTGCCAGAAAATGGAAATCTGGCACAGTTTAAAAGTGTGCTAAAAGCGTGCCTGATTAAAATCTAGCACGGTTTAAAAGTATGCCAAAAGAGTGCCAGATTGGGTAATCTAGCATGGTTTTAAATCATGCCATAAAATCTGGCATCCCTGATTCTGGCATGATTTTAAACCGTGCGGGATTGGGTCTGGCACGATTTTAAACCATGCCAGATTCTGTGGGATATGTCCTATCAAAGGTTAATACATCATTTAATGTGCATTGGTGTGTTTCGATATTATATATATATATATATATATATATATATATATATATATATATATATACTTATCAAATAGATAAGTAATAAAAGGAAATTGATATGGTATAAAAACAAGAGTGTTTGAAAGAGAAAGTGTGAGTATTTTTCTTGTAAGGAAAATATTGTGAGCTTGAGTTTTTTTTCTTTTGAGGGAAAAATTGTTAGCTTTTGTTAGTCGTTTTTAATCCCCGTACTTTTACTTATTTTTTGAAGAAATATAGAGGATCATCACATGTGAACATAGGTTTTCAAACCACGTATATCGCTCGCATCTGTGTTGTGTGATTTCTCTTGTAATCATCTCCTTAGTATTATGTATTAATGCATTCCATTCTTCATTAATTATCAATGATCATGTAACATCATTAGCTTGATGTTTTGTATATTTCCAAATTATGTTATAACCTTAAACTAAGTTATGTTCCCAGATCTAGCATTTTCGTGTTGGAAATCGGTTAGCATCTAGTATATTTTTTTAGGGGATGACCCCATTATCATTCATATGGAATAAAGATCAAATTGAGTGCTAAGGTTCATTACCAAACGATCTTTAGGTAACAAGCATATAGTTATTATTCATGTTAAAATATATATTAAATAGTATCCATTGTGTGTTAAGAATAAATCTCTTTACAATAATTTTACTAAATATTTATTTTTACTCTATAAATTAATATTTTTTGTCACTCTAAAAAATTAAGACCAATGCTACATGCACCAACTAAGCTGGTCAACTTCAGAGATTAAGTGATGTGTCAATAATTTATTAGTTAAGTATTGTTTGTTTATCTTTCATAAGATTGAACTTACACTCTATTATTTGGATAAAACTATAAAATTATTTTTTGGTGTTTCAAAACCTCAAAATGAGTTTGGCAAACGTTTTTTAAAGGCATTTTAAGATGTAAAATCTAAAGAATGTGTTTGGATAAAAACATTATTTCAAACTAACAATGCATTTCAACTAAAAAAAGTACTTTCTATGAATACATGATCAAAGAAATAAATGCAATCAATAATAATTTCACATTGAAAATGGTACTTTTAACAACGCAAAAGTTAACAACTACGGTATTTCGTAATACACACATATACATTTATGATTACACATGTGCATTCCACAATTCTAAAGCAATGAGGTCTCTCTTCCTAGCCATTCGTCGAATTTGGGGTTGTGTGAGGTTAAATGTTGATGAATTTGGTGCATTTTCTTGACTTGGGGGTGGATAAAATCTTCATCTTCAATTTTCACAAAGAAACTTACATCCCTTGAATGTATGAGAATGAATTCATGCAATGGACAACATGCATTAACCATTAAAGCATGCATAGTCGATTTTTAATTCTTCTTATATTTGAATATCAATATATTCTTAAACACCCACATGTCTCTCAATCACATTTTTTAGTTTGGCATGTCTCTTATTAAATAACTCTCGTTGATTGATTGGATCCTTCATTCTTACATTCTTATAAATGGATCATTATGGAACTAAAAATCGAGGTATATTATGGTATCCACAGCACACTAGTTAATATTAATATATGAAAGAAACCCATATCTTTATGGGTTAATTATCATAAAATAACAAAATTATGACGGGCATGTAAAAATATACATATTAGACAGGATGGTTAGAAGGACATTTTGTAAGGCACTTAATACCACGCAAAAATCATTGACACTTACTTTCCACCTGGGATAAATAAATGTAAACATCATGTTAAAATTATAATAACCCATAATATTTAGTGCCATGTTTCATTTTTGTGAATGTCAAGCATCGTGAAAGCTACTAAGCGCCCTTACATTAACTAAAGTCCCATCAATAGCACCAATAGCTCCCTACATTAGATATTTCCCAATTTTAATTTATGATAAAATATGTCAATTAAATTAAAAATACCTGAAACCATGTATTATAGTCTCTATGCATTTCAAATTTTTGAGGTACAATAGTATAATCTTGAAGGGAAATTAGTGTTAAACTTAATACTTTATTGACTTTTTTTTATATCTGTTTTTGTATTTTAGTAATATTACTTTGTTAGCAAAAGGAGAGATAGTCCTTTAATTCCTCTCCCTATTTTTAGAATGTTCCCAGGTATGTAAAAAGAAGAACTTATCCCCTGTTTTGAAGTTAGTTCTCTGCAATGCCAAGAGTAGAACTTCTCTGAAAATATTTCTCTGCTTTCTTCTTCACTTCTTCTTCTAGTATTATAATATCGTTATCATATAACCCCAACATAGTGGTATTAGATCAAAATTCAAATCAAGAGTTGGCGTGTTTTCTTTGCTGGCCGAAAAATGAATCAGACTAAAAGTGCCAGAAAATTTATTGCAAGGTCAAGCATTTACACAACAACCCTTTATTTTGATTTTTGAAAGAGAGAAATATGATTTTTGGTTTGTATATGGGAGTATATTAAAGATGGGTTTGATGAATCGGAGGATATCAATTGTCAGAAGCTCAAAAGAAAAAGTTGAAGGAGCACAAGAAGAAAGATGCAAAAGCACTAAGCATAATCCAACAAGGGTTAGTTTAAATAATATATCCAAGAATTATCAATGCAAAAAAAGAAAAGGAGGATCCGGATATTCTACAAAAGGAGTTCATAGGTACCTTGAAGGTAAGGGTTATGAAAATTTAGTCCTTAAGAATAGATTTTGAGAATATTAAAATGAAGGGTGTGGAATTATTAAAAGATTATTTTTCTATATTAATGGAGATTTTGAATCAAATGAAAACACATGGGGAATAAATTTCAAATCAAAGAATTGATATAAATATTTTAATTAGTTTATCGAAAAAGTATGACCCTATTATTGTCATTGTTGAAGAAACCAACGATATATCCTTTTTAAGTATTGAAGAATTAATGGTTCCATTAAAACATATGAGCAAAGGTTGAATAGACACTTTGAAAAATCTATTGAGTGTGCTTTTGAATCTAAGCTCAGTGTTGGAGCTAAATCATGTTTTGATCAACCCAAGGGTGAATCTTCAAGACATGGAAGAGGAAAAGGAAGAAACATGCAAGGAAGAGGTCGACATATTTTTAAAATAAGAAAAAGTGATGAAAGTTTCACTCAACAAAAGTATAGTATTTTTAAGAGAAATGGCCATCTTGATAAGATTGTTAGTTACAGGGACAGCCAAAATGTCATAATTGTAAGACATTTTGTCTTTAACAAAAATATTATCGGATCAAGAACAACCAATAAGCTAACTTCACCAAAGAACGGTAATGGATGGGAATATGTATATTTCTTTCCAGAGTGAATCAGAACAAAGGAATAATTTTTGATTTCTTATTAATGTCTATAATAATCACATGACTCGAGATAAAAAAATATTTTGGTCACTGTGGATGCTTCTTCTAATTCCCAAGTGAGGACAGGTAATGGTGACTTAGTCCAAATAAAGGGAAAGGGTACTATAGTCATTGAGATAGAAAAAGGAACAAAGTATATCCGATATGTGCTGCTAGTTTCAAATTTAGAGAAGAATTTGTTGAGTGTTGGGATACTTGCGAAGTATGGATACACTATTCTCTTTGAAGAAGACTCGTGCATAATTTTTTACAGAGGGAGAAGAAGCCAAGGTATTGGAAAAATCAAGATGGAAAAGAATATAACTTTTCCTCTCACTTTTTGATACTCAAATATATAGCCTTGAAGATGAATTTGGTTAATGACGCATGGATCTAGCATAGAAGTAATGGGCAGTTAAATTTTCAAAGCATGAGGCATTTACAATAGGAGAGCATGGTTTATGGGTTTCTAAGAATCTAAGAGGTAAATGGAGTTTGTGAAGGATGCACACTTAGAAAGCACCGTCGAGATCCATTTTCAAAGGAGAATGCATAAACAGCTAAAGAACCATTGGAGCTTATTCATACCGAGGTATATGGACCAATAAAGAACACTTCACATGCCAATAATAAATACTTTATTACCTTTATTAATGATAAAAAATGACTTTGGTGTATTTATGAGGCAAAAATCATATGTTTATGCCATTTTTATAAAAATTCACAATCTAGTTAAAAAAATAATGTGGTCACTTCTTGAAAGTTTTGAGAAATAATAAAGGTGGAGAATAAAGCTCTGAGAAGTTTAATAAATTTTGTAATAATATTGGCATGGAATGACAAATAACAATTGCGTACACTACACAATAAAATGGAATTGCATAAAGGAATAATATAACCATTGAGGAAATGGAAAAATCGTTGTTACATGATAAAGGGTTGTCATATACATTTTGGGTAGAAGCTATGTATATGACGGTTTACTCGATGAATAGATGTCCTACAAAGGCCGTAGAAAACCAAACTCCGTTTGAGATATGGAGTGGAAGGAAACCATCTGTGACCCACTTAAGGGTGTTTGGTTGTATTTTCTTTTCTCATGTTCCTAAAGAAGTGAGACACAAGCTTGATGAAAGTGTGAAAAATGCATCTTTGTGGGGTATAGCTCAAAATCAAAGGGATATAGACTTTTTAGCTTTAAGAGGAATAAAATGATTATTTTTAAAGATGTGATCTTTGATGAGAAAGCCTTTTGCGATTGGAAAGAAAAAAATCTCAAAATCAAGTTATCACACTTAATGAAGAATCACAAAGTGTTAAAGAAAATGAAGAGGAAGATGTAGAAGATCCTCAAATGTCTCCAAATGAAACTCCAAAGAATGTCCATAATCATCCTTAAGTTCTCCATCAATATCAAACTCCTCATCTCCAAGGTCAACTCCAAGAATAATGAAAAACCTAAATGATGTGTATGCTAGTTGTAATTTTTATGTAGCTGAACTGGAGATATTTAAAGAAGCTAAAAATAAAGAATTATGGAAGATTGAAATGAAAGAAGTAATCTTGGGAGTTGGTGTAGAGGCCTAAAAACACATAGGTCATTGGTGTTAAATAGATTTACAAAACAAAGTTTACTCCACATCGCATAATCTAAAAGAATAAAGCAAAATTTGTAGCAAAGAGATATTCTCAACAACTCGAAATTGATTTTCAAGAGAAATTTACACCCATGGAAAGACTTGACACAATTAGATCTCTTATTTCCATGGCCACGTAAAAAGGTTGTTTTTTGTATTAACTTAATGTAAAATATGCACTCTGGAATGGTGTGTTAAATGAATCCGTGTATATTGAACAACCTCAAGGATTTATGATGAAAAGTGATGAAAATAAGGTATACAAACTGAAAAAGTCCTTATATGGCTTAAAGAAAGCTCATAGAGCATGGTATAGTTAGATTGATGCATACTTAAATGAAAGAGGCTTCCAAAGAAGTAAAAGTGAGACAACTTTGTACATTAAAATAAGTGGGGCGATAGGTATTCTTATTACCTCTCCTTACGTTGATGATTTGGTGTTCTCTGGTAGTGATACAAAAATGATTGAAAATTTTAAAAGTGGTATGATGAAAAAATATGAAATGACTAATTTGTGTCTTCTAAATTACTTCTTGGGCATTGAAATATATCAACAAGAAAATGATGTTTTTATTTGGTTTTAGAAGTATAATAGATTACTTCTTGGAAAATTCAACATGATGAATTGCAAATTTGTGGAAACACCTTTGGTTGCAAATGAAAAATTGTTGAAAGAAGATGGAAGCAAAGAGGTTGATTCATATATTTATATAAGTTTGATTGGAAGTTTATTGTACTTAACGGCTACGAATCCAGATATCATATATGTTACTAGTTTGTTATCTCGGTACATGCACAAGCCGAGTCAAATTCATTTTGGTCTGTAAGAACGGTATAGAGATACATTCAAGGAACTCCATATTTTGGCATCCTGTATAAGAATAATGTTGAGGCAAAGTTACTTATGTTTTGTAATAATGATTGGTCTGGTTCTACTGATGACATGAGAAGTATTTTCAATTATGTGTTTTTTCTTGGTTATGGACCAGTTTCATGGGTATCAAAGAAGTAACAAATTGTAGGGCAATCATCCGTCGAGGATGAATATGTGTCGGCGTCTGATAATACGTAAATATTACGTATTTCATCCTCCGAACCGATGCATTTTATCCCCCTCGAGTATCTTATTCCCTATATTTATGATCGTTAAGCAGACAACCTCAGATTTCGACATTAACATGTTTTTCAGGGTTTAATTGAGCTTTTATAGGTATTTGGATGCTAAGTGTGAAGTTCAGACGCATTCCGCTCAATTTCCGTACGCGATCGCACATTCAAGGGCATTTTAGTATTTTCACAGCTTGGGCACCTAGCCCAACATCTACACGGAAGTTTTAGCTCTCCTCACAAGATTCACGTGGCCATGAATGGTGGGCGATTCCCATTCAGAACGAAGAAGTTACGGCAATTTCAGCGGACGAGAATTGCATTCAAGCCAAAACAGCAATGCAATGTGTTGTGACCTGCTTGATCGATCGATCGATCAAAAGGATCGATCGATCAATCCTTCACCACAGTGGGCAGATTTGTTCATCATCAATCGATTGATGGTTTGGGTCGATCGATCGATTCCCTGTTTCTAGGAGATATTTTGCCATTTATTTTCTTTTCTTTTTTCTTTTCTTTTCTTATTCCCACTTACTATATAAAGCATTTTTGTTGTAATAATCAGAAATTAACATTTTAGAACATATTTTAGGGTAGAATAGCTTAGGGTTTGGGGGATTTGAAAAGTTCTTCTTTGATTCTTCTTAGTTTGACACCCAATTGGGTTGTAAGTTGCACTATTCATCTTCCTCTCCATTAATATAGTTGTTTTCCATTAATGCTTGCTTTGTTAATTATGTTTACATGCTTTTATAATTAGATTTACATGCTTTCTCCCCGTGCCTTCTAGTGTAGATTTACCGTATTTATTTACTCGCTTTATTTATCGCGTTTTTAACATGCTTTCTAGATAATTTAAATTAGGTTGTGCTTAAATTGAACTCACTCGAGTTGACACGTTGCTCGGCTTTGGTGATGGTTTTTACGGGTCTTTTTCGGGTCCGTTGTCCTAGTTATTGCGCTTAGGAGATTTAATGGGGCATATCATGTATGTCCCGTGCTTATGACCTTGCGTGCGCAATTTTGGGGATATTTGTTGACGCCAAAATCATATTAGGCTTTTATGCGGATTTAGGGGCGTGACAACCCTTGATTCAATTAACTGTCGGAACGAGACGCATTCTAAATAACTCGTTTACCCATGAATCCATTTTATACAAATTAACTTGGGTGAGGGATATTCGACGCAACCTCTAGTTTTACTCTCTTTCTTAATCTAGTTTCATTTTCCCTCGCCTAGATTAATCTTTCCCTTTCATGAATCTTTTTTCTTTTTAGTTTGTAATCACCTTTTGCACTTTTATTTCGGAGCACTAAATCATATAAATTCTAGCATCTCGTCCCTGTGGATTTTTGATACCCGACTTACCATTGTGCCTGCCTCGCAAGTGTAGTAGTAATCTAGGTTTATTTGTATTGAGTAGGCGAAATGAAAACAACGATCGCGTACCTTACACGCGCGCGCATTTCGTACTCGATCAAAATGGCGTCGTTGCCGGGGATGAGTTTGTTTTAGACTTTATTTGATTTAGTATTTCATAGTATTTTCTTTCTATTTGCTAATATTTTGCAGGACTTCCACATTTGAGCACTTAGAAATGCTCGAATTTTTCCCGCGCGCACCTACTTTGTGGAATTCGCCACTTCGAGCCATTTGGGGGGTAAGCATGTCTTATTCCAACTCTTTCGGTATTCATTGTTATAATTCTCAAAATTCTTGCAAACCTATGACTTTCGGTTAATACTTAGAATCCCAAAGTATAACAAATTCAAATATGATTTTGGGCGAGTATAATGAAAGTCAAAACTTAGGTTATTGGAATTTTGATGATGATGATAATGATTTTGGGCCTTTACCTCCTTATAATAGGAATTTTGAAACGAATTCGAATAGTTTTCAAAATTCCTATAATAATGAGTTTTCGTTTAAGTCCGATGGTAATTTTCAAAGTTCCCATTTTCATGCATCCGCACCTCGACCTATGACATTCGGTGAGGGCTTGCGTATGTATGAGAATGAGAAAATTGAAAATCATTATCGGGAAGAAAATTATTGTTGGGAACATGAATTGGATTTATTATTTGAGTCCGACGAAGATTTTGCTTCCGAGACTTTCAAAGTCAAGGAATGTTTTGAATCAAATGAGGTACTTTTACCTACTTTGGAATAAACCATTCTAAACTTTGCCCATCTCGTAATAGATATTGAAATTGAGGATGAAAATGACGTAATATCTATTTGCAATGAAATGATTTCTTCTTTGGCCCCCATAGAAGAACATTTCATTGAAAATGATATTATTTCCTTCGAAACAAAATCTTCATGCGATGATGATTCATCTCATGAGTTTGAATTTCTTTCATCCCCATTTTCATTCTCTATTATCACACCGTCACAAGTACCCGATGATTCGGTTTCAAACTTTAATGTTTTAAACCTTTTTGCCGATGAGGAGTACTTGCTCGAGTCTCCTTCCACGATCGCATTCGTTCCTTCGTGTGCGCCGCCTCCCATTCCAATTTCAAAATCATTGGGAGTATATTCGGTTTTTCTCGATCCCCACATGTTTTTGTCACCAGTTCAATCCAAACCCCCGTTGTCCCTCCAAAACTTTTATTTGGCGATAGTTCCTTTCTTCCGCCTTACACATGCCTTCCGTTGTTCAAACGGAATTCATACTATTTGGAGGGCATGATTGTATGTGAGGGTACACCGATTATTCTCCAAATTCAGATCATTTTTATGGTGGACCCTCAGCTATTTAGACTTTTAGTGTACATTTAGTGTGAAGCCTAAATAGTGGGTTGTATATAGTTAGCATTCTTTCTTTTTATTTTTTCTTTCCTTTTTAATTTAGTCTAGTGTAATTAGTTAACTTTTTATTATTTGTTTTTGCTATGATCGATACTAACTTGTTTTGTAGATTCTTTGGACTCGTTATTATGGGTATCGCTCCACTTTTGAATATCGCTATTTTCCTCTCTTTGACTTGGTTCTTAATTTACATTCAGGACAATGTCATGTTTTAAGTTAGGGGGTGTGGAATATTCTATCCATTTCTTTATTTAGTCCATGTTTTTGCTCACATATTAGTTACTTAGTATGCTTTTCCTAGAAAAATTCAAAATTTTCAAAATGACTTTCTTTCTTTTTTCTCCCCTTTTTAGGCTTTTTGCCTTTATTTCCGATGATAAATTTCAATAATTGTCCGATCCAATTGACAACCTAACGATGCTTGTTCTCGATTTTAGAAGTTATTAGACTTTAGTCTCACTTATTGATATTATGAATGACTTCATGAATTAAACTTTAATCCCATGAGCACATGCACTTTTTTTGTTCTATTGATTTGGTTTAAGATTTTTATAACTCGGAAATCTTTTGTTGCATTGTATATACTTACACCGAGTAAGCTTCGTACCTTTCGTCATTTGTGAGTGTATACACTATTCTTTTCTCATTGAAAACGTTGAATTCGTTGGTAATCTCTCTATTCTTTCATTTGAGTATTCATTAATTGAGTTCATACTTGAAATGTGTTACTTGATCATGATTTTCATGTATTGTTTTAACTCGAGAATTGCGTAAACTTTGTGAAACGATCATAGGCCCTCTTTATTATATCACCCATATTAGCCTTGACCTCACCCTTATATGTTTACCCTCGTTAACCCATTTGAGCCTAAATATAGCCTTTCGTTTCATAACTCAAATCCTATAACCAACTCTGAATTGGAGTTATAAACCATACATACACTTTCCATACCTTTGTTTGGAATGTTACATGGGATTGAATGATGTTGTTGTGATGTCGGTTGCAATTTAGGCATATGAGAGTTTGATAAGCAAAGAAAAGAAAGTAGTGAAAAAAGTGATGAAAAAGAGAAAGCAAAAAGCAAAAGAAAACATGAGAAAAAGAAGAAAAGAAAAGAAAGAGAAAGTTGTAAATGTTGTTTATAGTGTTCAATAAGCTTTGATTACTCTCCCCGATGATATATCTAATGCCTTTTTGGAACTTATTTTCCAATTTTAATATTGCTCGCATCTTCCCATTATCCCGAGTTTTTATTCCGAACACTTTGAATCCGTATATACATTCTTTCATTTCATACCCTAGCCTAACCTACATTACAACCCTATTAAAGTCCAATGTGATCTTTGGTTGATGTAATTTAAAAGTCAAAATAGTTGTGATAATCTATGAAAATGCATTTTGCCTCTTTTAGTGTGCGGTATCTTTCATTGAGATTACAGTTTTTCAGTTTATATATAGCGTTCTTCATTTGTGACATGTGTGCGGCCTAGTTTCCATTTACAATTACTCTTTATGCTCGCATGTTCCGTGTGTTACTTCCCTGTTTCAAGTGAATTTGCTTGATGAGTGTAATGCTCGTGAGGATTGAATGTATGCTTTCTTTAACGTTTATCCGGTTTATATAAGTTTTTTGCCAAATCACACTTTGCATGTGCTCGCTCCCCTCCCAGATTTTAAGGTTTAAATTCTATGAGGTGCATTCTATAATGTTAATGATTCGGACTTTTGTTTGAATCCGTTCAATGTGCTAATAATGCGTATGAAATCTTTTTCGCCATTGTTGGGCTTTTCGCAAGTTGGGTTAGGCATATTTTGAGGAAACCAATTGATGTTTATGGGTATCATCCCTGAAAACCCTCACGAGACTACACTTTTCCACTAGGATGACCTAGGAGTTTAATGGCTTATTGCATATGCTAAATGCAATCGAATCACCCGCGAAAGTGGCCTTTTGATTTTATACCATACTTTTGTACTATCTCCTATTTTTGGTTTGCTTGTAGTTCTTGTTGCATCCTATTTCATTGCTAGGGACTAGCAATGAGTAAGTTAGGGGGTGTGATAATACGCAAATATTGTGTATTTCATCCTCCGAATCGACGCATTTAGCCCCCTCGGGTATCTTATTCACTATATTTATGCTCGTTAACCAGACAACCTCGGATTTCTACGTTAACATGTTTTGCAGGGGTAAATTGAGCTTTTATAAGTATTTGGATGCTACGTGTGAAGTTCGGACCCATTCCGCTCGATTTCGGTACGCGATCGCACATTCAAGGGCATTTTAGTCTTATCACAGCTTGGGCACCTGGCCCAACATCTACACAGAAGTTGTATCCGTCCTCGCAAGCTTCGCGTGGCGGCGAACGGTGCGCGATTCCGATTCAGAACGAAGAAGTTACGGCGATTTCAGCGGATGAGAATTGCATTCAAACCAAAACAGCAATGCAGTGTGATGTGACATGCTTGATCGATCGATTGATCAAAATGATTGATCGATCGATCCGTCACCACACTGGGCAGATTTGTTCATCATCTATCGATCGACGGTTTGGGTCGATCGATCGATCCCCTGTTTCCAGGAGATATTTTGCCTTTTATTTTCTTTTCTCTTTTCTTTTCGATTTCTTTTCCCACTTGGTATATAAGCCATTTTTGTTGTAATAATCACATGTGAATGTTTTAGAATAGATTTTAGACAGTTTTAGGTTAGGGTTTGGTAGTTGAGATCTCTTTTCTTCTTCCTCATATGGTGTGACAACATTTGGGTTTGTAAGATTATACTTTCATCTTCCTCTCCATTAATATAGCTTGTTTTTCTTTAATTCTTGCTTTGTTAATTAGGTTTACATGCTTTCTTTACATGATTTCTTTACTTTCTTTCTAGTGTAATTTTGCCGCGTTTATTTATCGCGTTTTTAACATGTTTTCTAGCTAATTTAAATTAGTTTGTGCTTGAATTGAACTCACTCGGGATGACGTGTTGCTTTGTTTTGGTGATGGTGTTTACGGGTCTATTTCGGGTGCGTTGTCCTAGTTATTGTGCCTAGGCGATTTGACGGGGAATATCATGTATGGCCCATGCTTACGACCTTGCGTGCGCAATTTTTGGGATATTTGTTGACGTCAAAATATTAGTAGGCTTTTATGCAGATTTAGGGGCGTGACAACCCTTTGTTCAATTAACTGTCGAAATGAGACGCGTTCTAAATAACTCGTCGACCGATGTATCCATTTTATACAAATTAACTCGGGTGAGGGATATTCGACACAACCTATAGTTTTACCGCTTTGTTAGTCTAGTTTAATTACACTCGCCTAGATTAATATTTCCCTTTTATGCATCTTTTACCTTTTTAGTTTGTAATTCACCTTTTACACTTTTATTTCGGACCACTAAATCATATAAATTCTAGCATCTTGTCCCTGTGGATTTTCGATACCTGACTTACCGTCGTGCTTGCCTCACAAGTGTAGCCATAATTTAGGTTTGTTTGTATGATCACGTACGGAAATCGAGTGGAATACATCCAAATCCCTGTGGATTTTCGATTCCCGACTTACCGTTGTGCTTCCCTCGCAAGTGTTGTAGTAATTTAGGTTTGTTGTATTGAGTAGGCGAAACGAAAACAACGACCGCGCACCTTACACACGCATGCATCTCGCACTCGATCAATGTCATTGGCCACTTCATAAGAGATGTGGCTAAGAATAATTTTGGAGGATATTGGTGAAAAGTAAGGAGAGGCTACTACAATACTTTATGACAGCCAATCTACGATTTCCATAAAAAAGAATATCGTATACCATTACCGCACCAAGAACATTGCAATCAAGCATCTTCACCTAAGCTCTACCTAAGAACAAGTTTAAATTTCTTAGAGGAATGATGGATGTTCAATAAAATCATTGAGGGGGTGTTAAAATTAATACTTTGTTGAATTTTTTAATATCTGTTTTTGTATTTTAGTAATATTACCTTGTTAGCAAAAGAAGAAATAGTTAGTCAATTCCTCTCTGATACGACGCAAATATTGCGTATTTCACCCGTTAACCTACGCCTTATTAGCCCCCTTGGGTATCTTAATCCCTATACTTATGCTCGTTAACCAGACAACCTCGGATTTCTATGTTAACATGTTTTGCAGGGGTTAATTGAGCTTTTGTAGGTATTTGGATGCTTAGTATGAAGTTCGGACGCTTTCTGGAAATGTTTCGTCAACTTTTGCATCTTCGGGGGCATTTTAGTAATTCCAGCATTCGGGTTTGAATCCCGAGCTCTTCACAGAAGTTGAATCCCTTTGAATTCTCTTCGCGTGGCCGCTGACGGTGCATGATTCCGAGTTGTATCGATGGAGTTATGGCATTTTTAGGATGGTTTTGACATGAAAAGTACACTCAAGGTCACATTCAAGGGCATTTTAGTCATTTCATATTTTGGCTTTTTGGCCCAATGTCTTCTTGGATGTTGTAGTCCTCTGAGTTATCTTCGCGTAGCCTCCGACCGTGCCTCATTCCGAGCTATAACGAAGAAATGGCGGCATTTTCCGTAAAACAGGACAAAGCTGCAGAATTCAGACCTGTAGGTTGCGAATCGATTCGGCCCAAAACCGAATCGATTCGGAATTCTGCAGAATTGCAGATTCGAACTTCCCCTGTTTCCGAATCGATTCGGACCATTTCCGAATCGATTCGGGCCTCCAGATTTTTGGTTTTCTTCCCTTTTATTACAAGTTTGCCATGGGATATTTGGTTAAAACCCAATTCTCTCTCATTTGAGAGGAAGATATATCAGTTTAAAAAACGTTTTTAGGTTAGTTTAGTTAGGGTTTGGAGGGTTTTTGCTTGGTTCTTCTTCTTCCTCTCTTGGATTGACACACTAATTGGTTGTAAGATTAACTATTCATCTTCCCTCTCCATTAATCTAGTTGTTTTCCATTCTTTCCTTGCTTTCTAGATAGATTTACATGCTTTCTAGTTAGGTTTATTGTGTTTATTTATTGCTTTTCTAGTTTAATTAGTTTAATTTAGTTAATTCATTATGCGTCCCTAGATAAATAGGGTCGGGATTGCGTTTCCGCCATTTTTGGGTTCGGACCTCGAAATTTAGGGTTTCGTGTAAAATTGCATTTAATTGAAACCTCGCGTATTAAAGTCGGATTATTATGCGTTTAACTTTCTTTGTCATGCAACGTTAGTGTTTATAGCGATTATCCGAATTTAATCCGCGTGTGATCATTTTTCAGTTAAATGTTTTATCTCGCAACTTTGGGTTAAATTCCTTCTTGCGTGATGTTTATGCTTAATTGTAAATGCTCGATTAATTGTTTTCGAACCGTAATTCTAATTAGTAGTTGTTTAGCCCGTGAATGCGTGTATGCGATCCCGATCCTCGCTTTACTTTTGTGTAGCTTAACTTCTCTTTTTATTTTATTACCATAACCACCCATTACCTTTTCTTATTTATTTTACACTTTTATTCCTGAAGTAATTAAAACAATTAAAGTCTAAAATTTAATCACTCCCTGTGGATTTCTTACGACACCCGACTTACCGCTGTGCTTGCTTGTCAAGTGTGGTATTAGCTTAGTTTCTTTTGTATCGCGGCGGCGAAACACACGACGACTGTGTCCTCACATGAACACACTTTTTCCGCCCGATCCTCGCAAGTTCAGTCGTAGTTTAGGTTTTTATATTGAGTAGGCGGAACGAAAACAACGATTAGCGTTCTGACGCGACGCTACTTTTCACGCTCGATCAAAATGGCGCCGTTGCCGGGGAGTGTGTTTTAGATAGTAATTGCTTTATTATTTCATAGTATTTTTCCTTTCCTATTTGTATTCTTTCTTTTAACCTTTCTTGCAGGATTTGCATACTTGAGCGCTAAGAAACTTTGATTCGCGGTTGCTCACTTTCTTGCTCGGATTCTCCTTCTACAAACAACGAGGTAATCATGTCCTACTATTATAGTTATTACGGTTATTCTAATGATTCTTACTTTGGGGATAGTTTTCAAGTTTTCCATTTTCAAGATTTTATTGAAAATGAAAGACTTGAAAACATTTATCGAAATGAAAATCGTTATTGGGAGCTTGAGTTGGATTTATTATTCGAATCCAATGACGATTCTTATTTCCTTACTTTCGAAGACGAGTTTCAACCAAATGAGGAGTCCGAGGCTCTTGAGCCGAGGAAGCCTACTTTGGAAGAAACTTTGCTTCTTTACTCCCAAGGTTTGGAAAGCTTAAATGATGCTGGAATGAGACTCGGTGCACTTTGCGATGAGATGAATTCTTTTGCACAAAACAACGAGGAGGTGGAAACTTGTGTTTCACCTCAATTTTTCAAAGAATTTCTCATCGAGTGTGCATCTTTCTCCTCTGAAATTCAATCTCCTTCCGACGATGAATCGATTGAGATTGAATTTGTTTCATCACCATATACGTTTTCCGTCATTGAACCATTAGAATTACCGGTTGATTCCTATGAGTCGGTAGAAACTATTAAAACGTCTACACTGTTTGCCGACGAGGACTCTTTGTCGACTTTGTTTGCTACGATGGAACCTATCCCCGTGTGTGCACTATCTCCCATTCCACATGAAAAACCTTTGGGAGATGAATCGATTTTTCTTGGATCTCTAGTGTACCTTTCCCCCTTATTATCCAAATCCCCCATCGTCCGCCCAAAATTTCAAATTGGCGATGGTTCACTTTTTTACCACCCACATGCCTTCCGTTGTTCAAACGGAATTCATATCTTTCGGGAGGCATGTTCTCTTTGGAGGATCCACCATTGATCTTTCAAAGTCAAATCCCTTTTTGGGTGGACCCTCAACTATTTAGACTTCTAGTGTATAGTTAGTGTGAAGCCTAAATAGTAGGTTGTAAATAGTTAGCTTTTTAATTTTCTTTCTTTCCTATTTTTCTTTCCTTTTAATTTAGTCTAGTGTAATTAGTTAACTTTTTGTTATTTATTTTTGCTATGCTCGGTACTAACTTGTTTTGTAGATTTCATTGGACTCGTGCTTATGGAGATCGCTCCAATTTTGGGTAATATCGTTCTTTTCCTCTCTTTGTGTTGTGTTCTTAATGCGCATTGAGGACAATGCAACATTTAAGTTAGGGGGTGTAGGATATTCTATCCATTTCATGTGTAGTCCATGGATTTGCTCACATTTAGTTACTAAGTATGCCTTTTTGTGAAAAATTTGAAAAATTTCAAAAATATTTTCTTTCTTTTTTCTCCTTTGTTAGGCATTTTGCCTTGTTTCCAGTGATAAATTTCAATAATTGCCCGATCCAATAGACAACTCAATGATGCATGTTCTCGATTTTAGAAGTTATTAGACTTTAGTCCTCAAATCATTGATATTGTGAATAACTTCATGAATTAAACTTTATCCCATGAGCATATGCACTTTCCTGGTTCTATTGATTTGGTTTAAGATTTTTATAACTCGGTAATCTTTTGTTGCATTGTATATACTTACACCGAGTAAGCTTTGTACCTTTCGTCGTTTGTGAGTGTTATACACTATTCTTTCCTCTTTGAAAACGTTAAATTCGTCGGTAATCTCTTTATTCTTTCATTGACCGTTCATTAATTGAGTTCATCCTTGAAATGTGTTACTTGAGCATGATTTTCATATGTTGTTTTGACTCGAGAATTGCATATACTTTGTGAAATGATCATAGGCAATCTTTGTTATATCACCCATATTAGCCTTGACCTCACCATATATGTTTCCCTAGTCAACCCCTTTGAGCCTAAATACTAGCCTTTCGTTTCATAACCCCATTCCCATAACCAACTCCGCATTGGAGTTTTAAGCCATACATACACCTTACATACCTTTGTTTGGAATGTTACTTGGGATTGAATGTTGTTGTTGTATTGCGGTTGCAATTTTAAGCATATGAGAGTTTGAAAAGTAAAGAAAAGAGATGTGAAAAAAGTGTAGTGAAAAAGAGAAAGCAAAAAGCAAAAGAAAACAAATGAGAAAAATGAGAAAAAGAAGAAAAGAAAAGAAAGAGAAATTTGTATATGTTGTGTATAGTTCAATAAGCTTTGATTACTCTCCCCGATGATATATATAATGCCGTTTTGGAACTCATTTTCCATTTTTGATATTGCCCGCATTCTTCCCATTATCCCGAGTTTTCATCCCGAACACTTTGAATCCGTATATACATTCCTTCATTTCGTACCCTATCCTATCCTACATTACAACCCTATTACAAGTCCTATGTGATCTTAGGTTGATGTAATTCAAAGGTTTAAATAGTTTTGATAATCTGTGAAAATGCATTTCGCCTCTTTTAGTGTGCGGTATCCTTTCATTGAGATTACAAGTTTTTCATTTCCTATATAGCGTTCTTCATTTGTGACATGTGTGAGGCCTAGTTTCCATTTACATTTACTCTTTATGCCCGCATGTCCCGTGTATTACCTCCCTTTTCATAGTGAATTCATTTATTGAGCGTAATGCCCGTGAGGATTGAATGTATGCATGCTTTGATTAGTATCCGGTTTATATAAGTTTTTCACCAAAGCATACTTTGCATGTGCTTTCCCCCCTCCCACTTTTAAAGTTTCAATTATATGAGGTGCATTCAACTTGTTAATAACAACGGACTTTAGCTTGAATTCGTTCAATATGCTAATAACATGTTTGAAATCTTTTTCGTTGTTGTTGAGTTTGTCGCATGTTGGTTTGGGCATATTTTGAGGAAACCATATGATGTTTGTGGGTTTCATCCCTGAAAACCCTCACGAGACGACACTCGTCCACTAGGGTAACCTAGGGGTTTAACGGCTTATTGCATACGCTAAATGCAATCGAATCGCCCGCGAAAGTGGCCTTATGCTTTTATACCATACTTTTGTACTTCTCCTGCTTTTGGTTTTCTTGTAGTTCTTGTTGTTTCCTATTTCATTGCTAGGGACTAGCAATGTGTAAGTTAGGGGGTGTGATACGACGCAAATATTGCGTATTTCACCCGTTAACCTACGCCTTATTAGCCCCCTTGGGTATCTTAATCCCTATACTTATGCTCGTTAACCAGACAACCTCGGATTTCTATGTTAACATGTTTTGCAGGGGTTAATTGAGCTTTTGTAGGTATTTGGATGCTTAGTATGAAGTTCGGACGCTTTCCGGAAATGTTTCGTCAACTTTTGCATCTTCGGGGGCATTTTAGTAATTCCAGCATTCGGGTTTGAATCCCGAGCTCTTCACAGAAGTTGAATCCCTTTGAATTCTCTTCGCGTGGCCGCTGACGGTGCATGATTCCGAGTTGTATCGATGGAGTTATGGCATTTTTAGGATGGTTTTGACATGAAAAGTACACTCAAGGTCACATTCAAGGGCATTTTAGTCATTTCATATTTTGGCTTTTTGGCCCAATGTCTTCTTGGATGTTGTAGTCCTCTGAGTTATCTTCGCGTAGCCTCCGACCGTGCCTCATTCCGAGCTATAACGAAGAAATGGCGGCATTTTCCGTAAAACAGGACAAAGCTGCAGAATTCAGACCTGTAGGTTGCGAATCGATTCGGCCCAAAACCGAATCGATTCGGAATTCTGCAGAATTGCAGATTCGAACTTCCCCTGTTTCCGAATCGATTCGGACCATTTCCGAATCGATTCGGGCCTCCAGATTTTTGGTTTTCTTCCCTTTTATTACAAGTTTGCCATGGGATATTTGGTTAAAACCCAATTCTCTCTCATTTGAGAGGAAGATATATCAGTTTAAAAAACGTTTTTAGGTTAGTTTAGTTAGGGTTTGGAGGGTTTTTGCTTGGTTCTTCTTCTTCCTCTCTTGGATTGACACACTAATTGGTTGTAAGATTAACTATTCATCTTCCCTCTCCATTAATCTAGTTGTTTTCCATTCTTTCCTTGCTTTCTAGATAGATTTACATGCTTTCTAGTTAGGTTTATTGTGTTTATTTATTGCTTTTCTAGTTTAATTAGTTTAATTTAGTTAATTCATTATGCGTCCCTAGATAAATAGGGTCGGGATTGCGTTTCCGCCATTTTTGGGTTCGGACCTCGAAATTTAGGGTTTCGTGTAAAATTGCATTTAATTGAAACCTCGCGTATTAAAGTCGGATTATTATGCGTTTAACTTTCTTTGTCATGCAACGTTAGTGTTTATAGCGATTATCCGAATTTAATCCGCGTGTGATCATTTTTCAGTTAAATGTTTTATCTCGCAACTTTGGGTTAAATTCCTTCTTGCGTGATGTTTATGCTTAATTGTAAATGCTCGATTAATTGTTTTCGAACCGTAATTCTAATTAGTAGTTGTTTAGCCCGTGAATGCGTGTATGCGATCCCGATCCTCGCTTTACTTTTGTGTAGCTTAACTTCTCTTTTTATTTTATTACCATAACCACCCATTACCTTTTCTTATTTATTTTACACTTTTATTCCTGAAGTAATTAAAACAATTAAAGTCTAAAATTTAATCACTCCCTGTGGATTTCTTACGACACCCGACTTACCGCTGTGCTTGCTTGTCAAGTGTGGTATTAGCTTAGTTTCTTTTGTATCGCGGCGGCGAAACACACGACGACTGTGTCCTCACATGAACACACTTTTTCCGCCCGATCACTCTCCCTGTTTTAATAATGTTCCCAGCTATATAAAAAAAGGAACATATCCTCTATTTTGAAGTTAGTTCTCTGTAATGCCAAGAGTATAACTTCTATAAAAATATGTCTCTGCTTTCGTCTTCACTTTTTCTTTTAGTATTACAATATTGTTCTCAACTAAACCTAACAATAAGAACTCTAGTTGTAATTGCCATTGATATCAGTATTATTTTAAAATGTTGATTTGTTATTTCAATTATGTGTTGTCGAAACTCTATGCATATGACTCTGACGAACTATGTACAATAATATTGCAACAGATTCTTCGATTGGTACATTTTTATGTAATGATTCGTCAAGGTAGTTACCAATTACAAGGAAATTCCATAATGATCGAAAGCATTCTTGGTTTATACGAAACATGTTTTCACAGTTCTTAACTGAATCATCAAGTATCTTTTTATATATTCCCCACCCATGATAATGGACGTAATTATAAGGCACCCTTCTCGTGGATATCACCATTTGTATCTCTAGATATGTCTTAAGCTCCTCATTGTTGTTATCTGAAGACTCTACATCCAAGTTGTTATTCAATCTGGACTATAATAATAAAATTCCATGAACAAATCTGCAATAATTAAACTACATGAACATCAGTATTAATTAAACTGCATGAACAAATCTGCATTAATGAAATTGCATTAAAAAAACTGCACTGATAAAGCTAGATTAAGAAAATTGTACTAATAAAATTGGATTAATAAAGTTGCATGAACAAATCAGCATTTATAAAAGGATTATTTTGGTTTTTGACCCCACTAGTTTTGTCCGTTCACGAATTAACCCCCTAATTTAAAACTATTTTAGGATTAACCCCCATTTTTCACTTTTAGCGATATTTTTTTTGAAAAAAATGTCCTTAAAAATATCAAAAAGAATTCAAAAAGTATCGCAAAAAGTGAAAAAAATTAGGGTTAATCCTACAGTAGTTTTTAATTGAGGGTTAATATCCTAACGGACAAAACTAATGAGGGCCAAAATTCAAATAATCCTTAATAAAATTGGATTAATAAAACAATATGAATAAATCTGCATTAATAAAAGTGCATTAATAAAACAAAAATATAGCAGTAATTAATACATTACTACCAATCCAAAATAACAGAATTTAATAGACAGCCTGCTTTTGTTTTGTAAGCAATAACATAATTAATATATATATATATATTGCTTTAGTCTTATTTCCCAAATGTTGTTGTTCCCATCTCATTTATTTTTAAAATTATAGTAAGTTCCATAACTATCCAAAATCGTCAATAATCATTCTCTAACTTTTCATCTTCCTTTTCGAAGAGAATAACACTTGTCTCATACTTATTACAATAGAACAATAATTAAAACAATAAAAATACAAGAATGACTAAAAACCAAAAATAAGACTAAATTCTACATAGTGGGCCTACGTTCTTTGCTCATAGCAATGACCGACTTGAAATAAACCTCATATTTTGCAAAAACGTCCAACCCAGAACGTCCACTATGTTCTCTAGTGATGCTAAATAACATGTCATACTAATTGTTACTAGAGTGGTTTGTGAAGTAGAGGTTAATGCTTCCATAAGAGAGGTTTTTAGTCCTTTTGAAGGTCGACTACATGTGTAGCCACTACTCTTATAGTGGAGTGACACCTTCGAAATTTTAACTCATTGATCTCCTCACACAAAGAACTCGATGGTGTTAATAGTTCCAGTCACAATGTCCTAGCAGAACCCAATTTTGTTTACAAGATTAGTGAGACTAGTGAACTTAAGATTCAAACTAATGTATTTACATCAAACCTGAGAGACTATAAAGCAACACACTATCTCTGCGAAAATATGAGCCATAAAGTGATGTCAAACCATGGTGAAGAATGTGGAACTTCTCTAAATTGTTCTTAGAGTAATGCTATGGATACTCATTTCATGGATCCTTTTTTCAACAGTGATATATCAAGCACATATCGAGTGGTATTTTACTTCACATAGGGTCCATTACATATGTAACTCAATGTGTAATTGACACATCACTGAATTTGAGAAAATGATTCACAAAATGGGTTTTTCTTCTCTAGTATTACTCATTGTTCTTATCCACCTCGACCTCCCTCATCAAACTAAAGGCGCACTAAACACTTATTGGTCATAAACCAGTTTCATCAACCACGCCAAATATCTATATTATTATTCAAATAAAGGAAACTTCATTTATTTAAAAAATATATAACATATTCGAACAAACTGAACATACTCGACGTCTCTTAAATTCGACTGAGGGTTTTTGGTGGGAGGAGGGGTTGGGTGGACGTGGTGAGAGTTGTGTGGTGTTTTAGGTGCTATTTGAGGAGGGGGTTGGGTTGTGGTGGTGGTGGAAGGACGCTAGAGAGAGAGGGGGGTAGTTTATTTTTGAAAATATATTTTAGTATTAATAAATACGTATAATTTAAATTCATGTGTCAATTAAACTTAACATTTTTCCTAACGATTTTGAACAAAGTCTAATTTATAAATTAAAATTTATTTGAGTCTAAAATCGAGAATTAGTAATCTATTAAAGTAAAAATACACCCAAAATTTTATCATAATTAAAATTAATTTATCGACCAAAAAGTTTTGTATATTTATTTTTCAAATTTTATCAATTTAGACAAATTGTCAAGTGGCTCTCTATGTCACCTCACCTAAAATGTATTTTGTGACACCCCGACTAATTAAATACCGGGTAGCTACTCCTTTATTAAATTAATACAAAATGCCAAGTTGGTTCAGTTCATAGCATCACTTTCGAAAACATTTTTAATAGTTACTAACCACCTAGTATTTAAAAAGTGAGTTGTCCATTTTAATTAAATCCGATTAACATGCCATAAATTAATTATGAAAAGTAAACGTAACCAACAATATAGTCACAATAGAATAACCATCCAATAATAATGCGTCTGGAGGAAAACTCCTCATAACAAACCGAATTCCAAAATAAATAAATACAAATTCTGCATCACTAAAATTAATTACAACCCAAAGTTTAAAATAACTGAATAAGTAAAGTGTCTCTAAGAGGAATGGGCGACATGCCAAACAGATGATAAAAACTGATATTGGAGTCAAGATTAGAAATCGTCTACTATCAAGGTCCTGTAACTTCCACAACAGCTACAGCACGTCACCTGAATAGAATTCCTATGCATGGTGTCCTTGTGGCTAGGCACCTAAAAAGGTTTTTACAAAAATAGATTTGAAAGCAAACGGGTTAGAGCCCGAATGTGAAAATAATTTAAAAAATATGCAAGTGTTTAATATCATTAAACAGTGAATATAAAGTACATGATAGTGTGTGCACTCACATGAGTTCCTCACCTCTCAACTAATTGTGCACTCCTATCGTACCAGTACCCATTTCTAGTTGCTCCCATATCTATCTAGTTCAATGCTAAATCTAACATTTCTATATGATAATCAATTCAAATTCCAACATCTTCTATTTAATAGAGTATTGTACCTTATTACACATTTTCCCCACTTTAGCAATACAATTTATTAGAAATCTTACATTTTCACTTTACGACCGTTGCTATTATTCATACTCACAATTATTCACGATTATTCATTTCAATCAATAGTATATTATTCTCACTAAAAATATACAATACTAGCACCCCGAGGCTAAGCTGCGGTGCTCACATACTCTGCTATCAAATCTCGGTACATCACGTACATGAGGACCACATATTCCTAATCTCTCAGGAAACGTTTCATTAACAACAATCACAAATAGTGGAGGCAAACATAGTTCACATCACATGGGTCATGCACATACCTACGCTCCCATGATCAGCAGACTTATTAACTTCTCGATAAGTCCTTCTCTGACCTATGCCCTCGAGGTACCAATCTAAATCCCCCCCGTAGGCACACAAAGATTAGATGGCCCTAAACGAATGCCAACCTCCCACGATAGCAAGTACGGTAGGTATGTCATACACAGATAATTACATATACTAAGCATTCTCACATCTTAGATATTACAAAAAATTTATTAGGGGTATACTTCTCGTTCTTATACCAATTCTTAGTGTTATACAAACCACATATCCCCGGTTTATATGCATTTAAGTCATCAATTATCCTCACTTCGTGATTAGTCACTCGTGTCCTAATCCACAAATGTTATCCGGTTCAAGGCACTATTCTAAATTTTACTCCTCAATATACCCCAAATCTCCCAACTACACCCACTAGTTAATAAGGAAAAGTTATCTCACCATTTAAATAAGACTACGGGATATTAGAAATCAAATCAGGCCAAAAAGGCCATTCTGTCAACTCGTTAGAAGTCTCGTTCGAACGAGGTCGTTCGAACGAAGGGCTTCGAACGAAATACCAACTCGTTAGAAGTCATACTGTCATCTCGTTAGAAGTTCGTTCGAACGAGGTCGTTCGAACGACCTGGGCAGGTCTTCTAACGAGATGGCAGTTTCAACCCAGAAAATTCCAATTCCGTTTTTCTCAATTCTTCTCTCCTCTAAATCCACCCTAAGACCATCCAAATTGTATTTTAACATATATAAACCATTTCTAATCACCCTAGATCATTCCTCAACACATTTAAGGGGTCAATTCTTACAAATTATCATGGGATTGACATGAATCTTCAAATATTTTCCCAAACCCTATGAACATGAACTCCCAATTTTCTTATGCCTAATTATTCATCATAAATTCGTTTTTAATTCATCATATACAATTTTTCAAGTATTAACTCAGTCCATTATAATACTACATGCAAATCCTAACCCAATTTCAAAGTTTCTCCGACAAATTTCATGGGTTTTCTTCACAAAGATCAATATGAGGTCATTCCTACACTAAGCATGGAAGACATATTCAATGCATTAAAAATACTAAATCACTTGCCTTAGATTGTTCTTCAGAATTTGATGTCGAAGGTTGAAGGTTGATCTCTCCCCTTTCTCTACAGATTTCTCCCAAGGTTAAAGATGGTGGTTATGGGTTTTCTTTTGGGAACCTCTTCCAACTCTTCCTATAACTCCCGTAGCCCTCTAACTTGTCAAATGCTGGTAATGGGCTTAGTGGGTTACTAATAATGTATAATTAACTCTTAAAATTCGTAGGCTTTAATTCCTAAAATTTCAAAATTATCAAAATACCCTTTTAAGTTGCAAGTATGGCCCAAAAATGCCCCGGGACCCAAACTAAACCCCCGGCAAGTGTTTTCTGACTATTTCGACCCTTCCGGACTCATTGGGGCACTCAAAATGACCATTCGGTTGATAAAAATAAAATTCACCTTTTTAATTCAAATAATTACATTCCTGGCGCGACTGACACGCGCGTCCCAACTAAATTTCTCAAATTGTCGTATTTCAGTCTCGCGATAATTTTAATGTTTTCAATATTCATATATTGCCATATATACACAACATAATCAAATACCAACTCACATCTCTTTAGTATTTATATCCGGATTAATTCTCAATTAATTCACATTTAATTTAATTAATCCCTTTTATAAATATCAATAAAAATACGGGGTATAACATACTTCCCCCTAATAACAGAATTTTGTCCCGAAATTCAGAACTAAAAAGTACCTGATAAAAACAACTCTGGATAACGTTCGCGCATCTCATCCTCGCGCTCCCATGTGAACTCCTCAGAATTATGATGCCGCCACTGAACACGTACTAACGGTACTATCTTCGACCTCAGTTTTCGCTCACTTCGGTCTAAAATAGCAATCGGCCCCTCCTCATAGGAACTATCGGGCTGGAGATCGATGTCCTCCAAAGCAATGTGAGTATGGTCCAAATCGTCCCTAAGATATTTCCTTAGCGAGGAAATATGGAACACATCATGAATCCTATGCAAGTGCTCCGGTAACCCAAGTCTATACGCAACTGGCCCAATCCGCTCGATGATAGGAAATGGCCCCACATATCTCGATGACAGCTTCCCCTTCTTCCCAAAATGCATAATCCCTTTCATAGGAGACACTCTGAGTAAAACCTGGTCCCCCACTTTGAATTCTCTAAATAATCTCTTGGCATCAGCATAGCTCTTCTGCCGGTCCTAAGCTACCTGAATGCGACTCCGTATCAATTCTATCATTGCCGAAGTATCTTGTATCACCTCTGGCCCAAGTAATTTATTGTCCCCCACTTTTAACCAACATGCTGGGGAACGACAAGGTATACCATACAATGCCTCAAATGGAGCCATGCCAATGGTGAACTGGTAGGAGTTATTATAAGCAAACTCCACGAGTGGAAGGTACTGCTCCCATCCACCCCTAAAGTCTATGATGCACATACGCAACATGTCCTCCAACATCTGATTTGTTCATTCGGTCTGCCCATCGGTCTGCGGGTGATAAGCCGTACTCAACCACAATTCAGTGCCCATGGCCTCCTGGAAACTCTCCCAAAATCATGAAACAAATATCTTGTCTCGGTCAGACACAATATTTAGGGGCACACCGTGAAGTCTCACTATTTCCGCAATGAAAATCTGGGCATACTGTCCCGTAGTGTAGTCTATCCTCACGGGTAGGAAATGAGCAACTTTGGTCAACCGGTCCACAATTACCCAAATGGAGTCGTGACCCCTCTATAACGTAGGTAACCCAGTGATAAAGTCCATGGATATGCTCTCCCATATCCACGTCGGAACCTCTAATGGTTGTAAAAGTCTTGTCGGTCTCTGATGATCCACTTTTACCAAACGACAAGTGGCTCATTTAGAAACAAACATGACAATATCTCTCTTCATCCCGCTCCACCAATACTGACATCTCATGTTTTGGTACATTTTGTCCCCACCAGGGTGTACCGCGAACCGTGAGTCGTGCGACTCTGCCATAACCTCGTGTCGTAAGTCTTACCCTCCCGGAACGACCAGTCTCCCATTGAAGCGTAATCTCCCATTTGAGCCAACGGTATAGGACTCAGCTCCCTCTGCCAGTAATCTAACTATCTGCTCCTGACAGAACGAGTCATTTGCCTGGGCCTTTACCACTCTCGTAACAATTTACGGTGTAACAGTCATCATAGACATGAACGATCGGGCCACTGCATCCTGGTGTCCCAACTCCTTACATTTTGCTTTACACACCTCGGCCACTTCATCTACTGGCCTACGGCTCAACGCGTCTGCTACCACGTTAGCCTTTCCCGGGTGATATCGGATATCAAACTGATAATCCTTCACAAACTCAAGCCACCGTCTTTGACGCATATTCAACTCCTTCTGCGTGAAGAGGTACTGTAGGGACTTATGGTTCGTGAACAACCGAAACTTCTCCCCTAGGAGGTAATGTCTCCAAATCCGAAGGGCAAATACAACTGCCGCTAACTCCAAGTCGTGGGTGGGGTAATTTCTCTCGTGGGGATTAAGCTTACGAGAAGCATAAGCTATGGCATGACTCTCCTGCTGCAATACACCTCCAAGTCCTTGTAAGGATGCATCGGTGTAGACTAGATACTCAACTCCCGGTCTTGGCAATGCTAACACAGGTGCTGAGGTCAACTTGTCCTTCAACTCATCGAATGCCAACTGACATGCATCACTCCAGATGAATGGCACACCCTTTACGAGTCATATGTGTCAAAGGGCTCGCTATCTTTGAGAAACCCCGAATAAACCTCCTGTAGTATCCTGCTAGGCCCAAGCAACTACGGATCTCAGTCGGTGTCATGGGTTGTCCCCACTACCTCACCGCAGATACCTTCCCCGGATCTACCGATATCCCTCGGTCTGAAATGATATACCCCAAAAACTGAACCTCCTTCAACCAAAACCCACACTTCTCATACTTTGCATACAGATCATTCTGACGTAGTGTCTGCAAAACCTGTCTCAAATGCTCGGCGTGCTCCTCTTCTGTCTGGGAGTAAACCAGAATGTCATCAATAAAGACAATGACGAACTGGTCTAAGAACTCTCTGAACACCCTATTCATCAAGTCCATAAACACGGCTGGAGCGTTGGCAAGCTAAAAGGCATAACCCGAAACTTGTAGGAACCATATCTCGTTAAGAAAGCAGTCTTCGAGACATCTTGCTCTCTGATACGCAACTAATGATATCCCGATCGCAAATCAATCTTTGAGAAGAATGAAGCTCCTCTCAGTTGGTCGAATATGTCATCGATTCGGGGCAACGAATACTTATTCCGTATCGTGACCTTATTCAACTCTCGGTAATATACACACAACCTCAACGATCCATCCCTCTTCTTTACGAACAACACAGGGGCACCCCACGGCGAAGTACTCCTCCGGATAAACCCCTGACCCAATAACTGCTCAATCTGATCCCGTAACTCTCTCATCTCTGCTGGAGCCATACGATAAGGTGCGCGGGCAATAGGCCGAGTGCTCGGCGTCAAATCAATCACAAAATTTGTCTCTCTACTCGGAGGTAGTCCAGGTATATCCTGAAATACATCAGCAAACTCCCTCACAACTGGAATCGCATTGAGTGGTATCACCACTTCCTTAGAGGTCTCCTCCTCTATATAGTACAAGTGAGTGGACGATCCTCCCTCAGGGCGAGGCATCGCCACTAAAAACATCTCATGTCCGGGAATAGCAAAAATAATACTCCTACTAAAACAGTCAATCATGGCTCGGTACGCAACTAGCCAATCCATACCAATAATCGCATCATACTCAGTCATCTCTAACACTAACATATCAGCGAGTAAAGTAAACCTCCCAATCTCTATACCCACACCTCTACATATAAGGGAAATCACGGAACCCCTACTCATCGGTGAATCTACACAAGTAACCGTGCTCTCGACGGTGTCTAATAACCCAATAGTGCGTGCAAATCTCATGGCAATGAAATAATGTGTGGCCCCCATATCAAATAAAATACGCCCCATAGTCCCCTGAATAGAGAACATACCCTCAATGGCCAGTGGATCCTGTGGGGTTGCGGCATGCTGGAGCTGATACACTCTCCCATACTGAAGCTGTCCCTGCTGGACTGGGACAGCTGGAATGGGTGGTAGTTCTGTCATCTGTGGTGGTGCTGGGAGGGCGGCGGGAAACATAGGCCTCTATGGCTCGTGTCAGGCACCCTGCTGCTGCTGATGTGGGGCCCTGCCCCTGTCAGGACAATCCTGGCATTTGTGGCCAGTCTTGCTACAAACAAAACACTTCCCCGAGAAGTTTCCCCCTCGCTGTCCCTGCTATCCTCGGCCCTGGTGGCCGTTACCATTCCTCCCCTGATCATGCTGGCCCTGCTGAAACTGTTGTTGCTGACCATTCTGACCCTGCTAGCCCTGATGGCCCTGTCTGAAACCTCCCTATCCACTTCTGAAACTCCCGGATCTGAATCTCTTATGATCCCCCTGTTGGAAACCCTAGTCACCCTACATGTGCTGTCCCTGAGCAGATTGTGCCCCGCTGGCACCATTTCCCCCGGTCTTGCCCTGTTGGCTGGACTCCCCTGATCTCTTGCTCTCGGACATGTGGAAGCGATGATCCTGGCAGTGAAGTAATGAAGCGTTAACCACATCAGAATAAGTGGCCAACGAGAGATTCCCTAACAAATGTTGACGGATCCTCTAAGTCAATCAATCTGTGAACTTCTGAATCTTCTTCTCCTCAGTCGGTATCTCATCGGGAACAATTTTTAGGAGATTGGTGAATTCGGCCTCATACTCGGCCACAGTCTTTCCCTCCTGCTTGAGGTTCATCAATTTCCTCCTCATCTCCGTGTGAACAGCTGACGGAAAATATTTGCGGTCGAATCGCACCCAAAACTCCTGTATAGTGAGGGTGTCCCTCTCCTCTGCGGTGGTAATGGACTCCCACCACTGCAATGCAGATCCTACTAGCTTGAAAGTAGCCAGTATTCGCTTCTGAACATCTGTTCACTCGTATATCCTTAAGTGCCTCTGAATATCCTTCCTCCACTGACTGGATACCACAACATCGGAGCTACCTGCAAACACCGGAGGGTGTGCTTTCTGAAAAGCATCACGAACGCGTTCCCAAGCAGATGGGAATGCATGAGCCTGAACTAGCGCAACTAGCGGCGCCTGGGGTGGTTCCTGTTGTACAACAGCTAGGGCGGCATTTACCGCTTGGGCTACAATAGCTGCAACCTCTGTGGCATTCATAGTGCCCTGAACTGGTGCAGGTTGTGGCTCTGGTTGTGCATCCCTAGGAACTCGCTGCGCACGTCGTGGAGGCATCTGAAATGAGAGTAAAGTCTTATAATTTCGCAGTTATTAACTCAAAACAGCTGAAGAGTGAAGCATACACAAACGAATACAACAGTCTTAAATATAGGGCTCTACATCAAAGAAAGCTCAGCGAAAACATAACAAGTCGTATAGATCCTAAGGACACTAGAACCAGATGCTGTGATACCACCTGTGACACCCCGACTAATTAGATACCAGGTAGCTACTCCTTTATTAAATTAATATAAAATGCCAAGTTGGTTCAGTTCATAGCATCACTGTCGAAAACATTTTTAATAGTTACTAACCACCTAGTATTTAAAAAGTGAGTTGTCCATTTTAATTAAATCCGATTAACATGCCATAAATGAATTATGAAAAGTTAGCGTAACCAACAATATAGTCACAATAGAATAACCATCCAATAATAATGCGTCTGGAGGAAAATTCCTCACAACAAACCGAATTCCAAAATAAATAAATACAAATTCTGCATCACTAAAATTAATTACAACCCAAAGTTTAAAATAATTGAATAAGTAAAGTGTCTCTAAGAGGAATGGGCGACATGCCCAACAGATGATAAAAACTGATAATGGAGTCAAGATCAGAAATGGAGGCGTCTACTATCAAGGTCCTGTAACTTCCACAGCAGCTACAGCACGTCACCTGAATAGAATTCCTATGCATGGTGTCCTTGTGGCTGGGCACCTAAAAAGGTTTTTACAAAAATAGATTTGAAAGCAAACGGATCAGAGCCCAAATGTGAAAATAATTTAAAAAATATGCAAGTGTTTAATATCATTAAACAGTGAATATAAAGTACATGATAGTGTGTGCACTCACATGAGTTCCTCGCCTCTCAACTAATTGTGCACTCCTATCGTACCCGTACCCATTTCTAGTTGCTCCCATATCTATCTACTTCAATGCTAAATCTAACATTTCTATATGATAATCAATTCAAACTCCAACATCTTCTATTTAATAGAGTATTGTACCTTATTTCACAGTTTCCCCACTTTAGCAATACAATTTATTAGAAATCTTACATTTTCACTTTACGACCGTTGCTATTATTCATACTCACAATTATTCGCGATTATTCATTTCAATAAACAGTATATTATTCTCACCAAAAATATATAATACTAGCACCCCGAGGCTAAGCTGCGGTGCTCACATACTATGCTATCAAATCCCGGTACATCACGTACATGAGGACCACGTATTCCGAATCTCTCAGGAAACGTTTCATTAACAACAATCACAAATAGTGGAGGCGAACATAGTTCACATCACATGGGTCACGCACATACCTACGCTCCCATGATCAGCAGACTTATTAACTTCTCGATAAGTCCTTCTCTGACCTGTAACAACCCGGATTTTTTAAATGGGAATTTTTAAATTAATTTTGGAAATCGAAGAAAAATGAAATTTTGGATTTTATAAATTTTATAATTTAAAGTGTTGGTTTTTATATTTGAAAAATGAATTTTCAAAAGGAATTGGAATCGGAATTAAAATGGAGTTTTAATTGAATTTTTATTATTTAGAAGATTCCTCAAAATATAAAACTCTCTAAGAGTCCTCAAAACATAAAACTCTCTAGTAAAAATAATATTTTTAGAAATCCGACCGTCCGATCAAGCTGAATTTTTGTCAGCAGTCCTGTCTTGCTGTTCGCTACAACATACTAAAATTTCAAGCAATTCCAATGGTCCAATCATCCGGAATTAAATTTTTAGTGTTTGTATCTAATTAGAACTCTTTTCTTAATCAAACTCTTAATCCTTTATATATCAACTAATTCGTGGCTTGGCTTTTCAAATCACTTTTTCTTATACTTTTCAACCAGAAAACCTCTCCAAAATTACTCCCTTTTATATAGAAACCATAGCCCCAAACTTATTCAGGATTTCAACCTTAGATTAAAAGGCTTATTTGGTGTTATCTCGAGTTTGGGCTAGAACGAGATTTGATTATTTTCGCGAGAAGAACGTGATGGTCTGATTAGATTTTGAGGCTGAATTATGCGATGATTCATTTGATGATTTTGAGGTATGGGGTTTTACACAATATGCTCCTAAATCTCGCGAGTGTTTATTCCGTTGAATTCTTGTTAATTGAACTCATATTTTGAATTAATAAATTCTCGGAAATCTGGAAAAATAATTGTTGGAATTATTTTCATTCATGAGGTATTATTCATGTTGTTTTGAGCACGTTGTCATGAGATTTTAATATGGCACAGATGTTGGGCACCCGCCAAGACTCCTTTTTTGGCTACTTGATAAAGTAAGGCGCGGTATGGTGAGGCCTGGTGACTCCGGTTAATGTGTTGTTGAGAAATTTATTGATAAAATGCTATTGAGATTTGCATTATTTGATTTGAGTATTCGTAGTCGTATTGTTTCGCTTTGTTCATCGCTAACATCTTTGTTGAGCATATTCCTGTCGTATTGTGTACATCCCCATCTTTTTCTTAGTTGGCAGGTGAGCACGAATTTGAGTGCTATGGACCAATTGGGATGATTTTTAGCGTGAATTATTTTGGGAAGATTATTCGAGAATACAATGAGAAGATTGTATTTATTTTTATTGTATAGAGCATTTTATTTCGATTTTATTTCGAGAGATTATTGGTTGTATTAAATTTGAAGAGATTTGAGATTAGTGGATTCTCTTATTTTTATTGTGGCTTTTAGATGCTCAATACCTTGTTATATTGTGGTTTTGGTTAGTTTTATCGATGAGTAGCGCTCCGTTCGCTCTCCCCGGGCGGGCGGGGTGTTACAGAATGGTATCAGAGCATGGTCTTAGGTCTCGTAGGTTATGATTCCGTTTAACTTCCGCGTTGCCGATCTTTGATTCGCTTTGATGATTCGTACTTCTTAAGGTAGAGGGTCTAGCATACATGTTAGATGTGTTTCTTGGAGATGTGAAGTTTTGAGTTAAGGACGTTGTAGACATGGAGTTTAGAATTAGTAAGCTTGATGTGGGGATCCTTAAAATGGATTTTGGAGACGATAATTATTTTGCAGATTTTAGTACAGATGTTAGGTACCGTATGTATCGATTTTTGATGTTGAGATTTAATTTGAGGAAGTTAGAATTTTAATGACTTTCGGATATAGGATCGGGTTTGGGATTTTGAGAGCATGTGGTACGCCATTATTTTAATAGTTATGTGTATGTATATAGGCAAAATATATTATTTTGTTGCTCGTGGGGTAGGTGCGCATAGAATTTGGTGTATGGGCGCCCATTTATGGCATTCTACGGGTAGGCATATGTGAGCCTTATTTTCTTTTTGCGAGATTTAAGTGTTTATGTGTATGCTTCGTTTAATTTCGAGGACGAAATTCTTTACTAGTGGGGAAGTATGTAACAACCCGGATTTTTTAAATGGAAATTTTTAAATTAATTTTGGAAATCGAAGAAAAATGAAATTTTGGATTTTATAAATTTTATAATTTAAAGTGTTGGTTTTTATATTTGAAAAATAAATTTTCAAACGGAATTGGAATCGGAATTAAAATGGAGTTTTAATTGAATTTTTATTATTTAGAAGAGTCCTCAAAATATAAAACTCTCTAAGAGTCCTCAAAACATAAAACTCTCTAGTAAAAATAATATTTTTAGAAATCCGACCGTCCGATCAAGCTGAATTTTTGTCAACCGTCCTGTCTCGTCGTTCGCTACAACATACTAAAATTTTATGCAATTCCAATGGGCCGATCATCCGGAATTAAAATTTTAGTGTTTGTATCTAATTAGAACTCTTTTCTTAATCAAACTCTTAATCCTTTATATATCAACTAATTCGTGGCTTGGCTTTTCAAATCACTTTTTCTTATACTTTTCAACCAAAAAACCTCTCCAAAATTACTCCCTTTTATATAGAAACCATAGCCCCAAACTTATTCAAGATTTCAACCTTAGATTAGAAGGCTTATTTGGTGTTTTCTCGAGTTTGGGCTAGAACGAGATTTGATTATTTTCGCGAGAGGAACGTGATGGTCTAATTAGATTTTGAGGCTGATTTATGCGATGACTCATTTGATGATTTTGAGGTATGGGATTTTACACAATATGCTCCTAAATCTCGCGAGTGTTTATTCCGTTGAATTCTTGTTAATTGAACTCATATTTTGAATTATTAAATTCTCGAAAATCAGGAAAAATAATTGTTGGAATTATTTTCATTCATGAGGTATTATAAATGTTGTTTTGAGCACGTTGTCATGAGATTTTAATATGGCACTGATGTTGGGCACCCGCCAAGACTCCTTTTTCGGCTACTTGATAAAGTAAGGCGCGGTATGGTGAGGCCTGGTGACTCCGGTTAATGTGTTGTTGAGAAATTTATTGATAAAATGCTATTGAGATTTGCATTATTTGATTTGAGTATTCGTAGTCGTATTGTTGCGCTTTGTTCATCGCTAACATCTTTGTTGAGCATATTCCTGTCGTATTGTGTACTTCCCCATCTTTTTCTTAGTTGGCAGGTGAGCACGGATTTGAGTGCTATGGACCAATTGGGATGATTTTAGCGTGAATTATTTTGGGAAGATTATTCGAGAATACAATGAGAAGATTGTATTTATTTTTATTATATAGAGCATTTTATTTCGATTTTATTTCGAGAGATTATTGGTTGTATTAAATTTGAAGAGATTTGAGATTAGTGGATTTTCTTATTTTTATTGTGGCTTTTAGATGCTCAATACCTTGTTATATTGTGGTTTTGGTTAGTTTTATCGATGAGTAGCGCTCCGTTCCCTCTCCCCGGGCAGGCGGGGTGTTACAGAATGGTATCAGAGCATGGTCTTAGGTCTCGTAGGTTATGATTCCGTTTAACTTCCGCGTTGCCGATCTTTGATTCGCTTTGATGATTCGTACTTCTTAAGGTAGAGGGTCTAGCATACATGTTAGATGTGTTTCTTGGAGATGTGAAGTTTTGAGTTAAGGACGTTGTAGACATGGAGTTTAGAATTAGTAAGCTTGATGTGGGGATCCTTAAAATGGATTTTGGAGACGATAATTATTTTGCAGATTTTAGTACAGATGTTAGGTACCGTTTGTATAGATTTTTGATGTTGAGATTTAATTTGAGGAAGTTAGAATTTTAATGACTTTCGGATATAGGATCGGGTTTGGGATTTTGAGAGCATGTGGTACACCATTATTTTAATAGTTATGTGTATGTATATAGGCAAAATATATTATTTTGTTGCTCGTGGGGTAGGTGCGCATAGAATTTGGTGTATGGGCGCCCATTTATGGCATTCTACGGGTAGGCATATGTGAGCCTTATTTTCTTTTTGCGAGATTTAAGTGTTTATGTGTATGCTTTGTTTAATTTCGAGGACGAAATTCTTTACTAGTGGGGAAGTATGTAACAACCCGGATTTTTTAAATGGAAATTTTTAAATTAATTTTGGAAATCGAAGAAAAATGAAATTTTGGATTTTATAAATTTTATAATTTAAAGTGTTGGTTTTTATATTTGAAAAATGAATTTTCAAACAGAATTGGAATCGGAATTAAAATGGAGTTTTAATTGAATTTTTATTATTTAGAAGAGTCCTCAAAATATAAAACTCTCTTAGAGTCCTCAAAACATAAAACTCTCTAGTAAAAATAATATTTTTAGAAATCCGACCGTCCGATCAAGCTGAATTTTTGTCAACCGTCCTGTCTCATCGTTCGCTACAACATACTAAAATTTTATGCAATTCCAATGGTCCGATCATCCGGAATAAAATTTTTAGTGTTTGTATCTAATTAGAACTCTTTTCTTAATCAAACTCTTAATCCTTTATATATCAACTAATTCGTGGCTTGGCTTTTCAAATCACTTTTTCTTATACTTTTCAACCAAAAAACCTTTCCAAAATTACTCCCTTTTATATAGAAACCATAGCCCCAAACTTATTCAAGATTTCAACCTTAGATTAGAAGGCTTATTTGGTGTTTTCTCGAGTTTGGGCTAGAACGAGATTTGATTATTTTCGCGAGAGGAACGTGATGGTCTAATTAGATTTTGAGGCTGATTTTTGCGATGACTCATTTGATGATTTTGAGGTATGGGATTTTACACAATATGCTCCTAAATCTCGCGAGTGTTTATTCCGTTGAATTCTTGTTAATTGAACTCATATTTTGAATTATTAAATTCTCGAAAATCTAGAAAAATAATTGTTGGAATTATTTTCATTCATGAGGTATTATTCATGTTGTTTTGAGCACGTTGTCATGAGATTTTAATATGGCACTGATGTTGGGCACCCGCCAAGACTCCTTTTTCGGCTACCTGATAAAGTAAGGCGCGGTATGGTGAGGCCTGGTGACTCCGGTTAATGTGTTGTTGAGAAATTTATTGATAAAATGCTACTGAGATTTGCATTATTTGATTTGAGTATTCGTAGTCGTATTGTTGCGCTTTGTTCATCGCTAACATCTTTGTTGAGCATATTCCTGTCGTATTGTGTACTTCCCCATCTTTTTCTTAGTTGGCAGGTGAGCACGGATTTGAGTGCTATGGACCAATTGGGATGATTTTAGCGTGAATTATTTTGGGAAGATTATTCGAGAATACAATGAGAAGATTGTATTTATTTTTATTATATAGAGCATTTTATTTCGATTTTATTTCGAGAGATAATTGGTTGTATTAAATTTGAAGAGATTTCAGATTAGTGGATTCTCTTATTTTTATTGTGGCTTTTAGATGCTCAATACCTTGTTATATTGTGGTTTTGGTTAGTTTTATCGATGAGTAGCGCTCCGTTCGCTCTCCCCGGGCAGGCGGGGTGTTACAGAATGGTATCAGAGCATGGTCTTAGGTCTCGTAGGTTATGATTCCGTTTAACTTCCGCGTTGCCGATCTTTGATTCGCTTTGATGATTCGTACTTCTTAAGGTAGAGGGTCTAGCATACATGTTAGATGTGTTTCTTGGAGATGTGAAGTTTTGAGTTAAGGACGTTGTAGACATGGAGTTTAGAATTAGTAAGCTTGATGTGGGGATCCTTAAAATGGATTTTGGAGACGATAATTATTTTGCAGATTTTAGTACAGATGTTAGGTACCGTATGTATCGATTTTTGATGTTGAGATTTAATTTGAGGAAGTTAGAATTTTAATGACTTTCGGATATAGGATCGGGTTTGGGATTTTGAGAGCATGTGGTACGCCATTAGTTTAATAGTTATGTGTATGTATATAGGCAAAATATATTATTTTGTTGCTCGTGGGGTAGGTGCGCATAGAATTTGGTGTATGGGCGCCCATTTATGGCATTCTACGGGTAGGCATATGTGAGCCTTATTTTCTTTTTGCGAGATTTAAGTGTTTATGTGTATGCTTCGTTTAATTTCGAGGACGAAATTCTTTACTAGTGGGGAAGTATGTAACAACCCGGATTTTTTAAATGGAAATTTTTAAATTAATTTTGGAAATCGAAGAAAAATGTAATTTTGGATTTTATAAATTTTATAATTTAAAGTGTTGGTTTTTATATTTGAAAAATGAATTTTCAAACGTAATTGGAATCGGAATTAAAATGGAGTTTTAATTGAATTTTTATTATTTAGAAGAGTCCTCAAAATATAAAACTCTAAGAGTCCTCAAAACATAAAACTCTCTAGTAAAAATAATATTTTTAGAAATCCGACCGTCCGATCAAGCTGAATTTTTGTCAACCGTCCTGTCTCGTCGTTCGCTACAACATACTAAAATTTTATGCAATTCCAATGGTCCGATCATCCGGAATAAAATTTTTAGTGTTTGTGTCTAATTAGAACTCTTTTCTTAATCAAACTCTTAATCCTTTATATATCAACTAATTCGTGGCTTGGCTTTTCAAATCACTTTTTCTTATACTTTTCAACCAAAAAACCTCTCCAAAATTACTCCCTTTTATATAGAAACCATAGCCCCAAACTTATTCAAGATTTCAACCTTAGATTAGAAGGCTTATTTGGTGTTTTCTCGAGTTTGGGCTAGAACGAGATTTGATTATTTTCGCGAGAGGAACGTGATGGTCTAATTAGATTTTGAGGCTGATTTATGCGATGACTCATTTGATGATTTTGAGGTATGGGATTTTACACAATATGCTCCTAAATCTCGCGAGTGTTTATTCCGTTGAATTCTTGTTAATTGAACTCATATTTTGAATTATTAAATTCTCGGAAATCTAGAAAAATAATTGTTGGAATTATTTTCATTCATGAGGTATTATTCATGTTGTTTTGAGCACGTTGTCATGAGATTTTAATATGACACTGATGTTGGGCACCCGCCAAGACTCCTTTTTCGGCTACTTGATAAAGTAAGGCGCGGTATGGTGAGGCCTGGTGACTCCGGTTAATGTGTTGTTGAGAAATTTATTGATAAAATGCTATTGAGATTTGCATTATTTGATTTGAGTATTCGTAGTCGTATTGTTGCGCTTTGTTCATCGCTAACATCTTTGTTGAGCATATTCCTGTCGTATTGTGTACTTCCCCATCTTTTTCTTAGTTGGCAGGTGAGCACGGATTTGAGTGCTATGGACCAATTGGGATGATTTTAGCGTGAATTATTTTGGGAAGATTATTCGAGAATACAATGAGAAGATTGTATTTATTTTTATTATATAGAGCATTTTATTTCGATTTTATTTCGAGAGATTATTGGTTGTATTAAATTTGAAGAGATTTGAGATTAGTGGATTCTCTTATTTTTATTGTGGCTTTTAGATGCTCAATACCTTGTTATATTGTGGTTTTGGTTAGTTTTATCGATGAGCAGCGCTCCGTTCGCTCTCCCCGGGCAGGCGGGGTGTTACAGAATGGTATCAGAGCATGGTCTTAGGTCTCGTAGGTTATGATTCCGTTTAACTTCCGTGTTGCCGATCTTTGATTCGCTTTGATGATTCGTACTTCTTAAGGTAGAGGGTCTAGCATACATGTTAGATGTGTTTCTTGGAGATGTGAAGTTTTGAGTTAAGGACGTTGTAGACATGGAGTTTAGAATTAGTAAGCTTGATGTGGGGATCCTTAAAATGGATTTTGGAGACGATAATTATTTTGCAGATTTTAGTACAGATGTTAGGTACCGTATGTATCGATTTTTGATGTTGAGATTTAATTTGAGGAAGTTAGAATTTTAATGACTTTCGGATATAGGATCGGGTTTGGGATTTTGAGAGCATGTGGTACGCCATTATTTTCATAGTTATGTGTATGTATATAGGCAAAATATATTATTTTGTTGCTCGTGGGGTAGGTGCGCATAGAATTTTGTGTATGGGCGCCCATTTATGGCATTCTACGGGTAGGCATATGTGAGCCTTATTTTCTTTTTGCGAGATTTAAGTGTTTATGTGTATGCTTCGTTTAATTTCGAGGACGAAATTCTTTACTAGTGGGGAAGTATGTAACAACCCGGATTTTTTAAATGAAAATTTTTAAATTAATTTTGGAAATCGAAGAAAAATGAAATTTTGGATTTTATAAATTTTATAATTTAAATGTTGGTTTTTATATTTGAAAAATGAATTTTCAAACGGAATTGGAATCGGAATTAAAATGGAGTTTTAATAGAATTTTTATTATTTAGAAGAGTCCTCAAAATATAAAACTCTCTAAGAGTCCTCAAAACATAAAACTTTCTAGTAAAAATAATATTTTTAGAAATCCGACCGTCCGATCAAGCTGAATTTTGGTCAGCCGTCCTGTTTCGCCGTTCGCTACAAGATACTAAAATTTCATGCAATTCCAATGGTCCGATCATTCGGAATAAAATTTTTAGTGCTTGTATCTAATTAGAACTCTTTTCTTAATCAAACTCTTAATCCTTTATATATCAACTAATTCTTGGCTTGGCTTTTCAAATCACTTTTTCTTATACTTTTCAACCAGAAAACCTCTCCAAAATTACTTCCTTTTATATCGAAACCATAGCCCCAAACTTATTCAAGATTTCAACCTTAGATTAGAAGGCTTATTTGGTGTTTTCTCGAGTTTGGGCTAGAACGAGATTTGATTATGTTCGCGAGAGGAACGTGATGGTCTGATTAGATTTTGAGGCTGAATTATGCGATGATTCATTTGATGATTTTGAGGTATGGGATTTTACACAATATGCTCCTAAATCTCGCGAGTGTTTATTCCGTTGAATTCTTGTTAATTGAACTCATATTTTGAATTATTAAATTCTCGAAAATCTGGAAAAATAATTGTTGGAATTATTTTCATTCATGAGGTATTATTCATGTTGTTTTGAGCACGTTGTCATGAGATTTTAATATGGCACTAATGTTGGGCACCCGCCAAGACTCCTTTTTCGGCTACTTGATAAAGTAAGGCGCGGTATGGTGAGGCCTGGTGACTCCGGTTAATGTGTTGTTGAGAAATTTATTGATAAAATACTATTGAGATTTGCATTATTTGATTTGAGTATTCGTAGTCGTATTGTTGCGCTTTGTTCATCGCTAACATCTTTGTTGAGCATATTCCTGTCGTATTGTGTACTTCCCCATCTTTTTCTTAGTTGGCAGGTGAGCACGGATTTGAGTGCTATGGACCAATTGGGATGATTTTTAGCGTGAATTATTTTGGGAAGATTATTCGAGAATACAATGAGAAGATTGCATTTATTTTTATTGTATAGAGCATTTTATTTCGATTTTATTTCGAGAGATTATTGGTTGTATTAAATTTGAAGAGATTTGAGATTAGTGGATTCTCTTATTTTTATTGTGTCTTTTAGATGCTTAATACCTTGTTATATTGTTGTTTTGGTTAGTTTTATCGATGAGTAGCGCTCCGTTCGCTCTCCCCGGGCAGGCGGGGTGTTAGAGAATGGTATCAGAGCATGGTCTTAGGTCTCGTAGGTTATGATTCCGTTTAACTTCCGCGTTGCCGATCTTTGATTCGCTTTGATGATTCGTACTTCTTAAGGTAGAGGGTCTAGCATACATGTTAGATGTGTTTCATGGTGATGTGAAGTTTTGAGTTAAGGACGTTGTAGACATGGAGTTTAGAATTAGTAAGCCTGATGTGGGGATCCTTAAAATGGATTTTGGAGACGATAATTATTTTGGAGATTTTAGTACAGATGTTAGGTACCGTATGTATCGATTTTTGATGTTGAGATTTAATTTGAGGAAGTTAGAATTTTAATGACTTTCGGATATAGGATCGGGTGGGTGATTTTGAGAGCATGTGGTACGCCATTATTTTCATAGTTATGCGTATGTATATAGGCAAAATATATTATTTTGTTGCTCGTGGGGTAGGTGCGCATAGAATTTGGTGTATGGGCGCCCAATTATGGCATTCTACGGGTAGGCATATGTGAGCCTTATTTTCTTTTTGCGAGATTTAAGTGTTTATGTGTATGCTTCGTTAATTTCGAGGACGAAATTCTTTACTAGTGGGGAAGTATGTAACAACCCGGATTTTTTAAATGGAAATTTTTAAATTAATTTTGGAAATCGAAGAAAAATGAAATTTTGGATTTTATAAATTTTATAATTTAAAGTGTTGGTTTTTATATTTGAAAAATGAATTTTCAAACGGAATTGGAATCGGAATTAAAATGGAGTTTTAATTGAATTTTTATTATTTAGAAGAGTCCTCAAAATATAAAACTCTCTAAGAGTCCTCAAAACATAAAACTCTCTAGTAAAAATAATATTTTTTGAAATCCGACCGTCCGATCAAGCTAAATTTTTGTCAGCAGTCCTGTCTCGCCGTTCGCTACAACATACTAAAATTTCATGCAATTCCAATGGTCCGATCATCCGGAATAAAATTTTTAGTGTTTGTATCTAATTAGAACTCTTTTCTTAATCAAACTCTTAATCCTTTATATATCAACTAATTCGTGGTTTGGCTTTTCAAATCACTTTTTCTTATACTTTTCAACCAGAAAACCTCTCCAAAATTACTCCCTTTTATATAGAAACCATAGCCCCAAACTTATTCAAGATTTCAACCTTAGATTAGAAGGCTTATTTGGTGTTTTCTCGAGTTTGGGCTAGAACGAGATTTGATTATTTTCGCGAGAGGAACGTGATGGTCTGATTAGATTTTGAGGCTGAATTATGCGATGATTCATTTGATGATTTTGAGGTATGGGGTTTTACACAATATGCTCCTAAATCTCGCGAGTGTTTATTCCGTTGAATTCTTGTTAATTGAACTCATATTTTGAATTATTAAATTCTCGAAAATCTGGAAAAATAATTGTTGGAATTATTTTCATTCATGAGGTATTATTCATGTTTTTTTGAGCACGTTGTCATGAGATTTTAATATGGCACTGATGTTGGGCACCCGCCAAGACTCCTTTTCCGGCTACTTGATAAAGTAAGGCGCGGTATGGTGAGGCCTGGTGACTCCGGTTAATGTGTTGTTGAGAAATTTATTGATAAAATGCTATTGAGATTTGCATTATTTAATTTGAGTATTCGTAGTCGTATTGTTGCGCTTTGTTCATCGCTAACATCTTTGTTGAGCATATTCCTGTCGTATTGTGTACTTCCCCATCTTTTTCTTAGTTGGCAGGTGAGCACGGATTTGAGTGCTATGGACCAATTGGGATGATTTTTAGCGTGAATTATTTTGGGAAGATTATTCGAGAATACAATGAGAAGATTGTATTTATTTTTATTGTATAGAGCATTTTATTTCGATTTTATTTCGAGAGATTATTGGTTGTATTAAATTTGAAGAGATTTGAGATTAGTGGATTCACTTATTTTTATTGTGGCTTTTAGATGCTCTATACCTTGTTATATTGTGGTTTTGGTTAGTTTTATCGATGAGTAGCGCTCCGTTCGCTCTCCCCGGGCGGGCGGGGTGTTACAGAATGGTATGAGAGCAATGTCTTAGGTCTCGTAGGTTATGATTCCGTTTAACTTCCGCCTTGCCGATCTTTGATTCGCTTTGATGATTCGTACTTCTTAAGGTAGAGGGTCTAGCATACATGTTAGATGTGTTTCTTGGAGATGTGAAGTTTTGAGTTAAGGACGTTGTAGGCATGGAGTTTAAAATTAGTAAGCTTGACGTGGGGATCCTTAAAATGGATTTTAGAGACGATAATTATTTTGGAGATTTTAGTACAGATGTTAGGTACCGTATGTATCGATTTTTGATGTTGAGATTTAATTTGAGGAAGTTTGAATTTTAATGACTTTCGGATATAGGATCGGGTGGGGGATTTTGAGAGCATGTGGTACGCCATTATTTTCATAGTTATGTGTATGTATATAGGCAAAATATATTATTTTGTTGCTCGTGGGGTAGGTGCGCATAGAATTTGGTGTATGGGCGCCCATTTATGGCATTCTACGGGTAGGCATATGTGAGCCTTATTTTCTTTTTGCGAGATTTAAGTGTTTATGTGTATGCTTCGTTTAATTTCGAGGACGAAATTCTTTACTAGTGGGGAAGTATGTAACAACCTGGATTTTTTAAATGGAAATTTTTAAATTAATTTTGGAAATCGAAGAAAAATGAAATTTTGGATTTTATAAATTTTATAATTTAAAGTGTTGGTTTTTATATTTGAAAAATGAATTTTCAAACGGAATTGGAATCGAAATTAAAATGGAGTTTTAATTGAATTTTTATTATTTAGAAGAGTCCTCAAAATATAAAACTCTAAGAGTCCTCAAAACATAAAACTCTCTAGTAAAAATAATATTTTTAGAAATCCGACCGTCCGATCAAGCTAAATTTTTGTCAACCGTCCTGTTTCGCCCTTCGCTACAACGCACTAAAATTTCAAGAAATTCCAATGGTCCAATCATCCGGAATAAAATTTTTAGTGTTTGTATCTAATTAGAACTCTTTTCTTAATCAAACTCTTAATCCTTTATATATCAACTAATTCGTGGCTTGGCTTTTCAAATCACTTTTTCTTATACTTTTCAACCAGAAAACCTCTCCAAAATTACTCCCTTTTATATAGAAACCATAGCCCCAAACTTATTCAAGATTTCAACCTGAGATTAGAAGGCTTATTTGGTGTTTTCTCGAGTTTGGGCTAGAACGAGATTTGATTATTTTCGCGAGAGGAACGTGATGGTCTGATTAGATTTTGAGGCTGATTTATGCGATGACTCATTTGATGATTTTGAGGTATGGTGTTTTACACAATATGCTCCTAAATCTCGCGAGTGTTTATTCCGTTGAATTCTTGTTAATTGAACTCATATTTTGAATTATTAAATTCTCGGAAATCTGGAAAAATAATTGTTGGAATTATTTTCATTCATGAGGTATTATTCATATTTTTTTTAGCACGTTGTCATGAGATTTTAATATGGCACTGATGTTGGGCACCCGCCAAGACTCCTTTTCCGGCTACTTGATAAAGTAAGGCGCGGTATGGTGAGTCCTGGTGACTCCGGTTATTGTCTTGTTGAGAAATTTATTGATAAAATGCTATTGAGATTTGCATTATTTGATTTGAGTATTCGTAGTCGTATTGTTGCGCTTTGTTCATCGCTAACATCTTTGTTGAGCATATTCCTGTCGTATTGTGTACTTCCTCATCGTTTTCTTAGTTGGCAGGTGAGCACGGATTTGAGTGCTATGGACCAATTGGGATGATTTTTAGGGTGAATTATTTTGGGAAGATTATTCGAGAATACAATGAGAAGATTGTATTTATTTTTATTGTATAGAGCATTTTATTTCGATTTTATTTCGAGAGATTATTGGTTGTATTAAATTTGAAGAGATTTGAGATTAGTGGATTCTCTTATTTTTATTGTGGCTTTTAGATGCTCAATAACTTGTTATATTGTGGTTTTGGTTAGTTTTATCGATGAGTAGCGCTTCGTTCTCTCTCCCCGGGCGGGCGGGGTGTTACATGACCTATGTCCTCGAGGTACCAATCTAAATCCTCTCCGTAGGCACATAAAGATTAGATGGCCCTAAACGAATGCCAACCTCCCACGATAGCAAGTATGGTAGGTATGCCATACACAGATAATTACATATACTAAGCATTCTCACATCTTAGATATTACAAAAATTTTATTAGGGGTATACTTCTTGTTCTTATTCCAATTCTTAGTGTTATACAAATCACATATCCCCGGTTTATATGCATTTAAGTCATCAATTATCCTCACTTCGTGATTAGTCACTCGCGTCCTAATCCACAAATGTTATCCGGTTCAAGGCACTATTCTAAATTTTACTCCTCAATATACCCCAAATCTCCCAACTACACCCACTAGTTAATAAGGAAAAGTTATCTCACCATTTAAATAAGACTACGGGATATTAGAAATCAAATCAGGCCAAAAAGGACATTCTGTCAACTCGTTAGAAGTCTCGTTCGAACGAGGTCATTCGAACGAAGGGCTTCGAACGAAATACCAACTCGTTAGAAGTCATACTGTCATCTTGTTAGAAGTTCGTTCGAACGAGGTCGTTCGAACGACCTGGGCAGGTCTTCTAACGAGATGGCAGTTTCAACCCAGAAAATTCCAATTCCGTTTTTCTCAATTCTTCTCTCCTCTAAATCCACCCTAAGACCATCCAAATTGTATTTTAGCATATATAAACCATTTCTAATCACCCTAGATCATTCCTCAACACATTTAAGGGGTCAATTCTTACAAATTATCATGGGATTGACATGAATCTTCAAATATTTTCCCAAACCCTATGAACATGAACTCCCAATTTTCTTATGCCTAATTATTCATCATAAATCCGTTTTTAATTCATCATATACAAGTTTTCAAGTATTAACTCAGTCCATTATAATATTACATGCAAATCATAACCCAATTTTAAAGTTTCTCTGACAAATTTCATGGGTTTTCTTCACAAAGATCAATATGAGGTAATTCTACACTAAGCATGGAAGACATATTCAATGCATTAAAAATACTAAATCACTTGCCTTAGATTGTTCTTCAGAATTTGATGTCGAAGGTTGAAGGTTGATCTCTCCCCTTTCTCTACAGATTTCTCCCAAGGTTGAAGATGGTGGTTATGGGTTTTCTTTTGGGAACCTCTTCCAACTCTTCCTATAACTCCCATAGCCCTCTAACTTGTCAAATGCTGGTAATGGACTTAGTGTGTTACTAATAATGTATAATTAACTCTTAAAATTCGTAGGCTTTAATTCCCAAAATTTTAAAATTACCAAATACCCTTTTAAGTTGCCGGTATGGCCCAAAAATGCCCCGGGACCCAAACTAAACCCACGGCTAGTGTTTTCTGACTATTTCGACCCTTCTGGACTCATTGGCGCACTCAAAATGACCATTCGGTTGATAAAAATAAAATTCACTTTTTTAATTCAAATAATTACATACCTGACGCGACTGACACGCGCGTCCCAACTAAATTTCTCAAATTGTCGTATTTCAGTCTCGCGACAATTTTATTGTTTTCAATATTCATATATTGCCATATATACACAACATAATCAAATACCAACTCACATCTTATTAGTATTTATATCCGGATTAATTCTCAATTAATTCACATTTAATTTAATTAATCCTTTTTATAAATATCAATAAAAATACGGGGTATTGCATATTCATCTATGGGCGACAATTTTAAAATTAATTCGAAATTGACACCATATGCTGTGTTCGTATCATGTTCATGTCAGGTCATTTTTACACGAAGTTATGTCATATTATGTTCATGTAAAAAGTATGAGTCATGTTCATTGTGTTTTACTCGGTAAATTGTGTCTATTTATCTTTAATTGAGTGTATAATTTGAGAATTATGTTACTCATATTGTGTTTCAAATGTGTCCTTGTCATATTAAAAAAATAAACAAATGTCGTGTCATGTTCGTGTAAAAATACCCCATCGTATCATCCCAAAATATGACCCTAAAACATAAATTTTCACCCCTACTTGTTCATCAACGATTTCATGCACTTCGCAAAAATACAAAATCTTAAGAACGGTAATAAATTCATTTGGAAAATTAGTATACAAAATTTTAATATAGAATAAATTTTAATTCATATAACTTAATTGAATAAGTAAAATAGGAAGATATATTTAAAAGACAAAATGGAAAATGGATTATGGTGGAAAAATTTTGGCTCATTCGATGCTAAAGAAAATTTTGCCATGATGAAATCAAACGAAATGAAGTTTGTGTTGGTTTCGGTCCTTGAAGTTCAGGTCATACTTTGTTTCACTCATCATTTTTTTAATGATGATTTGATTTCGGGCAATATTGAAACAATTTCGAAACTTTAAGGTTCAATGTAGTAAATTAAAAAATTAGGGGCCAAAGTAAAATTTACTCCTAACTTCAAGGATAAAAAATGTAATTAACTAATTTAACTTATTACAAGTGCCCACCACAAGAAAACAGTACATGTCATATTTTTTTAAATATAATATAATGCCATAAAGGCAATTATTTGGAGGAGAAATTCTATTTGTACATAGATTTACTAACTGAGATATGTACAGAGTGAGTGTCGTAGCTAAACGATAAAACATAAAAAGAAAGTTAATGGGACTTTACAAGTTAAACAATAAAAAATGTGTTTCTCTTTGTTTATTTGGTTTTAACACACTTTATTATTTTATAAGAAATAAAAAAATAATAATAAAAAATGGACATGTTATAAAATGTGTATTAAGTGGATATCCACGGGCATTTCACAATTATTATCGTACCTATTACATTACCTTATTTCGTACTATAAATATGAGTAATAGCCATCGAGTATTCACATATCAATGAAACGAAATATTCATTCCCTCTAAATTCTCTTTATGTTATTTTTAATTTACAACAAGTTATCAGACGAATCATTCTCTCTATTTTAAAAAGATTAATTTGTTGATCATTCTCTATGTTATGAGTGTTGAATTTATTTCTTAATTTATCCCAACTACACAAGGTCTCATCACGCAACAAAACATATAAAAATGATAACTTTCTTTCACTTCTTATCCCACCTTAAAATCGTCGGCGGTTAAATCAACAGTTAGAGTATGATGGGAGTGATGAGTTTATTCTAGCTTTGTTAAGTCTAATAATACGAATCTGGGACGTTATGTGCAATATAATTTTTTATCACGTTTTTTACATCAATATAAAGGTATGTATTTTAGTTTTCTAGTCACGCAATCTTTCTAACAATCCATCAATAGTGTTTACTTTAACCAATCAAGTTAGAAGTAAAATAATTACAATATTACAATTGAGTTGATAAATTTAGAAATACTTGAATAAAATTGGATATAAAGTTTCCAATTACTATTTATATTATGGAACCAGAAGTTTTCTATTTTTTTATTAGGACCCGAAGTTCCTAATTACCTAAGCAAATAAATTTGCATATCTTTTGGTTCTTAATTACTATTTTCAATTTGGGACATGAAGTTCTCATATAGTAATTTAATTTGGGACCTGAAGTTCCCATATAAATATTATAATTTTGAGCCAGAAGTTTCCAAATCATATAAAATTGGGACTAATAGTTCTCAATTATTATTTATATTCGGGACCTAAAGTTGCAAATAATTTTATCCCTTATCCAACTTGAAGTTTGGATATAATTGGGCAGTGACTTCAAAGTTCCAAAATATTTAATGTTGCAATATGAAGTTTTCCTAATTTTTCACAATTTGGACGTGAAGTTCCCTAATAATTATTCAAATTTGAAAATTGAGCTTTTTTCCATTCATATTTTGGGATTCGAAATTCCTAAATTATTTGACCCTAAAATGTCCAAAGAAAACAAATCACAATCAAACTTGAAGTTTTGATTGTTAATTTAAAAGGGTATAGATCAGTCCCCCAATTATCATGAATTTGTGATATGAAGAGCCATATTCATTATTGCATTACTTCTAATGCTAGAAGTTTACACTAACAAACAATCATTATATTATTCAAGGGGTTATACTATATAACATTTATTGTTATAAAATTGCACTTTGTCATGAGCATGAAGCTCTATGGTTCAATTATTTATTATTATACAATGACTATTGTGGTCACCTTAATAATTTCTATAAGACGTTATGAATGCAAATGATATTTAGCACAGGGGTATATATATAGTGCTTATGATTCACCCTTCATTGAACCATTGACAAATATAGTGCTTATCGTATATGTGCAATTTTATTTTGATGAAACACGATTCTTGCCATATGGGGGAGGACATAACGTATCCGAAGTCAATATTATTTTTAAAGAATGGTTTGTTCTAGAAGAACAACGAGAATTATCATAAAACACTTTCACTTTATCTCATCTAATCTCTCATATCGCTCAATGCGAAAATGAAGTATAAAATGATATTACAACATCAAATGTCATATGGACTAGTTGCAAATGTGCTTGCCGAAATCAATGTATCAGAAGGAAAAATTAAATTTGGCAGCAAATAAATTTTTCAAAAACTTTTTCGACTTAAATAAAAAAAATCAAAATTTTTTTTAAAAAATATTGAAAAAGTCTTCTAAAATAACAAATTTTGGAATATGATCAAAACATTGTTAGTTTTAAACTATATGCTATTTAAAAACAAAATTTTAACTTTTTTACATAAATAAATTTTTTTATTATTTTAAGTTTTTTTTTTATTTTAGAAAAAACTGCGTATTATTAAAAAGTGTTTTATAAAAAAGTGAACTATTTATTTCAAGAAAATAGATTTATTTCTAAAAGCAAATTCTTAAGAAGAATATAAAAAATTGTTTTATAAAAAAAAGTTAGAACACAATCATTAATAAAAATACAGTTTGTTTTTTTGATAAAAAATAATTTCCAAAATTTTATTATTTTTTACATTTATAAAATACCAAGTGTGTTAAAACCAATTGAATATAAAGAAACATATTCCTTATTATTTAACTTGTAAAGTCCCATAACTCTCTTTTTATGTTTTATCGTTTAGCCATGCCACTCACTGTATACATGTAAATCTATATACAACTAGAATTTCTCTACTTGGAGGTCCTTAAAAGTCTACCATATCGGAATCCATGAGACTGGATGTTGTAGCGGATATTATATCATCACGTATCGACACTAGGCTTCTTTATATTTTTCCAAATGATTAGGATGTTTTAGGTACACTAAAATTAGGCCCTCGTCGTATTGCATTGAGCTAAGCAGGTCTTAATGTTTTACTTTTTAAATATTTTTTAATCAAGATATCCCTTTAATAAGTATCTAGTCAAATTTGTAGGGTTGGTTTGTTTCCTGCTCATTGGTCCCATTAGAAAACTTTTTTGCTCTAATATGTTTCATTAGAAAAATTGTAGTAATATTTATGTGTCAAACATATAGGCTCAGTTTGATTGCGCAAATTATTTGATTATGTAAATTGGTTCATTGTGAATTAGTGAATTAAATGAATGAATTTGAAATGAGTTAAATCCAATTTTACACAATATTTGGTAATTTGAAATTGATGTTAAGGGTCTATGAAAAAATGATAAAAACAAATCAAGAGAGAGAGAGGGAGAGGGAAAGAGAGAGGGGGAGAGGGAGAGCAGACATGCACTTTATGTGGTTCTTATTTCAAATAGATTCATTTCACGTCTTTTGTTAAATGATACAATTTCAGATTTTGCACATGAGCTAAAATGGAGCAATTAATGAATCCTTTCATTAATGAAATCAAACACAATTAATGGATCAATTTGTAAATGAATCAATTTATTAATGATCCAATTTATAATTTTGGGACAACCAAACCGAACCATAGTATATATACAAATATGAAATGCATACTATAATTGCAAAACATGTACTAGGATCAATTGGAAAAAAATCTTTTAATAGAATTAATTAAAAAAAATATCTTTTATAAACAAGACTTATTTATCAAACTCTAATTTTCCATTCTCTATTTTAAGGGGGAAAATGAGTTTTTCCTTTGCAAGAAACATTCTTGAATGCTAACGCATAAAACACCCAACTTCCATATCTTATTACAAAGGAAGCGTACAGTTGTAAAAGGGTTTTAAAGGGAGCAACCCAATTCAAATTAACCATGGAGTTGGAATAGGAACTATTCAAACGTGCAAAAGAGCCCATGAAAAAGAAGGAAAACTTTTACATGACAATTGCCTAATTATGGACCACCTATGGCCCAGTCACCTTAATGTGGAACCATTGATTGCCACTATAAGAAGTTAAAGGCCTACATTCTTTTGCCCATTGAGTGGATGTTTGGACAGCCTTGTATTCTCAATCAAGCCTTCCATGATGTGGATTCTCCACTAATTTCGCCAAAGATTTTTCACTCTCAAAAGTGACACCTTTGGTGATGATCAATTTTGTGTCAAAGTTATCTGTTATTAACATTATTGTTGGAAGATTGTGGTTATGTACCAAAAAAATCCCAGATGTTGCATAAAGTTCGATTTCAAACAACAACACTTGCTTTTGCAGAAATTATCACTGTTCTAAAAAATATGCCTATGCTTGAGGCTTTGGTGAAACGTCCGTCTTAAACTTTTTACGCCTTATTTTTGATAAAAGGCTTAAGAGACATTTTTTTTCAAAACAAAAACGCTTTAGTGAAACGATATCGCCTTTTAAAGACTTTTTTAAAAAATTGGACTAATGTCTCATTCAAAACAATTAAAAGACAAACGGTATCCCAAACCTCTATCTGCCTCTCGTCCAACAAAACGAGCGTTTTTTCTTTTCTTTTTGTTTTTCTCTTAGTATTTAAAAAAAATACTTTAGTTTGCATATATTCAGACATAATATAAAATATGTACCATTTTAGTATTTTTTTAATATCCTGGTTATAGTTAAAAATGTTAAAATATATTAAAAAAACGCCTAAACGCCTTTTTACGTCTAAGATCCGTCTAGGCTTCTAAGGCTTAACGCTTGGCCTTTATGCCTCGATCACGCTCCGCGTTTTTTACAACCTTGGAAATTATTAAAAGATTTTTCAAAAACTTACGAAAAACATTTTGCTTGGTAAAAGTAACAAGTATACCTCTAAACATTCTAAATTCAAGCAGTAAATACAATTCTATTTAGATAACCATATCTTACGATAATTAATTTTTCTTTCAAAGTGGGTCGCTATTAGCATCTAATATGTTTTAATTTAAGTAAACATACCGGTAGTATGTAAATCTATATGTAGTATTACATAAAATTTAAGTTCGATTCCAAATAAACATACCGGCAGTATGTAAATCTATATGTAAACCCTGAAAAATTACATAAAATTTACATACTACCAGTATGTTTGTTTGGAATCGGACTTAAATTAATATTTATAAGGATACCGGTAGTATGTAAATCTATATCTTAATTTAAGTCCGATTTCAAATAAACATACCAGTAGTATGTAAATCTATATCTAAATTTGAATGTAGTTTTGACATTGAAAGGATACGAGTGGAGAGAGAATACGTCAGTTAATTCAGGAAATTAACGGAGAGAGAAATGAGAGGAACAATTCCGGGTTTAACTCAAAATTAGACACGTTGGGAGTCCGCACCTTTTACATTATGGGAGGTATGCATAGGAGCACTGTTATATATATATATATATATATATATGGAGAGGTTCAGAAGCGAACACAAAAGATGAACATTTTAATGAACCTTAACAAAAAACACCTAACACCCAATCAATTTTAATTCCTATATTGTAATTGGTCTGCGCCAGACGCGTGTCACACGCGTGTTCGTTGCTGCTGACGTGGACCAATTACAAAATAGGAATTAAAATTGATTGGGTGTTACGTGTTTTTTGTTAAGGTTCATTTAAATCTCCATATTTTATATTCACTTCTGAACCTCTCCATATATTTATATATATATATATATATATATATATATATAGAGAGAGAGAGAGAGAGAGAGACTCTTCAACATACCTCATTAAACATACCTATTTTTTTGAAATAGTAAAAAAAATAATTTTGAGTTGATATTTTTTACATGAGTTTGTGATATTTCAATGTACTCCTATAAAAATATTCAGCTGAAAATAATATTTTTTGTTATTTTTAAAAAATGAGTAAAAAACCTGACAGTTATATAGGGTAAAAACTGTCAGTTTCTTTACCTATTTTTTAAAAATAACAAAAAATTATTTTCAGTTGATTTTTTTTATATGGGCACATTGAAATATCATGAACCCATATAAATAATATTTTCTCAAAAAAAAAATTTACTATTTTAAAAAATGGGTAGGTTGCTAGGAGGTATGTTGAAAAGTCTCTCTCTCTCTCTCTCTCTCTCTCGCTCTCTCTCTCTCTCTCTCTCTCTATATATATATATATATATATATATATATATATATATAATGCTCTTGTGCGGACTGTCGCATATGCGGACCATACATGTGTCACCTAGCGGTGAGCCTAGAAATTATCGGCTAAATTATAGGCGCACACTCTCTCTTTTCTTGACTCACCACAATGTGACATATATTCAGTCTGTACTCTCAAAATGTGGGATAGTCCATAAAAGAGCAGTACTATATATATAATAAGGAGCAATGGTGTTTTCACTATTCATAAAATGGAGAGACACTTCACGGTTCAGATCGAAGCCAACAAGGCATGAAATAAAGGGTTGAGATTAACTTATGTCCTGCAATACCCTTTTTACCCTCAAATTTTTGGTTCCCCCTCTTTTATTACTTTACAAACTTACAATTTAATTCAAAATTAGGGGTATTTTGGTAAAAATGATAATACCTCTCTACTTCTTGCCCGCTCACACAAACCCTATCCCCCCCCCCCCCCCCGCTCACACAAACCCTCTCTACTTCTCCACGACGTCTCTCTTTCTCTATCTCTTTGAATTAGGAAACAACAGCCTCTCTCTCTTTGCATTTCGCATCTTGCCACCCTCTTCGAATCAGCACATCAGGTATAATCTATTTAGGGTTTACACCCTTTACACATCAACAAATCATGTATACTCTATTTAGGGCTTATTTAGGGTTTGATTTTTTGAATTTGGCTTCTTCAAATAATGTGTTTTTATTCCTGTTTTCAGAGATCTCACTCTCGATTCCCCACATCATGATTCAAATCAGGTATACCCCTTTTTTTAAATCGATGAGTTTTCAATTTTGAAGGTTTGTATTGTTTATAGCTGGGTTTTTTTGTGGAGATATTTATAGGTTTTTACCCTATTAAAATTAGCAAATCGGTTATACTCTATTTGGGGTTTATTTGGGGTCCAGTCTTTGCTTGCTAATAGTTTTGATGTTTGTTTAGGTTTTATTCCTCTCTTTGTTTGGGTTTTATTCCAGTCTTTTCTTGGTTAGATTATTAACTTACTACGTTTGTTTAAATTTCATTGTATAAAAATGCTTATGTGTCATATTAGAAATGACATTTTGATAAAGTGTGTTAGGGGGGGGGGGGGTAAGGCATTACATTTTTTTTATTGTGTATGATAGTTTAAATTTCATTGTGTATGTTATTTATTTGTTTGAAATTTCACATTGTACATGACCTCTTAGGACTATATTTAATAGTATGGTTATTAAGTAAAAATAAATATGTTAGCTGCGTGACATAATATTATGTCACCTCTTTGCTACTAACTAAATTTTTTGTCACCATTTATATTCGTACCGTTTCACAGATGAATCAACCCGTGGATTGGTTGTACTTTATCCTTCCTTTATTATCTTCATAAAAAAACTATGTTTCCATATGTTCAATATATGAAATATTTCTTATCTAAGGGTGCAGATTCAATGCCAATATTGAAGAAACACCAACATTGTGACCCGCGACGAATCAGAATATGACATCATTCGTATTGAGGTGATTCTAAACGTTATTTTATTTGTCGCACTGTAATTTTTTCCTACTTTTTATTAATTGCAATATTTTTCCACAAATTAAAAATACTCAGACCAAGTTGTTTATAAGGGAAATGTGAAAGGGAAAGAGAACCAACCCCCTTTTTCAGTATGATTCTACTTTAATTTGTATTGTATTTCCATTTTCATAGAGCTTGGCATTGTTCTGTTGTCAAAGAAATTGGAAAAACCATTGGTTGGAGAAGTGAAAAGTTAATTTATAACTGGAATCTCCCCATGAGATTGTTGCTTCGTGGGAGCAGCATTTGTGTTCTTATCAATCCATGTACAAACATTGTTAAGCTGTTCATTTATGGCATGGGAAAAATGCAGCCGTAATGAGACAATGTGCCCAAATATATATGCATATGAAAGTATTAAAGCAACATGCTATTAGGCATATAAAGGTATGATTGAAGGTTATGTACTGGAGGATAACTACTTCATGTCGCGTTTACCAATTGCTAATTTATGATTAGTGTAAGGTGGAGTTACGCTGACAGCACGCTTAATTAAATATTTGGTAGAGAACATAACTGATTAAGTTATAATGTAATAGGATAAATCAGATCAAACTTACTGTAAACATTATTTGTAACATTATTCTAACGCTCTTATCAAGGTCAAATATTTAAAAAATATATTGTTACTAATATCATCATTCTAAACTCAAACAGTCATTTTCATTTTTACTTACTTTATGAGATTTTACATTTAATATTTTTCAAAGGACTAATCTTTCTTTTTCTTTTTCGCCTTCTCAGATCGGTATATAAATTGTAAGGGATCTTCACATAGACCAAACATATCACATTGCATAGGTTGGTTTGCTAAAAAGGAAGAAAGTGAGAAAAATGCATCCTTTACCCTTATGTAATTAGTTGTAATAGGAAACGCTTAGCTTGATAAAATGTAATAGTTCCCTTTATTATGGTAGTTCTTACTTCTGAATGTTTTGAATTTGTCAGGTGCTTTTGATGAGGTCGATGAAGGATAAAAAAAATCGCCTTGGTAGATCGCATCTGGGGAGGTAATGAGAACAGGTCGACCAGCTCACCTCCTCTTCCCAGCTTTTCGATGATGAAAAGTTGGTGAGGCTTGGATCTCGCAACACTGGCAGACCCATGGTCGACAATCCTGATGAGAGGTTGTCTACTCTGAAGCAAGGATCTCATCACCTAAGATCTCAATTATGGAAAATTAGTGCCTTGGTCAAAGCATAGGGGACGTCACCACTCATTTTCAAATTCTCTCGGGGGTCGCATGGCCTGGATTTAATCACAACCAGCTACTTTCATACTTGACTCTTCCCAAAACCTTCCTTTTTTCCTCAGAACCCTCCATTTATGAATCCATTTCAATCTCGATCATCTTCTTAGGTATGAATTTCCATATGTTTCATTCAATTGCTATAAACCTAGGTTTTGGTGTTTGTGTTGGTTTGTTGTCCTTTTCTTGCTCAAAATACAAGTGGTATACATTATTGTTGTTGTACACACACATTTCCATCAATGTGTGTTGATTTGTGAATCTAATTTGGGCAAGAACAATAAACAAACGCAACCACCTTGACCATCTTCGCAGTGGGCACACATACTGTTCAACAAAATACCCGAGTGAAATTTTCAACCGATTTTGAGTCATTTACACCCCGCATTCAATTGATTCTTGCTAAGCACTAGTGTGTCCATATTTATTGATGTTGTGTACACTCAAATGGGACCCAAGAAGTATAATTCAACAATTATTTTGGGTGAGCTTGAAGGGTTTAGGAGTCGAGACTAAAATAGGTGGGTTTCTGCGTATGATGAACCCTCTTCGACACATGATTCCCCTTTCTAAAACGTATCTTGCTGCCCTACCACTCATTTTCAGATTTTCTAGGGGGTCACATGGCCTAGATTTAATCAGTGTTTAAAATTGCATTGCATTGCGCACGATTTAATCAATGTTTGGAGGATAATTATGATATTTGTATCTAAGAATATGATTTTTCTATACAGGTTTTGCAGGACGATAATGATGAAACCCAAACCAAAGCCGACAAAGGCTGCTGCATTTGAAGTGCCATCGTCATCGCCTCCATCCCAAGGAAGTGAGACAGCCTCAGGATGCAGAAAACCCAATACAAATTCTAATGATAATACTGTCAGAATTTATTATACGTTGTTATTTACTTCCTGTCACTATTTGTTCGCCTATTAGTATAGAACAATTACTCAATAGAATTAGTATTATTTGTAACACATGTCATGTGGAGGCTGTAGTTTCTATTCAGGGTGCCTAGGGATGAAGTTATTGCGAAAACGTCAAATGGAGAATTCAGCTGCCAATAAAAAGTTGTGTCATGGATAGAAATAGTTATATCCAAAGTTTTCATTTGGCAGGGTCTGAAATTGCTTCACATTTTTGTTTTAGTGTTTAATGAATATTCCATATTTATTTAGAAGTTATGTTCTATGAATCGTGATCGTGCTTATGGTCTTTATTTCACACAAAAAACTTTGTTTGTATAACAACGATTTCATTATGAAGAGCATAATCAACATTTACCGATATTAATTTCTCCCGTAAGTGTAGCATGAAAATGTGAAATTTGCGTAGAATGTGGAACAAATAGAGTATTTTTTACTAGAAATTCGGTGATGTTATGCTATTTGATTGCAGTACTGCCATGCTATTTGATTCCCATAAGTATTGCTATGCTATGCAGTACTGCTATGCTATTTTTTTACTGCCCGTAAGTATTGTTATGCTATTTGATTGCAAGTATTATCACCAATAAAGCATGTAGCAGTGGCGAAGATGGATGCATGAAGCCATTTTAAATACTACTAGACAGGGGCTCCTATTTTAAGAAATTAATGAGGTAATATTATCACTTTAAAAAAACTCTATTCTCTCAAAACTCTATTTTTGAAAACTCTAATTCTTTTCTATTCATCTCACTCTAATTCTTTTCTATTTGACTACATGAGATTGTTTGTTTAGCCCAGTAAAAATTTGATCTTGGCAGCTCATTTACTGTAAGTTGATTTTACTGGCTAAGTTAAATGGCAGGGCCGATATATTAATTTAATATGAAGTGGATCTATATCTACATTGTTTTTTTAAATTCAATTCTCAAATAAGGTCAAGTTCACTTCTTAATGTTACAACTACTAATCATTTGTCCTCTTATGTGAACATGTTGATTGCATCAGCTTTGTATAAACTTTTCATAACAATTTTTTAATTGTGTATAAGGCTGTTCATCTTTATCAAATGTAAGGCTATTCACTTTGGTTGTTCATCTGAGATGAGGTAAATCAAATCTACAACATAATTTTTTTTGTACTGATCAAAACTATAGACTAATATTGTACTGATTGCTTTGGTTGGTGGTAAAACATGGTATTTGCTAATGTTTGTATGCCTAACAAAGCACTTACTAATGTTTGGAATTTTAAAATTTATCAGACTGAGTTTATGGCATTTATTCAATAGTAGATTGAGTGATGTACTTTAAATTTTAATATTTTGATTTGTGTTATTCTTTCAATACATTTGTATTTGTCTGTAGCATAGGCATTATGAATTTCATTATGAGGCCACAACAACAGTAAATCCCTATTGTGATTTCAAGATAAAATCACAAAACAAAGCGAAAATCATAGACATGACTTTTGTTATTTCAAGTTTCAAGTTTTTGAACGATGTTTGTTTTGTTACTTTAAGAAAATCACAGACATCACTATTGTGATTCACTCTAATATGTATGTGTGTGTATATCTTTGTTTGTTTGTGTTAACATATATATAATAATAATATAATGTGTTTCAGGCTCAAGTGGAACAAATGAGAGCATGTGCTCAAGCAAAGATAGTGAAGAAGATCGCGATGGAAAGACAGATTCGAAGAAAAAAGGACTGCAGTTGAAGCTCGGAAAAGTAGCGAAATCAAATAAATGGACTTTGAGATGAGAAATCAAAGAAATCAAAGAAATGAACTTTGAGATGTACATTTATAATGATCTAAAGATTTGATAGAACCTAAAGAACTAATGTTATATGTGATTGTTATATATTATTAGTGGGGGATTTTAGTAAGACCGTACTCTTATATAGTATGCACTGTTATAAGAGTATTATTTATTTTTTCTCATTTCATTTTTTATTTACAAGTTTTATTAGATAAAGTTAAACTCTTTTAACTATATTTTCACACATTTTTCCGTATTTGCGATCACCTCATGATTTAAGATCTCATTGTCATTTTTCTTCCCGTTCTTTTGTTTTCTTCACAGTTTTCTCCATAAAAGCATATGATTTTGATAGAAGCTAAAGAACCCAAAGATTTCATACCGCTATTGTGGAATTTTGAGGGTAAACACCAAGTGCATTATCACGGAATTACTCTTGGCAGAACATGGGACCCGAATTATCACGGAATTACTGCTGCCAATATACTGTTTTTTGGGGATTTCTTTTAGTTTTGTTTACTTGAGGACTTATTGATTATGAGACGCATTATTTTTAGTGATTTCTTTTAGTTTCATTGACTTGAGCTATATATTTATGATGCATATGTGAGGAGAAGAGACCAATGATTTATTGGTGGTGCATTTTGCTAGATCCAATTAGTCCAATTACAATTTAGCTAGCTCCAAAGACAATTTATTTAGTGGAGTCATCAAAATGCAACTCCATTAAGTGAATTATATTCAAATACTTTTTTTAATTTTTGTTTTGGTAATGTTTATACTATTGAGATACCCGTACCATTCAAGGCATGTATGAAATCTTAAAAAGTTAATAAAATGTAAATAATATTTATTTGTTTTACAAATTCCATGGTATTATGTGTATTGTTGATACTATGTGTATGCTTGATGCAAAAAATATCACAATATTGTACTATAAAAAAATATCACAATATTGCTTCTTAATTTAAATTCTCATTAAATACAAAAAGATGCTTCTTAGACATGATATGGAGCGTCTACTACACAATGTGTAGGAAGAAAGTATATTAGCGCATATTAGCGTGTCTTAGGCATGATATCAGCATGTCTTAGGCATGGGAATGTGATACAAGCATAATTTTACGAAAGTTATGACCGTGCCGATGGCATCGATTGTTGAAGTATTTTTTTGATTTCTTAAGCAGGGTGTACACTCCTATAAAGAAAGGAAATTATGCTCAGTATTTTAAAATTGTTTACAAATATGTGTTGTATAGAAAATCTTTTCGACTTAAATTATATTTGAGTATTGTTATTGAAGTGTTTTCAATATCTTAAATAGGGTGGATAGTCCTATTGAAAGAGCAAGATTTTTCCAAATTTTTTAAATTAATTATAATTATTTGTATTGTAAAAACATTTATGTCATAAATTATACACGATTCATTACTTTGGAATGTTTTCTTTGTGCCATCAGGAATAGGAGTTTCGCATAATTTTTTATTTCTTAAATCGATTGGATAGTCATACAAACAAAGGAAATTCTACCTAAATTTTATTAATTTGTTGATCTATTACTATTGATGGAGTGTTGATTATAGTAACACCAAGCCGGACTGTTACAATTGTTGTTGGACTATTTTTTTCCTAAATAGAGTGGATAGTCCTACAAACAATAGAAACACTGTCCAAATTTTATAAATTGTTTACAAATTTGTGTCGTAAAAAAACTTTATGACTTAAATTATACACGATCCAATACTTTCTAAACTATTTGCACTTATAATATATAAAACATTTATTATTTACATTATGCACGACTTTATACTTTTCAAAACTATCGGCATCCTTCAGGCACAGACATATATATATATATATATATATATATATATATATATATATATATATAGATATAGATATATATATATATACCTATGAACATACCCATTGTAATACCCCGTAATTTTAATGACTTTTAAAATGGGTTATATTTTAAATTAATGGATTAATTGGATCTTATTATAAATTAATTCATTTGGGTTTTATCCGAATTGTGGATATTAAAATGGATGATTCTCAATATTACTTAAAGATATTTAGGTAATATATGAATATGATGTCATTGATATGACGGTATGATATAAATTCGGTAATTTGAATTTTTAGTCAGACGCGGTATGGGACGTGTCGGGACTAATTTATTAAATTAAAAAGGAAATTTATTTTCTATCGACCTTATAGTCATTTCAACTGCGTCGTTACGTCCGGAAGGTTCGAAATAGTCAGAAAAGTCTATTTGGATGTTAATTTTGAGTCTCGGGTCATTTGGAAATGAAAAGACAACCCAAAAGGGAATTTTTGTTATTTTTACAAGGGGGATGAATAGTGATTTCGGATTTTGTCTTATTATAAGTATTTGGAGATTAGTGTATGTAGGTTCATTTCATCTCTTCTACACAAAATTACAAAGTCATCTTCTTAGAGAGAGTGGAAGGTTGCTTAGAAAGAAAAAGAAGTTTGCTTGGGAAGGAGGAGAACCAAAAGTCAAAGGTCACCACCACCATCACCATCACCACCTGTGTTAGTCAACTCCAAAGGGTCAGATCTTCGTTAGAGGCAAGTGTTTTATTTTTGCAATTTAAGTTCGTATATTGTCCATGTTAGGATAGTTATAAAAAGAGATGATTTTCATGCTTGGAAGATGAAAGGATATAGTTGTTAATGGATTTTTGGAATCTAAAAATATATAGGAATTAAACTCATGTTGTAGGTAGTTAGTAATCCAATAAATATTCATCAATCTGTGGAAGAAATTCTGAAAATAATTTAGTGTTCTTGAAGATAATATATTGATAATTTTCTGGAAAAAGAGGCAAAAACGAGTGGAATGAGAAGAGCCAATTTGGAATGTTTAGATCTTCTTTTTGAGTGCATTTGGATGAGATTTAAGAAAAACTCAAAACACATACCTGACTCAATTTTTCGTGTAGAATCCAAATCTGAAGTCGGATTGATGATTTGAATAATTTTTGGATCTGATTGTTCTGAGTATTTAAAATATGAGAATTCATGATGTTGTTTCTTTTTAGTGTTGGTTCTTATCCCAAAACTTTTGTAGATCTTCGGTGATTATTAATTGGATATTATGGGACTTAGAGAAGATCAGTAAGCCCTAGTTTAGATTTGAATTAATTTGATTGGGATTTAATTGATTAGAATTATGATAATTAAAGTTAAAGAGATTTCGGTTGCTAGATTCATGTGTTGGATTCTAATCTGTTTGAATGAGGATTAAGGATAGTTCAAGTAGGGGAGATTTAATATAACACCTGGGTAGCCTTAGGGTTACAATTTAAACATCAAGGACTGAGTTTAAGCTCATTATTGATTTCGCAAGGGCTGAGTGTAGTACAAGAGCGTAGTGGTATGGCTCCTGGATAGAGATGGGAGTTTAGAACACATTTGGTTGAAAGAAGGTATGAGGTTATCCCGATCGCATAGTTGAAGTTGTCGGACCTCCTCGATCGACAAAGTTAAGTAGTAGTGTATTGGAGGGGTTCCTTGTTTGGATTTCGCTTTGCGAGATGCTCCGCGCATGAACCTTAACGACGTCGGGAGTGGAGAGATGTTATAGGATGCGAGGATAATTAAATTATGAAGTAAAGATATGATATTTTAATACGTGGAATTTAAAAGAGATATAATGCTACGTATGGGAATTATCTTAGGGTAGTGATATTACCTTATTGATATTGTATTATAGGTATGATAATACCTATTTGATTGATTGATGATTTATATGTATGACATACCTAGCTTACTTGCTATCGGTGGGAGGTTTGCGCGTGAGGGCAGTCATATCCTGATGAATCCATGGGATCTTTGATTTGTCGCTCGAGAACATAGGTCTATGAAAGACTTATCGGGGAGTTGATAAGTCCACTGACTATGGGTACATAGGTATGTGCGTGACCCATGGGTATGAGAACTATGTTCGCCTCCAATGATTGTGTTGTTGTTTATGGTTCGAGGTATCCTCACCGAACCTTTTGTCCCCTTTTCGGCGACCAACAATATTGGGACATGATAGCAGAGTAATGCATTGCACCGTAGCTGTGACTCGGGGTGCTGTATTATATATGAATATATATATATATATATATATATATATATATATATATATATATATATATATATATATATATATATATATATATATATAATGGATTAAATGAATGAATGGATATTTATTATGGTTAAATCTATTCTACGGTGATATTGTAGATAACGGTGAATAGAGAAAGATAATTGAATTAAGTTAATGAATGTTTATTGAAAAACTTAATTCATATTAATGAGAAATGATTCATGTTAATGAGAAATGATGAGAAATGTAAATGAACAATAATGTGACGTATGGTATGGGACATATGGGGATTATGATATTGGGATGGAATTATAATATGGAGACTAGAAAAGAGGAACCATTAACTAGGAGGTTAATAGGAAACGTTAAGTGTGCACTCTAGTTGAGAGGTGAGAATGGAAAGTGAGAGTTGGGTCTAACATGTACATAATAAAAGATTTATTGCACTTATTAAATACTTGCCGTTTTAAAAATCATTTACACAATCGGGCTCTGACCCGTTTCCTTGCATATTTTCTTTTCTATTGTATCTTCTATATCAGGTGTCCAGCAACAGGGACGCCAACCTTAGCGGATTATGAAAGGCTATGGACTTATGGAGTTTTGCTTAGACGCCTATCATCATTTGATTCACAGTATTCTCTTAGTAGGGCATGTCGCCCAAAGGATTCAGTTATCTTCTTCTATCGGGGTCAAATACTATGGTATTCGTGTCATTTTAATACATTTGATATTGTTGGGATTACTGTAATGGATTAATAATATTTGGGAATGTTTATTCCAATTGCATTCAAACTATTTTGTGTTATCTAATTGGTTATCAGTGTTGTAGAATAAAATGTGTTGTGTTATTCTTAAACTGGAAATGGATTTTGTTAAATTAAAATTTGAAAAGTTTTAAACACCAGCTTAATTGACTATTGGGTGAGTTGTAAATGTTTTCGACAATGATGCTAAGAATGAGCCAACTGTATATTCTGTTTTAATTTGGTATTGGACTGGCCATCCGGTATTTAATTAGGCGGGGTGTTATAGTTGGTATCAGAGCATCAGGTTCTAGTGTCCTTTAGAATCTGTACGGATTACTGTGTTTTTAGCTTAGCGTTCTTTGATATAGAGCCCTATGTTTAGGATTGTTGATCTCTTTGGTAAGATTCCGTATATATCAGTGAATATTATTTACGTTCGGTATGGCAGATGAGGGCCATTGAATGGATAGCGGAGATCATACTTAGGAGGTTATGAAGTATGTTCGAGTATGATGACCGTAGTCGAGGTCACCCCTATTATGGAAAAGTGAGGAGAGACATCAGTAGAAGTTCTTGAAATTCGGGAATTGTGCGTGTTACCTAACGAAGGCAATATATTCAAAGGCTTGGGAATATAATGGAGTGTGGTTAACTAGAACTGAAAATTTGGGGTAAAATTTTTCTTGACTTATCGGAGCAAAGTTATAATAGTGGGATTCAACAACCACCACCCACGAATGAGGGTATGTTCTCTATCTAAGGAATTATAAGGCGTATATTGATTTTTGTAGCGATTAATATTATATGGGAAAATGGGTTGCTAAACTTTGACAATAGAATGTTATTTATGTAGACTCACCGACGGGTGTAGGATACCTATATTTTCATGTCATCACGTGGGTTTGATTTTTATCGCGGAATTACTTACTTTGGGCATGTCCGAGCATGATATGACTATCGGCATGCATTAACTTGTGGTATAGGAGAGCGTATGTACTACTACTATAGCTAGCATCTTGTCTTTTATAAGAGAGTAGATGAGTAGACTTTATTCGAATTAATAAAACCTGTAGAGAGGTTATAAACTATTGACTAAAGACCTGAGGAGTTTCGATGACCGACTACTTTAGGTAGTAGTGTATCGGGGGGGTTCCTTGTTTGGATTTCGCTTGCGAGACACCCCACGCATGAAACTAATAACCGTTGGGAGTCTAAATAAGATAGGTCTCTAGGATATGAGTTTATAACCTTTGCTATTATAATGAAAGTTGTACGATAGGGTGTATGGGCGCCCTGGATGATTGGATTGTAGTAGTTTTCAAAATTGTGAAACAGTAAGTAGTTGTGACTTCAGGATTTCTTTGTTTAATAAGTGAGGATCATTTTTCCCAAACTTTGTCACGAGGACGGTATAGGGAAGATTCGGTATAATTTAAATTTGATTCAGTTGAAACTATATGGTGAGACTTAGTGTAACATCGATGGGAATTTTCGTTAATGTTCTGTATGGGCGGTACTACTTAGATTTCTTGCGATGTGAGATTTATACTCGGAGTTGACCTTATCAGTATGGTTCATTTTTCTGAATTTTGGGACGAAATTCTGTTATAAGGGGGGAAGTATGTAATACCCCGTAATTTTAATGACTTTTAAAATGGGTTATATTTTAAATTAATGGATTAATTGGATCTTATGATAAATTAATTCATTTGGGTTTTATCCGAATTATGCATATTAAAATGGATGATTCTGAATATTACTTAAAGATATTTAGGTAATATATGAATATGATGTCATTGATATGACGGTATGATATAAATTCGGTAATTTGAATTTTTAGTCATACGCGGTATGGGACGTGTCGGGACTAATTTATTAAATTAAAAAGGAAATTTATTTTCTATCGATCTTATAGTCATTTCGATTGCGTCGTTGCGTCCGGAAGGTTCAAAATAGTCAGAAAAGTCTATTTGAATGTTAATTTTGAGTCTCGGGTCATTTGGAAATGAAAAGACAACCCAAAAGGGAATTTTGGTTATTTTTACAAGGGGGATGAATAGTGATTTCGGATTTTGTCTTATTATAAGTATTTGGAGATTAGTGTATGTAGGTTCATTTCATCTCTTCTACACAAAATTAAAAAGTCATCTTCTTAGAGAGAGTGGAAGGTTGCTTGGAAAGAAAAAGAAGTTTGCTTGGGAAGGAGGAGAACCAAAGGTCAAAGGTCACCACCACCATCACCATCACCACTTGTGTTAGTCAACTCCAAAGGGGCAGATCTTCATTAGAGGCAAGTGTTTGATATTTGCAATTTAAGTTCATATATTGTCCATGTTAGGATAGTTATAAAAAGAGATGATTTTCATGCTTGGAAGATAAAGGATATAGTTGTTAATGGATTTTTGGAATCTAAAAATATATAGGAATTAAACTCATGTTGTAGGTAGTTAGTAATCCAATAAATATTCATCAATATGTGGAAGAAATTCTGAAAATAATTTAGTGTTCTTGAAGATAATATGTTGATAATTTTCTGGAAAAAGAGGCAAAAACGAGTGGAATGAGAAGAGCCAATTTGGAATGTTTAGATCTTCTTTTTGAGTGCATTTGGATGAGATTTAAGAAAAACTCAAAACACATACCTGACTCAATTTTTCGTGTAGAATCCAAATCTGAAGTCGGATTGATGATTTGAATAATTTTTGGATCTGATTTTTCTGATTATTTAAAATATGAAATTCATGATGTTGTTTCTTTTTAATGTTGGTTCTTATCCCAAAACTTTTGTAGATCTTCGGTGATTATTAATTGGATATTATGGGACTTAGAGAAGATTAGTAAGCCCTAGTTAAGATTTGAATTAATTTGATTGGGATTTAATTGATTATAATTATGATAATTAAAGTTAAAGGGATTTCGATTGCTAGATTCATGTGTTGGATTCTAATCTTTTTGTCGGTTTGTGATTATCAGCGTGTCGTTAGGCACCAGCATATCTTAGTATCCTAGTATATATATATATATATATATATATATATATCACATTTGAAATATTTGTGCACATACAATGTAATATGTGCTTGTAATAATGTTATCAAAGTGTCTATTTAAAACTTTGGATTGTTGTAGATGGACAACAAAAGAATAGTGGATTGAAGGAATTTTCATAGACCCAACATGAGGAACACTTTCAATTCCACATGAGTGCTTCATGAAGGGGTCTTATATTAAATGTGGTTGCTTATCCATCAGCATGGTTCCCCATTAAGATATTTTTTTAGAATTCATTTATTGTAGTATTGTCCTGATAATCGGTTCAGTGGAGTTTGTTCAACCTATGGCTCTTTTGGTGCATTAGACATTTTGTCATTATTGAGAAACTTATATGATGATAAATTTGAAGCTATTATTTTTATTTTATTTTAATTTAATAAAAACTATGTGGATTTTCTGCCATTCACTCTGAACAAGTGTGATTTTAAGGTAACAAGATATGAATATATTTTTATACGCATATGAAAAGAGGCGTATAACATCCACATTAAGATAAACGCATTATGTGGTCTCTAATGTTGTAATTGTGAAATTAAAAAGATAATTTTACATATATAATTTGTAAAGTTTACTCTTATTATTCTTTTGAGATGCACAACACTCTATGTAATGATGTCCTGCATACGACGCATCATCTATCTGTATAAATATATAGTAAAATTATCGTAGAACAGCAAATAACCCGGTCGTGCATCGTACGGGTTATATGCTAGTTTCAATCATTACAAGAGATATTTCATTCACATTTGGACATCGTTCAAACTCAGGAATAACATATATAAAGATGGGGTTAGATGTTTTTTATGGGGCCATGGCCCAAGAAACTTTGAGTATTTTCAAATGATGTCAACTTATTTGTTTTTTTTAACTTAAATGCATTACTAATTCTCAATTTTAGACTTGGATGTAATTTTAATTAAAAATTAGACTTTGCCCAAAATCGTTAGAAAATATGCTAAGTTTAACTACCACGAGTAAATTAAAATTAAAATTAATTTAAAATTCCAAAAAATGAATAACTAAACAGAAAATGAAAAACAAATAATTTAATGAATTAGAAAATCTAAAAATTCTTGGCAAAATTAAGAAAGGAAACAAGAAAAAACATAAGAAACAAATCCAAAAATAAAATATACAAAAACTCCCACACCACCTTCACCTCGATAGCTCCCCCACCTTCACTTTCGACAACCCCATCCTCACCCCCAACAACTCCACCCCACAGTCATCCCCTCCCTCTATTTTTCCATATAGCTCTCTCTATCTATCTCTCCTGGATTTGAACTATCAATTCGAAGTTCTAAATAATTGGATTTGAAGAATCAATTGGTGTTTATGATAACTTGAGCAATCCAAAACAAAAAAAAATTGATTTGCTGAATCATTTTGTGGGTTTTAGATTTGAAATTCAAAAACTCAATTATTGTTGAAATTGAAATCAACTATTTTAACAAACGATTACTGATGCAAATGAAACCAACAATCTGAGTCATTTTTTGTTAAAACGAATTATTGAATTGATTATGAGAATTAAAAGTAGTGGTGTGTGTGGTGTTTGCTGGTGTGGAGGTGTGAAGGTGGACGGATGTGGGTTGGTGATGTTTGCTGGTGTGGTGGTACGAAGGAGAGTGAGAGGTGGGTATAGTGGTGTGAAGAAGTTTGCAGCGGGTTTAAAGGTGGCAGTGGTAGATCGTGTTGAAGGATTTTTTACAATATATTTATTATTTTTTCTTAATATTTAGGGTTTTTGAATTTCTTTTAAATTAAAATGCATTTTTTTAGTTTTTCATTTTTTTGGATTTTTAAATTAATTTTAATTTAAATTTACGCGTGGCAATCAAACTTAACAGATTTTCTAATGATTTTGAGAAAAATCTAATTTTTAATTAGAACTGTATTTAAGTTTGAAATCCAGAATTAATAATGTATCACGGTAAAAAAGAACAAATTTTTTATTGTATACAATTTAGTCTTTTTTCATAACCACTTTTATCAACGTAATGTAATATTTAGTAATATAATATAGTGTATGATGTAGCTCCAAATATATACAAGAGAAATCCTTAGAGGTTGTCTAGCCTTATAACCCCTATGGTGGGCCAAGTGTGAAGTGTCATCATTGTGAAGCTATGGGTCGAGTGAGAGTCATATATGTGTTGAATATCATTATGCTATATGATATCCTATATGATTATGTGTGTTGATTATAGCCTTGAGGCATGCAAATACTATCCTCGTATGCCAAGTGGCGATCTTCAGTTAGTAATTATAGCCTTCAGGCATGCAAGCACTAGCCTCGTATGCCAAGTGGCGATCTTCAGTTAGTAATTATAGCCTTCGTTCATGCAAGTACTAGCCTCGTATGCTAAGTGGCGATCTTCAGTTAGTAATACAACAATTTTTATAATATAATATCAAGTAGTGGTTATTGTATATTACATATTTGTTTGAGTTCATGTAAAGAGCTTTTATCGTGGGTCTTACCTATGTTTTTGTTGAATTTTCATGCCCTCGGTATCTCCAAGACCTTAAAGATTGAGTTATGTGAGTTATTCCCTATTCTTTACTTCTTAGTGAAACATCTTATTTGACATCAGTTTATTTGTCCTGTCATACTTGCATTAGTTAATCTTATTCTATATGGTCAGTGGTTCAACACATTGTTGATTTATTTATTATTATATATCAATAAGATTTATCTCATTTAATTATCCATCATTAGAGCCCTATATTATGATTCCCTTATTTTTAGTAATGGGATTGACCACCTCAAGTGAAAAAATTAAGGTGTTTAAGTCGGTATCGAAGCATTGACCCAAAGTCATACGGCCTATATTTCATTTTATTTTTGCATGGTGTTTTTTATGTAGAGTTGTTTCTTATATTTCCTCTCTTTAATTATAGTTGTTCATTTATTCATGGAATTTTTTCACGTCTTAATAGATGGCAAGCATAAGGAGGCAAGTGAACATAGTGATAAAGTGAATTTAAGCTCTGAGAATTAAGGGAAATGGAAATAAATGGGTGAATGAATACATTTCCCTAAACATGGCTATTTTCACTGCTTCGTCCATCGCTACGGAGGTTGTAACCTCCCTCTAGAATTTTTTATAACCGTTACTAAAATACATGCTCTGTAAGGTAGCTACTTAATTAAACTTGTGGGGGAACTATCCGAAAGCCCGAATAATTCGTGTTGGATGACACTTATTTGGCATAGTGAGATAAAGGATCGTAGCTTAAGATAACAATGAAGAACAGTCCCCATCAGCGAGGATCTCAGAGCAGGATCAGGATGATCAAGTCACAACTGCATCAGAGATCCTTACAAGGAACTATCTTTTCTCCCCGTATAAATGTAACTCTTACCCCCGGGAAAAGGGGTGATTCTTTTTATTAATAGAAAAATAATAAGAAATGAGAAATACCCCATGGACATAGGCCATTGCCGAACCACATAAATACATGTGTCAAGTGTGATTGTGTGACTTGTATTATTCTGTTTAGTATTAATTATTTGGGATCATTCATTATGGGATAATTTCATTTACAATTTGTGTCGTCTGTGGAAAACGAGTTTTCTTTTCCTAAATTAGTCAGAACCAACAAATATCCATATCTCACCCACATAGTGCACCTCTGTCGTTTAATAGCAACCTACGAGATGGGATTCTAGCACCCAGGGTAAGATCTGAAATCTGTCCCAACAGGATTCGAGAAACTCCTAATGTGCGTTATCGCCCACAAGACTAACACTCTGAGCAAATCAACGATCAGCCTAGAGCCACTTAGATCTCATGGCTAGTGGATGCACACAAACAATGGCCCCACCAACAGGAGGAAGCCACATGCCTCCACGAGGAGAAAAATGTGTGTCTACAGTGACATCTAAAAAAGACGGAGCGAGATCTCCACGAAGACAAATGAAAGATCCATTCCCGGATCCCTAGCCCTCAAACGAGTAAAACTCACAGCCAAGGAAGGAGTTCGCACCATGGTAAGGAGCACTCCGAGCACCAGAGTTACCCAATAAAATGAGATCAAAAGGTAGGATATCGTAAACACGATATCCATAATCTCGTCAGGAAAGAGATGGAATAACACCTCGTTAATCGAGGGGCTAGATCCACCAAAGAACTGACTAGGACGACCCTCAACACCCAAATATATTCCCCTTTTTAAGAGCAGTTGAAGAACCAGATCCTCCCAAGAATTTTATAATTCCAAGTTTAAAATCTATGATGGAAAGGCCAACCCCATTGACCACGTACGTCAGTACAGGAAGGCCATGACCTTGGGGAATCACAATAACGCTCTTATATACAACACACTCCCTTCCAACCTGGGGATATCGCACAAATTGTTTTTGAGAAATTTCCACATAGGTCAGTCAATAATTTCAAGTAGCCCTTTAAAACCTTCACTATTCGGTTCATCAACAGCAGCACCCATCTGAAGAGAATGAATTATATCCTCACTATATGAAAACAAAATTGAGAAACCTTGCAAAAATACGCTAGACGGTACTGGAAAATATATAACGAGGTTGAGGACTACTCTGAACAAGTAGTTGTGGCCTTGTTCAAGATAGGATTTCCTAGTAGCTCTATATTACATCAGTCCCTCACTAAGTTGGATGTGGACAACATTAACGACCTCATGTCTCGCATAGAAAAATAAGAAAAGGTTGGGTTCATGCATCCTAACCTTTGAAAACCTAGCCGGATATGACATAAATGCTAGAAACGATGAATTCTACGTTTCATGTAAAGAAACTCATGATTAAAAAATATCTAAGCATGTATGAATTACTTCTATCGCAGGTGTTGATACCAAAATTAATATGCTGATGTGGATAAATAATAAGAAGACACGTGTCAATCTACGAGGCACAATAGCAACGAGGAAGATCATTCCCCCGACCAACATACTCACTCCGAGCAACAGGTATACCCCGAGGAACATCCGTCTTCCGAGGAGCACCAATCCTCCGAGGAACTCTTATCCTCCGAGGAACTCCAATGCTCCGAGGAACTCTTGGACGACGAGCAACTAAGGTGGTTTGAGCTGCATCTCGACCGCAGCATTAATTGCCAGATAATCAACAGTTCAACTATTCATTGAATGCTTATCATCTTGACACACACGTTTGAAGAGCATTAAATGAATTACCCTTTCATATGTGTATTATTTAATGTAACACCCTTTCATGTACAACAATAGGGCTATAAATACCTTGTATCACCCTCATTCAAGGGGACCGGAATTTCTTGATAGCACTTGTAATCGAGAATTCCCAAACACTCAGCAATAACATAACAGTGGACGTAGGCCATTCATATAAGGCTGAACCACTTTAAAATCTATTGTCTCATTTATTTATCTGTGATTAAATAATTAGAGTAATCTAGTTTTTTACATCAACAGATTGGCGCCGTCTGTGGGAACGATTGTTATTATCGTTTTTCACCAAAAATCATTCATCATAAATGGCAGATAATCCGGAATCCAGCAATTGAAACGCTGGAAATGCTGGAAATCCTTCAAATCCCTCTGCACCTCCAGATCTGGCTAGAATTATGACGAATCTGGCTCAAGGACAAACCGCCATGCAGGAAACAATGCGACAACTCATACAGACCCTTCATGGCGGTGCACCTGCGCGTTCAGGTCAGCGAAGTGGTTAGAGGCAAACTTATTTACTTTCTTCACGATCCAGGCGTACTGAGTCATATTGTAATGAGGAGTCTGATGATTTCTCTTATCAACCTGGGCGAACTTCGTCAATAAGGGCTACAGATACTGATCAACGTATCACCCTCTCTCCAGAAATACCCAGTGCCTTAGAAAGACTGAGTAGGGTGTCTCCTTTCAGTCGATTAGGCCCTAGGAGGAATAGGAGTCCCCCAAAAAACCATGTCGAGGATTTTTCGATGACCATCAGATCTAAGAGAAGGATCAGCACAATCACGACCAGTTGCTCGTCAAGATAGATCTCAGGAGGCCACATCAGAACAATCAATTGCTCGAACTAATAAGCCCGAGGAAGGAAACGATGCGTGGAAAGGTTCCATTCAGCGCTTGGAGGATAGATTGGGAGAAATGGCCAAGGCGAAAAATCCCTTACAACGAACTTTTATTCAAGGGACACCTTTTGTCCAAGCCATTGTGGGTTTTCCTATCCCGTCGAAATTTAAAGCACCAGTAGTGACCCCTAAATATGATGGAAAGACAGATCCTGTTCTTCATATAGAGCAATATCAAGCTGCCGCCGATATCTATGCTGTCCCCGAAGAGATGAGATGCAGAGCATTCTCAGGAACTCTTACTGGAGCTGCCCAGATATGGTACAACAATCTTCCTCGGAGTGAGATTTCAACTTTCTTTCAGTTGGCCGAGTTGTTCATCGGCAATTTCTATTTTGGAGCAAAGCCAGTAAAACGAGTAGCACACTTGTTAAGTGTTAGACAAAAATCTAGTGAGAGTACTAGAGATTACATAACTTGTTTCAATAACGAGAAGCTGGAAGTCATAGATTATGAGGAGAAGACAGCAATCACCGCCTTGATGAGTGGGTTGTTGCCTAATAAGTTGTATTACACTTTGGCGAAAGATCCACCTAAAACTATGTCAGAATTGATGGCAAAAGCGGCTAAAATCATGAATGCCGAGGAAGCTATGGCTGCAAAGAAGAATATGGATAAAGACACCAAGGTGGAAGTTGACAAGTCTAAAAATAAAGAGCATAAGGGCAATGGCGGTGACAAGCGTTCCAGAAATAATAAGTCATCATGGGAAGTCCTGAAGAAATTCGATAATTATACTCCCTTGAAAATGGGTATTAATCATGTCTTGGAAGAAATCAAGAATAGCGAGGAGGTAAAGTGGCCGAAGAAACTGAGGTTAGACCCTGATGCGAGGAATAGTGATAAATATTGCGAGTTCCACAAAGATCATGGCCATATGACTAAAAATTGCATAGCTCTTCAGAATGAGATTAAAACACTCATCCGAAGAGGAAAGCTAGCAAAGTATGTTGATCGGGGAGGTGCAAGAAGAAATAATGATCGAACTAGAGAGAGATCTAGATCTCCTCGTCGAGCAGAGGAGAAAAAGAAGAGAGGCCATGAAGATGATGCCGAGGATGACCCCGATCTTCCCAAGAAACCAAGGCAGCCAGAGCGAGAGGTATTTTCCATACGTTTTGGGTCATTTGATTGTAATGTTATTACAGGAGGAGATGTAGGAGGAGGAGATCTTACTGCAGAAAGAAAAGCTTACCTCGGAGAGGCACAAGCTTGCTCGTACATTCAGCTAATAAATTTGGCCGAGGAGGATCGTCCGAGGAAGGTAAACAAAGAGAAGATGGTTATTGGCTTTTCAAAAAATGACCTGGCAGGTGTTCTTTACCCTCACGACGACCCTTTGGTGATCAAAATGAGGATGAAAGAAGTAGTGATTTCAAGGGTGCTGGTATACAATGGCAGTTCGGCGGACATCATGTACTATTCATGCTTTGACAGTTTAAATTTGAAATTATCTCAATTGGAACCTTATCACAGACCTCTTCTGGGTTTCGCTGGCGAGAAAGTTTTTCCACTTGGGACGATCAAGTTGGATATATTCATTGGAACTTGGCCTGCTTATCGAACAGAGAGAATACGCTTCTTTGTGATGGATAAGAATGTGCAGTCAGCCTACAACATCATCATGGGAAGAGTTGGTTTGAAGAAGTTCGAAGCAGTCCCATCTACAGTACATCAATGTTTAAAATTCCCAACAAATTTCGGAGTGGGAGTGGTGAAAGGTGATCAAAAAGTAGCTCGAGAATGCTATTATTCATCTGCCGAGCAAGAGGAGCTTGAAGAGTCAAGGAAAAAGACTACTACTTACCAGGTGGATGAAAGTACAGAAATTGAAACACTTGATCCAAGAGATGAATCCCAACTTGTAAAAGGACAGGTGGTGGAATCTACAGAAAATGTTATTCTAGATGACGAACACCCTGAACGAGTAACCCAGATAGGTTCGTCGTTGGATGCTTCAATAAAACAGGAGTTGATAACTTTCTTGAGAAAAAGAAAGAAAACTTTTGCGTGGAGTCATGAAGACATGCCAGGAATAGATCCAAACTTCTTATGTCATGAGCTCAATGTGAATAAGGAGATCAAGCCTGTAAAGCAGAGAAGAAGGGTATTTAGCCCCGAGAAGAATCAAGCTATACAAGAGGAGGTCGACAAGCTCTAGAAAGCCCAATTCATTGAAGATGTGAAGTATCCAGACTGGTTGTCAAATGTGGTGATGGTAAAGAAGAAAAATAATAAATGGAGAATGTGTGTTGATTTCACTGATCTCAACAAGGCCTGCCCAAAGGATCACTTCCCATTGCCCAGAATTGACCAACTAGTGGATACTACCTCGGGGCACGAGCTGCTCAGCTTCATGGATGCTTACTCTGGTTACAACTAGATCAAAATGAAACCTGAAGACAGGGAAAGCACTTCTTTTATTACCCCTAGGGGAACTTATTGTTATAATGTTATGCCTTTTGGTTTGAAAAATGCAGGAGCGACATATCAGCGACTGATGAACAAGGTTTTTGCCGAACAAATCAGTTGCAACATGGAAGTCTATGTCGACGATATGCTGACAAAGAGCAAGAAAGCTGTTGAGCATCTAGTTGACTTAGGTCAGACCTTTGATCAACTGGATAAATACCAGATGAAGCTCAACCCGACGAAGTGCACCTTTGGAGTACGAAAAGGAATGTTCCTCGGGTACATCGTCAACCAGCGAGGCATTGAGGCAAATCCAGCAAAGATCAAAGCTCTTTTAGGGCTGCGATCTCCAACGACGAAGAAAGAAATGCAGAGTCTTACAGGACGAGTTGCAGCGCTCAATAGATTTGTATCTCGAGCAACTGATAGGTACCTTCCATTCTTCAAAACACTCTGAAAAACTTTCGAGTGGAATGATGAATGTGAAAAATCCTTTCAAGACTTGAAGTAATATATGGGAACACCTCCACTGCTGTCCAGGCCAGTGATGGGAGAAAAGATGTACTTATACCTGGCAGTATCAGATAATGCAGTCAGCTCGGCATTGATCAGATTGGAGAATGGAGTCCAGAAGCCAATTTATTACACAAGTAAGGCTTTCCGAGGTGCAGAGATCAGGTACCCAAAGTTGGAAAAATTGGCATTGGCATTAATTGAAGCAAGTAGAAGAATGAGGCCTTATTTCCAGGCCCATACCATCGTCTTATACACCGACATGCCATTGAGACAAGCTCTTCATAAGCCAGAAAAATCAGGAAGATTGATGTATTGGGCGATAGAGCTTGGTGAATATGATATTGTATATGAACCCAGATCGTCATTAAAAGGGCATGTTGTAGCAGACTTTATTGCAGAATTTACATATCCTGATACCCCCGAGGAGCAAAAGTTGCTCGCTAACCAACCTGTGGATGTTACAGGATCAACAGACATGAGTCTAGATCAACTCCGATTGGTAAAAGGGATTGTGGATGTAGGAAGATCATCAAATTCAAACCCAGACCAACTCCGGTTGGTAAAAGGGCGAGAAGAGATGGTCGACGAAGAACAAAAAATACCAGGGGAGGATGAAAGGAAACGACAGATATTTCACCGAGGAACTCTGTCAGAAAAGAAATTTGAAGACGAGTTACCTACATGGAAATTATATGTAGATGGGTCATCTTGCACAACAGGTTGTGGGGCAGGGATTATTTTGAACACCCCAGACGAGATTGACGTGGAATATGCCTTACGATTCCAATTCAAAGCTTCCAATAATGAGGCTAAGTATGAGGCCATAATAGCAGGTCTTAATTTAGCAAAGATTATGGAAGCGCAACAAGTGATGGTATTCAGTGATTCTCAATTAATTGTGAATCAGATGATGGGAACGTATGCAGTTAAAGGAGAATTAATGGTCAAGTATCATGCAAAGGCGATGGAGTTGTTGGCAGAATTTGATGCCATTCAGTTAATCAGAATACCAAGAATGGAGAATGCACAAGCAGACGCACTGGCCCGACTAGCATCAGCTACTCGTACCGCGTTGCGAAGAACAATACCAATTGAGGTGTTAGAAAGTCGAAGCATAGATGAAGGCCTGACGATGAATGTTATTTCCCTTGATTTAGGACCATCTTGGATGGATCCCATCAGGGCATATGTCGAGGAAGGAGAATTACCGGAGGATAAGATCGCTGCCAAGAAATTGAAGTTTAAAGTTGCTCGGTATGTACTAACTAATGGTGTTTTGTATAGACGAGGAATTATGGCAGGCTTACAAAGATGTGTACATCCCTCCGAGGGGAAAGAATTGATTGAAGAGATCCATGAAGGGTCTTGTGGAACCCATGTAGCAGGGCGGACACTATTGCAAAGGGTGATGACACAGGGATACTACTGGCCAACGATGAGGGCTGATTGTATAGCCTATGCTAAGAGATGTGATAAATGCCAACGTTTTTCTTCCGTCCGACGAACTCCACAAGCATTGTTGACACCCATAACTTCCCCTTGGCCTTTTGCTATGTGGGGAATTGATTTGGTTGGACCACTGCCAATGACCCGAGGAAGATTCAAGTACCTCATCGTCGCAGTGGATTATTTTACTAAGTGGGTAGAAGCTGAGCCTCTGATTGATATGACATACGAGAAGGTGTACCAATTCGTTTGGAAGAATATCATCTGTCGATATGGTCTCCCTCATGCCTTCATCACCGACCATGGAATAAAATTTGATAACGAGGAGTCTGCCGCCTATTGTCATCAGTCAAACATTTTGAAGGTTCATTCAGCACCAGGCCATCCTCAAAGCAATGGGCAGACTGAAGTGACGAACAGAACATTATTAAATGGTTTGAAGAAGAGTCTAAGTGAGGCTAAAGCTAATTGGATTAATGAGCTACAGTCAGTATTGTGGGCTTACCGAACAACTCCCCGAGCAGCGACTGGAGAATCACCATATATGCTGGCGTTTGGAAGTGAGGATGTAATACCTGCTGAGTTGGGTCTCCCAACACATAGAGTGCTGAATTTCAATTCCCCAGTCAGTGACTTGATGAGAAGATTAGATTTGGACATGCTCGACGAGGTTAGAGAAGAAGCAGCCATTAGGAATGCTGCATATCAACAACGAACAGCTTTGTTCTACAACAAGAGGGTGAAGAAATGCGATTTAAAAGAAGGAGATTATGTGCTAAAGAAGGTCATTCAGAAGCACAATAAATTGGAAGCAAATTGGCATGGACCTTACCGAGTTACAGAAGTTGTTCGACCAGGAACTTACCGAATAGGAACTCTAGAAGGAGAGGAATTCAAGAATGCATGGAATGCTGAACACCTACGCAAGTATTATCAGTAATGTAAAATGTAAAGCAGTTCTATCAATATGAATAAAATGATGATGTTTCACCATCTTTTCTCCTTTTATTGAAAGTTTTTTGGGGAATACTAGTGTACAACACTACGCTGCTCGACAGCAAAAAGAAGACGATAGTTCAGACCCACGACCAACTCCGGTTGGTAAAAGGGTGAGAACAAACTATACTCCTTTGGTTAGGAGGCATACACTAGCGTGACCAACTCCGGTTGGTAAAATAACTAGTGGACACTGATAGTTCAGACCCACGACCAACTCTGGTTGGTAAAAGGGTGAGAACAAACTATACTCCTTTGGTTAGGAGGCATACACTAGCGTGACCAACTCCGGTTGGTAAAATAACTAGTGGACACTGATAGTTCAGACCCACGACCAACTCCGGTTGGTAAAAGGGAGAGAACAAACTATACTCATTTGGTTAGGAGGCATACACTAGCGTGACCAACTCCGGTTGGTAAAATAACTAGTGGACACTGATAGTTCGAACTCAGACCAACTCCGGTGGGTAAAAGAGCGAGAACATGTGATTTCTAAAAATGCCAATCTCGGTTGGTTAAGAAACAAAATATGCCGACTTATGTTGGTCGGAAGGTAAAACTATTCCAGAAAATACAAAATATTCCAAACTGAACCAAGTATGGTTGGTCGGGATCAAAATCCACTAACTGTAGTTGGTCGACGAGGATAAAATTATCGACCTTGGTTGGTCGGACACATTTTATGAAAAAATTTACCAAGTATGGTTAGTCGGGGATAAAAACTCTCACTAACTATAATTGGTCGACGGGAACAATTTAACAACCTTGGTTGGTTGGAAAAATTTTAAACATTTTTATACTCATTACTTTATTATTAAGTGATCGAGCAACATTACTGATACTTGTAACTTTTTATTACTAGATTGGTCAATGAACCACAAAGTATTGTTATGCAATCACAAATATAAAAGTGTTAGACAAGTACAAAACAATAGCAATACAGATTTGCAAACAGAAAATGAAAGTCTTTCATTAAAATTCAAAACAAATTACAAATTACATATTACATTGAGATCCCTACTCTATTGGTTTCTTTCCCTCAGCTTTTGAAATAGGTTCCTCGCCAGCAGGTGGATCATTTAAAGTCTGAGGAGAATTAATAAAATTTAAGTCCTTCAGTATTCTAACATTCATTACTGAAGGTGTGTCCAATAGATGCCCGGGACGAGATACCTCGATCTGAGAATGAAGATTGTAATCACCGAGGTATTGTGCAATTAAGATCCGAGGAATAGCATGAGCTGGGATCCATTCCTTGTCCAAATTGAACGGTGTCACAGGCAAGTCAAGTACCCCAGGGTCATAATAGTCCCACAAGTAATGTCCCTGTTCAAGTTTCAACACGCATAAGGCACTCAACCAGCCTTGTTTATAGCCCTCATTAGTGGCATTCTGGATACGAGCATCTAAATGGAATAGTGCCTCATTGTACCCAGCCATCCAAAATTCCCTGGGCTGCTTATGGAATTGGAAAGTTAGTCTCTCCAACTTCTCGTGAAGGTTTTTTGCAAAAATGTCCTTATTCTCTAAAGCAGACTTCGTCGTAGTAAGTTGATCCTCCAAAGTTAGGATTTTCTTGGACATTTCAGACAAAGCCCGATCTTTTGCATTCAATTGGTACGCTTGAGTTTCCAATGTTGACAGAGTACGAGCTTCTTCAATACTATGAGGAGTTCTTGATCGACCCCGAGCAGGTGGAGTACTTCGTTCCTCAACAACATCATGGGCGACTCTTCCTCGACCATGAGAACCTCTTCCTCGTCCCCGAGTAGAAGTAGAAGTACCAGATCTTCTCAGGATATCCAACTCTTACCTTAATTTGGCATTCTCAACCTCTAAGATGGAAAATCCCTCATCGGTCACTGGGACTACCGCTGTTGAAGAAGAGGCTGCAGACTTATATTGTGCTAGCTCTTTCTGCAAATTATTATTCTCTTGCTCCAGCAGTTCAGCAATTTGTCTACAAGCTTCAACTTTTCCCTTTAGGGTCCTCTCCCTGACATCATACCCAGTAAGGAGTTTGTCGTAGCCCTTCTCGGCAGAAAGCTGTTGATATTTCTTTTCATACCCCTCATGTAACAAGGAATTTAACTCCTTGTACTGAGTCTGAAGATCTTCTAAAGTATATTGAAGCTCCTCGATCATATCATAGTAAGACACGTTATTGGCCACAGCTCGATCAAGTAAGCCCTTCAGGTATTGATAAGCTTCTACTGCCTGCTCTGAAGCACCATGGCCAAGGATGTCGGCAACTTCTAATGCACTTAGGTCTGTGTGACCAGCTTTATAATATTCAGGGCATTGCTGCATCAACTTTGTGTCATTAGCAGACAGAAGATCCATCCTGGCTAGAAACTAACGGAGAAAGAAAAAGAAGATCAAGACAGAGTGCAGATAAAGAAGAGACAATTATATGGAAGACAAGAACTCAAATTTTATTAGATCATAAGGAAAAGTTACAAAGATCTGGGATACAAAGTACAAGTAAAAGAAAAACAGAAAGAGAATACCGAACAATTTCACACCTTTTCCTTATCTCCCAAGACTTTCTCGGGCGGCTAGGACGAGGAGCTTGGTTGCTCGGTGGAAATAATGAGTTGGTCGGCGGGAGATGGAACTTGTTCTGGAGGAGCTGGCAGAGATGAAAGCTCCTCGTCAGCAGGCTGGGTAAGGATGAGATCACCCACTACCAGTGAAGATTCTTCTGAGGCAGCTTCGTCCTCTTCTTCATCCTCGATGGATGGGGGAGGACCAGTAAGATGCTGTTGAAATAACTCGGAGTCCTCGCTCACCTTCAATTCTTGCAAAGCAGTAACCCAGCCATCTCGGAAGTATTTCAAACTTCCATATTGCACCTGAGTCATCATGGCAGCTACTCCCTTGTTCCACCCTTTGTCCCAACCTGTGTTGAAAGACTTCTTTATTGCCATCTTTCTTTTTATTTTCTCCGAGGAGAGCTTCTCAGATAGAAGGTCCTCGGAGGCTTTCAACTTGGCCTCCAACTCCTCCTTCTGACGATTTACTTCGCGCAGAAGGGTCAGCTCTTCCTCAGCTGATTTCAGCTTATTTTTAAGTTCCCCGAAGGTAGTGAGCTTCTCGGCGTATTTCCTATTCTCCCTCTCCAAATCCTTCACTTTATTTCCCAACTGCACCTTCTCTGCTTCAGATGCAGCCAATTTCTTCTCCCATTTACCTTTATCCTCATTGTACTTTTGACGGGATTCCTTCAGAGATTGGGCCAAACCCTGGAAAGCAACCTCTACTCCAGACGAGGACCTTGAAGCCTTGAGCGCTTCATCTTTCTTCACTATGGTGTTAAAGCAACTCACCAGCTGAAAAAAGAAGGTAGTGATGAGTTAGTGCCGAGATACATATATTGATAGAAGGAAAGAAGAATTCAAGATAAGAAGAAACTTACTGAAGCAATGTGATGAGTAGCTAGGGATGTCAACATATCCCTAGACATGTTTTCCTCGATGCCTTGGACTTCAGGAATAATCCAAGTCTTTACCGAGCTCATTGCAGAGCTCGGGGGAATAATGGTTGGAACACCAGCTCCACTAGCTTGGAGTTGGGGAATGACTTCAGAAAAACTAATCGAGGAGGACTTCTTCAATATCCTCTGTGTCTTCTCAACAACCTCAACCAAAGAAGAATTTTTGGTTGGAGAGATAGTGATTACTTCCACAGGCGCATCCTTTTGTACAGGAGCCACTGGGGGCTTCTCGGCGGCCTTCTGAGGAACAACAGAAGGGGAAGCATCCATTTTCTTTGTCCCCTTTGGGACATCATCTTTATTTCTCTTTCCATTTCCAGCAGAGGAGGTCTCTTCAAAGAGAGCATGAACTCTTCTCTTGCCCATCTTCTGACTCAAAGGAATGTGAGAGTCTGGTGAAGAGTCTTCAGAAGCTGGCAATGGTTCGCTAATGCTAGCCACAGGACGAGCAGTATAAGAGGATGTATAGCTCCTGTACTGCAGCAAGTATGAAGCAGACCTAATGTGCTCGTCTGCAACCTTCTGATGCAAACTCCAGATATGTTTTAAATGCTTGATATTAACTTCTATTTCTTTTGGAGTTTTTCTCTTGCTGTCAACTGCAAACAAAAACATAGTGAAATATCAGTCATACATTTTGTCAAACACAATGAAATCATAATTTCAAAAAACAAAATAAGATGAAAATAACCTATCCCATTGCCATATGGGGGGCATCTGGGACCCTCATATACTGCATCTCCAACCAAAGGGGCATGTTGCCAATTTTTTATAACTACTCCATGTTCAAAATAATCCCTGTTAGCATCAGGGAGGTTGACTACTAGAGCCCTATTCAAAAATCTAGTTTTTAAATAATAAACATTGTCTAAAACAGCCCATCTATAACAGTACATAATCTCAGGAATTCCTATACGAGTTCCATGAGTTTGATTTAACCTATACACCCCATTAACTATTCTCCATGTGTTGGGGGCTATTTTTGCAGGGACAACATCGAAATACTGACAGAACTCTAAACACAAAGGTTTTGGTGGAAAAGAAAATCCACATTCAGCAATAAAGAGGCTAGGGAACCAATGTCCCTCAGCCAAATCAAAATAACTTGAAGGCTCAGAAAGACTTTCCAAAATTACCCAAGAAGGAATAGAAAAGTCAGAACGGAATTTCTCAAGAGATTCGATAATATAAACCATGGTGAATAAAAAGAAATGAAGGAGAAGGAAGAAAATCTTACAGGAAAAAGGAGATATGTTGATAAACAAACGAAGAAAGAAATGATTACAAAAAAGAAAACTATTACGCTACCGGCGGCTAGAAGGACAAAAAGGGCACGAAGATTGAAGCGCTTATAAAAATGCAAAAAGGCGGATTCGGAGAATTTAGAAGGAAATTCAAATACGAAGAAAAGGCTCCTAAAACCCAGGAAGGTCATTTAATATTGCCATATACCGAGAAAGAATGTTCCATACTCCTCAAAGTTCGAAATATGAAACATTGGGGGCTTCTGTTGATACCAACATTAATATGCTGATGTGGACAAATAATAAGAAGACACGTGTCAATCTACGAGGCACAATAGCAACGAGGAAGATCATTCCCCCGACCAACATACTCACTCCGAGCAACAGGTATACCCCGAGGAACACCCGTCTTTCGAGGAACACCAATCCTCCGAGGAACTCTTATCCTCCGAGGAACTCCAATGCTCCGAGGAACTCTTGGACGACGAGCAACTAAGGCGGTTCGAGCTGTATCTCGACCGCAGCATTAATTGCCAGATAATCAACAGTTCAACTATTCATTAAATGCTTATCATCTTGACACACACGTTTGAAGATCATTAAATGAATTATCCTTTCATATGTGTATCATTTAATGTAACACCCTTTCATGTACAGCCTAAGGGCTATAAATACCTTGTATCACCCTCATTCAAGGGGACCGGAATTTCTTGATAGCACTTGTAATCGAGAATTCCCAAACACTCAGCAATAACATAACAGTGGACGTAGGCCATTCATATAAGGCTGAGCCACTTTAAAATATTTTGTCTCATTTATTTATCTGTGATTAAATAATTAGAGTAATCTAGTTTTTTACATCAATAGCAGGGATAATGAATCACTAAAAATAATAACAATAAAACAATGTGAATCTTACTAATCTTGAAGAAAACCTTGAATTAGATGCCAAATAATGGACAAATTCTTAAACAATAATCAATAATATGGTTCTCCCTTCAAAAAGCTCCCCAAAAATTATGTAAAAACTTCTTAAACTATGTCTGGTGGTAACCTAAGATATATATCTCTTGTTTTTTTTAAGAGTTGGATTTAAACACAACTCTAACTTTACAAAAGCAAATTAGAAATTTCGACTGCCGAACTGGTTCGAAAATTGTTCTTCACTGGACTGAACCGTTTCGAAATTCCAGTATTGACGCTAAAGTGTTAGGTCTTGATATCTTCAAAAAATTTCTAACTCTTTTTCTAGTTTTTCATGCCTTCTTCTCAACTTTGAATCTTCATAACTTTTCCCTCGAACCTCGAATTTAGATGTCGTTTCTTCCTATGCTCTTGTGGACTCACGGACTGCAACTTCTTATGGGTTCTTTATCCAAATTTCGGGTGTAAAATTAATATTTTTCCCTTGACTTTTCTCTTTTCTTTCTTTCTCAGCTTTGAATTTTCTCTTTTCTTCACTTGTATAAAATATCTGAAAATGTAAGAGACATACACGAAACTCGATGCACTACATAAAAAATGTCAGTAGAAAAGATATTAGATAAATTAAATCAATTTACATCGTATGAGGTGATAAAAGCCTCTAAATTACGGATATAAATAAGAAGTATTTGTGCCTAATCAAACCTCCCTAACTTAGAACTTTGATCATCTCGAGCAATGTAAAAGAATCATAGCAAGGTCACAACACTTAGCGACATGTTATTGGGATAAACAATCTCTTTGACGGGTAAACAATTGCATTTAGCATATACAACAAGCCTTTAAGTCCCCAGGTTACCCTATTAGGACGATTTGTGTCTCGTGAGGGTTTGCAGTGAATATACCCACAAAATTCATTTTCATCTCAAAGAAAAATCAAAATACTTAAAAACTGTACAAGTCTCAATTTGTAGTATGCGTGTGTGTGTGTGTGTGTGTGTGTGCGAAGTCGGGAATTTAACCACTAATTTCCATCGATTGATCATTACATTACTTTTTAAAAATTAGTTTTGATTCAAATGCTCATGGATACACTCACAAACGAATCACTCAGAATGTGGTTATTTTCTCTTGGCATCCGTGATATAAAGAGTAAATATAATGAAATGTAAATTCATGCACACAAATTGGAAAGACATAATTTTTATGGTGAAAAGATCTCATCATCGAATTACGGTCATTGAAAAACAGGAAACATCGCCTCTTATTCACACCAATTAATCTCTCTTATTATCTTTTTGTGTCTTAGCTCTCCACGCGATAATTAATTTTCACAATTCGAACTCGGTTAGGAATTTTTCAGGTTGTAAGTTGTATTGGGGTATATTGGGAATAGTTGGGAAGTTAGGAATTGAAAAATGTTCTTACAATGTCCTTTAGTGCTTTTTCGGGCTTTTCTCATTTTCTTTTTCTTTTTTTTTTCTTTTTTTTTCTACTTCCACATTTTTCTTTTCTTGCTATTTTTGGTGAGCATTATTCTATTTTTCCCCCTTTTTTGTGCACTTTTTGGACGTACTTGATGAATGCCCAACTTCCACAATTTCAGTCGAGATGATTTTTTTCAGGTTATCAAACGAAAAGGGAAATTTTTTTATTAGGCTTAAATTGGGTTGCAAGGAATAATTTTTCACAACTTTTTATGGCTAATATTTTTGGGTTAAATAAACGAGGGCCTACTTCATTGTCCGAATCACTCATTAATCTACCATATGCGTCTCGAGAATAAATTAATTTAGAAATATTTTAGTTCGCTTTCGAGACAAATCTCACCCGTTTCCCGTAACCGATCAAAACAAAGGTATTGAGATCTTTAACGACTTATTTAGAGCTAAATTTAACTTTGAGTTAACCATTAACTCGAATTGATTTAAAAACACGTAAAAAGTGATAGGCTCGAAATCTCACTGGGTTAATTATTCTCCACACTTATTCGTTAAGTCGTCAATTTTCGCTCAATTTCCTTCTTTGGTCAATTTCGGCTTTATGCATTTGGATTTTACAAATTTGAGACTTCAAACAATTTTTTTTTTATGTTTGTGAAAATTTAAAATTCCAATTATTATTTATTTTGAAGAAAAATATTTTTGGTTTTTTCAAAATTTTCAATTTTTTTTTGGAAAATTTTGAATTTTTTTAGCATTTTAAAATTTTGAAGAGTTTTTAAAAGATGCACTTGTCACCCCCTTCCACCTAACTTAGATTTCTTCATTGTACTCAATCAAAAGGACTAAAAGCTAAAGGAGAAAAAGAATAAGTGCGAAAATAAAACGAACAAATATTAAAATGCAATAAGATATTGTATAACTCTAACACGTGACTCAAAATACAACAAAAATCACCCCATACACGTTAGGGGTGCAACGACCGCTCTCTCTCCACTAAAAAGTCATTCGACCCCTTATACGGGGTTCGATACTCTCCTCGTCTCTCCCGTCTTAGCATCGTAAACAATAGTCATAATAAATTGGGACCCTTACCATAGATAATGGTGTTACCTTAAGGTTCATGATATTTGTCATGAATGGGCCCATGGTGCTCAATCGAATTGGAACTTACTTTTCCTGACTTGGGGAGAACATCTCGCTCAAAATTGGAGGGACATGTTAAACCTAAATCTCTTTCCATTTCGTGAATGCATGGGTCGGGCTCTAAGTCGGACAAGACTTAAGTCCTCTCCTCTATCGCATCCGAAAGACTCAAGTGGCATGGGTGGATGGTCACAAAGAAGGAATTCATATATCTTATCTTTCCATTCACTTTCTTCTAAGTGACTAAAGGATTCCAATAGAGATTGGACTTCAACAATAAGGCTCTCATCCACCAACCCGAATTCTTTCTCAAAAAAATTTAGGCTAACGTTTTATAATCCCCTTTCTTGCTCATCCGTGGAATACTCTCTCACACTCCCATCTAAAATCTTCCTCCCGCTCATACCTACGCGCTCTCTTTATCTCTCAATAGCGGTCATTAAACACGTTTCCCCCACCTCTCAAACAATGTCAGGATTATCGCTGTCACTTGATGTAATAAGACATACCCCTATCAGCTCTCTCGCGTGATTCCTCTCGAGATCGTGTACAATATATTCCATAAGATCTGTCTCTCGTGACTATCTCCCATCCCCCTCGGGCTTGGTGATGTTGAAAATATTTGTTTCGAGGGTCATATTCCCAAACGTGAGTTGTATTCGCCCATTTTGAGTGTTGATTAGTGCATTAGCCGTAGCTAAAAATGGACGTCCAAGAATGACGGGAACATGATTGCTCAGTAAAACGAAGGGATCCTCATCCCAAATGACAAAATCTACCAGGAAGTAGAGAGTGTCCACTTGGACACTCATTGCCTCAACAACCCCTCGAGGTATCTTCACTGAAAGATCTGTGAGCTGGAGGGTCATGGTTGTGGGATTAAGGTCCTCGAAGTCTAATTGCCTATATATTGAGTAGGGGAGAATGTTAACACTTGCCCCTAAATCTATTAGCGCTCTCTCGATTTGATTCCTTCCCATGCTGCAGGAAATGGTGGGTGCACCCAGATCTTTAAATTTTGGTGGAAGGTTGCTTGACAGTATTGAGCTGATGTTTTGTTCTAGGAACACATTTTTCCTTACCATTAGCCTTCATTTTACCGTCAATAAGTCCTTAAGGACTTTAGCATAGGCAGGAATTTGCTTTATGGCATTGAGGAAAGGTAAATTCATTTTTACTTGCTTGAAGACATCTAGCACATCATCATGGCAGGTTTCTTTTTTAGATGGAACCAATCGTTAAGGGAATGGCACAGCCATGGGGGTTTTCACTATGAATATGGTCCCACTAGTGTTATCCTCATTTTCACTCTCATTTAAGGGGGCATCTTCGACCTCTTTCGTGCAGAGCTAAACCTCCTTATCTTTGGGTTCGTCGTGTGGGGGAGATGATAAATCAACAAATCTTCCACTGCGTAGAGTGGTAATTGCACTACATTTCTCTTGATGGTCGTGCTATGTAGATCTAACACTAGTTTGACCTTGATGAGGTCTTTGGCCTTGGTCCGGAAACTTACCCTTCCATTGGATACTTAAAGATGATTGCAACCTAGAGATATTCTTATTCATTTCAGTAAGCATGCGGTCATACTTAGCATTGGTTGCATTTTGGGATTGGATAAATTGGTGCACAATATCCTCAATATTTCTCCATGGTGGGGTGATATATGATACAGGAGGTGGTGCTTGTTGAAAGTTATGAGGCGGTGGTGGAAGGGGGGCAACGTGTGAATTGGGATTCAACGCAGCATGTTATTTCCTATAACTAAACCCAGGATGGTTCCTCCACGAAGGATTATAAGAATTCTCGTGAGGGGCATTAAAATTATCCTTAAGATTTCCTATTGCCCCTACTTTCTCTTGAAGCATAACTTTACAGGAGGGTTTCGTCGAACATACCTCTGTTGAATGACCCGCCTTACAAATGGCACACACCTTCTCTTTCATTTCTCGGGTGGGTCCGAGTGGTTCTCTTAACTGTGATTCAAGTACATCTTCCATTTTTTCTCAAGTTGACTAAATTGAAGGTTCCATGCAATTTTCTTATCCACGTGACAAAGACCAGATGTGAAAGGAGCGATGGACGTCTATCGAACCCGGTTTTGGGTGTTAGGATCGGATGTAACCCATGCTTGAGTAGTCTCGACGACATACTTGAAATGGGCCTCGATATCATTCACATCTAACTCCTAAAATAGTCTCTTGCACATGGTCTCCACTAGTTATTTAGACGTTATACTTAGGCCCTGGTGGAAGAAAGAGATAAGGAAACACTTTTCAAAACCATGTTGTGGGCATGTGTTAAGTAACTCTTGGAAATGCTCCCAACATCGATCGAATGGCTCATTTTCTTATTGTTTAAAAGTTTGAATTTGAGCCATGATGGAATTTGTTTTGTGTTGGGGGAAGAATTTTAAAAGAAACTTGGCTCGTATATCCCTCCATGACCCGATTGAGTTCGGTGATAAAGACCAAAGCCAGGTTTTTGCTTTATCCTTTGAGGAAAAAAGAAAAAGTTTAATGTGAACGACATCTTGAGTGTAAGCTTGATCACTAAATGTATCACATGCCTCTTCGAACTCACGAATTTGTAGGTAAGGCTTCTCCGACTCCATACCATGAAAAGTGGGAAGAATCTGGATCATCCCATTACGAATGTGGAACTGTCCTGCATTGTACAGGAGTAGAATGCACCTAGGGGTGACAGTTCGCTCAGGACATAAAAGTTCTCTCATGGGACAATACAGTATATCTCCCTTACCCGCAAAGCTAGCATTATCCGACATGTCTCTCTCAACAAATGACTTGAAATCCTCACTCAGTGCCCTATAAGTGTGACTCGTTATGGAATTTGGCGGGGTAGGAGCTGGAACCCAAAACAGCGGTTCGTTAGGAGTGTGTGGGCTATCGGGGTCATACTCAACTATTGGATTTTCGTGAATGCGGGTGAGAGTTAATTGAGGAGTTTTTTTGCAGATTTTTCATGAAAGGACTTTGAGAAATGCTATAATTTTTTTTGGCTTTTTAAGAATTAGAGTCAAATTTGTGATTAAATAAACCTACCCTAAAAGTCTACCTAAATCCCTCGCAACGGTGCCAAAAACTTGACGTGAATCAAAATGTGTCTCTAGTGCATGCTAATTACCGTTCAAGTGAAAACCGATCGCGTAAGTAATAAACTCGGTAAAACGGGGTCAAATCCTCAGGAAAATAGGATGCAAATGTGACAACGATAGGTAAGATGATTAACCCTAAGCTGACTCAGAAAAGAAAAAGGGAAATGAAAAGGAAAAGGTGATTGAATGGTTGTGATTTTATCTCTACTAACCAAATGCAAAGTAATTAAATTAATAATTAAACTACGTATACAAGAGTAAACTAACTGTGACCGACTAAATATGAAAAAAAAAGCAAGGCCGGAATACAATCCCCTACCCCCTTATGAATTCACCACATACAAAAGTAGTCGAGAGTTAAACAATTGATTAAGGAACTATTTTATTCCTTTGAATCATTACACATATGAGGGTACAATCCCACATCATGCTTAATCAAGTATCCAAATAAAATATGTGACAAAATGGTTAATACGCTCATCGCACTCGTAAACACCCCGATTACCTTGGGCAAACGAGGTTAAAAGTTCTACGATGTTTATATTAACGATACGACACTCTAATCAATTATTTAATCCAAGAACATATTTGTATATCCATGCGAACGGGTTAGGGTTGGGTTCATGCATCCCAACCGTTGAAAACCTAGTCGGACATGACGTAAATGCTAGAAATAATGAATTCTACGTTGCATGTAAAGAAACTCATGATTAAAAAATATCTAAGCATGTATGAATTACATCTATTGCAGGGATAATGAATCACTAAAGAGAATAACAATAGAGCAATATGAATCTTACTAATCTTAAAGAAAACCTTGAATTATATGCCAAATAATGGACAAATTCTTGAAAAATAATCAATACTATGGTTCTCCCTTCAAAATGCTCCCCAAAATGACGTAAAACTGCTTAAATTATGTCTGGTGGTAACCTAAGATATATGTCTCCTGCTTTTTTTAAGAGTTGGATTCAAACACAACTCTAATTTTACAAAAGAAAATTATAAATTTCGGCCATCAAACCGGTTCGAAAATTTGTTCTTCACGGGACTGAACTGATTCGAAATTCCAGTGTTGACGCGAAAGTGTGAGGTCCTGATATCTTCAAAAAATTTCTAACTCTTTTTTTATTTTTCCATGCTTTCTTCTCAACTTTGAATCTTCATAACTTTTCACCCGGACCTCGGATTTAGATACTGTTTGTTCCTATGCTCTTATGGACTCACGGACTTCAACTTATTCTGGGTTCTTCATCCATATTCCATGTGTAAAATTACTATTTTGCCCTTGACTTTTCTCTTTTCTTTCTTTCTCAATTTTGAGTTTTCTCTTTTCTTCACTTATATAAAATATTTGTAAAATGTAATAGATATGCACAAAACTCGATGCACTCTATAAAAAATGTTAGTAGTAAAGATATGAGACAAATCAACTCAATTTACATTGTACGAGGCAATAAAAACCTCTAAATTACGGGGATAAATAAGAAGTATTTATGCCTAATCACTATTCCACCAGGAGAGGTAGTCCTGCCCGTCCAAATTGGGAATATCTCGAAGCTTATCGAATTCCTAGTTATGGACACTGATTCTCCTTATAAAACTATCCTCGAAAAAGGATAGATAAATATTATGCACGGTATCCCCTCTAATTCTCACCAGAAGCTCAAATGCATCACCGAGCGTGGGATAATAGATATTAGGATAAACCAAGTTGTTTCTCGAAAATGCTTCATCTCTACCATCAGGCCCAAATAAGAGAAGAAAAAAGAGAAAGAGGTCACCTATGAGCTGACCAAGGATGGAGCTACATCATCGAAATAGTAAATAAAATTTGGAAGACCGTGGGAAGAAGAGATCAAAGTTAACCCTGTAGATAGGGTCATTGAACCATTGCAGAGGTGGTGCTTGACGATTTACCGAGAGAATAAATTCCTAATTGGTAGTTCACTCATTGACCATGAAAGAAAATGACTAATTTATCTGCCAAAGGAAAATAAAGATGTGTTTCCTTGGCAATGTTAAGATATACTTAGAATCAATATTGAAGTTATGTTTCACCAACTTCACATGGACCCAAAGTACCCATCGATTATGTAAAAGGGTTTTCGATCAGCCTAAGAAAAAGCAAATGTCGTGGAGGAAGAAATAGGAAAACTTCTGAAGGTAAGGTTTATTAAAGAAGTTCAATTCCATAAATGGACATCGAACCCAGTAGTTGTAAATAAAAGTAATAGAAAGTGGAGAAAAGAAACTTTTCCTTGATAAGATTAACCAATTGGTCTACGCCACAGCTAGTCACGAACGAATGAGTTTCCTAGATGCGTACTTAGGGTACCATCAAATCCCTTTGTTCGATCATGATCAAGATAATACCTCGTTCATTACCACTCTTGAGCTATATCTCTACAAACTCATTCCATTTGGTCTCAAGAATAAGGAGCTATGTATTGTCGATTAGTCACCAAAACATTCAAGGAACAACTATGAGATACCATGGAGGTCTACACGGACAATGTGCTTGCCAAAAGAAAGCTCAAAGATGACCAACTGCGGGACTTGGAAAATACTTTTAAGACCCATAGATACTATAAGATGAAGTTCAATGCATCCAAGTGCTCATTCCGAGTCTAAAAGACACCCTTGGACGATGAATCGGCATGTTGACGTTTATGAGACCATTGCCCAGAAGATTGCTTTTGATGGAGAATCAATAGTTATTCGAATCACTAAGAGGATAACTCCCTCAACCATACTGGAAATTCTGCCTATAGATGATAACGATGATTAGAGGAATAAAATCAGGAAACAACTAGAGACAGGCGAGGGCCGACTGAGTTTAGTTGATCTCGCACGATATTTTATTGCCAGAGGCAACTTTTACTACAAAATAAAGGAGGTCGGTTGTCCATATGTGTAGACCCTGAGGAAGCCAAGAGGAGATTGATTGAAGTGCATGAAGACAGTTGTAAGACCACTGAAGTTCCCTTATATAGAAGGGTTCAAAAAGAGGGTTATTTTTAGCCTTCGATGAGTCAAGACGTTGCGGTAGTATAAAGAGACTACGAGAAATGTCGATTGTTCTATCAGGAAGCAGAATGCAACTTCATCAATCAACCTCAAGACTGGAGGAAACCATACATGGATTTATTGGTAGATGGAGTGATGTTAGCCGGCAAAGATGATGCTAAAAAGATGAAGAGACGAGCACCCAGATATTATGTCCAAGAGGGGCAGTTGAATCAACGAGGCTATCATGATAGTCCTCTAAGGTGCATCAGGGTGGAAGAAGTTAAGGAAGTGCTAAAATTAGACCACGATCCTGGACACATTGGTGGTTCCAAACTTTATGATCAACTTATGACGTTGGGATATTACTGGCCTATGATGGAGAAAAACTCAGCAAAATTTATTCGTAAATGCAAGGCTTATCAACTATATGGGAACATAATCCACGCTCCTTCGGTGGACTTACATTATCTCTCCACTCACTTTCGATTTCACACTTGGGAGTTCGATCTAGTAGGGGAAATAAATCCTTCCTCGGGAGGAAATATTTGTATACTCATGGTCACTGAATGTTTTACTAAGTGGGCAGAAGCCATACCGCTAAAAAGGTCCACAATGGGGGTGGTCACTCGATTTATATGAGAGTATATAATTTTCCATTTTGGCATCCCGAAGGTCTTCCTATCTGATAATGGCACTCCCTTTATAAATAGTGAAGTAATCTTATTAACACATAAACACTCCATCATCCACCACAAGTCAACTATGGTAAACCCGAAGTGAAATGGGTAGGCAAAAGCTATTAATAAAACTTTGGTGAATATCTTGGCCAAAATAATGGAAGATTTCTCGGGAACATGGGATGGTAAGATACCTGAGGTTCTGTGGGCTTATCGAACGATAAAGAGAAAACTAACAGGGTATACCCCATTTTCCTTAGTCTTTGGAGCAGAAGCTATTTTTCCAGTAGAACTCGAGGTACCTTCCGCTCGATACAACTTACGAAGTGCCATACTTCCTCATAGCCAGCATGTATAACTCGAAGCACTAGAGGAACATAGATATAATATTGCGAGGCAATTTGAGATGTATACGAAACAGTTATCTAGATCATATGATCATTTAGTGAAGCCAAGGAAGTTCAAAGAAGGAGACCTGGTCTTAAAGGCTTGCACGAGGCACGTCAGGGGATTATCATGGCCTATGTTTGAAGCCAACTGGGAAAGACCCTACATCGTTCAAGCCGATCATGATTCAGGCTAATGCGAGATATCTAAAGTGGAAGATGATGTTACTTTTAAACTAAATAATAAGTGGCTCAAAACCTACTATGTTTGAATGTATTTAATTCACAACCAACACTTCCATTTATTCCTTTATGTTTTGTTAAATACTTATTTGGGGGAATGCTCCTTGTAAATATTGAGTTATCAATTTAATATAGTATAAGGTCTTTTTATTTTGAAAAATGTTGAGTTATCTATTTAAATTGCTTTGATGTATTAGCTCAGCCAATATTTAAACAAGGTAGAAAAGGAAGAGAACAAAAGGCCAAGAATTTCATTTATATAAAGATATATTGTAATTACATGCCAGATTGATTCCAGACTTGAAAAAAAATGCAAAATACAAATAAATGGGAAACCTAAGCAAAAGTTTCTAGGGGCGTCCATTACAAAACGCAGATTGACCGAGCCAAGAAGCCGATGATGATACTGAGGAAGTATTTTCTCAAGGCTTCTTTGGTCAGATATTAGATCAGTCAAGTCTTTTTGGCGGCGCTCCCTTCTCTATTGCGCATTATCCAGATCTTGCTCACATTTTAATAACTCAGCGTGTGCATTCTCTACCTTTTGTTCAGACATAGCTAACTAGGTCTCCAATATTATTATTTCCTCCGAGATGGCTACCTGCGAGCGATGAGAACTCTGAAGTCGGTGATAAAGGGCAGGCAACTCATCTTTCTTGAATTTATACAGCATCTTCACCAACCAAGGCAGCGAAAACACATCATTGATAAGGACATCCACCTTCCCCAACAAAGCTTTGATTACATTAGAGCTTAGAGACTCCATATGAGTGTTGAGAATTTTATCCAAAATGGTGACCAGGCCAAGCAGTCTACAGGCCATCATCATGGGTATGGATAGGATACTGCGAGGGGAAAATATCGAAGGAAATCGATTCAAAAACTGCTCAATCATTGCGCAAGGACCATCAGTTAAGATGTGGGGGAAATGGAGCGAAGGTTTGCCTCACAACCACCTCATGGGCTGCCTCAAAAGGGTGCACACTAAAAACACTATCGCTCGTAGAAGGGCGTCGCGTGTGCGAAGCACTATCACTTTATCGCATTTAAGAAACAACCATCTCGGGCATCCCACCAAGACTTGGGCCCGTTGTTTGAACTTGCACACCGGGACCCTCGCTCCATGCTACCAAACCATCCATCACCCTCGCCTGTGCAATTTTATATGCTACACCTTTAACTCTTGGATCGTATACAACTAACTACTCAACTCCAACCTGAAATAGAAGAAATTATCAAGTTACAAATATATACAAGCTGGCTTGCAAGCATATTAAAGTCCAAAATAACTTGGCCCTCCTGACCCTCAGTTATGGGAGATTTTAAGTCTAATATAACTTGGGCCACTAGATCCTCGATTATGGGAGATTTTAAGTCCAATTTGACTTGGCCTACCTAATCCTCAGTTATGAGAGATTTTAAGTCCAATATGATTTGGCCAGCCTGACCCTCGATTATGGGGGATTTTAAAAGAAATATGACTTGGCCCGCCTGAACCTCAGTTATGGGAGATTTTAAGACCAATATGACTTGGCCTGCCTGAACGTCGGTTATGGGATATTTTTTTAAGACCAATATGAATTAGACCACCTAACCTTTAGTTATGGGAGATTTTAAGACCAATTTGACTTGGCCCTCTTGACCCTCGGTTATGGGAGATTCAAAGTCCTATTTATTAGGCAATGCTAACAATATCTAAATACATGAGTTACACAAAAGAAGAGCATACCTCTGGCTGCAGATCATCTACAACCTACCTAGTGGCCATCAATATCAAATCTTCCTCCTCATGCAAATCTCCAGGAGACATCGAGAGACACTACTCTAAAGGAAAAACAACACTACTTCCCACTTCAACAACTTCCTCCTGCTTCCTTCCTACCTAACCCACAACAACAACCTCAGACCCCCTGGATGGAGGATTGAAGTCCCAACAAGAGTAATAAGGACCTAGTCATTGAAGGGGGAGGGACTAGCGAGGCAGTTTATTTAGGAAGCAAAACATGTGAAGCATAATAGAAATCAAGATAAGAACAACAAAAATAAAGAAAAAAGGAGGTTAGAAAATGAAAAGAAATTTTTTACTATAGCAGATGGTACAACGATAGCGGGAGATTTATCAACTGACTCAACAACATAGGGAGCACCTGCCTCGAGACCAGCCTGCTTGTGCAAGAAGGTAGAGTCAGGCGAATTGCCACTACATGATTTGATATAAATGCCCTTAGGTGGAAATTTTTAGTTACTAGGGAGGCTGTAGGGGCAACTATCCCCTTAGTTGGAACTTTCTTTGAAATAGGTGAAACCTCAGCTACCTTCTCCAACAGGTCATTGCCTTTAACATCATCGTGCATTTCACCTCGAACATCAATCTAAATAAGAGAAACACGAGTGAATATTATAAGGGAAAAGAGGAAAAGTTAGAAACTTAAAAGGGAGAATAGCAGACATACCTCTTCTTCCAAAACATCCTCTAAAACTTCATAATCTTGAGGAGCTAAAGCAGGCTTAGAAGAAGAAACCATTTTGCTCAGCCTACGTCTTCGAACAAGAAAAAAATATTCTTCCTCCTCTTCTTCCTCAACTCCTTAATCTTCTTCTCCTTTATCATCATCATCATCTTCATCACCCTACCAATTCTCCACCAATATTTTCCTCTTCTTCCTCAGAATTCTCCTCTTCGCTCATCTCACCCGTTTCTTCTAACATAATATTTACAGGGCTAACCAACTTCCTCTTCTTGTTAGCTCTAGCAACTGGGGGATCATACCCTTGAGAGTCCATCTTAGCATACATAAAATACCTATCTTCCACAGAAAAATTATCCCAAGTCTGTTGAAGTCGTTAGAACATCAGGATAATTTGCTGAGTGATTTAGGAATCGAGAATTAGATTTTAGGGGACCTCTGGGGGAAACCTTAAGCTTATTTTTGGGGGCCTTCCTGGTAGCCCTCATAATTTCTCTAGTAAAAGAAATATGGGGAGTATCATCCCCCTCGACTGGCCTCGAAGGACTAACGGCAATGGCAGTTTCTTCAACTGGAAGGGAAGGTTAGGATGCTTTCTTCCTCTTCACCATAATCTAACCCGTTGGAGACAAAAGAGGTAACTTAGAGGGAACAAGATTATTGGTAGTGTTAATAAGGAATAGATAGCTTGAAGTGATACAATTCCTCAACCCTAACTCCGTCGGAATGTATCTCTCAACATCAGGATACCGAGGCTCCTTGAGAATTTTACTTTAAAAATGGCCCAGCTATTTTGGCCAAAACACGATCAGGTGCATCGCAGATCTTACCCCTCGAGCTTCCCTGCTTGAAATAATAGGGTTCGCGGGGTAGTTGGAATAAAGATTCATAACGGTAGAAGTGAGAAAGTTGTTGCATGCAAAAGAGCAGCTGGTAGGTTTCTCTCATGTGAATTGACTTAACATGGGATTGCCCTGATCATAGCCAAATTTCATAGCTACATGGTATGGGATGTAAACGGAGTAAAAATAGGACCATTATGTATAATTGGGTAGGTTAGAGGGAATCAATAGCAGAGGAAAATTATTCACTGGAATATTTTAGTCAGTGCTTCCTCGATAGGGGGAATGGGATGCTCCGCATCTGTAAAGAAGTGATTCAAAAAAAACTGATCAACCTTGATGTAAGGGAGAGGCACAAACTTTTCAACCTTGTTAATTAAAGACACGAATGGTTTCTTGGAATGCTTATGATTCCAACAATAAATGTGTGGCTCTAATGGGATGAGAAATGTGATAACAGCCTGTTAGGGCATACTCCGAAAAGTGAGCCTATAAAAAGGTTATCAATAGTACATGATTTGCATAATTAGAGGCATCAAACCTACTAATTCTCCGAGATGAGTCATCTTTCACTCTATCTAACCAATTATATAGTGAGCTAACGGTAATGGAAACCAGAGGAAGCTTAACGTCGTTGGACATGCAAACGGCCATATTGATCAGATCTTTCCTAGGATAGTCATGGAGTTTTATGGGGAGAAATATCTTCGATTGAAAAACCCAAATGTAACCTGCAAGCTCCACCTTCAAATTAAACCCCTTCCCATCTGGTGGGTACTCGAATACTTGTTTCCCTTTTGGGTTCTCCTTGGTCGCCTCACGCACCTTAATCACGGACTTGTCTTCAATGAAGTAGATATAACTTATCACCTCTGTTTAAGTACATTTATTATATGACACCATATAATCCTTCACAGTCATCTCCATCTCTGCTCGAGTAACCTTCTCGGCACTAGAGAGTACCTCCTCAAAGAAGGTGTTAAAACCTTTCACTTCCAAACCTAGCAACTCGCAGACATCCTCAAGGGTAATGGTGAACTCACCCCAGGAGGCAATGAATGTGTGGGACCTGTGGCTTTAGCGAGATACAAGCAACTCGAGAGTATTATTGTTCTTCTCAAGGGTGATATCACCCAACCAACTAGTAGACGACAGACCAATCAAAGTTAATTAAATAGAATACTTAGAGAGGATGTAGTCGGTCCAAGGACCCAGTCCCTCGCAAGTACCTGAAGTCGATTCAAGCTCCACCTTAGAAAAGGGGTAATCACCTCATTCGATATGGAATCGTGTGATGGTGGCAGTTGGGATGAAGGATAAATCCTCTACATTATCATTTTCCTCCATCAATAAGTTCACAGGCTCCACCGATAAAAGATCATCGAGGAAATGTTCAGCTACCGACTAGAAGTGATCGGACTCACCAAAGTATGGTACATGATAATAGCATGCCTACTGGTTCTGACGCGCTTAATTACGAGGAGAGGTGCCTCTAGAAGATTGAGTTCTTTTCACGATGGGTGCCATGGGTACAGAGAAAAAGAATGTGATTAGGGTTGAAGAAAATGCTGCGGATAAACACCAAATTTTGTATCTCTCAAAAAACACGATTGCAAACAAACCCAGGGGTAAAGGTTTGGGAATTCAAACATACCTTTTTTTTACAGGGAACGCACAAACCCCAAAAGGCAACAAATAGCAGCGATTTGGGAAACATAGAAATGATCAAGTTGTCTAGCGTGGTTTGCACGTGCGTGTATGGGAAGAAATTCAAAGGCTGTAATGATGGCGCTTTAAGAAGCTACGCGTTAATAATATCACGTGAGGAAAATGTGCTAGCCAAAAGCCGCCACATATAAAGAACAGAAGTACAGGAGACAACCTCATTAAATAAGATACGGGCAGAGCAATAAATGGGGTACTCTTGGAGTCTTTTCAACTTGGGGGAGATGAAGCACTTTTTGTAAAATTTGAATAAAATCTCTTAACATCCCCCAAGATAATTGTCACACACAATCACACATGTTCCATCAAGAAATGACGCACTCAGAAAAATCTGAAGGCATTTCAAAGAAAGAAGTAGTTCGAAAAAGGGACCAGATGAGTTCCTCGCACACACTTCTCTTTAATAAGCAGCCTAATGTTTATTGTGATATGATTATTTTCCTATAGATATTACTTATTCTTGCAGAAAAGTTGGAAGATCAACCAAGTATTTCTTATAGATATTTCTTCATGCAATAAATAAATATCTCTACGAAGGGGCAAATGTAGGGGGTGTCCCCACCAAATATTGATTAGCCAAATTAATCCTATGCTTGGCAAACGAAGAAGGAAGAAAATGATCACTCGAGGGAGCTCCCACAAAGACCTTCCACATACATTCCTCTAAGGAAACCCCTCGAAAGCCAAAGTTATTAGAATAATGATATCTTTTAATATAGAGAAGAATGTATTTGATTATGTGCTTTATTTATTAAGCAAGATTTCTTTATAATATGGGCGAGGTTATTCGGTACCCTCGAGGGATTATGCCTGGAAAGGCATATGAGAGCTTACATGCTCTATCGAATCACCTCTTCTTGGGAACATTGCAGGGACATGGTTTGGAGGATTGAGAGAAAGATAATGTTGAGAATTCAATAAATAACTGTCTTGGCACACTTAGGCAAAACCTCATCCAATACAAGTGGTTTCTTGAGCCACTTACAACCGATCTACCATGATTCAAACCTATTCGGGGAACCTCCTCAAGGAACACCAAAGTTTGTATCAATTGCCTAGAAAGAGTTCTTAGCCAATAAATAATGTACTAAAATCCTCGAGCCACCTCAAGCTACACATTATCCATTTGATTGAAGTGATCACACATCTAGTGGGGTCACTATTCATCCACTTTATGATGTCATATCGTCTGGTATTGGGGAACTCGAAATCGTAACACTCAATTGATATTATCCTTAGGATGGAAGACCTAGGCCACCAAAACTGATCTCACAGCCATTCTAAGGCAAGCCTTTAAGCTGTCACGTCACGTTACGTCCCTCATTAATGCCACCATGCTTCTAACAGGTTAGGCGATTTCTCGCCAAAATGTAATATACCATTCATTTAATGAAGTATCTTGGATATTAATGTGACAGTACTTTAGCATTTAATACCTTCAATGACATTCAATACAAGCAAGGTTACTCGAGTAAATTTTCCTTCATATTAATAGTTCAACCAAATAGTTTACGAGCACGACAATCTTGACACCGAATTATTTTTGGATTTTCTCATAGACGAGAGCTTCTATGAGAGAACATTTATCGTCCAAACATTCTCCTTACATCCATTAATACCCATAACATTGAGCATTAATTGAGCTTGAGTTTCCTGCCTTGCCTTTATTGTGCCTAGAGTGATTTCTCTTTCTCCCTCCGACCAAGTTACTTGTTGGTCCCATCTATTTACTATGTTATAGTGCATTTATGGTGTAAAGATATTATTTAATACTAGCTTGAGTGTTAAATGTTGTTGTCTCTCTCTCACCTATATTTATCATCAACATTAAATATTATCATGTGCATTAATCCCGATCTTAATAAGCGGTTACGCCTCGCTTTATAATAAATGTATTCCAAGAACCCACATCTTACAACTACAAAGTCATTCCATTTGGTCTCAAGACTAAGGAGATACGTATTGGCAGTTGGTCACCAAAACGTTCAAGGAACAACCATGAGACACCATGGAGGTATACATAAATGACATGCTTGCCAAAAGAAATCTCAAATTCGACCAACTGCAGGACTTGGCAAAGACTTTTGAGATCCATAAATACTACAAGATGAAGTTCAATGCAGCCAATTACTCATTCAAAGTCTTTTCTGGGAAGTTACTTGAATACCTAGTCAACCAAAAGGGGATTGAGTTCAACCCCGACCAGATTATGGCAATCAACAATGTTCGGTCTCCAAAGGCACTTCGTAATATCCAAATATTAACAAGAATGATGGTAACTCTTAACCGCTTTATTTTTAATAGTTTAAGAAGTGTCAATAATTCTTTCAACTATTAAAAAGGAGAAAGGCCGAACCTAGAAGGAGGAATTCTCAAAGAAACTCGATAACATCAAAACCTACCTAAGTTAACCTCCTCTGCTCTCAATCCCAAATTCAGGGTATCTAGTTTACTTGAATCTTACAGTATCCAATCGTGTTGTCAGCTCAGCCTTGATGTGCGAGAAAGAGGGGCACCAGGCTCCTATTTATTATGTCAGCAAGATGTTCCTCGGTGCTAAGTAATGATACCTTACACTTGAGAATTTATCATACTCTCTGATTATTGCTTCACAAAAATTAAAGCATTACTTCAAAGCTCACTCAGTCGTAGTCATCATTTATTTCCCACTCAAATAAGTCCTTAAAAAAACAAGCTTCGATATTCACTATAAACTAAGGACCGCGATAAAGGGACAAGTACTAGTAGACTTTAAAAGGTGGACTATCTACATATATGGAGCCTCTAATTCAAGAGGGGCAGGAGTGGGAGTTGTACTCGTTTCTCTTGAATAGACTATGATCGAAAAAGGATTCAGACTTAGCCTCGAAGCAGCTAACAATGAAGCTGAAAATAATGCCCTCATCATTAGTTTGCGCAAAGCCTTCTCTTTGGGCACAAGCCAATTTGACATTTATTGCGACCCAAGGCTAGTATCCAACCAAGTATCAGGAGAGTACATTGCCAAAAACAAGCGAACGTTAGCCTATTTGTAGGTCACCTAAGACTTAATCACTAAGTTTGATAGGGTCAATATTCAATAATTCCCTCAAGGGAACAACGGTTATGATGATGCCTTAACTACTTTAGGGTTGGTAGTAAACTCCAATATTAAGAGAATCATCACGGTGAAGTTCCTCGCTCAGCCTAGTATTGCAAGGTCACTGAACAAGTTCTTGTCATTCAAAAATCCATATCTTATTTAGATGTTGATTTATGGTAAGAAGCTATTAATGATGAAATAGAATCATTAGAAATTAATAAAACTTGGCATTTAATGGCTCATCCAATGGAGTGTAAAACTATTGGTTGCAAATGGATTCTTAAAAAAAATAAAACCCGATGGTTCTATTGAAAAGTATAAGGCATATTTAGTTGCGAAAGATTTTAGACAATGTGAAAACATGGACCTTTTATATACATTTTCACATGTGAAAAAAAGTACATCTATACATATACGATTTGCATTGGCTACTTTAAATTATTTAATTGTACATCAAATGGATGTTAAAACTACTTTTTTAAATGGCGAATTGGAAGAAAAGATTTATATGGACCAACCTGAAGGTTTTATTGTACACAGTCAAGAAAATAAAGTGCATAAACTAGATAAATCTTTTTATGGACTAAAATTGGGACTTTAGTAATGGCATAATGAATTTGACAACTTAGTCATCTCAAATAGGTTCGAAATAAATAAAAGTGACAAATGTATTTATTATAAATATGAATATAACATTTGCACTGTCATATTTCTCTATGTGGATTACTTGCATATATTTGGATCTAATATTCATGTCGTAAATAATGGTAGATCTTTATTATGTACCAATTTTGATATGAAGGATTTGGGTGAAGCTAGTGTAATATTGGGAATTAAAATCAGTAGGTCTGAAAAGGAAATTTCTTTAGACTGGTCTATTATGTAGAGAAAATTCTAAAGAAATATAATTACTTTAACTATAAACTTTCTAGTACTCCATTTTATTTTAATGTAATATTGTTCAAGATGAGTATGCGAGCATCATTGGTGGCCTACATTATGCTTCAGATTGCACTAAACCTGATATAGCTTATGTTGTAGGAGTACTATATAAATTTACCAGCAGACCTAGTATGGAGCATTGGCATGATATTGAGAGGGTAATGTGGCATCTTAAAAGAATGATGAACCTCAGACTACACTATCAAATGCATCCCATTGTCCTTGAATGATTTAGTGATGCTGATTGGAACAACCTATTTGATGACTACAAAGCTACTAGTGGATAAATATTTAGTATCGTTGGTGGTGCAGTTTCATGGAAGTCTAAGAAATAGACTAGCTTGGCTCAATGTATTATAGAGTCAGAGATGATATAACTAGTTACAGCTAGTAAGGAGGCAGGTTGGTTAGGAAACCTTCTGTCAGATATCCCATTATGGGAGAGAGAGATACCAGTCATTCTTATCCACTGTTATACTACCACGACTATTATAAAAGTTGGCAATCGTTACTATAAGGGCAAAAAGTGAAAGATATGTCACAAACATAGTATTATTGAAAAATTTATCTCTATGGGTGTTGTGAGAGTGGATCGCATACGGTCTGAGAAAAATTTGGCTAATTTTTTAATGAAAAGACTATATAGAGAAATGTGTGAATACTTCGAAAGGGATGGGACTAAAGCCATTAGATGTTTGAGTCACTTGTGATGGTAACCTAATCTATAGATTGTAGATCCTAAGAAATAGGTTCAAAGGGTAATAACAAGTCACAAGTGATATGGGTTGAATCATGCTAATTATTAGATATGGAGTTTTTTTCCTGAGTCCATTTCTATGAAGCATGATAACCCAAAACGAGTTAATGATGAGTTATTTATAACTCTTAATGAAGTTTTATATCTCTATTTTGAGTAGGATACCTAGATACAGAAGTATCCTTGATAGATTTACCTATGTGAATGTGGAAGTGAGGTCGCTTCCTATGGTAATTTTGGACAAATTTCCTAGAGCGTTCACTATCTTAGAATAAAAGCACATGGTCGTAACGTGATGGATTGAGGACTACACCTGAGTATGGTTGTATGCATGATTTTATCAGAGATAGAGTTCAAAATTACGGTTACTCTAGTATAATCTGAATCATCTTTACTATGTAAAGGTTTAAGTCGAAAGACAACTTTGCTTATGCACAATTCTATGAATTATTCCTCAATATATTTTCAAAATTTACAAATGGGGGATTTTTGGAACCTTTGTTGACAAAAGGAGTGTAAAGTTTGAAAACTCATTTGTGTCTTTTACTTTCGAGAAAGATAAGAAGAGCTTTTTTCCCAGCTTTAGCTTGTCCCACATCGGTAGAATTACTAAAATTGGTGTAGCATATCAACAATTATTTTGGGACTAATGGACAAGCCCTTTGGGCATTACAATTTTGTGTATGATTGGTGGGAGAACTTATTGGGACAAAGCCCACACACTTGTGTGCGTCACCACCACCATCCGTCCATCCGACCCGGTTTGTGCCCGTGTTCAAATCCTAGGTCTTGGGTCTTGCGATGTGTATTAAATATTTTGGGTAAAAAATAATTCTTTTTTAAATAAAAATCAGAACGGAAATTAAAAAAATGTTTCTTTTTTAATTCTTCTTTGTCCGAAAGCGTTCTATTTGACTCCCGAAAGTGGGAGACTTTTCACCCTACTTTCCTTGGCTCTCATTCACTAGACATTCAGTCCTGATCACTTTAATAACTAGCATTAAGTCTTTATTTTGAAAACAAGGAGAACACACATAAATACAACCTTTTAACATTTTCTACTCAACACAGAAGAAAAATACACAAGTACTCTCTCTTTCTGAGCATTTTCTCCTTTTCTTGCCTGCTCAGTTCATTCCCAAACTGATATTGTGATGTTGAGCAACTAATAGTGAACGGGTGATATTATACCAGATTAATATTCGCATAGTTTTCTGAGATAAAAATTGGTTTCAATTCTAGGTTATTCTATCATGGGTGTGGCGGCACTGGCAAAAGGAGTATATTAGTGGGGGGACACGTGCCCCACTCAGCATTTTAGAAAACAAATGCCTCTACTGCTCTTTTTCTAACTTACCCTAGTGACCTTCAATGAGTTGAATATTCCCCGGACTCTCTCTAGAAATGGGGTGTTTTTTTTGGTTATGGAGGTGGGAGACCATACATGAGTTGACATGGAGGGCTATTGGTTCTGTATTATCTAGAAATGGGGTGGATTTTTTTATCTCTCTCTAACTTTTCTTTTTTCTATATTATCTGGAGGGCTATTAGTTCTTCCCATATTTTAACTTATGTTCTTTTTGAAAAATTACAAAATATTATCTATGACAAACAAAAAGTTTAAAACAAATGAATCTTTAAGTTGATCAAGTTAAAAAAAAGGGCATTGGAATTTTTAATAAAAGGTATACCATTTTGTATTAAAAAAATTCTAATAATACTTTTTTTCTATTGATTACAGTCTTTAATAAATATTTGTCCAAAAAAATATGTGTAGAAGTCTCTCCAATCGACAATGTCAAACCGCCTATGTAAAGGTATACCATTATGGTTTGGTTCGTTTAATTTTATTACTATTAATGTGCGGATATTTATCTTTTTACCAATGAAGTATTAATGTATTTCTCCAAATTTTAACCCTAAATTGAATGCTCTTTTTAGTAATGAAGTATTATGGTTCGATTTGCTTTATTTTCTTGCTATTGATGTTTATTTGTTATGATTTATTTTTTTTAGAGATTTGTAATTTGTGGTGGAGGATTTCAACATTGGACATTTTTTCTTTAAATGGATTAGAGCTATTGAGGTATTTGCAATATGTTTGATATATCAAGTATCACCTCGTCTAGGACCATGAGCCTTGGCCTTAGCCGACCCTTACCAGTTGAACATAAATGAGAAGTTACCACGCGGCCTTGGAGACTCAGCCTTAGTCAAATGACTTGTCCTCGGCCCTCATCAATCACCTAGTATGGGGGATCTGCATTATTCTTGAAAGATTGAGTATCCTCACACTCGTCTAGCCCCATTTCGATGGGTCCAGGATGAGACTAATAGATAAGACAGTTGTCCTTCCACAAAAGTTAAAGTTCTACGGGTTCATTCTTGTCCATTAAGTTCGCCCGGAGTCCTCGTCCTAAGAGAGCACATACATTGAGGGACACATGGATATATGCGCGTGAACGTGAAGAATGTGATAGCTAAAACCGTTACCACCAGGTCATCCCCTCACGTGAGGGAATATTTAGTCATCATGGCTTATATGTGACAGGGCCAGATGACCACACTATATTGGCTAAGAGAAATGTATTCATCCACACAACATGATTGGGGGGTATACTATAACCCCTAAGCACTATATATACCTTTCATCTTCTTCATTTAAAAGGATGGCCTTATTAAAACCCTAGATGAAACTCTGGTCAATTATATATAGAAGAGAGATAGGGAGAGAGCTTGTGTTGTAAATAGGCCATTAGTGCCTCATTCACTAGTGAAATTCACTCACACACACAGTGGACGTAGGCTCAGGCCAAACAACTTATATTCAGGTGTTCCTCCTCTACACCTCATCACCTTCTTTGTTTATTTACTTTTTGAGCACTACCATTGTTGTATTCATGTTTGAGCTTCATACATCTGTGACATGGTGATACAATTTCTGGTATCATCATTCTGGCGCCATCTGTGGTAACGAGTATTATCATCTCTTCCCTCCTATAGCTTTTACTCACCGGATTCTTTGGTGGTGAACTAGCCATCCCCTCCTGTGGAGCTATTGCACCATTGAAAGATCTCATGTTGAGATACAAGGCTTCTTCTCTTCAACTATATCTCATCTGTAAGGTTTAATACATGGCATCAGAATTTCCACCACCATATAGTGGTCCTTGTTCCAGCAACCCATCTCCTCAGTCAGAAATGGCTGAGGTGGCAGCCGCATTGAAATCCTTGGCAGCAAGCCAACAGGTAATACAAAATTAGCTAGTTGCCTTCAGCCAAAATGTAGTAATCAGACCAGCAAGAGCCCGTCAGAGATGATTACTCCGAAAACTAGGGAGCATCACCAGGGGGCTAGGGGACCACCCCAGGAACCTTGCAGGGATCTACCACCTCTTCAATGGCGAAGGGACATTTTTGACCCTAGGTGTTTACGCCTGAGGAGGTAAGGTCAACCCTTCCCAGAGGACTGATATGATGATTATGAGGCTGAAGATGCTCAAATTGATTGTTGGGAGCCATACAAAGTATTTGGGAATACCGTATGCCCCATTCAAGGAAGTCGAGGTCGTAATAGGAGGCCGAGTTCAGATGCCCGACCAAGGGCTTAGCTTTTGACCGATTAAGTAAAGGGTCGACCTTTAAAAGGCTCGTCCCAGTTGGTGATTTGAGATAAAGGTTGCTCAGGTCAAGGAGCAATGCTGGCTCAAGGAGGGTGGGGGAAGATAGCCAACCCCCATTTATCTAGGACGAGGGCCAGCTAGAGGTGAATAGTCGACACAGGTCAGGATTAAGGGAACCATCTGCTCGACCGAGATGATAGTGCTGGATAAGACGACTCTCCATGCACTCTCAAAACGATGAGGGAGAACTTATGCTTAAACATCATTAATTTGGTGGATGCAAATTTAAAATTCACTTAGTCCTCGTTATTATTTAAAACATCATTGACTTGGTGGATTTGATCCCCCGGCCAAGACGACAGTAATGGACTAAGGAAGACTTGTGAACAACACAATAAGCATAATTAAAGCATGCGAGCAAAATAAGAAAGAATGAAAATATTAGAGCAATAAGCTTCATTTCACAAAACAACACCGAGTTTGCAAAAAATGTGGAAGTATTAAGTTGTCCATAACAAGCCAAATTAAGGTACAATAAAAATGGGTATCTGCCACAGGCGGCCACCCTAAGAAGTTAGCTCAAGATTAAAGACGAGGGTTCCCTCTATGTTAGGTTCAGTACCATCATCAACTTGAAGGTTGGCCCCGGCTGTCGCCAATAGCTCCACATAATCCAGGGCAACATGAAAGAGAGAATCAGTAAAGTTCGGAGCATCCAAAGCAGGTCGAATGGAAGAGACGACCTCAATAAATTTGGTGGAGATCCACCGACATGCTATTTTCATGCCCTCTCCAGATAAATGATGCCAAAGCTGCCAAACTCATCTGAAGCCTTGAAGGCTTCAACAGACTCGACCTTGATCCTCTCAAGGCCCTCAAGAGATAAAGCCTCGTCCTTTCCCCTATGCATGGCCTCAGTAATATCTTTGGTATGAGTGATCATCAATACGGCCAAAGCCTCGTCTTTCTCCTTGATCAGGTCGTTCTTCTCCTTCAGCAAATCTTCCTTACTCTGTAGATCATTATGAGCCTTATCAAGGCCATCTTGGTATGTCTTCAATCATTTCTTTAACTTCTCCTCAGACCTGAGAGCTCAGTCAGACTCTTAAACTTTAGGATAATTCTAGACCATCCACTTATGGGCCGAGGTAAAGATGCATACAGTCTGCAAATAAAGGAAGATATATCATTATATATGAGGAAGGAGTATGAGGAAACACTTGTCCATAAAAATAAAATATTTACCTGACCCATCAGATAAAGACCCAGATCAAAGACTTAAGGAACAACCATCTTATCCAGGAACTTGTAGTCATCCTTAGTGGGGCCTCCAAGCTCCAATTTTATTCGTTGCGGTGTAGGTCACAGACTTTGGTCGCGACCATTTTTTTTCCATTTTTCGTCACGGTGTGGGTCACGGACTTTGGCCGCGACCATTTTTCATCATGGTTGGGGGTCATGGACTTTGACCGCGACCATTTTTATGCGCGGTGGAAAAATAAAAATGGTCATGGACAAAGTCCATGACCATATTTAACTATAATTAAAAAAAATTGATTTTTTGGGGTCCAATTCTAAAATTGTCCCCCACATTTTCATCTTCTTCCACCTACAAAACCGTAGCCCCATTTAAAAGAAAGATTCAACCCAAACTTTGAAGATTCAAATCAGATTTTCTCAAGATTGTCCAAGAACGTAATTTAGTTATTTTCTTGAGAGGAACGCAGTCATCAAATCATATTTCTTCAAACGATTTTCACAGGCATGGATACTTCTATTATTCCTCTCTAGTATTATGAGTTTTAAATATGGCCTAAACATCAATAATGACCATTTTGTTAAAATTAACAAAAGATGTTAATTACGTAATTTGAAACTAAAGTTGGGACTGATTTTACTAAAATCTTTAATGTGTACCAAGACTCAAAATCCTTGCATTCTTAGATTAGAGATTGGTTTCCATTTGAATTTATGATGTTCGCATGTAGAATAAATTGTAGGGAAGCTATAATTTTTTTTTGTCATCTACAATTACGGCAATTGCGTGTATTTAGTAGAATAGAAAATTATTTTTGTATTCTCCCAAAATTATGCATGTGAATGGATGATTGAGACTGGGCACTTCCTAAGGTTGGCACAGTATAGCACTCTTCGCTCATTCCATGGAATCAGGAATGGCCAGCTCGTTAAGCTAAAAATAATGAAACATGGAAGAGAAGGTGAGCATACTTGCGCAATAAAAGAAAGAAGAGAAGGGAGGCATAAAGAAGAAAAGGGTATGACAGTATAATAACTGCCGCACATCTGCCCCTTACAGACGTTCCACATCTATCGGAGCACTAGCTATGCTAACCTAAAAAAAAATAAACAGGTAGGAATTAGCAAACACTTGCACAGTAAGAAGAAATAAGAAAAGAATGGCAAAAAGGAGAAAAGGGTATGGCAGTATAATACCTGACTCATAGCTACCTCCTGCAAGTGTTCCACAGTTATCGAAGCACTAGCTATGTTAACCTGAAAATAAAGAAACGGGTGGGTATTAGTAAACACTTTCATAGAAAAAGAAAGTCATAAAGTATAAATGGTTAAACACTTACCGGAATAGTTTCTATGGAGAAGCTAACTAAGGGTTTCACAGATACAGGAACAGTTGCAGCACTAACCTGAGAAGTAAGGAAGTGGGTAAGGGTTATAAAAATAATTTCACAAAACATGCGACATAGAAAGAATCTAGTATAACAATCTTACCAGAGGTACCTCCTCCAGAACGCTTGCTAAAGGCGCCACAGATGTAGAGGTCGCCGTAATGCTAACCTGAGAATCAAGATATAAATCTCGAAGATAAAGGGATCGAAACCAAGTGTGTTAGAAATACTTGGAGAGTTTTCAAAGCATGAAAGTAAAAAAAGAAGCAACCCGACCGTAAGGAACTAATACATGCAAATGAAGTATCTAGGGAGTCTCTACTTCGGAACTTACAATAAGCCGCGTAGATAAAGGGACATCAACCATTACAGTCTGAAAACAAATAAAACAAAAGAAAGTTAGCAAATTTACACATAATAGACGTGAACTTTACACAAAAATATGTAGTACCTGTGGAATCACCCATATAGGATTCACATCAAAACATGTAGGTGAAAGCTTAGCAGTGCTAGACTAATAACCAAATGAGGAACAAGTCAATAAAAAATACTGTTAAGAAGTAAATAAACATAGAGAATTGAAGTTGTACTTGATGAGTCTCCTATGTAAGAAGGGAAGGAGGTTCTGTAGAAGGATAAGTCTCTGCAAAGCTAACTTTTAAATGAAGAAAATAAGGCAAGTGTTAGTAAACTACTTACCTCATGAAAAAAATGAGTGTGAAGAATATGTAAGAGCTTAAGGTTTAAAGGATTACTAAAAGAGGCACTATAATAGGGGCCTCACTAGAAGCAGCAGGGCGAGGTGACTCAACCGCAGTAGGGGCTACTTGAGAAGAAGAAACACAAGGTTCCAGCGATGTACTGTCGTGAGCCAACTGAAGATTGAGAAAATGAATCATCAATATAAGCTAGCAATTGACAATCTAGATAAAGCAATCAAAGGCAAAAGTCTAATAGGATACCCGATCCCCTACTAAAGAATAAGGTTGGAAGGTGACAATCGATGCAGTAGGGACAATATTGGTGACCTGCTCATCATAAAAGTGTTAGAAATTTTTGCAAAAGAAAAAAAAACAGTATCTGTAAGTTTAAAAAAATAATATCAGAAGAGAAGAAGAAGGCTGTGAAACATGCTTAATAGTTGAGGCCACAGTAAACATTGGGCCATGAGAAATAGATTAGACTAAAGGCCTGCTATCCATAGAATTGTGGACCGGGGGGATAGGAATCCTCACTGAGGGTGATAACCCTAGAATAGTAATCCCAAAAGAAGGAAGATTCCCTCAAAGTTAAGACGGGCTAAGGAGTATAGGGCCCTGGGGAAATAAACATAACAAGCTATAAGTAAGTAAAGCACATAAGGAAAAACATCGTAGGCAAGATACAAATTCCAAAGGGGTAGGTATACCTCTGAGAATGAAAAAGAAAGGGTTCTAACTCTGAGAATGTATGTTGCTGAAATAGCGAAAGGTGGAGTAGTTTGGCTAAGTACACAGTCCTCTGCAAGTATAAAGAAAAGAGAAGGCAAGGGAAATAAGTTTGAGAAAGAATGGTAAAACCAAAAAAACTTAAAGAATCGATGAAATACCTAAATGAACCACGAGGTCACAGAAGAGACTCTGGTGACCGTAGGATATACTGATGAAAGTTGCAAAAAGGTAAACAAAATTAAGTTCAAGTAAAAGAAAAAGAAGGATTCTAGAGGGAAGGTAGCAACAAACCTCTCGGGAAAGGCCCAAGGAGGAAGCAAGCATCAAGTTCCCCTCTCATGAGAAATGAGCACGAGCAAGTGGAGGAGGTGATAGACCCCTCGTCTCATCAGATGATCCTATGAAAACATCATAAGGAAAAGTTAGTAAACAAATCAATGATGAAAAAAAGGAGACTGTATAAATAAAAAAAGTCAAATAAAGAAAGCCCGAAAAGGAACTTACAACATCAGGGTACGCAGCCTGTCCGTAAGGAAGACATCTGGTAGTAAGGCGGGTCTCTGATGGAGATTTTATCATATGGTCTGCATTGGAAGAGTCCCTCAAAACTAATAACAAATCATAAGTGTCAGTAGTGCCTTCACCATGAAAGTCCATGCCATCCTTATCATTTGAAGAAGAATTATTATCATTGTAGGAAGGAGTGTTGTTGTAGTCAACTAGTTCATCTTCAAATGAGTGAGAAGGGGAACTAACATGTGAAACTCCATAAGAGCCAATTTCATAAAGTAAAGACGATTCGGGTATAGTACCTTTTGTAATTGGAATAGACATAATAGGTGGATCCGAAGAACAAAGACCTAGAGCCTCATAACCCTACTCCCGAATAATCCTATAAGTCTTTCTTACTTCGAGGTTATTAGTATCCAACCCTTGATTTTCCACAGAAGGAGCAGCAGCCTCAGCATCAACTCTTTTTTTTCTTGCTTGCCTTAGTCCTCACGAGAGAAAGAGGAAAAGAGGGAGAAGTAGAAATGAAAGGTATGAAATTTGACACATTCATGTTAGGGTGTTTTCTCTTGGAAGCAGTGGCGGCTTTTTATTTCCCCTTGCCCTTAGATTTGACTTTGGACTTAGCGAGTTATGGCTCAAGTTGCTTCGAATAAATAGACTCATCAAGGAGTGGCTTAACCAAGATAGGAATGACTTGCTCTAAATCTGTCTTTGGAGTTGTACTGTGATGCTAAATTTCTTTCTGAGTCCTCTTGATTAGGAACTTAGCAATGGAATACTTGGTAGGAATGGTTTCATGAGGGACCTCTGCTACACAATTATGAATAAGTAGAACCTGCCTGTTCCAGAACACGAACTAGGAACGGGTGAAAGAAGGTAAGTGATCACAAGGAGGCACATATAGTCCTTTCAAGTGACTCACTGTATGCAACATACCCTGGGTGGTGAAGTTCCTATAAATCTCCAGATATAGCTCAAAAGGAGTAATTCCCGAAGGATATACGGAGGTATGAACACCCTGATCATAACCAAATTGTCTTACCACTCTCTCTGAATAATATGACTCCAAACCTTGGACCATCTCTGTCAAGTAAGGAAGGAGTCCAAGCAATAGCATGGTCATAACATCGATGTGCGAGCATGAAGAGATAAACGCCGCATCAGCAGGGCAGTAGAACGTACCGTCGGCGTGTGAAAAAGACATCGAGGAAAAAGTGCCACCAACCCCTTTACAATACGGGAGGAAAAATGATTCATTCACATTGTCAATTAAAGACACCTAAAGTGATTTATAGGGAACTTTTAGTATATCTGGTGATATGGGCAACCTTTCTATGACAGGCTTTCACTTCGAGGCCAAAGTTTAGAAAATGCACAAATAAGAAGGCCATCAAGATAAAGAAGTTAGTAAAATTGGTGACAGCGTAATGGCCATAAGATCTTTCAACATTAATGTGGGCATGATCCAACCACGTATAAAGAGACCCAAGTGTCAAGGCGACAAAGGACACAATTCTCGCTTACGCAAGCCTCACTACCAATCTGAAAAGGAGCTCACGAGGAGAGTCTTATGGCCTCCCTAGAAGTAAGAGTCTGCTAAGGAAAGTAACCAGAAAAGATACCAAATCCGAAGGAGAGTTAATCTTTGGACCCTCCTGACTCTTGGGGGTCCTACTGAAAGATTCCTCCTTAGGGGAGCTACTCGAAATCTTTAAACTAGTATCGTTATCATTTAGTGAAGGAATTCTTGGTGGTACCTGTTATGTTAATAGCCACATACTTATAACATTCAGAAAGAGATGACTAAAGTTCTCCCACCATCTCTTCTTTGAGGGTGTCCTCGTAGTCATCAGTAAAAACATGGTCTCCTCAGTAAGTTAATGTGATTAACTCGCAGACATCCTCTGTGGTGATAGTAAATTCACCCCAACCTATAACAAATGTGTGAGAATACCTAATCCAATGGGAAGCCAACAAGTTAAAAGTCGAAGCATGTTTAGCAACTGTATAAGATTTCAAACTGTTAATTACTGTGACAAGACCAAATCCCTCAAGTGTAGCCTTAAATGAAGGGACACCAAGAATATGGCCAACCCAAGAGACCCATTCTTTAGGGGACATGTAACGGCCTTGATATCTATATTAGAATGAGGAAAGTCACCACGATTAGCCCTAACCCTAAGGATGGAATTAGGGAAAATAATAGGAAAATCACATGTTTCACTCAAACAAACGTGGGGTAGCTCTCATATTTTAGCAACAAAATCTTCCTTAAATTTGGTGAGGAAAGACATGAAACCATTACTCTCACCAAAATAGGGTGTGCATTAGTAAAGGCCAAATCTATGTGTTGGCGAGTGCGTAAGTAATCCTTATGAGATTGCAAGAGGGGGGAAATGGTCGAGGAACCACCAGCAGCAATTGTACCAGACAAGGGACCCCCACTAACAATTGGTCCAAATGAGGAACCCCCAGCAACAGTTGTCTCGGATGAGGAACCTCAGTAAAAATTGTCCCAAATAAGGGACCCCCAATAAAAATTAGTCCATACAAGGGACCCCTAGCATCACTTTTCCCAAGAGAGGAACCCCTGACAATAATCCCCCCAGACGAGGAACCCCCAATCTCAACTTTCCTAAATGAGGGACCCCTGCTAGCGCTCATCTTAGAAAAATAACCTTGGTACAGTGACAATAAGATGAGGGATGACGGTAGCTATGGTGGTTACGCCAGTAGCCACCACCATAGAAACAGTAACTGAGATAGGCAAAGAGCCAACTAAAATCTCTCTAACGATGTTGGCGATGCCAGTAAATGCAGTGTGCGGAGATGAGGCCATCGAAGTGGAATTTTAAAAGCTTAAAGAAAAAAATTATGAAAGGAAAAAAAATTTACTTCTCTCAAGAGCTCTGTGATTTCTTCCCTGGTAAAGAAGATGAAAAAGTGAAAGTGAAAAGAATGAAGTTTAATAAGAGATTTTATAAGAAAATAGGACGTCATGTGGGAAAACCAAAAGTTGAACGGACTTTTACCCAAAGGATGGGATATCAGTTCCCATAATGACACGTGGCTCCTTGAGACTCCAAAACCTAGAATAAAGTGAAAGAACATTTAATGACCCTAGGGATAATGATGAAGGAGCACTAGGGTCCCTCAAAAACCAAAAATTGCAATTATGGCATACAAAGCCTTTTGGTTTGTCCAACACAAAAGACTTTACACAAGTGACTAATGTAAAGGGACATTATGCCACAAGTTAAGAATATTATTTGGGAGAGGTAGTCCACAAGAGAGGGACCCCTCATCCAATGTTAGTGTAAATATTACTTGGGAGAGGGAGTCCACAAGAGAGGGACCCCTCAGCCAATGTTAGTGTAAATATTACTTGGGCGAGGGAGTCCACAAGCGAGGGACCCCTTTGCCAATGTTAGTGTAAATATTGTTTAGGCGAGGGAGTCCACAAGTGAGGGGGCCCTCTACCAATACTCAGTTAAAATGATATTTGGGCGAAGGATTCCACAACGAGGGAACCCTCTACCAAATCCCAGTTAAAATGATATTTGGCCGAGGGAGTCCACGGAGAGGGACCCCTCTGCCAAATCCCAATTAAAATGATATTTGGGCGAGGGAGTCCACAAAAGAGGTACCCCTCTGCCAATTCTAGTCAATATATAAAATTACGTGAGGGTGTCCAAAGTGAGGGACCCCTATGCCAATGCTCAAATAAAATAATATTTTGCAGCGAGGGGGTCTAAGAAACAAGTGACCCACAGAGAAAAACAAGTCAAAATGATGGGATTTATCATGAGAGGTCCCTCGTTAGAAGAAAAAAATTATTCTTTTAAATAGCAAAAGTACTAATGTTTATTTACTTGTACAGGTAGCCTAGTTGAGCAAGCAGGTCTCAAATAGGCCCATTGGGATATTCTGGGATTTTTGGCTTGGTGGATGAGAGACAAGGTTGTTGAGCAAGACTCAATCACTTAGCACTATAAAAAATAGAAAATACTAGTAGAGAGACCCTTAAGAGTTACTCAAGCACTTACACATCCAACACTTTTATAAATGATTTTAAAGAGGGTGGCCCTCAAGTCCACTCTCAAGTTTACAAAAGTTTGTATAATAAGCTACCATTTAAAAATATGTTTACCAAATAATATGTTTGTCTCCATTATGAGACATATATGCTTTTTGATTTTGTTTTGCATCAGGTGTCAAATGTCAAAGAAAGATAGGCGACTGCAAGAAATATAGGGACAAAAGGTACACTTCAGACTTTGTCCCTCAAAGTTTCCTCTCATTTTTGGAGTCCAAAAAGGCCATGTCAGCCCTAGATTGTATCTATAATTAAGACCTTTAGGCTTGTTCAAATTAGATCAGAAAACTCAAGTTATACTCTTACTGTCAAAATCATACCAGACCTAGTATTATCTCCCTTCTCTCTCTCTATAAATGTTGAATGCTTATCTCTTCACTCCTATCATTGCAGCCATCATTCTCAAGAGATATTATTCTCCAAGTTATCATTATTATGCTTGATGTTTTATATTTGCGGGGGAGAAGTCAATAGCATTTACTTCATTTTTTACCAGATTTATAACCTTTTCTTACCCAGCTACTCTTGAGACCTTGAAGGTAAAGTCCATTAGAGTGGGTCATGCCTAACCCGTTTCAGTTTCTTATCAGAACCCAATCACACCACCCTCCTCCAGTTAGTACTATTTAAATTATTAAATATAAAATGAGCAAGTACTTGTACTGCCCCCCCCCCCCCCCCCCAAATGGACATCTTAAGCTCGTAGGGCACCTTCCTCCAATCCGAGTACCCAGGGCCAATAATCGTCTTCAGCAACTCCAAGGATCTAAATTGTAAGGTCGTCTTGTTCTCCACTACAGTCCCCAATTTTTCCCACTTTGGGGGCCTAGTGTTAGACGAGCCTTCCTCGCCCCCACTTCCCTAATGCCTTAATGTAGACATTTCCTGCAAAAAATTTTGTTATTAGTAGAAACATATGTATGAGAAAATGATCAAATCCAAATGAATAAAATCACTAGAAGAATACAAGTTAACGACAGTATAAGAATGTAAATCCATATCATAAATTAAACTAAGCATTATTTTAAATAATTGGAATACTTATTACAAATCTAAAAATTATTTCAAATTCTGGTCATGTCACGGACTTTGAATTAATGCTGAAACTAGTTAAAATTCAAATTAACATATTCACTAACCAACCAACCAATGTTGATTCAAATCAACAAAAACTGATCAAATAAAAATGAATAAAAGCATTAAACTATCGTCTGACAATAATAATGCACTAGAAGAATACAACTATTTCAAATAATTAGGATACTTATTACAAATCCATAATTTATTTCAAATTTGGGTTATCAACTAAAATGGATTGATATTTGGTAGGAGCAGCCAAGTCATCCACGATACTAGTTACACACTTTGGCGTGTGTAGGACGACTGACCACGGCTCGTTGTTGATATACTCCGAAAAAAACACTTGCTTGATATTTTTAAAAGCACAAACAATCGGCTCATCGCTCACGTACTCATTGCTTTTCAACCTGGACAAATCAACCATGATCAAATTGGAACCAGTATTAACTTTACAAGTATTTTTATCTTAAACTCTTACCCAATCACAGTAAAACACAACCTCTTTGAAGCTTATATAGTCCAATTCAAATATATTCCAAATGACACCATAGTAAGTCATTTCACCTTCAACGAGGTTTTTATCTTTCGCCCTCGCTCGAAAATAAGTAAGAGCCTTGTATGAAATGCCCAAGTTCTTTACATTTATATTTTCCTTATACAGCCTTGCAACGAATACATAATCGTTCAATCGATATTTTTATACTCGTCTGCCATGAACAAGGTTCCGGTGTCTAGACGAGCAAGCCCTGATGTAGCATCACCCATCTTTAAGAGCTGGGATTATTGATAAATTAATTAGGTTAGTTTTAAAGATTTCTTGTCCTATGTCATTTAATAAGATACATTCTCATTATAATTACCTCGTGTAACACCCACAGCCTAAATTCGTTGTTTGACTGTGCCATCGTTCTTATCATTTATTGCTCCCACGTGCATCATATTTCCTGCATTAATCGTGATGACATAGATTCGCAAATGTTCATGTAATTTCAATTTATCAATTGAAATAACACTTAACACCGCATCATCTAGTATGTACCCAGAGGACATTAAGAGACGGCACCAAAACTTCCTCCAAAAGTAACAAGTGTAAGCCACTAAGTATATTATTATACAAAAACTATGTTGTCCCAAACTGTCCAAACGGGACAATTGGAGATATCTCATTATAAGGGTAATGACTCTCGAATGGGTCTAAGGGCTATTGAATGTATACACATATGAACTAGAAGGCTAGTATCTAACTGTCTATAACTTAAAAGGCAAATAACTATGTATAATTTAACACTATAGACTTTGTTTGTTATTTGGCGGCAAAGTCACAATATGCATTGCTTAATGATTCAAATTTACACTCCGACGTTACCACCAAATAACAAACACAAAGTCTACAGTGTTAAATTATACATATTGAGTGTATGATTTGTGTTGTTTCTATGTATAATTTTACCCTACTTTTAATTAATGTTTTAAAATTTATATTACCCACAACATTTTATTTATATTTTCATGGTAAGTATGTTTAATTTCTATTTGGTAGTATCACAACCCTAAATGTTAGAAATGTCTAGGGCCAACCGACTGAATGGACAACTAAATATTCAAATTCACCAGTCAACAATAATTCAAGAATCCCAAACAACAATTCAAATAATAAAAAAAAATATTCAATAGAGTTTCAGCATTTCAATAATCTAAGATCCAAGCGCAGAACATAAATAATTAACTCAACAATGAGGGAGAAACAATTAAAAAGAACAACCTAATGGACCATCTCAAAACAACGTAGTTTTGGTGTGACAATGAGGGCAAAATTAAAAGAAAACTCCTTTATTTGCCTCAAAACACCCAAAATTACGTCGTTTTGAGGTGTTTGTTAATAAACTCGTTATTTTGGTTCTCTATATGCATGTATTATTAAAATAAAATAAAGAAGGAATTTAGTGATGTTCACAAAAAAATTCAAGTTCCACATCACATGTAAGCCGCATATTTGAATTGACAATTTTTGTACCACATCAAAAAAAAATATTCAATTATTGTAAAAATAAATTGACAATTGAATTGTTGATAATCATAATTTTTTTATACCAAATGCCACATAAATTAAACCTAATAAACCATCAATAACACACACACAATAAATAAGAAAAACACAATACACACACACACACACACACACACACACACACACACATAATAATACACAGAAATTACACGTGATTTCTGTAATTTCTGTAATTTAAATGGTTTGTCCGTGTTTATGTGTGTATGGTGTGTGTGTGTGTGTGTGTGGTGTGTGTGTGTGTATTTCTATATGTGGTGTGTGTGGTTGGAATCTCACCTGAAATCGGTGAGAGAGAGGACCTAAAATCGGAGAGAGATAGAATCGTCGGTTGCGTGAGAGAGAGAGAGAGAGAGAGAGAGAGAGAGAGAGAAAGTTTTGGCAAGAATGGGAAAAAGTTTTTGCCGTTGCCCTATTATTTCATTAAAAATGTTGTCACGGTCCTATCAAGGCTTTTAACCACGAAAACATTTAGATGTTGTCACGGTTAAAAGCCTTAACAGAACTGTGGCAACAAACGCGTATTTTTTTGTAACAGTTTTTACCATGACAATGCAACCGAGTGAAGAGTGACATTTTATGTATTTTGGTATAGTGTATGTTTATTTTATTCTATTTGTTTTGGTTTTATATCTTTTGAAAAAATATAATTTTTTTATTGAGAAATAATGAGAAAACCCCCCAAAAAACTTTGTTTTCTTTATGAAAATACCCCCCCCCCAAAAAAAAAAAATATTATTTTGTAATTTTTGTGGATAACTAGTGTTGTGGTGATGAAAAAATTGCGGAACACACCATGATGTTTATTTATTCTTGGAATAGGTTCTTTAGAAGGTAGTTTGAACCTATGAATGTTTTGAATTATCATTTCTATAAATTTTCCTGAGAATGACTCATGTTGACAATGTTGTGGTCATTTCCAAACCGTACACACATACACGAGTTGACTAGGGTATATTTTTTTTTTATCTATAAATTTTGTGGCAAATTATTTTCAATCAATCTGGTCAAGTTTTCTTCTCTATATTTTTAGATGTGCAGGTAAGAATCATAGCTATGAGTTTCTTATAAAAATGATTAGAGAAACATGAGTAAGAGATACCTAAAGACGATGATAGCTATAATATTTAGGGAACTTATATTTATGTTCTAATAAAGGAAAATATTAAAACGAATTATCTATGCAAATGCATAATCTCAAAGAATAAAATTATATATATATATATATATATATATATATATATATAGGAGTTATAAGTTAAAGACAAATGGGTTTGCAGTTTTTCTTCTAGTATGTGATTTTTTTAACCTTATTGATAAGTGGTTTATTTTATCTCTTCACCGACATGAACATATGAACAATCAATCTTTTAGTATGGTTGCCTTGTAATTATTTTTAACTATGCGCTATATAGGGTTTGTGCATAGTATAAGTGGGGTCTATCTACTTTTTTCAGGTTTCGAGTCAATTTATATTCTCATTAGATAGCTCGGGCGGGATTTTGTAGATTTAACGTCGTCTTGCTCTTGATATTTACTTGGGTTTATTTCATTTATTTGTATTTTGGCCATGCTGTGATATGGATATGATATTTCTTATTGATATATACTCTACCATGTTCATATTTGGGTTTGCAGTTTTTCTTCTAGTATGTGATTTTTTTAACCTTATTGATAAGTGGTTTATTTTATCTCTTCATCGACATGAACGTATGAACAATCAATCTTTTAGTATGGTTGACTTGTAATTATTTTTAACTATGCGCTATATAGGGTTTGTGCATACTATAAGTGGGGTCTATCTACTTTTTTCAGGTTTCGAGTCAATTTATATTCTCATTAGATAGCTCGGGCGGGATTTTGTAGATTTAACGTCGTCTTGCTCTTGATATTTACTTGGGTTTATTTCATTTATTTGTATTTTGGTCATGATGTGATATGGATATGATGTTTCTTATTGATATATACTCTACCATGTTCATATTTTCATGCATTTATGCCACTATATCAATGATTACATCTTTTATTTTATGATCATTATTTTCTTAATTTGATTGATTGGTGATCGTATTTTGTTTGGTTTATTCCTTTGTCTGTCTGGAACAAAAAATGGGAGAAATCTTTGGGATTCAGGGGCAATAATTTCGTGCATGCATTATATTTTTCAATTCTCGTCATTTTATATACATCTCTTGTATCTTTAGTACTTCAAGAGGGTATGTGGTTAAGTGTGCAGGACATACATGATGGTGATGTTGGTATTGTTGATTGAAGAAGACATAATTTTTATCGAGTCTCACTAGGATTGAAATTAGCATTGGGTAAATTAATGTATAGGAATTTTCTATCCGGTAATTCTTTTTGGATATTTTCCATTTTTATTTTCTTTCGGAATATCCAAAGGTGGAGATTTGTAAGGACATGTTTCACACCCCCTTAGATTTTTAGCTTGCGCTGGCTTAATTTCGAAACAAAACTTTGAGTCATAGAATATTTGTATCGAGCCCATTGAGTTGTAATGTTACAACAAATGAAGACAAAGAGATAAAGCACCATGATTGAGATTACCAAACCATATCGGACAACTTCAATCCATATAAGAGATTTGGTAAATGTAATGGTTTTCAAAAGTTTTGTAATTCCTTATAGTTTATTTTATAGTTTGAAAGTGATAGTAATGACTTTAATGAAAATAAGTTTGGAAAATATTTTTAATAATTTTTTTTTAAATTTGCAAAGGTTAACTTTGAGTGACCTCATCCGAACGATGTCACCCTCAAACGAATAGGCCTTCGAACGGGACCTTTTTTTAGGCAATGGACCTCGATCGAAAGCAAACTTCAAATGACTATGCCACAATCGAAGTTTGTTTTAAGCAAGTGACAAATGTCTTCCAAAAATGGCCCTCGATCGAATTTCTTACTGAATGGTCTCCTTTGTCTTGGAAAGCATGATTAATTGGATATCTTTCACTGCTAAACTAGTTAAATAACTTTAGACGCATATTCCAATTGATGAGGCCCGCATTTTTAAAAACCCTGATTTGGTTTGTCTATAGTCCTTTCGTTTGTTAGAGCCTATCAACTCTATGCAACTAAAGCATACTCTAGGTTTACAAATCCCTTAAGATTACATGTGGGATGATCGTTACTAATTGAGACTAGGGGATACCATGGCTTGGGAGGGTATGCAGTTATATTCCTAGTTTGGAGGGGATATAGCTATTATAGGCAGAGGCATAGGAGCTAAACGGAAGTGAGAAACATCTTGGCGGTAATGGTTATGGTATATGTAAGTCGCATCCGAGTTATACTTAGTTCCTATAATCATATTTCAGTATTAGTGGGATTGTTATGGGTTGGGGTGATGTAGTTTTTTTCAGGAGGGTTTCCACTCTAAATACTTTTGTGCTTTGTGTGATTGGTTTTCTTTGCTTCCATTGTTAATCACGAACTCCACGCAATTTGGACTAATTAATTTTATTCGAGAAAATTAAAATTAGCCCAAATTAAAAAGGATCTTAATTTTCTTTACGTGTTAACTAATTAAGAAATTTATTTATTAATTAATTAAATTTGGAACCTTCGACACATCCCTAATTTTCAAAAATGCATATGTGTATATTTATAATATATAATATATTATGTATGTATGTACATATACATAAAATTGCATATAAATATTTATTCTTAAAATATATATTGTATACTAAGATCTATTTATTAAATTATCAATACATAAATGATACTTATATATATGTTAATACTTTCTTGTGGGTATGTATATAATTTTATTGTGTATTATACATTAAATTTCCTAACAATATATATATTCATGTATTATGTATGTATGTATGTATGCATGTATAAAGATAAAATATATGCATATGATATGTGTTTATTCTATTTTAAACTATTTTTAAATCAGGTTTATCAAATGTTTAAAAATATTTAAAAACACATAGAACTTATTTATATAAAAATTTGTCACATCCTTATGAACATAAATCCTATGAATATACGTACTAATAGTAGGGTATTCCCCTTAAGAGATGTGTTCCGCCTGCCACAAGGTGTCTCGAAAAAATTGGCAAGGGACGTTGCGCCTACCAGCGGGTGTCTTGAAAAATAGGTAAGGAGCGTCGCATCAGCATCTGGGTGCGATGAGAAATGAGCAAGGGTTCTTGCAACAATCTGGACGTGTGCAGGTAAAGAAACTAATCCAGGATAGTAGACTTAATTAGTAATTTAGAATATAAGGACTCTGACAGGGAAAGGGATGGAGTTAACGGATACCATGATAAAAAAAAGTTAATATATCTTATTTACAAGAAACTAAATGGGTCGGTGAGAAATCTGGAGAAATAAAAAATACAAGGTATAAATTATATTATACCAAAAATATAAAAATAGGAACGGATTCAGAATAATGGAAGATAATAACCTTAAGGATGATATTGTAACCGCTATCTGGAAAGATGATAGACTTATACTTATAAATTTGATATTAGGTAAAAATATAATTAATATTGTTAGTGTTTATGCACCTCAAGTAGCATTAGATGACCACACTAAAGTACAATTTTGAAAATAAATGGATGAATTAATTCAACAAATACCATAGATGAGAAAATCTATATAAGGAGATATTTTAATGGCTATGTAAGAGAAGATCATATAGGATAAGAGATGGTGCATGGAGGATATGATTTTAGAGATATGAATGCCGGTGGATAGTCTATCTTAGATTTTGCGATGACTTATAATTTTGTAGTAGTAAATACATGTTTTGAAAAGATGATCGAACATTTAATAACATAAAAAAGTAGAATGAATAAAAGCCAAATAGACTTTTTTATTACTAGGAAAGGAGAGCAATTAACATATAAAGACTGTAAGATTATCCCGCGGCATAGGTTAACCTCACAACATAAGACAATGATATTGGATATAAATATTAAAAATCAATCATGAATGCGAAAAGAGAACATTAACCCACTAACTAAATTAGAACTATTTAAAAAATAAAATATTAAATAAAGCGTCATGAAATACCGAAGATGAGACTAACATAATGTGGGATAAGATGGCCACATGTATTAGGAGAATATAAAAAAATCTTGAAAAAGCAAAAGACATGGAGTCACAATATAAAGAAACTTTTTGGTGGAATGAAGAAGTACAAAATATAGTAAAAATAAAAAAGAAAGTGCTTTAAAACATGACGAACAACTAGAAACAGAGAAAATTTTGAGAAATATAAATGAGCTAAAAAGGAAGTTAAGAAAATGGTAAGAAATGATAAATTCAAGGCGTATGGTGATCTTTATACAAAACTAGGTACTCAAGAAGGAAAAAAGTATTTATAATCTTGTTAAACTTAGGGTCAGAAAAACAAAAGAGGTTTTTTTTTCAAGTTCAAGCCCCAGGGGGATGGGGTGGGGGAGGGGGACTTGAATATACGACCTCTTGTACCTAAGAGTCGTAGGTAACCATCAAGGGCTAGACCCTTTAGTCCAAAAGAGTTTAATAATATTAAGTGTATTAAAAGTGACGATTCAAGAGTCCTAGTCAAGGATGATGAGATTATGAAAAGATGGAAAAACTACTTCGAAAGATTATTGAATGGAAATAATGGGAGTAGGTCAGATATACATGAACCTCGGGAAACTTAAGAAAATATATTTTTCCGTAGAATTAGGACAACATAGGTTAAAATTGCTCTAAATGATAAAAATGGTGAGGACTTTATAACCCGATGGTATCCCTATTGAGGTTTAAAAGTACATAGGGGGATGTCTTAGCTTACAAAAATATTTAATGGAATTATAATGACTAATATGACGCTCGATGAATGGAGAAAGAGTGTTTTAGTACTTATTTATAAAAATACATGCAAGTTGTTCAAGTTATCATAGTATTAAATTAATGAGTCATACAATGAAACTTTGGAAGAGAGTGATTAAATATAGATTGAGATTAAAAACAACTGTATCTATGAATCAATTTGAATTTATGCCTGGGAGGTCAACAACGGTATCAATTTATTTATTGAGGAGATTAATGGAGAGGTATATGGAGAAGAATAAAGGGCCTTCATATTATTTTTATAGATTTGGAGAAGGCATATGATAGAATATCAAGAGATATAATATAGTGGGTTGTACATAAAAATGAGTGACTCGTAAGTTTATTGATTTGATCAAGGATATGTATGATGGGCTCATGACTATAGTAAAAACATCAGCTGGAGAAAGTAGTGAATTCCCAATTACTGTAGGTCTGCACCAAGGTTTCACACTAAGTCCTTATCTCTTTGCTCTTATTATGGATGAGATGACTGGACAAATACAAGATGAGGTGCCATCTTATATGCTATTTGTAGATGATACTATTTTAGTAGATGAGACTAAGATGGGGATTAATGCTAGATGGGAATTGTGAAAAGAAACTATAGAAATAAGAGGATTTACAATAAACAGGACTATAACAAAATATATGGAGTGTAATTTTAGTAGTAATAAGAGGAAAAACGGGGAAGTAGTGAAATTGGAGGGTCAATAGTTACCTAAAAATGATCATTTTTGTTATTTAGTCTCGATTATCTAAAAAGATTGAGATATTAGTGATAATGTCACTCATAGAATTAAAGCAGGCTAGGTTAAGTAGAGAAGTGCTACTGTTGTATTGTGTGATAAGCGTATACCTTTGAAGTTAAAAGAAAAATTTTGTAGGACAATCGTTAGACCTGCCATGTTAGACGGGACAGAATATTGAGTAACCAAAAAATAAAATGTGCAGAAAATGAGTATGGTGGAGATGCGAAAGATAAGATGGATTTGTAGTGAAACTCGAAAGGATAAAATTAAAAATGAACAAATTCGTGAAACGATAAAAGTAGCTCCTATAGAAAATAAATTGAGAAAAAAACGACTTAGATGGTTTGGACACGTCAAGCGCAGACAAATGGATGCCCCAGTAGGAAAGGGTGATTTAATTAGTATTGATTGTAACGTAAGGGATGGGCATATGCCTAAATTGACTTGGTGATATATTGTAAAAAATGACATGATATCATGTGATTATACCTAAAATATTCCAGTGAACATAATGGAATGAAAAATTAAAATTCATGTAACCGACCCCAAATAACTTAGAAAATATTTTGTTGAGTTGAGTACCATAATAGAGGTCTGTTTTTAAAAAACATGTAAAATTGATTCATAAAAATATTAACGCCTTATTTATAAATGATCAACATTTTTCAAACTACTCATAAGCATAGAAAATACAACGTCATTAACTATTCAAAAAACACAATTATTTAAAATTCTAGTGAACGAATAAATTTAATATGGCAAAACATATCGGAAAAAAATGATTACAAAATTTATCGCAAAAAAAGTCGCATGATCTAATGCATTATACTAGAAAAATTTAGGATCCGTTCATAATTTTGACTTTTTTCATGAAAGATATTGTTGAGTGGTGGATGAATGCATTAAATTTGCAACCACCGAAGACCTAAGCTACTAGGTGGTTGATGGGATGCATTTAATGGACTTTAATCTCTACCATCCATCTCATTCTTGATCCAATGGATGTGGTGAATGCCAAAAAGCTATAAATAGGAGCATCTTGAGAAGGATTAAACAAATCAAAACATCAACACAACAAAGAAACTAAGAAGAGTTAGAGAGTGAGAAAGAGTTCATTTGGAGTTTTGAGTATACAAATTTGTGTAGAAAAATACACAATGTAATTTTCATTTGGAGTGTATTTGTGAGAGTCTCTTTTGAAACACTTTTGCAATAGTGAATTGATCTGAGTGTTAGTGGGACGTAGCCAAATTGGTGAACCACTTAAATATTATGTCTTCCCTTGTGTGTGTGTCATTCTACTTATTATACTTTTATTCTGAGTGTGTCATATTATTATTTGGGGTCATAGTCAGTGTCATTTGTTGACACGCTTTCGCACAACAAATTGGTATCAGAGCCAAGGTCCTCCGATCTAGGCATTTTGGATATTTTTTTGTGGAGAAATAACCATACGTATAGTACTATTCATATGGTTACTATTTACACCCAGAAAATTTTCTAAACTTGGAATTTTTTTCATTTACATTTTTTTAAGTGTGATCGTTTGAAAAATGGAAATCGAAAAATTTGACGAAGAAAAATTTGATGGGTAAAGAAATTTCAGCATATGGCAATGTGAAGTTATGGATGTCTTAGTCTAACAAGAGATGGAAATTGGTCTTACAGATATACAGAAGACGTGAAGGAATATGACTGGAAAAAATCAACCACAAGGCTTGTGGTCATATTCGTCTTTATCTCGACAAGGATAAAAAATATCCTTATATGCGCGAGACCTCGGTACAAAAATTATGGAAACAACTGGAGGATAAGTACATGACGAAGAGCATTGAAAATTAGCTCTATTTGAAGAAGAAAATCTTCCGGCTCTAATGCGCAGAAGGTATTTCTATGTCTGAGCATCTGGAGAATTTTAACAAAATTATTGTTGATTTGAAAATTTTGGATGTTGAAATTGACAATGAGGATAAAGCTCTGTTAGTGCTAAATTCTATACCTGACTTGTATGAACATCTCATTACCACGCTATTGTACGGAAAGGAGGAAATAAAATATGTTAAGGTCTCCAATACCTTAGTGAATAATGAGGTTCATAAGAAGGATAAGGAGGTATATAGAGACTCAACATTCGAAGCGTTGACGGTTTGTGGAAGAATAAATGAAAAGAAGAATGGTAACCATGGAAGATATCAATCTAAATCGAGAGGTGGATCATCAACTTTGGGTAGGAGAATTCCTACAAAAAATGAATGCGCCTTTTGTCACCATAAAGGGCATTAGAATAAAGATTGTCCTAAGTTAAAGAAGGATACGAAGAACCCCATTGCAAACGTTACGGTGAGTGATGATGAAGATTCTGAATTTGCTTTGTCTATTTCACTATTTTCATCCAGTTCCTAGGAATGGATTTTGGATTCTGGTTGTTCCTATCACATGTGTCCCAATAGGGAGTAGTTTTTTAACTTTAAGGAGCTAGAAAGTGGAGCTATTTTGATGGGCAATGACCATGCTTGTCAAATAAAAGGATAGGAAAAATACGACTGAAGTTGTATAGTGGAATAGTCAGAGTGCTGGAAGACGTTCGGTATATACCGGACCTGAAGAAAAATCTTATCACACTTAGTGCTTTGGCAGCTAAAGGTTATGATATCACATCGAAAGACTATGGTTTGAAGGTGTCACATAGAGCCCTGGTTGTGATGAAGGTAATGAATAAGAGTAACTTGTATTTTCTCCTTGGAAATATAGGTACAAGTGTAGCGGCAGTGTAAGAAAGTTCAGAAGAGGTTGCATATGATGCTACGAGATTATGGCATGTACGCTTGGGACATGCAGGAGAGAAGGCTTTGCAGGGACTAGTGAAGCAAGGTCTATTGAAAGGTGTCAAGACATGTCAGTTTGTATTTTGTGAACATTGTGTTCTAGACAAGCAGATAAGAGTAAAGTTTGGCACAGATGTACATTGTACAAAGGGGACTCTTGATTATGTTCACACAAATGTTTGGGGACCTTCTAAAGTTTCATATTTGGGAAGTAAGAATTATTTTGTATCTTTTGTGGATGACTTATCCAGACGAGTTTAGGAGTACACCATGAGACATAAGGGTGGAGTCTTGAATATTTTCTTAAAGTGGAAAAAGATTATAGAGACCCAAACTGGAAAAAAAATTAGAAGACTCGGGTCGGACAACGGCGGTGAATACAAGTCAGACCCATTTTTGCAAGTTTCCCTGGAAGAGTGGATCGTACGACACTTCACAGTAAGAGACACGCCACAAAAAATGGGGTGACTGAACATATGAATCTCACTTTACTGGAGAAAGTGCGATGCATGTTATCCAATGCTGGTTTGGGCAAGGCATTTTGGGCTGAAGCTGTTATATATGCATGTCACCTCATTAATAGGTTACTTTTAGTTGCAAATGAGGGCAAAACACCCATGGAGGTATGGTCGGGAAAACCTGCTAAAATTATGATTCTTTACGTATTTTTAGCTCCCCCACATATTTTCATGTTAGGGAAAGAAAGTTGGATCCTAGAGCTAAGAAAGACATATTCTTGGGCTTTAGTGATGAAGTGAAGGGGCATACACTTTGGTGCCCTGAGACAAAAAAGATCATAAATAGAAGGGTTCTTACATTCGATGAAAATTTAACGTTGAAGAGTTCTCTTAGGGAGAGAAAAACCAAATAAGTTCCACAATAGGTAGAGCTTGAGACTCCAATTGTTCCAGCCAGACTTGTCATAAATTCATAAATTGATGAGACAAGTACATATGAGGTGGAGGATCCTGCCCACGAGTCTCCTCAGTAACCATATTCTCTTGCCGCTAATAGACCAGAAAGACAAAAAAAGAAACCTGGATGTCTTATTACTGACATGGTGGCATATGCACTACCCATAGTTGAAGATGACATTCCATTTACTTATAAAGAAGCCGAAAGAAACTCAGAAAGTGTAGATTGGAAAAAGGTGATGGACGAGGAGATACAGTCTCTTCATACAAAGGGAGTTAGTCCAACTTCCAAAAGAGAAGAAAGCCATTGGGTGTAAGTGGGTATATGCCAAGAAGGAAGGATCCTAGGAGAAAGCCAATGTAAGATTAAAGGCTAGGTTGGTGACGAAAGGCTACGCACAGAACGAAGGTATTGATTATAACGAGGTATTTTCCTCGATTGTGAAGCATTCTTCCATTCGTATTTTGCTAGCATTGGTTGTGCAGTTTGATCTCGAGTTGGCACAACTTGATGTGAAAACTGCATTCTTACATGGATATTTGGAGGAGGAAATTTATATGACTCAGCCAGAAGTATAGAAGGTTTCTAGTAAAGAAAATTGGGCCTGCAAACTAATAAAGTCGTTATATGGGTTGAAGTAAAGTCCAAGGAAGCGGTACAAGCGATTAGATTGGTTATGTTTGGGTAATAATACACAAGGAGCCACTATGATCATTATGTGTATTTTCGTAAACTTCGTGATGGATCCTTTATTTATTTGCTCTTATATGTTGATGATATGCTGATTGCTTCTAAGAGCAAGGTGGAGATTGAAAAATTGAAAATTTAGTAAAGTCATGAATTTGAGATGAAGGATCTAGGCGAGGCGAGGAAAATACTTGGCATGGAGATTATCAAAAATTAATCCAGGGGCATTGTTTGTTTGTCACAAAAATAGTATTTGAAGAAGGTATTATAGCGTTTTGGTATGGATTCTAAAACCAAACCTATAAGTATCTAGTTGGCCCCACACTTCAAGCTAAGTGTCATGGAATCCCCACTAACAGATGAGGAACATTTATAAATGGCTCATGTTCCCTATGCTAATGCAGTGGGAAGTTTGATATATGCAATGGTATGTACAAGGCCCGATATTTCACAAGCTGTTAGTATGGTGAGCGGATAATGTTGGAACACGAGGCCCCCAATTTGAAAACTTTTACACAAAAAGTGATTTCCTTTTTAAAGATATGCAGAAGCGATATGGTTCAATTAAACACACACTGATTAGGCATAAATTCTTCACATTTATCCCCTTAATTTCGGTATTTTTATGATCTCGTGCGGTGTAAATAGATTTGATTTGACTTATATTTATGCTACTAACCCTTTTTGTCAAGTATTTCGTATTTTGTGTATCTCTTATGTGTTCTACAGGTATTTCAAGCAAGTTAGTGCCAAAGAGAACTCAAAACAGTGAAAGAAAACCAAGAAACGGGGAGTAAAGGGCATTTTCGTAATTTTGCAACCTTATTTCGGAGGTTGGGCCAACTTGAAAGTTGAATAGCTATCAACTACAAGAACAGTGGAAAAAATGGCACCTCAATCGGAGTCCCGATTTGAAAGTTATGAGCAGTCAAAGATAGAAGAAAAAGTCAAATAAAGAGGGGACCGGTCCGCCCTGGGACCGGTCCACCAAGAAATTAAAAGAATCGGTCTGCCCTGGGACTGGTCCGCCCATACCCCGGACCGGTCTGCTTTGCCAAACTTCAGAAGACTCCGAATCACAAGCAAACCGAAGAAGGCAAAAATAAAAAGAACCGGTCCGCCCTGGGACCGGACCGTCCCAAAATAAAAAGAACCGGTCCACCCTGGGATCGGTCTGGGGGAGGAGGGGGACCGGTCCGGCTGTCGCAGTTTTAATTTTCTAATTTTCCTCTAATGGAGAGTCCTAGTGTTGTTAAAACTCTCGGAGTCTTGTAGGGTATAAAAACCCATTTTATTATCATTCTTAGACGAAGGTTTTAAGAAGAATAATAGATTTTTCCTTTATTTTCCAGCAAACCCTAGTTTAGATACAATTTCCAGTTTTAATTCCAAGATTTAAGCTTTATTTTAGAATTTGTTTGATTACCAGCTGTATTAATTGCTGCAATTACTGCTTGGGTGAGATTAGTGAGTTACTTCTTCTTTTCAATTCCATTCTACATCAATTTACAAGTATCCTTAGATTAATAATGAACTCATGCACATTAAATACTGTTTTCATCACTTTCAACATGCTAGGCTAGATTTTCTAATGCTGGGATACATGAACCCAGCCTGATGTGTTAATTACATGTGTATAACATTAATCCTCTAAATTTAGTGATTGATTACGACCGTATTGCGTAGGAACACAACAATTGTAGATCTGTATATCTCGTTTGCCTCTGGGTAACCGGGATGATTTAAAATGCAATTCGAGTGTCACTATCGCGATACCGATTTACTCATCCTCAGATTAAGTATGACGTGAGCTTGAACTTCGTATACATAATGCTTGGGAGTACTAAATTCCGGGTCAAATTAATCAGTTAAATTTGCGACTAGTATTATAACTGCAATTCATTAGGGTTGGGGGATTGTATTCCCGTCCTATTTTTCTTATCATTTAAACAAAACTTTCAAATCATCTTTCATTCTTATTTTAGGTAGTTTAATATAATTGCATCTTTTTATAATTTCATACTTGCATTTAGTTGTAATCAATTTTCAAAACCAAGTCATTTTTTTTTCTTTCTTTTTAGAGTCAGAGTTAGGATTCCTCCGTCTTTTCCCGTCGTCACAACTTTAATGTCTTAGTTCCCTGAGGATCGATACCCGACTTACTGGGATTATTACTTGAGCGACAGGCTTGCACTTGATCTTAGCACTTCTGAGACACATTTTCAATCGCGTCAAGTTTTTGGCGCCGTTGCCGGGGAATTAGGTAGACTTACGATTAGATCGAGTCAATCCAAAGCTTTGACCAAAAATCTCAAAAAAATCCAAAAACATATAAAAAAAATTCAAAAATCACAAAAAGATTCACCATCATCTCTCACAATCCATTAATGCAAAATTCTGAACTCACTCCCACACCCCATAATACTCTAACCAACATTCACGAAAATCCAATCATTGAGTATAACCCTGATAGCCCCCACACTCCTAACGCCCCACAGTTCTGGATCCCACCTCCCACATCATCACACTCAATCTCAAACAACACTCCGTTTTCCTTCTTAGGACACACTCCCGAGTACACCTCAAGCACACCAAGTGAGAGCACCGAGTCCTTAAGAGAGAGGGAGATTTCGTAACACGGTAGTGCAGGTTCCGGTGAGGAAGAGCCCCCATACCGCCCGCTGAGAGAATTCTTATATCCCGAGCGCACTGTCACTCCGGGATGCATTATACTCTCATATAATGCCAAGCAATTTCGTTTCAAACATGGGATGATCCAGATCCTACCTCATTACCATGGTATGGATTCTGAAAAGCCATACCTCCATATTAGGGAATTTGAGGATGTGTGCGATACTCTCAATGATCAAACTTGCACCCAAGAGGTGATCCGCCTCAAACTCTTCCCTTTCTCGCTCAAAGATAAAGCTAAGACCTGGCTATGGTCTTTACCTCCGAGCTCGATTCCATCTTGGAACGAGTTGCAATCGAGATTCCTCAAGAAATTCTTTCCAACACATCGAACAATCTCCATCAAGGTTCAAATTCAAGCGTTCATACAATCTGAAAATGAGCCATTTCATCGATGTTATGAGCGTTTCAATGAGGTAGTTACTTCATACCCCCATCATGGATTTGATTCAACGCAAATCATCTCTTTTATATATAATGGGCTGAATCTTAACTCCAAGCAACTTGTTGAAACTATGGGAAGTGGTCCCTTTGTCGACTTATACGCCCATGACGCTGAGAATCACCTGAGGTATGTCGCCGAGACTACCCAATCCTGGGATACATCCGACCTTAATGCTCAAAATCGAAATCGTCAAGTGACCACCACTCCATCGGATTCTGACCTATTTCACGTAGATAAGAATTATGTGACGGACAGTCGATTAGATACCCTTGAGAAAGGATTTTGAGACCTATGCGAGATATATGGAAAAGGACCAGCTGGATCCATACCAAACCCCGTCGAGAAGGTGTGTACAATTTGTGAGGCGGGTCATTCAACTGAGGAATGCCCGACTATACCCGCCTATAAAGTAATGATTCAAGAGCAAGTTAGTCGTATAGGAGGATTTAAGGGTAATTTCGGTGCACCGCACGGGAATTCATGCAACCCTTTATGGAAAAACCATCCTAGTTTTAGCTATGGGAAACAACATGCAACGATGAACCCTACTTCCCATGTTGCCCCTCCTCCACCACAACACTTTAAACAAGCTCCACAAATGCAAGGACATGTGCAAGCACCACCACCTCAAGGATCATACATCCCTCCGCCGCGGAGAAGTCTCGAGGATACTATCAACCACTTTATCAATACCCAGACTACAACTAGTGCTAGGCATGAGCGCATGATGAATGACATGAATGCGAACATTTCACAGTTGCAATCATCGTTGGGTGTTCAAGAGAAGGGAAAGTTTCCTGCCCAAGGCGAAAAACCTCTCCAAGGTCAAACAAGTGTTAGCTCGACACCCCATGACCATCCTGAGCAATGTAGCACAATTACCACTCTACGTAGTGGGAGAGTAGTTGACTTGTCACCTCCTCCACAAGATGTACCTAAAGACAAGGAGATTTTTCCCGGCACGAAATAGGCCAAAGATGTCCCCTTGAATGAGAGTGATAAAGATGACACTAGTGAGCCCGAGGTAGTAGTGAAACCACCCACCGCGGCATCATTTCCTCAAAGGTTGATTTCTTCACATAAAGGAAACCCACATGATGACGTACTAGATGTGCTAAAACAAGTAAAGCTGAACTTACCTTTCCTCGATGCCATTAAGCAAATTCCAGCTTATGCAAAAGTCATCAAAGACTTGTTGACAGTAAATATAAAGATGAAGGTAAAGAAAAATGTCTTTCTAGCACAGAATGTGAGCTCCATTCTACTTAACGATCTCCCGCCTAAATTCAAAGATCCTGGTGCACCCACCATTTCCTGCATCATTGGAGAAAATAAGATCGAAAAGGTCTTACTAGATTTGGGAGCAAGTGTAAATATCCTCCCTTACTCCATTTATAGGCAACTTGACTTGGGCGACCTCAAGCCCACAAAGGTCACTCTCCAACTAGCGGATCGAACCGTGAAGATTCCACGAGGCTTAATTGAGGATGTGATCATTCAAGTTGACACCTTCTACTTCCTAGTAGATTTTGTCATTTGGGACACGGAGCCCTCCTTTACTTCAAGCAACCATGTTCCTATCATCCTTGGGCGCCCGTTCTTAGCTACGGCTAACGCAATCATCAATACTCGGAATGGGAGACTGCAACTCACTTTTGGGAACATGACTTTAGAGACCAACATCTTCCATATCACCCAACAGGAAGGGGAAGAAGATGATCTTCACGCGGTGAGTTTCATAGATGAGATCGTAGAGGAATACTTTGCGAAGAATTATTGTGGAGATGCCTTAGGATCCTCTTTAGTGTCAAATCACGAGAATAAAGAATCCCACAAGAGAGAGAGACGTTATGGGTGTGCCCTATGTCATCAAGTTATAGTGGTAATTGTGACGAGAGAAAAGTGGGGGAGAGGTGTGTAGTGACCGCAATAGAGAGAGAGAGAGAGAGAGAGAGAGAGAGGTTAGAAGAGAGAGAAATGGTGGAGTTAGAGATTGAGCAAGTAAGAGAGGACGTAGGCACTACTCGAGAGAGAGATCTAGGGGACATGAGCATGGAAGAATTTGAAAGAGAATTCGGTCCGTTAGATGAGAGCCTTACTGTTGAAGTCCAATCCCTATTGGACTCTTGTAGTCACTTAGACGAAAGTGAATTGAAAGAAAAAATTGATGAATTCCTTCGTTGTGACAATCCACACACACCACTAGAGGCCCCGAAGGCGAGTGAGGAGAAAAGTTGTGGTTCATCCGACTTAGAGCCCGACCCGTGCATCTTAAAAATTGAAAGAAACCTAGGTGTTCCCTCCGAGTCAGCGCACACAGACTACGCTTTGAGTCAGCATCACGAGGATCCCTTTCCAATTAGTCACGATGAGTCCCCCGGTCTATCCTTTATCTATGGGCGAGGTCACAACTTGTTACGATTGTTAGATTATAATCCTATGACGGGAGAGACGAGGAGAGCATCGAACCCCGTGAGTGGGGTCGGGTGAGTTTGTGGATAGATGAGAGGTCGTCGCACCCCCGACACGTATGGGGTGATTGTTATTGTATTATTGAGTCATGAGCTAGGGTCATTTAGTGTCTTTATGCATTTTAAATATTTGTTTGTTTTATTTTTCCGCACTTTTCATTCGCTTTGAGTTAGATTTTAGTCCTTTTGCTTGAGGACAATGCAAAAGTCTAAGTTAGGGGGGGTCACAAGTGTGTATTTCTAAAACTTCACAAATTTTCAAAAATGCCCAGAAATCTCCAAAAAAAAATCATAAAATTTTGAAAAACCCAAAAATATTTTGTCAAAATAAATAAAAATTGGAATTCAAAATTTTTCAAAAATATCATTAAAAGTCGGATTGAAGTCTCAAGTTGTAAAAATTCAACATACACAAAGTCGAAATTGACCAAAGATGGAAATTGACCGAAAATTGACGACTTAACGAATAAGTGTGGAGATTAACAAACCCGGTGAGATTCGAACCTCTCACTATTTGCGAGTTTTTAAATCAATCTGAGTTAATTGTTAACTCAAAGTTCTTTTCAGTGTATAAAAAGTCGTTGGAGATCTCAATCCTTTCATTTTGATCGGTTATGAAAAACGTGTGTAATATTGATTTGAAAAACGTGCCAAAAGTGATCTCTAAACTTAAATTCATCTCGAAACGCATATGGTAACGCAATTGGAATTTTGAACAATGAAGTAGGCCATCGTTTGTCACCCAAAAATATTGGCCATAAAAAGTCGTGAAAAATCACCCCTTTTGCAACCCAAATTGAGCCGAATAGATTTTTCCTTTCGTTCAACAACTCGAAAAAATCCAAATAGCCCGGAATTGTGAAAAATGGAAAAAAAATCAGAATTTCAGTCCGGAAAGTGCATATAAAGGGGCAAGAAAAAATGAGATATGCTCAACAAAAATAGCAAGAAAAGAAAAGAAGTGAGAAACAGAAAAAAATAGAAAAAGAAGAAAAAATGAGCAATAGTCCGGAAAAAGCACAAATGGACATCATTAATGATTTTTCCAATTCCAACCTTCCCTACCTCTTTCATTTTACCCTATATACCTTAAAACCCAAAAAAGTCCTAATCGGGTCCAAATTTTGAAAATAGGTTACCGCGTGGAGAGCTAATACACCAAAAGATAATAAAAGAGATAATGCGTGAATAAGAGGCAATGTTCCCGTTTTTAAAACCGTATTCCGTTGATGAGATCCTATCACAATGAAATTTTCGTCTTTCTACTTGTGTGCGTGACTTTGCGTCCATTATATTTACTCTTTATATCACGCATACCGAGAGAATAGCCACATTCCGAGTGATTCGTTTGAGAGAGCATTCCATGAGAATTTGAAATCAAAACGAATTTTCGGACAAGTAACATAATGGTCAATCGGTGGAAATTCGCGGTTAAATTTTTGGCTTCGCACATACGCACTACGGTTTGAGACTTGTAAATATGACTATTTTCTAGGAAAGTTTGAGTTATATAATTTTTGCGTATTTTGATTTTTCCTTGAGTTGAATTTTGTGGGAATATTCTCTGCAAACCCTCACGAGATACAACTCGTCCTACTAGGGTGACCTAGGGGTTTAAAGGCTAGTTGCATACGCTAAATGCAATCGCTTGCCCGCAAAAAAGGTATTCTACCCCAATAAAATGTGATTTTCAAGAGTTAAGCCTTTCTAGGATTCTTTTACATTGCTCGGGACGCGCAAAGTCATAAGTTAGGGGGATTTGATTAGGCATAAATTCTTCACGTTTATCCCCTTAATTTCGATATTTTTATGATCTCGTGCGGTGTAAATAGATTGGATTTGACTTATATTTATACTACTAACCCTTTTAGGCAATTATTTCGTATTTTTTATCTCTTATGTGTTCTACAGGTATTTCATGCAAGTTAGTGCCAAAGAGAACTCAAAACAGTGAAAGAAAACCAAGAAACGGGGAGTAAAGGGAATTTTTGTAATTTTTTAGCCTTATTCCGAAGGTGGGGCCAACTTGAAAGTTGAAGAGATTTTAACTACAAGAACACTAGAAAAAATGGCACCTCAATCGGAGTCCTGGTGTGAAAGTTATGAGCAGTCAAAGATAGAAGAAAAAGTCAAATAAAGAGAGGATCGGTCCGCCCAGAAATTAAAAGAACCGGTCCGCCCTGGGACCGGTCTGCCAAGAAATTAAAAGAACCGGTCCGCCCTGGAACCGGTCCACCCATACCCTGGACCGGTCCGCTTTTCCAAACTCCAGAAGACCCCGAATCACAAGCAAACCGAAGAAGGCCAAAATAAAAAGAACCGGTCCGCCCTGGGACCGGTCCGAGGGAGGAGGGCGACCGGTCTGGCTGTCGCAGTTTTAATTTTCTAATTTTCCTCTAATGGAGAGTCCTAGTGCTGTTAAAACTCTTGGAGTCTTGTAGGGTATAAAAACCCATTTTATTATCATTCTTAGACGAAGTTTTTAGGGAGAATATTAGATTTTTTCTTTCTTTTCCAGTAAACCCTAGTTTAGATACAATTTCCTGTTTTAATTCCAAGATTGAAGCTTTATTTCAGAATTTGTTTGATTACCAGTTGTATTAATTGCTGCAATTACTGCTTGGGTGAGATTAGTGAGTTACTTCTTCTTTTCAATTCTATTCTACATCAATTTACAAGTATCCTTAGATTAATAATGAACTCCTGCACATTAAATACTGTTTTCATCACTTTCAACATGCTAGGCTAGATTTTCTAAGGCCGGGATACATGAACCCAGCCTGATGTGTTAGTTACATGTGTATAACATTAATCCTCTGAATTTAGTGATTGATTACGACCGTATTGCGTAGGAACACAACAATTGTAGATCTGTATATCTCATTTGCCTCTGGGTAACCGGGATGATTTAAAATGCAATTCGAGTGTCACTATCGCGATATCGATTTACTCGTCCTCAGATTAAGTATGACGCGGGCTTGAACCTCGTATACGTAATGCTTGGGAGTACTAAATTCCGGGTCAAATTAATCAGTTAAATTTACGACTAGTATTATAACTGCAATTCACTAGGGTTGGGGGATTGTATTCACGTCCTATTTTTCTTATCATTTAAACAAAACTTTCAAATCATCTTTCATTCTTATTTTAGGTAGTTTAATATAATTGCATCTTTTTATAATTTCATACTTGCATTTAGTTTTAATCAATTTTCAAAACCAAATCATTTTTTTTCTTTCTTTTTAGAGTCAGAGTTAGGATTCCTCCGTCTTTTTTCGTCGTCACAACTTCGTTGTCTTAGTTCCCTGAGGATCGATACCCGACTTACTGGGATTATTACTTGAGCGACAGGCTTGCACTTGAGCCTGGAGTGAACGCACTTCTGAGACACATTTTCAGTCGCGTCACACACAAACACCAAATTTTAATTTCTTTCAAATTAAAATTAAACCAAGTGAAATAAGATTAAACATACACATATTTTAATTTCACTTAATCCAACTTAATTTAATCCAAGTCCTAGAAATTAGCCTCACAAAATAATTAATCCATTATTGCAATTTTAGGCCAAACCAAGTTTTATCTAATAAAGTTAAAGACTTGAACTAAATTAACATTTATCCAAATTAATTAGCACCAAATTAAACAAGTAGTGATTTAAACTATATTTTATCTTTTTACCTAAGCATGCATCTAAGGTGAATTTTGCATAAGATAAAATAAACAAATAAATCACTGCGCCGCGATGTACGAGGAAAAACCCACAACGGGAAAAAACCTCGGACGACCCTAGCCTTAAGTCCACTAAGTATGGTTTTACAATTACAAAACAGACGACTAACTTCCTCGACTTGACTCCTTTCAAGCCTTGACGTGTCTTCTTGTAAACACTTTTGCCTAGTCGATAACCCCGGAACTCCATCGGAACCTTGGACATCACTAATGAGACATTAGGAACACCGTCAACCACACATGGTGCCTTTCACCATGTGATAACGCCGTAGAAAAATCAACGAACTTCTTCTTTATAGAATGTAGAAGTAAACCCAAATGAACTCTTCAAATCGGTCGAGTAAACTCTGTGCCAAACACTCCAAGCAAGATATTTATATGGAAACTTGGAATAAACAAACTATGGGTGTAAGAAAGTGGTTTTCAAATAATGTTCTTGAACTACAAACACTTAAACATGTACTTTTGAACTTACGAATTTTCTCTACAAAAATATTCTCTCTAAAAGGTGTTTAGAAAATGTCAAAAGTTGGTTTTTCAAACTTGGTTCCTGCACATATAACTTCTGCCAAAGGTTAGTGGGTAAAGGTAAGTGGAAACATGGGAAAAACTTCTAGAAAAAATTCCTGCCTGAAATCTCGTTCGAACGAGATTTTCGTCCGAACGATAATTATAACGAAGTTCCAGAGGCAGGTCGTTGGCAATCCTCGTTCGAACGAAATTTCGTTCGAACGAAAATTTTGAACGAAAATCCAGAAAGCTTAAAAAATCGATTTTAGCCCAGAAACTTTATTTTAAAGTTTTAAAGAAACCTTCTGAAAATAAATAATAGTTTAAACAAAATTTACACCCAATACTAATTTTTCCAAGCTCCTATATAAATTTGTAATGCATTCATACCTTTGGAGTAAACGGAACACATATTATTGACGTAGAAATAATGCACAATAAACTCGGCATATAATGAAGCTTTATACTCTTGGTCGCTACGTATTCAACAAACACGTCATAGGCTTGAATATATAAACTTGAACTCTATCCTATGACTCAAACGTTTTTGTCCGGAATTGAGCCAAAACAACGAAGGACTCAATTTGAAAGTTTGTGTCCTTACAAATCTCCTCCTTTGGCTATTCCGGGACAAAAACCAAAACAAAATCCTAAAGGGCCGTCAAGCTCTAGTAAACATAAAAATATTCCACCCAAAATAAAAATACAATAGCTTGACTCAAACAACCCAAGGATCAGTATCTTTGCCGATGATGAAAGTTGCCACTTAGAAGAATTCCTGCACACTTAAGCAAACTATCAAACGCATAGGGAATATCACAATATTAAATGCACTTAAAATAAATACTCCCCCTAAATTAATTCTCCCCTATATCAACTATGATCTACCTAAGAAGGTCGCGACTCCCCCTAAGTCAAATATCCCAAACTAAGATACGATTATAATAGGATTAGATACCATTTCTCCCCCTTTTTGTTCAGCAACAGTCAAAGGATAAAAGAAATTTAAACACGATGAAGCTTAGAGTGATAATAACACGAAAGCATATGGGCAACAAAATCATAACTAATCCAACAAATAATAACGGATACTAACTAAGATGCAAGAAAATGATACCAATATGATACATAAAGTATTAAACATGTGATATCAACAACGAATACAACACGATAGATACCAATCATGAAGTAGAAGCATAGATGGACTAGAAATCAAGGGAAAGACAAAAAAAAATACCATATATATATAGACATAATGATTATCACTAACGCACTCGCACATATATATAGGTATATACACCACACATGACACAAAATACAATAAGCTTTTCACACTCGTATGGCAAAAATGTGTCATATGAAAACGAAAGTGTTGGGGTGTGAACTAGCAACAATTAAATTTAGACCCAATCACTTAAAACATGTTCACGGAGTTCTCAATTGATTGCAAACTTCATCACATTTGAATATAACCTCATGTGACAATATAGATTGAACTCAATGAACAAACATACACAATGCATACAAGCCTAGAATTTTGATGATTCTACAAACCAATAAAGTCATGACATTCAAAGTACAACTAGGATAAACGAACAATGTGCAAACCGATGATATACCATCCAAACTCCCTCAATTTAGGCATATAGAGTATAATCTTTTGAATGAAGATCAACTAAACAAAATAGGCCTTGGCAAATATTTTCTTTTAATGCCATTAATCTTTTAGGCCTTTGAACCACGTATTTCTTTTAGGTGCAAACAAACGGTGGCTTACTCGAAAATAATGATATTTCCTTTCGGATCCCTTCCCCGTGCACATTTATATAGATAATTTTTTATCTCACACAAATCTCACCTGCAATGGATTTTAACATGCACTAGTCCTCATAGGTCACATAATATGTAGATGACTAGATTGGTAGGAGAACATCTCACAAAGCTCAAATATACATATGACGTTAAAATTTTCAAGTGAGCTCGTGCATGTGTGAATTGCGGCATATAAAAATAGAATTAATTTAAGAAACACAAAATCCAGCTACTCCATGTAAGCATGGTAAAGAACATTTTAAGGATTGACAATCTTAACCAAAAGTTCTAGCTACATGGAAGTGAAAAAGAAGGGATTCAAACACAAATATATGCCACATAGAGTGTGTCAGACTAAAATACACACAAAAAAAATCTTTTTTGAGTTTTTGAAATTTTTAATCAAACAAACAAAAATATTTACTCAAAGGACAAACAAAAATCATTTGTATTTTTCATTAAGCCTAAATTACAAAAAAAATGAAACACAAATGATAAACAAAATCTTTTTGTATTTTTTATTTAATGCAAACTAAAATGAAGGAAGTATAATACAAAAGATAAACAAAAATCATAATTCTAGCATGTGATAAAGCATGAAGTATAGACTAGAACAATGGTTAAACATGCATATACCTAGCAATGATATATAATATGAAGCACAAAAAGCTAGAGTATGTAAAAAAAAAACTAATACATTCAACCTTTAAATTTAGCAAGGGAGGTTTCATGTGAAAGCAAATGATAATCAACAAATCTAATATCTAGTGCATCTAAAAATGATTTCCTAACCCATATAGATGTATATTTAAAATGATGGGATTTGGAAACTAATGAAATGTTAGACATAGACTTCCTATGACTTCTTTTAAGATCAAAACAAAATGACCTAAGGTGACCTTTCCTATCACAATGCAAGCATGTGAAAACATGAGGAATGATACCTAAGGTGTGATCTTTTCTAAAGTCCTTGGATAAAGTTGACCCTCTAAAATAAACAATGGTTTTAGCTTTAGCAACGGAAATATTTGAACTACATGAGCTAGAGCCATTACAACTACTACTCGAGTCTTGTAAGTTATGTTTCATTTTTAAAATTTTGGACTCAAGTAATGAATTAGACTCCTCAATTTTACGGTTCTCCTTCTTTAAATTTTCTGTAACTCCTAGAAGGTTATCTTAGCAAACTTGTCCCTAAAAGTCTTTTCTCGACTATTACTCTCTTTCTTGGACATATTTAAAATATTATAATTGTAATTTATGTCCATGATCTTTTCATGAAAAATATCTTTTTGAGATAGTGAGGTTTGCAAAGTCCAATTCTAGATTTAAAACATAAATTTTCATTTTCAAGAAACTTAATTCTTTTTACAAATCTCACATTTAATTCTCTTAAATTTTCATTACACTTATTAAGCCCATTAAATTCCTCTCGAATATCAAAAACTTTATTATCATTAGAAATGGACAAATTATCATTAAGACATCCCATAGAGAGATACAAAACAAAAATGAGAGTGAGTATAAAATGAATCACCTAAAAATACAAGGAGCACAAAAATTATAAAAGCTGAAAAATGAATCTTTGACGCGATAAATTAACCCTCCGACTCTGATACCACTTGTAGGAACACGAGGCCCCCAATTTGAAAACTTTTGCACAAAAAGTGATTTCCTTTTTAAAGATATGCATAAGCAAGATGGTTCAATTAAACACACACAAACACCAAATTTTAATTTCTTTCAAATTAAAATTAAACCAAGTGAAATAAGATTAAACATATACATATTTTAATTTCACTTAAACCAACTTAATGTAATCCAAGCCCTAGAAATTTGCCTACCAAAATAATTAATCCAATATTGCAATTTTAGGTCAAACCAAGTTTTATCCAATAAAGTTAAAGACTTGAACTAAATTAACATTTACCCAAATTAATTAGCACCAAATTAAACAAGTAGTGATTTAAACCATATTTTATCTTTTTACCTAAGCATGCATCTAAGATGAATTTTGCATAAGATAAAATAAATAAATAAATCACTACGCCGCGATGTACGAGGAAAAACCTACAACAGAAAAAAAACCTCGGATGGCCCTAGCCTTAAGTCCACTAACTATGGTTTTACAATTACAAGACAGATGACTTACTTCATCTACTTGACTCCTTTCAAGCCTTGATGTGTCTTCTTGTAAACACCTCCGCCTATTCAACAACCCCAAAACTTCACCGCAACCTTGGACTTCACTAATGAGACATTAGGAACACCGTTAACCACACATGGTGCCTTTCACCATGTGAAAACGCCGCAGCAAAACCAACGAACTTCTTCTTTATGGGATGTAGAAGTAAACCCAAACGAACTCTTCAAATCGGTAGAGTAAACCCGGTGCCAAACACTCCAAGCAAGATATTTAGATGGAAACTTGGAATAAACAAACTATGGGTGTAAGAAGGTATTTTTCAAATAATGTTCTTGAACTACAAACACTTAAACATGAACTTTTGAACTTAGGAATTTTCTCTCAAAAATGTTCTCTCTAAAAGGTGTTTAGAAAATGTCAAAAGTTGGTTTTTCAAACTTGGTTCCCACATATATAACTTCTGCCAAAGGTTAGTGGGTAAAGGTAAGTGGAAACATGGGAAAAACTGCCACAAAAATTTCCCGCCTGAAATCTTGTTCGAACGAGATTTTCGTTCGAACGAAGTCTTGTTCGAACGATACTTCTAATGAAGTTCCAGAGGCAGGTCGCTGGCAAAACCTCGTTCGAACGAAATTTCGTTTGAACGAAAAACTCGTTCGAACGACATTTTCGAACGAAAATCCAGAAAGCTTAAAAATTCGATTTTAGCCCAGAAACTTTATTTTAAAGTTATAAAGAAACCTTCTGAAAATAAACGATAGTTTAAAAAAAACTTACACCCAATACTCATTGTTCCAAGCTCCTATATAAATATGTAATGCATTCATACCTTAGGAGTAAAGGGAACACATGTTGTTGACGTAGAAACAAGGCACAACAAACTCGGCATATGATGAAGCTTTATACTCTTGGCCGCTACGTCTTCAACAAACATGTCATAGACTTGAATGGATAAACTTGAACTCTATCCTATTACTCAAACGTTTTTGTCCGAAATTGAGCCAAAACAACAAAGGACTCAATTTGAAAATTTGTGTCCTTACAGATACATGCATGATTTAGGAAAAATGCATTGGCAGGTTATGAAATGGATCTTATTGTACATCCATGATACTGTAGATATGGGTTTGAAATTTGAGAAGGATTCATGTGCTCGTCATCATGTGTTTGGATATGTGGATTCATATTACGCCGGTGATTTAGATAAACGACGGTCCACTACTGGTTATATGTTTACACTAGCTGGAGACCCAGTCTATTGGAGATTTACGCTACATTCTATGGTGGCTTTGTCAACTACAGAGGCAGAGTTTATGGCAGCGACAAAGGCCATTAAGGAGGCCATTTGGCTTAGTGGTTTGATTTCGGACTTAAGAATTCTTCAGGATCACGTGGATGTCTTCTGTGATAGTCAGAGTTCCATCCACTTAGCCAAAAACCAAGTTCATCATTCACGGACAAAGCACATCGACGTTTGTTTCCACTTTGTTCGAGAAATTTTGGATGAGGGGACTATTCTCCTCAAGAAGATTGGAACCGCGGATAATCCTAGGGATATGTTGACAAAGATTGTTACTAGGATCAAGTTTTAACAATATTTAAGCTTAATCAATATTCTTCGTATTTGAACACATTCGGGTGTATGGCGCTTATGAGCGCATTTGGAGGCTACTCGGATCATTTTTGGATAATATGTGGTTACGTGTTTTGGTGGAGCTTTGCATATCTATGCTAACACTACACCAAAATGTTAATTTTGTGACTACCTTTTTGTGACTGCCAATAGGGGTGACCAACTAGTCACTCCCATGAGCAGTCACAAAATTATTTGTGACTGCCATTAGGGGTGATAAAATTGATTGGTTAAAAAAAAAATTTGAGTCAATTAGTTTTGTTACCGCTAATGGGAGTCACAAATGTTACCATATAATTAATTTGTGACTCCTATAAGCAGTTACAAATTTATAACTGTCACAAGCAGTCACAAGTTTATTAGTAGACATATGTTATGACTCTTATGAGCAGTCACGAAATTATAACTACTATGAGGAGTTATAAATTTTAGTCTTAGACTTAATTTATGACCGCTATTAGCGGTCACAAATTTGTAACTGCTATTAGCGGTCACAAATTTTGTTCTAAGACTTAATTTGTAACTGCAATTGGCAGTCATAAATTTGTAACTGCTCCCAGCAGTCACAAATTTTAATCTTAGACTCAATTTGTGACTGCTATTAGCGATCACAAAATTTTTCACCTACTTTAATTTCCCTCTATCTGTACATGAAGAGCTCCCGCCCTCTTCTCTCTCTTTCATTTGCCAAAACCTCTATCTGTATTTTTTCAATTCTAAATTTTCTATCCAAACAGGTATTTTTCGATTCTAAATTTTCTGTGTACTTTTGTTATAAGGTTTATGTTCACATGTGTGTGTATGTATAAATTTTTCTTAGCTGTGAAGAAGTTGTTGATGTGAAGAAGCATTTGTGATTCTAAAACCCCAGATCAGTGAATCAAACAGGTATATTTTTGGGTATTTTCTGTGTACTTTTGTTATAAGGTTTATGTTCACATGTGTGTGTATGTATAAATTTTTCTTAGCTGTGAAGAAGTTGTTGATGTGAAGAAGCATTTGTGATTCTAAAACCCCAGATCAGTGAATCAAACAGGTATATTTTTGGGTATTTTTGCTGTATAGGTTAGTCTAAAGCCCTAATTTCTGTCTAAAGCCCTAATTTTAATTCTCATTGTGTGTGTGCGCATTTTGATTCTTATTATGTGTGGGTATGTGTGTATATTTGTGTGTATGTAGAGATTTCTGTTTATATGTGTGTGTATGTATAAATTTATGTTTACATGTGTGTGTATGTATGTGTATGTATAGATTTCTGTTTATATGTGTGTTTATGAGTGTATCTATATACAAATTGTATTTTATGTTACTAAGCACTAGAAATTGTATTGAGGTTATTTTTTTGACAAAATATTATTCAAAAACTCTAGACATTATATTTTTTTGACAAAATATAATCAAATGGATTTTTAATATTACGAGTTTTGTCTGAGCTTTGTGATCAACGTTCTCTAGACAAAATATAATCAAATCTTATTGTTTTATTGTGAGTATATCTACACATCATTTAACCTCTTTCGTTTTTTAAATATTATCTTGTTTGGGAATATGTTAGATTTTTTTCAATAATAATTTTATACTATTCATATTTATTTTATCTAAATATTAATTAAATAACCATTGTTTTGTGCTCGTTGAAGTTTTGACGTTTGGCGTTTGGTCGGGTTTTCCTGTGAGTTTTAATGCAATGATAGTATTAATGCAATGATAAGCCAGAGATTATGTTCTAAATATCAGTCAAACTTCATTTAGTTTGATAATTTACTAAGATTCTATTTGTTTGTATTGTAGAATTAATGGGGTTTCCACAATATAAAGAGTGGATGGGTGAAAGTTGTAGAGTGGGGCAAGTATACGTTAATGGGGTTAAAGACTTTGTGAATTATACAACGAAGAATCTCGAAACTGATATTATCCATGCCCGTGCAATCGTTGTAAAAATGGTAAACGCTTGAAAGGGGTAGATGTAAAATACATTTGTTTCATTGGGGTATGCAAGCTGACTACACGTTTTGGCATTTCCATGGGGAGAGGGAATTTAAGTATATTCCAGAAGAAATACTTGTCAATGAAACCGTTCACACAAATGGTGACCTGTTAGTACATGCTAGGTTAAACGATCTCATAAATGATACGTATGAAGTGCACGCAGCACACAAAAAGCAAGATAGTAGAGGGAATAATTTAGGATGTGAGGATCATGTTGGCAACGATACGGACCAAGTTAAGGATTATATACGGTTAAAAGCAGCAGTCGCAACACCATTATACCATAACTCCAACCCCGACCACACAAAGTTATATGCCATAGTTGGGTTGCACAACTTAAAGAGCAAATTTGGCTTGTCGAGAAAAAGTGTGACGGCAATACTCCTCTGGGCAAAAGATTTGCTCCCCAAAGAAAATACACTAGCAGTCAATTATCCGATCATGAAGGGTAATTTGAAAATTTTGGGTATGAAATACAAATCAATTCATTACTGCAAGTATGACCGCATTTTACACTATAAGGAGCACAAGGACAAACGGGCTTGTCCTGTATATAAGGAACCTAGATATGAACAAAAGATGATAGTACATAATAAATTTAGGTCCTCGATATAAGAGACTTTACACTATACCTTGGATAGCAGAGGCAATGACTTGGCATGGTCGAGCGGAGGTAGGTGAGAATCTCATGCGACATCCGATTGATTCATCTATGTGGAAATCTGCAAATCAGCGATACCTGGACTTTGCTATAGAAATAAGCAACGTTCACCTCAGAATATCAACCGATGGGTTTAACCCGTTTGGCAAATTGAGCACAGATAAGAGTATATGGCCTGTGTTTACGAGGCCTTTAAATTTCCCCCCGTCGTTGTGCATGAGAAAGGAGTTTTCAATTTTGTCGTTGTTGATACCAGATCCAAAAGCACCGGGTAGTGACATTGATGTTTTCTTAGTGCCACTAATAGATGAATTGAATAAGTTATGGGTTGAAGGTGTGAGAGCGTTCGACTCGTACAAAAAGGAGGAATTCATTTTAAGAGCTATGTTGATATGGGCAATTCATGATTTTCCTTCTTATGGGACCTTATCTGGGAGCAATGTACATGGTTACCTAGGTTGTCCTATATATGGAGAGGAGACTGAAGCCAGCTGGCTTAAGAAAAGTGGTAAACTTTTTATCATAGTCATCGGAGATTTCTGCCCCAAAGTCATAAATTCAGGTCAATACGAAGCAATTTTCTCCCAAAAGGCACCGAGACGCGACCACCTCCACCAAGACTTTCTAGTTTGGAAATTGAAGAAAGGTCATTAAAGGCTGATCAAAAGTTGAGGGGGAAATACCCCATAATTTTGGCCCAAAAGCATAAAAGAAAGGATGTTGATGTGAAAACGGCGTGGTCGAGGAGATCAATAATGCTTGATTTGTCATACTGGAAGGAACATCATGTGCGACATGTGACAGACATAATGCACGCTGAGAAAAATATTATTGAGCATCTCGTAAGCACATGCATTAGTGGTTCTCATTCCAAGGATGGAGAAAAATCCCGTGAAGATCTTCGTGATTTGAAGATTAAAAGATCATTATGGTTGAAAGAAGATACAAACACTGGAAAAAATCATATGCCAGTTGCATCTTATACTTTGAGCATTGAAGGAAGAAATATGTTCTTAGAAACATTAAAGGGCTTGAAGGTCCCTTCTAATTTCTCATCCAACTTATGCAGGATTGTCTGCGACGCAACAAAAGATTTGAAAAAGTGCAAGTCCCACGACTGGCATATGATAATGCAACTTATCCCTCTGTTGTTCGGACACTATTTTTCGGAACACAAGGATCTTCGAAGGGCCATTCTACAAATTAACTTATGTGTCTCCCTATTGTGTGAGAGAGTTGTCAACAGGACGCACATAATGGCAGCGAAAGAAACTTTGGCCGAGGCTAGAGGAGTCAAAATTAAGGATGCTATGTATGATTCTGTTAGAATTCTTAGGTCCAACTAAGGAGTTATCCCTTCATTGATAACTAAGGAGTTTAATGGGGATCTTACAGTGATGCCAACTGAATAAGAAATTTTCTCAGCTATTAAAGACCACAATGCAGATACTTCTCCTAGCCCTGATGGCTTATGTGGAGCCTTTTATGTTAATTATTGGGACATCATCAAATAATATCTTATAGATGACATTCAATCCTATTTTTTGGGAGCCCAAATTCCTTGAAGATGGTTAAGTACTTCTATAATGCTCATCCTAAAAACTTCCAATCCCTCTAGTTGCTCTAATTTTAGACCTTTAAGTCTGTGCAACTTTTCAATCGAAATCCTATCCAAAACTCTTAACTCTAAGCTTAAGGCTAAGAGATTTGGTTCTCCATCTTAATTAATGGTTTCCCATCTGGTTTTTTTAATTCCTCAAGAGATCTTAAGCAAGGGGATCCTCTTTCCCCCTCCCTATTTGTCTTATTAGTTGAAGTTATGAGTAGAGGCTTGGATAATCTCATAGTGTCAAAGAAGGTTAAGGCTTTATCTCATCCTCCCGGTAGCCTTTTGATGTCTCACCTTTGATTTGATGATGATACCATCTTATTTGGTAATGGTTGTACAAAGAGCCTATGAAACTTAATGTGCTTCCTTGTTAAATATGAGAAATTTTCTGGCTAATTGATAAATAAGTCCAAAAGCAGCCTCTCAGTTGATTATTCTATTTTTATTGAGAGGAGATCTACTATAGGCTCTATTTTGGGGTTGCCTTTCAAAATATCCCAATTAAGTATCTTGGTAGTCCCCTATTCAAAGGTAGGAGAAAATTCAGCTACCACAGAGTTATTGGATCAAATCAGAGGGAAATTCAATAGTTGGAAAAGTAGGTATATTTCAGCAACTGGCAGAGTAGTCCTTACCAAACATGTGTTATGTTATATCCTAATTTACACTGTGGCCTCTTTAAAATCTCCTAAAGTTATTATTAATAGAATTCATAATATCTTTAGTAAGTTTTTTCTGTGGTTCAGATGTGAAAAGATGAGATATATATGCTTGGATAAATTGCCAAAGAATCTGCAGGCCTACCAATAAAGGAGGGCTTGGGGGTAGAGCTTTGTTTGATATTTGTTTTGCTACTTTTAGCTTAAAGTTAGGTTGGACAGTCAATAATTCTAAAGGCATATGGGCTAGTTTCATGCAGAATATGGATCTTCTGGTTCAAATGTTATCAAAAGAATTAGAGTTGCTCAGTTTGAGGTTCTAAAAAACACTATTATCAGTGGTCAATAAGATATTTGGATGACTTTATGTTTTGAAGATTTTACTTTCAAGTCTGCCTATCAATTTTGTAGAACTGGTATTGCTGCGAGTGCTTTATGGAAATTCATTTGGTCCCCAGTTAGTCCTCCCAAATATATATTTTAATGGAAACTTCTTTACAATACCATTCCCCTTTATGATCAAATCCAAAGAATTAGGATCCCAATTGTTTCTAGGTGTCAATGCTGTCTCAATTAGGTACAAATAGTTCAACATCTATTCTTTGATAGTCCTCTAGCTTAGAAGATTTGGTCTCAGTTCTTTTCTCAGGTTGAAATCATTCCTATCTTCAATTCTATTCAGTATCTTCTCATATCTTGGTGGTTATTCAAGTCTAATAAGGGCTATATCAAGTTTATTTATCAAAATATCCCCGTGATGGTGTTATGGGAGATATGAAAGGCTAGATGCATCATCTTGTATGAAAGTATCCTAATGAGTTCTGAAGTGATTATTAAGAGAGTAATTGAGATGATCTTCGACAAAGCCTGATTAGTTATGAGAGGAGAAAAGGGGTGTTTTGTCTCATCTTTTCATGAATTCATTGGTCACAACTCAAGTTTAATGACAGAGGTCTTAGCTCTTAGAAGAGGTATATGGATCCACTAAGTCTATCTGTCAATACCCAATATTTTCTTACTCGTTGGGATAATTGGCAATTTTAGTTTTAATTAAGGGGGTTTTGGGAAAAGGTCCTCATAATGCTTAAAGTGTATAAAAATAGGACACTCCATATAATTTTATAAATTTAGTCCCGGTACTAAAAACACCATGAAAAATGATGAAAAACACCATGAAAAATGATGAAAAATGAGAGCTACCATTCTCAATATATAGGTCCCAATTTTGATGTTGGTCAACTAGATGATCCTGAAGTGCTTACACTTTCTTTATATTGATATCCTGTTTTGATATTGTGCCCCACATTCTTTATTGTAACTAACATAGTTACATTTTATTATTTGCAGGCATATGCATGGCATACCCGGCATACGTAGTATTCAAAGGCCTAAATCCAGGTGTTTACACTTCGTGGCAAGCAACACAATCACAAGTTAATGGATACCGAGGCGCCGTATTCAAAATACTCCGAGTACATGAGGGAGGATGTCACAGCATCAATACCCCCCACGGCTGATATACCTAGACTTCACGAATCGTATCCACTGCGTGGTGACTCCTGCTCTAGAATTAGAATTATTTGTTACATGCTCATGACATTCCATGTCATCGAAGTGTTGTGTCGTTATTTTTTTTAGTTTATTTTTATTCTATGTTTATTTTGTACTTGACGCACACTTAGGGGTTGTTTGATGTTAAATTAAGTTTAAACAAATTTTATGTGTACTGAATATTTGGAATATGAGAAATATAAATGAAATGTTGTCAAAATTTTTAAACTTGTTATCATGATAGTTATTTTACTTTCATTATTTCACCATTTTGTGAAAATATAAAGATATTTGTAATAGCTTTTACCACATTTAACAAATTCAATTTTGTGACTGCTAATAGCATTCATAAATTTGTCACTATTATCAATTTTCTAACTGCTAACAGCAGTCACAAATATATGATTCGTAACTGCTGTCAGCACTCACAAATATAACATTCGTAACTTCTGTCAGCAGTTACTAATCTAATATTCGTAACTGCTGTCAGCAGTTACGAATGTTATATTTGTGACTGCTGAGAGCAGTTACGAATAGCAGTTACAAATTGGGGTCACCAGTCATAACCCCATAGGGGTTATAAAAATTTGTGACTGCTGTTAGGAGTTATAAATTTTCTTTTGTCACCCCCTAAATTATGACGGTAAATAGCAGTTATAAAGGTCATTTGTGAGTGCTAACAGCACTCACAAATCTCCCATTTTGGTGTAGTGCAAGATGGAATTGTCAATTTTTTGGTTGGCAAAAGTTTAACAGAGTGACCTGTAAAATTTTTGTCAAGGTGGAGATTGTTGGAGTGGTGGATGAATGCATTAAATGTGCAACCACCTAAGACCTAAGATACTATAGGTGGTTGATGGAATGCATTTAATGGACTTTATTCTCTACCATCCATCTCATTTTTGATTTAATGGATGTGGTGAATGCCAAGAAGCTATAAATAGGACCCTCTTGAGAAGGATTAAACACACCAAAACATCAACACAACAAATAAACTAAGAAGAGTTAGAGAGTGAGAAATGGTTCATTTGGAGTTTTGAGTATACACATGTGTAGAAAAATACACATTGTATTTTTTATTTGGAGTGTATTTGTGAGAGTGTCTTTTGAAACTCATTTGCAATACTGAATTGATTCGAGTGTCAGTGGACGTAGTCAAATTGGTGAACCACTTAAATATTATGTCTTCCCTTATGTGTGTGTGTCTTTCTACTCATTATACTTTTATTATGAGTGTATCATATTATTATTTGAGGTTATAGTCAGTATCATTTATTGACTCGCTTCCGCACAATAGATATAATATCTATGATTTGACTATAAGGATAGTAACGTGTATCAAAAATGCTATTGGAACATAATTTTTTACCGAAAGTGAAAATACCGAATTAGGTGAAGGGTTTCTATTGATTAATTAGTGGGGTCCACGCCAGCGGAATAAAAAATTGACCAATACCATACTGTCATGTGTATTTTCAATTAAAATTTATGTAAAAAAAAATGGGTCAACGTTTATATTGCTAGTCACGCCCAACGATTCTGTTAACATAATGGTCATTTTGTGCTGCTGTAATTACTCAAATAAAAAAGACTTGTTATGTCTTATCATCTTTAATCCAAAGTTTTTGTCTAGGAAAAGAAACCCCTTTTGATAATATGAGAGAGATCTATTTTGTTAAAAAAGAATGCAACTTTATCCTTGTGGACAAGAAAATAATATTAAAAGTAAAAAGGCCAAAATGTTCTTGTTTTTTTTATCAGGTCGCCCCCACCCTCACACCCTTTCAAGTATGTATCAGCCACTTTGTCATACCACTTACTTGATCACACTATTTGCTGATATGATGCTGACAAATACAAAATATAAAAAAATAACACTCTAAAGCTCGTATATTATGTATTTATGCTTGAATACCTAAACTATAAAAAAAATCTTGAAACAAATATATTTTCAAACACAATAAATTTTAATTCAGTTTATTTTTTATTTTTACAAATTGAATGGTATTAAGTAAATGTTGATCGTGGCCACTTATTACAAGGACTTTTTTTTTTAAATCTTTCAAAGAAACACTAATAAACTTCAAAACATGTCATTTAATCCATACCAGGAATACTTAATAAATGATACCTTAATGATTTTAAAGTACGGGTATATTTAATTTATAGAGAATTAAGATCAATGACATGTTTCTTTTTATATTTGAATTTTTAAGACAATGGTTTTCGAATTTATAAATTTAATTCCTATGGTACAATAACATTTATCTGTGTGGTCCCTTTAGAGTTAGGAGTACATAAAACAAGTAATTTTATTTATTTTAGTTAAAGAGATATTTATATTTATACTCTTAGTCATACTCATTTAAAACTCATTCTAAAAAACACATAACCCCACCTCCACTCCTCCCCCCCCCCCCTCCCCCCCACACATCGGAATCCTCGTCAGAACACCGAAATCCTCGCTGGAGACCGTCGGAATTTTCGCATGATTGTTTCTCTCTCCTCGTTTCACTCTCCCTTCGTCTATTTCTTTTATTTTTTTGGTCCGCGCCAACGGCATCATTACCAGCGCCGGAGGAAAAAGGGTTTTCACTAGAAAAAATATTGTGCTGGGCGAAAAAAATGGAGTTTTTGCCGAAAAAAATGGAGGTTTTAGTGAAATAGTAAATTTATCGATTTCGATTTTTTTGTCAAAATATATCAAATATGGGTGTTGTTAGATAGATCTCGACAATTAGATTTCAAATATATAAATTTTGTGAATTTTGGATTTGTAGATTTGAAGTTATGAACTTTTAAAAATTTGATTTTTTTTATGAGTTGTCAAATGACATATTGATCGTTTTTCATGTTGTTTTTAGTACAGAAACTAAATTTATAAAATTATGTGCAGTATCCTATTTTTATACACTTTGAATTAGATTGGACTTTTTCCAAACCCCCCCCCCCCCTTTAATTTATTAAGGAAGATAGGTTTCACAAGTAGCCTAACTCCCCATATTAAACAATGACCAAAGCATATAATTTTTCTTAGAGTAAATTATTTCATAGGTTGCTTACTTTTTTATTTATTTTAATTTCGTCTTTGTCATTTTTTTTTTCAATTTCATCCCCAATCTTTCACCTTGTCTCAATTTCTTCCTTATCCTTTTTTTTGTTTTAATTTCGTCTTCAACCCTTCATTTTGTCTCAATTTAGTCCATCTGTTAACTATTTTAGATATAATTGACTATTTTACTCCTCTTTATTGAAAAATAATAAAATAGATGTCATAAATTTGAAAAATAAACTATTTTATTATTATTTGGGTATGAAAAATAGTGTTTTATCCGAGAATAATAATAAAAAATAGTTTTTATTTTTACTTTATCCCATTTGTTATTGTTTTTTTTTAAACTGGAATAATAATTTTAATAGTCAACATAGTTTTTTTACTTATAGAAAAATCTTTTTTCAATTTTAATTAAAAATATTTAATTTGATGTTTTAAATTTACGATTGATTAGTGTCACTCACGCGGATCCACATCATAGGAATTTTTTTATTTATCAATTATATTACACATACTAATAAAAAAAATTATATTACATAGATGGTGAAAACAAATTGTTCTCTTAGATTCACGATTGGTTAGTTCGTTGAATCTAGCCTGTTAATGGGTCGTGTCGAGCCGTGTTCATATTATTTTTTTATCATGTTAGGGTCTTATCAGGTTCGTGTCTAAACGAATGACTTTTTTATCGTGTGAAAAAATCATATCCATACCCGACCCGTTATCTTAACGTGTCGTGTCGTGTTCACTCATTAATATCCTTTAAGATAATGAATTATTTTGAATTGGATACAAGTTAGAAATATTATCTCATTTTTGAACCCAAGTACACCCATTAATTCATTAACATTACCAAATCTCTTATTTAGTGAAATTTGTTATGATTAAATTAACATTTATGCTACATAAATGATTTATAAGTCTCAATAATATATCTTATTTGCTTAAATTAATGGATCATAACGGGTGTTATCAGGTATTAACGGGTGAAGATGGTCAATATTAACCTGATCCATTAACTATCGTGTCTTATCGGGTTGACACTAATATGACCCGAACTCATTAAGAGTCACCCATTAACTTATAACTTCGTTTCGATTCGTATAGTGTTATCGTGTTATGCCTCATTTTGCTAAGTCTAGCTGGATCGGACCCATATTCATTAAATGACGTGGTCTCCGCCAGCGGCACTAATCAATCATGAATCTAAGATATCAAATTAAATATTTGTTATTAAAATTTAAAAAAAAAAAGAGTTTTTTTATAAATAAAAAACTATGTTGACTATTAAAATTACTATTCCAGTTTTATTTCAAAACATAAAGACAATTGGGATAAAAAAAATTATTTTTTATTATTATTCTCCAATAAAAACCTATTTTTTATCCCCCAAATAATAATAAAATAGTTTAGTTTCAAATTTATAACATCCATTTATTATTTTTCAATAAAAGGGGTAAAATAGTCAATTGTATACAAAATAGTTAGCAGATGGACTAAATTGAGACAAAATGAAAGGTTGATGATGAAATTGAAACAAAAAAAGGACACTGAAGAAATTGAGACAAAATGAAAGATTGAAAGTGACGAAATTGAAACAATTGAAAAGGTAATGGATTTATTGGGCAGTTTACTCTTTTTCTTAACTTTGTATCCTAAATATTTTTAACTCTACAAGTCTCAGATTTTTTTTTTGATAACATACCATGAGGTGTTCAAATCAGCTTGTGGGCACCTCGATTAATCCTCATTTGCGATTCGTGACTTTTGCTGACCAATCATTATTTTGATAACACCAGGGATCAAACTGGGGACCAAACCTACTACATTCATAAAATTATTTCAGTGACAATTTTATATTATTGGACCAAAAGGTTTGGTGTCGTAACTGACGTATATAATTAGATGAATGATAACATGCTAATAGTTGGATATGTCATTTCATTTGGTTTAAACTTTAAACACCTAACTTGTTACCATGGAGAACATTTAGTGACAGTTACGACTCCAACCAACGTGTTAAGTGTGAAAATCAAACTATGCTAATTAAATTTATATATTTGTTTAGGGGTAATTATTTTCAAGTTTAATTCACTTGGTCAATGAGCTAAGAGATTCTTTGACTGAGATGGTATCAAAGGTCCTATTTTGCCAACTCAACACATTAAAATGACAAATACACCCTCAAAATACATTCAACCAACTGTAACGCCGTTTTTAAAAAAAAAATCAAATCTTTAAAAGTCCATAACTTCCGATCTACAAATCTAAAATTCACAAAATTTATATATTTGGAATCTATTCTTCAAGATCTATCAAACAACACCCATATTCGATATTTTTTTACAAAAAAATCGAAACAGATAAATTTACTGTTTCGGTAAAACCTCCATTTTTTTTCCAGCGAAAACTCCATTTTTTCCCGCTAAAATTCTTCTTCTCCAGCTCAGGGGATGATGTCGCTGGCGCAGACCAGAAAAAATAAAGAAATAGACGAAGAGAGAGAGAGAAACGATGAGAGAAAAACACTCCGGCGAGAAATCCAGCGAGATTTTTCGGTGAGCTGTTTCTGGTGAGTCTCAGATGGGGTGGGAGTGGAGGTGGGGCTATTAAAGAGAGAAAAGGTGTGAGATTATGTGTTTATTTTCAGTGAGAGAGAGTAAGTGCATTTAAAATGGATATATATAAAGGTATATTTTAGGGGTGTTCAAAAAAATCGCCCGACCCGAAAACCGAACCGAACCGGCCCGAACCGAACCGAAACCGCCGGTTTTTTTTAGCCCGGTTCGGTCTACGGTTTACGGATATAAAAAACCGACCATGTCGGTTCGGTTGTCGGTTTATACGTGGGAAAAACCGACTCAAACCGAACCGACCCGAACCAATATATATATTAAAAAAAAACTAAATAACTTATATTTTTATATCCAAAAACCATTACCCACCTTTAAAAACCGACCCAAACCGAAAACCGCCCTTAAAAAAACCGGCCCAAACATGAAACCGTCGAAAACCGACCCGAAATCGAACCGAACCGAAACCGACGTGAACCGAAACCGACGGGTTTTTTCATAGTCGGTTCGGTTTCGGTCTGACCTTTTTCAAAACCGAACCGATCGGTTCGGTTTGAACTAGGGTCCAAAACCGACCCGAACCGACCCGTGAACACCCCTAGTATATTTATCTAAATATATGTAGTATATAATGAAAAAAGACTTGGTGCATTAGAAAAAAGTCAATGAAATTTGATACATCTTTGACCCAATAAATAGTACTAACATTGAATTGTTATTGTGCTTATTTTTTTAGGTACAAAAGTAATATAAATGGTATGAAGTGTACTAAATTCACGTGTTTTGAAGAATTAGATAAGTCTGCTCCCTATTAATTTTGTGTTTGAATGTTGTTTCTATTTAACTTTAGATTTTTAATATTTTCTCTTCGAGTAACAATTGTTTTTTTAAACTTACTTGATAACAGTCAAATTCACATAGATTTAACAATATTACATTGAATAGATTCAATACTTATTGGGAAAAAAGAAAAATAAAAATGTCAAAAAATCCTATTTTACCACAATTTATTTTAACATCGAGAAAATGTTCCCCAAATTAATACACAAAATATTATCGATTTAAATAAACTCATAATTTTATAAGTGGTCATGCTAAAGGAAAATGAAGAATAATGTGTAAGATATTTTAAACCATTCAATTTATGAATCGATTTTAGTTTTTTTTTTAGGCAAATATTTTTGATAAAAATAGAATATACAATGGTCGATATTAGCCCAAAATAAAATTGCTTCATCGAGAACCCAATACTACTTTTGCATAGTGAATGCTTAATTGAGAAAAATAATATTGTTATGACAACAGCAAAATTGTAAGTAAATATGATGAATATATTAAGTGGGGTGGGGAGAAAAAAATGAATGGTCATTATCGGTCTTAAAATGGAAGCTCAATGGTTATAGTAGTTGGCAAACATTTGTGCACGACTATAAATATTTAGTTATAAAGATTTGATTCTTCTCAATCTTGGTGTTTCTCTTTATACTTTTTAATCCCCCCTTTATCCAGGAATATGTGGATATTTGCCGCCCATTTGATAAAACCAACCGGCCCACTACTTTAGAAAATTATGGCTAACGTGTCTTCTTGGTAACCTAATGGGGCCCATAATTTTTGTCCAAAGAGTCTCACTTCCGTATACTACGTACAGGTGGCGTACCGTTTTGGTCATCTACTTTGATTTTTTTTTTCCACTTGGACTTAAACAATCGTCTGCACAAAATTATAATAATAGAAACGGATCAATAAGGGAAAAAAGAACCAACGTATAGTATGTGAAGGCAATCTGTGATTACTTAGCTTTTCAAGTACACAAAAAGGACAACCAATATAGTATTACAAAATTAGTCCCTACTTTTAAAATCAAACAACACCATTCATAATGTCCTTTATATTATAATTAAAAGGACTATTTATAGCCCTCCTACTTCACATAAATTACGCCCATTTTCACAATACAAAATCACATCATTCTTGCATCTAGACATTATTTCCTCATCTAAGCTTGAAGTTCATCACTCTTTCTCTATCTGACACACACGCACACATACTTTGTTATAAATGCAAAATATTTTTAATGTTTAGAGTTGATCTAAAACCTTCTAGTAATAGTATTGATAAAAATGTGATAATCCTAGATAAACCATTTCCAAATAAAAATTCTTCTATACATAAACATATTATATATGAATGTAATATGCACTAGGATTGTGCATTGACACCGTCAATTGAAAGAAATGAACCAAACTGACCTGTGTGGTCACGATTGGGTTGTTTTTTATTTATGGATTGGTTCTGGTACTTAAAATTCAAAAAACAAAGTAGTCGATTTATTTCTCATTTTGATATATGAACCAAACCGAACCGGAAATGTGACCCTGAGAATGCAAATTCTACGGATTTATTCGTATCTTAGGCCAGACACACAAATTCAAATTTTAATTAATGTTATCTTGAGGAAGTCCAAATAAAATACGCCATGAATGCGAAGAAGTAAGGAAAAAATCCTCTCGGGCAAAACTTATATTTTCAGCGCCGTATCAGAATTGATAGGCAATATACGACTTACAGACTACTTAGGGCACTAAGTATAACGCATAATTCTTTTAGTCTTATACAGATAAGGCACAGTCCAACACCGTTCACAGGAAGTGGTCTTCCCTCGGTATCCACCTATCAGTTTTTTTTTCAACAGTAGAGCTTCTGCTCCACACATCAGCTATAGAGAAAATCTTTTCAAGAGTCTTTGAACAAGGAACTTGTAAGTGATCTCTAAATTTTCAAGGGGTTTGGATGAAAAATGGTACAATTTGATCACAAAAGAAACTCTATAATGGCTTGGAAAATGGTTTAAATGAATTCATTGAAACTCTAATCCCGCATCTCTATTTATAAGGAAGTTTGTTACAAAAGGATAGACATTAGAGATTTAGATCAGATTTAATTAAAAAATAAAAACTCGCGTACTCATTCGAATGGTCAGGTACCGCGCTCGAATGGCGTACCCTTTTTCGTTCGATCAGGTTTCCAACGAGACTTCGAATGACATTCCAGTGCTTGACCAATATTCGTCGCTTAAGATTTCGTTCGAACGTGAAAAACTTGTTATAACGATATACTCAATCTCGTTTAAACGACATCTAATAAAACTTTAAACGATATTCCCTAACTGATCAAAAGACATTATCCCAGATTTCGTTCGAACGAGTAAGTCTCGTTCTAACGACATTGCATAGACTCGTTTGAAGGACCTACCAATCTCAGTCTAACAAGTTAGCAAGATTTTAAAATTTTCTTTAAAAATTATTTAAAAACATTTTGAAATGCAAACTCCTACCCCTTGGAAAATAAAAGTCTTTGCCAAACTACCTCATAACTCTTCTTAATGTTATCGTGACGAACGATCTTTAATCTTGCGAATGTCATCAACTTCTGATCTTTAAATCTGTGGAAGTAGTCATGAAGGTGCAATGGTATGTATAGGCACAAGCCAAATAAAAACTAAATGGAGTAATTATAAAACTTGCTATTATAAATCTCCCCCTTTGGCTATTCCGGTACAAAACACAAATCGAAACCAAATTGACCGCTAACACTAATACAACTAATTTTTTTCCAAATCAAGAAACGAAAATACATAAATGTGTAAGTCTTCAACTGAAAAGTATTCATCTTGTGCGGTCCAATAAATGATCATCACGGTGAAATGACCTACATAGATGAGACAAAAGAAATATCATGATGCATCCGAGTTTAAAAAAATAAAAGTCCATCTCAATTTGTTTTCCCCCTTCTTGTCTGTAGTAGCCAAAGGAGTAAAATCTAAACATGAATAATAAGCATCACATGAAGAAGCAAAGATATCATCACAAAGATAATCAATAGAGCACATTTAATGACAATCGAAAAGGCATAATGTGTTCTCCCCTTATCAAACAACTATTTTTGTAGTTTTTCAATTTTTTTCAAGTATAAGGTATACAAAGTACATATAGGTACAAAAATACATACTCACCATGGAATAACACTAAATATCGAAATTGTGAAAACGAAATGTAATTGTGTGAATGTCCATAGGCAAACCAACATAAACATTCATAACATAGGTGCATGAAGTCATGAGATGCTTCTAAAGAAAGAACTATATTTCTACCTTAGGTATAAAATGTTGAACTCAAATGAAATTGACTCGACTTATGCAATATGCCATGAATTTAAATGATTATTAAAATAATAATGCCAAAATATTTAATGCTTTTCAAGAGAGTCCGTTGTGCAAATCCAGTGATCTTCTACTTTATAACTCCCCAAAAATATCTCATATATAAGAGTTCACTCTCAAATATTTTGAACATATCATTATGATTATATATAGCGAAGCGTTAAAGAATATAAAATAAATGGCCTTGACACTTCTATTTTTTGTGTGTCGTTAATCTTTTCAGGCTTTTTTTGCAAATGGTGACTTTTCACGCAAAGATAATTTTTCACCTTCGTAACCCTTTTCCATTACTTAAAATCAGTGTTCTAAAAGGCGTGCCTAGGCTTGAGGCTTGGAAAAAACGCACCGCCTTAAGCTTTTTATGCCTTATTCTCGGTAAAAGCCTTAAGGCGCACTTTTTAAAAAAATAAAAAAGCCTTAGTGAAATTATATCGCCTTTTAAAGACTTTTTTACAAACTGGACCAAAATCTCGTCCAAAACAATCAAATAGTATTTTAATTTGCATATATTCTCACATATTTTTAACATATGTACAATTTTAGTATTTTAATAGCCTTGTTGTGGTTAAAAGTATTAAAATATATTAAAAAAAAGCTTAAACACCTTTTTACGCCTGAGGCACACCTAGGATTCCAAGGCTTAAGGCTTAGCCTCCACGCCTCGATCACATCCCGCATTTTTTAGAACCTTGCTTAAAATATATCAATATTTTTTTAGAAATGAAATTCGGGCAATAGTTCTTAGAAGCACAACTTATCTCTTTTTACAATTGGTTCGTTATTAAGTAGGACTGAGATGAGAACATCGTATTCGACACATTATAAGCAAGTACAATGTACAAAAAGTCAGTGCACGTGTGCAATAAAGGTGACAAAGAGCCTAATATTTAGAATGTAATCATCAATTATCAACGAAATATTATCCACTCATTATTAAGCATACTAACAAAATAATGCCATGTCTCAAAGCATTATTAAAAAGTCACGTGAATGGATGGAATATATGGATGATTCGAATATCTTAAATATCCATCTATATATGGTGAAAAATCGAAAATAAAAGAATCATTTTATCTTTTTCAAAAAAATTATCAAAAATAAAATCTTTTTTTATTTTTTAAACTTTTTCTTAAAAATCATAAATCTTTTTGGAGTTTTTCAAAATATATCGAAAAGAAAAACATATGAATACTATAGAAATACAATCCAGCAATAAAGATATAAGATATAATCCTGATAAATATCCTACACTAGATAAAGTACACGAACTCAATCAATGGAGAAAATTCCCAATGATTTTCTAAGATCCTTGAATCTAAGTGCATCTAAAGGTTTTGTGAAAATATCGACTAATTGACGTTCGGTACTCATAAAGCTCAAGGACACGACCTTCTCCTCAACGAGATCACAAATAAAATCCTCACGTATCCTAATGTTCATTGTGAAAGAATATTGGACCGAATTACCGGATATATGGATCCCACTAGTATTATTATAAGGAATAGTCATTGTGCCTTGTAAAATCCCATAATCTTTTAATATTTGCTTCATTCATATGTGTTACGTGCAATAAATCCCAACGACTATATACTCAGCCTCTGTTGTGGACAAAGATATGAAGTTTTTCTTCTTGCTCAACCATGAGACAAGAGCACTCCTAAAGTAAGAACACCCACTCGAGGTGTTCCTACAACCATCAACATCCCTGGTCCAATTGGCATCTGAATAGGTGAGAAAACGATCATCGATATCAAAGGAATATCAAATGTCGTAAAAAAAAATTCCAATCACATATTTGATGATACGTTTAAGTGCATGCAATTGTGACTTTTTTGGGGACGTTTGGTATTGCGCACAGACTATAATGCTAAAGACAATGTCGGGTTGACTACCGATTAAGTAGAGAAGACTATTTATCGTACTTCTATAAAGGGTTTGATCAATGTCCTTGCCTAAAATGTCTTTGCTAAGCTTGGTTGATGTACTCATAGGGGTGCGTGAATCCTTAATGGTATCTAAAGTAAACTCTTCACTAGGTCTCTAGAATATTTGGATTGAGATATGAATATCCTATCCTCTAACTAATGCACCTGGAGACTTAAGAAGAACGTAAGTTCACCAACCGTGCTCATCTCAAACTTGCTCTTCATCTCATCCTCAAAAGTTTAAGAAAGTCAGGAGCACATGGATCTAAATACTATATCATCCATATAGACTTCGACAACCAATATATCACTACTCTCTCTCTCTCTCTCTCTCTCTCTCTCTCTCTCTTCACAAATAACGTCTTATTCACTCCCCCTCTATTTAATTCACGAGCTAAGAGATAAGAAGCGAGCCTCTCATACCAAACACAGGTTGTTTGCTTCAAATCATACAGGGCCTTCTTAAGATAAAAGACTTATCATAAGTGATTATGGTTATTCAAACCCCTTTTGTTATTCCACATAAAATTCCTCCTCTAAAATTCTATTAAGGAAGGAACTCTTGACATCCAGTTGACATAACTTAAAGCGGAGATTACATGCAATTATGAGTAGTAAGCGAACGAAGTCAAGACTAGCAATAGGAGCAAACATCTCGTCAAAGTCTACACCTTTAATCTGTGTATAGCCTTGAAAAACCAACCTAGCCTTATTGCTATCTACGGTACCATTGCCATCCATCTTATTCTTATAAATCCACTTGGTACCTGTCACATCTGTCTCGCTAGATCGGGAGACTGACTCCCAGACATCGTTCTTGCAAAACTGAAATAACTCATCTTGCATAGCGAATATCTAATGCTTGTCCTTGAGTGCTTATTTCAGATTCTTAGGATCAACTAATGAGGTGTAGCAGAGGTATCTAACCACATTCTCAAGTTTATCATGAGTCTTGATACCTAGTGTGGGATCACCAAGTATAGCGTAAGGGTTATGATCCTTTCAAACCCAAGGGGGTGGATCCTTTAAATAAAGATTGGGATCCACCGTGGTAATATGAGGAATAATGGGATTGTTACCAAGGGGTGTATTATCCTCACACTTAGGGTTAGGGTCAATAGACGCTGGCGGCTCATTGTCTATAATCGTAAGGTTTATTGACTTCATAACCTTAGAGATTTCAAAATTAAACACCCTATAAGCCCTACTTGACGATGAACAACCTCAGAATATCCCATTGTCGCTCTGGGAGTTGAACTTTCCTAAGTGCTCTCTATCTCTCAAGATGTAAAAAATGCTCCCAAAGATACGAAAATAGGATATGTTTGACTTCTTCCCTCTCCACAACTCATATGGCGTGTGTAGTGTGTATGGATGAAGATATACCCTATTCATTGTATCGCATGCGGTACTCACCGCCTCTTCCCAAAAATATCTAGGAATATTTCTCCCAAGAATAATGGATCTAGCCATCTCTTGTATCGTTCGATTCTCCCTCTTAACTATCCCATTTTATTAAGGAGTGCGAATAACTGAAAACTTGTGTTTGATGCCCACTCCATCAAAATAGCTATCCACTCCGACTTCTTTAAATTTAGTGTCGTTAACACTACGCACCCGATTAATAGTGACACCGTGCTGGTTTTGTAGGACACAGTACTTGGTTTTTAGGAACTCAACCGTATAGTAATTTTTTCTAAGAATTTCCACGATAGTGTATCTCAAAAAGTCATCAGCCATCACAAGAATATATCTCTTACCACCTAAACTCTTCGATAGGGTAAGACCCATAAGATCCATGTTCATCAACTCCAAAACACATGTGGTGTTCATGGTATTCAACTTTCGATGGTAACTTCGAATTTTTTTTCCTTATTGGTAGGGTCTACAAATCATGGAAGTTGGTTTCCTCAGTGAAGGTAAGGCAAGAACTATATAGCTTTTCAGTAGTCTCTCACGATCCCTAAAATTCACATAATCTAGTCATTCATGCTAAAGATCCATAAAGGAGATCGTGTCATTGCTGCAAAAAATTAGGAGTTGGGAATGATCCTATAACAATTATATTCGGTCCTCACAAATTATAGTAAAATTCATCGGATTGATCATACACATTACATTCGAATTGGTCAAACTTTACAAAAAAAAATTCATCACACAATTGACTTATTATAATTAAGTTCGCTTTCAACTCTTTTACATACAACACATTGTATAGTGTAGAAAATTCGGGTATCTTAATGCATCCGCGTCCTAAAATACTAGACCTACTACCATCTCCAAATATAACTTTGCCTTCCTTGTGATCCTATAATTTAGTAAAAAAGATATTTCACCTCTTATATCCCTAGAGCACCCGCTATCAAAATGCAATTAGGAAGTATTTTTAACCTTGAGTTCATTATAAACAACAAGGGCCTTATCGTCTTGCTCAGGTACCCAAGTGGAGGTAACTTTTTATTTACCCTAATCGTTGTTGGCTCTAGTTGTAGCAGTATAAGTGTTCTAAAATGATATAGACATCTGTTGAAATTATTTCATTAAGATTTGTGAATTCGTGACTAGGAACTCAACTTGCTCTCTAAGACTAGTAAAGTCGCTATAGTGGTGCACCGGAGTATGTGTATGTTTGTTTCTACCTAACTTGTAGTAAAACTCTATAAGGTGACCTCTTTTTTTGCAATAGGTTCAAACATAGACTTGTTTGGGTGTACCTTGATTATCTTTATTTTTTTAAACTCCCTTTTATGGTTTAAGTTAAGGCCTATAAGGATCTATCATAAATTTAGAAATCGATTTTGGTGCGGCTTGGGAAGTGGATGAACCATCATAAATTATTCCTTACCTCTCCCCAAAACCTAAAGTGGGACCGAGGATCATCTTTTCAACCTTCTTCTATGTATCCTCTATAGTAAATTTGAACTCCCGAACACGTTTGAGAGTATTCTTGAGTTTGGATATAAGGGCTTCAAATTTCTCATGAGTTTCCATAGATATTTGAAGATCTCTCGTAAGACTAGCCACTTTTTTAGTCAAGTCATTATTTTCCCTCTCTACTATAAAATAACCCTCTCTCTTAAAAAAAAACTCTCATTGAAGACTCTCTCTCTCTCTTGCCTGTCTTAACTCCTTTTCTAAACATAAAACTCTAAGCGCTAAACATTTGTTTTTCTTTTCATTTTAAAGGACTCGGCGTAAGCATGTTAAAGGTCACTATCTTCCTCACTCAAAGCATCAACTCCCTCACTTTCTTTGGAATGACTGAACTCACCGTCGAGGTCCTCATGTTTAGAAGCTTCCTCATCGATGTGAGGCTCACTAGATGTACTAACATGACTAGCCATGTATGAGAAGAAGTTACGTCCATGTGGTGATTCATCCCCAAAATCATTCGACTCAACATCGTTATCACGAAGTGTGGCATTGAAGGAAACTTTTCCTTTTCTTATCTCTTTAATCTTGTAACACACTCATGAGCTTCGTGATCCTTACCCTCGCACTTATAACATCTCTTTTCATCTTTCGTAGGGTAATATTTTCTTTCTTTTTCAAAACTTTTCTTGTCCGATTAATATTTTTTGTCTTTCTCAAAACTCTTATTTTCTTTTAAAGTATTTTCTTTTATACGTTTGAGAAATTTTTTGATTTTTTTTTTGCAAAAAGGGCTAAATCATCCAGATCAAAATCATACTCAGAGTCAGACGACACTTCCTCTTTCTTTTTAGATTGACATTTTAATGCAATTTCTTTTTTCTTAGGTTTAACAATTTTAGGAAACATGTCAATCTCAGATGTGTGAAGGTCTCTTATGAGTTCTTTTAACCTAAGCGTATCTAATATCCCCAATTAACTAAGCACATTAACCTTAGGAATAAAACGGTCCAAAAGTAATCTCAAAATCATTTTAACTACACGCGTCTCAAGAATTTTCTCACCTAAATTAAAACTAGAGTTAACGATATCAGATAATCGTGCATAAAATTCATCGAAAGACTCAAACTCTAGAATAGTAATAGTCTCAAACTATGTGGTGAGGTATTGAAGCTTAGAATCTTTCAAAACATTGGTACCCTCTTAAGTGAGCTGAAGGGTATCCCAAGCTTGCTTAGACGTGGTGCATGTCATAATGAGATGTAACTCACCAAGGGTGACGGCTATAGAAATGGAACTTGAATCGCATGAGTTAAAATTACTCCATTTAAATTCCTCTTCTGTCCAAGAAGAGAAAGGGTTTGGACCTATTACATCGTCATTGGTCACTGTGGGTGGTGTACACCCTCTTTCACAAACAAGCCAGACTATTTCATCAATAGATTTTAAAGCAGACCTCACCTTAGCCTTGCAGTATGCATAATTAGACCCATAAAAAAGAGGCAGCCTAATATACAAATTATCCATAAAATCTAAAAATTTTAAAGATCAACAATTTAAAAAAAATGATATCCAAAAAAATACCATAAAGAAGATCACACAATATGTTATCTGAGAATAGGAATTCTATTTATTTATTCGTATCTTAGGCTAGAGAATCACACATTAAAATTTTAACAAATTTTATCGGGATTTAATTTAGTGTGCATGTAATGATGAGGTCCAAATTAAATTAGCCAAGCATACAAAGAAGAAATAAAAAAATCCCTTTCGGGCAAGACCTCTATTTCAGCACTGCATCAGAATTGATAGTCATTATACGAATTATGACTACCTAGAACACTAAGTATAATGTGCAGTTTTTCAAGTCTTCTACATATACGATATAGTCTAGTACTGTTCACAGGAAGCGGTCTTCCCTCAGTATCTACCGATTAACCTTCTACTTCAGTAGTACAACCTCTGCTCCACAAATTAGTAGTAGAGAAAATCTCTACAAGATTCTTTGAATAAGGAATTTGTTATTCTTGATTTGATAAAGTGATGTTGTAAGAATATTTTTTCTAGGATTGTTCATAACATAGTTTTATACTAGTTTGACATATCTCATTTCAAATCGTCACGCATCGTCACGATGAACCGAACTCAAGAATCTCCAAGTTTGAAGACTTACCGACATCCCGTAAAGGTATAAAGTAATTTAGAGTTTAAATTAATTTATAGAATTCATTTTTGGGATGTTTATTTTTTATCAAAAAAACGAACAGGTTTTTTTATTTTGAAAAGAAAAATATTTTAAATTTAAAATCTCGTTCAAACGAGATTGACATGTCTTTCAAATGAGATTAGATGTCATTAGAAGGTTATTCAATTTTTTTTCAAACGAGAGCTTACTATTTTCTTTTTCTTGATGTCGTTAGAGCAAGACAGATCTCGTTCAAACGAGATGAAGATCTCATTAGAACGACATTGTGATATCGTTTGAACGACATCACCGCCTCGAATTTCGTGAACGTTCTATAAATATCTATTTTGTGTTCAGATTGTTTAAGACTTTTTCTAGAATCATTTTTGCTTAACTTTTGTGAAAGTTCTTCACTTTTTGTGTTGAAAAAAAACTATTTAATTCACAAATAAACATCCTAAATTTTTAGTTTTGTGAATTCATTTAAACCCTAGAAAGTTTTGTATTCTTTAATATATCTTTGTGGATATGGCATCTCCATGGCTGACTTGTGATACCTGAGCAAATTCACTGAAGCGGACAAAGGATGAGGCTGAAGAGGGAGGACTGCGGTCTTATGATTCTTATGAGTATATTATAGTTGTTCTTTAGAGATGTATGAAGATTAGCGCATTACACTTGTGGAGGATATGAAGTAGTCTGTAAGTCGGCAGTCTTGCAATATTTCTAAAGTGCTGAAAAAGGTTGTATTCGAAAAGTTTTTTTCCCTGAAACGTTGCCTTAGTTAAATGTTTGGTTTGATTTGTATTTATCACATATATGTATGTTAGGATAAAAAGATGAAATTAACTGAGCACTCTTAAATTGAAATTTTTGTTGAGCATATTTGTTTTCACATACTCATAGTGCTATTAGTGCCTTACACTCTCTCCAAGTGGACATAAGAGCATTCAACTAACTTATTTCACAAATTAGTATCAGAGCACTCATTATTTCATCCCAATAATTGGTATCAAAGCGGTTTGTACTAAAGTTATTGTGTTAAATCCTTGTTTAGTGATTTTTTGCATTATTTTGATTTTCTCTTGATGGATTCTCCTAGTTTTAATGACTTAAATATTTTGAATTTGAAGTTTGTTAAAAGAATTAAAATTCTTAAAAAAGAAAATTCTCGTTTTAAATCCGTTATGGATATTTTGCAAACTATTCAAATTCAAAGAGATATATTTTGTGAGAAACTTGTGAACATGGACCGAGATTTCAAATTTTATAATTGTCCAAGAAAGAGAGTGATGATAGAGTCCTAGTTTTGGAGAAAGAATTAGAGGACTTTAAAAATTCTAGGATTAATATTTGTGCCGTTGAGTATACTATTTTAATTAATGATATTAAGGTAGGTGAGAAGACTCTTAGGGATAAGTTTGTTTCTTTGAGGAGTGAGATAACTTTATAGGAATGATTGAAAATATGAAGGAGTCCCTAAAATTGGAAGAGTTAAATTATTTTCTTGAGTCTAAAATTTTGAAGTTAAAGCCAAGACCATTGTATATTTTAGTGGATCAACCATATCCAGGGACATTATAAAAGGTCAACCCATTGGTAATATTTCCTCACGTTCACACATGTTCATATTGTGGTAGGAAATGTCACCTTAGACGTTTTTGTTATAATCTTAGAAGAGGTCCTAGGAAGTTGAAGTCTAGTGTTCCCTTGGTTCCCAAAACCTGACGTGTTAAGTATACATCTATTTGGGTTAAGAAATTCATTTTGGAGGAGGTAGATGGTAGATTAGTTGATTCTCAAATGGTTGCACGTAATTTTTCTCTTGCTATATCTTATGGATGATTGCTTGCATGATTTTGTTTATCATACTCTAGTTGTGCTACATGATATATTCTTAGTAGTCTTATGACATATGTATCTTTTGTATTATATTTTTCTTTTATTGAGTCATATTTGAAAAATAAAAAAGGATTTTATTTTGGTAAAATTTTTTAAAAATAGAAAAAAAAAATCGGATTTTGTGTATTTTAGTTTTACACATTTAATGTGGCATATTGGCGTGTTTGAATCCAATTCACTCCATAATTTTCATGTATCTAGGATACTTGGTTATGACTTTAGATGCTTAGATTGATCTTAACCATCTTTATGGAGTTGTTTCGAACTTGATTTGATTTACGGATTCGACTATGTATATGCCTTGGCACACATATGCACGAGCTTATTGGATTTCGACTTCAGTATGTAATTTGAGATTGGATAGATGTTCTAACATCAATTTTATCATTTACATGTTTATGTTACTAGAGGGGTGGTTTGTGTATGTAAGAATCATTGCCCGTGAGAGATTTTATTTATTATTAAAAAAAATTGAGTGTACACGAGACAGAGCAGCGAGAGACAAGTTGATTCGTCGTGAAAGCCACCATTTGAAATGAGCCCCCAAAAAATTATGGCAATAAAAAGAGCAAAAATTTGCCAAAAAGGGGCCAACATATTTTAGTTTGGTTGATCTTGCAAAAAGAAATCACTTCAAAAGAAAAGAAAAGAATATAAAAGATGATATATGTTTATCTTCTGAGGGAGTTTAATTGAAGATCAACGGGTTTGCACAACGAATCCTAGTACGCTTATTTTGTCATGACTCTATTGATTGGTAGAATCATCAATATTCTAGGCTTATGTGCATTATGCTTGTTTTGTTCATTAAAATCAACTTTATTTTTCACTTTAGGCTAAATCTTAGTTTGATAAAGCTTAGAACTTATTGATCATATTTGAGTGTTTGGGTTATAATTCATTTATACCTAGTTCACACTCATTCATTCCATCCCACACATTTAGACACATCGATACTATGCTAATGTGTAAAGCTTATGTGTTTTGTGCCATTTTTGTGATCGTTTATACCTATATATGTGTGTCGGATTTTCTTTGTTATATTTTGCATATATTATATATGGTATTGTATGTTGTACTTGTGATTTTTTTTTTGAGAAAAATGTAACACCCCGTGTTTTAATTAATTGACTTTAATTAATTTTGAGAATAATAAAATCTTGGAGTTATTAGCCTTTAAGAATTTAATTTGGCTTTATTAGTAAATTTTTCAATCGGAAATTAATTCGGGTCTTTTATAAAAAGGTTATAAGTTTTTTTTATCATTCAAATGGCAGGTGCATTTTTAAGAATATTTATCAAATTAAAGAGTCGAATTTTAAAAGATTGCATTTTTTATGTGGGGTCATTCAAACGACATCGTATATCGTTCGAACAAAGTAGCATCTGGATGGATTAGAGAGTCCTAATTAGATTTTAACTCTTAAACCCTTTAAATACTAAACTGATATGGGGATGGGACTTTGAAAAACACTTTTCTCTCAAATTTTCTCGAGTAAGGTTCTCAAAATATATTTCCTCTCATCTTAAACCCCTAGCCCCTACTTTTTAACAAGTCTTTGAAGAATCAATTGGTGTTTTCTCAAAAGGGGTTCAACTGTCTACTCAGATTTTTATCCAACTAATTTCAGGCATGAATACTCTATTCCTTTCCTTTAGTATTATGCGTTTTAAGTATTGCCTAAACCTTAATTACATGTTTTCCTTAAAATCAATTAGCAATCTAATTAGAGAAAGTGGACACTTAAATTTTGGGGTTGTTTTTATGAAACCTTTTAATATGAATAATATTCATAACCCATGGGTACGTAGGATTCATGAGTGAATTTTGGGTTTTATTGGTGTAAGTTGCATATAGAAAAACCCTAGTTTTGAATTAAATGAATTTGGGGGAGTATAACTCTCGTAATTTGTGTAGAGATAATGAAATCGAAAATATGACGTATAAATGATGAAATCTCAGTGTAATTAATTTAAATAATTAAATGGGATTAATTGGGTGTTTATGACGATGTGATAATTAAATTAAGATTTAATTGAATTGAACTATTATGCATAGTTTAATACGTTGATTAATTATGCTTGTTAGTGTGACTTGTTGGTAATATTAAATTTCCATTGTGATGACGGGTTATTGGGTATTTTTACTCTCCCTATATTTTAGGATGCCTTCTAGGTATAGGACTAGTGGGTAGGCCTTTTGATGATTACGACTTTTAGGTATGGGACTAGTGAGGGTAGATTATTGCAATTTTTATCATATTGGAGTGGGCTGCTTTTCGGTACTTTATTGTCATTATGCTGGCCTAGGCATGAGACTAGGTCAAGGTCTATGTTAGAAATCCATCCTATACACAGGGTAGGGCGTGTTGATAACTTAGGGACCCTTAGGTATTGGACTAAGGGGTATTTTGAGGATCTCACATTGATTAAAAGGGTGGGGTAATTTATAATTTGTGAAATTGAGAAAATGAGAATTAATGCCTAGATAAAAATGGGTATTAAAATTTGTGGCGATGTAATGTGTCAGGGATCGACAGCTTAAACGGGTCAGCGAGCGGTTTATGTCATCTCATGTATGGAACCTTGTCATGGGGCTGGGTCGACAGTTTTAATGGATCGGAGGCTATTTGACAAGGGGAAGTGTGACACTTTGGTGGATTACCACCAGGGGAGGGGGGGGGGGGGGGAGGAGGACTACCATAATAAAAAGTGAGAACGATAATAAAATTGGGTTAATTTAATTAAATCAACATCGTGGGGACTTGGGAATTAAAAATCATATGTGTGTGTTCTTTCAAAATGGAGATCCCTGCGGGTAGTTATGTATTCATCGCGTTTAATTATCTCGTCTAATTAAAATATTCTATTGTGATATTTATTGCGTATAATGCTACTTTCCGGATTCAATGATCCTATTTGAGGAGAGTAGTGTATATTCATGCTCGGGACTCTGACCTCGTACGTTGATTAGCTTTTTTAGGATAAGTTTTGGAGAATCTGCATAGGATTATCGAAGTTTATCGTTTGAAGGTGCAGCTGGAGTTCATTCATTTTATTGCTTTATTTATTTAGAATTTTTTTTTCAGTCATATTTAATTATGAGACATCATTTGAGTTTTATTGGGACATTCGATTCCAAAGTTGTTTAGAGGATTTCAATTTGATTATTCAGTTGGTTTATCATTCAGATTTTATTTAATCATTATTAGAGATTGAATTTAATTGGAGTTTTAACATGTGATGGATCTTTTATCGCTTAGTTGTTTATGATAATTTGGGATTGATTCAATTATTTATCTTATGGACTGATTTATTTATGTATCATATCTGTCTCATGCTAAGAGTGGTATTTATTTAGTTCACGCCTGGTGTAGTCCGACGGCTGGCCACCTCGTCTGTCGGATTGCGCGGGGTAAGATAAAAAAATGAAAAACTTCAAAAATAGTTAGTGTTTGATGGACTTTGAGATGATCACTACACATGCTTGATTTATATCTTTTTGTGATGATATTTTATCTTCTACGTGATGCTTCGTATTTTATGCTGATATTTCTACTTCTTTGTCTATTTTGGATAAAAATAAATGGGGAGAGAAAATTAAAATTTGATGAGTCTGATTTATGGGGGCGAAGTTATTTACGAGTTTTACTTTATTACAAACTCGATGCATCACGAGGTATATGGTTTTGGCTCATGTGTGTAGGTACTTAAATAGAAAATCAAGACACACAAGATAAATATAAAGTTTTTCAAAAAGGACAGAAGAAGAAGAAGAAGAAGAAGAAGATTGAAGACAAATAGACTTATTCCATTCCGTTCTAGGGTTAGGAAGGGTGTGAGGATTTTTGTTATAAGATATTATTTTATTTTAATTTGGTGTTCGGTTATGTTTGTTTGTTTTGTACCGGAATAGCCAAAGGGGGAGATTTTTAAGAACAATTTTTCTACGATGATTCATAGCATAGTTTCAAACTAGTTTGGCGTATCATGTTTCCAGTCACAACGCACCGTCATGACAAACCGAACGCAAGAATATCCAAGTTTGAGGACTTCCTGACATCTCGTAAAGGTATAAAATAATTTAGAGTTTAAATTAGTTTATAGAATTAATTTTTGGGATGTTTATTTTTCATCAAAAAAACGAACAAGGGTTTTTATTTCGAAAAGAAAAATATTTTTAATTTTAAATCTCGTTCAAATGAGATTACATGTCATTAGAAGGTCATTCAATGTTTTTTTTCAAACGAGGACTTACTGTTATATTTTTCCTGATGTCGTATGAAGTGAGACACATCTCGTTCGAACGAGATGAAGATCTTATTAGAATGACACAGTAATATCGTTCGAATGACACCACCACCTCAAATTTTGTGAATGCCCTATAAATACATGTTTCGTGTTCAGATTGTTTAATACTTTTGTCAGAATAATTTATGCATAACTTTTGCGAAAGTTCTTTTCTTTTTATGTTGAAAAAACACTGTTTAATTCACAAATAGACACCCTAAATTTGTAATATCTCCATGACTTACTTCTGATACATGAGGGAATTTTTTGGTGAGGACAAAGACTGAGGCTGAAGAGGGAGGACTGCGGTCTTATGATTCTTGCGAGGATCATAGTTATTCTTTAGAGATTTATGAAGATTAACACGTTATGCTTGTGGAGGATATCAAGTTGTCTATAAGTTGACTGTCTTGTAATATTTTTAAGGATCAAATACCAAAAAGTTCCTCAAACATTTTTTAATATACATTTAGTCCAAGCCTTTTATTTTGTACTAAAAAGTCTCTTATTCTCTTATCTTTAAAGGTCCACGCCAGCGTCATGGTAAAGACTTTTTGGCATGGTGAAGGAATTTTTGGTGCAAAATAAAAAGACTTGGACTATATATGTATTAAAATAATTTCAAGGGACTATTTAGTATATGCCCCTATTTTTAAAATGCTAAAAAAAGATTTTACCTGAAAGGGTTTTTTCCTGAAACTTTGCCTTAGTTAAATGTTTGATTTGGTTTATCTGTTTTATCACATAGATGTATGTTTAGGATAAAAAGATAAAATTAATTAAGCACTCTCAAATTGAAATTTTTGTTGAGCATATTTGTTTCCGCATACTCATAGTGGTCTTAGTATCTTCCACTCTCTCTAAGTGGTATCAGGGCATTCATACTTACTGCTTTGATAAATTGGTATCAGAGCACTCATTATTTCCTTCCAGCAGATCTCTAAATATCTAAGGGATTTGAATGAAAAATGGTAGAGTTTGATCATAAAAGGAACTCTAAAATGACTTGAAAAATGGTCAAAATGAGTTCATTGAAACTCTAATGTTGCATCTCAATTTATAAGGAAGTTTGTCGCAAATGGATATGCATTAGATATTTAGATTAGATTTGATTAAAAAATAAAAACTTGCGCTCTCATTTGAATGACCATGTACCTCATTCAAATGGTGTACCTTTTTCCATTCGATCAGGTTTCCAATGAAACTTCGAACAACATTAAAGTGCTAGACCAATAGGCATCGCTTCAGATCTCGTTCGAACATGGGAAACTCATTCTAAGGATGTACCCAATCTCATTTGAACGACATCCAACAAAACTTCGAATGACATTCTAGAATTGACCAAAAGGCGTCGTCGCAAATTTCGTTCAAGCAAAGGAGTCTCCTTCTAACGACGTTACATAAACTCGTTCGAATGATCTATCAATCTCATTCTAATGAGTTAGCGAGATTTCCAAAATTTTTCTAAAAATTATTTAAAAATATTTTAAAATGAATACTATTAAAAATGACCCTAAAAAATTAAAGTCCTTACCAAACTACCCCATAACTCTTCTGAATGTTGTGGTGACGAAGGATCTTCAATCTTGTGAATGTCATCAACCTATTGTCCTTGAATCTACGAAAGTAGTCATAAAGGTGCAATGGTGTATAACGAGATAAACCAAATAAAACTAAATTGAGCAATTATAAAACTTTCTCCTACAAACCCATACAATAAAAGTGGAAACTAAATTGAGAAATGATTTTTTGAAGTGGTTTATAGTTACGAACCAACAATCGGTTATTTATTTGTATTTAGTCTTTAGTGTGTTCCAAAAACACAAAACATTAGATTTTAATCAAACTCTCTCTACTCCCCCCAAAAATAAAAGCGGTGGCTGCACACCTCTCTCCACTCCCCTAAATCCTAAAACTGTGCATATAGGCTATCTCTCTCTCACCCTCTCTTATGTCCTCTACTTCACAAGATTTTAACAATAAAGGTACACCTCTTTTTCTTCCCTATTGTCCATTTTGTTAACAACAAACCCAAAACTGTGCGATTACTTTTCACTAAAGGGCTTTACGAGCAAAACTTTTTGCTTTTATTTAGCTTAATCCTTTAGTTATAATTGATTGATCGCATGTGGGTATGCTCTTATTTACCTTAATTTCATATTGTTACAAATTTATTCAACTAACAAAGCCTTTTGATTTACATATATATATATATGTATGTATGTATGTGTGTGTGTGTGTGTGTGTGTGTATTCTTATCTTACTGAGATCATTTTCTGCTTGACTTTATTATACATACTCCCAGTTTGAGATGACATTCTGTGCATTTATTTAGGAAATTTTATGGTTATAAATCAAAAGTAGGGTTGTATACTCTATTACTGAGATGTTTTTCTACTTTATTTGGTTATACATTTTGTAACTTCCTCTTAAATATCTTAAATATTAACATTGTTTTATATTAGATCTTTTTTAGTTAGTTTGTTTACACAATAATATTTTTTCAGTTAGTTTGTTTGAATAGTAACAATTGATTATATATTCTTTCTATATGTCAACCACCACAGACACTAAGAATCAAAGCGTTTTGGTTCAATTTTAGCTCAAAAACTAAGATCCGAACCATTTCGATTCTAGTTCTGGTTAGGTAGTGGAATCGAACCAACTCAGCATATGCACACTCCTAATATGCACACTCATATATAATCGTATGTCTATTTTTATATATTTTAAAATAAATGAGCATGATATGAAATGAGGTAAAATGGATCAAAGTTAACTTTCAATTACAAAAAGTATATTATTTAAACAATCAGAAAGCGAAAAAATGTTATTTGTCTACTTAAAATAAGGAAGGCATTTGTGTTTTTGGATGAAATTTTTTCAAGAAACAAAATTTTTAAATAATAGTGTTGTTTTGATAAATATGACAACATTTACACTCAAACTAAAATTTGCTATATAAAATTACAAAAATTAATTTTGCAATAAAAGATGGAAAATTTGAGCTTGCGGTCTGGTGACCAATGTAGAAAATTTATATGATTTTACAGTTGATATGTTAAAAACATTTTATGTATGTATATATAAAAATAATTATTTGTCACTCTTGCCATCGAACCGCGTGATACATAATTTTATGTGGTTAAGTGAATGGTAATATCATCCATTTATTAAATATTGAATGTATTAAAATGAATAGATTGATAAAAATAGGGACTACAATTACAAATGAAATATAACATAAAAAGGCACATAGAAAATAGGTTACAGTTGATTGTACCAAAACAGTAAGGAAGAATATTATGGGGCTTTAAACTAATTTCTCTATAGTTAGTATAAGAAATTTGGCGACATATGTATAAGAAAATCTCAAACGATTAATAATTTTTATAAAAAAATGTCAAAATTATCCAATTTTACTAAACTTTTTGCCCAAATTAAATTACCATAAATAATAGATTAGGAAAATCTTATTCCCCAACAAGTGTTCTTCTATCCAGGCACTTGAAGAAATTGTGTATTAATTTTCAAGGCCCTATGGAAGCGCGTTGAGATACTCTCAGGTCCGAGAGTTGAAAGTGCATTGAGATACTCTTAGGTTTGAGAGTTGACCAAAGTGAAATGGATCTCGAGAAGCGTCTGGTGTCCTTTCGGGTAAAAATGGTCTTAAGTGAGAACTGTAAGTCTAATTCATACAAGGTATGGACCATTGGAAAGGGGATTCAGATTTGTATGAAAGGGTGTTGAGATAATCTCGAGTACAAGAGTTAACTAAGGTCAAACGGATCATGAGAAGCATTCGGTGACCTCCGGTTCAGGGTTTGAAGGAGGGCCACGGGTCCGAGCGGTAAAAGGATAGTGCTTGGACCTATAAAGATGTATGTGGTGGGGGTACTAATATAAGATATCTACACAACCCCTCGATGGGAAAGATTGGGATAAGAAAAAGTTGTTGAAAAATAGACACCCTGATAGGGATTAATGATTATTGGGTTCCTACAAGTCAGAACTATAGTACGTATGAATAGGTTTTCATAATGTTGGGTACAAACATTTGATTTTGAGGACCTAGGGAGCGTAAGTGACCGACTCAAGGGATCGTGGAAAATTCTGAGGGTGGAGGTTAATTATGAGTACCTAAGGAGTTTATGCAACCAATTTAGCAAGTCGAGACTAATTCTTAGGGCTAAGAGCGATTCTGAGGACCTAGAGACTGTATGAGACCAATTCAGAGGATTGTGGACAATTATGAGGGCCAAGATCACTTTGAAGGACCTAAAGAGTTTATGTGACTAATTTAGAGGATCACGGCTAATTTTGAGGGCCAAGGCAATTATATGGACCTATAGAGTGTATATGATCAATTAAGTGGGTATAGGCTAATTCTAAGGGACAAGGTCGATTATAAGTACCCAGAGAATGTGTGCAGCCGATTGAGAGGATCGCGAACAATTCTGAAGGATAAGGTCACTTCTGAGGACCTAAGGAGTGTATGAGACTGATTCAGAGGATTTCTGCCAATTCTAATGGACACGATCAATTTTGAGGACCTAAAGAGCGAAGAGGTCAATTATGAGGACCTAGAGAGTAAATAGATAAATCCTACAAACCTAGAGAGTAAAAAGATAAATTATGAGAACCTAAAGGGTTAAGAGGTAAATCCTCCGAACCTAAAGAGTGAAAAGGTCAATTATGTGGACCTAAAGGTTAGAGAGGTCAATTCTACATACCTAAAGAGCGAAGAGGTCGATTCTGCAGACCTAAAGAATGAAGAGACCAAGTTTGTGGACTAAAAAATTTCAGAGGCCAATTTTACAGAGCTAAGGGTAAATAGGTTAATTCTATGGACCTAAAGTGTGAAGAGGTCAATCTTGTGAACCTAAAGGGTAAATAGGTCAATTATATGTAATACCCAATACCTTTGTGAGTATTTTATTTCCATGTGTGCATGGATTTATTAATTTAATTGGGAAAATTAAATTAGTTTCGATAAATATTAATTATCGAGTGAAGGATTAATATTTATTATTATTTACTTGCGTGTGATAAGTAAATAGATATTTGTTTTATTATATGTCATTTATGAGTGAAAAGCGATGGTTTATTATATTATGTTGATAGAGAGTTACATCGCAGGATTTGTATATTCTATGAGCGATGCATACAGTACGCACATATTGGGATTGGTTAATGAGATGTTAGTGTATTTGTATTTGGGTGACTCGAATGGCCTTTTTTAGTGCACCGTTGATTCGAAATGGGTCTAAATATTCCAGAATAGGTACTCGGGTGTTATAATTGGGTTTCGTGACTTTTTAAACATAGTAGGACCCGTATAAGGGTACAATGGTCCTTTTACACCAAGTGTTTAAGGTAAAAAGGGATTGGGGTGTAATCAAGAGGTATTTAAGGGTTAAGGGGTGGATGACAACCCAGTTTTAATATCTGCATAATTATGATTAAGGGAGAGTTAACGAGAAAAGAAAAAAAAAGAAAGGAAGAGAAGAACCTTGGAGAAGAGAGCAGAATAACATCACCGGATTCAAAATCATTCCTATGTGAAGAGATACTTCAGATTCATATCCAAAAGGAAAGTATTTACTTTCTTTAGATTGAAATTATGCAGTTAATTATATTTATGATTAATTAGGAACTAAAATCTGGGATTTAAAGATTTAAACTTTGAGAATTAGAATGAACAGATTCAAGTTGTGTAACTTTTAATTGGTATTGGATATTAATTGATGATGAAAGTATAATAAATTCATGATTTAATTCGAGGCTTATAATTATGAACATATAGAACATGGATAGGGTGTTTGAATTAAGGGAAATTCAAGTTAGCTTAATGATGGATTTGATTGAATTGATTAATAATTTGGAATCCTATTCGAGATTGGATTCAGGTTTAATTTGATGTTAGAATAATTTTGGAATGATATTATAGTGATGCGGGGTATTGATTTTATGTTTTGGCATGCTTGGGACCTTCATTGAAGGGTTTTAAATGTGAAAACCCGAGGAAGAAAACGATTGGCATCCCAATAATTCGAATTTGTTCTCATGGGGAGCGAATCGGTTCGATTATACGAACTAGTTTGATTTGCCTAGAGAATTAGTTTATTTTGTTGGCTTGTCTAGATTTTATTTATGCGTTCTTTTGACTTATTAGAGATTGGGAAATGAGAGTAGGAGCTTCCGGAGTAGAGTGGGGCGATTGGGGAATATTTTCGGGGTTTGGTATGTGTGTTAAGCCAACAAATAGATGGGTTCGGTGAGACGAATAGGGAATTCAAGTGAGTGAACACTTATATGTATAATCGGGAAGTCAGTTCAGACTTCGGTATTGGTAGACTAGTACGCTGTGGGATTTACTTACGAGGTCAGTACATTATATATATAATGTACTGACCTCATAAGCGAATCCTATCATTAGGAGGTTGCGCGTAGTGGGAGATCCACCCTAGCGTTGACGAGACGGTGTTGCATTGATTCCTCAAGTCATAGTATTGTTGCGTGGCCACTACCCATGCATGAGGATAGGTGTTGGTTGGGAGACTGGTTGAGGACGATGTGGTATGGTTGCGACCCCCAAACATATGTTTATGACCGCCTCCATTGTTTGTGTTTACGCTTTGGCTTCAGTGGTGAGATTCGAACTCGGTGGCTCCATGTGATGCTCGATATGCCTAGAGCCTGATAGCACACATAGAATGCATACACGCGATCACAACTCTGGGGATGCAGTTATACGAATATAGCGAGTGATATATATATATATATATATATATATATATATATATATATATATATATATATATATATATATATATATATATATATATATGTGTGTGTGTGTGTGTGTGTGTGTGTGTGTGTGTGTGTGTGTGTGTGTGTGTGTACACGATGTGATATGTATGTCTAATTATAGCACGAGCGTTGCTAGGTTATTATATTGTGTAATATTTTTTATAGCGCGGGTGTAGTTATGTTATTATATTGTGAGTATATCTATCTATAGTGGGGGTATAGCTATGTTATTGTGTAATATTTTTTTATAGCGCGGGTGTAGCTATGTTGTTATATTTTGAGTATATATGTGTATAGCGCGAGTATAGTTATGTTATTGTATTCATGTGTACCTTTAGTTATAGCAAGTGTGTAGCTATGTTATTGTTTATGAAAGTGTACCTAGTGAGGGTAGCATTTGATTAACTAATGGTGACTATTAGCGGGATGGGCTTTGATAGCGGTTGCTTCCCTAGTTAAATTGAGTATCATAATTAGGATAATAAAATGAATGCATTAGGTGTGAAATGTAGATGGAGGTTGAGGATAAGTCTCATGTGAGTGAGGCTGGTGAATTAATTGTGAAAGTAATACGTTATATGTTTTATCGGTTTAAAGCATTAATTACATGCAAAATATTTTCAAACATTTTTGGGATTCGACCCGACGATAATAAAACCCTATGTGTGCAACAGAAGTAGGGAAAACATGGGTAGATCTTTCATGTCGTTACAAGCAGTAGTTGTAGATGCTGCTGTATTTTATTATAGTCGCTTCAGTCATTTCTATCTAGATAGGATGTAGTTTCAATTTAGTTTTTCCTTTTGGGGTGTGTTTCCCATAGTTGGATATACCTTTATTCATATTCAGAGATGTTTACAGATTTATCAGTATTCATTTACTTTGGATGATCATTTGTAGTGGTTGATGGTTTATTTGGTTCACTATTATTTATTGTGCATTTAGTTATTCTATCTGTTCAGTTGTATGTGTGATTTTATTCTGTTTTAGATTTTATTACTTATTGTGATAATAATGCTAATAATGAAATCGTACTAGATTCTTATTTTTTAATAAAGGATTAATCACCCAGTATTAGAATAAGTGAGGTGTCATAGTTGGTATCAGAGCATCAAGTTCTAGTGTACTTTAGGATATGTGCGAACTTGCTATGTTTTCAGCGTTGCGTTTCTTTTATATAAATCCCTATGCTTAGGACTATTGATTCATATTGTGCATTTACATTCCTATGCTATTATTTATACTTGAAGTGAATCTCATACTTTTTCAGGAGAGTTAGACCAACACATGCAGTATGGACGGCCGTAGAAAGGGAGGCTCAGTCGGAGCCATAGGCCGCTCAGGGGACTATGACCGCATAAAATGTTACAACTATAGTATCACATGTGGTAAACGCGGCCGTAAGAACCATGGCACAACAATTGGCCCAGGTACAGACATAGTGTAATACTGCCCTCGAAATTTTACCCTTTACATGTGTTATTTATAGTCATGAGGAATTATTGGGATTTGAATTATTAATATATTGGCTTTCATCTTTATATTTGATTACTCTTATGGCCTTCATAGTAATTTTTGAAAGTTTGTGGATAAATTGAAGATTTTAGGAATCTGGCAAGATCGAATGAACTTAAAAGTCATTCGAATGAGATCCTTGTTTCGTTCGAATAAGAATTAGTGGTTCAAACGAGAATCCAATGTCGTTCGAAGTTGGGTTCTAACGAGTATATAATGAGATGTCACTGCATAAGGTTTTCCTAGTTCGTTGGAAGCTCATTCAATGGGAGATTGGATGAGATTTAGATCTCATTCGAACGAGGTCCCATTCTCATTCGACGACCTATCCGAATTTTTTTTAAATTGGGTTGACCTTGTGTGTTGTCACATTTTGGACCCGTGGATTGATGAGGTGTTGATTTTAGAAGATTTCAAATGGTAAAAACGGGTCAAGGGTGATGCCCTTGGTCTTTAAAACCATTTTGGGCTCATTTGCGGTGTTATGAGAGAGAAAATTAATGGGTTTTCTCCACCATTTTCATTCCAGTATTTACCTCTCTCTCTCTCTCTCTAAGTTCAAGAAAAAATCATCTTTACCAAGCCCATACCACCATTTCTACACCATGCCACCACCATCCCTTCACTTTGTGTCACCATATTTGATAAGTATTTCACCATAAATAAGCCTTATACACCCATTTCCGCCATTGTTGAGCAAATCTATGAATTTTGGAGGTGTTAATGGGAGTTTTGAAGAAGAAGATAAGTAGAAATTTATGGAGTTTTGAAGAGGGTTTACTTGGAGCTTTCTTGGAGCATGATTTTAGATCTAGGCAACCTCCTTGAGGCCAGCTTAGGAGGTAAGGGTTTGTCATCATCTTATTCTTCATCCACCATTTTGTATCTTCATTTGAGGTTGAAAGAACTCTACTCTTTATTTAAACTCTATATTTCTATATGTTGTTCATGTAGTAAGAGTAGGATGCATTTATGATATAAGAATGATATATCTTATGATTTGTGAAATGGGTTTAAAAAAAGATTTCAATGGTTTTGAGCAAAATGATATATTTCAAAAAAAACTTGGTATTAAACATTTTTGTGAAGTAAAAATGTTACTTTGTTGGGAGTAATTTATAAAATAACGTTTCAAGGTTTTCTTGTGAACAATTGGGATTTTTATGTAAATGGACATTTTATTCATGTTTTGAAGAAACAAATATGTATTTTTTTCTTGAAAAGTATGTTTGTGTAAACATTATGAAATTTCTAGAGTAAATCACATGTTATACCCATTTGAACATATAAATAAGTTTAATGAGGGTTTTATTGCGTTTAAATATGAAATAAAGAAATTAGAAATTTCAGCTCTTAAGGTGTGTGAAAAGTGTGTTTAAATGTGAAAAGTGTAAGGTTTCAAGACTACAAGTATTAATAAAGAAAATGGTATTATTCTTATAAAGTAGTCTTAAATGTTCATTGATTTCTTGGAAAAGAAAGTAATGAAATAAGATATTTCCAACTTGTGATGTGTGTTACTTGAAAGTGCTAAATAAGTGTTAACGATCTAAAAATACTAAGAAGTTACTGTGGGTAACTTAATAGTGTTTGAAAAATAACATTTGTGAAAGTGAAAAAAGGACACGTTTGAAAATAAATGAGTAAAATGGTAATTTTACGTAAAGTGGAACATTTTTATGAAGGTGTTGCCCAAAATGGTCCTAAATGACCATGATTTTTGGGATAAAATCATTGCTATAGTAAAAAGGACAAGAAACAATGATTTTAAAGTGTAACGCAAGTTGGGATGAAACTCGAGGTTTTGGATTTGATTAGGGAAAAGAAAAAGGTGGAATTATGTGGATATTTGTAAAATGTTAAAATACATTAATATGAACTCGGATGATACCAAAATAATTCATGAGGGCTCAGAGCCCTAGGGTGAAAGACTTAAAACATTGGCTAAAGTATATGGTAGCATAACTGACGGTGTGGAGCCCGTTAAAGTATGCAAATATTAGAAGATTATGAGAAAAAGATAATGAAGATGGAACATGTCAAGAAATGGATTGCCTGGTGAATATATGAAAAGGCAACCTAACTTGAATGAATCAATAAATGTTCCAGTAAAGGATAAAGTGGACAAGAAATGTGAAAATTGATTAATATCCATTAGGCAAAGGAATGTAAAGTGAAGGGATTAAATGGGTTGTAAGAATCCTAAAAAGGCATGACCCATAATTAACATAAGGGTGTGTTTATGAATGGTTTTCATAGGCAAATTAAGAATTTTTTAACATAGTGTTGCGTGTGTTGAAAGGGTGATTTTCAATGAAAATACTAACATGAATTGGTATGAATAAAGGGGTAACTTTGGGGAAAGAAATGATTTTTCCTTAAACAAAGTGTATTTGTTTTAAGTATTTAACTGGGTATGTTAAATAAGGGAATAAATGTCAAGTTGAGTAAAAGGAAAATTCTTTACAAGATTAACGTGAATTAATCGGGGTAAGTAACTTTTTTGGAATAAAAAACGATTTCATGCAGTTAAGTGTGTGTGCGTGTACATACATATATATATATATATATATATATATATATAGTAGTTGCATGTGCACGTAGATATAACGTGTTAAAGTCTCCTTTCTGCCGTATGTTTCTATATTGTATTGTTGTAATTTCCCACTAGGCATTCGGCTCATCCCCTCGTCTTTATTATGACAGGTTGGGTGCGGTTCCATATTTAGAAAGCATTATACAGGTAAGTATTCATTTTATTTTACGTTAGTAGCTCTGTATGCTTTGATTCCGGGAAGGCTTCCTACGGGTCCCTCACGTAGCTTGATTTGAAATGGAAATCGCATGCTAAACAAGTGAAATGTTAATTAAATATAAACGAACTAGCAACATTATGTAGGTTGTTTCATTGTACTTCGCATGTAATGCTCGGGTCTGACCGGGTTGACTACGGGTATACCATAAATTCAGGTCAGACGTTACACACAACTACCAATGGTAGCACCAGTAGAAACTCACGTAGTTCCATACATATGGGAGTGATTTATGGAGGCCGTTTAGAAGGGTCATCCAATGAAGTTTTAGGGAAGTGCAGACATAGTTTTAACGACCCATTAGAAGAAGGATATTCAGATGCATCTTTGTATAGTTGAGTGCAATTACACTCAAAGAAGATACTAGCTACATTCAACTTAGTCGGGGCAGCGCTATAGCAGTGGGAGTTAGTTACCATACAGAGGAGAGAGATGTTATGAATATTCAGGAGTTCTGGCTGTAATTTCACCGCAAGTTTTTTCTATTAGTCGTGCAAACACAAATGAGGAGGTGATTTTTGGACCTCAAGCAGGAGGGTCGGATAGTGGACAAGAATGAGGAAAATTTTACTTGCCTGGAAAATTTGTGCCAGATGAGATGAACACCGATGATAAGTAGATTATAAAGTTTATGGATGGGCTTACTTGAAGGTTCCGCTTGAATTTTTTGGTTAACTCCACGTTGAGGACTTACATTAATGTCGTTAATGTCCTGTTGCTTCACTTCCAGGATCATTACTTCCATTTGAGGGAGAGAAGAGGACATGAGAGTCAATCCAGCATAGCAAGACTAGGATCAATGATTCTAGTGGGGAACCCCAACAACAAAGTAGGCAGCAGGAGCAGGGTTCCTAGCAGGGGGACTCGGCTAAGAGATTTAGTTCGGGTAATGGTGATTACAGGTAAGTCCAGCAACATGATCCTCAGGGCTAATATAGTCAGGGAACCAGAGTGGAGGGTTGTAGGGCTAGCGACAAGGGCAACCTCATTAGGATTAGCAGGGCCATAGGTAGATAGATTTTACAGGGAGATGTTTCATATATGGAGAGTAAGTCCACATGAGGTCTGCATGCTCGAATAGGGCTAGGGTTTAGTAACAGGATGCCCAGCCAGGGAAGTATCTACCGCAACTTCTAGTGGCACCAGCAGTTCCATCATTTCCACCTCCACGAGGGAAGTTGCAGTTTGGGCATGTGTATAACGTTTATGGACCAATTTTTTCACCAGCGCCGCTAGTGATTGAGACTGCACCACTTATTAGATGGTGAAGGTTGATCATAGGATACCAACCGATATTTTTCTTCCATTGGAGATTTTGGTGTGGAAATGGGAGAGTATATCGATGGATTTCATTTTGGAGTTTCTGACATCATAGAGGGGTTACGAGTCCATCAGGGTTATTGTGGATCAGGTGGAGTACACGTTAGGGAAGTATGCCTAGCATTTCATTGTAGAGATGGTAAGAGTGAACGGGGGATCGCTCAATATTATTTTGGATTGGGATAAGATCTTTATGTCCCACTTCTTGTAGAGCTTTTAGGAGGCGATGGGAATGGAGTTTCGTGTGAGAAGGGCACGTGCCCTGTAGACCAATAGGAAAATGAAGAAGGTGAATTAGATATTAGAGGATATGGGGAGGATGCGTACTCTGGATTTTAAGGATAAATGGTAGCTGTGATAACCTTTAGTAGAGTTTGCGTATAATAACTCATACCTGTCTACTATTGGCCTAGCAACATTTGAGGATTTGTATGGGAGACCTTGTCATTCGTCCTCTCGTTGGTTAGAGGCCGGGGACAATAGGCTTCTCGGGACAGGCGAGATTCTGAAGACGTCGATGAGGATTGAGTTAATTAGGGTCATATTCGGGTAGCTCCGGTCTGGCAGAAGAGTTATGTCGATGAAAATCGGAGAATTGGGAATTTTACGGGGGTGATCATCTATTTCTGCGGGCATTTCCCATGAAGAGAGTGATACAATTTTGGAATAAGGGGATGTTGGAAGTGAGGTATGTGGGGACTTTTTCCATTATTGGGAGGGTAGGGCCGATTGCTTATAGGCTCCCCTTACGAAAACATTTGCAGTGGATTCATGATGTGTTTCATGTGACATCATTGAGGAGGTATCTCAGGGATGATGTGACTTATCGACATATAGAATTGGAGGAGATTGACTTACAGCCGAATATTTCTTATAAGGAAAAACTTGTTGCCATTCTGGGGGCGTAGTGAGCTAGAGCTTCGGTCAAATATGGAATTGTTAGTGCGTGTATAGTGGGGACACCAAAATGTTAACGAGATGACATGCGATAAAAGTATCTAGATCTCTTTATGGCAAGTACGTTCGAATTTTGAGGAGGAAATTCCATCATTAGAGGGGCGAATGTAATACCCCATACTTTTATGAATATTTAATTTTCACGTGGGCATGGATTTATCAATTTAATTTGGGAAATTAAATTGGTTTCGGTAAATATTAATTACCGATTTTAGGAATAATATTTATTAATATTATTATTTACTTTTGTGTGATAAGTAAATATATATGTGTTTTATTATATGTCATTTATGAGTGAAAAGCAATAGTTTATTATATTATGTCAATAGAGAGCTATATCGGAGGATTTTTATATTTTATGGGCGAAGCATAACGTAGGCACGTATCGAGACTGGTTAGTGAGATGTTGGTGTATTTGTAGTTGAGTGACTTGAATGATATTTTTGAGTTCACCGGTGATCCATAATGGGTTGAAATATTCCATAATAGGTACTTGGGTGTTATAGTTAGGTTTCGGAGACCTTTTAGACATTAGGTAACGTATAAGGGTACACTAGTGTTTTTACACCTAGGGTTTAATGTAAAAAGGGGATTCGGGTGTAATTAAAAGGTATTTAAGGGTTGGGGGGTGACATCCCACTTTTACTCTTTACATAATTGTGATTAAGGGAGAGTTTAAGAGAAGAGGAAAAAAGAAGAAATGAAGAAAAGAACCTTGGAGAAGAAAGGAGAAGAACATCATCGGATTCAAAAGCGTCCCTACATAAAAAGAGAATTCAGATTCATATCCAAAAGGCAAGTATATACTTTCTTTAGATTGAAATTATTTAATTAATTACATTCATGATTAGTTAATAATTAGGAACTAAAATATGAGATTTAAAGATTTAAACATTGGGAATCAAAATGAAGAGATTCAAGTTGTCTAACTTCTTATTGGTATTGGATATTAATTGATGGTGAAAGTATAAGAAATTCATGATTTAATTATGGGATTATAAATATGAACATATAGAACATGGATAGGGTGTTTGAATCAATGGAAATTCAAGTTTGACTAATATTGGGTTTAATTAAATTGATTAATGTATTGGAATCCAAGGGTTTTGAGAATGGATTCGTATTTAATTTGATGTTAGAATACTTCTAGAATGATATCATAATTATATGGGGTATTAATTTTATGTTTTGGGAGGCTTGGGACCTTCATTGGAGGGTTTTAGAGGTGAAAACCCAAGGAAGAAGACGATTGGCAGCCCAGTAAACTGAACCAATTTGTTGGGGGAGCGAATCGGTTCAGTTATGCGAACTGGTTCAATATGCCAAATGAACTGGTTCGGTTTACTAGTCTATCCAAATTCTTTTTACGCGTTGTTTTGACCCGTTAGAGCTTGGGGAATGAGGGTATGGGGCTTTCGAGGTAGAGTGGAACAGCTGAGGAATATTTTTAGGGTTTGGTATGTACGTTAGGCCAACAGATAGATGGTTTTGGGTGAGAGAACCCAGGAATTTAAGTAAGTGAACACTTATTTATATAATCGAAAAGTCAGTTCAGACTTCGAAATTGGTAGACTAGTACATTATGGAATTTTTGTACGAGGTCAATACTTTATATATATACATATTGGGGTGACTTATATATATATATATATATATATATATATATATATATATATATATATATATATATATATGTGTGTGTGTGTGTGTGTGTGTGTGTGTGTGTGTGTGTGTGCTAGTTGTTTATGTTGAACATACCTACTCGGTAGTGCTATTGTTAGGAGGTTGCACGTAGCGGGAGATCCACCGTGGCATTGAGTACTAGGTGTCGGATTGGTTCCCCAGGTCATTGTATTGTTGTATGGCCACTATCCATGTGTGAGTATCGATATTGGTTTGAAGACGGGTTGGGTGCGATGTGGTATGGTTATAACCCCCAAACGTATGTGTTATGACTGCCTCTGTTGTTTATGTTTACGCTTTGAGTTTGGTGGTGGGATTTTTACCCGGTGGTTTAGTGTAATGCGTGATATGCTTGGATCCTGGTAACATATGAGGGATGCATCCACGAGGTCTCAACTCTGGGGATAAACTTATACATATATGGCGAGTTAAATAAATGTATGTGTACGAGATTTGATATGTCTATCTAATTATAGCACGGGTGTAGCTACGTTATTATATTGTGTAATATATGTTTATAGCGCGGGTATAGCTATGTTGTTATATTGTGAGTATATCTGTCTATAGCCCGGGTATAGCTATATTATTATATTCATGTGTACCTCTAGTTATAGCAAGTGTGTAGCTATGTTATTGTTTATAAAAGTGTACTTAGTGAGGGTAGCGTTCGGTTAGCTAATGGTGACTACTAGCGGGATGGGATTTGATAGTGCTTGTGGTCCTAGTTAGACCGGGGAGCACAATTAGGATAATAAAATGAATGCATTAGGTGTGCACTGTAGATGAGAGGTGAGGATAAGTCCCATGTGAGTGCGACTGGTTAATTAATTGTGAAAGTAATACACTACGTGTTTTATTGGTTTAAAGAATTTAATTACTTGCAAAATATTTTCAAAAGTTTTTGGTCTTTGACCCACGGGCATCTCTCTTTTCTTAGTTTTCTTTTTGAAACACATGTTGTGCAGCAGCAGTACAGACAAGAGGGGTTGATCTTTCATGATGTTGCAAGCAGTAGCTGTGGATGTTTCTCGATTTTATTATAGTGCTTCAGTCATTTCTATTTAGATAGGAGGCAATTTCATTTCAGTTTTTCCCTTTTTGGTCGTGTTTCCCATAGTTGGATAGGCCTTTATTCATATTAGAGATATTTATTGATTTATTAGTATTCGGTTACATTGTATGATCATTTGTAGTGGTTGATGGTTTACTCGGTTCATGATTATTTATTATACATTAAGTTATTCTATCTATTAAGTTGTATAAGTGGTTTTATTCTGTTTTATATTTTATTACTTGTTGCGACAGTGATGCTGAGAATTAAATCATACAGGATTCCTTTTTTATTTTAATAAAGAATTGATCGCTCGGTATTAGAATAGGCGGGGTGTCACATTATGCAGGCCTAAAGAGAAAAGAGGTCGATTATGTGGACTTGATGAATGAAGAGGTCAATTTTATGCACCTAAAGAATGAAGAGGTCATTTATATGGATCTAAGGGATAAAGATGTCAATTCTTTAGACCTAAAGAGTGAATAGGTCAATCCTGCGAACCTAAAGGGGGAAGAGTAGTTTTTGGTAAGTATGTGTGGATTTTCTAGGAAGCTTTAGAGTTTCCTGAGAGTCTTTAATAATTTTTGATAATTTTGTAGGTGCTTTTATTTTTAATTATTATTGAAAAATGTGTGATTTTTGTAAAATTTAAATTTAGGATTTTTTTGGATTTTTGAAAATATGAAATTGGGTGGTTTTTCATGGAAATTATTATTTTGATGAAACTTCACATTTATGTTTTTTTCCTAGATTTTTTGTGGTTTTTTTACAATTTTTGTAACAAGATTTGAAAGCGTGTGTCGATTGGCACTAATTGAGGGGTGTCGATTGGCAGGGAAAGTAATTTCAAGGGGTTTGGGTTTTCCAAAGGGACACTTTCGATTGGCACATCCAGGAGAGTGCCGACCCGCATACCCCTTGGCTCCACATAAAAAGTGGTTTGACGTAGTTCAGTCTTTACATCTCTAAATGAAATTTCTCCCCCCCTTTCTCTCTCTAGAAAGCAGTTCCAAGCGATTTTTTGAAACTTTCAAAGAAATGGGCAACAAAAACATTGTTGAGATTGATAATTGGACCAACATCAAGTGGTATTGTGCTGGGGCGATGGCGGTAGGGGTGGAGGATGTGTACCACCATGCCAGGGCTGTGGCCGATGATAGGATTTTTTACGATAGCCCGAGCTCCACCTCTCGGTGAGGTTAAGGAACCCAGAAGGCTATGTGCGTATTGTTTCATTTCTTTGAATTGTAATTTGGCTTGAATTTTTGTTTTTTTTTATCTTCCTAATGAGGATTGATGATTTTTTATTTGAAATTTGCAGATAAGATGGTACGGGAGAAAATTCCTAGGGAGGTGTGACTTATGATGGATGTCACCGGATTTGGCTATCTAAGAAGGTCTTTGGATGACACACAACGGTCAACAACAGTATTGTGTAGTCTAGGCAAGGAGTGGTGGGACACCACTCACACATTCCACTTTTGTGTGTGTGAAATGACGATCACTCTAATTGACATGCACTGAGTGATAGGGTTGGATTACGAGGATGAGCAGGTGGACGTGGAAATATCGCTCCATTTGGCTGAGACGGTGATTCGAGAGGCATTGAAGGACTTTAAATGGATCGACTCAAGGGTGTTGGTGAAAGTGTTGGTGCTAATAAACACCTTATTGTCACAGAGGATAGACATTACTAACAAGAAACAAGTGTGGTAGATGACTCATATGTTTATTTTGCATCTGCTCGGAGGATATATGGTGGTAACGAGCAGAGATGTCCTCCACTTTTGGTTCTTGCCTTTCTTCCGGGTCATCCTAAATATTCATAAGTATGATTGGGGGATCTTGACATTGGCTTACCTCTATGCTTCTCTTTATATCTTCAGTCAACGCTATCGGTCAATTCCATAGAAGTTATGTACCTTCTGAAGGTAACCTTTTATTATTACGTTTCATTTTTGTTCTTTTCTCGAAGATTTTTATGAGAAATGCGTTGCTCTTTTAGGTGTGGTTTTATGAGGTCATTGGGCTCAACACATGGTTGATGGTTTTAAAATAGGAGGTTAAGGCGTGGCTAGGGATGACTCGATGGAGGAGTTAAAGCAAGGTGTCGAAGTATTTCCTTATCCTTAAAGAGGTGAGAGTTAGGCTGAATGTCCTTACGAGTGACTAAGTTAGGTTTTATTGTATTTTTGGATTTTGTTAATATTCATATTTTTTTATAAAGCATTGACGAATTATTTTATTCAGTGGACATATTACATTCTATCCTCGGCGTCAACCTTCGGGAATGGTGAGGGTTGCGGGCGCTCATAACCAATCGCGGTGATTGTTGAGACACGAGTTCGGGTACCTCTGCTACTTGGGCGAGAGGATGGTCAATAAGATGGCGGAGAACAAGGTGGAGGTCCCATCATTAGCTCCTCTTATCCACATGCAGAGCGTGGGGAATATATTTGACGAGGTGAGGTCATCGATAATAAAGGGGGAGAATTATATGCTCCATACCGATACGGTGGCCGTGTATGACTATCTGGACTTCTCATCCAATTGGTTAATGTTGCCATTGATATATGATATGGAGGGTGTGTCCTCTTTGTCGACAGGGGCTAGGGGCAATAGTAGCACATCATGTTCTTCGGCGTAGGCATGTGGGAATGTCGCATGGGCTGCGGAGATTTCGATGCTTCAACACTATTCCAACACTTCCTATTACATTCAGCTTGATGAGGGTCGCCATGTGTCACCTCTTCACCATCCTCTGGCGATGATAGATGTATTCCTTCAATTCTTAGAAGAGGATATCCAGTGAGAGGTATATTCCTTGGCTCTCACTTCTACACTCTAATTATGAGTTCTTTAAATTTCTTTCTCTAATATTGATATGTATTATTTGTTTGATTCTCTCTTCTTGCAGACTGTGCTTGTGTCGACGTCCTGGCTACGAAATATCTAGGATTTGATGGCCTCCGTAGTATAGCATGTGTAGAAGACAACTCACTCTTGTGTTTCACTGCCGGCGATGAACGAGGATTATGAGTAGGGTTCGAGTTCTGGAAGTGGCGGTCAACTGCTCACCGTTATGAGACGCACATTCGTTGAGACCCTTGAGATGGTAGTTTTGAAAAGTTCGGGCTGCTTCTCGATAATTTCAATCTTTTTTCTTCTTTTCATCTTTTCTTTTATTCCTTAAAATGTAAGAACAATGACACACACACACACACACACACACACACACACACACACACACACACACACACACACACACACATATATATATATAATGGGTGCATTTTATTTTTTCTTATACTGAATTAATGACTTAATATATATTCACTTTTATTTTTCCAATAGGGGTATCATTCGGATGAAAAGTGAGAAAAAGTACTTTAACATTTTAAATATGTGATTTTTGGATATTCAAAGGATGAAAAGCCTGGGAAACCCTTTTGTGAAGAGTTTAACTTTGGAAGGGACTTACTTAAAACAGAGAAAAAAAAATGAAAGGATGAATCTTCTCAAGGGGGGGGGTGCTGGTCGGCATACCAGTACAGTTATGATTGCTTTTTAGCCATGATTGTCCTCTTCTTGAATCTTGGGTAGAGTGTTGAAAGTTTTCCAAAATGGGAAATTGATTTTGTAAAGCCTCAAATTGACTAAGTATCACTTGGGAAGCATTTTGTTGGCTTGGAATGTGAGTATTATCTTCCTTCTCCTATAATGAAAAAATATCAAATAACATTAAAAAATAATAATAAGGACCAATTACCAGAAAGTCACTCAAATAGTTTTTAATACACATTTAGTCCAAGCCTTTTTATTTTGTTTCAACATGTCTCTCAGACACTCATTTAACCAATATTCTCTTATTTTTAAAGGTCCTTGCTAGCGGTATTCCCCCTAACATCCCCCCCCCCCGCAGGGTCGCACCCCACCTCCTCACTGCTGGAGCTCTGGCGACCCTCACTTGAGCTCCTTTGTTTGAGTGTTTTTATATGATGAGGGATTTTTTTAGAACAAAATAAAAAGGCTTGGACTAAACGTGTATTAAAAAATGTTCGAGGGACTATTTGGTATATGCCATAATAATAAACCTTTGTAAAAAATAAAATTCAATAAATTTAAACTTATCTAGATAACTCACCTTTCTTATTTTTTTTTCTTTTGAACAAATTTATCTGTCATTCCTTATTGCCTTTTACAACGGGGTCGACCTTATCAATTAAGGGCTAATGGTGATTGAATAGTTGCATTTCATTTGGCATTAACATCTTCCCTAAGTGATGACGTGTTGATTTGTTCAATTGTAAACGAATTAGGTTGACTACTTGCACAAATTTCACCATTATCTAAATCATTAGATAACCATTTAATCCAATTCATTAACAATTTTGTGTGATCTTCACTTTATGTTTCCTTTTTCACAACCTCATAAAATGCATTGTATGTTTTATTATTATGCTCATTCTCGGGATTCATTACCTAATCTGAGTAGATGATTTTAATCTTTGTGTGATGCCCTTTGACATCTTTTCTCCACCATCGAAGCACATATTTTTCGGGTACAAATCATATTTTTTTTATTAAGACTGTAAAACAATGTCTACATAAAATGGCTCAAGACTCAAATAAGTGACAACTACACTTGACATCACAATCAAGAGAGTTGAAAGTGACATTTCGTTCTCTAATCCAACCAAATCCTCATTTACTCCGTACAACTCAATCCAACCATCATCTCTAATAACAAATAAATTATAATATAGTTTCCTTGTCATCTCCTCCTAAACTTCCATAAAGTTTGTATTAATGTAACAATGTTGGTATTGTTTTTAATCTTATATCTAGTTACACATGGAATTGAGGCTTTGAAGGTGTCAAAGTCTTATTGGCTCTCCTTCTCAACCTTACTTAGCAATGTATTCTCGTATTGTTCAACAAATTATTTTAGGGTAGTCTTTGAATTTACATACCCATCAAAGAAGGCATTCATACTTTCACTTCTTTGAGTGGTAGACACAATCGCCCAAAATAAATTTATAACACAAGTGGGATCCCATCGATGCCTCTCGCTATACAACCTACTCAACCACTCATTCCTTTCGAGGTTAAAATTTTCAATTAGTCTATGCCAACTTTCTTCGAATTCAATGATACTGAGAGAGTCATAAATCACTCATTTGATATAATTCTTCATTGACTCATAATGGGCATACCCTTTTAATTGTTTCAGTAATTTGTTCATAATGTTCCATAAGCACCACCTCTGTCGCAATTTTGGAAAGACAAATTTCAAGGGCATTTTTCATGGCTTTATCCGGATCAATTATTATTGCGTGGGGAGAATGATCTTTCATGCTAGAAATCCATGTTCTAAAAAGCCAAGTAAATGCATTAGTATCCTCATTCAATATCAACCCACATCCCAACAATATTAATTGTCCATGATGATTTACCCTAACAAAAGGGGTAAAGGTCATGTCATACTTGTTGGTCAAGTATGTCGTGTCAAATGTGATAACATCCCCAAACTCCTCATACGCCGCCTTACTTCGTGCATCCACTCAAAATAAATTATCCATTCTTCCCTCATTATCTAAATCCATGTCATAGTAGAAATTTAAATTATTATCCTGCATTTTACGAAAGTAAGATTGAACGGCTAAAGAATCTCCCTCCCCAAGTCTTAACCTTCTCACCTTGTCAATATAGTTATAACAATCCTCGATTAAAAAAAAGACACATTTTCATTTCCACCGGCTTCCACTATGCATGCATGGAAATGTTTAATAGGCCTTATGTGGTCCTATCATTCATTTCAAGTCTCCGTTTCATCACTTTAATTATTACCTGATTAGCCTTGAAATATCGTGATTTTTCTGAGCTCAAGTGATGGTTGTGGTCAAGAGATACAATTTTGATTATCCATTTCCCATCATAACACAATACGGCATTAATTTTGGCACCACAATTTCTTTGGTAACTTGGTGGCAATTTGAATGGATTTTTACTCATACTTTCGCTTTTACCCTCTCTGGAGCAAGCAAAACTAACCCATTGTACATCACAATCATCCCCTCTCTTTGATGTCCTCTTATACATAGGAAATCCTTTTTCATTACCATATTTTTTGTAATACACCAACATATCATCAATAGTGCCAAATATCATTCCAACTTTAGGTTCAACCATATTTTCTTCTTGAACTTCCTTATTTTTATCATCCTTGATACCTTTTACTTCTCCTAATTCATTTTCCTCAACTTTATCATTATAATTATTCACGTCAATGCTAGGAGACACTTGAAAAATTCAGTATCCATTCCTATTTTTTTTAAAGCACACATTAAAAAATAGAAAAGTTACGGGTCATAGTTGAAATATTAACTAAGTACGCAAAAAACATAAGAACGTAATTTTGACAAGAAAAGAGAGAGAACAATACTATTAACTCTTACAAAAGTAATAAAAAAATACAATATATGCATACTACTTAAATAAATACATAAATGAGTTGAATAAACTTAAAGCTTACTCTGAAGAGTCTTTGGTATTGAGTGTGGTCCATTTGCGTATGACTATAGTTGCCCTGTTTAAAGAAAAGAAAGGATTTTGAAAAGGGGTCCTGATATTTACACCCAAGATTGTACTTCAAAACACCACATAAAAATTAAAATCAAACTTTACTCCAAAACACCTAAAAGTGTTGTACCTTTTTTTTCTTGTAAAATGTCTAATATACCCCAAACTTAACAAAATATTACACAAAAACTAACACCACATTATCTAAAACACCACAAACCAATCAAAAGATACATTGTCAAAACGGTTACTCTTCCCACCGAAACTTCAAACCCACAGCTAAACATAGCCAAAATCATCTTCACCATTCCTTCCTAAATATCCATTTTCGTGTGTTTGTTGTGGTCTTTATTGTATTCTTTATATACACAAACCAAGTATCAAGGGGCTACATTGCAATGGGTGATGAAAAGAATGTTGATGATCAAGCTTCCCAAACTTGAAATATATAATGATCATTTGATGATTTTGAGGTATTAAAACACCTCTACACACTATATAATTTGTAAAACAACATTTAAAATGATGAAAAGATGAAAAAAAACTGCACCCATTGCACTTACGATTTCCCGTCACAGTAAATGACAATGAGTTTTGGTCCTAAGATGGTGTGTAATGACACATCGCGGTTACATTTTACCGTATATTAACATAACACGGTTACACTTGACCATGTAATAATTCTTATTCGGGGTTATAAATTCATGGTTTCACTTGGCCATGGTTATATATTAACGATTTAAGTTGGCCGTGATAAGTTCACCATGGTTTTATTTGGCTGTGGTATTATACCCACGGTCTAGTGTGGCCGTGATAAATTCGATATAAATATAATTCATGTAACATATTGCCATTCATTCATGTACTGATTATTGTATTTTCATTTCACTTAAATGACTCGGTTCAAGATGATACATTTTGGAACGATATAGACAATCTCATTATACCGAGTGTACCTACTGAATGTGCATCCACCGAGAAAATGAATGTGCGTGAACCGAGTATGATTGAACAAGCAACGCCATCTACTTCACCCAAATGTTTATGTTTTCACATCATCTATGGTAAAGAACTATATCACGTAGTTAATTTCTAACACTTTGAGATATTTAACGCATCACATTATTGTATGACATAATTTGATTGTGTGCATTGTTAGGATGCGAAAATAGAAGAAGGATTGGATATTCAGGCGATTAATCAAGACCATACAGTCGAATTCACAACCGAGGAGGTATGTTCTGTTTATTGATATTGTACTCAACATGATATTACAATTATACTTGAAATCTCCATTTAAAATGTCCTTTCATTTAATAATGTTTGTCTTGTGCAGATTTTTGATGATCGGGACAAGATGATTGATTAGTGTCAACAAGATGGTCACAAGCTTCATGCGGTCGTGATAATTATGAAATTAGACAAGGCCACTACAGTTCGCAAGGGTAGGGTTATACTTGGTTGTGAGAGAAGTGATCTTCATAGACCCAAAAAAGATGAGGAGTTAGAAAAGAAAAGGAAGGGTTCTTCCGGAACGCAAAAATTTAATTGCCCATTTAGATTGAAAGGTGTTCCACGCGATAATGGCAGTTGGGGGGTTGAAGTTCTCTATGGGATACACAACCACGTGGTGTCAAAATCACTTGTTGGGCATCCATATATCGCCCGACTCTCCCAAGAAGAGTGGAACATTGCAAATGAGATAATAAAAAATGGGGTTGGCACAAAGGAAGTACTCCATACATTAATAAAGAGGTTAGAGTAAAGTTATTCATCAATACGAACAATATATAACACTAAACGAAAAATGGAGAATGTTGAGATGCAAGGTCGCACCGCCATGTAACAGTTAATGCATTTTCTCGAGGAAAAGAATTATGCCCTTTGGCATCGAAGGAATAAGAAAACCGATGTGGTGGAGGATTTATTTTTTACACATCCCACCTCTTGCTTGTTGGTGAAATGGTTCCCGAGTGTGCTTGTGATTGATTGCACTTACAAGACTAATCGTTATAATATGCCATTATTTGAGATGACTGGGGTCACTTTCACCGGTAAATCTTTTTGCATTCTATTAAAAATTTTGAAGAGTGAGAAGGAGGAGAATTTTAGATGGGCTTTCAAAATTTGCGATTATTAGACGAGCCAGAAGATTTGTCGCAAGTTATTGTCTCTGATAAATAACAATCTTGTCTAAACGCTTTTGCCAAGCTTATTTCCACTTGCCACCGTTCTTCTATGCTTATTCCATGTACAAAAGAACATTGGAGGTGCATGCGCGAAACACAACATTAAAGACAAGGATAAGAAATTACTCAAGCAAGTTTGGATTGGGGTATTGGAGTCAGAGACTACAAATGACTTTGAGAATGCATGGACTGCTTTCCTCCAAAACTGGTAAGAATACCCGAACATGGTTGGGTACATATCTCAGAATTGGATCCCTTTTTTGTTTCAGTTCTCACATGCATGGACTAATCGCATACCCCATCGTGAAAATTGAACAACTAACAGAGCGGAGGCTACCCATGCACAATTAAAAAAATACTTAACAAATAGAACCAGTTCATTTGTGATGATGTGGAAGGGTATGGACGCATTACTTGGCCACCAATTCAAATTCAAACTGAGCTTCAGAAATCACTTCAATCCACCAAGCATGGACACAATGATGCGTTGTTGCCTGAGATCCGTGGTAGGAAATCACACTATGTGTTGGATCTAATTATTGTTGGGATGGATTCTATGCCATCGATATTGAGTGCATCAGGAGCTAACACCCAATATAGCGAGATACGATGCTCCCATGTACTTTGCACCATATACGGATTACCATGTGTCCATGAGTTGACCCAATGGGAGAAGCTAGGACAAATAATTCCACCGTGGGCACTAGTAGATCATTGGAGGAAACTTGCCATTGTCCCAAACATCCCTTGGTACTGTGACCTTAACTATACACCCGAGATGATGTTAATTAAGAAAAGGTGGAATGAGGAAGGTGAAGCCATTAGAAATATGATGCTAAGCAAGTTAATGGAGATTACTGAACCCTCTACCACACCCTTGATGGAGCCCGTACAAATTCGTCAAAAGGGCAGGCCACCTAAGGGGAAAAAGTCTATCGACGTATCTACAAAAATATCCCCTTTTGCTTAGGATCAAGATGTACCGTCCATAAGGGAGCTTGAAAAAGTCTTCATAAAAATTCCCCGTTAACGGGAGTGAAATCGGAGATGGGGTCTCGGGAGAAGAAGATGTATATGAAGGACGTTGCCTAGTTTTTTCAATCATTTATAGAGGATATATATGATGTAAAATCTGATGGGAACTGTGGATATAGGGTTATTTCTAAAGGGGCGGATGTTGGGGGATGGACTTGAACATTATCATGCTATTCATAGTGCTTTGTTGTCTGATATATGTAGGGACAAGCCATTTTGGTCTACGGTGATGACTTCCTACGATATTAATGAGTATGAGAGGAGATTAGACTATTTTAGACACTCATGCACAAGCGAACGATGGTTTATAATTCCAGAGTTTGGCTACCTTGCAACGAATGCACTTAAGCATATGGTTATGTTGATATCCAAATTTCAATGTTAAATTTTGCTCCATTTGATGTTAGGACAAAACCTAGTGTGGAAGACTATCGCATCATCTATATTCTGAACTTGTCAAATATTCACTGGGTGAGTTTGAAATGCACAAGATTTTGCCCCTACCACCAATTTCCTCTAACTAAAAATCAAGGGCTAGTGAAGATGCCCTTCATTGGCCTACTTTGTTTAAGTCCCACTTTCAAATGTTTCAAAATCTATGTCCCAAAGACATTGCGATGAGAGATGAACTATGCTTGATATCGCGAATGAGGACGAGGAATTGACGGTGACTTAAATTCTGTGGTGAAATTTCGAGGGTTTCTTGTAACTTTTTATAATTATCAGGATTGGAAATTTTTTGTAATTTATCAGGATTGGTTATATGTAAATTGGTTGTTGGAGAATGTCTAGTGCTAATGCTTGTAAGTTTTTGTAACTTTTTGCAATCATTGATTATATGTAAATGGATTGTATGTAATTATTAACAATTATTGATTGGAACTTTTTTTATCTTTTTGTAATCATTACTATAATATTCATTGGTTATGAATGTGATAAATTGGTTATATGTGATAAATTAGAAACCTGGGGGTATTAAAAGTAACTCACGGTCCATTGACACCGTAGAAATGTATACATGGTGACACCACACCGTAATGACACACCCACGGTGACACCACACCATGAAAAAGCAACCACGACGAGTTATAATGGTGAAATATATGCAGAGACTTGGCTAGTTTTTCACCCCAACATACACGGTTTAATGTAACTATGAAAAGTATATAAACGGCTGGTTGTAGCCGTAAGTATACTCTCCACGGTGAGACCCAACCATTAATTATATGCAGAGACTTTAGCAATTTTCCCCCTAATTTACACGGCCTAATATAACCGTGAAATGTACTCTGACGGTGAAATAACGCCGTGTGTTTCCACTCCACGGTGAGTTGTAATCGTGAAATACGTGCAGAGACTTGGCTATTTTTTCGCCCCCAACATACACGGTATAATATAACCGTGAAAAGTATATAGACGGTTAGTTATAGCCGTAAGTATACTCTCCATGGTTTGACCCAACCGTGAAATATATGCAGAGACTTGGCTATTTTTCCACCCCAACATACACAGTTTAGTGTAACCGTGAAAAGTATACAGGCGGTTGGTTGTATCCGTAAGTATACTCTCCACGGTGATACCCAACCGTGAATTATATGCAGAGACTTTAGTAATTTTCCCTCCAATTTACACGGTCTAATGTAACCGTGAAATGTACTCTGGTGGTGAAATATTACCGTGTGTTTCCACTCCACGGTGAGTTGTAAGAGTGAAATATATGCAGAGACTTGGCTATTTTTTCACCCCAACATTCATGGTTTAATGTAACCGTAAAAAGTATATAGATGGTTGGTTGTAGTCATAAATATACCCTCCATGGTTTGAACCAACCCTGAAATATATGCAAAGACTTGTCTATTTTTTCATCCCAACATACACGATTTCATGTAACCATGAAAAGTATATAGACAGTTGGTTATAGCCAAAAGTATAGTCTCAACGGTTTGATCCAATCGTGAATTACGTGCAGAGACTTTGACAATTTTTCTCCCAATTTACACGGTCTAATGTAACCGTGGTTGTTTATTTTTCTATGACACCACATCGTGGATGTTTATATGATGATGACACCACACCGTATAGACGTAATAAATGGTGAGAACCCACCGTATTGTTAACATTCAAGCATGTTCACGGTTAACATTCAAGGACATAACATATCATTTAAACACATAACACATAACACATAACACAATTTTGTTAACAATCAAACACATATCACATAACATATTTATTTCAAAGTTCTTCCAAAAAAGTTGTTCCAACATAATGTTCGCAAAATTGTTCCAACACATAACACACAACAAAATTTGGGATACTTTACAAATAAAATTTTTAAGAATACAGTTACATTCAAATTGTTTGAACAAATTTTGGATGTCTTCTCTTTAAACGCTTCGTCGAGGTGGTTTTTGCTTTGGGGATTTCGGTTGGGGGATTTTTTCTTGGGGGCTGGATCATGCCGTGCCTTGGTCCAAATTTCTTCATGCATCGGGGCCTTTCCCCTTTCTGTATGAGCGTGCGTCCCCTTGTCCTGAAGAAGGTCATCAAGCGCTGCACGTGATATTTCAAGGACATCCGTAACCTCCTGGTCCGAGCCTCCATCAATAGCTTCTTGGAGAAGGCTAATGGCTATGCCTATCCCCTTAACCTATATAAATTATCATCAACTGTGTTAGACAATTCCTGAATAAAGGAAATCAATATAATGATAGATTTCAAAACATTTACCATTTTATCCGAGTGCTTTAGCTCCGACTTACGTATTCTATTCTCGGGACTTTGAATGTATGGATGGGATCTTTCTCGGTACCAAGACATGTGCCCATCCACAAATTCCCAAGGCACGGACCTCACCGGGGTCGAACGTCTGGCATCGGATAGTACATGGTCGACCCAGTTAAGTTGATGCCATTTCTTGATATCAAATTTTAATTTGTATTAGGCCTCGGTCTTCCCACTCTCCTCTGACAAAGGGCGCATTGGCGGTCTAGAAATTATTTGAACACGTCCAGCTTGGCATAGGACCTTTTTTGGGTAGTAGAGTTCCCCGATATCATAGCAGATAAAGAGGCTATTGTACCATGAGACCTCCTGAAATGGGTAGGCCTCACTTTTTTCGGAGTAGGTACCCCATACATCCTAAATGTATTTCCAAATGTTAGTACCTACATAAATAAATAAAATAAATATTGAACTTAAAGAAACTAATACTTACGTCTGAAGCGTTTAAATAATCTAAGGTTTCCCTTAGCTCCTATAACTGTGTAAAGGCATCCCCTGACACCGTTTGCGCCCTCCATTTGCATAGACACGACTCGCTATGCTCGAAATGGAGATTTCTAATACCCCTTGCGAAATTGAAGTTGTCGTATATCCACGCCTGCAGTAAAAAAAATTTTCAAAATAGACATATTAATTAGGAAATTATTATATTATAAAATAAAATTTAAAATATGTACCACGAGAAGGGTAAGATATCTGGCCACTTGTTGAACGTTCGCCCGAGAGGCAATTCCCAACTATCGATATAAATGGGACAATACACCCATCCCCCAAGCATAGTCTTTGCATTTGCCAACCTTTCGCAAAGACTCCAGGTAGTACACTGGAACTCGGTTACTCGATTTGTCTGGGAACAATAAGTAACCAACCATGAAAAGCATGTACCCCCTAGTAGTTTCTGCTTATTCTTCCTCTTTAAAGAACTTTCTCAGAGCTTCTTAACCCTACCCTTACACAAATTCATTAACCAATCAAAATGAACAGCGTAGGCGGACTTACACTCTTCTTTTGCCTCCTCCTCGGTACAACCTAAATATTTAGTAATCCATTGAATTTGGGTTGTCTTCTCCTCGAATTTTTTTGAAATAGTACCGTACATCGGTTTACCTACTACCGGGATTTGAAGGAGACGGTACACATCATTTAGGGTGATGGTCATCTCACCGAACGACATATGAAATGAATTTGTCTTCGACTACCACCGTTCGATGAATGCCAACACCGATACATAGTCTATGTACCGATAGGAGTGTTTAATCAGACCGTACAACCCGGAGTTCCTCACCAGCTCTATTACTCGCTCATCCTCTTTGGATAGATCCCACTCAAAAAAGTTCTTGAAGTGGTCCACACTTCATTATTCCCCTATCCTCATCTTTATTCCAAATAGAATAACCAATATGGTTATGATAATTTTTCAGGAGTTCGGGGTTGTTTGGCGTGCACCCCTCGAGCGGTTGTGAATCATAATGGCTTATTTTTTTGGGCATTCTTCTCTGGCCCTTTCGATGTGGACGGTTGGATTTCATCTTTCGAGAAACAAGACTCTTCCTCTCATGCCCTCTCTCCTTCTTCCTCCCTATCTTCCTCTCACTCTTTCTTCCTCTCTATCCTCCTCTATTTCCTCTCTATCTTCCTCTCCTCAACTTTCTACGTTTTCCTCTCTATCCCCCTCTGTCCTTATCTCTCTCTGCCTCTCTTTTCCTCACTTTCCTCCTCTCTCTCTCTTTCTCTCGTGATTTATTTTCTTCTTTTTTCTCCTCCTCTTTATCTCCTACTACTACTACTACCTCACCCCCTTCACTAACCCTAATCAAATAACCTACAACCGCCTCAAGTACTTGCTCAATTAACTTCGAAGTATCACTCGCCTCAACATTAAGTAAATCTCCTACCACTTTATCTAACGAAGTCGTCGGAGAATATCCTTTGCTTAAAGTAGTGGCCTCACTGACACTATTACTACTAGAGGAATATATGGGTCGTTGTACTTCCTTGGTCCCCTCCAACCTCCTCTTTCGCTCGGATGCGGTAGGAGAATTTTTGCTTCTCACCATTTATATGACCTATATATAAAATTAACAAATTATATTAGCAAATCAACATTTATATACCCTAGCAAATGAATATATGAAATAGGAAATGAATTGGTACTTTAAGAGATTAGAATTAAAATTAGAATCAATAATTACTAAAAAGGAAACCACGGTTCTATATCGCCGTGAAATATTTACATACGATTAGGTTTGGCTGTGAAAATATAACCACGATTGGGTTTGGCCGTGAAACCTACAACCACGGTGAGAACTGACCGTATATTTTGGAATCACGGTTGGACATGACCAAATATTATTGGCACCTACGGTGACGGGAACCGTAGGTGCAAACCATTTTTTTCGTTTTCTTCAAATCATTAAACCCTAGTTTTTTCTTACCGTGGTAAACCCTAGGTTTGTTTGCGCAAATAGAATATATTTGCAGTTAGATTAATTAGGGTTACGTTTTAAAGAGTTTATAATGGAGTTCTTATATGTAGTTTGCATGCTAGTGTTTAATATACAAAATAAGAGCACAAAATGAGAACATGACAGTAATGGGAGTAATGTTTAATGGTTTAACATATCAAAAATGAAGCTTGATGGTAATGTGGTGTTGTGTGTTCTTGATGTTGGGAGTAAGGTTTAATGGGGGATGGTGGTTTGGGAGAGAAGTTAGAGAGAGAGAGAGAAATGGAAAAAATGAGGATTGAAATTTTTGGATTTTTATATGAGTAGGTACATGTGGTGTTTTTTTTTCTTCTTTTGTGTGTGTTTTGTATAAAAATTAGGTGCTTATGTAGTGTTTTGTATAAAAGAGTGTTTTGGAGTAAAATTTTGGGTGTAAATATCATGATCATTTGAAAAGAGTCAACTTTAAGGGTAAGGATACAAAAAGAAAGGGTTGTTTTGGCTGTTGGTATCCGACCATGCTAAACATTTATTCCGGTGCCTTCTTTTTTTGCTTTTGGACTGTAATGTGCCAGAGCACTAAATTGAAATACTTTTTGTCCATAACTCGGTTAGAATAAAATTTTCCTTCATATAATAATTACACAATTTAAGATCAATTTTAACTATTAAATATTAAAATAAAGTAAGTGTTGATTGAAGATTTTTAATTTTAAATAGGTTATTTAATATGTTGAGAAGTACCACTTGAATATTTAAAATACTACGTATATAACAACCAAATAACAAAATGATCTAGTCTTTGTCTTTTGCTTTAGAATATTTCAATATAAATTATAAAAATCAATGAAGTGTGTACATGTGGCATCATCACACTGGCACAGGAAGCACCGTACTTGGAATTGTCCTCCATGTTTGAATGACCAAATAAACTGAAACTGAAAATGATAAGGAAACAAGTTAAACTTTGGACCACTTTGAATCTCGCCAAATTTGTAATCACAATCAACGGTTCAAAATTATCACAATCACCGATTTTTCAATACACAATTGATTTACGACTTATTTTTCAGCGTTGTATTTAATCAGTATGAATATCTGGTATTTCCAATAGCTGACTTTTGTGGTATAATTTCTTTATCTCTATATCTCTATCTTCTTATTCTCTCATTTGATGGCGTGCTTACTAATTTGAGTTTTTCCACTTCCCTCCACCTACCTATTTTTTAAGTCCTCTCTCTATATATACACACATACACAATTATTTAGCAATACAAGAGCTCTATTAATCTTGTCTATTTCAAGTCTCAAATATTTTTACAAGACGTTTTGATATTAAAGAAACGTTTCGATCAGGCCTTAGCAAGGAAAAGCAAAGCGACGAAAGAACGTTTCGATATTTTAACACGAAACGTTTCGGATGAAAGACTCAGTTTTTGACAGCAGCACAAAGCATGTTTAACATACCCACTTCTCTCTCTGAAATCTGCCTCACTCTCTTTCGCCTGGCCATGTCAACCGCAGACCCTTGGCCCTTTTCTTGAAACCTAAAAAAAAATCTCCAAGTTTCATACTCCGAAACGTTTCACTTCACAGTTTTTTTCATCCTCACAAGCTTAACCCATGAGAAAGATAAGGGGATTTTTGCTTAAACACCGGGTGACCACAGTTTTCCGGCGATTATTCCGGCGAAAAAGGTCACCGGCGGGTTATATCCGGCTAGACCCATCTCGAGATGCTATTACCAAATCCAAACCCTTTTGTAAACTCCTCACACACATCAAAACCAAAGCAAAATCCATATGTTCAGCCTCAAAAAAGCCGGGTCGGGCCAACATGTATGAGGGTCAAGAAAAGGGTCAGGCAGTTCCAAAGGGTCACATGGCAGTTTACGTGGGGCAAAATGATGGTGACTTTAGTAGGGTCTTTGTGCCAGTTATATATTTCAACCACCCATTATTTGGTGAGCTATTGAGGGAGGCTGAAGAGGAGTATGGGTATAACCACCCGGGTGGGATAACCATTCCTTGTCGGATCTCCGAGTTTGAGAGGGTCAAGTCCCGGATTGCTGCTGGCCATAGTGCCAGAAAAAAGCTGACGTGGAACTAAGTTGATGGTTTTTCATGATGATGACGATATGATAATAATCATTATTGACTATGGTGGTCGTAATGATGTTTAGAATTTTGGTTAGTTTTTTTCTTCCTTCATTGATTTTTTGAGTATTGGTGCGTTGAAATATGGAGTCATAAAATTAGAGCTGTAAATTTATATATATATATATATATATATATATATATATATATATATTGTATGTTTGGTAGTTGAGCTGTATATTATAAGTTATATTTTATATATGATTTTTAAAATATTTGAATAGTATGATAATCATGTCAATAGATATGTGAAAAAAATAATTTTATTTACCTTCTCTTTTGACACTATGGATTCACTTCCGTTATTGAACGCCGTCGTTGAGTGTCGCCGGTGTGATTGCCTTACCAATCTTTTAAGGCAGAATTTGACTTCTCTCTCTTTGCCTATAAATCTTTAGGTATGTATTTTAATTGGGATGATTTTTAATGGACGGAATGCGTCTATTTATAGGTGGAGAGAGAGCCTGAATTTCAAAGGTCAATTAACCTCAACCGTCCATCAAGGTTGAAATTATGTTGAATTTTAACTCCTTTTTATTTTTTATTTCGTATGGAATATGAACCATTTATACAGGATATAACATGTATTTTTTTTTATTAAAAATGGATTAATAAAGACCACATTTAGGGGAAGGAAATAAACCAAAGGTTTATTTAACAATTTCATTACAGTCTCCCTCTTGGTCATAATGTTTTTAATTGAGAATCATAAGGCGCGCATGATATGTTAAATCCTTCAATCATTGGTTTTCTTAATGATATGATTAGTCCAATAGTCAATGGGAGCCATGACGGTCGCATATCATTATGCAACACGATCCCTTCGATGTACTACATTTTTGACAACCTTTCTTAACTAAGCCATAATTAGGAGTTTACTTAATGGTCCCATAATGTCTTGTAAAAGACGATTTTCTGTTATAATTTATCCAATAATAACACGTGTACACAATGGAAAACAGAATATGATGGATGTAAAAGTCTTATTAAGAGCTCAATAAATGTCAAACACAAGCATAATAATAAATTACAGAAAAGAAAAAAACTACGAACTATCTTCAAGACACATGCTTTCAGTATGTCTCCGAAATGTCTTTGGAGGTAATCTTTTCGTAAAAATATCTGCAACTATGAGATTGGTGCCTGTGTGTTCAATGATAACTTTTTTCTTCTAACATCTTGCTTCACTGAGAGATATTTAATGTCCATGTTTTTGGATCTTTTAGATATCCGGTCATGCTCTCAGAAGAAGATTGTGACTTCATTGTCACAATAAATAGTCAAGGGCTTTGAAATGAAAGTTAAAGCTCCGAACTCAGAGACAAAATTGCGCAACCGTGCTCCTTGATTTGCAGCCTCATAACATGCCACAAATTCAGACTCCATAGTAGATGTGTAGATCGATTCGAATTTCTGGCTTTTTCATGATATTGCACCTCCAGCTAGGAGATACACATAGCCTAGAGTACAATGTTTAGTATTAGTACATCCACCAAAATCTGAATCAGAAAACCCGACTATCTGTAGATGATTTGATTTTCTATATGTGAGTATGTGATTCCTTGTTCCTTTTAAGTATCTTAGTACTTTCTTTCCAGCTTTCCAATGAGCGATTCTTGGGTTACTCTAAAATCTACCCAGCATGCCAATAAGAGGGCTAATGTTAGGTCGGGTGCAAACCTGTGCATACATCAAACTTCCCACAAGAGAATCATAAGGATAATTTGACATTTATTTACGTTCCAAGTCATTCTGCGAACATTGCTTAAGATCAAACTTGTCTTCTTTCTGCAGTGGAACAACACTAGAAGAACATGTCATCATGCCAAATCTCTCTAATTCTAAGTGACCTATCATGGAATATTTCAATTCCTATCACACATGAATCCTCACTCATATCTTTCATTTCAAAATTCTTAGAAAGATGATTCTTAATCTCATGTAATAGACCAAGATTGCTGCTGGCTAGTAATATGTCATCAACATACAATATCAAAAATATGAACTTACTCCCACTGATCTTAAAGTATATACATGGATCAACTAAGTTTTCTTTAAAATTTTCATTCAAACACTCTAAAAATACAACATCTCAAGGAGAGCAAATAGTGTTTTGGCCATATTGGGATATCTAACCGTTGGAATATGTTAAAATTGGTTGTATATTTTTGTCATATACAAAATGAAGACATGTTTCGAAATCCAGTCTTATCGGACATCATTAAGGTTGACTGCTCCATAAATCTTTCTGGTTGTGACATGATGGAGGTATGCTATTTTAATACCATTTTATGTCCCGCATAATGAATATATGTGATTATCATGAAGATCCAAGATCATTTTATTAAAAACAATTATATGAATTTTAATAAGATATTTGTGAATATCCTTGGTTTACACATGTACAGACACTCCTTAATTGTTGATTTAACACATGATTATAGTAGACATGTGGATAGCTAATTTATATATGTTTAATAAACAGATGATTATAGTAGACATGTGGATTTAACACATGATTATAGTAGACATGTGGATAGCTAATTTATATATGTTTAATAAACAGATTTAAACATTATAATGGTAGTAAATGGCTAATTTTAGAATGGGTGATAATAAGGATCACTGTGGTGATACCTATTCTTAATAATACAATTGCATTCATTAAATAACTTAATATGAATACTGGTGTACATGCTATCATAGAATTTCAGAGGCCATAAAATTACAGAATTGTAAAAATCTTAAATAGCAAAATGTGAACAATCTAGAATTTCATAAGTTTAGAATTACAAAAAGTTAGAATTTTAAAAGTCACAATTTTTTAGAATTTGAAAAGACATAATTTCTAGAATTTCTAAAGTCATAAACTTTTTTGAAAATTGCAAAAAATGAATTAAAGAATTCTAAAAGATATGGTAGCATGAATTCCAAAAGATTTCATGAAAACTATAACAATGATTTATTTTATTATTTCTTAACAGTTTCTTCTTAAACAGTAATGTATTCTTTATTAAAAATGGATTAATAAAGACTACATTTCGGGAAAGGAAATAAATCAAAGGTTTATTTAATAATTTTCTTACAGTCTCCCACTTGGTCGTTAGGTTAATCCATAAATGTTTTTAATTGAGAATCATAAGGCGCGTATGATATGATAAATCCTTCAATCATTGGTTTTCATAAGTGCCATGGTTAATCCAATAGTGAATGAGAGTCATGGCGGTTGCATATCATTATGCAACATGATCCCTTCCATGTATTACATCATTGACAACCTTCTTAACTAGGCCATAATTAGGAGTTTACTTAATAGTCCCATAATGTCTTGTAAAAGACGATTTTCTGTTATAATTTATCCAATAATAGTATGTGTGCACAATGGAAAACAGAATAGGATGGATGTAGAAGTCTTATCAAGAGCTCAATAAATGTCAAATATAGGCATAATAATAAATTACAAAAATAAATAACTACGAATTGTCTTCAACACCCATGCTTGCAGTATGTCTTTGAAATGTTTTTGGAGGTTGTCCTTTCGTAAAAATATCTGCAACCATGAGATCGGTGTCTGTGTACTCAATGACAACTTTTTCTCTTCTAACATCTTGATTTAGTGAGAGATACTTAAGGTCCATGTGTTTGGATCCTTTATATATCCGCTCATGATTGGAGAAGAATATTGCGGCTTCATTGTCACAGTAAATAGTCAGGGGGTTTGAAATGAAAGTCAAATCTCCAAACTCAGAGACAAAATTCCGCAACCATGCTCCTTGATTTGCATGGGAACCAACTTCTCAGAATGGAAAGAACAAGTTGAGTTCACTTTAGGGGTAATTGACTTGGATCTAGCTTTTCACATTGAAAAACCAGTTGCACTTATCGAAAAAAGTACTAACAAGGAAAAGACTCTCCATAAAGCTTGGGAGAAGTCTGACAAATTGAGCATTATGTTTATGCGAATGATAATTGCAATGAATATCAAAACATGAGAGCTGATGTTAAGAACATATGATTTTCCAATAAAATAGATAATGGTGTTGTTGCTTATTGATGTATAATAACATTTTCTTCTTAAAATATATTTATTTTGTTTTCATGAAAACTATAACAGTTATGTATGAAGTTTCTTTGTAATAAATTATTGAACATCATATACAGATGCCTTTGATTTCTATAATCATTTAGGACGTTACCAACTTAAGTTTATTTATTTATTTATAAAACACCAATAACTTAATGTTATAACCGTATTGTGCATTAGTATGAACATGAATGATTTGGGTAAATATTTATGAATTTTTACTCATACATAGGTGATGAATTGAAAGCAAATGATTCATGTTTTCTATTTACTAATATTCGTGTAATGTCTCATGCAAACTCCATGTCTATTTGATTTTCACATTATGTCTAGTTTTTCGTGAATTTCAAATTAAGAAATAGACAATTTTATAATTTATTCATGTATATTAAGGTTATTTTACACATGTATGCTTATCTCTAATATTTATATAATGTAAAGATTGGTGTTCGATACTTTACTCCATTCCAGAATCGATAAATATTGGACTCGCGCATTCATATCATGCATATTTTGGTCGCCTACTGGTCTAGTATGATCTGTTTATTTAACATTTAACATTTATTTGCCTAAAGGTATACTATAATCATATGTTGAATACACAACTAAGGAGTGTTTGTACATGTTTGAACCAAGGATATCCACATATACCTAATTCAATTAAATAGTAACATCACTCAATTATGCATGTTCAATATTACGACCATTAATGGTATTAAGTTAAATTTACGATGAGTACCCACAGGAGCATCTTGTAAGTTATATTTTATACATGATTCCTAAGATCTTTGAACAATATTATAATCACGTCAATAGACACATGAAAAGAGTAATTTTATTTACATCCTTTCGACGCCATGATGATGACGATATGATAATAATCATTATTGAATATGGTTATAATGATGTTTTGGTTACCTAGTTTTTTTCTTTCTTCATTGATTTTTTGAGTATTGGTGTGTTGAAATATAGAGTCATAAAACTAGAGCTTTAAATCTCTCTCTCTCTCTCTCTCTTTATATATATATATATATATATATATATATATTGTATGTTTGGTGGTTGAGCTATATATTGTAAGTTATATTTTATATACGATTCTTAAAATATTTGAATAATATGACAATCACGTTAATAGACATGTGAAAAGAGTAATTTTATTTACCTCCTTTCGACGCTATGGATTCAGTCCCGCTGTTGAACGTCGTCGTCGAATGTCGGCGGTGTGATCGTCGTGGTAATCCTTTGAGGGAGAATTTGCCTTCTCTCTCCTTACCTATAAACCTTTAGGTATGTGTTTTAATTGGGATGATTTCTAATGGACGAAATGCATCTATTTATAGGTGGAGAGAGGGACTGAATTCCAAAGGTCAATTAATCTCAATCATCCATCAAGGTTGATATTAAGTGAAATTTTAACTCTTTTTTATTCTTTATTTCGTGTGGAATATGAAACATTTATAGAAGATATAACATGTATTCTTTATTAAAAACGGATTAATAAAGACCACATTTTGGGGAAGGAAATAAACCAAAGGTTTATTTAATAATTTCCTTACACACACACACACATACACACACACACACACACACACACACACACACACACACATAGACCTGTCAAAATACACGATAACCCGTTAACACGACACGACCCGACACGAAATTATAAGTTAATGGGTTTACCCTTATTGGGTTTGGGTTATTAACGGGTTGACACGGTAGACCCGTTAACACTAACGGTTCGGGTTTGGAAATTTACCTGTACCCGTTTTAACCCGTTTCTACCCGTTAACACCCGTTAACACTAACGGGTACTATAGGGTCACCCAACCCGTACCAAATAAAAATAACCATTAAAACCCATTATTTCTAAATCTTTAAAGACTAACGGGTGCTATAGGGTCACCCAATCTATACCCAATAAAAATTACAATTAAAACCCATTATTTTTAAAGTATTGAAGACTAACGGGTATTCTAGGGTCACCCAACCCGTTTTCCATTTCGACCCAAAATGATTCGTTAATATTAACGGGTGTTAACGGTTTGGGTCGTGTACCCGTTAATATTAACGGGTCGTGTTTGGGTATTGTTATTAGACCCGTTAGGCTTAACGGGTCGTGTATGGATTAGGCTGTTTTGACCCGTAACCCGTACACGACCCAAATCGACCCGTTGACAGGTCTACACACACACACACACACACACACACACACACATATATATATATATATATATATATGTAGTATGTAGTATGTAGTATGATTTAGTCCATAATTTCTACTCGGAAGTGTTTGTCTCTACATTTGTACAAGTGCGAATGAAACAATGTTAACCAACACCACCATGGCAGCAAAAGACACAAACATTTTTTTTCTTTTTCATGTTTGTTCTATTTCAAATCAACGCGAATATGGTCCCATTGAATGTGGAAATATGTAAAATGACTTTCTTCAGTTTCAAGCCATGTACCAATGCTTATTTTATTTGTTGATATGAAATAGGAGAATATAACCAAAATACCCAATGCGAAAATCTAACAAGTAGAAAATTATGAGGGTGTGTCACGGACTAGCTCATTCTTTTTAAGGTGTTTCGCGATTCTGTCCAAAATTATGTTGCAATCCAATTAATGCTCTGTCACTCAGCGGCGGAGTCAGGATTTTAGTATGGGTAGGGCACAATCCAACAACGAGAAAAATTCTTTTAGGGTTATTTTTATATTTTTCAAAATATTTAATTGATAATTTGTATTTTTAGATAATTATAACTCAAATAAAACAACATCAAATACAATAACAACTCATTACTGAAAAAAGAGTTAAACATTGATGATACCAAAAATGGTATCACCAGGTCACAGATGTATGAAGCTCAAATAGGAATACAACAATGGCAGTGATCACACAGTAAATCAACACAGAAGGAGAGGAGGTGTAGAGGAGGAACACCTGAATATAAGTGGTTCTGCCTGAGCCTACGTCCACTGTGTGCGTGTGAGTGAATTTCACTAGTAAATGAGACACTAATGGCCTGGTTACAATACAAGCTCTCTCTCTCTCTCTCTCTCTCTCTTGTGTATATAATTGAGCAGAGTTAGGGTTTTAATAATGCAATCCTTTTTAATGAAGAAGATGAAAGGTATATATAGTGGTTAGGGGGTATAGTGTACCCCCCAAGCATGTTGTGTGCATGAATACATTGCTCTTAGACAATCCAGTGTGGACATCTGTCCCTATTACATGTAGGCTATGATGATTAAATATTCCCTTACGTGAGGGGATGACCCTATGGTAACGATTTCAGCTATCACATGCTGCATATTTACGCGCACATCTCCAAGCGTCCCCCAATGTTTGCGCTCTGTCAGGACGAGGACTCCGGACGACCTTATTGGCTGAGAATGAACCCGTAGAGCTTTAACCCTCGTGGAAGGACAACTGTCTCGTCTACTAGTCTCATCCTAGACCTATCGACTTGGGGCTAGCCGAGTTTGAGGATACTCAATCTTTCAGGAATAATGCAGATCCCCCATACTAGGCGATTGATGAGGGCCGAGGCCGAGTCATTTGACTAAGGCCGAGTCCCCAAGGTCGCGTGATATCTTCTCATTTCTGTTCAACTGCTAAGGGTCAGCTAAGGCCGAGCTCATGGTCCTAGACGAGGTGATACTTGGTATATCAACCACCCCTAGCCCTTAGTCTCTAACATCTGGATGAGGCTGAGGGGTAATGATGCTATGCTGTCAGATGTCTCTGTTGATGACTGTTGTGGGGACACGTGTCAACCATCAGGTGAATGGTCGCTTGAGTTGATAATTGTCACACTTCCCATAGAGTTATGTCCAATCGAGGTGCGAATGACGGCTTAGATGCTTAGGGTTTTGTGCTCATTATGATGAGGATTTTGGGGAACTGCGTACCCCTTTCTGAAGTTTGCACATATCATTGTTTGTATATAAATAGGGGTTAAATTTTAAACCTTTCTTCTCACTTGACTTGCCCCTTCATCGTGTTTCCTCCTTGAACCAGATATTTAACTTTTTGCACCTGTGCTTCCAAGCATTGTCTCAAGTTTTTTTCTACTTCTCCATTCCCATTTATTCTCTAGGTAACTTTATTCTACCATTATTGTACAAGGTCTTACAGTTTTATACTTTATATTTTTCGGTGAACTAAAACCCAACTCTGATAGCTCATCCTAGCTGTTTGGGGCTCACCCGTGGGCTTTGTTTGGTGGTTTTGAGAGGGTTTAACTTTTAACAACATTTTCACTTGTTACTTGCACAATTTAGGTTTCCATTATGCTCTTCAAATTTTTTTGATCGTATTTTGGATACCACCTACTATAAGTTGTTCTTGGTAGAAAAATGATTTAGTTTTGCCCTTTTGATCTTTAAGTCAAATTTAGTCAACACTAAAACTGTTTGTGGCTTCCAACTTTAATTGTTCAAGTGTTACCTCGTCCTCTAAATGTTAAGGGCCTTATATGAGTTAGCATTTCAATACCCAACCCTTAGGGAGAGGTACTTCCAGGAGATACGCAAACTAAAGGACAGGGCCGAGGCTAGGCATCAAAATGACCCCGTTTGGAGATGACCCCTATTTCCTGTTCCATTAAGAGTAATTCTTCCCTCTCCTGAAGAAATGGTAGGCTCGTACTCCACCCAAGCCGACAATAGGGATTCATATGAGGAAGCCATGTAGTATTCTCTAACTCATCCTAGGGAGACTAGAGATCCTGGTAACACGTCTCGAGATTCATTGCCTAACCGAGCTGAGGCATCTAGACGAGATGGCATTTCTGTAGAGATCCTCGTAGATCCCGTTTAATCGACCCATGAGGCAAATATTCCACCGACTGTAGCTCCTTTATTTGCAATGTTTGATGCTGAGTTCCAAAGGACTTATGCTAATGTCGACGCCAAGGGTTAAGAGGTAGAGGCTTGAGATGAGTCTGAAGATGAAATGGATGAGGACTCTGAGTCTGACGATCTACTTGACTATTCGTACACTGAGCAATATCCATCTTCCATTCGTGAGACCGAACTTATTTTCTTCAGGCACATTTATGTTATTAAGCCCAATATCACACTGCGAGTTCTGGGAGAGGATGAAAGAGTGTATGAGAGACGAACGGGAGAAATCACTCTCTATGATCAAATGTTCAGAGTTGGGTTACGTCTTCCTATTGACCTGGTCATGTGAGGCGTCCTTTCTAGTCTCGGCCTCACTCCTACTCAGATAACCCCAAAATCCTGAAGGGTCATATTGGGTTATGTTTCCTTATGGAGGAATAAGTAAGAGGATGAACCCTCAGTTGAGATTTTCCATGCTTGTTACCATGTCTCGTCTACAGCTAATCAGGACGGGTATTATCACTTGGGAGCCAAGAGTTCTAAAAAAAAGATCCTCAATGTTAATTAAGATTCCAATCATAGCTGGAAGGAGAGATTTTTCTATGCGTCTGGAGATTGGGAATTTTTGATCGACTCCGACTATGAGAGATGAGAGGACGAGCCGAGGGTGCCCCGTACTTAGGCAAAACCTTAAATGCTCACCACCAAGTCTAACCCCCACCTCAGTATAGCCAATATGAAGAGAGTTAACTTCCTCAAAAGTTAAGGTAAGGATGGAAAACTCTTTTCTTTTGAAGATTTGATGTCCCTAGAATACTTAGATAAGTCTGGGTTAAGGGTTGACCCACTAGACGACCTTTGTAAGTGATACAGTCCCTTTATCTCTTTGTTTAAGTCCTTTGTATTACTTTGTGCTTATGATTAATGACCCATATTATGTTTTTGCAGACTGTCCTCCTCACCTCTTTGAAGAATTTTTCAATATGCATATTTTGAGCCTTTACAACACCTTGAATAAAAAGAAACAACCTACTAATAAGGGTCAGCCGAAGAAGACAACAGCCACAGGGTTGACACAACTTGAGGTCGGGCAAAATAGGACTGAAGAACAAGTTCCCCTAGAAGGTCGACCTGATAAAGACACCCAGAGGCCGAGGGTCATCCCCCCATGCCCATACATGCCGAGTAGCTCCAGAGCAAGCTCTTGCCCAGAGGAGTCTTTTTAAGAGTACTGACAGAGCAACATAGCCAACCTTAGGAAGTGCCCAGACTCAATCATCCCTTCTGCTACATTGTTGTGACTCAATTATCCCCTCGGTCCTCAACAACTGTCTGATACGAGTTATCTGCATCATTCCTGAAGATTGCGTATCCTCGACCTCGGCCTCACTCACGCCGATGTTGGTCTACATGATAGGTGTCATTCCATAAGGGTTCAAAGGTCTACAAGTTCATCCCCAATCTCTAGGGTCGACCAAGGTCATCTTATGGACAGAGCACGTGCATTGGGAGATGCGTGGAGATGTGCGAGTGGATATACAATGCATGTGAGACAAAACCGTTAAACCCAGATCATTATCTCACGTGAGTGAATATTTGATCATCATGAACTACATGTGAGGAAGACAACTGGCATCTCCCAATTAACTAAGAACATTCTGCACATGCTTGGTGCATACCTGGGGGTGAAATACACCCCCAGGACACTATAAATACATATCATCTTCTTCATGTAAAGGTTCGATTAATGTAAACCCTATTTAAAACTCTGCTCATTTGTACACAAAAGAGAAAGAGAAAGAGAGAAAACTTGTGTTGTAACCAGGCCATTAGAGCCATATTTGCTAGTGGATTTCACTCACTCACACACACACACACACACACACACACACAGATAGTGGACGTAGGCTCCGACAAAACCACTTAAGTCCAGGTGTTCATCCTCTTCACCTCATCTTTTTCTCTGTTGATTTACTGTGTGATTATTTCCATTGCTGTATACCAGTTTGAGCTTCACACATCCATGACCTGGTGATACCATTTTTGGTATTGTCAGATTTTACTTATGGACGACCTGATTTCAAATTTAAGCGTTTTAATACAATATTTTTCTTTACTTTTTTTTTAATTAGGGTGGTGTTATTGGTAGTGGTGGATGAGGCCTTTGATTTATTAGGGGTTTAAATTCAGATTCAAGGGAAGTATACATTTTTTTTTTATATTATATGACTAGAATATGTTTGTAGTGATATGGCGGCAAGTGGTGGAAATGAATATATTTATAGATGAAAATAATTATTTAAATTAATTAATGTGGTTTTAATTGAGACATAATAGTTATGATTATTTAGTTATGTTAAAACACTGATTGGCATGTTCATGACACATGGGAAAAATGAATTGAAATTTAACAAAAACTTAAAAAAATGGTTTATTATATGTCAAAACTTTAAGTTGGGCATTGATCGAATAATATAGTTTAAAGGTGTTGTCTACCAACCCAATAATACTATTATACCCGAGTGACTCTTAGCTGTGAGTTTCATGTTCTTTTCATTCCTGTGTTTTATGAAAAAACAACATGATAATATTATTTTTTTTTCATTTTTTTTCATTTACTAGTCTGGCACTCCATACCCCGTGGGTCATTCTTGCCTGGGTGGCAGCATACTCACCCCTCTGAGCTTTGGTGTAAGTTTCTATCATAGTCCTTTAAGCAATCTAAGTATAATTGTCCTTTGTTTTCTTTGTTCCCTTGACTTAGCATATTTGTGCCATCCTTTTGTTTTCAGGATCTGGGGCAGTTGAAGGAGGCCAGAGCTCTGAGGCCACTTCCTCTGCTATGGGTGCTGATTCTGGAGAGGAGTCCTCTTAGAGTCTCTTCATACTGGCGATGATGTTGAGGTGGAGGCTTATACGACATTTATGAGCAGGTAGTGGTGTGAGAAGCGGCCTAAGTGTTTCAGGACTCATGAGCGGGAGACTCTAGACTTGATTTTGGATGATCACCCTGAGACAATCACTTCTCAGAGGCTTCTTCACATTCATTGTCTTACCATGTTCAACCTGAAGGCCTTTACCCATCATATCTTTGACTTCTTAGTTACCAACCATCTGAACTGACCAGTGCTTCTACTCTGCTATACTTGGACGCTCTTTGGGATCTGCAACAGTTCTACCACTTCCGATTAAACTGGCTTGATACCGTAGTCCATTGCTTTTTGAGTGTTCCATCTAGGAAGATGGTGATGCATCTCATATCCAGGAGGTCCAGGGCTAAGCAGCGAGAGGCTGAGGCTACCAGGATTCGGGGTCAGATAAAGCTACTTTAGGCCAAGTTGGCCAGGCTTAAGGTGGGTGATCACGAGGATGATATCTAATTGGCTAGACCGGGGGAGGAATTTGTGATCACGAGATGATATTTTTTTTTATTTCTATTGGATAGGCTGTTGATAATAGGGTAAAACTGCGACATACGCATATAAAGATAAATTCCAGTCGTTATGCCCAACTCCCACTACTATGCAAAAACCTAGACTATTGACTGCACTCTTTTAAAGGAGTACAACGGCCAGTCCGGGTATAAAAAATCCAGAGAGACTAGTTGCTAGAATTATATTCATTTAATACTTCTCAATAAAAGTGTAAAAGAAAATTGTTAACAAAAAGAAAAGATAACTCGGCATGGAAGTTAAACTAAGATTAATAAAAGCAGAATAAAAACTATAGGTTGCAACTAATATCACTCACCTTAGTTTAATGCGTATAAATGGTTACATGGGACTACGAATTTAGTAAGATTGAATCTCATTTCAAAAATAATTAAATCTAGAGTTGTCGCCCCTAAATTCGTACAAAAGCCTAATATAATTTTGGCATCAATAAATACGCCGGGAATTACACATGCAAGGTCGTAAATAAGGAGCATACATGATATAACACATTTAATCTCCTAGGCGTAATAACAAGAACAACCCAATCGAATTAAATGCATAAAAACCATCACCATAAAAAAGCAATCCCTTGAAACCATGGTGAGTTCAATTAACCACAACCTAAATTAAGCTAGCTAGAAAGCATAATGAAACTAAGCTAAAATAACTAATTAACAAAAGAAAACAAGAATTAAATAAGCTACACCAACTTATCTATGCATGGAAATAAATAATAAAGCAAGAAATTAAAGGAATAAAGCCTAAATACAAGAGGGAAGAAGATGAATAGTAGAAAGAAGCTTACATTAATGGGTATTAGCCAACAAGAAATGGAGGAGAGGGGAGACTCCATAAAATATCCCCAAAATCTCTAACCCTAGTTTCTAAACTAAAATGAGATAAAATAAGACGTCTTTCCAAAAATGATAAGTCTTCTATTTATACTAAGTTAGGAATTAAATAAATAAATAAATAAATAGAAAAGAAAGGAAACACCTAGCACCGAAAATAACAGAGGACCGTTCAACCGGTGGCCAGGGGCGGTCGACCAGTGGTAAGAGATAAGGCCTACTGCATTCGTTCAAAGCCAAAACTGAAAGGACCGATCGACCAGGGGGTGACGGTCGGCTGACCGAGAATGGCGAAATTCATGCGACCTGTTTGCAGAAGAGGATAAGACTTGTTTGTGTTTGGGTCCAGGACCAATATGTCATTTCTTTATTTGTTATATTTTGAAAGCTTCCTTATATTTATTCTCCTTATTAAAGACCCATAACATCTTCGATAGGACTAAAATTCATGCATCGTTCACGGCCATGTGAAGATTATTCTGAGGGACTCAACTTCCGTGAAGACTTTGGGCAAAAATTCCAAAGTGAGAAATGATTGATTTTCCCCTGAATGTGCGATAGTCAACGAACTTTACCGAATTGCAACCAAACTTCATTTTACGAACCTTAATACCTATAAAAACTCAATAATACCTCAAATAACATGTTAACATATAAAACGGAAGTTGTCTAGTTATCGAGCATAATTATAGGAATTAAAGTAGCTGAGGTGGCTATAATGCATAAGTATAGAGGGTAATAGGTCACATGATTTAGGACGAATCACATCCCCTAACTTACAAATTGCTAGTCCTTAGAAATAAAATTCAAAGAAATAAGAACTATAAGAAAATCACAAGACATGAGATATATACAAAAGAGATAAAAGCCACTTTTGCGAGCGAACGATTGGATTTAGCATATGCAATAAGCCGTTAAACCCCTAGGTTACCCTAGTGGACGAGTGTCACATCATGAGGGTTTTCAGGGATGAAACCCACAAACATCAAAGTTTCCTCAAAATATGCCCAACCACATGTGACAAGCTTAACAATAACGAAAAAGATTTCAAACACGTTATTAGCAAAGTGAATGAATTCACACAACATTTTGTATTATTAATATTATAGAATGAACTTCGTATAATTGAAACTTTAAAATGTGGGAGGGGAGTGAGCACATGCAAAGTAAGATTTTTTTTGAAAACTTAAAATAATCGGATAAGCGCTAAAGCATGTATAAATCAATCCTCGTCGAATATTACACTCAACAAATGAAATCACTATAAATGGGAGGTAATACACATGACATGCGGTCATAAAGAGTAAATGCAAATGGAAACTAGGCCGCGCATATATCACTAATGAAGAACGCTATATATAAATATAAAAACATGTAATCTCAATGAAAAATACAGTCATCAAAGGATTCGAAATGTATTTTCACTGATTATCAAAACTATTTAAACTTTTGAATTGAATCACGCTAGGATCACAAAGGAATTTATAGGGTTCTAATATAGGTTTAGGTAGGGTTATGAAACAAAGGAAATATGTACGAATTCAAAATGTTCAGAGATGAAAACTTGGGATAATGGAAAATGTGGGAAAATACAAAATTTATAATATGATTCCATAACAAGTATTGAATACAATAATGGAGAGAGTAAACAAAGATTATTGAACACTATACACAACATATACAAATTTCTCTTTCTTTTCTTTTCTTCTTTTCTCACTTTTTCTTTTCTTTTCTTTTGTTTTTTAGTTTCTCTTTTCCTTTTCACTTCTTTATTTTCTTCACTTTTTCACTCTCACATGCTTAATTGCAACCACACATCAAGAACATCATTCAATCTCAAGTATTATTCCAAACAAAGGTATGTAAGGTAAGATGAATGGTTTAAAACTCCAGTATAGAGTTGGTTACGGGATTTTGGGTTATGAACGAAAATCTATATTAAGGCTCAAAAGGGTTGACGAGGGAAAACATTTAAGGTGATGTCAAGGTCAAGATGGGTGATATAACAAAGATGTCCTATGATCATTCCTAAAGTTTACACAATTCTCGAGTTAAAACAACTTTAAAAATCACGCTCAAGTAACACATTTCATATATGAACTCAATTAATGAACGATCAAATGAAAGAATAGTGAGATTACCAACGACCATAACGTTTTCAAAGAGGAAAGTGAAGTGTATAACACTCACAAACGAAAAAAAAATCCCAAAGCTCACTAGGTGTAAGTATATACAATGCAAAAAAAATATTATCGAGTTATAAAAATCTTAAACCAAATCAATAAATCAAGAAAAGTGCACGTGCTCATGGGATTATAGTTTAATTCATGAAGTTATTCATAATATAAATAATTGAGGACAAAAGTATAGTAACTTCTCAAATCGAGAACATGCATCATTGAGTTGTCTATTAGATCGAAAAATTATTAAAATTTATCATTGGAAACGAAGAAAAAATGCCCAATATATGAGAAAACAGAAAGAAAATATTTTTGAATTTTTGAATATTTTTCAAGAAAAGCATGCTTGGGAAGAACATATAATCAAATAAAAGAAACTACCAATGAATGGATAGAATATCCCACACTCCCTAACTTAAAAGCTGACATTGTCCTCAATGTGAATTAAAAACCAAGTTAAAGAGAGAAAAATAGCGATATTACCCATAATAGAGAGGTTTTGTGAAAGTACACGTCCAATGATTCTATAAAACACATTAGCACCAAGCATATCAAAAACAAATAATAAAAACTTAACTAACTACACTAGACAATAAGTAAGAATAAAGAAAAATAAAACAAAACTAATTATTTACAACCTATAATTTTAACTTCTAACTAACTATACACTAGCAGTTGAAATTTTTGAGGGGCTACCCAAAATACGATTTGACTTTGGAGGATCAACGGGGGAACCTCCATTTCATGCATACCTTTCAGAAAATAAAAATTTCGTGCAAACAACAGAAGGCATGTGTAAGGCGGAAGAAATGAACCATCACCAATTAAAAGTTTTGGAGTGATGATGGGGGGTTTGGATAAAACGGGTGACAAAAGCATGTGGGATTAAAAAAAAATAGAATTTCCTCCCAAATATTTTTACATTGGAATGGGAGATGGCGCACATGGTGGAAAGGATGCCTTCATGGAAATCAACTCCATCAAGTAATCTTCATCGGTGAAAGGGTTAAAATGTTTCAAAGTTCGGAATTGATTCATTAGGTAAGTGTATCGGTTTGACAATATAGAATAAAAATGGGGACGAAAGAAATTCAAACTCAAGAGATGAATCATCATCGCTTTAAGATTGAGTTTCGAAGGAAATAAAATCATTTTAAATGAAAAATTCTTCTTTGGGGACCAAAGAAGAAATCATTGCATTGCAAATGGATACTACGTCCATTTTTTCTCATTTTCATTCTCTATTAAACCATGGGCCAAGTCAAGAATGGTTTGTTCCAAACTAGGCACAAAATCCTCATTTGGTTCAAAACATTCCTCGACTTCAAAAGTCTCGAAAGAAAAATTATCGCCGGATTCAAATAATAAATCCAACTCATGCTCCTAACAACGATTTTCTTCCTAATAATGATATTTAAAATTTTCATTTTCAAGAATAAGCAAGCCCTCACCGAAAGTCATAGGCGAAGGCGCAGATTCTTGCAGATGAGTACTTTGAAAATCATCCTTGGAACTACTATCAAAATCATTAACATAAGAATTTGGAAAGCTATTGCAATTTGTTTCAAAATTCTTATCATAAGGATTTTAAGGCCCCAAATCAGAATAAGCATTCTCAAAATTATCAAAATTCATAACTTGACTTTGGTAATACTCACTCGAAGACATTATAGATGTATCAATTTTTTGGGCTTGTCAGTATTAACCAAAAGTAATAGGTGTAGGAGGATTTTGATAATTATAATTATAATTATCGATAAAATTGGAATAAGACATGCCTACCCCAAAGAAGGCTCAAGATGAAAAATTCCACAAAGTGACGTGCGTCCGATAAATTCAAGCATTTCTTGGCGCTCAAATGTCGAAGTTCTAAAAAAGTAGTTAACAAAAAATACAAATATAAAGAAAATACTATGAAATACTAAACCAATCAAATTCTAAAATAAACATGTCCCGAACAAAGACACCATTTTGACCGCAGGGGAAACCACCGTGAAAGCGTATAGAAAGAAATGCCGGTCGTTATGCTCGGCTCCTACCATGATGAAAAAACCTAGACTATTGACTACACTCTTTTAAGGGAGTACAACGGTCAATCCGGGTATCAAAAATCCATAGCGACGAGTTGCTAGAATTATATTGATTTAATACTTCTCAATAAAAGTGTAAAAGATAATTGTTAACAAAAACAAAGAGATTAATACAAGTGGAATGAAAACTATAGCTTGAAACTAATATCCCCCACCTCAGTTTAATGCGTATAAATGGTTATATGGGACTACAAATTTAGTTCTATTGAATCTCATTTCAATAATCAATTAAATCTAGTGTTGTCACCCCCTAAATTTGTATAAAAATTTAATATGATTTTGGCGTCAACAAATACCCCGGGAATTACACACGTAAGTTCGTGAATACAGAGCATACATGATATAACCCGTTAAATCTCCTAGACATAATAACAAGAACAACCCAATTGACTTGAATGCATAAAACCCATCACCATAGAAAAGAAACCCACTGAAACCAAAGTGAGTTCAATTAACCACAAACTAAATTAAGCTAGCTAGAAGGCATAATGAAACTAAGCGAAACCAACTAATTAACAAAAGAAAACAAGAATTACATAAACTACAACAAATTATCTACGCATGGAAATAAATAATAAAGCAAGAAATTAAAGGATTAAAACTTAAATACAAGAGGGATGAAGACGAATAGTAGAAATAAGCTTACATTAATGGGTATTACCCGACAAGAAATGAAGGAGAAGGGAGACTCCATAAAATTTCCCCAAAATCTCTAACCCTAGGTTTTATACCAAAAATGAGATAAAATAAGATGTCTTTCCAAAAATAATCTAAGTCTTCTATTTATATGACCAATCGACCGGTGTTCAGGGGTCGGTCGATCGGTGTTAAGAGATGAGGCATACTGCATTCATTCAAATCCACAACCAAAAGGACCGATCGCCCGGGTGTCGATGGCCGATCGACCGAGAATGGAAAAATGCATGCGACCAGGTTCCATATGTCATTTCTTTATTTGTTATATTTGGAAAGATTCTTTATATTTCCCCCCCCTCTTAAATACCCGTAACAACTTCGATATGACTCAGATTAGCACACCATTCATGACCATGCGAAGCTTATTCTAAGGGCCTCAAATTCTGTGAAGACTTTGGGCAAAAATCTAAAGTGTGACATGACTGATTTGCCCCTGAACGTGCGATAGTCAACGAAGCTTTACCGGATTGCAACCAAACTTCATACTAAGCACTTTAATACCTAAAAAAACTCAATAATACCTCAAATAACATTTAACATATAAAGTGGAGATTGTATAGTTATCAAGCATAATTATAGGAATTAAAATACCCGAGGGGGATAAAATGCATAAGTATATAGGGTGATAAGTTCCATGATTTGGGATGAATCAACTGTCTCTTCTCTTTTCTTTTCAACACGTGGAATTTACCTTGTATTATTTTTCAATAATGTGTAAAGGATTGATTATTTATTAATGAAAACACCTATTTTCTTCCATTGTACTTCTTTTATTCTTTGCCTCTATTTGTGCTTTTGGCATCTATTTACTATGATCTGCTCTAATTTTATGCTAGCAATTGGTTAATGTGGACTTCCCCATATACTGTGGGCTACTTGCATAAATCTAAGAAAGTTATATATTTTTTAGCACAACCCCATGTGACCATGGTATCTTTTGCTATTCACATTCATTTCTGAAGGAATAAATGGGAGAAGGGGTTAGCCTTTCTCCTTCGCTCAAACTGTGAATAAAACTTCACAGCTGTCAAAAGTAAAGAAAATGACTATTTCCTAATAAAAATTTCCCCTAATCTGTTGGGTCCTCGTTCCAAACTTTTCTTATGAACTTTTTTTTCTTAGAAGAATAACAATTATACAGAGGGGGTAGACCCCCTTCTCCACATTTTTTGAGAACTGATCAAGTAAATTTTTTCTTGAGAACAGAGGTTAGAACTTGTCCTCTAGGCTATAAAGCTGTTATGAAATTATATATATATATATATATATATTTTCTTACTTATTTTTTATTTTTTATTACTACTACTTGGAGGACAACCTCCCGCTGGTCTAGTGTAAAAAAATAATCTTATATTTATGTAAGGACTTTGCTCAATATACTTTTGCTTTAGGATAAATGTACCCTCAAGTATAATGAGGAAAGTTCCTTTTGTCATGGATCCTCTTCTAGTCTAGTAGAGAGTGTTACTATTCTTACTTTTTAAAAAAAAGAAAACGTTAATTTGGTGCACCCAGCTTATATAACGGGTAAATAAATAATGCAAAAGTCATCAGGTAATGATCAAAATATATTCTATTCATTTCTTTCATATTATACACTGTTTACATGACTTTGCTCTACCAACTTTACAAAAAATACTTTTCTTGTATTAGAGAAGGACACCCAAACTTTTTAGAAGAAATGAACCTTAATAAAAATTAGGCGTAATACTTTTTTAGCCACTTAGAGTTAGTAGATTAAAGACAGTCATTCTCAGGCTCTGATACCTGGAAGTACCCTGACTTGCCCACCCCTATCACAACAAATGGGCCTTGCCAGTTAGGTTTGAACTTTGATGCTGACATGTTGAGAATATGGTGGGTGGATGCGCGTAGGACCAAGTCCCCTACTAGGAACTCACTAGGCATGACCAAGTTCTCGTAAGCCCTGGACAGCTGCTGGGTGTAGACTTTGAAATTCTACTTAGCCTTATCTTTGTGCTCGTCTAGTGCCTCCAACTTCACATGTCGAGGTTCTAGTATAAGGACGTTACTTAGATAAACCCTAGCTGAGGGCACCTCCAATTCCACCACTAATACATCTTCGGTCCCATATACCAGTGAGAAGTGGGTAAACCCTATCGATTTTATTTTTAGAGTATGGTAGGCCCATAGCACCATGGGTAGCTTATCATCCCATGACTTTGGAATGTCCTCAATTATCTTCTTCAGTATGTTGATTAAAGTCTTATTTGTGGCCTCTACTTGGCCATTTTCATTTGGGTCGGAGATAGTTAAGGTGTTGTGAATGATCTTGTATTTATTAGTGAGAAGTTCCATTTCCTTGCATACAAATTGCTTCCCATTGTCTGTGAGTATGACCTTGGGTATACCAACCTTCTATGTGATATACTCCATTACAAAATGGGTTACCACTTCGGAAGTTATTCTCCTTAATAAGATTACTTCTGCCCACTTGGTGTATAATTTTGTAGCAACACTAATGATGGCCTTGTGGTGAGAGGCTGGGCTTATGTTTCCTACCCGATCAAATGACCACGTGTGAAAGGAGTAAGGAGTTGCTAAGCTTTGTAGACTGACCGAGGGGGCATGCACCATGTTACTATGTACTTTGTGGGATCTGCATTTCTTCACATAACCAATGGAGTCAGCTTCCAAGGTTATCCAGTAGTACCCCAGCATCATCAATTGATCGTACAACTTAGGACCTCCCATGTGGGAGGGCTAATGATCTTTTTTTTTTTATCAAAGAGGGACAGTACCCCCAATATTTTATTAATTTTTAAATAATGTAGAAAAATCCTCTCCGTAGCTTAACAAACCCAAACTAGAATATTTCTAGAGGTGGGGCCCGATACTATAGAGGCACTCTAGCTATGCACTTCAATTCCTTCTCATTGTAACCTTTCCTGTAGAGTTCCCCTTCTACTAGGTAGAAGCTCTTTCTAAGATAGATCTTATCTACCCGCTCGGTTGGAAACTCGTCATCTTTCAAATATGCTATGTAAGGTTGCCTCCAATCCTCAAATGCTTTTATTAAGTTAGCTTCAGTCGGCCGATCAAACTGGGTTTGGAACTTTATACAACCCTGCTGTAGACGAGCAACCTCCATGCTCACAGTGGGACAGTAGTAGTCCCCCTCTATAATCAACAATAAAGAAGGATATCAGTATCCCTGCAATGCATATCATGCATTACTTCGAACCTCTCTGTAGCTTCTTCTTATCTTACACATCTTGATAGAAAATCCCCGAGGCGCTTAAAATAAAGCGTTCTTTATAGTAGGTGGTAATTGGCCAGTTCTAACATTTTAAACTTTAGTTCATTCGTTTCTAACTGCTTCACTATCGGGCACCTCCAATCTTCTGGTTCTTTACTTAGAAACAAAGACTTCATTGTGATAGGTACCATCCTCTACTATACTGTGATGGCTGAAGCACCTTATACTCTTAACTTACTTGAGTCTACATTGTATAAGTGCTCATATCGTTTAGAAATTATTACAAAATTTAAGTCCTATCCCCTAGATACCAAAGAACCTCAGATTCTTCTCATGATACCTCAATTAATTCATTTAAAGGTAAAATCTCAACCATCACACACACTAGGATTGCATACATAATACATATATTGCATCGTTTGCTTGTGTGTGAGTTAATTCCCTTTTAAAATAATTTTTTAATAATTTTGGGATTTTTAAATGATTTTTAAGGAATTAAAAATTGGGTTTTAAAACATTTGGGGTCATTATGATAATACTGATTACATCATTTCTTACCTGAATGTTTGGTTGGGTAGAATCCGAAAGCTCTTGAGACTTAATGGTGTGTGTGTAATTAAGTTTGCATACGCATTTTTAGTTAATTTGAGCCTTACACCTGTACACATCACGATGACCTGATTGTGCTTGTTGTTAGACTCAGAACCAGTTCATAATCTCAGCCCTTTGATCATTTTTATCAACGTTCCGCATGTTAAACCCTTTTAGACCAATCAACTTACGTTTAATCCACCGCCGATGTTAAACCGTTAGATGATAGTCAACTGCCCAAGACCAAATCTTAGCCATTAAATTTGAGCTGTTATTCTCGAACCTTCATTGCGTAGTATAAAAGGAGGTTGAGCCTCTGCATTTCAAAAACTTTTGCCAATTCAGATAACTGAGAGAAAAAAGAAGAGAGAGAAGAGATAGAAGATAGAGAAAAGAGAGAGAAGCCAGTGGATTCTCGAACCATTATTTTAGTGGATTTTTGGTTTGTGATTTAGAAGTCACCGTGGATGTTTTCTCAGTTGGGTGTGGTTTTACCACGTTAAAAATTGTGTGTACTTATTTTTCTACATCTCCTTATCTCATTCTTGTTCGTGTACTGATTAACTTGTTTTTAACCGTTTTAGTTTTGTTTTTCAAAACTAGTTACATAATATTGAACATATTTCATACATATTCTTATTAAACACATCTTGTGATTAATGCGTTTGATTTAAAGAAAAGAGTTTCCCCAAAAAATAGTTCGGAGTTACTTAGACAGTTTAATCATGAATTAAACGACTTAAGTGACAGCTTTTCAATTGGTATCAGAGCTTTGGAAATTTTCTTTAAAGATATTGTGTTTCTGAAATTGTTTTCTTAAGATCAAATAATGGACGAGAAATCTAAAAGATTTGGTAGCTTGACCAGACCCCCTCTCTTTGATGGAAACAACTTTCCTTACTGGAAAGTAAGGATGGTTGCCTTCATACAAGGAACCTTGGGAGATGATGTTCGGGACATTGTTGAAAATGGATATACTTATCCTACTAAACCAGCCACTAAAGGAAGCAATGAGAGAATTAAGAAAGTATGAAGTGAATTCACTTGAGAAGATAAGCAAGCCTCTCTGAACAATAACAAAGGCAAGAATGAAATTTTTATGTCTATAAATGAACATGAGTTCAAAAGGATCTCATCTTGTACCATTTCTAAGGAAGCTTGGGATACACTGGTTACTACCCACGAAGGTTACTGCACTCTTTAATTATGTCAGACTTTACATTATTTGATGACTTTTAAATGAATTTGACTAACATTGTGACAAAATTACATTCTAATGGGATAACCTATGATATAAATGAAACCGTCTTGAAAATTCTAAGGTCATTGCCACAGAAATTTGATAACAAAAGATGTGCTATTGAGGAAATGAGTGATCCAAATCTCACTCCTGAATTAATCAGTAGTAAATTGAGAACTATGGAAATGGAACTAGAATTCAAGAAACAATTAGCCTAGTCCTATAGGTAACAGACTAATTCCAACTTGAGTTTTTCTTCTAAGCTGATAAAACCTGAGCTTAGTATTCCCAATAATGATTCTGATGAGGAATGTGATATAGATAGTTTGTATAATTAGATTGTCTTGATATCAAAACAGTTTAAGAAAATTGTGAAATTTAGAAATAAAACGGGAACCAGACATGGCAAGCCAAATTATCCAACTCAGTCTAATAAAAAACCTCATGAGAATGGTCAAGACAAACATCACAAGGACATTCATACGAGACCTAACAAAGACTTTAAGAATATCAAATATTTTAGATGTGAAAAATTGGGTCATATAGCACAAGTTTGTAGAGTTAACTTGAACACGACCAATAAACATACTAGGGCCAAATTTGCAAGACATGGGATAATTCAAGTGATTCTGATAATGAGGAACCTGAGTCATCTGATGTTTTTGATCCTTGCAGGTCTTTCTTTTCCAAGATAATATATAATGATGATATGCATGTGCCTAAGTATGAGGATGTTGCTAATAGTTCTACTTCTGTTGTTATGAATCATATTGCTACTGGTTTAGATGCTTTAATTTCTGAGAACATTGCTAGTTCTACAGCGGGGTGTGTGAGTCAGAGGGAAAGTGATAATTACGATGTCAATGTGTGTGTGAGTTCAAGAATTGAATCCTTAGGGGTCACTTCACACACTACACTTAGTGATTCGGACACTGAAGACCTTCCTGATATTCACACACTTTATGCCAAAACTCTCAAGAAAAGTTCTAGACTAGAGAAGATAGTGAAGGACCTCACTAAGAAACTAGAAGACCTAAGTCTAATGGTTAAACTTAACGCTGAAGAGTATACTACCCAATGTCTAACTCGTGAAAATGAAGTCAAAATTTTTGATCAAAAATTGAAAATTTTGATTAAAACAAACGAAAGTCTGGAGGAAAAATATAAAGGGACATTATTAGAATTGGAACAAGCTAAGGAAAAGACAGCAACTATTTTAAAAAAAATTGCTAAGTTTTAAAATAATTCCAATTGTTTTGATGATTTTGTTGCTGATCAAAAACCAATTCTGATGATCTAACTAGAATAAGATTTTGCCCAAATTCACAAACATAAATTAAAAACTTTGAACCTATCAAGTTTGTGTCAGGTGGCAAAAGAACTATGGAAACGTGTCCAGATTTTCAATCCTTAAATGACGAGTTTGTTAAAAAATAACAAAAGTTGGATATTGGGGAATCAAGTCACTCTAAGTGTGATATTCTACCTAAGGCTGAATACGTTTGCCCTCCGATTAGGAAGGGTGATTCTACATTTCAAACTGTATTCCCTAGGAATAATTTTCAACGTCAAAATCCCATGAAACCTATGTTTAGAAACTTTCCTAACGAGATACCCTCTTCAAGAAATCTATATTGATCTTACTGTGACATATATGGACATTCTTTCGAAGGTTTCTACTCTAGACGTTTAGTTAATCCTGTCTGTAATACTCCTTTATACCAAAACTTTAACTACTTTAGGAGAAGTCGTAACAATTATGTTCTGCCTAGACAACCAGACAAAAACTCTAACTATAGAAAGAGAAAGACCAGACCTAAAAGATCATTTATAAGAGGAATTCCTAGGCCCTTTTCTAAACAAAATGCTCATATCCTCCACAAAACTCAATTACTTGCACAAAATATTTTTCAACAAAAATCTAATGCTCGCAACTTTTATCAAATGAGAGAAAATATGCGCAAAACAAAAACAAGAGCTATTTGGGTTAGAAAAGATGAGATATTACCCTAAATGAAGTGTAACATTGTGATTACTTCTTTAAAAGCTGAACACACTCCTTCTGGTTGGTATTTAGACTCTGGGTCCTCAAAACATATGAGTGAGGATGATACAAAATTTTTAAACAAAACCAGCTTTGCTGGAGGAAAAGTTATTTTCGGTAATGGAGTATCATCTCAAATCATTGGTAAAGGAACACTCCAAGAAGAAGGAATGCCCGTGCTAGAAACTGTTCTTCTAATAAAAGGTCTTAAGGCTAATCTACTTAGTATCTCGCAATTTTGGGACTCAAATCATACTGTCACATTTTCAAAGAATAATTGCAAGATTTTAAATGAAAAAGGTGAGTGCATAACTACATGACTTTGTGTAAGGACATATTTTCATAGGTCCGTTATCAATTTATTATGTCATATACCGCTACACCGTTGAAGAGCATTCAAGAGCAATCTACATCAGAGACGAATCTTAATTATTCAAGTTCTTCATCATTCAAGGCTCCGCGAAGTTTACTTTGGTAATGTTATGTTTTAAATACCTTTACTTTTCACTTTGAGCTTTTGGGAGATTTTTACAAAATATTTTCTAAGTGTTGGAGCGGACTTTTTCGTCAAATATTGAGAATAAGTATTTTTTTCTAAGTTTTGAAGTGGACCTCGATTTTGATTCCCAGGTCGTTCACGCGAGATAAGCATCTCGTTCGAACGAGATTGGAAGTCGCGCGATGTCATTTGATCAACACGCGTCCTTCGTTCGAGTGACATATGCTTCTCGCTCGAACGAGCTTGAATTTCGAGGCGGTGCGTTTTTGCATAAATACTCATTAAATAGTAATGTTTTCATTAAGAAGTCTACACGTTTTCCAGAACAGAAACACTGCCAAAGCAGTAATCTTTAGGCTTCTTCTTTTAGGGGTTTAATCCTTTTTTGGTTTACAATTCACAAAACACCAATATTTCTTTAGTGAATTGTTTTGGTGTTCAAGAACACATCTTTGACTTTGTTCATATTTTGTGGAGTTTGTCTCTACACTGTATGGCTGCGTGTCATTAAGGATCTTGCTGCGTGAAGGTTCTTTGCTGAAGATAGGACTGCGAGTCCTTGGAGGGTGCTGCGAGTATTCTCTTGCTGAGTTCAAGATGCGAGTCTTTATAGATTGGATGCGCGTTGATCCATTGCATATTTCTCTATGTAATTGTAAGTTGCGATTTATAGATTCATAGTGAAATAAAGGTTTTACCCGAAAGTTTTTTTTTCCTGAAATCTGTGTCTCAGCATATTTGTTGGGTCGCATGCGTTATTTGTTTATGGTTTGTCACACGCATCATAGATGCATGTTTAGGGGCTGAATTAATAGACTCTAATTAAATAAGTGAGCCAAATTAGATTTTTGCGAATTTAATCAATTATCACACAGTCGCACTTTTTCAAATTGGTATCAGAGCTTATTTAAGCGATCACCATTTTACAAATTGGTATCAGAGCGGGTTACACTAATTTATCGCGTGATCCTGTTTTTTCAAGGATTTATTTTTTGATACAATTTGACTTCTCACATCGTCAAATTGGTATCAGAGCGGGTTACGCTAATTTATCGTGTATTCCTATTTTCTGCAAAATCGTGTAATTTTGATTTTTTTTGAAATATCAGTTTTGTGAAAAATCGCATTTTTTCTATGGAGCACTTCTATAATAAGATGCCTATTTTTTATGGGTCTAATTATGCCTAAGGGAAAGCTCACATGAAATCTGATTTAAAATCCATTGATGAGCGTGTTTGGTAACTTTGCGAAAATGAGTGGACTCCTCCCACGGTCACCGTTGATAATATCACCTCTTTAAAACCCGTGTCAGCCTGGACTGAAGTTGATCATAAAATATCTAAATATAATTCACGTGGTTTGAGTGCTATTTCTGAAGCTATCACTCCTGATGAGTTTCGCCGAATTATGACGTGCACCACATCTAAAGAGGCATGGGATGTTTTGAAATTGACACATGAGGGTACGAACGCGGTTAAAGAATCTAAGTTACAAAATTTGGCCAACCAATTTGAGACTATCACCATGTTTGAGTTTGAATGCTTTGATGATTTTTATGCACGTTTGTCAGACATTATTAACACCAGTTTTAATTTGGGTGAGGTGATTGATAACACGCGTATCGTTAAAAAGATTTTGAGATCTCTCCCAAAACGCTTTATTCCTAAAGTCACTGTTTTGAACTCTTTGGGAAATTTGAAATCACTTAAGTTGGAAGAACTTGTAGGAGATCTTCAAACCTATGAGATTGACATGTTTCCCAAAATCATTAAGGCTAAGGATAATGGCATTGCTTTAAAGACTCATTGTAAGAAAAAGAAAGAAAAAGTTTGTGAGTCCGATTCTGAGGGAGACTTTGATTTTAATGATGTGGCCTTGTTTGTGAAAATTTTTAAAAAATTTCTCAACATGAACAAAAATAATTCTTCCAATAAAAAGAAATTTTTTGAGAAAAAAAGAAGAAAGGAAAGGCCAAAGAAAGCGGTGAGAGAGAAAAAGAGAATGACTCAGATGAGGAGTGTGAGGAAGATCTTGATAACGTGACTTGTTTTGAATGTGGGGGTAAGGGACATAAGTCGTTTGAGTGTCCAACATGGCTTGGAAAGAAAGGGAAGAAAGTAGCCATGCCTGCCACACTTAGTGATAGTGATGGTGATGAGGGAGATGAGTCCGATAAAGGTTTAGCTCATGGGATGGTTGTCGCCTTTTCTAGTCGTGTGACACCCACTTTGTCTCGCGAGAGTGCACACGAGAGCGATGATAGTGATTTGTGTTCTTCGAGTGAGGATGAGAGCGAGGAAGAAAGTGGAGATGAAATTGAGCTCCAAAAATCTTTTAGGGATTTTTACACCGAGACCTTGAAAACTAAGAAGTATAATTGAGATTTAGGTCGTCGGGTTTTAGATTTGGAGAGAGAGAAGGAGGTTTTAAGAAAGGAGAAGTGTGATTTGACCAACACGTTGTCTACTCTGACGACACGTGTATCCCAACTCGAGAGTTATCTTGAACTTGCTAGGGAGGTCAAAGTCATTTTTAAAAACGCACCTAAGAAGGTTGAAAAGGTGGTTCTTAAGGGTAAATGTGAGAATTTAGGAATAAGTCATGACGGTGCTTCTATTTCCCAATTAGCACCCGAGCCGGTTCTCACTTTAGTGTCAAATTCACATGAGTCTCACCCTAACCCACCTAGGCGTCCCATTCCTATTAGGAAATTGCATCCTAGAGTTTTTGAGAGAGGTGTTCCGGGGCCTATTTATGTTTGCTCACATTGAAAAAGGAGATGACACCTTAGGGAATTTTGCTTTAAGTTGGGGTATGTGTCACGTTTTTCTTCTACACGTGTTTCTGATGCACATGCACCCACACATGATTCTTTACATGCTCCCGGAGACTATATGAGAGAGTTTGCACATTTAGGTGAGCAAGTTAAGTTTTTAGTAATAACTTCACAAGAATTGATGGAGGTTTTTCATAAGTTGTCACCACCTTTGAAAAACCCCTCCGCACCTAATGATTGAGGTTTGACTTGTTTACTAGCATAGGATGATTTTCATGATGACATTGTTTGCCTATTGCTAGTATGTATGATTTTTGTATCTTTTTCTTAAAAATTTTGGAAAAATGCAAAAAAGATTTTATTTTGATAAAAAATTTTGAGAAAATCCAAAAATATTTTTGTATTTTGTTTGCACCGTTTATGGATGAAGACTTAGGATGACCGAGTCACAACATCATTCCATTTTATATGTGACTATTTGATAGTGTTTTGAGACAATAGGTCAATTCATCCTTGTGCTTTATAATGTTTAGAGTCATTAAGATGTAATTAAGTGTTACTTCCTACATGTTTGACTCATGTTTCCTTTATTGCACACATGCACGGATTTATTTGATTATTGTGCTTGTCTTATCACACGTTGGTTGGGTGTTTTCACTTCAATCATGTCCTTAAAACGAACCAAGCGCGATAAATTTTGATAAGGAAATTGTGCATATAAAAACCATTATGTGAGTTTGTGTGTTTTGTTTGAAAATGGGGAAGGGCTGCGAAAGGTTCATTTTGCCTTTGCGAATACTAAGCCACCGTTAAATTGGACCTAAAAAATGGAGGAATTTTATTATCCAGGGTCCAAAGAGGTATAAAAGAGCCCGAAAAAATTTAAAGGCAATAAAAAGAAATTCATGCCAAATTATGGGCCATTTAGGTTTTTGCACCAATTCTCCAAAGTTTGAGAATTTAGTTTATTCACCTCTAAAAGAAAATATATGTGAGGGTGTTTGGTTGGAGATTTAAACTGTTTTGCACGTCCTTGAAAATATTGAAAAAGCTCTAAATAGTTTTGGACGTTATTGGTGTGGAAATCATTTGACTTTGATTTGTTGATTTGTATAAGACGATGCCATCTAAATTCAACAAAATTTTTACACCTAAGGATTCTTTTGATGTTCATTCATTAGGGGTACACGTATTCATCGTGCACATATGATTTATTGAGTTAATTTACCTATCGACTGTGTTCACACCCATTCATTTAGTTTCCATGACTTGGTTGTTTGAGTTTAAATCCATGGGGTGATTTTTGTATCATATTTTTTTTCAAAGTGGTATCTTATTTTTGTATGAAAAATTGAAAAATCCAAAAATAGTTTGTGAGATTTTTGAGATATCCCTTTGTATGCGCGTAGCTTGATCTTTGTTTGCTATGCATTTTATCGTGACACTCCATGTTTTGGTTTTTTCTTCTTATCTGTCTATTTGGGGACATCATAAAAAGGGGGAGAAAGAATTATCATGTTATTTGGGAGATTTGATTATTTTGATTATTAATGATTTATTCCTATATCATTTCAAACTCGATGCGTCATGAAGGTTTTTGCTTTATCTCATGTGTGTAGGTACAAAATTGAAGATTGATATGTTGCACACCCTGATGAGAAAAGCTTTGAGATTTGACGAAGTTGATTGAAGAACAATTTTGAAGTCTTGCAAATTTATTCATGGGTGGGTAGATTTGTATAGACAATTTGGTATTTAATAATTTGGACTTTTTTATGTATGTACCGGCATAGACATAGGGGGAGATGTGTAAGGACATATTTTCATTGGTCTGTTATAAATTTATTATGTCATATACCGCTACACCGTCGAAGAGAAATCTACATTAGAGACGGATCAGAATTATTGAAGTTCTTCATCATTCAAGGCTCCGCGAAGTTTACTTTGGTAAGGTTATGTTTTAAATACCTTTACTTTTCACTTAGAGCTTTTGGGAGATTTTTACAAAATATTTTCTAAGTGTTGGGGCGGACTTTTTCGTCAAATATTGAGAATTAGTATTTTTTCTAAGTTTAGAAGCGGACCTCGATTTTGATGCTCGGATCGTTCGTGCGAGATAAGCATCTCGTTCGAACAAGATTGGTGTGACACCCCGCCTAATAAAATACCGGGTGATCAGTCCTATACCAAATTAAAACAGGAATCCCAGTTGGATCATCCTTAACATCACTGTCTAAAACTTTTTAAAACATACTAACCACCTAGTATTCCAAAAAAAAAACTGGTGCCAAATTTTAACTTTTTAATTTAACAAAATAGTACATGCGGAATTAAATATAAACCATTCACACAACTGAATAAATCAACTGAATAATTAATTTAAATAACTTGCCGAATAAACCATCGGCCACCAAAGTAAAATAATCCAATACAAACATCAAACACCTAAAGGATTACATCTGAAAAATGTACTGAGAAGTCTGGGCGACAAGCCCTAAATAAAACTGAACTGAGAAATGATTCCTACTCTAGGAATGAATGAACGATGCGTGTAATCCAAACTCCTGCTAGCATCCACATATGCCGCAGCTCCGTGTCCCTAGAATGGAATATCAATCCTGGCGTTCCTGTGGCTGGACACCTAAAAGGTTTTGAAAATAGTTTTATAGCAAGGGTTAGAACCCAAAACATTTTGAAAATATTTAGCAAGTGAATTAATCGCAGTAATTTGAAATGCATGAATGCGCTTCATATTTAAGTTAGTGTCGCACTCCCTTGTGGACATTCTCACCCCTCCACTATTGTGCACACCTACCGGTTACCTTAACCCCACCTAGTTGTACTACCCCATCCAACTAGTCCTGGTATAACCTTCCCTTGCTGTACTACTCTACCCCAAGTATAATGATTCTTGAATTATAAGTTATTTCACAATTAACTTAATTAATTCCTCTTAAATAGAAGCATATAACCGTTTCATAAGTTATATAAATTACATACATCACACAATATATTATTCCCACAAATGATTAACTTAATTAATTTTTCCATTAATTAACTGCATATAACTGTAACCCGAGTTATATAAAGTAAATACATCACACACTGTGTTATCCCCTACATATAATATTTACTACCATATTATACGTACCTTTACTAATATCCGCACATATATCATACGTGTATCCATCCTTCCGAGTTTACCCTCACTGGATGATTCTCTCTAGAATGCTATCTCACTAGGTGTGCTCAGAAAACCTAGTTTCCCCAAGTTAGAATCGCTCACCAACTTGGACCAAAATATAAACGAAGTGGAGGCGGTCATATTCCTTCCCTGAAAGTGAGATAAATCCCTCACCCATATATACCGGACGCTATGACCTGGGGATATACTCGCCCTACTCCTCAAGCTTGGGGATTCACCCACATCGCGCAACCTCCCTTGATAGCATTAGAGTATTTAAATTGAATAAATATCTAGTCACTGATATTTACTGTCACACACAATATATACACACACACACACACACATATATATATATACTATCACTACCCGTATATATATATATTATGAACCCCGGTTTTACCGTGTACTCAAAATCCCGTACACTGCCTGTAATTCCCATACACTACCTGTAATTTAATGTCACACACAATACATACACGTATATATATATATATATATATATATATATATATATATATATACTATCACTACACCGTATATATATATGTTAATAACCTCGGCTTTACCATGTACTCAAAATCCCGTATACTGCCTGTAATTTCCTGAGTCTGTGGCCCGACTCAATGTAATTAATTTTCTCACTTAATAACTTATCCTCTTCCCGAGTCTATGGTCCGACTCTAATATAATTAATTCACACCTCAGTTAATATAATACTTTCCCCTAGCCTATGGTCCGACTCTCCTTAAATTAATTAACACACATTTTATTTTAATACCTCCCCGAGTCTATCGCCCGACTCTAATTAAATTAATTAACACACATTTTAATTTAATACCAATCCGAGTCTGTGTTTTGACTCTAATACAATTAATTATCACATTAATTAATAAGTACCCTTCACGAGTCTACAATCCAATTCTGATTAAACTAATTATCCCAATCATACCCGAGTCTATAGACCGACTTTAATTAAATTAATTAACACCCTTATTAATTTAATCCTACCCTAGTCTACAAACCAACTCTAATTAAATTAATTAACACCCTTATTAATTTAATCCTACCCGAGTCTACAAACCGACTCTAATTAAATTAATTATGACACTTATTAATTTAATACTACCCGAGTCTACTATCCGACTCTTATTAAATTAATTATCACTCTTATTAGTTTAATATTACCCGAGTCTATGTTCCGACTCCAAATTAATTACTCTCTCTAAAAAAATAAATTTAATACTTTGGTGTCACATAACCAACATACCCAGACTCACTCACTCGGTCCATTTTTACATCTCATAATTTCTTTCCCACATTTTTCGCCCGCAATGTGTCACACATTTATTTCCATAATTTCCCAATTATTTTTACCTATAATTACCAACATACCCGGACTTGCCCACTTGGTCCATAATTAAATATTTTCTGAGTCTATATCCCGACTCAAAATTATTTAGTTTATCTCCAAACTTAACTCACTACTTTGGGGTCGCATGACCAATATACCCGGATTCACTCACTTGATCCGTACCTCACTATTTTGAAATAAAATCTCTCAAATTCATCCGTTAAATGCCCCACATAAATTCATCCTAGTCCCAATTACTTTCTCCCATAATTGCTAGGAATATTTGTTTCATAATTATTTATCACTTATTAATGTATGAAACCCCTTTTTTAATAGATTTCCCTTTATATAATAAACTGGACGAACTGCGCAGATTTCTGTACCTTCGATCGATCGAACCCCCTGGGTCGATCGATCGATCGTTCCAGTATTCGTTCTCTTCCGCCGCTGTCAGCCATGGACAAAAATTTAAGCTTTGATTCTCCATCTAAACTCTTACCCAAATACAAACAACATATCCTCCGAATAAGAAAAGGGTCTAAACATCCCACAGACCTTAATTCATTGCCAATAACCATTTATTCCAACGTTTTTTCGATTTGGGCATTATCCGGGTTTCAAATCCCCCAATACGAATTTCATTCATCTTATCAACAATTAACCATTTGTTCTCACTGATTTTAACACACGATTCATTCCTCTACATCCTAGAATCATAAACACAATAAATCTCACCCTTAATTCCATTAATATATTAATTTCCAAAAAAACCCAATTTGAATTTTGGTCACACGCCCAAAAAGAAATTTCCATATACACATCACTATGATATAAATTGATTATCATAATTTAGAAATCACAACAGTTAACCACTTGCCTGGATTGTTCGTAGTGTCTGATCCGTTGTTGCTGTCCCTTAATTTGGCTCCAATAACCTCCAATTTGCTCTTGATTTGCTTTCCCCCAAATCCCCTCTCAAACCCTAGGTTTAAAGATATGTTGGCTGCCATTTCTTAATCTCCCAACTAGGTTAAAAATCCTTAATCCCGTTTTTCACCTAATGGGCTTAATTAAAGTGGCCCAACTCACCCCGTGTGGACCCGGTTATGCCAAAAAATATCCCGAGATCCAATTACTACCCCCGGGTACTCTTTTCTGACTATTTCGACCCATCCGGACTCAACCGCGCACTCAGAATTGGCATCCGAATTAATTTATAAAAATCCTTATCTCACACCGAATTTAGTCTATACCGACTCCCGGCTGAGATAAATGCATACCCCGTCATTAATACCCGAAACGACGTAATTAAATTATTACTATTCACTTAGTAAATAAATTTCCCTAAACATTAACCATTCACTCCCGATTAATATTTATATATATATATATTGCCATAATTAATTCAATTAAAATTACAATACACAAGTAATTTAAAATTCCCGAATTAATTAAATATTAAACGTACAAAAATACGGGGTGTTACAATTGGAAGTCGCGCGATGTTGTTTGAACGACATGCGTCCTTCGTTCGAGCGACATATTCTTCTCGTTCGAACGAGATCGAATTTCGAGGCGGTGATTTTTTGTATAAATACTCATTAAATGGTAAAGTTTTCATTAAGAAGTCCATACGTTTTCCAGAACAGAAACACTGCCAAAGCAGTAATCTTTAGGCTTCTTCTTTTAGGGGTTTAATCCCTTTTTGATTTACAATTCACAAAACTCCCTTCTCGCTTTATTGAATTGTTTTGGTGTTCAAGAAAACATCTTTGCCTTTATTCATCTTTTGTGGAGTGCGTATCTACACCGTATGGCTGCGTGTCATTAAGGATCTTGTTGCGTGAAGATTCTTTGCTGAAGATAGGACTGCGAGTCCTTGCAGGGTGCTGCGGGTATTCTCTTGCTGAGTTCAAGACTGCGAGTCTTTGTGGATTGGCTGCGCGTTGATCCGTTGCAGATTTCTCTAGGTAATTTTAAGTTGCGATTTATAGATTCATAGTGAAATAAAGGTTTTACCCGAAAGGTTTTTTTTTCATGAAATCTGTGTCTCAGCATATTTGTTGTGTCGCATGCGTTATTTGTTTATGGTTTGTCACACACACCATAGATGCATGTTTAGGGGATGAATTAATAGACTCTAATTAAATAAGTGAGCCAAATTAGATTTTTGAGAATTTAATCAATTATCACACAGTCACACTTTTTAAAATTGGTATCAGAGCTTATTTGAGCGATCACCATTTTACACTCAAGACCCCCGATAATTGTTATACTGTCCAGAACAATACTGAAGTTTGTAACATTTCCAGAATGGATGACAACGAAATATGGCATAATAGGATGGGTCACATAAATTACGGTAGCCTTAGTAGATTGTCTTCACAAGAAATAGTCAGAGGAATTCCAAAGATCAAACCTATCTCTAACATTGTCTGTGGATTATGTCAGGAAGGAAAAAATATTAAGGCATCTCATAAGAAAGTTAAATATATCCTTACCTCTATACCCTTGGATCTCATCCATATGGACCTAATGGGTTCTTCCCGTATGGTTAGTCTATGTGAACACAATTACATTCTAGTTATGGTAGATGACTTCACCAGGTTTACTTGGGTGGCTTTCTTAAAACAAAATTCAAACACTTTGAGAACTTTTTTAAAAATCTTACTCCGTTTTGAAAATGAGAAGGAAACTCAAGTAAATAAAATTTGTAGTGATAGAGGAGGATAATTCATAGATACAGGTTTTATAGAGTATTGTGACTATAATGGTTACAATCATGAATTTAGTGCTCCTAAGACTCCTCAACAAAATGGAATTGTTGAGCGAAATAATCGTACCCTTCAAGAGATGGAACGTGTTATGATTCATGCCAAGTGTTTACCTAAATATTTTTAGGTAGAATCAATTCGTACTGCATGTCACATTATTGATAGGGTCTATCTTAAGAAGAATTCTAAACAAACTCCTTACGAAGTATGGTATTGGAAGAAGCCAAATCTTAAATACCTTAGAACTTTTAGTAGTACGTGTTATGTATGTAAAGACAGAGAACTCTTATCCAAATTTGAGACTCGTGGAGATAAATCTATCTTCCTAGGATATTCTCCTGACAGTAGAGCATACCGTGTCTATAATCTTTGCATAAAGACTTTAATGGAATCCATAAACATTATTGTAAGTGACACTACTGTTGAGAGTAAGATTAGAGAACCAACTATTATGGAAGAGTGTGAAACTATTTTAGAAAATGACTCTTCAGAAATAAATGGTTCTTTACCTATTGAGAAACCTGAAGTACCTAACTGGGTTTCTAAAGGTCATCCCATAGATAATGTTGTTGGTAACCCTTGTGAGCCTGTACGTACAAGATCTCAATTACGAAACTATGCTCATTATGCATGTTTTGTTTCCCCTATGGAACCAAAGAATGTAAATGAGGCATTGAATGATCCTCAATGGATTTCTGCCATGCAGGAAGAACTTCTTCAATTTGTCATTCATGATGTTTGGTATCTTCTACCTTGGCCTGATCATAAAAAGGTTATTAGCACACATTGGCTATTTAAAAATAAAACTATGTGTACTTAATCTTTCTACATCTCCTAATCTCATTCTTGTTGGTGTGCTAATTTAACTTGTTTTAAACCGTTTTAGTTTTTTTTTCAAAACTAGTTACATAATATTGAACATATCTCGTACATATTTTTATTAAACACATCTTGTGATTAATTTGTTTGATTTAAAGAAAAGAGTTTCCCTAAAAAATAGTTCGGAGTTACTTAGACAGTTTAATCCTGAATTAAACGACTTAAGTGACAACTTTTGAATAGAAACAAATCCATATTAGTGGCTCAAGGATATTCTCAAATTGAAGGAATAGATTTTAACGAGACATTTTCTCCTATTACTCGCTTAGAATTTATTCGTCTTCTCTTTTCCATAGCATGTTACTTTCCCTTTACGTTTTTCCAAATGGATGTAAAGTCAGCCTTTCTTAATGGAATCTTAACTGAAGAAACCTATATTAAACAACCCAAAATGTTTATTGACCCTCAGTATCCAAATCACGTTTATCGTCTTAAAAAAGCATTGTATGGTCTGAAACAAGTGCTGGTATGAGCGTCTTTCCAACTTTCTCTTAGATAAAGGTTTTAAGAGAGGCAGAAAAGATCAAACTCTATTTGTCAAACATTTTGAAAAAGATATTATTATAGCTCAAGTATATATTGACGATATCATTTTTGGATTAACTTCCCCTTCAGAAGTAAAATCATTTTCTAAAATTATGCATAAAGAATGTTAAATGTCTCTTATGGGGGAGTTGCGATTTTTTCTGGGTTTTTAAGTCAAACAGAATTCATAAGGTTTATTTGTTTCGCAATCGAAATATGCCTTAGAGATTGTTAAAAAATTCAGGATTGAAAGTGCCAAAGAATCCAGAACTCCCATGAGTACTACAGTCAAATTATCTAAAGATGAGAGTGGAAAATCCATAGATCCTACTCTACATCGTAGTATGATAGGAAGATTGCTATACCTTATTGCCTCGCATCCTGATATTATGTACGCAGTTTGTGTGTGTGCCCGTTATCAAAATAATCCTAAAGAGAGCCACTTAGTATGTGTAAAAAGAATCATTAAATACATAAAGGCACTCTAAATTTAGGACTCTAGTACAACAATGATACTCCTAGTACTATAATAGGATACACTGATGCCGACTGGGTAGGGTGTACTGATGATAGTAAGAGCACATCAGGAGCATGTTACTATATAGGTACTAATTTGGTAGGATGGAGTAGTAAGAAACAAAACTGAACTTCATTATCTACAACTGAATCTGAATACATAGATGCTGGTAGCTGTTGTGCCCAATTACTTTGTCTTAAGCAAATGCTAAATGATTATGGCATTCAAGCAAACCAACTGCATCTATATTGTGATAATCAAAGCGCGATCAATATCTCTAAAAATCCTGTTCAACACTCGCGAACAAAACATATAAAAATTAGACATCATTTTATAAGCGAATTAGTTGAAACTAAGGAATTAGAAATTAATTATCTTCCTACTAATTTGCAACTCGCAGATATGTTTACTAAGCCTTTGGATTACAATAGATTTCATTCTTTGCGAAAATCGATAGGAATGGTTTGTGCTGATTAAACTCGTGTGACTTAAGTATTTTTTTCCCTTTGTCCATTTGAGACAAAACGGGGGAGAAATTGGAGTATTATGAGTTCATTTTTTCCTGTACATATGATTAAAAAGCTTGATTTTAGTCTTATTTGCAAGAATCTGTACCGTTGTCTTCAACAGATGTTATTAGGGTATTGGTTTGTAATTAGTTGAGTTATGTAATTTTCTTTTTCTAGGATATGGGTAGATAGAATTTTGTATAGGAATATGTTTTTGGATCCCTACGAGTCCTTGTTTTAAAGGAGATTTTGTCTCATATGTCCAAAGGGGGAGATTGAAGCACCTTATACTCTTGACTTACTTGAGTCTACATTGTATAAGTGCTCATCTAGTTTGGAAATTCGGACAAAATTTAAGTCCCATCCCCTAGATACCAAAGAACCTCAGATTCTTCTCATGATACCTCAATTAATTCATTTAAAGGTAAAATCTCAACCATCACACACACTAGGATTGAATACATAATACATATATTGCATCATTCGCTTGTGTGTGAGTTAATTCCCTTTTAAAACAAGTTTTTAATGATTTTGGGATTTTTAAATGATTTTTAAGAAATTAAAAGTTGGGTTTTAAAACATTTGGGGTCATTATGCTAATACTTATTATATCATTTCTTACCTGAATGTTTGGTTGGGTAGAATTCGAAAGCGCTTGAGACTTGAGGGTGTGTTTGTATTTAAGTTTGCATACGTGTTTTTTAGTTAATCTTAGCCTTACACCTGTCAACGTCACGACGACCTAATTTGTGTTTGTTGTTAGACTCAGAACATGTTAACAATCTCATCCCTTGGATCATTTTTATCAACGTTCTACATGCGTTATATCCCAATCCATGTGAACCCTTTTAGACCAATCATCTTACATTTAATCCACCGCTAATGTTAAACTGTTGGATGATAGTCAACTGCTCAAGACCAAATCTCAGCTATTATATTTGATCTGTTATTCTCGAACCTTCCTTTCGTAGTATAAAAGGAGGTTGAGCCTCTGCATTTCAATAACTTTTGCCAGTTCGAACAACTAAGAGAAAAGAGAAGAGATAGAAGATAGGGAAAAGAGATAGAAGCCAGAGAGAGAAAACAAAACCTAATTTTGTTTCAAACCCTAAACTCATTTTAGATCCAAAACCAAACCTGAGTGTTTGAGAGTTACTTTGGTAATGGTTTGAAGATTGTTTGTGGGTTGAATCCTCTGAGTTTGAGATCTTGAAACCAACTTAGACATTTCGATTTGATCTCTATTTCTTTTCATAGAAACTGTAGATCTTGCTATTTTATATCATATTACACTTAGATCTTCATTATTTCGTTTCTCATCTTGAGAAATTATATTTGTTGATTATTTTCTTCTATAAATGTTTTTCATAACTCAATAATTAACAAATTCCTTTTATGTTTCTAGTTCTTATAAAACAAGACTTCTGATCTAGTTGGAATCACAATCGGTGGTTTACAATTTCAAAAAGCTTTTCAAAACCCTCTGAAATTGTTTAAGACATTGACTGTCTTCCGAGCAAGGTAACCGTGGATTATGGGTTAATTTGAAAGATCAAGAAAGTCTATTATTTCTAAAGAAGAGAGAAATTGAAAACCTATTTCATTTTGATCTTTCTGTAATTTGATAGGACTTATTTATATAAATAAGTGTGCGTGTGTGAATGCATGTGTTAGAACACTGTCACAAATACTTAAAACACTACAACACAAGAAGTGTTGGCTATAAGATCTTGAAACGTCAAGAGTCGACGTAAAGCTGGAACAAAGTGTGGAGAAGTTAACAAGCTAGGAAAATCACATCTACATCAGAACTGCAGAGAATTTTGAATCAAACTAGTGGGTACATATTCTAAACTTGTATAGGTCTGTTTTGTTTTCATGTGTGTTAAATAGCTTGTAAATTGTATATTTTGTTGTAGTGAATTTTTGGTTTGTGACTTAGAAGTAACCGTGGATGTTTCTTCAGTTGGGTGAGGTTTTACCACGTTAAAAACTGTGTGTACTTAATCTTTCTACATTTTCTCATCTCATTCTTATTGGTGTGCTAATTTAACTTATTTTTAACCGTTTTAGTTTTATTTTTCAAAACTAGTTACATAATCTTGAACATATCTCATACATATTTTTATTAAACACATCCTGTGATTAATCTGTTTGATTTAAAGAAAATAGTTTCCCCAAAAAACAGTTCGGAGTTACTTAGACATTTTTATCCTGAATTAAATGACTTAAGTGACACCTTTTCAATGGTTGGTTCTGATTCATCCATTTATAATTTCTAAGCTATCGTAGCTAGTTCATCTCAGTGTCTATTCATTATTCACGAATTTCTCTTAATGGTTATTTTGAAGAACTTCCTTAGCATCCTCTGGATAATGGATATATATGGTGCTAGATTGGCATGCTTGAGGGCGAACTCCTCATTAACCTATTTCACTTCCAGGATAGAGTCCCCTCGTATACATAACACCCTGATACCTTTTTGTAGTGCCTCTAATAATCCCAAAATAATGGCTTCATATTCAGACTCATTGTTTGAGCACTTGAAATCTATCTTAAAGGAGAGGGTGATCTTCTCCTTTCCATTCGAGAGGATAACACCTGAACCCCCCGTTTATCAAATTCCATCTTCCACTCCTCCATATCCTCTACTAAACATGCTTGGAAATTTTCTCCAGGCAGCTCTTCCTTGGTAGGTTAAAAAATCTGGCTTGGGAAGTGGGCTAACAAATCTTCCACTGCCTGATTCTTGATAGCTTTCGGATCCACGCACTTCAAATAACACTTTGATAGAATTAAGAACCAAATTAATTTTCTCCCTACAATGATCATTTGTTCTAAGAGACACTTGATAGGGTAACATTTGGTGACAATGCAAACTGTAAAGACCAACAAGTAGTGTTTCTACTTTTGGGCTATGAAGACCAAGGCAAGACAATGACTCTCAATGTTGGTATATATAAATTTTTGTCTTGAGATCACCCATGAAAAATAATACACCGGCCTCTCTACCCCTTCCTTCTCTCGAGTAAACAATGCTCGTATAGACCTCTCTATTGAAGTGAGGTAGAGCAGCAACGATGCTCCGATATTCGACGGTATCATCTTAGACGGGGATGCTAATATTTCTTTAATTTTTTCAAAGGCATTCTTCTTCTATTCTCCCTAGATCCACTTATCTTTTTCTTTTATCAAGGGGTAAAAAAGGTGGGTCACCTCCGCCAGTGTTGGTATAAATCTTCTTAGGTAGACAACCTTTCCTAAGAAGCTCTTGAGCTATCGATGACTCTTCGGATATAACATCATCACAATGGCATTACTCTTTTATTCATCAACCTGCACCCCGAAATGATTTACTTGGAATCCTAAAATGTTTCCTGCGATGACCCCAAAGGCATAATTCAAGGGATTAATTCTCATCTTGTACCTACGGCATCTTTCAAACACTCGCATAAGGTCCTGGATATGCTTTCTTTCTTTCTTTGACTTCACCACTAGGTCATCAACATTAAACTCTAATATGTCATGAAATAATTCATGTAATATGGCCATCATTGTCCGTTGGTAGGTGTCCCCTACATTCTTCAACCCGAATGGCATGACTGTGTAGTGAAAATTTTCCAATGGCGTGCAAAAGGCAGTCTTTTTCGCATACGTTAGGTCCATCTTGATCTGATTGTAGATGACATACCCATCCATGAAACTGTAAATCTCATGACCCATGGTAGCGCTTACTAGACTATCTATATTTGGCAAAGTAAACTCATCTTTGGTCTATGCCCTATTTAAGTCACAAAATTCAACACAAATTCGAATTTGGCTTTTATCTTTGTTTGCCACTTGTAAGATGCTAAAAATCCATATAGGTTGTTTAATGGGTTTAATGAACCCAACTTCCAATAATTTCTCCACTTCTACTTTTATCTTAAGGTCTAGTGCAACCTTGTATGTGCGAGTGGCCTATCTTAGTGCAAAAGCATTAGGAAGAAAATTTAATTTATGGGAGCTCACTTTCGGGTCTATCTTAAGAATTTTTATGTATTTCCAAAAAAACACATCGATGAATTCCTTGGGCTGGCTGATGATTTCTTCCCTCCGCTTTGGGTTCAAACCTTTGGAGATTAGAATGGGTTTACTCTCACCCCCTTCTATTCCCAAATTATCTCTTCCAGCTCTTGAAACTATTCTCGTGGACCGTCTTGCATGCATTTAGGAGCCTCGTCGGGTTCCTCTACATGGTCTATTATATGTGACTACCACAAAACACTCTAGTGCCGGGTTAATGCTCTTATCCCAGAATGCTGCCCACGCAAATCATTATAAGCGGTATATAACTTTTTCGTCCGGGAGGATGACCTTTTTACACGTTCAGGGTGGATTGGCTACATCCTCTACCTTCCTCTTTCCCTTTGGCCTCTGGTGAATCATTCTTTATCCCAAATAATCGTGGACAGACATCTTTTGTTAGGCACTTCCTCCAACCACTTGCAACCCTTCTATTTTTCTTGCTAAGATCTTTCTCTCTTTGTCGAGCTCAGAATAAAATGTTACATCAACCATATGGTCTTGCTCAATAGAAAATGTCTTTTGAGTTTATTTAATTATAATCTCAGTAACCTGAACATTGGTTTTGGCACATTAATGATATGTAGAGGGCACTATGCCATGATTGTGCATCCACACTCGCCCTATGAGTAGCTGGTAGCTTGTGTTGGCATTGATGACATAAAATTTAATATCGAAAGTGAAGTTCCCCACCTAGATACCCACATTCACGTATCCAGGTGACTGCATGCCTACGCTGTCAAATCCTAAAATCAACAGTGGTACGAGCACTATCTTATCTTGAGAGATTCCTGTCTCATATGGCATGCTGATTTGCATAATATTGATGGATGCTCCTCCATCCATTAAGGCCACGGGGAAAGAAATCCCATTGATCATGGCTATCAAATAAAGTAGAGGGTTTTGAAAATATAGTACTTGTGTATCTTGATCGAAAAAGACTACCTCAAAAGTGTATCTTTTAATCAGCCACCCAATGGGTCCCTATAAGTTTAGCGATGGGTCCCCTCGCTGCTACACTGATTCCAAAATCTTTCTCACAATTACCACCTGGGTGTCGTACTTCACTCCTATCTGGTCGAAGAACCATTTGAACTTGGGGATTCTTTTTATGGCTTAAAACTCAGGGTCCAAAATTTCCTTATAAGTTTGAGCATTGTAGACATATTCTACCTCAAATGTTCCTCCTTCTTCTATAACAAGGATAACATCGACTTTGCTTTAGTGGGGAGGGGTTCATTTTCTCAACCTCCTCACGTTCAACCTATTTTTTTAATAGTATTGAAGAACCATTATTCACGTATCCTTTCATTTTCAGCTTTCTATTTTCTATTAAGCACCAGTCTTTCCATCTTTTCACATATCTTCTCGCTATCTTCTTATTCCTTCATGTCATGAGTTACTACTTCATCATATGCCACCACCATATTGGTAGTGCCATAATGATGTGGTGGAATTGGCCACCTGCTCGTTAATTATCATCTTTGGTGGCTTACTGCACTCTCTAATGCAAGTCATAATATAGCATTAACCTTGTCTACTGTTGTTGGGACTTCCCCATTTGAGTGAGGTGGACATGCTACCCCCTCTCACACTAAAGTGCGGTAACAGAATATCGCCTCTTTCATGATATAAGGAAGCGATGGTGGGACATCATCTCAAAACTTTCTCTTGCTCCCTGCATTGTTGCCTTTGATCCATGAGCCTCCCTTCTTACCCTTTGAACCCCCATCTACGTAGTTAACCGCTTGCCCCTGGAGACTTTAAGCCTTCCTGAGGTCAAAGGCATTTGTGTTATCTAACTTGAGTGTATAGGCTTGATGATCATAGCTATCTTAGTGCCAGCTCGAGTGAATTTTCTAAAAATCCCATCTTTAGTTTTATTGACCAAATGGATTTTATATTCTTCCAGGAGTCCCTCGACACATATTTACAGCAGCCTTGCCTCAGCTACATCTTTATGGACATCTAGTTCCCTATCACGAAAATGCTTGATATGTTGCATCAACTCTTCACCTGGCTTATGCACTTCCTGATCGAGGTGTCTCAATGTGAACTCGTCTTTTTCCATAAATTTTTTTTGAAGGAACTTCCTGTGTATTTCCTCCCATGTTGGGATGCCGTTGGTCGCCAATTGGGAGTACCACGTGTACGCCTTCCCCGTACAGGTTTTGGAAAACTCCTGCATAGGTTCTTATCATTCCCATACACTCCTAGGTATTCAATAAACCTTTTCATGTGTTCTCTTGGGTTTTATACTTTGCCATTGAATTTGATGAATTTTGGTGGAACATACCCTCCAGTGTAATGGTTCAGCACTCCTCATATAGATGAGAGGTTTCCCTCTGAGAAGAGAGTAGTTTCTTCACTTCCTCTATGGTAATATCCTTGGAGGTAGATTCTTGCAAACCCATATTATTTACTACTGGTGAACTCAATGGTGTTACTACTTGATCTGGCACAACCTTTTGTGGCAGGGTCACCTCTACTGTTGCTATTGTTGCAGCGACTGCCCCTCCAGAGGGGGCTGCTGCTGGTGTTACACAATTTTGGCTCAAGCTTCCTAAATTCACATTATTTTGTTTCAAAAACTCAAAAAACATGCTCATTAAATTCATACCTGTCAATGGAGAAACTTCTGCTGCACTAGTCTATCCTCCTTGAAGAGAAAATGATCTAGCTCCGATCACTACCACCTCCTCTTGGGTAGTCTAGTCACTATGAACTCCATTTTCAGTTAGAGTGTCTTTAAATATTAGTGTGACTCCCCGCTCAATTAAATACCGAGTGATCAATCCTTTATTAAATTTAAAACCACGTGTTCGGCTGGTTCATTCTTAGCATCACTGTCGAAATACATTTAACATTAATAATCACTTAATAAATAATTAAGCTAGTGTCAAAACGTTTTCCATTTTAAGTTATACCCAAAGAATACATTAATAATTTGTAAGGATTAAGAAATCAACTATTTACCATTCATAGGAATATAATAAATACTGGATATAACTCAATAGATGAAATAAATAAGGCGAGATAAAACATTCCAGTTAAAGTCTCCATCCAATAGACTATAAAATACTCAATCCAACTGCAATGAATTACTTAAATAAATTGAGTATAATCTCTCTGATAAAACGACTGAGAATGGGCGACACATGCCCTAAATGAAATGTCTGAATAGAACTGAAGGAAATGACAGAGGCGTCTAAATGCAAGAACCTGCAACTCCCACTACCACTGTAGCTTGCTAAATAATCCAAACGTTTAAGTATGGTAACCCCGTGGATGGGCACCTGATATAACACACACATATATAGCAAAAGAGAGAAGAATAGCAAGATACGGGTCAGACCCCGAGTTGTAAAAATATTTGTTTTAGCAAGTACTTAAAATTTTCAATAAAGCCAGTATTATCCACATGATAGCATTTCGAACTCTCACATGAGATCTTCACCTCTCATCTATTGTGCATGCCTGACGCATTTTCTAATCCACACTAGCGATGTTACCCATCCCTACTAGTTAAAAATTGCAATGTCACTCTCTATGTTCACTAGTAGTATACACGTATCGCTCATACAATACGTTATTAAAATAGTTTATCTCGATTAACTACATTTCATAAACATCGTTCAAATAGTTAATCTTTTACCCACTAAGATTATTTTATTTATCATCGTTACCATATCTACTAGTTTCACGCAGTAAATTATTCACAAGTATATATATATACTAATACTAATCTTGTACCCTTAGGTTAAGACCACTTGGCACAATGCATACTCTGCTATCATGTCACAGTGCATCACTCACTGCATGAAGGACTGCTGGTTTAATCTCTCACGAACCATAAAATTTAAATAAAAAATATTGGAGGCGAACATAATCCCCAACCAAATGGGTCATGCACATACTTACGCTCCTATTCAACCGTCAAAACTATCCTACATATCAGATAACACGTAACCAAGTTCATATGCTCTAGGTACAAGTCAAATATCCCCCCAATAGGAAAAACAGGATAAGACTGTCCACTACACGAAAACCTCCTCCTGACAGCAAGCAGCGTAGGTATGCTATACACATAATAATAAGCATATAATAAGCACTCTCACATCCAATTAAAATCAATGGGTATTCACCCAACTCGTACATATATTTTCCACACGTAGTATTATCTCATTAGTACTTTTAATATAATGATTTGGATTACTCTCTCTCAAAATTCCCAAGGTTAACTTATCGTTCCAATATCTAAAGTATTATTTCCCAAATACTTCCCAAAAATCCTGCACGGTGATAAATTCACCAAATGACAGTTTTCCCCACTCAAATTAACTGTGTAACTCGAATTGGGTTAAAATAAATTTTTTTAGACTTTCGGACATGTCGTTCGAATCAGAAGCTATCTCATTTGAATGAGATATCATGGCGTTAGAATGACATCTCGTGAGATCAAGTCTCGTTTGAACCAGACTCAATCTCGTTTGAACGAGATTGGGCAGTTTCGTCCCGAACCTGCACCTGCTACGTTTTTCCACCATTAACAAGTCTAAAACCTCTACTGTTCAGTCCCAAACACTAAAACAACAAACTAAATTAATATCCTAACATGTTTAGATGATTTCTAACAATATAATATCATTAAATCATCACTAATCATCAATTAAATTCGAAATCCCAAATTTAATTATCAAGAACCCTAGTTCTCAAATTTACGTGCATAACTCTAAATTAAAACCCAGATTTATTCAACATAACATCATAAATTCGTGGACATCATCCTTACTACACGAGGACTTAAACTCTTATCACATCAGTCCTAATTTATGATCAATCCTCCCAAACTTTTACCAAATTCAATTTCATAGCAATGGGCTAATTACCTACTCTACCATGAACATAATTATTGCTAAAGAATGCAAGCAGTAAACACTTTCATCGATTATGATGTTATGATCCACTGACGAAATTGGTATATACTTGTTCCCCGTCTTTCGATCTATTCTTTGGTGGGATTTGTGGTTTGAGTTCTTGAGTTTTGCACCAAGAACACCAATGGGCTCTCCTTCTTCATCTGTGGTTCTCTCTCCCTCCCTCTTAGGTTTAGAAATTGGTAGACTTCATCTCACCCACGTACAATCCATTTTATTTTTCTAATTTTTGTCCATATTAATTTCCCAAAAATCCAAAAGACAAAATACCCCTACGGGGTTTCGGTTTGGCCTAAAAATATTCTTGAGTCCAAATAAAATATCTGGGTAGAGTTTTCTGACTATCTCGACCCTTCCACACTCAATGGCACACTCAAAATGACCATACGAGTTACTTAAACACTAATTTACTTATTTAGTCCATTATATTAGTCTCGACACAACTCACACGCGCGTCCCGACATAAAATACCCAACTGTCGTATTTCCCACTCTCGACAATTTATAAAATTTCAAAATTCCATTTACACATTCACACAGTAATATTCAATAATTCTCAACAATAGGTATTAACCCTTTCCACACCAGTTAATATTTATTTTAATTCAGATTAATTAACAATTAATTTCTCATATTTTAATTTAATTAATTCAACAATAATAATTAATCCCATAATTATTTAATATCATAAAAATACGGGGTGTTGCAATTAGCTTCTTGGAAACATTATAACCTTCTTTCTCCATGGTAATGAGGATACCTACCCAACGGAGTCGCCAAATATAGGAGGGTAGTGTGACTGGGGTTTAATAAGAAACTGGAACGGGTGAGTCGAGTCCCACTCCAATGGACTCTTTTTTAAGGTCTTCAAGGTCTCAAGAGGAACTGGGTATAAAAAGCTTATATTTCAAGAAAAAATTGGACTAAATGTTGTGGACCTCCCCCTGCAAATATGAAGCTTCATAGATAATAATGATAACTTGGATAAGAATATCTCTTGAGAATGATGGCTAGAATGATGGGAGTGAAGAGTTAAGCACTCAACACTTAGAGAGAGAGAAGGGAGAGAATACTAGGTCAGGTGTGATTTTGGCAGAGTAACAGTATAGCTTGAGATTTCTGATCTGATTTGACCTATCCCATGGGTCTTATTTATATATACAAGCTAGGGATGACATGGTCTTTGTGGGGGCTAAAAATGAGAGGAAACTTTGAGGGACATGGTCTGAAGTGTACCTTTTGTCCCTATATTGTCTGTAGCTGCCTGTTCCTCTCTGAGAGACGACACCTGTTGAAAACCAAAGTCAAAAGGAAAATATGTATCCTAATGGAGACAAACATATGATTTGGTAAATATCTTTTTGAATGGTAACTTGTTGTACAAACTTTTGTCTTGAGAATGGCCTTGAGGGACACCCTCTCTAAAATCATTTATAAAAGTTATTTCTTTATGAGCAGCCACGTGACTACTCACTGCATATATGACCAAATGTTGGTTGTGTAGGTGCTTGACTGACTCCTAGGGGTCTCTCTACTAGTATTTTCTATATCTTAAAGTGAAAAATGGTTGTGTCTTGCTCAACAAACCTTGTCTCTCAACCATAAAGTTAAAACTCCCCAAAGATCCCAGATGGACTGTTTGAGCCCTACTTGCTTAACTAGGCTACCTGTAGAAGTAAATGAATATTAGTACTTTTGTTATTTAAAAGAATAAATTTTTCTTATGATGAGGTCCCCCTCATGATAAACCCCCATTCTCCTGACTTGTTTTTCTCCTTGGGTCACTTGTGTCTTGGACCCGCTCACTGCAAAATAGTATTTGTATTTGAGCATTGGAAGAGGGGTTCCTCGCTGTGGACTCCCTCGCCTAATTTTATATTTTGACTAGCATCGGCAGAGGGGTACCTCTCTTGTGGACTCCGTCGTCCAAATATCATTTTAACTGGGATTTGGCAGAAGGGTCCCTCGCTGTGAACTCCCTCGCCTAAATATCATTTTAACTGGACTCCTTTTCCCAAATAATATTTTCACAAGTGGAAATATTATTTAGCAGAGGGCCCCCTCTCTTGTGAACTCCCTCACCTAAATAATTTTTACACTAATATTGGTAGAGGTGTCCCTGCTTCTGGACTCCCTCGCCCAGATAATATTTCCACTAACATTGGCAGAGGTTTCCCTCACTTGTGTAATCCCTCACCCAAATAGTATTTTTGACTTGTGGAACAACCGACTTGCCACTACATTTATGTAACTTCACATTAGAACAATTGAGATATCAGTATAAAACATGGATGAAAAACATGTGCGTACGTTACATTGGCTAGGACTTGGAGTCCATCTTGCGACTTAAGGACATGGTACCCTCGATGTGACAATCTCATTGGAAAGCTAGAAACAATTTGTTGATAATGAGATCTTGGAGTGGCAATTCTCCTCTCGTCAATCAAGGAGGGAAAATCATCCCAAGAAGGTCGACGTGCACTACTCTGGGCGTATGTCTTACGTCGAGGTGGAGCACATGATGGTAAGTTTTATATGTTATTTCATTTTAGTTTTATTTTATTCTAGCTAGTGAAAATTATATACTAATTTACTAATTTAGCATTTTTATTTTATTTTCAGGAGACAGGAAGTGTCCATGGTGGTAAGCCACATAGGCTCGATGCCCATGTGGCAATTCAAACGAAGAAGGGGAAAGATGCAGAGGTCAATCCGAACGTGGCCACCACTATTGTAAGTTAAAATATTAATTATGTTATAAAAAATTATAATCACATACTTTTTTTATTAATTTAGCTAACTGTGTACATTTTATTGAATTAGGAAAAGCTTTAGGAGATGCACAACTCCCAGAGTGATGCCAACAAGGAATCTCTCACTATGAACGCACTCAGCCAAGTGTTCAAGTGAGATCACAAGGACTGTACTCGGGAGGTGAGATCTCTGGTGGAGAAGTCGGAGCTCGTCAGAATTGCATCGAGCAACACTAGGCTGGCTCGAAAGGTGGATGAGTTGTTGACCAGCCATGACGAGAAGTTAGAAAACTTGGAGTGAACGATGCATAAAATGTTCGAGTATATCAAGGGTGATTTTAAAGTCCTGGATGGGTACATCTCGGGGAAGGGCAGGGAAAAAGTGGTGGATAAGGGGACCACTGATCCGTATTTTTCACCCTCACCCTCACCGATACCCCCCATATATATATGACATATTCTCCACCCCCACCTATACTCCCGTCCCGAGGCCAACTTTTGGTTATCCTATTTTGTACATAGTAGACACACGGGGTGACCATAAAATAACTAGGGGTTGAGGGACCCGGATACACGCCCTCGTATTATGGTGCATAACCGTCCATTGCAACTGCATGAGGCATGGTTCCTTGTCATGGATGCATATGTGGGAAAAGAGAATAAGCCCGTGTGATTTATCGAGCAATGCGAAATTAGTACTATTGAGGGTTGCCTCAATTCCTATATATTATGGTCTACCTTCCTCCTTCAAAGTGATGATGATTGAACAATTATTTGTAATAATGTGATTACTATTTTTTTATTATGACTATGAACAATAACTTTGAGTATTTAATGTTATTTATTATTTATTGTTTGATATAATGATTGAATGAATGGTTGTATCACTTTTGATCTTATGAATGAATAAATGTTGATTAACATATATATATATATATATATATATATATATATATATATATAAAATAAAGTATAAAACTTATGTATGTTATAAGATTAAAACATGATGTCACAATATGTGGGACTTTTTGCCTTTATTTTTTAATGATTGAGATTAATTTTTAAGGGTTTGAATCTAAGGGTGAAATATGGTGTGAAGTGTCTTTTACTCCACCTTCTCACTCAGCTATTTCCACACATTTGTGTTGTTCGAGAGACATTCTTTTTAAATAGCACTTGCCTCTTTATCACCCTACTGACATAACTAGCTGCTCATCCCAAATTTCTCTCTAAAAACCCTCATGCTCTCTCATTTCTGCCGCACCGAACAACGCCAGCATAAGCGTCTCTCCTCTCTGTTTTTTTTTGCTGTTTGGATATTCGTGCGACTGATGTTGTTTTTACTTAAGTTTTGTGAGGTTTGGTATTCAGCGGGGTATGAGTCGATTTGCAAATTCTGTTCACTCTCTCCTCTGTATCATTTCTCACTCATTCTTCTGCGATTTTAAAAGAAGAATTGATAATTGGATTGAGTTATTTCCTTCCATTTATAGTGTTTAATCATATCATTAGGGAATCATATTTTTGAAGATGGAATATATTTTTTTACTTTTCATTTTTATAGTGTGACATATATCTAGAAAGGTTATCAAGATACTTCGAGAAGACGGGGGTATGCTTGATAATCTTTAATTAATTTTCTAACCCTTTCATATGTTCTTTCTTTAACTAACCTTTTATGATCTATTATATTATCTCACTTAACAGGTCCTGTTGGATATGTGAGGGCTCTAATTGCAATTCTTCGTTCTTTCCCTGGAATAAAGAAGCTTAAGTAGATGATTTGGGGTAATTTATATTTTTATTTTTATTTTCTGACTTCAATCTCTTCATTTATTCATATATTTTCCTTTTGCATTTACTGGAAGTAAAATTTTCTTTTGCATCAAAATTTTGAATCACACAAAACTCTTCTACGATTTGCCTCTCCACCAACGTTTTTTCCAACCCCAAAATGAATTAACCCAAGTACTACTTTCTATTCAGGTATAACTTAGATCGGATAGTTTGAGGAACTTCCATTGTAATACCAGTTCGGTTACTCTCACTCTCTCACCCAAGGTTGCATCTGTCATCTGGAAGACCGAACCAATGGTAGGAAAGTGAGTTTTTTAGACCTTATCTTTCTCTCTCTCTCTCTCTCTCTCTCTCTATATATATATATATATATATATATATATATATATATATATATATATATATATATATATATATATATATATATATATATATCATATGGAAGATAGGACCAAGGGTAAGAAAGTGAGCTTGTTTTAGATGAAACTGATTTTTTGGACTTTAAACTCAATTTATTTTTTGGCTTTGACCATGGGTGAGATGTGATGTTTTTTTGGACATAAAACTGAGTTTTGTTTTTGGGTTTTAGTTTACAAAATTCATCAAATGGGTCTCCAATATATATATATATTTCAGACATTAAAGGTGCCAAAGTCATTTAATTGTATGATTTATACTACCCTTTTGTTTGTCTAGTTAATTTGTTCATATGAAGATCTCTCCATTTTATTATATGGCCTATACCAAACTTTTTTCTTCATAAACCTAATGGCTCCAATGATTGTAAATGAAAATATCCATAAGTTAGTGTCATGATTTCATTTATAACACAACTTTCTAGATTCATTCACTTGACCATTTGTTGGGAAGAAAAGTTAGATTCTTTCATAACATGATGTACAAAGTTCATGTTATTTGAGTTTGCAATGATATCATCAAATCAATTTTATTGTAAATCAGTAGCAGAAAACTATTTGTTTCCTAGTGATACCATATAAAGAACTTGCTTTGGAATTTATTTGTGGAAGTCGATCAGGTTAAGAATGACTGTTGAGAGGGATTTGTTAGTTAACACCAATCACATAATTTCAGTAATAGGCAATGGTCATATAAGGCAATGAACAATGCAGATATCTCTACTCTCATATGGTAAATGTCATATGTTGAATATTATTGTTGTGTTATTTTTTTATTTTTTAAACAGGGCGGATAGTCATAAAAATAGAGGAAACTCTATTCAAGTTTTTTATATTGTTTACAATTATTTGTGTTATTTAATAAATATTTTTGAATTATGTATTGGTGTTATTTTCACGAATTGAGTTGAATATTTTTATATGATGTTTAGGGCGGATTATTAGTATTACTGTTGGAGTATTTTTCTTTCTTAAATAAGGTGGATAGTTTTACAAATAAAGGAAACTCTTTAAAAAATTTAAATGTGTAACACTATATGAAATACACATATAAAACATTATAACTTAAATTATTTACGACTTAACAGTTTATTTTGTTCGGGGAATGGAATTATTTTCGTTTCGCAATTATGTACTTTGGAAATTTTTGCCGTTTTGCGATTACGTCCTTTTTGGAAATTTTCATCGTTCGTTTAGGCATGGCCATACCCTAGTGTGTGTGTGTATGTGTGTGTGTATATATATATATATATATATATATATATATATATATATATATATGATGTAACAAGTAAAATAGATTGCTACGTAGTGACAGTGACCATAACTGTCCAACAATTATTTGTAAATGCTGCCCAGTATTGCCACGAACTTTGACGGTGACAAGTACGTGACAAAGAAAAACTTATCACGGAATTTTCACGGTCAAAGTCCATGACAAGGTTTTCTTTGTCATGGAATTGTCACGTTCGAAGTTCATGATAGGTTTTTCTTTATCACAGAATTAACACGGTCAAAGTCCTTGATAAGGAAAAACGTGTCATGAACTTTGACCGTGACACGTCCGTGACAATTATTGTTGTCACCCCAAAACCTGTCCCTATTTTTTACCGTGACAAGGGCGCCTTGTCAAGGTTTTTGACCGTGATACTTCGTCAATTTTGGTGTGGTGATATATATATTACGTTTTTAATCAAGGATATTAAATCATCATACATTAAAAAAACAAAAGACTAGAATAAAGCCCACACTGTGACGAGGAATAGAATAAGCAGAAGACACACCTAGTCTATGGAGCGATAAAAACAATTCATACATAATGATATAATTTTTACCTACTATAGGTTCTCAGATATGTGTAACGAAAGGAACATGGTGAGAGACATCAAGCCTATCAACCAATTTTGAAGCTAAGTCGGATTTCCTAAGCTTAATAGATCTAATAATGGAAATATGGAGTTTAATAATCGAATTTGTTCTATACCTATAAGGTAACTTAGACTCAAGATTTGGACCTGGAAACATCATAGCCCTTGTCTAATCGTTGACTTATCTAGAGAAGTTCATAATATTTTGACCTAAATACTTCAACTTCAAATTTCGGTCAGTGAAACGTTTTATTTTAGGCATCCTAAATACTCTCCTATGATAAAAATGACTATGACAAAAGGTGTAAACGTATGGTTGTGGGGTATTCACCTTTCTATGTTTGGGAGTTGTTGATACCAAATTTAATCTGCTGACATGACTCAATTAAGTGGAGACACGTGTCAATCTGCGTGGCAATAACAAACACTTCTGAACAACACCTTGACTTCGAGGAACTCAATTTCCCCGACCAATTCAGATACTCCAAGCAGTAGGTTCTCTCCGAGGAACTTTACTGCACCGAGAAACTCATGGATACCGAGATACTTAGGCGGTTCGAGCAGCTTAGGCGGTCCGAGCTTCACCTCGATCAGAGCATTTATTATCAGACAATTAAGAGGATTAAATGCGCAATAAATGCTGATCATTATCATACAGATGTATACGCTTATTGGATAGCTATGTATGATCCTTTCACATGTACAACCTCAGGGCTATAAATACATTGTATCATCCTCATTGTTGGGGGACTTGGAATTTCTTGGTAAAAACATGTTATCGAAAATTCCCTAAACACTCAGCAATAACAAAAACAGTGGACGTAGGCCATTCTTTTAAGGCTGAACCACTTTAAAAATTCTTTTGTCTTATTTATTTTGTCTGTGATTAAATAATTAGAGATAATCTAATTTTTTACATCAACAGATTGGAGTCGTCTGTGGGAAACGACTGTAATTTTCATTTTTCGCCAAAAAGAATTCATCACCAATGGCTGACAATCCTGAATCTAGCAATAGAAATGCTGGAAATCGCCCAAATCAATCCGCTCCTCCAAATGTCCAAGATCTGGCTGGAATTATGGCCAATCTGGCTCAAGGTCAGACAACTATTGAAGAGACTATGCGACAACTCATGCAAACTATCCAAGGTGGAGCGTCGACCTATTCAGGACAACGAAGTCTTCAAAGAAATACCCGTTTAGTTTCTTCGCGCCTTAGGCAAAGAGATTCATATTGCACTGAGAAATCTGATGATTTTTCTTATCAATCAGGTCGAACTTTGTCAGTCCGAGCCATAGATACTGAACAACACATCACTCTCTCTCTAGAAAGGACTAGTACACTGGAAAGATTAAGTAGGGTCTCTCCTTTTGATCGATTGGGACCTAGGAAGAATAAAAGTCCTCCTAAGGCTGTGTCGAGAAACTTTCGACGACCATTTGATCTAAGAGAAGGTTCTGCCCAATCACAACCAGTTGCTCGAGAAGATAGATCCCAGGAAGCGACTTCAACACGATCAATTGCTCAAACCAGTAGACTCGAGGAAGGAAATGATGCGTGGAAAGGCTTTATTCAGAGGTTGGAGGATAGATTAGGGGAAATGGCTAAGGCTAAGAATCCTCTACAAAGAACTTTTGTCCAAGGGACACCTTTTGTCCAAGCAATTGTGGATTTTCCCACACCATCAAAGTTCAAAGAACCTGTTGTAACTCCTAAATATGATGGAAAAACCGACCCTGTCCTTCATATAGAGTAATACCAAGCTGCTGCTGACATCTATGATGTGCCAGATGAGATGAGATGCAGGGCATTCTCGGGAACTCTTACAGGATCTGCTCAAATATGGTACAATAATCTTCCTCGGGGTAAGATTTCAACTTTCTTTCAACTGGCCGAGCTCTTCATTGGAAACTTCTATTTTGGAGCAAAACCGATTAAACGAGTAGCACACTTGTTAAGTGTTAGATAAAAGGCAGGTGAGAGCACCAGTGATTATATAACTCGTTTCAATAACGAGAAACTTAAAGTTATTGATTATGAGGAAAATACAATGATTACTGCTTTGATGAGTGGGCTGTTGCCCAACAAGTTGTACTACACTTTGGCCAAACATCCACCCATAACCATGTCAAAACTGATGGCAAAAGTATCCAAGATCATGAATGCCGAGGAGGCTATGGCTGCAAAGAAGAATATGGATACCAAAGAGACCAAGGTGGAGGTTGATAAGGCCAAAAAGAAAGAGCATAAGAATAATGGTGGTGACAAGCACTCAAAAACAAAGACATCATGGGAGGTATTGAAGAAATTTGAAAATTTTACTCCTTTGAAGGTAGACATCAACCACGTTCTAGAAGAAATCAAGAACAACGAGGAGTTAAACTAGCCAGAGAAAATGAAGTCAGACCCTGACAAGAGGAATAAGGCCAAATATTGTGAGTTCCACAAAGATCATGGCCACACGACCAAAAATTACATAGCTCTTCAGAATGAGATCGAAGCACTCATTAAACGAGGAAAAATGGAAAAGTATGTTGATCGTAGAAATGAAAGAAGAAACAATGACCGAGTAAGAGAAAGGTCTAGATCTCCTCGTCGCTCAGAGGAGAACAAGAAAAGACCATAAAGATGATCCAGAAGACGACCCCGATCTTACCAAAAGACCAAGGCATCCAAAACGTGAGGTATTTTCAATACTTTTTGGATCATTTGATTGTAATGTTATTACAGGTGGAGATGCAGGAGGTGGAGACCTTACTGCAGACAGAAAAGCTTACCTCAATGAGGCTCAAGCCTGTTCATATATTCAACGAATAAACTTGGCTGAAGATGATCGCCCGAGGAAGGTCAACAAAGAAAAATTGGTCATCGGTTTCTCAAAGAACGACCTCGTAAGTGTGATGTATCCTCATGATGACCCATTGGTGATCAAAATGAGAATGAAGGAAGTAATGATCTCGAGAGTACTGGTTGATAATGGTAGCTTAGCTGATATTATGTTCTACTCGTGCTTCGATAGCTTAAATCTAAAGTTGTCTTAATTGGAGCCTTATCATAGGCCCCTCCTCGATTTTGCCGGCGAGAAAGTTTTTCCACTTGGAACGATAAAGTTGGATATGTTCATTGGTACATGTCCTACTTATCGAACAGAAAGAGTACACTTCTTCGTGATGGATAAAAATGTTCAATCAGCCTACAATATCATCATGGGAAGGGTAGGATTGAAGAAGTTTGGAGCAGTACCATCTACGGTACATCAATGCCTAAAATTTCTAACTAATTTTGGTGTAGGAGTTGTGAAGGGTGATCAAAAAGTAGCTCAGGAATGCTACTATTCATCTACCGAGCAGGAGGAACTGGAGGAATCAAGGAAAAAGACTACTACCTATCAGTTGGATGAAGGTGCAAAAATTGAAACATTGGATCCTAGAGACGAGTCGCAACTCGTTAAAGGTCAGGTGGTGGAAGCTACTGAAAACATCATTTTGGACGACGAGCACCTTGAACGAATAACTAAGATAGTTTAGTCGTTAGATGTCTCACTAAAACAGGAATTGATAGTTTTCTTAAATAGAAGAAAACAAACTTTTGCTTGGAGTCATGAGGATATGCCATGAATAGACCCAAATTTTTTATGTCACGAGCTCAATGTGAATAAGGAGATCAAGCCAGTGAAGCAGAGAAGAAGTGTGTTCAGCCCCGAGAAGAACCAAGCTATACAGGAGGAGGTAGAGAAGCTCCAGAAAGCTGGCTTGATTAAAGATGTTAAATATCCAGACTGGTTAGCAAATGTAGTAATGGTGAAAAAAAGAACAACAAATGGAGGATGTGTGTAGACTTCACCGACCTCAACAAGGCATATCCAAAGGATCATTTTCCCTTGCCCCGAATTGAACAATTAGTGGATGCTACCTCAGGACACGAGCTGCTGAGCTTCATGGATGCTTATTCTGGATATAACCAGATTAAAATGAAACCTAAAGATAGAAAGAGTACCTCTTTCATTACCCCTACTTTTGGTTTGAAAAATGCAGGTGCAACATATCAGCGGCTGATGAACAAGGTGTTTGCAGAGCAAATCAGTTGCAACATGGAAGTTTATGTTGATGATATGCTGACAAAGAGCAAGAGAGCTGCTGACCATCTAGTTGACTTAAGCCAGACCTTTGATCAATTAGATAAATATCAAATGAAGTTGATCCCGACCAAGTGTATATTTGGAGTACAAGAAGGCATGTTTCTCGGGTATATTGTCAATCAACAAGGCATTGAAGCAAACCCTAAAAATATCAAAGCTCTATTGGGACTACGATCTCCAACGACGAAGAAAGAAGTGCAAAGTCTTACAGGGCGAGTAGCAGCACTTAACAGATTTGTATCGCAAGCAACTGATAGATGCCTCCCATTCTTCAAAATTCTCCGAAAGACTTTTGAATGGAATGAAGAATGCGAGAAAGATTTTCAAGAATTGAAGAAATATTTGGGAGCACCTCCACTGTTGTCCAGGCCAGTGACGGGAGAAAGGTTGTACTTGTATTTGGTAGTTTCAGAAAATGCAGTTAGCTCGGCATTAATAAGAGTAGAGGATGGAGTACAAAAATCAATTTATTACACTTGTAAGGACTTCCGAGGAGCAGAGATCAGATATCCAAAACTGGAAAAGTTGGCCCTGGCGCTGATCGAAGCAAGTAGAAGAATGAAGCCATACTTCCAGGCTCATACCATAGTAGTATATACTGATATGCCGTTGAAGCAAGCTCTTCATAAACCAGAAAAATCAGGGAGATTGATGTATTGGGCAATGGAACTCGGTGAATATGATATAATTTATGAGCTTAGATCGTCACTAAAAGGGCAAGCAGTAGCAGATTTTATACCAGAGTTCATTTATCCTGCTACCCCCGAGGAGCAAAAGCTGAACACCGACCAACCTGTGGATATTACAAGATCATCAAATTTAAACCCCGATCAACTTAAGTTGGTCGGAGAGCAAGAGAAGAAGGTCGACGAGCAGCGAGGTGTGGTAGAAATGGATATAAGGGAGCAACAAATATTCCATCGAGGAACTTTGTCCAATAATAAGTTTGAGGACGAAATACCTGTATGGAACCTATATGTGGATGGCTCATCATGCACCTCAGGTAGTGGAGCTGGGATTGTATTGAAAAGTCCTGACGAGGTTGATATAGAATATGCTCTGCGCTTTCAATTTCAAGCTTCTAATAATGAGCCTGAATATGAAGCAATGATTGTAGGTCTTAGTCTGGAAAAAAACATAAAGGCAGAGCAGATAATCGTATGCAGTGACTCAAAGTTGATTGTAAACCAAATGCTTGGTGTATATACAACAAAAGGAGAGTTGATGATTAAGTACCATGCAAAGGCGATGGAATTGGTATCAGAATTTATTACTGTTCAACTGGTCAGAATACCAAGAATGGAGAATGCTAGAGCAGACACTATAGCTTGATTAGCACCGGCTACTCGTACCGAGCTACGAAGAACAATCCCAATTGAAGTTCTAGCTGGTCGGAGCATAGATGAAGATCTAACGATGAATTTTATTACCCTTGATTTAGGGCCATCTTGGATGGATCCCATCAGGGCATATATTGAGGAGGGAGAATTACCGATTGATAAACCCGCAGCCAAGAAATTAAAGTTTAAAGATGCTCGTTATATACTGACTAATGGTATTCTATACAGACGAGGAATTATGGCAGGTTTGCAAAGATGTGTGCATCCCTCCGAGGTGAAAGACTTGATTGAAGAGGTCCATGAAGGGTCCTGTGAAGCCCATATAGCAGGTCGGATGCTTTTGCAAAGAGTGATGACACAAGGATACTACTGGCCAATGATGAGTGCTGATTGTATAGCCTATGTCAAGAAATGTGACAAGTGTCAACGCTTCTCCACTATCCGAAGAACTCCCCAAGGATTGTTGACACCCATTACTTCCCCTTGGCCATTTTCCATGTGGGTAATTGACTTGGTTGGGCCACTTCCAACGACTAGAGGAAGATTTAAATATCTCGTCATCGCAGTGGATTACTTTACTAAGTGGGTGGAAGTCGAGCCTCTTGTCGACATGATGTACAAAAAGGTGTACCAATTTATTTGGAAAAATATCATTTGTAGATATGGTCTTCCCCATGCATTCATCACTGACCATGGATAACATTTTGAGAATGAGTAGTTCGCTGCATATTGTCATCAGTCAAATATCTTGAAGATCCAGTCGGCACCAGGCCATCCCCAAAGCAATGGACAAACTGAAGTGACAAACAGAACGCTGCTAAATGGCTTGAATAAAAGACGGAATGACGCGAAAGAAAACTGGATCAATGAGCTACATTCAGTACTATGGGCTTATCGTACTACTCCCCGAGCAGCAATTGGAGAATCTCCATATATGCTGGCATTTGGAAGTGAAGCTGTTATACCTACCGAGTTGGGCGTCCCAACACACCAAGTGATGAACTTCAACTCCCCTGTCAGCGACTTAATGAGAAGGTTAGACTTGAAAATTCTCGAAGAAGTTAGAGAAGAAGTAGCCATCAGGAATGCTGCTTACCAGCAACGAATAGCCTTTTCTATAACAAGAGAGTGAAGAAGTGCGACCTGAAAGAAGGTACTATGTGCTGAAGAAAGTAATTCAAAAGAACAATAAACTGGAAGCTAACTGGCATGGGCCCTACAGAGTAACAGAGGTTGTTCGACCAGGGACATATACAATTAAAACTTAGAAGGGGAGGAGTTTAAGAATGCATGGAATGCAGAGCATCTGCGCAAATATTATCAGTAATGTAAACCCTCATGTAATGCAGTTTCTTCAGTATGAATAAAATGTGAATATTCTACCCAATTCTCTCCTTTTGTTGATTTTTTTTGCGGAATACTAGTGCTACACACTACTCAGCAAAATCCACCAACTTCGGTTGGTCGGGAATAAAAATATTTCCCAAAAATACCAACTACGGTTGGTTGGGAAGAAAATCCACCAACTCCGATTGGTCGGGAATAAAAAATACTTCCTAGAAATACCAACTCCGGTTGGTTGGGAAGAAAATCCACTAACTCCGGTTGGTCGGGAAGAAAAATATTTCCCAGAAATACCAACTCCGGTTGTTTGGGAAGAAAATCCACAAACTCCGGTTGGTCGGGAAGAAAAATATTTCCCAGAAATACCAACTCCGATTGGTTGGGAAGAAAATCCACCAACTCCGATTGGTCGGGAATAAAAATATTTCCTAGAAATACCAACTACGGTTGGTTGGGAAGAAAATCCACCAACTCCGGTTGGTCAGGAATAAAAATATTTCCCAGAAATACCAACTACGGTTGGTTGGGAAGAAAATCGACCAACTCCGATTGGTCGGGAATAAAAATATTTCTCGAAAATATCAACTCCGGTTAGTTGGGAAGAAAATCCACCAACTCTGATTGGTCGGGAATGAAAATATTTCCCAAAAATACCAACTCCGATTGGTTGGGAAGAAAATCCACCAACTCCGGTTGGTCGGGAACATTTATATTAAACAAAGAAGGATTATGTGATAAAAGTCAACTAATGGCTTAGAATTAAAAAGTGATCAAGCAAAATTTTAATATTTGTAACATTTCAAATTACCACCAAGTTGGTCGAGAAACAAAATATCATCCATTTTGGTTAATCGTCAAATGATTACCTCAAATTCAGGATAGTCGACAATAAGTTTTCACCAACTTTAGTTGATCGGCAAATAACACAATGTTGTTATATTTTTAACAGATATACATGCACATTCATTAGTAAATAAGTAAAGTGTTTTTCAAAATACCTACAAGACAATGGCAATCAAGATTGCAAAGAAAAATAGAAATTTTTCAATAAATCCAAAACAAAATACATTGAGAATAAAATACATAAAAAAATTATTACATCAGGAATCTTATTCTATGGTTTTCTTACCCTTTGCCTTTGAAACAGGTTCTTCACCAGCAGGAGGATCGTCTAAGGCATAGGGGGAGTTTATGAAGTTCAAATCTTTAAGCATCCTGATGTTCATAACCGATGGCCGATCAAGAATGTGCTCTGGGCGAGATATCTCAAAGTTGGAGTGAAGACTGTAGTCGTCGAGATACTTTGAAATTAGGCATTTTGGAATTGACCGAGCAGGAATCCAGGTTATATCAAGCTTGAAATGAGGAACTGGTAGGTCGAGCAACCCAGGATTGTGTTAATCCCACAAGTAATGACCTTGTTCCAACTGCAGCACGCCCAAAGCATTTAGCCATCCTTGCTTGTAACCCACATTATTTGCATTTTGGATCCGATCATCTAGATGGTAGAGGGATTCATTATAACCAGCCATCCAAAACTCCCTGGGATGCTTGTGGAATTAATAGGTTAGCCTCTCCAATAGCTCGAGGAGGTTCTTCGCTAAAAGTTCTTTACTCTCCAAAGCAGACTTTTGAGCAGAGAGCTGCTGTTCTAGATTCATTATTTTCTTAGACATCTCAGCCAATGCCTGGTTCTTTGCCATTAATTGGAAGGCTTGGTTCTCCAGAGCTGATTGAATTCTTTATTCCTCAATTGTAATCCGAGAAGCTCTTGCTCGTCCCCGAGAAGATCTTACTCGTCCCCGAGCAGAGGTAGAAGGACCAATCCTCTTCAAGGTTTCTAATTCGTCTCTCAGATTGGCATTTTTGACCTCCAAGAAATAGAATCCCTCGCCGTTCACAGGGACCAAAGCGTTTGAGGTAGAGGCTACAGACCTCAGTTGGGATACCTCTCCTCGCAGGTTATTATTTTCCTACTCCAACAACTTGGCTATCTGCCTGTGCTCTTCGACGTCAGTTTTTAAAGTTCTCTCCCTTACATCATAAGCAGTAAACAAATTATCATATCCCTTATTAGCATTCAGTTGCTGATACTTCTTCTCATATACTTGATGCAAGAGGGCTATAGATTCCTTGTATTGTTGTTGAAGCTCATCGAGAGTGCCCTGGAGGTCTTCAATCATCTCATAATATGTTTCATTATTAGCCGCTACCCGGTCAAGAAGACACTTTAAGTACTGGTAGGCTTCCACTGCTTGCTGTGAAGCATCTTGATCGAGGATATCAATAATCTGAGCTTCAGTCAAATCTGTATGACCAGCTTTGAAGCATCTATTGCATTACCTCAGTAATTTTGTATCATGAGCAGATAACAATTCCATCCTGTCCATAAACTAGTAAAAGGAAGAGATAGCAAGAATCAATAAGAGTGCAAACAGAGCAAGAAGAAGAGAATCATCAGTATGCATAATCAAAATTTCAAATTTTTTTACATCTTAAAGGAGAAGTACATAGTTCAGAGTTACATTTGACAAAGAAAATAAAACAGAGAGAAAAGTACAAACAACTCTACACCTTCTCCTTGTCTCCCAAAACTTTCTCGGGAGGCTGGGACGAAGAGGAAGGTTGCTCGGATGGCACATAAGGTTGCTCGGTGGGTGCTGAAAGCTGCTCGGCTGAAATGTTGGTTAACTGGAGCTGCTCGGTAAGAGTAATAGTTGGTTGGGGCTGTTCGTAAAGAAGTTCAACAGTAGGTACTTGATCCCCAACCATCATAGAAGATTCCTCGGAGGCAGCTTCATCCTCTTCTTCTTCCCCGAAAGTGGGAGGGAGGCCAAGAATGTGTCGCTGAAACAGGTCGAAGTTCTCATCGACATTCATCTCCGTCAGAGCAGCCACCCAACTATCCCTGAAGTATTTGAGGCTGCCATACTCCATTTGTGAGACCATGGCAGCCAAACCCTTATTACAACCTTTGTCCCAGCCAGCACTGAAGGACTTTTTTATAGCCAACTTCCTTTTCACCTTCTCTGAGGAAAGCTTCTCGGATAGAAGTTCCTCAGCATCTTTCAATTTCTTTTCTGCCTCCTCCTTCTGACGACCAACGTCACGAAGTCTACCCAACTCTTCCTCAGCAGACTTCAGCTTACCTTCAAGCTCCCCAGCATTTTGGAGTTTCCCTTCGAGCTCTTTATTCTTACTTTCCAATTATTTTATTTTTTTCTCCAATCCCTTGGAGACCTCAACCGCCTGATCCCTCTCCTGATTGGTCGAATTGAGCTGCTTCTCCCAGGCAGCTTTATCATCAATAGACTTCTGATGAGAATCTTTCAAAGACTGCGTCAAACCTAAAAAAGCCTCTTCTACACCACTAGAGGAGATGGACGCCTTGATGGCTTCGTCCTTCTTCAAGATTGAATTAAAACAAGTTACCAACTAGAAAAAGAAAATTTTTATAAGTCAGTGCAAGCACATAACATGAAAAATGAAAGTTTAGATTTTCAATACTTACTGAGGCAATGTGCTGAGCTGCCAAAGTGGTAACCCTATCCCAGGAAAGATTTTCTTTAATACCTTGGATCTTGAGGATGATCCAAGACTTTACCGAGCTCATGGAAGATCTCGGAGCAACGAAGGTAGGAACACCACTTTCGATGTTAGAGGCTGAGAGTTGGATTCAGCCAAATTGACCGAGGAGCTCTTCTTCAGCCTCCTCGGAGGAGCATCAATAGTCTTGACCAGGGATGTAGTCTTAGTCGAGGATATGACTATAACCTCACTTGGATAAGCGACCTTGCTCGGAGCCATTGGGGGCTTCTCGGCAACCTTTATAGTAGCAACCGGAGGAGGTGCATCGATTTTTCTTGTCCCTTCCTCTGGGACATCATGCTTGATTTTCTTTGACTCTCCAGCAATAAAGGCAGATTTCTCGAAGAGGGCAGGAGCTCTTCTTCTCTTCATCCTGTCACTAAGAGGAATGTGTGACTCAGGAGAAGAACCTTCAGAGGCTGGTGCTAGTTCTACTTCACCTATCACTGGACGAGCAGTAAAAGACGAGGTGTAACTTTTATACTACAGTAAGTATGAAGCTGATCTGATATGCTCGTCGGCAACAGTCTGATGTAAATCCTAGATAAGTTTCAGATGTTTTAAGTTAACTTCTGTCTCTTTTGGAGACCTTCTTTTGCTGTCAACTGCAATTAAATGAAAATTATAATATCAGTGACACATTTTATCAAACACAAAGAAAGCATAATTTCAAAAATAAAGTAAAGTAAAAACAACCCATCCCATTGCCATAGGGAGGGCATCTGGGACCCTGATACACATCATTTCCAGTTAGTGGAGCATGTTGCCAATTTTTCATAACAACACCATGCTCGAAATAATCCATATTGGCATCTGGGAGATTGACCACTAAAACTCTATTTAAAAACCTAGTTTTCAAGTAAAAAGTACTGTCGCTGACAACCCATCTATAGTAAAACATAATTTTTGGAATTCCTATACGAGTTCCATGAATCTGATTTAATTTATGAACTCCATTAACTATTCTCCATGTATTGGGGGCTATTTTTGCAGGAACCACATCAAAATATTGATAGAATTCCAGACACAAAGGGTTTGGGGGAAAAGAAAAGCCACATTCAGCTACAAAGAGACTGGGGAACCAATGTCCCTCAGCCAAACGAAAATAATCTGAAGGTTCAGAAACTTCCTCCAAAATAACCCATGAAGGAATAGAGAAATCAGAACGAAACTTATCAAGCGACTCAACAAGGTAAACCATGGTGAATAAAGGAAATAAAAGAGAAGGAATAAGATCTTATAGAAAAAGGATGGATCTGTTGACAATGAACGATGAAAAGGATGAACGCAAAAGAGAGAGAGAAAATGGAAAACTCAAAGATATAGATTTGAAAAAGTAAAAGACGATATGATTTTTTGCAACGCTTAAATACCTTACCTTGGGAAAAGGTAAAAACAATGATTATAAAGGGAGACGTTTAAGCTATCGGCGGCGAAAAAGACAAAAAGGGCACGAAGATCGAAGCAGTTAGAAAAATTCAAAAAGCCTGATTCTATGAATTCGAAAAGAAAACTAAATGCGAAGAAAACACTCCTAAAATTTAGGATGACCATTTAATCGCGCCATATTTTGAGAAGAATGTTCCACACTCCTCATTCTCGAATTGTGAAACATTGGGGGCTTCTGTTGATACCAAATTTAATCTGCTGACATGACTCAATTAATTGGAGACACATGGCAATCTGCGTGGCAATAACAAACACTTCTGAACAACACCTTGACTTTGAGGAACTCAATTTCCCCGACCAATTCAGATACTCTGAGCAGTAGGTGCTCTTCGAGGAACTTTACTGCACCGAGCAACTCATGGATACCGAGATACTTAGGCGGTCCGAGCTGCACCTCGATCAGAGAATTTATTATCAGACAATTGAGAGGATTAAATGCGCATTAAATGCTGATTATTATCATACAGATGTATACGCTTATTGGACAGATATGTACGATCCTTTCACATGTACATCCTCAGGGCTATAAATACATTGTATCATCCTCATTGTAGGGGGAGTTGGAATTTCTTGGTAAAAACCTATTATCGAGAATTCCCTAAACACTCAGCAATAACAAAAACAGTGGACGTAGGCCATTCTTTTAAGGCTGAACCACTTTAAAAGTTCTTTTGTCTTATTTATTTTGTCTGTGATTAAATAATTAGAGATAATCTAATTTTTTACATCAACAGGAGTGTTCATAGGTGGGTTACACATAGGAGCCTTGTTTGAACTTTTGACAAAGATATTCTCGACTTTGCGAGTAGACCTTTTCAAATTATTATAGCAAAGTATAGTCTTGTCGAATGAGGATTGGGATGGTTCTAAGAGAATCTTTCATAACATTTTGGATCTCTCATTAAAATAAACAACCACCTTCGTAGACTCTTTAAGATCCTTATTTATCCTATCAATCTCATCCTTTAAAAACCTTCTAGTCCAGGAATACTCAAGAAGAGCCTTTTTAGGATTGCACCGCTGCCATGCAAAATTTCATGCTTTGCATTCCCCTTATTGACCTTCTCAATAAGAGTAGATTATTGAGCCTTCAAATACCTCACTAGTGTATATCATTACTTCGTGGCACACATATATTTCTCACACTTCTTAAGCTTAGAAGAAATCCAAAATTTAACCTTTTCCATGGTGAAAGCCTTTTTAACGTCAACCTCCCTCTTTCTCTCTCTCCCCTTTTTCGTATAACTCCTCATATTCATATTTGTAGCTATTGGAATGGGAATAAATGCCATTTTCCTCAAACTTTTCTTTAATAAGGTAAGAATTAGGACTATACACATCTTTAATGGAGGTGAATGTGAAAATGTTGCATTCAACAGAAGAGTTACTTGTGGAGCCCAAGTCAATATCATTAGGAGTGGAATTCAACTTCTTCTTACCCTTATTCCCTATTTTAGCTGGACACTTGGAATAACTTATGACCAACGCTTTGACATTCGAAGCATCTACTGAATCCTTTTTCTATCTCTTGATCTTTTTTTCATGCATTTCTTTGAATATCTTACCTTATTGTCTATGTCTTTCTCAAATGTTTTTGGTATATCACATTTATTCCATTTAAGAATTTTATTCAATGTATCATCCAATTAAGTTAAATCCTCTTCCTTGTTATATGCCATGTCACAATTGGAAGACTCAACCTTGAGGAGTTTTAAAATAATCCACTTCCTCTTGTCTAGACAATTTTCTGACTAAAAGATTTGGATCTACCATATTATCTCCCTTACCTTCATGTTATATAATCTTCTTTGATGTTTAAGGCTAAAAAGTGGGGAAGAAATCATGGTGATAGTGACATAGGGATTTTTCTAATGATCCTAGATTCTAGGATCTTCTAACCTAAATGAAAGTGAGATTTCACGATGTCGAAGAGTTTTACATAAAAATCATCGAAGGTCTCATTGTCTTGAATCTTAAATAACTCAAACTGGATGGCGAGATGTCGAGACAAACGATTTTAGTACCCTCATGGGTGAGCTGAAAAATGACCCACACCTTTTTAGATTTAGTACGTATAGATATTTGACGAAACTTTTCTTTGGTGGACCCAAAGAATATGGAATTAAGGACCCTAACATTATAATTTGATACATTATTTTCATCCTCGCACCATGAGTTCTCAGGTATTGGGACAATGATATCTTTTCGTAAGGTTTTTGGACAATGATATCTCCTAGTAAGGTTGTTGGGTGTCTTTCCAAGACAAAGGTCCTTGCTCGAAATAATGTTCCCTCATTCGCAACAGACTTCGATTCAGGATCCTCATTTGAAGTTTTCTTTTGATCAAGGCCCCCTTCCTAAAAAATCCATCTCTCATTTGAAGACCTCTACGATCGAGGGTGACTTTGTTTGGATGAGGCCACTCTAAGGTGACCCTAGGCAAAATTACAAAAAAATTTAAAATCTTTTCCAAACTCGTTTTCATTAAAGTCTTGTCCCGTCATTTCCTAGAAATAAAATAAAATACATGGAATTAAAAAAGTTTTGAAATCCATTACCTTTACCAAATCTATGATAAGTGATGAAGTTGTCCCATTTGGTATAATTATCTCAGTCACCATGCTTTGTCTCTTTGTCTTCATATGATGTAGCATTAAACTTAATAAAGTCGATGGAAAGATATTATGACTCAATGGTATATTCTGAATTAAGCCAATACAAACTAAAAACCCAAGGGAGTGTAAAACATATCCTTCCTCATACACACATATATTATATAGATGATTTATTAATGTATAATGCATGAAAACATGAAGATTTAAATATTATGAGTTTAAAATATAGGGTTTCAAACTCATCAGTTTTCTAACTCAGTTTTGAAAAATAGGTGGGGCTAAAAAGGTTGAAAAACATAAAATAGTTTTTAAATAAATAATCAAAGAGGCCTGATAAACTTGTATCCCCAAATTAGTTACGCTCATTGGAAGAATTACCGATTACACCCTATTTGGTCTTTTTGTGTTGAAACTTTAAAGTTAAATATCATTCACGTTATAAGCCCAATTTAGAAAAAAATATATATTTAGAACGCTCTCTATGATATATTGTAAACGAGTTTTATGAAACATAGTTAAATTTAAAGTTGTTATATTTTCACGCATAACGTTTTCTATCTTACAAACATTAAAATTAAATCTCTCTCAAAATACTATTCGAATTTATAGGAGCTCTTTAGAAACAATCTTTACGAGATCTATCAAAAGAGACAGTATATTATAGGTAATTTGAAAAGTTTCAAAAAATAATATTTTACAACTGTTGAAATTAAATATCTCTCAAAATACAATTCCAATTTTGACAAAACAAAATCCCCCCCAAAAGCTCTCGATGGACTGCCTACACTTGTTACGTAACCAAATAACAACATACATAAGAATCTAGTAATCATATGGGATTTGTTTAACTAAATTTCAGTTAAGCTAAAGATAAGGAAAGGCCCCGAAGCTTTGTCCTAGTGAGCATATTGGGATGGACCCAACATAATCTCTATCATATGGGCGACGGTTAAGATTCGTTCTATAGCGGTTTAACCTAACTCTCATTTTATCATAAAGATCTATCAAAGAGTTTATGAAGCATAGGTAAATTAGAAAATTTAACAATTTCACTTCAGTTACAATATTTTTATTTTATTAATCAAATCTCTTAAAATATAAGTTCATTTGTCAAGAAATTTATTTACTTGTAAAACTACTAATGAAATCCCCCAATACTTTCTCTATGAAAAAATGTTGCATTCATAAATTTCTCATTAACACATTCTCATTAATACACTCTTCATTGACAATTTATTATGTCAATTTAATGACAAAAAATAATAGTAGTGCTTTGGTTTGATGTAAATTTATCATTGATATAGCTTTATTGATAAATTTATTGTTGATATATTTGAAACGTTCTAAAAGTTTGAACAAGTCAAAGTTGTTCACTGTGATTTATCGTGAAATTTCTCAATAATACATCTACAAATGATTAATTTCTAAATATTATCATTGATATAATTCTAAATGTTCAAAAGTTTGGATGAATCAAATAGATCATTATGGTATGGTGTGAAATTTTTCACTTATAAATTATCATTGATACATTGCAAAAAGTTTTGAAAAGTCGTAAGAATTCACTACTGTGTTATAAAACTTCTCATTGATAAATGATATTTAAGATCTATCATGATTTATTTTAAAGACACACACACACACACTAACTAACAATCAGTTGTTTTCTCCCACAATAACTTATGTAAACCATAGGTGATGATAGCTATCTATTTTTTTTTATTGGAACACAATTTGCCTAGACAAATCCTCATGTATTTAACCTGCATAGTCATTTGTGTTGACATCTTCAAAGTGAATACTAGAATGGATTTTGTAAACTGAAATCTATTTTGTAAAGTAAATGATTGACATGATCATACACTTATAAGAATCTCTCTCAAAATCTATGGTATTGTGGACATCCTAATACAATTGCACGCATAAAGTAGCGCATCTGCAGAGGTGGGGTCCGTCATACAATACTCGAGCGTGCAAAAGACACAAAGGTCATTGTTAGTGTGTTAGGTATGTGAATTTGTACATATCAGAGTCACCAACCTATATTATGAAAATCAGGAAAAATAAGGATCTACCTCAAAAGAAATAGATAGACAACTAGTCCATGTGAAACTAATTGAGATATGAGATCATAGACGATGTTACGGAGTGTGAAGTTGTTAGGCACCCACTCCTCCATTTCGATATCTTATGGGCTTGTGAATATGTTATCGTTTAATGTGTGTGTGCGCGTGTATGTAAAGTGAACAGAGGATGAATAAAGACGATGTGTGCATGGATATGCATGTGTGTATATGTGGATAAAGGGTTCAACGTATCCTCACCATGGAAAAGGTGGGTACATATTCTTCTAAGAAAAGAAAAATATGAGCAGAACCCCAAAATTTTGATCTCACCATGAAAAAGTGAGTACGCATGAGTGCAAGCTCTAAGAAGTAAAACAATGATGATTGGTTTTGTCCAAAATTGGTATAAAAATAGTATCCTAGCTATGAATTACCAATTTCGTAATCACAAATAATTATGTAAGTAATGAGGAGGAAAATAAAAAAAGACAACAAAGATTTTTAATGTGGTTAAGCTAAAGGAAAGCCTATGTCTACAGTTATGGTTTTACTGTTGAGGGTAGTTACATAAAACTTTGTGTTGTCTTGCTTACGCGTAATTGTGTTGTCCCTTGAGCTAAGGGAAATGATACATTTTTAGTGGTCCTGGAAACCAAGGGATGGAATGCCTTTATATATTCAAGCATTTACACCCATATACAATAAATGAGACTATTGATCTTTTAAGGAACGTATATAATGACTGTTGATATCCCCACGTGAACGATCTTTCCTATTCTTGGGGGTTTGCATTCCTGATGTTGGTCGGCCTATTGGCCGACCAAGTATATTTAGAGCCGAATAAGTGTATAAGGAGTCTTAAAGTATCCATGTATGAGTACATGTGTCCTTTTGTCATTGGTCCACATGAATAAATAATTTTGATGCACAATAAAAGTCCCAAACGCTTGATGATTTATTGAATGGCATTTTCGTGAATAATTTGAAAAATAGCGAATCTCCAGAGGGTATACTATTCTTTCCGCGCATTTGGTAAACTTGTAGCCATCAAGATTTCAATCATTGATTCAATTAATCATTTCCTTTCAACTTTCGCTGCAAATATATAAAAGGATGAATCTTTTCCCCCCATTTCTTTTCATCACAAAGCTTCGTAATTAAGAAATTTCTTACCTTCAAGATTTTCTTTACTGTTTGTTATTTGCTATTCTTTAGTAATCTTTGTAAGATTTCCTTCCTCTTTATCCCATTCTTTTACTTTATTTCATTTTGACAATGGTGTAAATTTTTTATGCGGATTCTTTAGAAGAGTCTAGGGAAAAGTAAGAAATACCCAACTGGATATCTTTAGAACTAGTGGAAGGCCCCGTAGATGTATTGTCATTAGATGAGGGTCACTGGATCCCCACTCTATTTATTGGAGAGTGTTGAATAACTTTCCCTCCAAATAATTTATTCCTTGAATTTTGTCAGTATTTTGATGTGATCCCTGCAAGGTAGGTCCCAACACTTAGAGGGTTGTTAATGGGGTCCATTATTTAAATGAACTTAAAGGGACCTATATTGGGATTTTTGAACTGATGTATTAATATAAGTGGGGAACAACGGGAGATAATACATACCACCAGAAGACTAGGTAGGCCAATAGGTATCCAATACTTAATTTGCCTGATTCTAACAAGGATTATTAGGATTATGGAGTCATGGTTAAGAACTGGTTGCGTGCCCCCTTCCTAAGGGGGTGAAATACAATGGTCCCAAATGCTCCTAGAAAATGTGTGGCATAGGTCGGCTAACACTAAATTTCATTTTTATTCAATGCGTGCTAACTACTTGATAATATGCCGACTAACAATTCTTGTTTTATTTTTGCAGAGGAAAGTAAGAAGAGGCATCCCAAAGATTCTGACGTGAACTTTGAAGAATTAAAGTTCTTATGGTCAATCCATCAGAGAATAGGTGAAGAAAACCCAAAATTTGTTTCTTTACTGTTAGAATATAGGAGCTCTATGACATCCTTTGTGGCCCGACTAACTGAGATTGTGCCCCAAGCTCCAATCAACTTAGAGGAGGATCCCGTTTTAATCTCTTGTGCTACTGAGTATTTTGGATCAGATAAGGAATTAATTAGTAGTGACATCCTCCTCTTTTAACTCATTTGACATCAACGCTATCCAAACTTCACCCACTCCTGAGATGGGAAAGAGGAGAGTTCCCAACCTGATGGATGGACTTCCTTCTCCACCACCTAAGAAGACCACTTCTACGGATAAAAGGCCCCTGGTCCTTATTGTTAAAGAGTCCAAAACCATAGAGCCTCAAATTTAAGATATTAAATAGGGGACCAGTTGTTCAGCAAAAGTTGGCCCAGAAATGCTCAGCCAACAAAACTATTGCTAAATTTGCCTCAGTGGCAGTGAACCCTAGGTTATCCAGGGGATTATTTCATATTGTGGTCTTTCGGCTAATAGGTCAGCATCAGCCCCCAATCCAGAGCTCGTCTGTTAGAGAGGGAAAATCAAAACTTATCCTTGGTAAACTTTTTGGAACTTTTGCTTGCTTTCAATAATTTCCTTTTTCCTTACTTATGTGTGATAATGATTTTATTGTTGCATTGTCCTGCAATTTTTTGTCTATTATGACCAATTATTGATCAAAGATGATGCTCTAAGGTCCACCTTAGCTGATGTTAAAGAAGATTTCAAAGGTTTGATTGAGTCCTTAGCCGCCAATAAGGAGGCTCGTGGAAAAAATAGGAAGAACTGGCTGAACCAGTTAGACCAAGCGGAGGAGAAACTGAATACTATTGAGGAGACGTTTAAGATAACTGAGTAGGTGGTTAGTAGATCGTTAGTGGAAGATGCTGCTGAGAGGAAAATATTCTTGGGACTGAAGTCCTAGAGCAAAAAAGACAAGGACGACGCCTTCAATAGAGGCTTGGATAAAGCCTTTGCAGCTGCTGCCATCCAAATAGAGTATATGAAGAAGGTGGCCTACCAGGATGGATGGACTTCTACTTTAAAGAAGGTCTGCACCATCACTAACTCTGATTTATTTCAGAGACATGATCCTGGTACCTGTGACACCCCGACTAATTAAATACCTGGTAGCTACTCCTTTATTCAAATTAATACAAAATGTCAAGTTGGTTCAGTTCATAGCATCACTGTCGAAAAATATTTTTTTTAACAATTACTAGCCACTTAATATTTAAAAAGTGAGTTGTTAATTTTAAATTAAATAAGATTAACATACAATCCATTTAAATTATGAAATGCTAATACCATAATCACAACACAGTCACAGTAAAATAATAATGGAATAACAGTGAATCTGGAGGAATACTCCTCTAAATTATCCGAATACTGAATACAACCAAATACAAAGTCAGAATCACAAATTAATTAATTCCAAAACTGAAATAAACTGAATAAATAAGCTGTCTCTATGAGAAAAGGGGCGACATGCCCTACAGATAAATAAGTCTGAAATGGAATCAAGGTAGAAAGTGGAGGCGTCTATAATCGAGGTCTTGTAACTTCCACAGCAGCTACATCACGTCACTGTAATGGAACTTCTAAGCTTGGTATCCTTGTGGCTGGGCACTTAAAAGTTTTTTACAAAAGAATAGATTTGAAAGCAAACGGGTCAGAGCCCGATTGTGAAAAATAGTTTAAAATATAGCAAGTGTTTAATGTCATTAAATATTGAATATAAAATAAATGATAGTGCGTGCTCTCACATGAGTTCCTCACCTCTCAACTAATTGTGCATGCCTATCATACCCGTACCCGTTCTAGTTATTCCACTTTCTAACTAGACCAATCCATAACCCGACTTTACTATACTATTCATGGTTTAATTCCCGACATCTTAATATAAACTGAGAGTTTTACTTTCATTCCTCAGGATTAGTTACAATAATTACTAAGTGTTTTCCCATTTTTAGCACTACAAGGATGTTACATTAATTCACACTTGTACTTATATAAACAGTCCATTTCAATGTTTCAGTATATCAATCTCATCATAAATATACAATAATGGCACCCCTAGACTAATCTGCGATGCACACATACTCTGCTATCAAATCCTGGTACATCACGTACGTAAGGATCACGTATTTCGAATCTCTCAAGAATCGTTTCGATAAGTAACAATCACACATAATGGAGGCGAACATAGTTCACATCACATGGGCCACGCACATACCTACGCTCCCATGATCAGCAGACTTATTAACTCACAAATAAGTCATTCTCTGACCTATGTCCTCGAGGTACCAATCTAAATCCCCCCGTAGGCACACAAAGATTAGACAGCCCTGATCGAACACCGACCTCCCGTGATAACATGTATGGTAGGTATGTTATACACAGATAACCACATATACTAAGCATTCACACGTATTAGACTTCTTATAGCATTAATAGAGGTATATTTTACATTCCTATACCATCATTAATGTAGTACACTTACAAGTTCCAAAAATATACATTATAGATTTTCAACCCTTCTCACGCCGCAAATACCAATACTTATCTCTTAACCCGTAGAAGTCACCCAGTCCATTATATAATTTCTAAGTTTTACTCCTCAATTTACTTTAATCTCACAACTATACTCACTAATCTCAAGAGAAGAATAACACTCAATTAGATAGGCTTACGAAAAGTTTAAAACAAACATCGGGCCTAAAAAGACCATCCTATGAACTCGTTAGAAGTCACTGAAATCTCGTTCGAACGAGGTCGTTCGAACGAGTGTCATTCGAACGAACTCTGAACTCGTTATAAGTGACACTGGCATCTCGTTAGAAGCTCATTCGAACGAGGTCGTTCGAACGACCTGGGTTGGTCTTCTAATGAGATGGCAGGAAATGCCCAGAGTTTTTCCCCATTACGTTATTCACCAAATTCCTTTTTCCAAATCCATCCCAAGTTCATACTAACTACATTTTTGTGTTGGTGAACTATTCTAGGTCACCCTAAGTCATTTCTTAACATATTTTTGTGGTCAAATCTTATTAATTAACATGTAATTGCCATAAATTCCCAAATCTTACCCCAAACCGTATGAACATGAACCCATAATTTAATTCCACCTAAATACTCATCATTAATCCATTTTTAAATCATCAAAGTGTAGTCTTTTGGGTACTAATTTCGTTCATAAACACTCTACATGCAATCCCTATCCAAATTTATGAGTTCCAAGACAAATATATTGGGTTTTCATCAAAACTTTCAAAGCATATCAAATCTCTACACTAAGCATGGAGGAAATATTCATTGAAAATAATAACATAAAATAACTTGCCTTAGGTTTCATTCTTCAGATTTGTTGTCGGATTTTATGCTGACTCTCTCCTCTTTCCGGTCACAATCCCTTTCAAAATGATGTTGATGGGAGATGGTTTGGTTTGGAACCTCTTTTAACTTCTCTCTAACTTCTCTCAAAAACCCCCGTAGCCCACTCTTTTGTTTTTTGCTGGTAATGGACTTAGTGGCCTCTCTAATAATATTTAATTTAACTCTAAAATTCATGGGTTTTAATTTCTCAATTTTTAAAATTACCAAAATACCCTTCTGGGTTGTCGGTTTGGCCTAAAAGTGCCCCGGGACCCAAACTAAACTCCCGGCTAGTGTTTTCGAACTATTTCGACCCTTTCATACACGTTGGCACACTCAAAATGACCATCCGGTTTATAAAAATATAATTTACTTTTTAATCAAATTAAATTCATTCCTGACGCGACTGACACACACGTCCCAACTAAATTTCCCAAATTGTCATATTTCTGCCTCGTGACAAATTTTAACATTTTCAATACTCATATATTATCATATATTCTCAGTAGTATTTTATTTTAACATCATAATCAAATACCAACTCACATCTCGCTAGTATTTATTTTCGGGTTAATATCCAAATTAATTCTCATTTAATTCAATTAAACCAATAAATAAAAATCATTAAAATTGCGAGGTATTACAGTACCCTACCTAACTTGGTAGAGAAGGTTGATGATGAAGAGTGAATAGGTGAATCCTCCTTAACACCTGTGATTGAGACTGAATCCATGCTCCCAGAAGTTACAACAAAGGACACCGAGAAGGGGTAAATATTTTTTAAGTCTGATAGACTTCTCTATCTCGTATTTTTTTATGTCTTCTTTTTTTCTTTTTCTCTTTTATTGTAATGGAAGGACCCATTGTAATATATTTCTTTGCAATTAATGAAAAATCTTCTTTAGTCAACTTGTTAGCTTTTTCTTTTAACTATACTTTCTCATTCTACTTGGTCGAATTTGTTGTTCTTACACTATTATTTTCTAATTTAATGCCATGAGAAATTCTATTATATTTGCTGAAACTGATTTATTAAGACATAGCAATAGCTTGTTTGGTGCGGGACATGTTGGTTTGCTGAGGCTAAGTTGGAAGGGTTGCTCGACATGGATGCTTTAGACCAGGTCAAGGAAGCCTGTGTTCATATGTATTGTTTTTTGATAGAGTTATGGTAAATAATACGACCAACTATAAAATGATCGAGGAACTTCAATATGACCACAATCTCTCCTGGGCTTTTCTCCATTATGTCTATGAGGCCAAGTTTGAGGCTTTGAGTGTTGGTTGGGGCATTGATAAAAATCTTAAAGAGATCATGTCGGTCTTCAAAAAGAATGAGTTTTTACTAAACAAAGAGGTGGAAAGTGCTCGGGGTGTTTTCAATCTCCCGAAAAAAGAAAATAATGATCAAAGGAATGAGTTAGATGTTTTGGAAAAATATTCTAAAGTTGTACTAAGCGAAGTTGTTTTTTCTTAGAGATCGAAAATACTAAACTGATGGAAGAATTAGAAAACTTGATGAAGAAGAAGACCAAATTTGGCCAATCTTCTAAGTAAGCAGTCTTTGCTCGACCTACTAAGTATGAGGAAAGAATCAAGAAAAATTTGGCCGACTAGGAAACCTTGTTGAAGGATAAAGATAAAACCGTCTAAAAGCTCCAAGACTAGGTGGATCGAGTAAAGTTTCACTTCCATAAACAACCCAAAGCTGTATGGATGGATGGCTATGATGAGGCCATAACTCATATGGAGAATAAATTGGAGAGTCTCGTTGGGAATGCTATAAGTGGGGGTGGTTGAACGTGTTAACACTATTAAAGGTAGACAAAAAAGTGAATTATGGCATTGGCATGATCCAGGCATGTTGGATTCTCCAAACCCTCAGTTTAGAATTGATGCCAAGTGGATTATGACTAATGTAATTCCCCAAAGCTTAGTGAGAAAGTACCCATGAGATTATGGTCTTCATGGTGAAGATTCCTGCATTCGTCCTCTTTATTTGTTAGACCGATCGAGCACCAGTGGCCGTAATAGGTTGAGGGATTTTAGGAATACTACTCTACTTAGTACTCTTGATGTTCCTCCAGCTTGGATGGACAAAACTGATGGGAAACATCTAATGGAATGACTTTGTTTTTCTTGTCATCACCTATTTTTATTTCAATATCATATCTATTTTATTTTTTATGGAAGTTTGTTAAAATGAAAAGGACTTTATTTTGCGTACATGTTTATCTATGTGTTGATGTAAAAAATTAGATTACTCTAATTATTCAATCACAGATAAATAAATGAGACAAAGAATTTTAAAGTGGTTCAACCTTATAAGAATGGCCTACGTCCACTGTTACTTTATTGCGGAGTGTTTGGGAATTCTCGATTATAAGTTCTATCAAGAAATTCCACTATGGATTCGGGGTCCCTTTACAATGAGGATTGTACAATGTATTTATAGCCCCGAGGTTTTAATGTGAAAGGGTAATACATTAAATGATATACATATGAAAGGGTAATACATTTAATGCCCTTTTTGCGTGTGCGTCTGAATGATAAGCATTTAATGAGCTGTTAAACTGTTGGTATCCTACTTCGAGGTGCAGCTCGGACCACTTGAGCTTCTCGGTGCTAAAGAGTTCCTCGGACTAACATGGTTCCTCGGAGCGTGTGATCATCTTGGAAGTGCTTGTTGTTGTCATGTAGATAGCCATGTGTCTTCATGTGATTGGTCCATGTCAGCAGATTAAATTTGGTATCAACAGAAGCCCCCAATGTTTCATAGTTCAAAATTTGAGGAGTATGGAACATTCTTTCTCGGAATATGGTAGCTTTAAATAGTCTTCCAGATTTTTAGGAGCCTTTTCCTTGTATTTATTTCTCCTTACCAACTCGTAGAATCATGCTTTTTTGGACTTTTCTGCGTGCTTCGATTTTCACGTCACTTTTCGTCTTTTTAGCCGCTGTTGCCCGCTCTGATTCCCGTGCCACTTTTCATCTTTTTGGCCACCGGTAACTTAATCATCCTTTTTTGTAATCATTACTTCACCATTTCCCAAGGCAAGGTATTTAAACTTCACAGATACTCCTATCGTCTTCTACTTTTCAAATTTGTGTTTTCGAGTTTTTCATTGTCTTCTACTCTCTTGTGTGTTCATCTTTTCCATCGTTAGTTGTGAACAACTCTACTCTTTTTCTGTAAGATCTTATTCTTTCTTATTCATTTCTTTTATTCATCATCATGGTTTACTCTGTTGAGTCTCTTGAAAAGTTTCACTCCGATTTTTCCATTCCCTCTTGGGTTGTCTTGGAAGAGCTTTCTGAGCCTTCTGATTATTTCAATTTGGCTGAGGGACATTGGTTCCCCAACCTTTTTATTGCTGAGTGTGGATTTTCTTTTCCACCAAATCCCTTGTGTCTGGAATTCTGTCATTATTTTGACGTCGTTCCTGCGAGAATAGCCCTCAACACATGGAGAATAGTTAATGGGGTGCATAAATTAAATCAAGTCCATGGAACTCGCATAGGAATTCCAAAAATCATGTACTGCTATAGATGGGCAGTTAATGATAATATTTTTTATTTAAAAACTAGATTTTTAAATAGAGCCTTAGTAGTCAACCTCCCTGATGCCAATAGGGATTATTTTGAACACAGGGTTGTCATAAAAAATTGGCAACACCCTCCATTAACTGGAGATGAGGTTAACCAGGGTCCTAGATGCCCTCCTTATGGAAATGGGATAGGTTATGTTCATTTTATTTATTTTGAAATCATGTTTCTTTTATGTTTGATAAAATGTGCCACTTATATCTCAATGTTTGTTTATTTGCAGTTGATAATAAAAGAAAGTGACCAAAGGAAGCAAATGTTAATGTAAGACATCTGAAACTTATCTGGAGTCTGCATCAGAGTGTTGCCGATGAGCACATTAGGTCGGCTTCGTATCTGCTCCAGTACAAGATCTACACCACTTCTTTCACTGCTCGTCCAGTGATAAGTGAATCAGAGCCAGCACCAGCTTCCACAAGCTCATCGCCTGAATCCCATATTCCTTTAAGTGAAAGGATGAAGAAGAGAAGACCTCCTACCCTGTTTGAGAAAACTGCCTCCGATTCTGGGGAGGCAAAAAGGAGTAGGATTGATGTCCCAAGGGAGGGGACGAAGAAAAATGATGCACCTTCCTCAGTTGCTGTAGTTGTGATGGTTGCTGAGAAGCCCGTAGTAGCTCCGAGCAGGTCTGCTGCTCCTGGAGAGGTGATTGTGATATCACCGACCAAGGGTTCTTCCTTGGTTGAATCCATTCCTATTCCCCCGAGGAGGCTGAAGAAAATCTCCTCGGTAAATTTGGCTGATACCATCACTCAGCCCCCAGTTACTGGAACTGGGGTTCCAACTTTTGTTCCCCCGAGCTCTGCCATGAGCTCGGTAAAGTCCTGGATCATTCCCAAGGTCCAAGGTACTGAAGAAAACCTTACTCGGGACATGGTCACCTTGATTATGTAAGTCTTCTTACTTTTAACTTTTCATATTTCCTTTGTCATTACTGTTTCTAACTTGCTTTCTTTTTCTGTTGACAGTTGACGAGCTGCTTTAACATAATCCTGAAGAAGGATGAAGCAATTAAAGCTTCATGATCCTCGTCCAGTGTGGAAGGAGATTTGGAAGAGGCTATCAAGTCTTTGGAAGACTCTCGCCAGAAGTATGCCACTGATAAGGCTGTCTGGGAGAAGAAGTTTACCTCCATCGAGCAAGAAAAACATCGAGCTGTTGATGCCTCCAAGGAGTTGGAGAAGAGAATAAATGCCCTGTAGAAGGCTAATAAGGAGCTTGAAGAGAAGCTCAACACTGCTGGAGAGTTTGAAGATAAACTCAAGGCTACCGAGGAGGAGTTGGCTCGGCTTCGGGAAGTAGTTCGACAGAAAGAGGAGGCAAAAAATAAATTGAAGACTGCTGAGAACCTGCTGTCCGAGCAACTCTCCTCAAAGAAATTAAAGAGGAAGATGGCTGTGAAGAAGTACTTCAACGCTGGCTGGGACAAGGGCTGGAACAAAGGGTTGGCTTCCATGGTATCACAAGTGGACTATGGCAGCCTGAAGTACTTCAGAGATGGATGGGTTGCAGCTCTCTAGGAAATGAAGGTTGATGAATCTTCTGAGTTTTTCCAACAACACATTCCTAGTTCCCCTCCAACCCCAGAAGACCTTGAAGAGGACGAAGATGCCTCAGAAGAATCTTCTATGGTGATGGGAGAGCATCCCCCATCCATTCAGCTCGCTGCCGAGGAACTTCAGCAGATCGTCAGTTCCTCCGAGCAATTGTCAGTGCTGCCCGAGAAACTATCCATTCCCTCCGAGCAACCTACATCTTCATCCCAGCCTCCCGAGAAGGTTTTGGGAGATAAAGAGAAGGTGTAGAATTATTCGTGTTTATCTTTATTTTCTTTCTCTTTATCAAATGTAACCCAGAATATGTAACTCTGAACTATGATCTAATAAAACTTAAACTTTTTGCATACTGTTGTCTATTTTCTATTCATAATCTTCTTATATTTCTTATTGATGATTTCTCTTTCTTTCTCTGCTAGTTTCTGGCCAGGATGGAATTATTATCTTCCCATGATACTAAGTTGCTGCGATAATGTAGTGATTATTTTAAAGTTGGTCACACAGACCTTAGTGCAGCACAAGTTATAGACATCCTCGACCAAGATGCTTCAGAACAGGCAGTTAAAGCATATCAATATCTGAAGTGTCTACTCGATCGGCCAGTGGCTAATAACGTTGCCTATTATGAAATGATCGAGGATCTTCAAAGCACCGTCAAAGACCTTCATCTTCAATACAAAGAATCCACTGCCTTGTTGCATGAGGGGTACGAGAAGAAGTACCAGCAGATCATTGCCGACAAGGGCTACGAGAAGCTTTTTACTGGGTGCGATGTAAGGGAGAGAACCTTCAGAGGTGAGGTCAAAGAATGCAGACAGATTGCTGAGTTGCTGGAAAAGGAAAACAACAACCTGCAAAAGGAGTTGTCACAATTGAAGTCTGCAGCTTCCACTTCTAATGCCTTGAGCCCAGTGACCGACGAGGTATTTTCTTTCTTAGAGGTTGAGAACGCCAAGTTGAGGGACAAGTTGGAGACTTTGAAGAGCTCTGGAACCTCTTCATCTTCTCGTGGTTGAGCAAAAGCTCCTCGGGGATGAGCAAGAGCAGCTCGGGTTCTTGTTGAGGAATAGAGGACTCAGTCTGCCTTAGAGAATTAGGCTTTCCAATTAATGGCTAAGAACCAGTTGTTGTTTGATATGTCAATGAAGATTAGGGACCTGGAAAAATAGCTCTCTGTGCAGAAATCAGTATTGGAGAATAAGGAGCTTTTCTTCAAGAATCTCCAAGAGCAGATGGAGAAGCTAACATATCAGTTCCACAAACATCTCAGGGAGTTCTGGATGGCTGGATACAACGAAGCACTATTCCACTTGGACGATCGTATCCAGAATGCCAATAATGAGGGCTATAAGCAAGGCTGAATGAATGCCTTAGGTGTGTTGAATCTCGAACAAGGTCATTATCTATTGGACTACCATGATCCCGGGCTGCTCGACTTGCCTGTGCCACCATACAAACTGGATATGAGTTGGCTCCCTGCTTGGGCCATTCCTCGGAGATTAATTTCAAAGTATCTCGTTGACTACAATTTACATTCTCAAACCGAGGTATCTCATCCCGAGCATCTCTTAGATCGACCATCCGTGATAAATGTCAGGATGTTGAAGGATCTCAACTTCATCAATTCTCCTCTATCTTTAAATGATCCGCTTGCTGGCAAGGAACCTGTGTCAAAAGCAGAGGGGAAGAGACTAGTAGAATAGGAATTTTTGATGTAATAGTCAGTTGGCATTTCAATATCAATTATCAATGTAATTTATTTTGAATTCAATGAAAGACTTTCATTTTTGTTTGCAAATCTTGATTGCTTTTGTCTTGTAATTATCAAACACTTTATATTTGTGCATATTTGTTTAAAAGATAACAATATTGTGTTGTTTGTCAACCAACTCAGTAACAATTAAAAAGTTACAAGTATCAATACTGTTGCTCGATCACTTAATAATAAAGTAATGAGTATAAAAATGTTGTTTAAAATGTTTCCAACCAACCAAGGTTGTTAGATTCTCCATGTCGACCCACTACAGTTAGTGGGTTTTTATCCCCGACCAGCTATAGTTAGTCTTTTTGAAATAATTTTACCCATAAAATGTTTCCGACCAACCAAGATCGGTAAATTTTGCTTGTCGACTAACTACAGTTGGTGGGTTTTTATCTCCGACCAGCCATAGTTAGTAGACTTTTATCGCTTTCTGGATGTAATCTTACCTCCCGACCAACATAAGTTGGCATTTGCGAGCATATTTTGTTTCCTAGCCAAACAGGTTGGCATTTTTAGGAATATTTCGTTTCCTAGCCAAACAGGTTGGCATTTTTAGGAATATTTTGTTTCCTAGCCAAACAGGTTGGCATTTATAGGAGTATTTTGTTTCCTAACCAACCGAAGTTGGCATTTTTAGGAATATTTGGTTTCCTAACCAACCGAAGTTGGCATTTTTAGGAATATTTTATTTCCTAACCAACCGAAGTTGGCATTTTTAGGAATATTTGGTTTCCTAACCAACCGAAGTTGGCATTTCTAGGAATATTTGGTTTCCTAACCAACCGAAGTTGGCATTTTTAGGAATATTTTGCTGAGCAGTCTGGAGCTTTGCCGAGTAGTGTGTAACACTAGTATTCACCGAAAAATTCTCAATAAAAGGAAGAACTTTGGCAGAATATCTTCATTTTATCCATAATAATGGAACTGCATTACATGGGAATATACATCACTGATAATACTTGTGTAGGTGCTATGCGTTCCATGCATTCTTAAACTCCTCTCCCTCTAGAGTTTCTATTCGATAAGTTCCTGGTCGAACAACTTCTGTAACTCGGTATGGTCCATGCCAATTTGCCTCCAGTTTGTTGTGCTTTTGGATTACTTTCTTTAGCACATAGTCTCCTTCTTTCAGGTCGCACTTCTTCACCCTCTTATTGTAGAATGGAGTTGTTCGCTGTTGGTATGCAACATTTCTGATGGCTGCTTCTTCTCTAACTTCCTTGAGCATGTCTAAATCCAGTCTTCTCTTTAAGTCGCTGACAGGGGAATTGAAATTTAGTACCCTGTGTGTTGGGAGGCCCAACTCGACAGGTATAACAGCTTCACTTCCAAATGCCAACATATATGGTGATTCTCTTGTTGCTACTCGGGGAGTAGTTCGGTAAGCCCAAAGTACTGATTGTAGCTCGTTGATCCAATTTTCTTTCTCATCATCCAGTCTTTTCTTCAAACCATTCAGCAGCATTCTGTTTGTTACTTCAGTTTGCCCATTGCTTTGAGGATGGCATGGTGCTGAGTGGACCTTCAAAATGTTTGAATGATGGCAATAGGCAGTGAACTCCTCGTTATCAAATTGTGTTCCACGGTCTGTGATGAAAGCATGAGGAAGACCATACCGACAGATGATGTTCTTCCAAACAAATTGGTACACCTTCTCATACGTCATATCAATGAGTGGCTCAGCTTCTACCCACTTAGTAAAATAATCTACTGCGACGATGAGGTATTTGAATCTTCCTCGGGTCGTTGGCAGTGGCCCAACCAAATCAATTCCCCATAATGCAAATGGCCAAGGGGAAGTTATGGGTGCCAACAATGCTTGCGGAGTTCTTCGGATGGAGGAAAAGCGCTGTCACTTGTCACATTTCTTGGCATAGGCTATACAATCAGCCCTCATTGTCGACCAGTAGTATCCTTGCGTCATCACCCTTTGTAAAAGCGTTCGACGTGATACATGTGCTCCACAGGACCCTTCATGGATCTCTTCAATCAATTCATTCACCTCGGAGGGATGTACACATCTCTGCAAGCCTTCCATAATTCCTCGTCTATACAAAACACCATTAGTTAATACATACCGAGCAGCTTTAAATTTCAATTTCTTGGCTGCGAGCTTGTCAATTGGTAATTCTCCTTCATCAATATATGACCTGATGGGATCTATCCAAGATGGTCCTAAATCAAGGGTGATAAAGTTTATCGTCAGATCTTCATCTATACTCCGACCAGCTAGCACTTCAATTGGGATTGTTCATCATAGCTCGGTGCGAGTGGCTGATGCTAGTCGAGCTAGGGTGTCTGCTCTCGCATTCTCCATTCTTGGTATTCTGACCAGCTGAATAGCGGAAAATTCTGACATCAGTTCCTTTGCCTTTGCATGATATTTGATCATTAATTCTCCTCTAACTGCATATACTCCCAACATTTGATTTATGATCAATTGAGAATCACTGAAGACAATAATCTGCTGCGCCTCCATAATTTTTGCTAAACCAAGTCCTGCAATCATGGCCTCATACTCAGCCTCATTGTTGGAAGCTTTGAATTGGAAACGTAAGGCGTATTCCATATCGACCTCATCCGGAGTGACCAAAATTATCCCCGCGCCACATCCTGTAGTGCAAGATGAGCCATCTACATATAGACTCCATATAGGTAACTCGTCTTCAAATTTCTGATTAGTTAGAGTTCCTCGGTGAAATATTTGTCGCTTCATTTCATCCTCCCTGGATATTTCTCGCTCTTCGTCGATCATTTTTTCTTTCCCTTTTACCAACCGAAGTTGGTCGGATCTTGAATTTAATGATTCTGTAACATCCACTTGCCCTTTTACCAACTAGAGTTGGTCCGAGCTAGTGTTTGTTAATCCTGTAACATCCATAGGTTGATCAGCGAGCATCTCTTGTTTGTCGTCCGCAGTCCTCATAACTATCTCTGCGTCACGTCCTATAACATCCACACGCCCTTTTACCAATCAGAATTGGTCTGAGCCTGTGTTTGTTGATCCCGTAACATCCACAGGTTGATCAGCGAGCAACTTTTATTCCTCGAAGCTATCAGGATAGGTGAACTCCGCTTTAAAATCTGCTACAGCCTGCCTTTTAAGCGATGATCTGGGTTCAAAGACTATATCGTATTCACCGAGCTCTATTGTCCAGTACATCAATCTTCCTGATTTTTCTGGCTTATGCAGGGCTTACCTCAATGGCATATCAGTATATACTACTATGGTATGAGCCTGGAAGTATGGCCTCATTCTCCTACTTGCCTCAATAAGCGCCAGTGCTAACTTTTCCAGCCTTGGATATCTGATCTCTGCTCCTCCGAAGGCCTTACTTGTGTAGTAAATTGGTTTTTGCACTCCATTCTCCACTCTGATCAATGACGAGCTAACTGCATTCTCGGACACTGCAAGATACAAGTACAATTTTTCTCCCATCACTGGCCTGGACAACAGTGGAGGTGCTCCCAAGTATCTCTTCAAGTCTTGAAAAGCCTTTTCGCATTCATCATTCCACTCAAAAGTCTTTCTAAGTGTCTTGAAGAATGGGAGACATCTATCAGTTGCTTGTGACACAAATCTGTTGAGTGCTGCTACTCGTCCTGTGAGACTCTGTACTTCCTTCTTTGTCGTTGGAGATCTCAGCCCTAATAGAGCTTTTATCTTTTCTGGATTTGCCTCAATGCCTCACTGATTGACAATGTATCCGATAAATATGCCTTATCGTACTCCAAATATGCACTTCGTCGGGTTCAGCTTCATTTGATATTTATCCAGTTGATCAAAAGTCTGACTTAAGTCAACTAGATGATCGACAACTTTCTTTCTTTTTGTCAGCATATCGTTAACATAGACTTCCATATTGGAACTGATTTGTTCAACAAAGACTTTGTTCATCAGCCGCTGATATGTCGCACCTGCATTTTTCAAACCAAAAGGCATAACATTATAACAATAAGTTCCCCGAGGGGTAATGAAAGAAGTACTCTCCCTGTCTTCAAGTTTCATTTTGATCTGATTGTAGCCAGAATAAGCATCCATGAAGCTCAGCAACTCGTGTCCCAAGGTAGCATCCACCAGTTGATCAATTCGGGGTAGTGGAAAGTGATCCTTTGGGCATGCTTTGTTGAGGTCGGTGAAGTCTACACACATCCTCCACTTGTTGTTTTTCTTCTTTACCATCACTAAATTAGCTAATCAATCTGGATATTTAACATCTTCAATGAAACAAGCTTTCTGGAGCTTCTCGACTTCCTCCCGTATAACTTGATTCTTCTCGGGACTGAATACTCTTCTTCTCTGCTTCACAGGCTTGATCTCCTTATTCACATTGAGTTCGTGACATAAGAAGTTTGGGTCTATCCCTGACATATCTTCATGACTCCATGCAAAAGTTTGTTTAATACTTTTAAGGAAAGTTATTAATTCTTGTTTTAATGAGGCTTCCAACGACGAACCTATTTGAGTAGTTCGCTCAGGGTGCTCGTCGTCCAGAATGATGTTTTCAGTAGCTTCCACCACTTGACCCTTCACGAGTTACGACTCATCTCGAGGATCCAATGTTTCAATCTCTGCACCTTCATCCACTTGATAGGTTGTAGTCTTTTTCTTTGATTCTTCCAGCTCCTCTTGCTCGGCGGATGAATAATAGAATTCCCGAGCTACTTTCTGATCACCTTTCACAACTCCTACTCCAAAGTTTGTTGGAAATTTTAGGCACTGATGCACTGTAGATGGTACAACCTAGAACTTCTTCAATCGTACTCTTCCCATGATGATATTGTACGATGATTGGACATTCTTATCCATCACGAAGAAATGTATTCTTTCTGTCCGATAAGCGAGCCACGTACCAATGAATATATCCAACTTGATCATCCCAAGTGGAAATACTTTCTCACCAGTAAAACCAATGAGGGGTCTGTGGTAAGGCTCCAGTTGAGATAGCTTTAGATTTAAACTATCGAAGCACGAGTGGAATATGATGTCTGCCGAGCTACCATTATCAACCAGTACTCTTAAAATCATTACCTCCTTCATTCTCATTTTGATCACCAGCAGGTCATCATGAGGATATAAAACACCTGCAGGGTCATTTTTTGAAAAACCGATGACCAATTTCTCCTTGTTCACCTTTCTCGGGCGATCTTCCTCACCTAGATTTATTCGCTGAATGTACGAGCAAGCTTGAGCCTCACCGAGGTAAGCTTTTCTTTCTTCAGTAAGGTCTCCTCCTCCTGCATCTCCTCCTGTAATAACATTACAATCAAATTACCCAAAGCGTATTAAAAATACCTCTCGTTCTGGCTGCCTTCGTTTCTTGGGAAGATCGGGGTCATCCTCTGGATCAACTTTATGGTTTCTCTTCTTGTTCTCCTCTGCTCGACGAGTAGATCTAGACCTCTCTCTAGTTCGATCGTTGTTTCTTCTTTTGCCTACCCGATCAACATACTTTGATAGCTTTCCTCGTCGGATGAGTGTTTCAATTTCATTCTGAAGAGCTATGCAATTTTTGGTCATATGGCCATGATCCTTGTGGAACTCGTAATAATTTTCCCTATTCCTCGTGTCAGGTTCTTCCTTCATTTTCTTTGGCCAGTTTAACTCCTCACTGGTTGATATTTGCCTTCAAAGTTGTGTACTTATCAAATTTCCTCAAGACTTCCCGTGACGACCTATTTTTGGATTGTTTGTCACCACCATTGTTCTTATGTTCTTTCTTCTTAACTTTATCACCTTCCACCTTGGTTTCTTTGGCATTCATATTCTTCTTCGCAAACATAGCTTCCTCGGCATTCATAATCTTGGACGCTTTTCCCATCAGGTTCAACATGGTTTGAGGTGGATCTTTGGCCAAAGTGTAGTACAACTTGTTTGGCAGTAGTCCACTCATCAAAGCGGTAATCGCTGTCTTCTCCTCATAATTAATGACTTCCAGTTTCTCATTATTAAAATGAGTTATATAATCTCTGGTACTCTCACCAGCTTTTTGTCTAACACTTAACAAATGTGCTACTCGTTTAACTGGCTTTGCTCCAAAGCAGAAATTCCCAATGAATAACTCGGCCAGTTGAAGAAAAGTTGAAATCTTACCCCGAGGATTATTATACCATATTTGAGTAGATTCGGTAAGTGTTCCCGAGAATGCTCTACATCTCATCTCATCTGGGACAGCATAGATGTCGGCTGCAGCTTGATATTGTAATATATAAAGGACAGGGTCAGTCTTTCCATCATACTTGGGAGTCACAACAGGTGCTTTGAACTTTGATGGTGTTGGAAAATCAACAATGTCCTGGACAAAAGGTGTTCCTCGAACAAAGGTTCGTTGCAGAGGGTTCTTGTCCTTAGCCATTTCCCCTAATCTATCCTCCAGCCTCTAAATAGATCCTTTCCATGCATCATTTCCTTCTTCGGGCCTATTGGTTCGAGCAACTGATCGTGTTGAAGTGGCTTCCTGTGATTTATCTTGACGAGTGGTTGTTAGGTCATACGGTCTATCTTGACGAGCAGCTGGTCGTGACTGGGCAGATCCTTCCCTTAAATCTAATGATCGTCGAAAGCTCCGCGACGCTGCATTAAGAGGACTTTTATTCCTCCTAGGGCCTAATCGGTCTAAAGGAGAAACCCTACTTAATCTTTCCAATGCACTGGTCCTTTCTGGAGAGAGGGTGACACATTGTTCAGTATCTGTGGTCCGCACTGACGAAGTTCGTCCAGGTTGACAAGAAAAATCTTTAGACTCCTCATTGCGATATGAATTAGTACCCCTAGTACGCGAAGAAGGTGCATGGGTATTTCTTTGAATGCTTCGTGGTCCGGAATGGGCTGATGCACCGCGATGGAGGGTTTGGATAAGATGTCGCATTGTTTCTTGCATGACGGTCTGGCCCTGAGCCAGATTTGCCATTATTCTAGTCAGATCTGGAATAATTAGTGGATCAGATGGATTTGGAGGGGTTCCAGCGTTTCGATTGCTGGATTCAGGAATATCAGCCATTGGTAATGGATTATTTTTGATGAAAAACGATATTATCAGTCGTTTCCCACAGACGGTGCCAATCTGTTGATGTAAAAAATTAGATTACTCTAATTATTCAATCACAAATAAATAAATGAGACAAAGAATTTTAAAGTGGTTCAGCCTTATAAGAATGGCCTATGTCCACTGTTGCTTTATTGCGGAGTGTTTGGGAATTCTCGATTATAAGTTCTATCAAGAAATTCCACTATGGATTCGGGGTCCCTTTACAATGAGGATTGTACAATGTATTTATAGCCCTGAGGTTGTAATGTGAAAGGGTAATACATTAAATGATATACATATGAAAGGGTAATACAGTTAATGCCCTTTTTGCGTGTGCGTATGAATGATAAGCATTTAATGAGCAGTTAAACTGTTGGTATCCTGCTTCGAGGTGTAGCTCGGACCGCCTGAGTTGCTCGGATCGCTTGAGCTTCTTGGTGCTAAAGAGTTCCTCGGAGAGGTCTGTTCCTCGGAGCGTATGAGTTTCTCGGAGTAACATGGTTCCTCGGAGTGTGTGATCATCTCGGAAGTGCTTGTTGTTGTCATGTAGATAGCCACGTGTCTTCATATGATTGGTCCATGTCAGCAGATTAAATTTGGTCCGTGTCTTCATATGATTGGTCCGTGTCTTCATATGTATTTTAGTCTTTGCTTAATAATTAAGCATTTGATTAGTTGATTGGATATGCGACCGACTAACTTGCTCGATTGTTCTGTATTTGGTCTAGTTGTGAACTTGAGTTATTGGGCCTTAGGTTTCACTAATCTTTGTCATTTTTATAACTAGGTGTTTGCATTAGTTACCATTAGTGACCAAATGTCTTAAGAATGTAGGGATTTTTGGAATTTAACTTGGTTGGGTAAAACTTCTTGTTCTTAACTTTGTCCATACATTAAGTTGTAGGGACTTCTTGTTCGTGACTTGTCAAAGACGAAGTCATACATGAAGTCTAATTTTTTTATTTTTTGAAGTTAGAAAAGTTTTTTGGGGATGTATCATCTCCGTACTCCAAAAAAAAAGCAAAAAAAGGAAGCACAATTGGCAACTTTATTAAACTGGTTGAAATAATTACATCAAATACGTAACATAATTACTGATAATATTTCCTGAGATGATCAGCGTTCCAAGGATTCTTGAATTCTTCCCCTTTAAGTGTTTCTAAGTGATAAGTTCCTGGTCGGATTACTGTCGAGATATGATAATGACTATACCAGTTTGCTTCTAACTTGTTAACAACTCTTTATTGATAAGCATTTAATCAAAGTGAAGCGTCCTCCCTGACTTCCTCAATCAAATTTAGATCCAATCTTCTTATGAGATCACTTTTAGGAGAATCAAACTTCAGCACCCTGTGAGTTAGTTAACATATCTTGGCTGGTACGATTGCCTCAGCTCTAAAAGTAAGTATATAAAAAGTTTAACCTTCGACTATTCTCGACATAGTTCTATATGCCCAAAGAATAATGTGCAACTTATTTATCTAGTTTCCTGTGGAATTATCTAACCTCTTCTTTAACACATAAAGTATTGTTTTATTGGCGAACTCAATTTATTTATTACACTATGGGTGTCCAGATGCGGAGTGAGGTTTTTGAATCTTAGACTGAATGCAGTACTCCTCAAATTCCTCATTATCGAACAAAGTGTCGTGATCACTGATGAAGGCATATGGCATTCCATACCTGCATATGATATGTTTTCAAATGAACTGGAAAACTCTTTCATAAGGCATTTACACTAATGGTCCAACCTCCACCCATTTTGTAAAGTAATCCACTGCCACCACCAAGTACTTAAACCTTCCCTTGGTCCTCAACAATGGACTGACCAAATCAATTCACCAGATAGTAGAAGGCCAAGGAGAAGTAATCAAAGTTAAATCAGCCCCCTCATACGGCTAACTCCAAGCACGTGATTAGTGCTTCGTACTCTGATTTATTGTTGGAGGCTTGGAATTGACATATTCCACATCAATGTCGTCCAGATTATTGATTATTAGGCCTGCTCCACTACCCGTGGCAGATGAGGATCCATCTACGTATAACTACTAAATTGGAATATTGTCGTTAAAACTCTCCTCAGATAATACTCCTTGATGGAATATTTTCTTTCTCTGCTCATTGTACCATTGTGCCATATCTTGGGAAGCTGATGTTTCAGGTTGGTCGGCGATAACTTTACTTTGCTATGGAGTTGATGATTTTTCCAAGGAATTATGCTCGGGAGGAAAACTTGGATTATTGATTATTTCGGGATACATGAATTCAACAATAAAATCTCCTACCTCCTATCCCTTTAATGCAATTCTCGGCTCATAAATGACTTCGTATTCTCCTAGCTCTACTACCCAAGATATAAATCTCCCTAATTTCTCTTGTTTATGAAGTGCCCGACGGAGAGGTAAATCTATGTAGACCACGATGGTATGCACTTGAAAGTATGGCTTCATCCTTCTTGAAACTTCAATAAGAGAAAGGACTAGTTTTTCTAGGCAATGATGTCTAATTTCCAGTCCCCTGAATACTTTGCAAGTCTAATAAATCGAATTTGAACTCCATTTTCCATTATGACTATTGACAATCTAATAGCGAATTTTGAGACATCCAAATATAAGTATAATTTCTCCCCCAAAATTTATGGGAAGAGAAGCGATGGAGATCACAAATACTTCTTCAAATCGTGAAAGGAATTTTTGCATTCCTCATTCCATTCGAAGGTTTTCCTGAGCATTTTGAAGAATGGCAGGCATTTTTCTGTAGCTCGAGACACGGTTGAGTCGGCCACTCTTCTAGTTAATTTATGCACATCTTTCTTGCATGTTCGAGATTTCATATCAATCAATGCCTTTATTTTATGTGGGTTGGATTCAATTCCTCTCTGATTCACAATGAAGACCCAAAACATCCCCTCCCGTATGCCGAACACACATTTGGTCGGGTTGAGCTTCATTTGATATTTTTCAAGTTGGTCAAATATATGGCTGAGGTCTTGGATGTGGTAGGCTACCTTTTTACTTTTAGTGAGCATGTCATCCATATAGACCTCTATATTCTTCCTAATTTTCTCTTTAAAAACCTTGTTTACTAGCCTTTGGTACGTTTCTCTAGCGTTTTTAAGCCCGGTAGGTATAACATTGTAGTAATAAGTTCCTTGGCCAGTGATAAATAATGTACTTTATTTATCCTCATGATTCATTTTGATCTAATTGTACCCTGAATAGGCATCCATAAAGCTTAGTAACTCATGACCTGCTATGGAGTCTACCAATTAATTAATCCTTGGTAAATAAAAGTGATCTTTTGGGCATGTTTTATTGAGGTGGGAGAAATCCACACACATTCCCCATTTGTCATTCTTCTTCTTAACTATCACTACATTGTCCAACCAATTAGGGTATTTGATGTCCTCAATAAAATGTGCTTTCTGTAATTTGCCTACCTCCTCTTGGATAGCCACATTTTTCTCGGGGATAAATACCCTACATTTTTGTTTGAGTGTCTTTGCATCCTTACTGATGTTAAGTTCATGGCATATGAAATTAGGGTCGATTTGAGGCATATCTTAATGGTTCCAGGCAAACACATTTTTTTTCTCTTTGTGGAATGTAATTAATTCCTATTTGAGGGATGGTGCTTGGTTTAAGCTAATCTGGGTGGCCCTCTCTGGCTTTTCATCGCCTAGTATGATGGTTTATTTGGCTTCCATGACCTCCCATTTGACTAAATCAGCTTCCTCCCGGGGGTCCAGAATGTTATTTGGTAAGTGGTGGTGCTCTTCTGAATTTCTTTCTAGTCGGCTGAAGTATAGTAGCACTCTCTGGCCTCCACTTGGTTTCCCTTTACTACGCCAATCCCGTAATGAGTGGAGAACTTCATAAACCGATGAACTGCAGATGACTCTGCTTCTAAAATTTTCAATTCTCCTCTATAGAGGATCTTATTATAGGTTGAGGTTAAATTCTTTTCTAGGATGAATGAGAAAATCTTTTTAGTTCTACTTACTGAATAAGTGCCAATCAAGACTTCTACTTTGACAGTTCCCAAAGGATAAACCTTTTCTTTGGAGAAACCAATTAAAGGCCTATGATAGGGTTCTAGTTTGCTATCTCGTAACCCCAGGTTGTGAAAGAAATTATAGAAAATAAAATCTACTGAACTATCATTATCCATAATAATTCTTACAGCCCTTGCATGATGAACTCGAAAGGTGACGACTAGAGGGTTGTTATGAGGGTAAAGCATTCTTGATAAATCATTCTTGGAGAAGTCGATGACCAACGTATCTTTATTCAGTTTTCTGGGCTAACCATCCGTCTCGTCTAAGAAATTGACTCACCTCATGTAAGAACAAGATTTGGCCTTATTTAAATATACCTTTCTCTCTGTGACTTCATCTCCACCTCCAGCATCTCCTCATGCAAAGAAATGACAATTAAAAGATATCATGCTTACCTAAAGCTCAAGCTCTCTGGGTTCTTTGGCAAGTTCGGGTCATCCTCAAAATTGTCATTTCAACCTCTTTTCTTATTGTCTTTATTTTTACATGGGGACTCTAATCTTCTTCTTGTGTCCCGACCTTCAGTTTGGCCAACAAACTTGGTCAGTTTTCCTCAACGAATGCGAGATTCATTTTCCTTCTCAGGGCAATGCACTTATCGGTGGTATGCTCATGGCCTTTATAAAAGTTATAGTATTTAGACTTATCCATCTGGTTGGGAGGGGTTTTTAATTTCCTAGGCCACTTCAAGTCCTTATTTCCCCTAATCTCCTCCAAGATATGATGCCTCTAATAGTAAGTTGAGTATATTACTCATACTTATTAGTCTTCTCGACTTTATTATATTTTTGTTCCTTCTTATCTGAGCTCTTTTGGCCATCAGATTTTGTCCCCGGGGCTTACTTGGCAGCCATGACTTCTTCAGCGTTCATGATTTTACAAGGCTTTGCCATCAGTCCAGTCATGGTTTTAGAGGTTCTTTTGCCAATGCATAATACAACTTTTCAGGGAGAAACCCACTCATTAAGGCTTTAATGGAAGTTTTCTCTTTATAATCTACCACTTCCAATTTCTCATTATTGAAGGGAGTAATATATTCCTGGGTAGTTTCTATTGATCGCTAGCGGACACTCAATAAATGGGCTACCCTATTAATCAACTTTGGTCCAAAGTAGAAATTGGTGATGAATAGTTTAGCGAGTGGATGGAAATTAGAAATTTGTCCTCGGGGTAGATTATTATACCATATATGGGTTGGACTAGTGATTGTACTTGAGAAATCTTGAAACCACATCTCTTCAGGAATATAATATATATTAGCATTAGTCTAGTATCGTTCAACATGAGGGATGAGATTAGTTTTATCGTTATATGTAGGTGTGACCACTATTTGTTGGAATTTGGAGGGTTTAGGGTAATCCACAATAGCTGCGATGAAGGGATATCCCGTCACAAAACTCATTTACATCGGATTCTTGGTCTTTTCCATTTCCCTAGACGATCTTCCAATCTCCGTATTGATCCTTCCAAGGGTGCTATTCTGGTTTAGACTTAAGTGAGGCAAATTTGGTGGTATTACTGTGAATTTGTGCTAATATCACTTCTTTGAAGTGTCCTCTACCTCAAAAGCTATCTCGGGACCTAACGAAGCCTTCTTGATGCTCATGGGACCTGGTTGATTCTCTATGATGACCTATGGTTGCTCGAGGGCATAGAAGATCAAAACCATAGGCTTTGCTCACCGTTCCAACACGGTCGATCGCTCATAAATAAATGACCGACCGTCATAGTAGTCAGTAGATCAGATAGATGAGGTTTCTCCTGGGCGATAAGATCTATTACGTGAGGATTTGAAATAACTACTTTTCTCATTTCTGGGGGAACGAGGCAACATATCCCTCTGAATGGTGTGATAGTTGACTTATCCTACAATGTTTGAGTTGATTTCCTTTCTTTCATTGGTTCTTTCCCTTTTGGAAATTCTGATTAGGATTCCTTAAAGATCTGCTACACTAGGAGGAGCAGATGGATCAAGAGTGTCGCCTGCAACTGCAAGGATTCTTTCAGGAACATTCGTCATCCTTTAAAAAACTTCCAAGATGAATAAGATAATAGTATTGGCAAAGAACGATGGCAAATAGTCGTTCCCACAGACGATGCCTATATGGTGATGTATAAAATTGGTATAAATATTATCTTAGCTATGCATTACAAATTTCGTTGTGATAGTTAAGTATGTAAGTAATGATGAATTAAAATAAATAAGACAACAAAGATATTTAACATGGTTCAGCTAAGGGATAGCCTACGTCCACGATTATGATATTATTGTTGAGGGAAACTACATATAACTTTATGAAGTCTTGCTTGTGTGCAATTGACTTGTCCTTTGAGCTAAGGGAAATGATACATTTATAGGGATCCTGGAACCTAAGGAATGGAAAGCCTTTATGAATTCAACCATTTATACCCATATACAATAAATAAGACTATTGATCTTCAAATTCATGTGTAGAATGGTTGTTGACATCCCCATGTGAACGATCTTTGCTATTCTTGGTGGTTTGCATTCCTGATGTTGGCCAGCCTGTTGGATCATGTGTCTCTGGAGCCGACCAAGTGTATAAGGAGTCTTGAAGTAGACATATATGAGGACACGTGTCATTTTCTCATTGGTCCACATGGATAAATTTTTTTGACACACAACCATGATACTAACTAGAAATATTGAGTGATGAATAAAAACGTGTAATAATGTGAACGATGCCCAAAATAGTAACCTCACTATGGAAAAGTCTGTACGTATAAGTGGTACCACTAAAAGAAAAACATAAGTAATGCAACAAACTAAACATGGATAATATATTGATGGAAAATCGATAAAATAACTAAAAATACGAGAGATCTCCAAAATCATAACCTCATTATGAAAAAGTGAGCACGCATAAATGGCACCACTAAAGAGTAATGAACGTGAGACAAATACAGACATGAATAAATGAATGAGTAGATAAAAATGTGGAATAATCTAAATAGATTTGAATCATAAAAGTAATTTTGAGATGCTTGCGTAGCCAAGAAGGTAAAAAGGTTCATGTAGTTCTAGTTCGAATAATGAGTAATGGTGGATTTAAATCATAACCCAAATTTGGGTTATCTCTTTTTTATTTCGGAAAATTGGGATGAACTATGATGAAATTGTGGAAAATATGATGACAACACTCCAAATTGGGAATAAGCCTCAAAATCTCTGCATAGGTTTTTGTGTATGAAAAATAAGTTTATGAATGTAAACATATAATAATAATAATAATAATAATAATAATAAAGTATAATTTAGGAATTCTTAGAGATAATAATAAAATTTAACAACTATATTAAGAAAGAAGTACCAAAAATATGCAAAATGACACTTGTGGAGAATAGTAAATGCAAAGTGGTTTTTGGCCTTTATGATTCTTTAAATCATACTTTGGATGCTTTATTTGTTGATTTTTGGTCCTTGGATGATGGTGATGGAAATGAAGTTAATGATGGAGAGGGATGATGTAAGGATATTATTGAGAGTATGTTGAGAAAGTTATTTGTGCTAAATTAGAGATTGTTCTTCACTGAAATTGATGTCTAGTGGAAATGAGGTCATGATTTCTTTATGTGGAAAAACCCCAAAAGTTTAAACGATAAGCCTGTCCATATGGGCTTATTGATCGGAAGGTCACATAGGCTACGAACAGGAAAATTGGGCAGACTTTCTCACTAAGTAATATCCATCTGCTTATAAGCAGGTGAGGTGTCCTACCTACGAGCAGGTTCTAAGTGGTTCTATTACATTTTCAGGTCAGAACTATTGATCTCGGAGTCCATTTCATTCTCGGGTAGCACCATTAGAAAGAGGATTCAATGCTCTATGATTTTTTTAAGAAAAGGCATTTGGGTTTGAAAGTTGACCAAAGTAAAATAAGCATAGGGGGAGTGTTATTTCTCTATAACAAGAGTTTGAAGAAGGACTGAGGGTCTTGATTGAAGGGACTGTATTTGGACGTTGTGGAAGAGTGTATTAGTGTCACGATAGGGTGTCTATAGGTTTGTTTTTTAAAAGCCATGTTATGACCTCCCTTTCAAAAAAATTTATACAATGTTGCATAAATAGAACAATTAAAACATTATTACCAATAAATAACCCCTAATTTTCACAATAATGGCCCTCGTTCAAACGGGACACTTCATACAAGGGACTCTCGTACGAAGATGGATTATTACGAGAACATTGGTGAGGCCAAAGGGTTCCTTGAATGAAGATGGCTTCATATGATAGACCCTCATATGAAAGCCACTTCATACGACAAATTTGGACAAGGGAAATAGGACCTCGTAAGAAAACGGTTTCATACAGCAGTTCCTTTTTACAAAGATGTTTCCTATGATAATTAAAAAATTGCCTAAAAAAATTTCCCACAAATTTCTAAAAACTATTTTCCAAAAGTAGTTTTCCCCCGTCATTTTTCAACTCCAAAATAATCTTAAGAATTGAAAAATCAGTATTCCTTACCAAGGCTTTAATAGAGCGTAAGTGTCTAGTCCGATAATGGGATATTTCAGTGCTTTGTCCTTGTCTTAAAATCTTGAATTTTACGCAACTCAAGACTAAAAAAGACACATGTAATTACTCTTATTGATTTCCCAAATAAATCTAACACAAGGGAGGGGGGGTGAATAAAATGTTCTTACATCCACTGTGGTATAATGAAACATTTATCTTAATACATTAGAAACTATATGTTTTGTATCGCTAAATTTGTTATTGATACATAAGAGGGCATAAGAACCCCCGATCTTCTAGGTTTGAGGTCTTCAAACATGCTTGATGTATATTTAGTTCTCGAGTGTGTCAAAGACTGGACCTTTAATGGATAGTCTTATGCATAGTAAATAAAGTTTATTAAACAATTTATATCGCTATAAGCATGAGACAATTATAAATAAACAGGTAAAAAATTATCATAAACAAATAATTGAAAATAAATTGGAAATACCGTCTCAACCATAATATAATCCAAACAAATAATAATAACTCCATCACAACTTTGGAACCTACTATTAGATGATTAAACCAAATCCTAAATGTAAAGACAATAATAAATGATATAGAGACCAACTCCTAACGCCTACACCAGAAATAGATAACTGAAGAAAATGTAATTCTATCATGAATCTAGAAAGAAACTATAACCAGAACCCTGATAGTGTTGTTTCGTATGATGTAAAAATAATCAATGGAAGGTGGGTTAGGCCTATAATTAATAATTATCAACATGATTCTGGACACAAATATGAATATACTGTATATAAACTATGCGGTCCTCAAAGGTAAATTTTTAAAGAATAAGATACTTGAATCCCTACATCTCCAAATATAACCATCCCCTAACAAAAATGGAGATATCCCTAACATCATGTGTCTTAAGTATGTAACTTTGGCTAATAATGTATTCCACAAGGTGACATCATCTTGTAAATACTTATCGAATATAAGGAACTAAAATATCACACCAGTTTATATCTTAATTATTACAACTAACTGAGTAGCTCATGTCATGGAATAAAGTTATGCAACTAGTAGTAATAATAACAGGCATAACTAGGCCACATGATGATACAAAATATCATCTAGAAATAAGTGCCAATAACTCTCATTCATTCTAATGCACACCTCAACAATAAAATATGACCCCTAACAAAGGTTGACTGGGTCAGAAATTGAGCATCCGTGTCGACTACACTGTTGTTGTTACAGGCTCCCACTGAAATGAAAAAACCTAAACATTAACTACACTCTTACGAGAGTATAGCTGCTAGTCTCGAAATCGAATCCACAAGGAATGAATGCTAGACTTTAATTGATTCCTTACTTCTAAACAAAAATGTAGAAGATAATTGTTTTAGTTATAAATTACAACTACGCATGTATTTAAACTAAGTTAAACACACACAAAAAAAACTATAAATTAAGAATAATATTCCTCACCTTGGGTTAATTAGCACAAATAGTTACATGGGAAGAAGATCTTTTGCAGATTAAATCTCATTTTAATAATTAATCAAATTTGGAGTTGTCACCCCCTAAATTGTCATAAAAGTCTACTATGATTTTGGTGTCACTAAATATCCTGGAGATTACACATGTAAGTTCGTAAATACGGTGCATACATGATTTACACTAGTAAATATCCTAAGCATAAATCAAGAACAACCTAACTATTTAAAAATAATTTAATCCATCACTAAAGAAAAGCAACTGACTATTCCTAGGTGAGTTCAATAATCCCAACCTACACTAATTTTTCTACACAGCATTGTAAAGCTTTATTTGAAGAAAGAAATAAATATTGGAAGAAATTAAGTTAACAAAGAACTAAACAACAATGTAAGCTTGAATTAAATGGAGGAGGACAATGAATAATATACTTACAACAAAACTGGGATGGAACCCTAGCAAAGAGAAATAGATGATCTCCTAAACACATAATTAATCTAATCTAATAGCATCAAAATAATGAATTAAAAACCTAACTTACACATATATAGTAAGGGGATAAAATAAAATGGAAAAGGAAAAGAAAAAAATGGACGAAATTGCCAAATATCGATTATGATATATAAATCAACCAAGGGTCGATCGATCGACAAATGTGAAAATTGCACACTAATCTCAGATATTTTGCAAAAATGGGATAATTTGTCGATCGACCATTAGTTGCTCAATCAACGAATGGTAAAATTTTCCACTTCTTTTTTCTCAAAGAAAAATCAAAATGGTCAATCGATCGACGATAGGGTGTCGATCGATTGGTGCTCTCTTTTGGGGCACACTTCCTCTTCATTTCAAGCACTAAGGGACTTCAGAAGAATGAGCATAACTTTATCATATGGATTAAAAAAATGCGTTATTTATGTCCGAACAAATCTAACTCGACAAACTACGCTTCCACGGTGATCCATCAATCGGGACATGAAGTATGAAATGACAATATTATCCTTAAAGTTGCATCAAATGACGAACTTTCCTGATATGCTTCCAAATACTCCATTAAGCATTCTAATGCATACAAAAACTTAAATAAACCGTGAATAATATATATATCTTATAATACATACGTATGTAGTAGGAGCATTGAGAAGCCTCCAAAAGGTGAATCCTAAATTCTCATATTTTTGAGTTTTTTTTAATTAAACAAATACACATACTTACATATGAAGATTCCACGTATATTTCAAATTCCTAAAATATAGAACCAACCCGTGAAATCTGTAATAGCAAACTCTTGATTCCAAATATTCAGATTTCTTATTTTTTTAAATGAAGTAAACACACGAGTAGAATATTGAAACTACCCATGTACTAAATTAACTTCCCTCTTTTTCAAACCTTCTCACTAAATATTTGTTAACTTCCCACACATATCTTATAATATATACGTATGTAGTAGGAGCATTGAGAAGCCTCAAAACCTTAAACCCAATTTTCTCAGTTTTTGACTTTAAAAAAAAAATATACGTGGCTGCAGTAGATGAGAAAGGGTGGCAGTTACATCATGATCCACTTCTCCCATTCTCCATGCACATTCAGTTATCAACCCATTTTGATATCAACTCCCACCCTTTTCCATCTCTCAAACATCTAACTTTGTAGCCCCTCAACTCTCTCTCTCTCTCTCTCTCTCTCTCTCACACACACACACACACACACACACACACACACACACACACACACACACACACACAGACACACACACACACACATTTCTACACTCCTACCCATCACCTACAACCTAAGATAATAACACCTCCCACTAATGAATATAACCAAGTATGCACATTTTTTATAGCATCAATATATGAGTTTGATCAACAGAGTGTTTTTTATAGCATCAAGTGGGTTTATATCCAGTGTTTTTTCCATCTTTAACGTGTTTATTGTGCAGTCTGTTATATGGTGACATATATAAAAATTGCTAACAGGTATGCACTTTTATTTATAGCGTCAATAAATGGGGTTTGATCAACAATATATTTTTTTATCCAGCATTTTTTTCCATCTCAAACATGTTTATTGTGTAGTATGTTTATTGTGCAGTATGTTATATTGAGCAGTGTGTTTATTGTGTTTATTGAAGGAACACGAATGCTGTTATTTTTTAAAATAGAGAAAATTTTGATACCCATGTTTTTTTCCATCCCAAACGACTCGGTTTATATACAGCGTTTTTTTCAATCTCAAACGTGTTTATTGTGTAGTGTGTTTATTGTGCAGTTTGTTATATTGAGCAGTGTGTTTATTGTGTTTATTGAAGTAACACGAATGCTGTTATTTTTTAAACTAAAGAAAATTTTGACAACCGTATATTAGTTTTGTTGGGTTATGTTACAGCTGAAAAGAAAAGTTTTTGTTGGGTAAAACCTATATTTTCTAACACAAAACTTAAAAATGTAGATAAAATATCTGAGTGAAACGTTTTGAAAATTTCAAATAAAAAATCCATATATCAGTAAAGGTCGTGAAACCCATATTTCTTTGTGCTTGACGTGGAGAGAGAAAGAGAGAAACCAACTAAATGCAAACAACTGCTCGTCATTTGCAAAACTTTAAGTAGAGCAAAACTTTAGGCAGTGATATTCTTTAGATTCATAGACTATCCCTTTATTTTTTTGTTGAAGCAAAAAAAAAATTAGCGGTTGGGTTTATATGTTTTTAGTTGTAAACTTGAACGAGTATGTGTAGGTGTAGTTCGCATCAAGGTTTTTATTTTCTTTTCTAATTTTTTTTATGCGTTTAATACTTTTTTTCTTTAATAATTAGCAATTGGGTATATATGTTTGAGATGATCTACGCATGTCTCTTTTTACTTTCATCCTATCTCTACCCTACCTCCCCATATCCTTTCATTGCCCAAAGTATGTGATGTGCATAAAATAAAAGAGAAACTCACCTAGGTAAGTGATTATACAACTATAAGGTGAAACATAAAAACATGTAATCTAACTAAACTTTAGGCATGAATATACTTGATTTCTTTTGAGAATAAGAAGTTTCAGGTGATGGGAAATAGTGTCTCAAAGTATCAAATTGTGACAACCCGAATATAGTTATGATAAATTATATTTAAATCATGCCTATCTTATGTGATGTGAATAATGTGTTATTAGTATATCTAATGTTAGGTTATTATGTTTATTATAATCCTACTTTCATAAAACATGAAAGGTCGAATTATTTACAAAAACAAAATTTTGTCGTTTTCAGTAGAAATGTCCCTGTTAGAGACTAGTTTTGACACTTATCACGTTACAATTGACTTGAGGTAAAAACTATATAGTTGTAGACATGTGAGTTGAGGTTTTAACACAATAAACGGTGCATCAAACGGATGTGCGAGCAAGAAGTTAGGCCAAAATTACGAACATGGGGCAAATCTGTCAATTCCCTCTAAGTAACAAATTATCTTTTATTAAACCAAATGGTTTAATTTGATTGGTTGGATTGGGAGGTAGCCTTGGCCGACTTAAAACTCTCCCTCTGACTTATTTCTTCATCAAATTAAGCCCTAGTTTCAGTTTCAAGTGTTGTTAGCTTGAGGAAATAGAAAGTTGATGTTTAGGAAGAAAAAGTGAGGAGAAAAAGTGTAGAAAAATCCGTAGAAATTATGTAAAAGCCCTGGAGGTAATCCTAATTGCAATTCTTGTTATTTATATTATATTACTAATTTATATTATATAAATCATCATAGGTTTATGAAAGTTTTAGCCCTTTATAGATATGTATGGTAAGATGCAAGTTTATGTTAAGTTGAATGTAGAAACCCTTAAAATTGCATTATACGGAAACTCTTTGTATTCAAACTTACATATCTATTTGTGTGCTTATTGAAATTGAGAAATTCCAATTGGATATGAAATTAGACTCATATATTTACATCATATCCGAAAATTAGAATTTATGTCCTTGTGGTTAGGCCTAAATGATGATTTCAAGTTGGTACATAGTTGTTGTTTGTATACTTGATATCGGTATGCCCTAAGTTTAGTCAAGCTTTTGAGATATGAAATGAAGTCAAAAAATTATGAAACTTTAATTATGTACTCTTCAGTATGTTTAATAGAAATGGTTTGAAAATCATGGAAATTTATGATGTAGAAAAATTCTGAAAATTCTTGCAAGTTGAAGGAACAATAGAGGAGCTTGTAGGGAAGATTTCTTGTGTTGCAAAGAAATGGTCATAACTTGTTCTAGGAAGCTTGAAAAATTACACCGTCACTTGTACTGGAAATTATATTCATATATGTTTTCAAATTGATAAGGTTGGACCCCTTTATTTATACAATTTAGGAATATAAGATGGTTAAGTAAGTAGTATAATAATTTCAGGCCATACTGGATACCCCTTGGATAAATGTTGGTATTTCTTTATTACAAAGGGTACATTGAGGACATGTTTCATGTGTATATAACTTGAGAAGAATAATTTCATATTTAATTGAAATTGGTTATAAATTACTTATAAGGTATATCCTAGGGTTGAATGTCCATAACCTTATCAACATGTATATCATTGTGTTGCCTTTACTTATGTTTTATGTAATGTGACTTAATTGGAATTATATTATTGATGTATAGTCATGGAAAGTTACATATTTATGTTAGGATAATATTTATGATTGAGGTTCAGTACTTATTTAGTTGGATTGACAGGTGTAAGGTCTAATCAACCCAGTTCAGCTCCACCAGATGGAAACGTGAATACATAGTTGTCAACCAAGGTGAGTGTACTCACTGGAAAGAGATATTTGTATCATGTTGTTGATATGATCCGAATATAATGAATATGAGATTGTTCACTTTGATTTATAAAAATGGGAGGTTTTACTCGACCCGGAATGGGGGATATTTGTCTATTAATGACAAGGGGTTACTCCTCGACTAGGAATGTAGGGGAATTGTCTATTTAGACAGGATATGTGAATCTTGATTCAGAAAAGTTGGTCATTTATTATGAATGAGACGGATAAGTTAGAACATAATTATATGGACATGATTTAGTGCATTTAAATTTATGCAGTAGTATAGTAGTGATGCATTCACTAGGCTATTTTGCTCATGGTTCCTATGTTCACATTTTTCAGGTAATGCGATGTCACTGCCAAATCTAGGAAGTCGGGTTGGGTTAGCCAATAATGGGAGAAACAAACATTTTATTTAAATGTAAGTGATGTAATTAAGTCAAATTATCCTTCAAGCAAGTTTGTATAAGTACGACTACTCTGATGTTGTAAAAAGGTTTTCAGTTATATGGATTTATAATGATGACTCTAAAATTAAAATTCTTGTTTATGGTTTGGTTAAATTAATCATGGTTTGACTCACTTTAACTTTCAAACTTAATTATAAGTAACTGGGTTGGGGTGTGTCAGCTTTTGGTATCAGAGCCTAGGTTTTAGAGGTTCTGGAGTGAGAAGAGTCTAGATTTGGCAGTGAATGTTAGAAATATATTTTATTTGATACTAACGATTATGTTAGGAAATATATGTATATCTGCATGTTGTTATATATTTGATCCATTTCAGATATTAAATAATGGAAGGAGTGAATGTGAATGTGAGAAAATAAGATGAGGCTTCAAATATGGCAGAAGAAGTGGAGGTTGAGCAACCTGTTTATGGAAATATAGAACCCGAGCCAGAATAATTGACAGACATGCAAAAAATGGTGCGTGTTATGACTATAATGGCAGAGCAACAAGATAGATTTATGGCTCATGTGGAAGAACAACAAACCAGGCAACTGGAGGCACATGCATTGGCTAGAGCTGAGGAGGTGATACACCGGGAAGAAAGGGGTACTTCACATGAGAAATTTATTAAAATGAATCCACCGTCATTTGAAGGAGCAGTTGATCCAGCAGAGGCAGAAGAATGGGTTAAAGAGATTGAACTTATCTTCAGAGTGATGAGAATCCCTGAAAATCAATGAGTGATCTTGGCGACGTACATGCAAAAAGGAGAAGCTAAATGTTTGTGGGATGCCACAAAACATTTGTTGATTACTCCAGGAGGTGGTAATGCGATCTCATGGGATGCTTTTGTCAAAGCTTTGTATGATAAGTATTTTCCCCCAATGTATCGAAAACAAAAGGAGAAGGAATATTTCATGTTAAATCAGGGGAGCATGACAGTTAGAGAACACGAAGCTAAACTTACAGTCTTATCTCGATTTTCTTTGAGGTTTATACAAAATGAGGAAGACATGTGTAGTCGATTTCTTGATGAACTTGAGTTAGTTATTAAATTAAGGTTGTCGTATTTAGAGACTGTTAATTATTCAACCTTGGTGAACAAAGCCATGCTAGTAGAAAAGGACGTGTATGAAGCGAGAGGGAATCGAGAACGAGGCATAAAGAGAAGTAAATTGAACCCCAATTATCAAAAAGCCAGGGATACAGAATATTCGAGACTTGGAGGGCAGAAATTTCAACAGGGTAGAAGTATGGGAAGTGGTTTGCAAAGGGGTGAAGCTATTGGTGGAAGAGATTTAGGAGTTTCAGCGCAAGGAGATCCGAATGTTTGTTTCTTTTGTGGGAGAAATTTCCCAAAGATACTAAATATAGAATGTTTCAACTGTAATCAGAAGGGCCATCTGAGAAAGAATTGTACTTTATTATCAAGAGCGGTTTCAGTCAGTAGTGTGGGGCCTCATAAAGGATCCTCTTCAGGAAGTGACACCAGGGGAAGAGGTACAGGACAAGCAAGTGGATCAAAAGAAGGAGGAAGAGTGTTTGTGATGACACTGCAAGATTCCATGCTACACCTGAAGTGGTTATAGGTAAACTTTCTATTGCAAACAAAGATTTATATGCACTTATTGATCCTGGACCTACACATTCATTTGTGTCATTACATATTGTTCCATATTTGGGTAGACCATGTTCATTTCTCAATTGTGCATTATATATTTTCTACCCCAATGGAAAGTGTGATTCTGGTTGAGCAAGTTTATAAAGATTGTGTCTTACGAATGAGTGAGCGAGATTTCTATGTTGATTTGATACCGTTGGCTATCATATTGGGGATGGATTGGTTATCATCGTATCATGCTTCCATTGATTGTTTTCGAAAAGATGTTACGTTTCATCTGCCTGGTGAACCTGAGTTCCAGTTTACAGGAGAAAGGAATGTTGTCCCTAATTGTCTTATCTCCACCATTAAGAGCAGAAAGTTATTGAGTAAAGGTTGTGCAGGGTGTTTAGCTTATGTTTTTTTATACTAGTAAAGAGACAGTTAAAATTGAAGATATACCAGTGGTTAGGGAGTTTTCTGATGTCTTCCGAGAGGAATTTCCAGGACTGCCACCCGATAGGGAAGTAGAGTTTTCCATTGAATTAATTCCAGGTACTGGTATGATTTCCCTTGCTCCTTATAGAATGGAACCAACCGAGTTGAAGGAATTGAAAGTGCAATTAAAATATCTGATAAGAAAAGGGTTTATTCGGCCTAGTGTTTCGCCATGGGGAGCCCCAGTGTTATTTGTGAAAAAGAAAGATGGGACAATGCGATTATGTATTGATTATCGACAATTGAATAAGGTGACCATTAGAAACAAGTACCCTCTACCTCGCCTCGATGATTTGTTTGACCAATTACAAGGGGCCACAGTATTTTCGATGATTGATTTGATATTGGGTTACCACCAATTGAAAGTAAAGGATAGTGATATTTCCAAAATAGCTTTTCGGACTCGATATGGGCACTATGAGTTTTTGGTGATGCCATTTGGATTAACTAATGCTCCGGCAGTTTTTATGGATTTGATGAATCAGGTATTCCACCCTTTCATTGATTCATTTGTAATTGTATTCATAGATGATGTGTTGATTTACTCGCATAGCATGGAGGATCATGAGAAACATTTGAGACTTGTATTGCAAATTTTGAGAGAGAAGAAATTGCTTGCTAATTTCAGCAAGTGTGAGTTCTGGTTGAATGAAATTGTGTTTTTAGGGCACGTTGTCTCGGGAAATGGGATATATGTTGATCCAAAGAAGGTGGAAGCAATTGTTGAATGGGAGAGTCCTAAGAATGTGACATAAATTAGGAGTATTATAGGATTGGAAGGTTACAATCGCATATTCATTAAGGGATTTTCAGTAATAGCCTTACCATTGACAAAGTTGACTCGTAAAGAAGTGAAGTTTGTATGGGATGAAGAATGCAAATGGAGTTTTAAAAAATTAAAGAAGCGGTTGGTTTTAGCACCTATACTTACTATTCCATGTGGGTATAAGTCTTTTGTGATCTATACAGATGCTTCATTTCAGGGGTTAGGATGTGTTCTTATGAAGAATGGGAAGGTAATAGCATATGCTTCCAGACAATTAAAGACGCATGAACGAAACTACCCTACATACGATCTGGAGCTAGTAGCCATTATTTTGCTTTAAAGTTATGGTGACATTACTTGTATGGAGAAACTTGTGAGATATTTACAGATCATCAAAGTTTGAAATACTTGTTTACATAGAAAGAACTGAATTTGAGACAGAGGCATTGGATAGAGCTGATTAAAGGCTATGACTGTACCATTTATCATCACCGTGGGAATGCCAATGTAGTAGCATATGCTTTAAGTCGAAAATCAATAGGGATTCTTAATTGCATACAGTGTGCCCGTGTTGGAAATATTCTTGACTTGGCATCGATGGGGATTGAATTGAAGTTTTTAAAAAGTGGAGGATTACTAGAACATGTCATAGTGAGACCTTTATTGGCCGAGCGCATACGAAATTTGCAGACCAGTGATTCATTCCTTGAGAAGAAGAAACAAGATGTCCTGGATGGTAAAGAGAATGATTTTGAAAATAAGAACGACGAATCGTTGTGTTATAAAAATAGGATATGTGTACCGAATGATCCATCCTTAAAGAAGGATATATTAGAAGAGGCATAGAGTTCTATTTATTCTATGCATCCGGGAGGTACCAAAATGTATAGAGATTTGAAAGAGTATTACTGGTGGAACAATATGAAACGTGAGATTGCAGAATTCATACCTAAATGTTTAGTATGCCAACAAGTGAAGGCCCAACATCAGAAGCCGATAGGATTATTACAGTCATTGCCTATTTTAGAATGGAAGTGGGAGCATATAACGATGGATTTTATTACAGGATTACCAAGGTCACCAAAGGGGCATGATTCTATTTGGGTAATAGTACACCGATTGAAAAAGTCAGCCCATTTTCTTCCAGTTAAGACCACCTACACTGTTGACAAGTATGCACGTATGTACGTTGATGAGATTATCCGTTTACATGGGGCACCAGTGTCAATTGTATCAGATAGAGATCCAACGTTCAGATCTAAGTTTTGGCGTTGTCTCCAGAATGCCATGGGCACAAGTTTGAAGTTCAGCACTGCGTTTCATCCACAAACTGATGGGAAATCAGAAAGGACGATTCAAATATTAGAAGATATGTTACGAGCCTGTGTATTTGACTTCAAAGGTAGTTGGTATGATCATTTGCCATTGGTGGAATTCTCGTATAATAATAGTTATCATTCCACCATTGGTACGACTCCTTATGAAGCTTTATATGGGAGGAGATGTAGAACGCCTTTGTGCTGGGATGAAGTAGGTGAAAAGAAAATTTTGGGTCCGGAATTGATAGATATGACAACTAAAAAGGTCAAAATTATTCGGGAATGGATAAAGATAGCACAAAAAAGGCAGAAATTTTATGCAGATAAGAGGAAGTATCCATTGGAATTTCAGAAGGGAGATTTTGTATTCCTACGTATTTCACCATGGAAAGGCGTTATGAGATTTGGGGAAAAGGAGAAACTAAGTCCAAGATACATTGGACTATATAAAGTGTTGGAAAGAATTGGGACCCTGTCATATAGATTAGCATTTCCTTCAGAGTTGTCTCGTTTACATGACGTGTTTCACGTATCGATACCACATAAGTATTTTGTGGGTCCATCTCATCAGCTGAAAACTCAACCAATTGAACATAAGGAATACTTGTTGTACATCGAGGAACCAATGGAAATTATTGATCGTAAGGAGCAAGTATTGAGAAAGCGCATACGAAATTTGCAGACCAGTGATTCATTCCTTGAGAAGAAGAAACAAGACGTCCTCGATGGTAAAGAGAGTGATTTTGAAATTAAGAATGATGAATCGTTGTGTTATAAAAATAGGATTTGTGTATCGAATGATCCATCCTTAAAGAAGGATATATTATAAGAGGCACATAGTTCTATTTATTCTATGCACCCGGGAGGTACCAAAGTGTATAGAGATTTGAAAGAGTATTACTGGTGGAACAATATGAACCGAGAGATTGCAGAATTCATAGGTAAATGTTTTGTATGCCAGTAAGTGCAGGCAGAGCATCAGAAGCCGGTAGGAATATTACATTCATTGCCTATTCTGGAATGGAAGTGGGAGCATATAACGATGGAATTTGGTAAAGGATTATCGAGGTCACCAAAGGGGCATGATTCTATTTGGGAAATAGTAGACCGATTGACAAAGTTGGCCCATTTTCTTCTAGTTAAGACCACCTACACTGTTGACAAGTATGCACATATGTACGTTGACGAGATTATCCGTTTACATGGGGCACCAGTGTCAATTATATCAGATAGAGATCCAACGTTCACTTCTAAGTTTTGGCCTCATCTCCAGAACGCCAAGGGCACAAGTTTGAAGTTCAGCACTGCGTTTTATCCACAAACTGATGGGCAATTAGAAACGACGATTCAAATATTTGAAGACATGTTATGAGCCTGTGTATTTGACTTCAAAGGTAGTTGGGATGATCATTTTTCATTGATGGAATTCTCGTATAATAATAATTATCAGTCCACCATTGGTATGGCTCCTTATGAAGCTTTATATGGGAGGAGATGTAGAACGCCTTTGTGTTGGGATGAAGTAGGTGAAAGGAAAATTTTGGGTCCGAAATTGATAGATATGACAACTAAAAAGGTCAAAATTATTCGGGAACGGATAAAGATAGCACAAAGCAGGCATAAATTTTATGTAGATAAGAGGAAGTATCAGTTGGAATTTCAGAAGGGAGATTTTGTATTCCTACGTATTTCACCACGGAAAGGCGTTATGAGATTTGGGAAAAAAAGGAAACTAAGTCCAAGATACATTTGACCATATGAGTGTTGGAAAGAATTGGGGCCCTGGGATATAGATTAGCATTGCCTTCAGAGTTATCTCGTTTACATGATGTGTTTCATGTATCGATGCTTCATAAGTATTTGGAGGATCCATCTCATCAGTTGAAAACTCAACCAATTGAACTGAAGGAAGACTTGTAGTACATTGAGGAACCAAAGGAAATTATTGATCGTAAGGAAAAAGTATTGAGAAATAGAGATATTCCTTTAGTTAAAGTTATGTGGATGAGCCATAGAGTCAAAGAATCAACTTGGGAAATGGAGGATAGCATGAGGAAACGGTATCCTCAATTGTTTGGTAAGTGACCTTTCTATTAAATTTCGGGGACGAAATTTTCGAAGGGTGGGGGGGATGTTGTGACAACCCGAATATAATTATGATAAATTATATTTAAATCATGCCTATATTATGTGATGTGAATAATGTGTTATTAGTATATCTAATGTTAAGTGATTATGTTTATTATAATCCTACTTTCATAAATCATGAAAGGTCGAATTATTTACAAAAACAAAATTTTGTGGTTTTCGGTAGAAATGTCCCTATTAGAGACTAGTTTTGACCCTTATCACATTACAACTGACTTGAGGTAAAAAATACATAGTTGTAGACATGTGAGTTAGGGTTTTAACACAACAAACGGTGCATCAAACGGATGTGCGAGTAAGAAGGTTGGCCAACATTACGAACAAGGGGCAAATCTGCCAATTCTCTCTTAGTAGCAAATTGTCTTTTATTAAACCAAATGGTTTAATTTGATTGGTTGACTTAGGAGGCAGACTTGGCCGACCTAAAACTCTCCCTCTAACTTATTTATTCATCAAATTAAGCCCTAGGTTCAGTTTCAAGTGTTGTTAGCTTGAGGAAATAGAAAGTTTATGTTTAGGAAGAAAAAGTGTAAAAAAATTCGTAGAAATTACGTAAAAGCCCTGGAGGTAATCCTAATTGCAATTCTTTATATTTATATTATATTATTGATTCATAGGATATAAATCATCATAGGTTTACGAAAGTTTCAGCCCTTTATATATATGTATGGTTAGATGCAAGTTTATGTTAAGTTGAATGTAGAAACCCTGAAAATTGCATTGTATTGAAACCCTTTGTATTAAAACTTGCATGTCTCTTTGTGTGCTTATTGAAATTGAGAAATTCAAATTTGATATGAAATTAGACTCATATATTTACATCATATCCGAAAATTAGAATTTATGTCCTTGTGGTTAGGCCGTAATGATGATTTCAAGTTGGTACATAGTTGCTGTTTGTATACTTGATTTCGGTATGCCCTAAGTTTAGTAAAGCTTTTGAGATAGCAAATGAAGTCAAAAAATTATGAAACTTTAATTATGTACTATTCAGTATGTTTAATAGAAAAGTTTTGAAAATCATGGAAATTTATGATGTAGAAAAATTCTGAAAATTCTTGCAAGTTGAAGGAACAATAGAGGAGCTTGTAGGGCAGATTTCTTGTGTTGTAAAGAAATGGTCATAACTTGTTCTAGGAAGCTTGAAAAATTACACCGTCACTTGTACTGGAAATTATATTCATATATGTTTTCATATTGATAAGGTTGGACCCCTTTATTTATACAATTTAGGAATATAAGATGGTTAAGTAAGTAGTATAATAATTTCAGGCCATACTGGATACCCCTTGGATAAATGTTTGTATTTCTTCCTTACAAAGGGTACATTGAGGACATGTTTCATGTGTATATATCTTGAGAAGAATAATTTCATATTTAATTGAAATTGGTTATAAATTACTTATAAGGTATATCCTACGGTTGAATGTCCATAACCTTATCAACATGTATATCATTGTGTTGCCTTTACTTATGTTTTTTGGAATGTGACTTAATTGGAATTATATTATTGATGTATAGTCATGGAAAGTTACATAATTATGTTAGGATAATATTTATGATTGAGGTTCAGTACTGATTTAGTTGGATTGACAGGTGTAAGGTCTAATCAACCCAGTTCAGCTCCACCAGATGGAAACGTGAATACATAGTTGTCAACCAAGGACTGGAAAGAGATATTTGTATCGTGTGGTTGATATGATCATAATATAATGAATATGAGATTGTTCATTTCGATTTATCAAAATTGGAGGTTACTCCTCGACCCGAAATGGGGGAGATTTTTCTATTAATGACAAGGGGTTACTCCTCGACCAGGAATGGGGGGGGGGGAATTGTCTATTTAGACAAGATATGTGAATCATGATTCGGAAAAGTTGGTCATTCATTATGAATGAGATGGATAAGTTAAAACATAATTATATGGACATGATTTAGTGCATTGAAATTTATGTAGTAGTATAGTAGTGATGCATTCACTGGGATATTTTGCTCATGGTTCCTATGTTCACATTTTTCAGGTAATGCGATGTCACTGCCAAATCTAGGAAGTCGGGTTGGGTTAGCCAAGAATGGGAAAAACAAACATTTTGTTTAAGTGTAAATGATGTAATTAAGTCAAATTATCCTTCAAGCAAGTTTGTATAATTATGACTACTCTGATGTTGAAAAAAGGTTTTCAGTTATATGGATTTATAATGATGACTCTGAAATTAAAATTCTTGTTTATGGTTTGGTTAAATTAATCATGGTTTGACTCACTTTGACTTTCAAACTCAATTATAAGTAACTGGGTTGGGGTGTGTCAGTTTTTGGTATCAGAGCCTAGGTTTTAGAGGTTCTGGAGTGAGAAGAGTCTAGATTTGTTAGTGAATGTTAGAAATATATTTTATTTGATACTAACGATTATGTTAGGAAAGATTTGTATATCTGCATGTTGTTATATCTTTGATCCATTTCAGATATTAAAGAATGGAATGAGGGAATGTGAATGTGAGAATAGAAGATGAGGCTTCAAATATGGCAGCAGAAGCGGAGGTTGAGCAACCTGTTTTTGGAAATATAGAACCCAAGCCAGAACAATTGACATACATGCAAAAAATGGCACGTGCTATGACTCTAACGGCAGAGCAACAAGCTAGATTTATGGCTCATGTGGAAGAACAACAGACCAGGCAACTGGAGGCACATGCATTGGCTAGAGTTGAGGAGGTGATACACCGGGAAGAAAGGATTACTTCAGATGAGAAATTTATTAAAATGAATCCATCGTCATTTGAAGGAGCAGTTGATCCAGCAGAGGCAGAAGAATGGGTTAAAGAGATTGAATTTATCTTCGGAGTGATGAGAATGCCTGAAAATCAACGAGTGATCTTGGCGACGTACATGCTAAAAGGATAAGCTAAATATTGGTGGGATGCCATAAAACATTTGTTGATTACTCCAGGAGGTGGTAATGTGATCTCATGGGATGCTTTTGTCAAAGCTTTGTATGATAAGTATTTTCCACCAATGTTTCAAAAACAAAAAGAGAAGGAATATTTCATGTTAAATAAGGGGACCATGACAGTTAGAGAATACGAAGCTAAACTTATAGTCTTATCTCGATTTTCTTCGAGGTTTATAAAAATGAGGAAGACATGTGTAGCCAATTTCTTGACGGACTTGAGTTAGTTATTAAATCAAGGTTGTCGGCTTTAGAGACTGTTAACTATTCAGCCTTGGTGAACAAAGCCATGTTAGTAGAAAAGGACGTGAATGAAGAGAGAGGGAATCGAGAACGAGGCGTAATGAGAATTACATTTAACCCCAATTATAAAAAAGCCAGTGATAGAGAATATTCGAGACTTGGAGGGCAGAAATTTCAACCGGGTAGATGTATGGGAAGTGGTTTGCAAAGGGGTGAACCTTGTGGTGGAAGAGATTCAAGAGTTTCAGCGTAAGGAGATCCGAATGTTTGTTTCTTTTGTGGGACATCGGGTCATATAAAGAGAAATTTCCCAAAGATACTAAATATAGAATGTTTCAACTGTCATCAAAAGGGCCATCTGAGAAAGAATTGTTCTATGTTATCAAGAGCGGTTTCAATCAGTAGTGTGGGGCCTTATAAAGGATCCTCTCCAGGCAGTGCCACCAGGGGAAGAGGTACAGGACAAGGAAGTGGATCAAAGGCAGGAGGAAGAGTGTTTGCAATGACACTGCAAGATGCCGATGCTACACCTGAAGTGGTTACAGGTAAACTTTCTATTGCAAACAAAGATTTATATGCCCTTATTGATCCTAGATCTACGAATTCATTTGTGGAATTACATATTGTTCCATATTTGGGTAGAACATGTTCATTTCTCAATTGTGCCTTATATATTTCTACCCCAATGGAAAGTGTGATTCTAGTTGAGCATGTTTATAAAGATTGTGTCTTACGAATGAGTGATCGATATTTCTATGTTGATTTGATACCGTTGGCCATTCGGGATTTTTATATAATATTGGTGATGGATTGGTTATCATCGTATCATGCTTCCATTGATTGTTTTCAAAAAGAAGTTACGTTTCATCTGCCTGGTGAACCTGAGTTCCAGTTTACAGGCGAAAGGAATGTTATCCCTAATTGTCTTATCTCAGCCATTAAGAGCAGAAAGTTATTGAGTAAAGGATGTACGGGGAATTTAGATTATGTTGTTGATACTAGTAAAGAGACAGTTAAAATTGAAGATATACCAGTGGTTAGAGAGTTTTCAGATGTCTTCCTAGAGGAATTTCCAGGACTTCCACCCGATAGGGAAGTAGAGTTTTCCATTGAATTAATTCCTGGTATTGGTCCGATTTCCCTTACTCCTTATAGAATGTCACCAACAGAGTTGAAGGAATTGAAAGTGAAATTACAAGATCTGATAAGCAGAGGGTTCATTCGGCCTGGTGTTTCTCCATGGGGAGCCCTAGTGTTATTTGTGAAAAAGAAAGATGGGACAATGCGATTATTTATTGATTATCGGTAATTGAATAAGGTGACCATTAGAAATAAGTACCCTCTACCTCGTATTGATGATTTGTTTGACCAATAAGGGGGGCCACAGTATTTTCGATGATTGATTTGAGATCGTGTTACCACCAATTGAAATTAAAGGATAGTGATATTTCCAAAACAAATATTCTAACTCGATATGGGCACTATGAGTTTTTGATGATGCCATTTGGATTGACTAATGCTCCAGCAGTTTTTATGGATTTGATGAATCGGGTATTACACCCTTTCATTGATTCATTTGTGATTGTATTCATAGATGATGTGTTAATTTACTCGCATAGCATGGAGGAACATGAGAAACATTTGAGACTTGTATTGCAGATTTTGCGAGAGAAGAAATTGCTTGCTAAATTCAGCAAGTGTGAGTTTTGGTTGAATGAAATTGTGTTTTTAGGGCACGTTGTCTCGAGAAATGGGATATATGTTGATCCAAAGAAGGTGGAAGCAATTGTTGAATGGGAGAGTCCTAAGAATGTGACATAAATTAGGAGTTTTCTAGGATGGGCAGGTTACTATCGCAGATTCATTCAGGGATTTTCAGCAATAGCCTTACCATTGACAAAGTTGACTCGTAAAGAAGTGAAGTTTGTATGGGATGAAGAATGCGAAAGGAGTTTTAAAGAATTAAAGAAGCGGTTGGTTTCATCCCCTATACTTACTATTCCATGTGGGTATGAGTCTTTTGTGATCTATACAGACGCTTCATTTCAGGGGTTAGAATGTGTTCTTATGCAAAATGGGAAGGTAATAGCATATGCCTCCAGATAATTAAAGACGCATGAATGAAACTACCCTACATACAATCTGGAGCTAGCAACCATTATTTTTCTTTAAAGTTATGGTGACATTACTTGTATGGAGAAACTTATGAGATATTTATAGATCATTAAAGTTTGAAATACTTGCTTACATAGAAAGAACTGAATTTGAGACAGAGGCGTTGGATAGAGCTGATTGAAGGCTATGACTGTACCATTCATCATCACCATGGGAATGCCAATGTAGTAGCAGATGCTTTAAGTCAAAAATCATCAGGGATTCATAGTTTCATACAGTGTACTCGTATTGGAAATATTCTTAACTTGGCAGCGATGGGGATTGAATTGAAGTTTTCAAAAAGTGGAGGATTACTAGCACATGTTACAGTGAGACCTTTATTGGCCGAGTGTATACGAAATTTGCAGACCAATGATTCATTCTTTGAGAAGAAGAAACAAGATGTCCTGGATGGTAAAGAAAGTGATTTTTTAAATTAAAAATGATGAATCGTTTTGTTATAAAAATAGGATTTGTGTACCGAATGATCCATCCTTAAAGAAGGATATATTTGAAGAGGCACATAGTTCTATTTATTCTATGCATTCGGGAGGTACCAAAATGTATAGAGATTTGAAAGAGTATTACTGGTGGTACAATATGAAATGTGAGATTGCAAAATTCATAGCTAAATGTTTATTATGCCAGCAAGTGTAACCAGAGCATCAGAAGCCGGCAGGATTATTGCAGTCATTGCCTATTTCAGAATGGAAGGGGATAAATATAACGATGGATTTTGTTACAGGATTACCGAGGTCACCAAAGGGGCATGATTCTATTTGGGTAATAGTAGACCGATTGACAAAGTCGACCCATTTTCTTCCAGTTAAGACCACCTACATTGTTGACAAGTATGCACGTATGTACGTTGACGAGATTATCCGTTTACATGGGGCACCAAATTCAATTGTATCAGATAGAGATCCAACGTTCACTTCCAAGTTTTGGCCTCATCTCCAGAATGCCATGGGCACAAGTTTGAAGTTCAACATTGCGTTTCATCCACAAACTGATGGGCAATCATAAAGGACGATTCAAATATTAGAAGACTTGTTACGAGCCTGTGTATTTGACTTCAAAGGTAGTTGGGATGATCATTTTCCATTGATGGAATTCTCGTATAATAATAGTTAACAGTCCACCATTGGTACGACTCCTTGTAAAGATTTATATGGGAGGAGATGTAGAACGCCTTTGTGTTGGGATGAAATAGGTGAAAGGAAAATTTTGGGTCCGAAATTGGTAGATGTGACAACTAAAAAGGTCAAAATTATTCGGGAACGGATAAAGATAGCGCAAAACAGGCAGAAATTTTATGCAGATAAGAGGAAGTATCCATTGGAATTTCAGAAGGGAGATTTTGTATTCCTACGTATTTCACCATGGAAAGGCGTTATGAGATTTGGGGAAAAGGGGAAACTAAGTCCAAGATACATTGGACCATATGAAGTGGTGGAAAGAATTGGGGCCCTGGCATATAGATTAGCATTTCCTTCAGAGTTATCTCTTTTACATGATTTGTTTCACGTATCGATGTTTTTAAGTATTAACGGATCCATCTCATCAGTTGAAAACTCAACCAATTGAACTGAATGAAGACTTGTCGTACATCGAGGAACAAACGGAAATTATTGATCGTAAGGAGCAAGTATTGAGAAAGCGCATACGAAATTTGCAGACAAGTGATTCATTTCTTGAGAAGAAGAAATAAGATGTCCTGGATGGTAAAGAGAGTGATTTTGAAATTAAGAATGATGAATCGTTGTGTTGTAAAAATAGGATTTGTGTACCGAATGATCCATCCTTGAAGAAGGATATATTAGAAGAGGTACATAGTTCTATTTATTCTATGCCTCTGGGAGGTACCAAAATGTATAGAGATTTAAAAGAGTATTACTGGTGGAACAATATGAAACGTGAGATTGCACAATTCATAGCTAAATGTTTAGTATGCAAGCAAGTGAAGGCAGAGCATCAGAAGCTGGCACGATTATTGCAGTCATTGCCCATTTTGGAATGGAAGTGGGAGCATATAACGATGGATTTTTCTACTGGATTACCGAGGTCACCAAAGGGGCATGATTCTATTTGGGTAATAGTAGACCGATTGACAAAGTCATCGTATTTTCTTCCAGTTAAGACCACCTACACTGTTGACAAGTATGCATGTATGTACGTTAACGAGATTATCCGTTTACATGGGGCACCAGTCTCAATTGTATCAGATAGAGATCCAACGTTCACTTATAAGTTTTGGCCTCATCTCCAGAATGCCATGGGCACAGGTTTGAAGTTCAGCACTGCATTTTATCCACAAATTGATGGGCAATCCGAAAGGATGATTCAAATATTATAAGACATGTTAAGAGCCCGTGTATTTGACTTCAAAGGTAGTTGGGATGATCATTTGCCATTGATGGAATTCTCGTATAATAATAGTTATCAGTCCACCATTGGTATGGCTCCTTATTAAGCTTTATATGGGAGGAGATGTAGAACGCCTTTGTGTTAGGATATGGTAGGTGGAAGGAAAATTTTAGGTCCGGAATTGATCGATATGACAGCAAAAAAGGTAAAAATTATTCGGGAACGGATAAAGATAGCACAAAGCAGGATGAAATTTTATGCAGATAAAAGGAAGTATCCATTGGAATTTCAGAAGGGAGATTTGTATTCCTATGTATTTCACCATGGAAAGGCGTTATGAGATTTGGGGAAAAAGGGGAAACTAAGTCCAAGATACATTGGACCATATGGAGTGTTGGAAAGAATTGGGGCCCTGGCATATAGATTAGCATTGCCTTTAGAGTTGTCTCATTTACATGATGTGTTTCACGTATCGGTGCATCGTAAGTATTTGGCGGATCCATCTCATCAGTTGAAAACTCAACCAATTGAACTGAAGGAAGACTTGTCGTACATAGAGGAGCCATTGGAAATTATTGATCGTAAGGAGCAAGTATTGAGAAATAAAGTTATTCATTTAGTTAAAGGTATGTGGATGAGCCATGGAGTTAAAGAAGCAACTTGGGAAATGGAGGATAGCATGAGGAAACGGTATCCCCATTTGTTTGGTAGGTGACCTCTATATTAAATTTCGGGGACGAAATTTTCTAGGGGGGAAGTTGTGGGAAAAAGTATTGAGAAATAGAGATATTCCTTTAGTTAAAGTTATGTGGATGAGCCATAGAGTCAAAGAATCAACTTGGGAAATGGAGGATAGCATGAGGAAACGGTATCCTCAATTGTTTGGTAAGTGACCTTTCTATTAAATTTCGGGGACGAAATTTTCGAAGGGTGGGGGGGATGTTGTGACAACCCGAATATAATTATGATAAATTATATTTAAATCATGCCTATATTATGTGATGTGAATAATGTGTTATTAGTATATCTAATGTTAACTTAATATGTTTATTATAATCCTACTTTCATAAATCATGAAAGGTCGAATTATTTACAAAAACAAAACTTTGTTGTTTTCGGTACAAATGTCCCTGTTAGAGACTAGTTTTGACCCTTATCACATTACAATTGACTTGAGGTAAAAACTAGATAGTTGTAGACATGTGAGTTAGGGTTTTAACACAGCAAACGGTGCATCAAACGGATGTGCGAGTAAGAAACTAGGCCAAAATTACGAACAAGGGGAAAATCTGTCAATTCTCTCTAAGTAGCAAATTTTCTTTTATTAAACCAAATGGTTTAATTTGATTGGTTGGCTTGGGAGGCAGACTTGGCCGACTTAAAACTCTCCTTCTAACTTATTTCTTCATCAAATTAAGCCCTAGTTTTAGTTTCAAGTGTTTTTAGCTCGAGGAAATAGAAAGTTGATGTTTACGAAGAAAAAGTGAGGAGAAAAAGTGTAGAAAAATTCGTAGAAATTTTGTAAAAGGCCGTAGGTAATTCTAATTGCAATTCTTGTTATTTATATTATATTACTGATTTATATGATATAAATCATCATAAGTTTACGAAAGTTTCAGTCCTTTATATATACGTATGGTTAGATGCAAGTTGATCGAGCGGTAAAATTGTGTTCGTGTGAGGACACAATCGTTGTGTGTTTCGCCACCGCGATGCAAAAACCTAAACTTCAACGACACTTGACAAGCAAGCCCAACGGTAAGTCGGGTATCGTAAGAAATCCACAGGGAGTGATTAAATTTTAGATTTTAATTGTTTAATTACTTCAAGAATAAAAGTGTAAAATAAATAAATGAAAAGGTGATGGTTGGGAATGGTGACAAAAGAGAAAAAGTAAGAAGTTAGCACTATACTACAATTAATAAAACGAGAGTCGGGATCACATCCCCACCATGGGCTAAATAACTAATAATTAGAATTTCGGTTCGAAAACATTTAATCGAGCATTTTCAATTAAGCATAAACATCACGCAATGGGTAATTTAACACTAAGTTGCGAGATTAAACATTTAATCAAAAATAGTCACACACGGATTAAATTCGGATTGTCGCTATAAACACTAAAGTTGCGTGACGAATAAAGTTAAATGCATAACAATTCAACTTTAATACACACGGTTTCAATTAAATAAAATTTCACCCAAAACCTAACTTTCGTAGCTCGACGCCCATTAATGGCGGAAATGCAATCCCAACCCGTTATCTACGGACAATACATGGATTAAACTACTTTAAACAACAAGTAAACTAATTAAAGCAATAAATAATAACAATAAACTAATTTGAAAGCATGTCAACTAACTAGAAAGCAAGAATTAATGAAATACAAACTATATTAAGGAAGAGGATGATGAATAGTGTAACTTACAACCCAATGGGGTGTCAAACCAAGAAGAATTCAAGTCAAACTCTCCAAAACCCTCAAAACCCTTAAAAACCAACCTAAATCTGATCTCCCATAATGTAAAATGAACCCCCCACTTAATAGAAATGTTTTGACATAAATACCCCACCAAAAACCCACTTAAAAACAGAGTTTTGCGTACTTTCTGTAGGGCCGAAGCGATTTGGAAAAATTCCGAATCGATTCGCACCTACAGGTTTGCAATTCTGCAGCTTTGACCTGTTTTACGAAAAATGCCGCCATTTCTTCGTTATAGCTCGGAATTAGGCACGGTCGGAGGGTACGCAAAGATAACTCAGAGGAATACAACATCCAAGAAGAAAAAAGGGGCAAAAAACAAAAACATGAAATGACTAAAATACCCTTGAATGTGACCTTGAGTGTACATTTTAAGTAAAAACCATCCTAAAAATTCCATAACTCCATCATTACAACTCGGAATCATGCACCGTCGGCGGCCACGCGAAGAGAAATCAAAGGGATTCATGTTCCGTGAAGAGCTCGGGATTCAAACCCGAATGCTAAAATTACTAAAATGCCCCCGAAACTGCAAAAGTCAATGAAAGTTTTCCGGAAACCGTTCAAACTTCATACTAAGCATCGAAACACCTACAGAAGCTCAATTAACCCCTGCAAAACATGTTAACATAGAAATACGAGGTTATATGGTTAATGAGCATAAATATAAGGATTAAGATACCCAAGGGGGCTAATAAGACGTAGGTCAACAGGCGAAATACGCAATATTTGCGTCGTATCACACCCCCTAAGTTACACATTGCTAGTCCCTAGCAATGAAGTAGGAAACAACAAGAACTACAAGAAAATCACAAACAGTATACAAATACAAAAATGGGATAAGAAAGGATAAGGCCACTTTCGTGGGAGAAAGATTGCATTTAGCATATACAATAAGCCGTTAAACCCCTAGGTTACCCTAGTGGACGAGTGTTGTCTCGTGAGGGTTTTCAGGGATGAAACCCACAAACATCATATAGTTTCCTCAAAATATGCCCAACCCAACATGCGATAAACTCAATAACAACGAAAAAGATTTCAAACGCGTTATTAGCATATTGAATGAATTCAAGCTAAAGTCCGTTTTTATTAACGGGTTGAATGGACCTCATATAACTGAAACTTTGAAAGTGGGAGGGGGAGAGCATATGCAAAAGTGTGTTCATGCGGTAAAAGTCGATGAAGGTAATGGCGCCATTTTGATCGAGTGGTAAAAGTGTGTTCGTGTGAGGACACAATCGTTGTGTGTTTCGCCGTCGCGATGCAAAAACCTAAACTACAACTACACTTGACAAGCAAGCACAACGGTAAGTCGGGTATCGTAAGAAATCCACAGGGAGTGATTAAATTTTAGATTTTAATTGCTTAATTACTTCGGGAATAAAAGTGTAAAATAAATAAATGAAAAGGTGATGGTTGGGAATGGTGACAAAAGAGAAAAAGTAAGAAGTTAGCACTATACTACAATTAATAAAACGAGAGTCGGGATCGCATCCCCACCATGGGCTAAACAACTAATAATTAGAATTTCGGTTCGAAAACATTTAATCGAGCATTTTCAATTAAGCATAAACATCACACAATAAGGAATTTAACCCAAAGTTGCGAGATTAAACATTTAATCAAAAATCGTCACACACGGATTAAATTCGGATTGTCGCTATAAACACTAAAGTTGCGTGATGAATAAAGTTAAACGCATAACAATCCAACTTTAATACACACGGTTTTAATTAAATACAATTTTACCCAAAACCTAACTTTCGGAGCTCGACGCCCATTAATGGCGGAAATGCAATCCCATCCCGTTATCTATGAACAATACATGGATTAAACTACTTTAAACAACAACTAAACTAATTAAAGCAATAAATAACAACAATAAACTAATTTGAAAGCATGTAAACTAACTAGAAAGCAAGAATTAATGAAATACAAACTATATTAAGGAAGAGGATGATGAATAGTGTAACTTACAACCCAATTAGGTTTCAAACCAAGAAGAATCCATGCCAAACTCTCCAAAACCCTTAAAAAACCAACCTAAATCTGATCTCCCATAATATAAAATGAACCCCCCACTTAATAGAAATGTTTTGCCATAAATACCCCACCAAAAACCCACTTAAAAATAGAGTTTTGCGTACTTTCTGTAGGGCCGAATCGATTCGCACCTACAGGTTTGCAATTCTGCAGCTTTGACCTGTTTTACAGAAAATGCCGCCATTTCTTCGTTATAGCTCGGAATTAGGCACGGTCGGAGGCTACACGAAGATAACTCAGAGGAATACAACATCCAAGAAGAAAAAAGGGGCAAAAAACAAAAACATGAAATGACTAAAATACCCTTGAATGTGACCTTGAGTGTACTTTTTAAGTAAAAACCATCCTAAAAATTCCATAACTCCATCATTACAACTCGGAATCATGCACCGTCGGCGGCCACGCGAAGAGAAATCAAAGGGATTCAAATTCTGTGAAGAGCTCGGGATTCAAACCCTAATGATGAAATTACTAAAATGCCCCCGAAGCTGCAAAAGTCGATGAAAGTTTTCCGGAAAGCGTCCAAACTTCATACTAAGCATCGAAACACCTACAAAAGCTAAATTAAGCCCTGCAAAACATGTTAACATAGAAATCCAATGTTGTATGGTTAATGATCATAAATATAGGGATTAAGATACCCAAGGGAGCTAATAAGGCGTAGGTCAACGGGTGAAATACGCAATATTTGCCTCGTATCACAAGTTTATGTTAAGTTGAATGTAGAAACCCTTAAAATTGCATTGTAATGAAACCCTTTGTATTCAAACTTGCATATCTCTTTGTGTGCTTATTGAAATTTAGAAATTCCAATTGAATATGAAATTAGACTCATATATTTACATCATATTCGAAAATTAAAATTTATCTCCTTCTGGTTAGGCCGTAATGATGATTTCAAGTTGGTACATAGTTGTTGTTTGTATACTTGATTTCGGTATGCCCTAAGTTTAGTCAAGCTTATGAGATAGAAAATGAAGTCAAAAAATTATGAAACTTTAATTATGTACTATTCAGTATGTTTACTGGAAATGGTTTGAAAATCATGGAAATTTATGATGTAGAAAAATTCTAAAAATTCTTGCAAATTGAAGGAACAATAGAGGATCTTGTAGGGCAGATTTTTTGTGTTGTAAAGAAATGGTCATAACTTGCTCTAGGAAGATTGAAAAATTACACCGTCACTTATACTGGAAAGTATATTCATATATGTTTTCATATTGATAAGGTTGGACCCCTGTATTTATACAATTTAGGAATATAGGAGGTTAAGTATATTCATATATGTTTTCATAACTAATTAAAGCAATAATTTCAAGCCATACTGGATACCCCTTGGATGAATGTTTGTATTTCCTCCTTACAAAGGGTACTTTGAGTACATGTTTCACGTGTATATACCTTGAGAATTATAATTTCATGTTTACTTGACTTTGGTTATAAATTACTTATAAGGTATTTCCTATGGTTGAATGTCCATAACCTTATCAACATGTATATCATTGTTTTCCCTTTACTTATGTTTTATGGAATGTGACTTAATTGGAATTATATTATTGATGTATAGTCATGGAAAGTTACATAATTATGTTATAATAATATTTATGATTGAGGTTTAGTACTGATTTAGTTGGATTGACAGGTGTAAGGTCTAATCAACCTCGTTCAGCTCCACCAGAAGGAAACGCGAATGCATAGTTGTTAACCAAGGTGAGTGTACTCACTGGAAAGAGATATTTGTATCGTGTTGTTAATATGATCAAAATATAATGAATATGAGATTGTTCATTTCGGTTTACCGAAATGGGAGGTTACTCCTCGACCCGAAATAGGGGAGATTTGTCTACTAATGACGAGGGGTTACTCCTCGACCAGGAATGGGGGAGAATTGTCTATTTAGACAGGATATGTGAATCATGATTCGAAAAAGTTGGTCATTCATTATGAATGATCCGGATAAGTTAATACATAATTATACGGACATGATTTAGTGGATTTAAATTTATGCAGTAGTATAGTAGTGATGCATTCACTGGGCTATTTTTCTCATGGTTCCTATGTTCACATTTTTCAGGTAATGCGATGTCACTGCCAAATCTAGGAAGTCGGGTTGGGTTAGCCAATAATGGGAGAAACAAACATTTTGTTTAAATGTAAATGATGTCATTAAGTCAAATTATCCTTCAAGCAAGTTTGTATAAGTATGATTACTCAGATGTTGTAAAAAGGTTTTCAATTATATTGATTTATAATGATGACTATGAAATTAAAACTCTTGTTTATGGTTTGGTTAAATTAATCATGGTTTGACTCACTTTGACTTTCAAACTTAATTATAAGTAACTGGGTTGGGGTTTTACAAACTTTTAGGACTAACGAGTTTCTCAAATTAAATTCAAAGTTTTGTATGGTTTTATTATATGTTTATTCAGTCATGTGCCTAACGAGTTTTGGATCGAAATGTTTTTTTTTCATTTTAAGTAATCACAAATTCCCTGACGTTCTACACTTCTAAAATATTGAAGAAAATAACGGTTCAATTACATGTGTTTTAATAACAACAAAACCCCTCCCTTACTCAGACTCACGTTCGTCCACTTTTTTTATTTCTATAGATAATTTTTATTCGCAAAGAAAAAATATTACTGTTGAAAATCATTTTTATTCTCTTGAAATAATTTTTTATGCTAGAAATCATTTATATTGCTAAAAATTATTTTTGTACCGCTCTCAATTATATTTTGTTTGCTGAAAATAATTTATTATTAATTAGTTTTCTTACTTTAAGTCAGTTTTATTTGCTAAAAATCATTTGTTTATTCCTATTTTTTTTAATATGTCTTAGCAATGTTTTTATCTACATTTGTTTTTTATTTTTTTCCTATATGCAAATGTCATCTTCTCTTCCATTGTATTGTACGTTACATATTTCGTATAGTCTCTCCCGACGAGGGTATGTCACTCACTACCCGAATATATAGATATAGATTGTATCATTTATAATGTTTTCTGAACAACATAAATACATTTCTTATATTTATATAGGTTCTCTTCCTGCATTGTAATAATTTCTTTTAAAAAAAAGTGTGTTGATTAATTATGTTCTTATTTTCACACGTCTACTTTGCTGTCATTACTGAATTTTTTTTATCCCTACAAATAATTCTTATTGCTGAAAAAAATTTATTATTGCAGAAAATCATTTTTTAATTTCTTAAAATTATTTTTATATGGTGAAAATCATTTTTCATCGGTTGAAACCTTTTTCACTTGCTAGAAATATTTTATTATTTTCGAAAATCATTTTATATTTGTTGAAAATCATTTGTTTATCCCTAAAAATACTTAGTATGTGTTACCAATGTTTCTATATGCATTTCTTTTATATCTTTTTTTCTACACACATGTATCATCTTCTTAGCCTGAAAGGATTGAAGATGAGCGATGAAGATAAAGATAAACTCGTCGGCTATGATTCCTACGTGTTTTAGTGTGGGGAGTCGGTTGATTTTTCAAACAGTGGAGATTCGACCACGTCATCTTCGTCGACTACACTAACGATGTTGAAGGATTAGAATGGCGAGACTATTATTTTCATGTTGTGAGCTGATGAACAACTTATATTAGAGTAACATTTGGTGTTGTCTTTATTGGCTCTATTGGCTCTTTTTTAGGTTATATAGTGGCATTCAAGTAAATTTAAATTATATGTATTTTTACAACTTTTTAACTTCTATTTTACTTTTTTTTATAAAAAACATTTAAATAAACATTTATATATTTATTTTTTAAAAATAATTGTTTTATATATATTTATAAAAACAGTTAAAAATATGTTTTGACATACTTTAAAAAAATAACTGTTTTACTATTTTTTAAAAGTTTATATATATATATATATATATATATATATAAACTTTTTAACTGTTTTTTTACTTTTTTAATAAAAAAACACTTAAAAACAATTTTCATATATAAATTTATAAATTGATTTAAAACAAATAACAGTTTTTATATATATTTACAAAAACAGTTAAAAAATGTTTTGATATGGCAACAGGTTTTATATAGCATAGTGAAAGTGCATGAGAAGTGAAAGAATGGAGAACAATATATATTTTTCTATAGCAACAACTTTCTCCTTGCGTCACTCATTTTTCTTTCTTATACACATTCAGGTTGTTCTTTTACACACATGTATTAAGTACTTTGTTTATGTTATGTGTTGTGTTGTAAGTTTTTTGATATTTAATACCAATTGATTCAAGTGTATGTTTAAAGTTATATTTGATGAGGTTTATTATTTTTTTTCTTCTTCTAATATTAACGGTGTATAAAATTGTGGATTCAATGATTAAAATTAATTTTTTTTAGAAATATTATAATTTTTTGGAATTAACGTCACTATAAAACTATGCATTTCTATTTCATACACATGCATCATACTAAATAGATTATTTAATTAAATTCTAAAGTTATATTGCATTCCTTTCGTTTCTCAATTACTCCTTTGAATTTTCTTAGAAATTGAACTAAGCAGAACATCTTCATTAGGGCCCAAAACTTTTTCCATCATATAAAAATGACTTTGAGCAGTATCAAAGTATTTTCAGCATATACAAATAATTTTCAGAAAATAAAAATGATTTATCAGTGATAATAAATTATTTCCAGCAAATAAATATGATTTTCAACAATATCTTATTATTATATATTTAAAAGTTTAGGCGTTTTGCTCATACGCCTCCAAACCCTTCATCCTAAGTTCTAAGACTTTATTTTTAAATCAAGAAAATACACGTGTTAAAATTCTCATTTTTTGAAATAAGGACTTTTCATTTTCAAATTCTTCATAAGTTAATGGCTCATGTGTTCAAAGAGCGTTACGGCTACCCTTATTTTTTTAAATACTAAACAATATATTTCAAAGCGTGTTACACCCGAGCGTGCATCGCACGGATCACCACTAGTATATATATATATATATATATATATATATATATATATATATATATATATATATATATATATATATATATATATATATATATATATATATATATATATATATATAATGTGTGTGTGTGTATGTGTGTGTGTGTATCAAAAACCAAGGTTAACTAATATGTGAGAAAAAAAGTTGGATATAATGGACACAATTGTGCTAGAATCCATAAGAATAAAGTGTGATATAGGCCTATCAATTGATAATTGACATAAGGACGCCCACTATAGGTCTTATACAAAGCATATGATTTCTACCATATCTTATCCAACCATGCCAAGGTATGTACTAGGTCGCAAGGACATATGTTTATTTTTAAGGAGGACATTCATGATAATACTAGGAAATAAAATCCCTTAGACCATAATCATATAATAATTCATCATTTTAGATCCTGGGAATGGTTTATTAGAGGTTCAATAGGGCCCCACCATCAAGAGCTCAACATTACTTAATTTATATAGGGTTTAGAAAGTTTCGTCCATATTCCCCATGATCTAAATACGTCTATCACCTCATTCTCGAGACCTCAAGGTCAGGAAATTTTTCTACAAATTAGGAAGAAAGCCTTTAATAGATCTAATGGGTAGTGAGAATTACACTATAGGTTCTATCTACCCCCACTCACCCATGATTTCCTGCCCTAATGCATAAAACTCCCATTACACCAAAAAAGGAGGTTTTTAGCTGCTAATTTTTGTCACATTGTAGGGGTCACAAAAAAATTGTTACTCTTAACAATAGCCACAATTTTTTTATCACCCTTATTGGGGTTATACAATGGTGACAGTTATGAATATAATATTTATAACTGTTTTTATTAGTGGCAAATATTGAATTTGCGACTTTTAACAACAGTTACAAATATTATATTCGTACAAGTTGATAACGGTTATGAAATTTGCAGTAGTGATAAATTTGTGAATGCAATTAGCAATCATAAAGGGTAAGTTTGTTAGGTATGTTATTGCTAAGAGAAGTTACAAATATCTTTACAATTTCATAAAATTTAGTAGAATATACTTTACATACCCCGTGTACATAAAACATGTTTAAATTTAAATTTAACATCAAGAATAATATCACATAAGCCCACATTGGAAATTATACAAGTCTAAACATATTCGACAAAATTTCACTTATATTTCAGACATTCCTAATATCCCGAACACATAAAACTTTCTTAAACATAAATTTAACATCAAATGACCCCTTTTCGGGTGCCAAATACAAAATGAACATCGAATTAAAAATAAATTAAAATAAATAACTACACAATACTTTCATGACATGAAATGGGATGAACAAGTAAGAGATCATCTTGAACCTAGATCAGGGGTTAACCACACGATGGATACGCTTTATGAAGGCTAGGTATATAAACCATGGGGGTATTGATGCGGTAACAACGTCCCTCGTGTACTTAGAGTATTCCTGTTGAGTAAGTTAAATGGACTCACTTTTTTAATATGTGGAGCCTCGGTATCCATTGACTCGTGCTTTTATTGCTTGCCACGAAGTATAAACACTTGGATTTAAGTCTTTGAATACTACGTATGCCGGGTATGTCATCTGCATTCCTACTAAAAATAAAATTTAATTATTATCACTTGAAGATAAAGTTAAATTTAAAAGTAGATCATTCATTTATATATAAAAATTAGCACCCCCTCCATTAGAACGCCAAGCGCACACAATTGAATTCCATATGAGTTTGTCCGATTTAACTTCTGGATATATAATAATTCCAAATCTGAAGGCATATCTTAAGATAGCTTTAGTACTTCCTCTATGTAGGAGATTAGTATATGGAATTATCCAAAAGTTAAATGGGACAAAATTATTTGGAATGGATGGGTTCCTCCTCAACATGGGGGTTTTGTTCAGAAAATAATTAATAATAGGGTGCATATGGACCAGAAGATTAAGAAAGTAAGAGTGCATTTGGTGTGCAAATGTAGATATTGTGTTAAATCACAAAGTAGAATAGTTGGACCGTGTAAGGACACAAATTTGCAATTGAGTCCATATGTAGTTTTGTCTTAATTTCGGACAAAAGCATTTGAGTCATAGGATAAAAGTTTGTTACTATCAAGCCTATGGCATTTGAAGAAGTTGAAGACATAGAGGCCAAAATTTACAGCTTCATCCTTCCCGAGTTTAGTGCCATGTTTCTACGTCAACAAAAATTGGATTCCAATGCTCCAAAGGTATGAATGCGTGTTACATATATATAGGAGCTTGTAACTTTTATTAGGTGTATTTCATAAAATACTTGTTATGAATTTTTATTTTCATAAAATCTCCGTAGAACTTGTTGCAGAAGTTTCTAGGCTTAATCTTGAAAAAATAGAATTTTCTATTTTTTCGTTCGAATTGTCGTTCGAACGAGATTGTCATTTGAACGAGAAATCGAACGAGTTTTCCAATGACATTTTCTTATAATCGCCATATTCTCATTAGAAAAGTCGTTCGAACGAAGTGGTTCGAACGAGACTTCGAATGAAGTTCAAACGAGTTTGGGGCAATGTTTTCTGAGATTTCATTCAAATGAACTCGTTCGAATGACCTGGGTAGTTTTCTAAGAGTTTTTCAATTAACTTCCCACTTGACCACTTATTTTCCCACTACTTTTTCCTGATTAAAAATGTGCGGGAAAAACTTTTTCACACAACTTTTTCATTCCCCCAAGAGAAAAAGAGAACAACTTTCTTAAGAGAAAAAGTTCCTTTTTATGTTTATGATTTTAATGGATTAAAATTCTACAAAAACACATATACACCCATGTTTGTTTAGATCCAAGCTTTCATATATATATATATATATATATATATATATGTGTGTGTGTGTGTGTGCATGTATGTATGTATATGAACATGTATATGTATATGTATATGTATATGTATATATATGTTGCTTGGAGAGTTTGTTTGGCACCGGGTTTTCTCTACACCAACAAGAAGAGAAGTTTGGGTTCATTCTCTACCCAAAAAGGACAAGAAGTTTGTGCTACTACTTTCACACATGGTGAAAGGCATCATGTGTGGTTGACGGTGGGTTGTGCCTCCATTGGTGGACTCCAAGATTTCGGTGGACTCCAGAGTTATCTACAACGCAGAGGTGGAAGAACGAAGGAAGCGTCAGGGCTTGAAGGCGCCGAGTCTAGTGTTGTGAGTCTTCTTGTCACAGTCTTTGTTAACATACCGTACCAAGTGGATTTGTTAGGCCAAGGCGGTCTGAGGTTTTTCCCATTTGGGTTTTCCTCGTACATCATCGCGTAGTGCGATTGTTTATTTTTGTCTTGAAAAAATCACCTTAGATGCATGCTAGGATAATCAAGATAAAAATTGGTTTAAATAAAAAAATTGTTTAATTTGGTGCTAATTTAGGTTTGGCTAATTTGGGTAAGTTTAATTTAATTCATGTCCAGAATTTTAATTTGATCAAATTCTTTTGGCCTATATTGAAAATTATAAGAAATCATTGTTAGTTAAATTTTAGGACTTGGGTTGAATTAATTTTGTTTAAGTGGAAATTAAAATGTTTGAGTAGTTTTATTTTGCTTTTATTTTAACTTAATTTTAATTTTGAAGAAATTAAAATTTGAAGTTTGCTTTTGTTTAAAATTTGAATTGAAATTTTAGTTGGGAATTTAATTGAAGAATCGCTTAATTTGCAAGTAGTTTTAAATTTGGGGGTCTTTCAAGTGGTATCAGAGTTATAGCGCTAAGTTATTGCGTTAAGATCCATAATTTAGTTTTGTTAAAAATGGAATTTTTACCATTTTCAAAATTTACAGTTTTTTATGGTTCTAATTTTGCGTACTGGAAAGTGCATATGAAATCTACACTGAAGTCCGTAGATGAGATGTTTTGGATGTCTGTTATTATCAAATGGTCCCCACCTACATGTTTAGTAGAAAATGAACGTGTCCCCAAACCCGTAGAGAGATGGAGTGAGAATGAACTTAAACAAGCCAATTTTAGTTCCCGAGGCGTGAATACTTTGTTTAGTGCGGTCACACCGGATGAATTCCAACGTTTCATGATGTGTAAAACCATAAAAGAAGCTTGGGATCTTTTACAACTCAGCCACGACGGAACTAGTGTCATGAAAGCTTCGAAACTCCAAAACCTCACCACTCAATTCAAGACAATTAAAATGCTTGACAATGAAAGTTTTGTTGAATTTTATGATAAACTTTTAGATATTGTTAATTCATCATTTAATTTGGGAGAAAAAAATACCCGACGACTAAGTAGTAAAGAAAATTTTAAGGTCCCTAACAAATGGATTTATTCCTAAAGTGACCTTGTTGAATTCTTTACCCACTTTAGTGTAATACCTCGTATTTTTATGCTATATTAATTTGGGGATTTATTAAATTTAATGTGACGGTTTATTTAATAAAAATCCGGAAATTACTTATGTAATAATTATTAACGTGACGAGAGTTAGTAATTATGGGAAACTTGTTGAATATTACTAATGAGCATAGTAATATATTATATTGGTTATATTGAATGTCATAAGTGAATTAAATGACTATTTCGAAAATTTAAGTTGGAACGTGCTCGTGTCACGTCGGGACTAACTTTGTTAAATAAAAAGTAAATATTTTATAAGTTGTTCGTATGGTCGTTTTGAGTGCGCCAATGCGTCCGGAAGGGTCGAGATAGTCAGAAAAGTATACCCGGGGGTTTAGTTTGGGTCTCGGGGCGTTTTTAGGCCTAATTGGTGCCCCGGGAGGGCATTCTAGTCATTTTACATACGTGGGTAATTAAACCCACGAATTTCAGCCAACCTATATCAGCCATTAGGTCATCCTCTTAGGGTTAGAACATTCACAAATCAAGTGACGACCATTGGAGAAGAGAGGAGAGAGATCCAAGGCAATCCAAGGCCAAAAAGCCACCGGTTTGCACCGCCACCACCACCACGGCGTAGATCACGAGTCAAGGAACGCAGCCATACCAAAATCAGCCGTGAATCTGCATACCAAAATCCCAGGCAAGTGTTTAAACTTGCTATTTTCGTTGATGCAATCTTCATGTTAGTTTAGGAATGAATTGTGATAAAAACTATGGAAGAAAACCCCATTTTTGATAGGAGAACCCATGTAGTATTGATGTATATGTTAATTCTGGAAACCCTTGCCATGTAGAGGTAATAATCCACGAAATTTGGTGATCATAATAAAGAAATATTGGAGAAAGATTCATTAGAAATCTGTTTAAGAAAATTCTAGGGTTCTTGATGATTGGACATGATTTTAGGTTGAAAATCCATGTTTAATGATAGTTATACACATGCTTTACGTTATAAACATTTGGTATAATGTTATGATGATGAAAGTAGGATTTTTGGGACGATTAGAATGGAAAAACATAGTTTTGGATGAAGAAGTTTGATGAATCCCGTAACTGCATTCTGCAGAATTTTGCCCAGACCTGCTTGATCGATCGATCGAGCCTAGAGCATCGATCGATCGAAGGTTCGATCAACCGAGCCCCAAGCTTCGATCGATCGACCCCTCCTGGCAGACTCCTATTTCCCTTGTTTAATTAGTTAAATTAAGTTTATCGTGAAATAAGTTTTGGGCATTCTAAATAAAATGATTTGGGAGACATTGAGGACCAGTAGGGTATATGTAATAATGTTGGAACCTTTAATATTCAATGAGAATGATATTTATGGGAGATTTACTTTAGGTTGTTAGATTTATGAATTTAAAGGGTGAGGTGCTTAAGAGAGTTACGTTGGAATCTAATAAAGTCACCTACTGAATTTCAGATGTGTGGGGATATAATCCACGGGTGTTAGGTAATAAGTGAGAAAACCCCTTCGAGTTAAGGCTAGGAATAAAACCTTATACGTAATTCTATAACTGTGAAATAAAGGATTAATGGTATAATTATGGGTAACGTGAATAACCTATGTTAATATGATAAAGTGGTATATTTATATGATTGTGTGTACATATATTATATACATGTGAAAAACATACCGCGCTACTTGCTATCCTTGAGGTTACCGCGCTGGGACAGTCTTATCTCGATGGGACCTTTATGGGGGATATTGACTTGTACCCTAGAAGATAGATATCCTTGGTACAGGCTATCGAATCGATAGTTCAGTCGGTCCAAAGAGACACGAGTATGTGCCATCCTCATAGAGACTTGGAATCTATGCTTCGCCTCAATATTGTTTGTGTATGTGTTAATACAATTCGAGAGTGATTCCGAATTTGTATTCCCCTTGATTTGAGTGGTATGGGGTTTGGATAGTGGAAGTATACACGCACCATAGTTTTATTCGGGGTCCTGTTATGTATATATATTATACGAGTAGTTAATATATATATATATATATGAGATTATGAAATTTGAGACAGAATACTATGATTGGATAAGTAGGACATGGTTGTTGACTTATATGATAAATACTTGTTTTGAGAAAGTATAAAATGTCACGGGTACTTTATGAATTTTTACGAAGTTAAAGATAGAGGACTTTGGCTATAAATTGGAACATCTTTTTAAATCGAAATCGTGTATTGTAAATCTTTCGAGTAATCTAAGTTAAGTTAAATCTTTTAGAAAGACTAGTATGATAAATGTTAAAACAAACCGTTGGGAAGGTTAGTACGATAGGTGTGCACATTAGAAGAGAGGTGAGTATTTTCTCAAGAGAGGGACGTACTAATATGTTGTTGCATTGGCCTGTATCAATTTAAATACTTGCTAAACGTATTTTAAATCAAACACACTTTCGGGCTCTGACCCATTTCTTTTTCTCTCTCTCTCTTGTATATATATGTATATTTTCAGGTGCCCAGCCACAGGGGCGTCTTGCTTAGGATCCTTTGAGAAGAACGAGCTGCAGCTTAGGTGGGAGTTGCAGGTCACTTGAGTACACGGCTTCCGTTATTGACTCCACTCCTAGTATTCTCATTTATTGGGCACGTGTTGCCCCTTTTCATCATTTCATTTGTTGTTGGGACATTTATATTTCAGTTATTTCCGGTATTGTTCTATGGGATTTAGTCAGGATGGATTTGTGATTTTAGTTTCATATGTTGACATTCGATTGATGAATGTATTAAGTTATTTGGCTTTTTGTGGTGTGATTCTTAATTGTAGAAATGTTGTTTTAAATAAATAAATCTTTTTCTTTAATTAAAATTTAGAAAGTTTGTATGAAAAATGTTTTTGACACTTAGCTTAATTATTTAGGGTGTTAAATTGGAAAAATTATTTTATCGACAGTGATGCTGAGAATGAACCAACTGTTAACCTTGATTTAATTTAATAAAGGAGTGATCGCCCGGTATTTAATTAGGTAGGCTGTCACATTTAGCCCCTATGAAACTAGAAGAGATCATAGGTGATTTACAAACCTATGAAATTGACATGTTTTTCTCTAAGACCAAAAAGAAGAAAGATAAGGGCATCGCTTTGAAAGCCCGAAAGGAGGAAAAACAAGTTTCGAATGATGAGAGTGATTTCGACTCGGGAGATATAGAAATGTTTGTTAGGAAATTTAGAAAATTTTTAAGGCTAATAAAGAGTGTCTAAAAAATGAATACAAGAAATTTGATAAATCCAAGTATAACAAGACCGGGAAGATCTCGAAAAATCATAATGAAGATCTTAATAGGGACGAGTCAAATCATTATTTTGGTTATAAAGGGTATGACCATAGGGATTTTGAATGTCCCACTAAACTAAGGAGAGATGGAAAGAAACCAATTTCATACAATACTACCCTTAGTGGTAGTGATAAGGAAGAGGGACCCAATTCCTCCGTTGGGCACAACTTTACCGCGTTCATGGGAAGTCACGTGATCACCAATAATGAATCTTCCCATGAAGATATATATTTACATGACTCTTTCAAGGCCTTTGTTTGTGAATACCAAAAATTTGATGGTAATGACAGTGGAGATAAAAAAGAGAGTGAAATTAAATATGAGGTTGATGTGAGTGAGCTTCAAGTAGCTTTTCAAGAATTGTATGCCGAATCAATTAAATTAAAAGGGCTAATTTGAAGTTAGAAGCTTATTTAAGAGAGCGTGCCAAGGTAATTGATGAGAGTTATTTACTCGAAGGCCTTGGGACATGTGAGAGAGATCTTTGAGCGAAGCTTGAGTATGTTGAAGGCGAGAAAGATAGCAATAGAGGTTTGATGGAAATAATGAAGAAATAGTTTCTCACGTTTGAAGAGAGAAAGGTTTTGTTAGCGTCTATGATATTATAATTAGATTAAAAATTGAGAGACTCTAGTAAGGTCAAATTTGATTTGGAATGTTGGTTCACTAAATTAGACGAAATATTAGGAACCGTCTAGGTAAAAAATGGCAGTTGTGGTTTAGGCTTTGATTCTTATAATGCTTCCGCTAATAAAGCCAAAACCACTATTTTGAGAGAATCACCTAGAAACATTTCCAAAGGTCAATCCTTAGGTACTACTTTTCGTCGGGTGGGTCTTTACTTTCTCACATTGTGATCGAAAAGTTCATCATAGGAAATTTTGTTTAGATCTAAAAAAGGATCCTAGGGAATCCAAGAGTAAGGTCACCGAGGTAGCCAAAGTCACCCAATCCTAAGATTGTCACTCTTCAATTGTTTGGGTTAGGAGATCCAACTTGGTAACTATAAAAAGTAGGGGTTATTATCCTCATTTGCTATCAAGTGAAACCTCCCATGCTAAATTGAAAGATTAAATGTGTTTGTTTTGTTTACATACTCTAGCGTTTTGTGCTTCACGATATATTTATGCTAGTTGTATGTATGTTTGTCATTTTATAGTCTATTCTCCATTATTAATCACATTCTAGAATTATGATTTGTTTATATCTTTTGCATTTATTTTTATCTGTTTGTGTCTTATTAAGAAAAATACAAAAAGATTTTCTTTATTTTATTTTTGAGTTGAATTTTTTTGAAAAACTAAATAAGAATTTTTTATTTTGTGTGTATTTTAGTTTGACACACATTATGTGGAATATACTTGTGTTTGAATCCTTTCCCTTTCTGCTTCCATGTGGCTATAACTTTTGGTTAAGATTTTCAATCCTTAAAATGTTCTTTGTCATTCTTGCATGGAATAGTTGGATTTTGTGTTGCATAATGGATTCTATTTTTATATGCCTCATTTCTCACATGCACGAGCTCATTTGAAATTTAAACTTCACATGTATATTTGATCTTTGTGATATGTTCTCCTACCAATCTAGTCATCTACTTACTTTGTGACTTAGTATGATTTGTGCATGTTAGAACCGTTGCACGTGAGATTATTATGTGTTTTAAAAAATGATACATGCTAGTGGACGAGGAAGGGGTACGAAAGGAACATTCATCCTTTGCGATTAATCCACAGTTTGCAATGGACCTAAAATAAATATGTGGTTCAAAGTACTAAAAGAAAAATATGGCATTGAAAGAAAAATATAGCCAAGGCTTAGTTTGTTTAGATTGATATTTTCGTCAAAAGAAAGGAAAATAAAATTTTATATTTGATATAGTTTGGATGGAATATCAACGTATTTTCACAATGACTTTGTATCCTAGTTGTGCTATCTTGTCATGACTCTATTGATTTGTAGAATCATTAAAATTCTAGGCTTGTGTGCATTGTGTATGCTTGTTCATTGAGTTCAATATATATATATATATATATTGTCACATGAGGCTATACCTAAATGTGATAAAGTTTTTCAATCAAATCAGAACTTTGTGAACATGTTTTAATTGATTGGGTCTATATTCCTTTAGTCTCTAGTTCACACCCGTTCACTTCCGTTTACCACATATATTTGGACACTTGTTTTCCATACAAGTGTGAAAAGCTTAATAAATTTCGTGTCGCGTGTGGTGTTTATACCTATGTCTATGTGCATGTGCATTAGTGATATTCATTGTGTATATATATATGGAATTGTTTTTGTTTTTGAGTCTTTTACCTTACTTTCTAGTCCATATATGCCTTGATGTCATAATTGGTATCGATATTGTTGCGAATTTTGGTTGATATCCCACGCTTTGCGCAATACATTTTAAGTGGTAACTTTTTGTTATCGCATCATAGTTGGTATCCATTAATATTTGTATGGATCAGTTGTAATTCATTGTTGCTCATGTTTAACTTGTTTTTCCTTATTCACATCCCTTGTCTAGTTTAGGGGGAGTATTTGCTTTAATAAGGAGAGAAATAAGTTAAGGTCCGTTTGATACATATTGGGCAAAAGTGTTGGCATGGCAAAATTTGCCCGGACAAATTTTGCCTAGACAAATATTATTTTCTCACATTAGACTATCAAACACCAAATAAGGTAAAACAAGTTTTTTAGGCAAAACATTTTAATAACACATTTTTTGTCCATATTTACATATATAATAATAAAAAATATGTTTTTTTTTAATTTTCTTCCCAAATCTTATTTAATAAAAAAACAGTTTTTTCTTTTCTTTTTTACTTCTCGTTTTTATTTATTAAAAAAGTAACAAACTATATATATATAAAAAAAATTTTACGCCGAAACTACTTACTAAAAACAGTTTTTACATTAAAACAATTTTTAATTTTTACATTAAAATAGTTTTTACGTTAAAACAGTTTTTAATTTTTTTTACATTAAAACAGTTTTTATATTAAAACAATTTTTTGCATTAAAACAGTTTTTACATTAAAACATTTTTAAATTTTTTACATTAAAACAATTTTTACATTAAAACAATTTTTTACATTAAAACTGTTTTTACGAAAAAATCGTTTTTACATTAAAATAATTTTTTACATTAAAACAGTTTTTACATTAAAACAATTTTTTATATTAAAACAGTTTTCACATCAAAACAATTTTTAATTTTTTACATTAAACCATTTTTTAAATTAAAACAATTTGTACATTAAAACAGTTTTTTACATTAAAACGGTTTTTACGAAAAAACAGTTTTTAAACAGATTTTAATTTAAAACAATTTTTTTTACTATTTAAAGCAATTTTTAAAATATTCATAACTGTTTTTTTTAATTATTTAAAATAGTTTTTAAATTGCTTTTTAAAATATTAAAAGCGTTTAAGAAGTTAGCAAATTTGTTGGCAAATATTTCTCACCCATATAGCAAAGCAAAATTTTCCAACATGTTATGCATAAGAGGTGTTGTACATTGGCAAATAGCTTGTAAGCAAATTTTGCTATCAAACACACCAAATTGTAGGCAAATGTCATATTTGCCAACTTATTTGCCATTTGCCATGGCAAATAATGCTATCAAATGGACCCTTATGTTTTATGATTCTAAACCTTTGTCTATTCCTGAACAAAAAGGGGGGAGAAATGGTATCTAATTCTTTGAAGTTGGGGAGATCAAACTTAGGAGGAGACTTCTTTCTAGGTAGATCATTGTTAGGTAAAGGGGGAGAATTATTTAAGGTGGAGTTTTTATTTACATTGAATTTAATATTGTTATATTCCCTATGTGTTTGATGGTGTGCTTAAGTGTGCTGGAGATTCCTTAAAGCGGCATCTTTAAAGGGGTAAAGCGATTTATCCTTGGTTCATGTCATAGCATCTGTATTTTTATTTCTTTTGGGGGGGATGTTGTGTCTAGACGAGCTGGATGGTCCTTTAGGAATTTTGGTTGGGTTTTGTCTCAAAATAGCCAAAAGGCGAGATTTGTAAGGACACTAATTTCCAATTGAGTCCATATTTAGTTTTGGATTAATTCCGGACAAAACCATTTAAGTCATAGGATATAAGTTTTTTCCTATCAAGCATATGATGTTTGAAGAAGTTGAAGACGTAGCGACCAGAATTGACAGCTTCATCTTTACCGAGTTTAGTGCCATGTTTCTACGTCAACAACAATTGGATTCCAAGGCTCCAAAGGTATGAATGCGTTATATATATATATATATATGATCATGGAACTTTTATTGGGTGCATTTCATAAAATACTTTTTATGAATTTTTATTTTCAAAAAATCTCCTTCGAACTTGTTGCAGAAGTTTTTGGGGTTAATCTTGAAAAAATAGAATTTTCCATTTTTTCGTTCGAATTGTCGTTCGATTGAGATTGTCATTTGAACGAGAAATCGAACGAGTTTTCCAATGACTTTTTCTTATAATCTCTGCATTCTCGTTAGAAAATTCGTCAAACGAAGTCGTTCAAACGAGACTTCGAACGGACTTCAAATAAGTTTGGGGCAATATTTTTTGAAATATCATTCGAAAAGTCATTAGAACGAACTTGTTCGAACGAGCTGAGCAATTTTTTGACAGTTTTTTTAATTAACTTCCCATTTGCCCACTTTTTTTCCATTACTTTTTCCTGATTAACTATCATGCAACTTTTTCATGCAACTTTTTCATTCCCTCTAAGAGAAAAAAAGAGCAACATTCTTGAGAGAAAAATTCCTTTTTGTGTTTATGATTTTAATAAATTAAAATTCTAGAAAAACACATATACACCCTTGTTTGTTTAGATCGAAGCTTTCTAACACACACACACACACACACACACACACATATATATTTCTTGGAAAGTTTGTTTTGCACCGGGTTTTCTCTACACTAACAAGAAGAGAAGTTTGCGTTCATTTCCTACCAAAAAAGGAGAAGAAGTTTGTGTTGCATTTTTCTCACATGGTGAAAGGCATCATGTGTGGTTGACGGTGGGTTCTGCCTCCATTGGTGAACTCCAAGATTTTGGTGGACTTCGGAGTTATCTACAGGGCAAAGGTTGGAGAACGAAGGAAGCATCGGGGCTTGAAGGACTCGAGTCAAGTGTTGTAAGTATTCTTGTCGTAGTCTGTGTAAAGATACAATACCTAGTGGATTTGTTAGGCCAGGGCCGTCCGAGGTTTTTCCCATTGGGTTTTCCTCGTACATCGGAGCGTAGTGAGATTGTTTATTTTTATCTTACAAAATTCACCTTAGATGCATGCTAGGATAATGAAGATAAAAATTAGTTTAAATCTCACAGTTGTTTAATTTAGTGGGATTTTAAGTTAGGATAATTTGGATAAGTTTAATTTAATTCATGTCCAGAATTTTAATTTGATAAAATTTTGTTTGGCCTATATTGAAAATAATAAGAAATCATTGTTAGGCAAATTTTAGGACTTGGGTTGATTTAATTTTGTTTAAGTGGAAATTAAAATGTTTGTGTAGTTTTATTTCAGTTTTAGTTTAACTTAACTTTAATTTTGATGAAATTAAAATTTGAAGTTTGCTTTTGTTTAAGATTTGAAATGAGATTTTTATTGGGAATTTAATTGAACCATCGCTTAATTTGCATGTAGTTTTAAATTTTGAGGTCTTTCAGGCCATCTGTTTCGTCACGTAAATCTATTTATCTAGTTGTAGAAAACTTTTGACAACGAGCTTAATTTGCAGCCTAATTTTTCCTCCATTGGATCTATGTAGCGCATATGGTTTTTGAGGGTTCATATAAAATATTAGTATGTTGGAAGAGGTAAATGAACTAGGTTGATTCCATTTAAAATATGGACAAAAGATTAAATCACTATGGGGAGGGAAATAATATCGTGGTTGAAATTAAAGGCCTTATTTCTACTTTAGATATTTGTGAACTGAATAAATTAGTCTATCATATAGATTGAGATAGGATCTAAAGTCTTAGTTGTTGTGGTTTTAGATAAGTTCAACTAATTCCTGAGCTTAAATATTAGCAATGTCTTCATCACTATAGGCCCCTTAGTTTTGTCTTTGCTCTTCTCTTTATCTTTATTTTATTTGCTTGTAGTTAAACATGTTGATTTATAGGCTCTAACATTTTGTGTATAAATATCAATAAAATTTGTTGACCATGGTTGGAGGAAATCATAATCATGTCCCTAGTAAGGAGAGGCCAATGCATATGCGTCACCGTTTTAATGTAATTAAAAGCTATAATTTGCACAACATTAGCAAAGGGGTGGGCGTAAAAGGGATGCTTATAACCACAAGTGTTATATAGAATAAATACAAAGAAGGGAGAGGAGATACATCACTTGAAAGAATAAAAGTGCTTTCACTATCACTTGCCCCTGCATTACAATGACAATGAGGTTGTCAATAATTATATGACAAGTGGAGAGAAAAAAAATCCTCGCATTTAGGAGTGCTTAAACCTATAGAATGGGACTTTAGTCATGTCACTGGACACATAGAAGAAGATATCAAATGTTGGTGTAGACCACCATTATAGGTTATCATTGGAACAATCAAGCTAAGACCTCTTGTCAGCACACATGTTGCCCTTCTTATATTGTGAGTGCAGGAAAATTGCATTAGATAGAGCCAAGACCTACAATTATGCCACCTAGTAAGTAATGAAAAAGGGGGTGGTAGCAAAGACTTAATAAGCATGAGATCAAAAAGGTTGGGTTTGATTCAATCAATAATTTTTTCCAACCGTTAACCTAATATAATTCAACACCTGTTATGACAGCTTCCATCTCAGTGAAGGATGCAATTTTATTACCAATAAATTTGCAATAAGCACCAAAAATTTCACCTCCGTGGTACCTAAAATTACTCCCAATAGCAACAGGACTAGGGGAGCCTTTGAAATAATAATAACAGTTATTTGGTAATTAAAAAACTTTAATAGGCAAGAGAGTGAAATCTAATAATTATGTGATTACTTTGAACTTCCCCAATGGATAAACACACATAGGGTCATCAGAGTGTGTCATTTTGAATGCAGAATTTGCCATAATTCAGAACCATATCGAGATTCCATAATAATAAAAGAGTACAATATAAACAAAAGAGTACAGAAGGATAAAATTAAAAATATCACTAATTACTCACTTTGACAATTTAATATAGAATCCTACAAATTTTCAACTTTCTTACTACAAATTATTCAAAATAAATTACTCCAGATCACTTAGGGCAAAGACAGAGAAAAGGTCAAACCACCAAAGATTTCTCTACATCCTTAATAGTCCTCACCCTATGACTTTCTTAATATAACGGGTAATTCTTTTTCTGGGATCTACACTACTAAAATAAACCTTATGTTCCAATTGCAACAGTTGATGTCCATGCACCACCATTCCAGTAGTTGTTGATATAACAAACTGTCCACTTAGATATTCCTTGTACTCTAAAAATATAATATATAATCACACGAATCACGTGGATAATCTTGAAAGTTTGGCTCAGTGGATGGAGGGATAGGCATATTATCGTGAGGACCTGAATGTGGGACATCAGTGCAATCATGGGGGCCTAAATGTGGGATAAGTGTAATCATTAAAGATGCATTCAAATTGTTATGATGAATATAGGTTAGTTGGATTTGTAGTTTGAGTCCATTTTATTAAAAGGCACTTAAAAGCATGTCAATTTTCGATTTGAGAAAAACGATATCCTCATCATGTTTTTCTTCTCATGTCTTTGTCCTATTCAATTGTAATACTATAGGAGTAATGGCCTTTATTTTACTTTTGGACACTGGTCCAACACCACGAGTCGCCCCTTAATATCTTTCCCTTAAAAGTCATTCAATGCATAAGTTTAAAGACTTGTTTGGATTGAAGAACCTTAGATAAACTTTTGTTGCAAAATTAGTGAATAATAGATGAAAATAATTGAACAAATAAACTTGAATAAATTTAAATATTAGAATTGAGGTTATGAAACTCACCCTATGATCAACTGCCTTTGGGTTTTAATTACTTACGACTTTTGACATACACTTCTAAATGATCAACAAGTCATTTATATTTAAGCACCTATAAATAAATTTTGTATTAACTATTTGAGCAAGACATGTTATATATATACACACATTAAACTAAGAAAGTGTAGGTACCAACTTCTCTGTTTTCTCAGCATATATCATCCGAAAAATACAATGCACGTCAGTTTTTTTTATCGTTGTTCATCCGTCCTTGGTGTCTTTGTTTTAATTTTTCCTTGGATGATTCACGCAAGATAAATTCATTCCAATCATGGTGGGGATAAGATCTTTTTTCTGTACTCGACCCCTTAGGGCCTTTATCCCTTCATTATTGAATCCTTTAAAATACGTCAAGCAAAGGTTACATTGAAATGTCTTCAACTGAAAACCCACATCTTTCATCACTTTTGTCTTTCAGTCGGTCGAAAGACTAAACTCCATCGTGATCATATCCCACAAGTCATTATTTTTCACTTGCTTAACCATATTCCAAGTCTTATATTTTAAGCTGGTGCATGATTTTAAAAAGTGTAAGGCTTGAGATTTATAAGGATTATTTCCACGTATAGGCAAACAATTTAGATTAAGGGAAACCTATGCACGAGAATTAGTGGCAAAATGTTCATCATTACTTGAACTTGTTGGCATAAACGATGTAATTCCACTCTCGCACGTTATTTTTCGAGTTTATATATTTATACATTAGTCTTGATGTTAATACAAGAGTGTAAGATGTGAGTTCTTATTGATACTTAAGTGTCAAGGGAGGCGTAACCCCTCATCAAAATGGAAATTATGTCTAGGAGACAATGATTAACAATAGTAAATGCTGGTCTCAAGTCAACACATTCAAGATACGAAGATCCTGTGTTAATTGCATTCTTTTGACATAAATGCTATAATAAAACAATCAACGAGGAAGGTCCACAAGATCACTTGGTCAGAGGGAGTGGAGGTAAGAAACTTCAATGCAATAAAGACAAGGAAACAACCTTAAACATACACTTGATAACTAGGATGGACTACACAATCAATATCCTCTCTATCGACTCTCGTGTATGGAAGTATTTTGGCTGCGATTCCTGATCCAAAAAAGGGTCTAATCATTTTCCATTGTACTGTCTGGGTATTTATATGTGATGAATCTCATTCGAGTGACCTTCCTATAATTAATGTGATTGACCCCGTATGACATTACCAGTCCTCTACATTTAATGACAAAGATATTGAATTAAATGAGATAGATACATTGGTTAAGGCGGGAACACTGTTTGGGCTTTCAGAGTTGTAAGCGCATTTAAATGAGATGTGACGTTCCATCTGTGGACTTACCATCCTAGGAATATATTAATTCAAGTGCTATTTCATCGAGTTCGAAAATGTCAGTCGGGCTGACGTCAAAGAAGTTGGTAAATAGTACTCTGCATAAGATGTGTCGTCATGTCGCTTAAAATGGTAGTTCATCTACTTAAAAGGTTGCTCAAGCTACAAGTCCCGCGAGAAGCCTACAATGTATGTGTGAGTACATCAAGTAAATTTTCTAGTGTATCTGTTTAGGAGTGGGGACCATCGAGTGGGTTCCCAGAGATGGTATCTCGTGACACTACTGAGCTGTATTGTGTATAAACTAAGGTTTTGCCTAAGTACCCTAAAGGGGTTGGTCTCTTCCAACGTTGACTTTCACCCAATCCTCCAAACCAAATCCTGGTGAGATACACAGAGTGAGGTTGTTCAATAGAGAATGTAGAGTCTCCCATGTACTGCCATACATGGTTCCTCGAGGGTACCGAGCAACCTCACATCTTTATAACATAATCTTTATATTTACAGAGAGGGCCAAATACATGTACAATTAAGATCATATTACAATCGTACATTCTCCATGGGTATCTTGCTAACTTGGTATTTATCGTGTATCCTTTGAGGAGCTTATCTCCCTTCGAGGGATTTTCTTCATGTGTTTACTCGAGAAACCATCTCTAATGTTTGTTGTGAGCTGTTGGAACTGTTATAATCTTCTTTAGGATTCCACCTCCCTCTATATTTGACCCTTCGTAGAGATATTTATTTTTTCGAATAAATATCTATACGAAAGAAAATAACTCATAACATCGCCTTCTATCTCGATCGTTATACACCTGTATTTGTTAGGTAATCGTAGAAATATTTGTACAAAAAATAGTAACCAGGAACCAGGGTCTTCCCCCATTATTTTTTTTCGAGGTACTTGGGATATATCCCTTCTCATATGGCATGATGCTTCCATCGGTTTTGTATTTGTATGTCTTTTGTCTTGGGAGTTTTAATAGTTTTATACTAAAATTGCCCCCAAAGGGCATAAAGTTTTAGTCCCCACAGGGTTGTTTGGTTTCCCCAAAAAAGTAATCATTACTGCATCCTTTTATATTAAATGTATCTAACCCACCTTCCCCAACCGTACACACCTCGGTTTATGGCCCATGCATGCGTCTCACATGAGGCACTTGGACCGAAAAAATACTAATTGTCATGATTTGCAATTCCCACACGCGCCTTCTTTTCAATTAACTCAACCCTTATAAAAGTCCAACTATTTCTTTACCTTTGGGTATTTTCTTGAGCAAATTGTCTTCTAACTTTCGTGAGAGAAAACCCATACTTCTTTCATTCCCAAGCTTTATTTCATCTTCGCCTTACTTGTTTCCATGGCCCCTATCTTGAAAATAACTCCTTCTGTTAGTGCTGCCACCATTTCTGCCGGTGAGGCTTCCACTGACCTTACTAACCGCCGCTTACAATGGCCAAAGTGCCGTCGTGCCCCTTACTTTGTCACCATAGACTAATTTTGGGAGTTTTCCAATGCTTTCCCTGGTTCCTTAGTTTATAAGTAGGCAAATTTGAAGCTGTTGGTTGGGGTGGACGATGTGATAGAGAACTACTCATATGTTCTATTACCTGGTTTAGGATTGAGAGGGGGTATTATCCCTGCTCAAACGTTGAGTTTGATTCTGCTGGCGGGCCTTATGAGGGGTTGGTTGCGTGGACATAGTATATTCATGGAAAGTATTTCTAAGAGCTATTGACCATCAGCTTATCTTGCTCGAAGTGTCTTGGCAATCTAACTTTGGCCAAGAACAATAACACTCTGAGGACTCTGGTTTGTCGATGGATCCATATGACCCACACTTTTGTAGCTGCTTGGAGTGAGTTTACTATTACTTTGGAGGACGTGTGTGAGTTGTTGGGGTTGGAAGCTACTGGTATAGACACCTACTTTGAGGAACCTATCACTAAGGAGGTGCGATCCAAGCACAAGGAGTTGGTCAGCATGGTGAAGAATGCATGAAGACATACAACAAATGCACTTGCTCAGAAATCATAACGTACTTCTTCTACATGGAGAACAGGGCCAGTGATCTTGCTCGTGAGCAGGCTAAGAAAAACCCTCAAGGCAAGAATGCCCTCAAGATGTCCCCAACTGGGGAAGGTTATGGGAGAAAGACTGAGCTTTCTGGGTATATCTGGATTATTCTTTCTAGACTTTTCTTGAAAGGGAAGCCACATGACTGTTCTATAAGGGATCTTGTTAACTTATCCATTCATCTTACCTAAGGGATCAAAGTCCCCTTAGCTGCCATGGTCCTCGATTCCCAATATACTTGGCTAGAAAGGGTTTGAAGAGATTCTTCTCGGTCTCTTGGCTTCTTTGATGTATCTAATTATGCTAACCATATTCTCTGACAACCTTTGTATATGCCAGGTTTCCTGATTATTCCCTAGAGAGATTTCTTACTTCTTCTCATGACGTCAAGGTTCCTCGAATTCTGGCCTGGAATCACAACCAGTCAAGGAAATCTTTCCACTCTTATCTTGACAAGGTTAGAATTTCAATTTTTTCCCTTACTCCCATACTGATCAACTTTTTACCAACTCGTCTTTGAAGATTGTGCTCGCCCAGTTCTGGTAGTTGATCAATCCTTTAATTTGAACTTCCACTCTTTTAATATTCTTTTAGTTCTTAATCCCTCTTACCTTCCATCCTATATGGAGTGGTCAAGTTTTTGTGCTGCCTATCACCCTCATCGTGTGACCATGCAATTTGCCTTTGATTAGGGGGTTCCCCTCCTTAACCATAAGACCACGAAAAAACCCAAGACCTTTTCACATGTCTACTCCCTCTTTCTCACCGAGACTATTGTAACCCTTTCTAGTCAAATTCAAGGTCTTGTTATTCCTCCCAAACGTGCCAAGGGTGGTAGGTCCAACGAGTACCTAAGCGTATTCTGGCCTAACACCCTTGGACGTTTTCTGAAAGTTATTGAGAGGGAACCCATCAATCCCCCCGTTGAGCATTTCCCTCCTTCTGAGTTAGGTTTGTGAACATATACAATCAATCAAACCCAATTTCCCTTCAGTGAAACCAACAGTGTTATCCCTAAAGAATTCCCCCTTTGTCCCCTTTGAGTGAGGTTGTTGTTGTGAAGAAGAAAGGCCCCTCTAGCTCTCTGCCGGTGGAAGAGGCTGTGAATCCCCCTTTGCCTACTCAACTTATTGATCCCAAAGATACCTTATTTGAGTTCCTACTACTTTTATGGCTAAAGAGAAGAAGAAAAATCCTGGTAAAAAGAAAAAAGTTGAGCTTCTAAATCTCAATCCTCTATAACCCCACATCTAGTTGACCAGTGTACTTAGTTCTTAGACAAATTGTTGTGGCAGTTTGATTAAGATTCAGCCAATGTGAGATCTATTTTGTCTCAACAAAAGGCAGAGAGAGGTATATCTTTCACTCCTCCTGCGGCTACTTCTAATAAGAAAATAACAATGTCTAGTTTGGCGATTCAGCTTTCTCATGAAGAGGTTGAAGATGAGTTTGCTGAGGAAGAGGATAAATAGAAAGTTTTAGAGGAGGAATAGGAAGAATAAGGGAAAGAGAAATGTTCTCCTCTAGTAAGGCCTATAAGGAAACTACGTCGAATGTACGCGATCGAGAAAACTGGCTCCATTACTCTTGACTACACTTTTTTAGACGACTATAGTGGTGAGCAAAGTCTAGACAGGTCCTAAGCCCTACTTAGTTTCGAAGATCATTCCTCTCAACACTCTCCTAGTGTTGATCCTCATTTATCATCCCTTGTTCATGTGACTAATGTTTATGTTATCTCGGGGCCTAGTCGTTCTACTGGAGTTACCCCTTAAGTCCTCGAACACCTTAAGAGTGGATCAATAACACCTGTCGGTCATATCTACCTGGTAAGCACCCTTTCTTTCTTATCATTTAATACAAGAGTAAGGAAATAATACAAGATTAAGGAAATAATATAATATAATATAAGGTATACCTATTCAATATATTCTAAAAGTTTTGATAATTTGACCAAGACAAAAATTTCATATTTCATCATTCCAGGCAATGTTTTTATTGACCATTCCAGTGGAAGTGTGCTGATAATTAGATTTCTATCACTAAACAAGTTAGGACATATGCCTTCCCTACTAGGCCGATAATATATGTTAACTTTGTTATGCATATGTTTTCCCATAGTAGAGTCTGCACACATACATATCCTCATGAGTTCTATCCACAAAGGATGTGTTTTTCTTTCTTTGAGTTCTAAAAGGCACAACGAAGGGGGGAAATTTAAATTCATAGCTAACAAAGAAAAAATTGAGAACTCCTTTGGTCCCGATATTAATAACGGGGTGGGAGTGGAATTTGAAGTCACAACAAACACTGAACATATACGTGTTAAATCCATCGATTAATATTTTGAGGCGAACATTTTGTATTTCTTTATCAAAGTATAGATTTCTTTGATTTGTGTATTTCCACATGGATGAATCAATCAGACATAACATGAGATCCTCACCCACCTCTGCTCGACCATACCAAGTAATTGCCTCTTCTAACCAAGGTATAATGTAAAGTATCTTCAATCGAGGACCTTGAGGGAAATACTTCAACGTCTTCTTAGGTATTTGCGTATCTATTTTCAACAAATGTTTATTGTGTATTATCATATTTTGTTCGTATCTAGGTTCCTTTCATACAAGAGAAGCCCATTTGTCCTTGTTCTCCTTATAGTACAAAATGCAGTCATACTTGTCGCAATGAATTGATTTGTATATCATACCCAAACCTTTCAAATTATGCTTCATGATTTGACAATTAACGGGCAATGTATTTCCTTTCAGGAGCAAATATTTTTCCCAAAGGAGAATTACTATCATACTTTTCCTAGATAAGCCAAATTGGCTCTTTAAATTATACAATCAAACCATGGAATATAATGTTGTGTGGTTGGAGTTAGAGTTATGGTATAATGGTGTTGTTGCTGTTAATTTTAACCGCGTACAATCCCTATCTTGGTCAGTATTTTTATGAATATTATCCTCCAACTTAAAACATTTCCTCTACTATTTTATTTTCTCATGTTTCGTTCACTTTGTACGTGTTATACATGAGATCATTTAACCTAGCATGTGCTAATGGATCAACATCTGTGTGAACCGTTTCCTTGAAAAATATTTTTTCTGGAATATACATAAAATCCCTCCTCCCGTGGAATTTCCAAACATATGTAGTCAGCTTGCATACACCACTGAATCAAATGGAAATTTACATATGTCCCTTTCAAAAATGTTTACCATTTCTACAACGAATTCACAGGCACGGGATAATATCAATTTTGAGATTTTGGTTCCCATATTTCACAATGTCTTGAACCCTATTAACGTATTCTTGCCCCACTCTAGAACTTTCATCCATCCACTCTTTATATTGTCTAAACTCCATTAATTCTACAATAAAACAAATAGGAACTCAATAAATTACACAGATAAATGAGTTTGTCCTTTTATATTGAAAAATGGCATACATACATACATATATGTGTAGTATAAGTATTTTAGTTATTACATATGATTACATATATTTGAGTAGTGATATATTTATTATTGTTTGTCTATATGTATATATATTATACGTGTATGTAAATATGTGTGTCCTATTATTTTCATTCTTATAATATATATATATATATATATATATATATATATATATATATATATATATATATATATATATATATATATATATATATATATATATATAGACACACACACACACACACACACACACACTTCTATAGACATATTTGAAATATCACCATAAAACAGTTGATAATTGCACCACATAATAGTTGATAGTAGCTTTAAGATTCTCAATATCATGTCAAGTCATAAACTAAGAAAATATGTCACAAACAACGTGAGAGAAACTTAACCAATTACAAAATAAAACCATGGTTGACTTAGAACCAAACACAAATCAAAAAATTCAATTCAAGTATAGAATTAAGTCCTTTTTAAAAATAAGTTTCGCCAATACAATATAGCATTTAACAACATAATTTAGTATACAATGTAGCTCCCAATAAATAATAAAGTCATAACAACATTCATAGTATAGTTAGTTTTGTATTTTAAACTTTCATATTAACACATTATCTATTAAGTTAATTACTCTTTGACCCGAGTTAATTATTTTATAACCTAATTAATTATAAAAAATTTTATCTTGGCCACCCTTAACATATATTGCTGGCTTCGTCACTATTACATACATTTCATGATCCAAAATCAACCACACATGTTAAAAAAATGTCCATTGGGAAACAGTTCAAGGCAACATATTGGGAAAACCGATTAACAATATTGTAATCAAGCAACAAACTAACAATTTTCATGAAAAATGAGTACGTTAAACACGATAATATTGGCAATTAAATTAAAAAAACTAGATCTTTGACAAAAATAATGCTAGATCTTTCAGTAAGAAAATAATTCCAATCAAACAACGAAGATAAAAAAATATTATGTTTTTAAGAAAAAAATATTCCATCGAAAGAATTTATTTTACATACATTTTACAGCCCGTAATCAAAACTGAAAAATCCCTAGAAAAAAAAAGAGTAACCAAGTAACTACATTAAGAAACCTAGCAACAACACGCAGTTGAATAATTTGGGGTTGATTTATTTTGGTTTAAAAATAGACTCTAAATAAATAAGTGAGCCAACTTATAAATTTGCGAATTTAATCAATTATCACACAGTCGCACTCTTCAAATTGGTATCAGAGCAGGTTGCGCTAATTTATCGCGTATTCCTATTTTTCGTAAAATCGTGTGATATTGATTTTTTTTAAAAAATCAGGTTTGTAAAAAATCCCATTTTTTCTACGGAGCACTTCTATAATAAGATGCCTATTTTTTATGGGTCTAATTGTGCCTATTGGAAAGCTCGTATGAAATCTAGTTTAAAAGCCATTGACGAGCGTGTTTGGTACCTTTGCGAAAATGGGTGGACTCCTCCCACGGTCACCATTGATAATATCACCTCTTTAAAACCTGTGCCAACATGGACTGAAGATGATCATAAAATGTCTAAATTGAATTCACGTGGTTTGAGTGCTATTTTTGGAGCTATCACTCCGGATGAGTTTCATCGAATTATGACGTGCACCATGTCTAAAGAGGCTTGGGATGTTTTAAAATTGACTCATGAGGGTACGAACGCGGTTAAAGAATCTAAGTTACAAAATTTGGCCACCCAATTCGAGACTATCACCATGTCCGAATCTGAATGATTTGATGATTTTTATGCACGTTTGTCGAACACTATTAACACCGGTTTTAATCTGGGTGAGGTGATTGATAACACGCGTGTCGTTAAAAAGATTTTCAGATCTCTCCCAAAACGCTTTATTCCTAAAGTCACTGTTTTGAATTCTTTGGGAAATTTTAAATCACTTAGGTTGGAAGAACTTGTAGGAGATCTTCAAACCTATGAGATTGACATGTTTCCTAATACCATTAAGGCTAAGGATAATGACATTGCTTTAAAGACTCATTGTAAGAAAAAGAAAGAAAAAGTTTGTGAGTCCGATTCTGAGGGAGACTTTGATTTTAATGATATGGCCTTGTTTGCGATTTTTTTTTTAAAAAAAAATCTCAACACGAACAAAATAATTCATCCAATAAAAAGAAATTTTTTGAGAAAAATAAAAAGAAAGGAAAGGCCAAAGAAAGCGGTGAGAGAGAAAAAGAGAATGACTCAGATGAGGAGTGTGAGGAAGATCTTGAGAACATGACTTGTTTTGAATGTGGGGGTAAGGGACATAAGTTGTTTAAGTGTCCAACATGGCTTAGAAAGAAAGGGAAGAAAGTGGCCATGCCTGCCACACTTAGTGATAGTGAGGGTGATGAGGGAGATGAGGGAGATAAGTCCGATAAAGGTTTAGCACATGGGATGGTTAACGCTTTTTCTAGTCGTGTGAGCATACCCACTTTGTCTCACGAGAGTGAACACGAGAGTGATGATTGTGATTTGTGTTCTTCGAGTGAGGATGAGAGCGAGGAAAAAAGTGGAGATGAAAGTGAGCTCCAAAATTTTTTTAGGGATTTGTACACCGAGACCTTGAAAACTAAGAAGTATAATCGAGATTTAGGTCGTCGGGTTTTAGATTTGGAGAGAGAGAAGGAGGTTTTAAGAAAGGAGAAGTGTGATTTGACCAACACATTGTCTAGTCTGACGACACGTGTATCCCAACTCGAGAGTAATCTCGAATGTGCCAGGGAGGTCAAAGTTATTTTTGAAAATGCACCTAAGAAGGTTGAAAAGGTGGTTCTTAAGGGTAAACGTGAGAAGTTATGAATAAGTCATGACGGTGATTCTACTTCCCAATTAGCACCCGAGCCGGTTCCCACTTTAGTGTCAGATTCACGTGAGTCTCACCCTAACCCACCTAGGCGTCCAATTCCTATTAGGAGAGCGCATCCTTGAGATTTTGAGAAAGGTGTTCCTAGGCCTATTTATGTTTTCACACATTGAAAGAGGAGAGGTCACCTTAAGGAATTTTGTTTTAAGTTGGGTTATGTGTCACATTTTTCTTCTACACATGTTTTTGGAACACATGCCCCCACACATGATTCTTTACATGCTCCCGGAGACTACATGAGAGAGTTTGCACATTTAGGTGAGCAAGTTAAGTTTTTAGTCAAAACTTCACAAGATTTGATGTAGGTTTTTCATAAGTTAGCACCACCTTTGGAAAACCCCTCCGCACCTAACCATTGAGGTTTGACTTGTTTACTAGCATAGGTTGATTTTAATGATGTCATTATTTTCCTATTGCTAGTATGTATCATTTTTGTATAGTTTTTTTAAAAAAAAATTGAAAAATACAAAAAAAATGTTTTGATAAAACTTTTAAAAAAATCTAAAAAGATTTTTGTATTTTGTTTGCACGGTTTATGGATGAAGACTTAAGATGAGCGAGTCACAACATCATTCCATTATTTTCATGTGACTATTTGATAGTGTTTTGAGACAATAGGTCAATTCATCCTTGTGCTTTATAATGTTTGGAGTCATTAAGATGTAATTTAGTGTTACTTCCTACATGTTTGACTCATGTTTCCTTTATTCCACACATGCACGGATTTGTTTGATTATTGTGCTTGTCTTATCACATGTTGGTTGGGTGTTTTAACTTCAATCCTATCCTTAAAATGAACCGAGTGCGATAAAATTTTGATAAGGAAATTGTGCATATAAGAACCGTTTTGTGAGTTTGTGTGCTTTGTTTGAAAATGGGGAAGGGCTGCAAAAGGTTCATTTAGCCTTTGCGATTCTATGCCATCGTTAAATTGGACCTAAAAAATGGAGGAATTTTATTATCCAGGGTCCAAAGAGGTTTAAAGAGCCCGAAAAAATTTAAAGGCAATAAAAAGAAATTCATGCCAAATATGGGCCATTTAGGTTTTTGCATCAATTCTCCAAAGTTTGAGAATTTAGGTTACCTCTAAAAGAAAATATATATGAGGGAGTTTGGTTGGAGAATCTATAACGGGTTTGCATGTCCTTAAAAGTCTTGAAAATGCGCTAAATAGTTTTGGACGTTATTGGCGTGGAAATCATTTGACTTTGATTTGTTGATTTATATAAGATGATGTCATTTAAATTCAACAAATTTTTACACCTAAGGATACTTTTGATGTTCATTCGTTAGGGGTACACATATGCATCATGCACATACGATTGATTGAGTTTATTTACCTATCGAATGTGTTCACACTCATTCATTCCATCTCCATGACTTGGCTGTTTTAGTTTAAATCCATGGTGTGATTTTTTGTATCATATTTTTCATAGTGGCATCTGATTTTTGTATGAAAAATTGAAAAATCAAAAATAGTTTGTGGATATTTTTGGGACATACCTTTGCATGCACGTTGATTGATTCATATTTGCTTTGCATTTTTTTCATGACACTCCATGTTTTGATTGTTTCTTCTTTTCTGTCTATTTAGGGACATCACAAAAAGGGGGAGAAAGAATTATCAGTTATGGGGGAGATTTGATTATTAATGCTTTTTTCGTATATCATTTCAAACTCGATGCGTCACGAAGGTATTTTGCTTTATCTCATATGTGCAGGTACAAAGATTGAAGATCACGATGTTGCACACCCTAATGAGAAAAGCTTTGAGATTTGACGAAGATGATTGAAGAACAATTTTGAGGTCTTGCAAATTTAGTCATGGGAGGGTAGATTTGTATAGGCAATTTGGTTTTTGATAATTTGGATGTTTTATGTATGTACCGGCATAGCCATAGGGGGAGATTTGTAAGGACATGTTTTCATAGGTCCGTTATCAATTTATTATGTCATATACCTCTACATCGTCGAAGAACATTCAAGAGACATCTACATCAAAGACGGATCCAAATTACTCAAGTTCTTCATCATTCAAGACTCAGTGAAGTTTACTTGGGTAAGGTTATGTTTTAAATACCTTTACTTTTCACTTAGAGCTTTTGGGATATTTTTACAAAATATTTTCGAAGTGTTGGAGCGGACTTTTTCGTCAAAATTTGAGAATGAGTATTTTTTCTAAGTTTTGAAGCGGACCTCGATTTGGATGCCCAGCTCATTCGCGCGAGATCAGCATCTCGTTCGAATGATATTGGAAGTCGCAAGATGTCATTTGAAAGACACGCGTCCTTCGTTCGAGGGACATATGCTTCTCTTTTGAACGAGCTCGAATTTCGAGGCGATGCATTTTTGTATAAATACTCATTAAATGGTAACATTTTCATTAACAAGTCCATACGTTTTCCAGAACAAAAACAATGCCAAAGCAGTAATCTTTAGCCTTTTTCTTTTAGGGGTTTAATCCCTTTTTGTTTTCAATTCACAAAACTCCCATATGCTTGAGTGAATTTTTTTGGTGTTCAAGAACACAACTTTTCCCCTTGTTTATTCTCTGTGACGAGAGCTCTACAATCGACAGCTGGGTGCTATTGTGGAGGGAGTCCTTGTGAATATTTCAGACTGCGTGTCTAGGATTGCAGTCATTATGGTATAGCTGCGCGTGAACCACTGCAGATATCTAGTCGTTGCTTTTGATGGTTTGACGAAGACACTGTGCGTTACTCTTGTGGGTGAAAGCAAGATGGTATGTAAGTCAATGGTCTTGTAAACTTTTCAAAGTTCTATAAATAAAAGGTTTTGCCCTGCGTGGATTTTTACTTAAGCCTGTGTCGAATGATTTATTCATTTTATGGTTTGACACACGCACACATGCAGTTGAATAATTTGGGGCTGATTTATTTTGGTTTAAAAATAGACTCTAATTAAATAAGTGAGCTAACTTATAAATTTGCGAATTTAATCAATTATCACACAGTCGCACTCTTCAAATTGTCTTTTGATTCTTTTGAATGAGATATTTGTCTTATATTTTGAATAAAGTATTCAATAGGCGATATCGTTTTACTGAAGCATTTTTTTTAAAGTGTGTAATAAACCTTTGACTAAGAATAAGGCGTAAAAGTCTAAAGCGGGGCGTTTTTCCCAAGCCTCAAGCCTAGGCGAAACATTTAAAACAGTGTTTAAAACTAATAAAATATTTCAAAAGTAACAGGTCCGAATAAATATGCTTGGAACCAAATCGATTTGCCCAAAATCGAATCAATTTGGAAATGACTATGTGTTACTATTCACCTCGTTTTCCAATCTCCTCCTTCTTCCAATACGTAACCAACAAAAGTCTAATGGTTTCTTCATCATCAACCATCAAAATAATCATCTACACACTATATTTTAACTAACACATCAATTACTTAATGGGATTCATCAAATTTAACAAGATTTAAACCCTAAATCCATTTATTTCTACATTACACATATCTTCCAATTTCTCACCAAATTTTACACCCTTAACATGGTTTCAAGCTTAAATTTCACATGGGAACATTATCACATCAAGTTCATACGTAATCATCTCTCAAAACCCATTTTATACAAGCATCCCAACCCAAAAATCTTATAGTTTTACACCAACTATGATATGAACAATAAACACACATAAATAATTAAAGCATGTTAAACACTTGCCTCGTTGGATAAATCCAACGAACTCATGTTGGGAATCCGTCGGAGTTTGGCCCAAGTCCTCCTCTTTCTCCCCTTTTCTTCTTACTTTCTTTCCTTTATCTCTTCGCTTTCTTTCTCTCTCATGGCCTTGTAAGATAGAAATAAGGGTTATCGCTTGTTAAACCCAAAATTGACTCGCATACAGAAACGCGAGTCCCTATTGGTCCAAAAATACCCCGAAATCCAAACACTACCCTCGGGTACTTTATTATGACTATCTTGGCTCTTCTGAGACCAATCATGCACTCAAAATTCCCATCCGAGTCACTTATCAAAAAGTCACCTTTTAAATCCAATACGACTTCACATGTACTTCTCCGAATAAAATACTGTTCCATATCGCTTTGCCTAATCGTGAACTAATATTAAAATGATTCAACTTCATTTACTTATTCTCGTAAGTAAATATACCACACATCAATATTAATCCAAACCTGGATAATTAATATTTAATCCACACTTTAAATTTCTTTCACTTAAAATTCTCAAATCATTTCTCCTAGTATTTAATTACACCCACTCATGTAAATTAAATACCCATAAAAGTACGGGGTATTACAATTGTTTCATTACTCAGTTGTGTTCATCCACCAGAAGTACCAGACTTGATAAGAGAAGTGCATGAAGTTTCCTGTGGGGCTTATTCGGCTGGCCAATCATTAATACACGGGATAGCTATGCAGGGATACTATTGGCCGACTATGAGAGAAGACTACATTTCCTTTGTAAAGAAGAGTGATAAATTTTAAAAGTTTGCATCTATTCATAAAACACCGGGGATGACTTAACTCCCATTACTTCCTCATGGACTTTTGATAATTATGGAATTGATTTAGTCGTCCCATTATCGAGGACAGAAGGAAGGTTCAAATACTTGGTAGTAGTAGTGAATTACTTCACCAAATGGGTGGAGGCCGAGCCATTGGTTGAAATGCCTTGTGAAAGAGTTTTCCAGTTCATTTGAAAAAATATCATTTGCCGGTATGGAATGACTTATGCCTTCATTACTGGTTATGGCACTCAATTTAATAATGAAAAATTTCAAGAGTAATATATTCAATCCAAGATCTAGAAGCTTCACTCTAACCCTGAACACCCACGGTGTAATGGCCAAACAGAAGTTACCAACAAAATTATACTCGAAGGATTGAAATAAAGGACGGATGATGCTAAGGGAAACAAGATCAATAAGTTCCACAACGTTCTTTCGGCATATATAACTAAAGCGAGGACAACCACTGGTGAAACTCCTTACATGCTTATTTTTGGAACTGAAGTCAGGGGACAAGCCGAGGTGGGTCTGCCAACTCAAAGCGTGTTGAACTTTGATTCCCCCAAAAGTTATCTCATGAGGAGATTGGATTTAAACATGATTGAAGAATTCAAGGAGGATGTTTCACTTTGAATGGATACTTATCAAGAAAGGACTACTAGATTCTTCAATCAGAGAGTTATGCTGACCAACTTGAAAGAAGGAGACTATGTCCTTAAGAAGGTAATCCAGAAGGGAAACAAGTTGGAACAAAACTATCTTGGTCCATACCGCATCTCAGCATTTGTCCAACCGGTAACCTACCATCCGAAAATACTAGAAGGGGAAGAATTTAAGAATCCATGGAACGCTGACCACCTCAGAAAATATTATTAGTAATTTTGATTTGATGTGATCGTTTCATCTACTTTACTAAAGTTATGATTTCTTACCTATTATGATTCATTTTTATGTTTTTAGGGGATACGGTAATGATATACATCCCTAACAAACAAATTAAAAAAAATTTCCAACTTCAAAAACAAGTTTTTCTAACTTCAAAAAACATTAGGGAAATTTTGAACTTTATGTGTGACTCTATCTTTAACAGGTCATGAACAAGAAGTCCCATTAAACCCAATAAACTTTTCCAAGTTCAAAAAAAAAAAAATTCGCTTCATGTATGACATCGTCTTTGACAAGTCATGAAAAAGAAGTCCCTGAAAGTTTATATATGACTTAAAGTTAAAACCAAGGAGTTTCATTTGACCAAGTTAAATTTAGGAGAAACCTACATACCTAATTCATTTGGTAGCCAATGGTAACTAATGCAAACACTTATCCCTAAAAGCATTTTATCTAAGTGAATTAGTCAAACCTAAGGCCCTTTAAAGCAAGTTCATACCTTGAGCAAAAATCATATCCATTAAGTAGGTTATTTGGTCGCCCAACCGATCAACTAATCGTAAGATTAATTATAAAACAAAGGCTAGAATGTATAAACAAACATACATGAACAAGTAAAGTCTTTTTTTTATTTCAAATACCATGGAGTAGAATACTAAAAGAAGGCAAAAAATACAAAAGGACTATTATTCTGCAGTTCATTGTCCTTCCTTTAGCCTTATCTATCCCAGCAGGAAGAACATCAAAGGTGTTGGGCAAAGTTGTAGTCATAAAATCTCTTAACTTATTGAGCCTGTTTCTTCTCGACGAATCCAACAGATGAGTGGGGTGAATGTACTCACATCTTCACCCTGAAGACCATAATACCTCATGTATTTTCTCACTAAGCTTTCGTGAATGACATTGGTTGAAATCTACTCAGCATTAATCTTGAATGGAAGGTTAGGATAATCCAATATGACTAGGTCATGCCAATGCCGTAAATCATTTTTGTAAACTATCTTCATTAGCCCTAACACATTCAACCGACCCCATTTATATCTTTACCAATGAGCTTTCTCCAGATAATCATCTAGGTGAGTTAAGGATTCATCATAGCCATCCATCTGGACAACTTTGGATTGTTTGTGGAAGTGAAAAGTTAGTTGGTCCACTCAGTCTTGAAGCTTCTTAATGGTTTTATCTTTCTCTTTTAACAAAGTTTCTTGGTCAACTGAGGTTTTTTTAGTTCTTTCTTCATCCTCAGTTGGCTAGGAAACTATCACCTATCTAAAGGGTTTTCCAGATTTTGTTTTCTTCTTCCTCTTTAAGATTTCCAGCTCCTCCAATAGTTTGGCATTTCTAGATCCAAGAAAGAAGCACCTTTGTTCGGTGAAACCTTAGTAAACTTTTTCAAGCTCTCCAACTGATTCCTTAAATTAATATTCTCCTGTTTAAGATTAGTGGCAACGTCCCAAGCATTTTCCACTTCCCTATTCAACAAGTAATTCTTTCTTCCCAAGCAGTTTCTTATCGAAGACAGAACCTACATTCAGTGCCTCATATTTGGGTTCATAATCATAATGGAGTAGAGACCGAGATAGATTGTGGTCCTCTTTCAAATTCTCGATCATCTAATTATATGCAATGTTGTTCGCCACTACCCTATCCTAAAGTCCATGTAACTGCACATAGGCATCTTTAATTTGATCTGAGGCATTTTCATCGAGCCATCCTTCCAACTCTATCTCAGTCAAACTCAGGTGACCAGTTTCAAGCAAACTGTTGCAGCATTTTAGCAAGTCAGATTCATCATAAATGATCATAGTTTTGCTGGCATCAAACTAGAAAATCACAAGAATAAGAATACAAGTTTGACCAAGGAAAATAAAAAATTACAATCAAACAAATAAGAATATCAGAGGGATTAAAAAAAATTGTTTTATTAACAAGTTAAGGTTTACAACAGTGTTTTCATTACAAATAAAGGGAATAAAAAAGGAAAAATAAACATTCAAACAGAAAATAAACGAAAACGCGCTAAATAAGTTACACATTCACCTTATCTTTAGCAATATCTTCAGGAAGAGGTAGGTCGGCTACAATAGTTGGCACCACGGAGGACTCCCGTAAACCCTCCTCCTAATCAATATCCTCATTAAATTTGGGAGGATTGCCTAGATCACACCTCTGGAATAATTCGGAGTCTTCCTGTGTGTTGACCTCCTTCAAAGCATTCAACCAACCATCCCTGTAAGAAAATTTCTTGTCATATTCAATCTGGATGGAGGTAGTAGTGAACACATTTTCCCAGCCTTTAATGACGGTATCCTCCTTGTCTTTCTTACTCTTGGCCTTTAAATCCAATAATTTCTTCTTATCGGAAGCTAACTCTGTAGTCAAGCTTATGGCCTTATCCTTGGTAGATTTTTCTCTGCTCTCAGATTCCTTCAAATTCTCCTCGATAACCTTCACTTTGTGATCAACATATTTTATTTTACTTTTTATTGCAGTTGACCTATCTTCAGCCACCTTTGATTTTTCTTGCCAAGCCTTCCTATCTCTCTCTCTCTAGGGCCTCTCAAGACTCCTATAAGGAATTCTTCAAAACATCAAAGGCTTCTTCTACATCAACATGGGATAATTACAACTGGTCATCCTTAATTAGAAGTTGATCATAATCGATTAAAAACTGTAATAGTAAAGAGAGACAACATCATATAAAAGGTGTTCACCAAAAATAATTGAAATAAAATAAAGGACTAAAAAACTTACAAGTGCAATATTGTGATTAGTCCTCTCCACCAAGTGGTCTCTAGATATCAGGGCAGTATCCAACCTATCTACTAGAAGGACTCCATCCCCAATTATTCCCCTCACCAACCTGGGGTCTACTTCCACAGAGGCAGACTCATCACTACCTTCATATTGATTGGATAAACCTATCTTTAACCTATTGAACTAAGGCTCAATAGTTATTATGTCCATCTAAATTAAGTACCTGAGGCCTCTTGTTAGTGATTTTACTCTTCTTGGCAGGAGGGGAAGAACGAGTCAACATATTGGGGGTTATTCTATTCACCATTTTCTGTAGAAGGTGAACTTAAGATGGTGGTGATATCAAGGCATTCGAAGGAGGAAAAAGTTCCTACTAAGGTAAACTCTCTCTCTAATTCAGGTGACTTAGTAGCAGAGGAAGTACAAACTGGTTCCTCTTCCACGTTTATGGAAGGCTGACGCAGAATAATTATAGGTTGGGCTATAAATGAAGTGACTAAGATTTTGTATTCCAACAGTATAAAAGAAGCTCGAGGATGTTCTTATACCACTTTTTGGTGGATGGAACACAAATATTTAAGTTCGTTAATATTCACTTCTCACCCTTTTGGGAACTTTTATGATACTCCGCTTATTAAAATAACGGGTGGCCAACCCTCTACTAAAATAAAGCAGTAATCTCAAATGGCTCATTCTTAGCATCACTTCCCCAGAGACTAAAAATAATAACTAACCACTCATAAATAATAATAGAGAGGATGCAATAAGTTTCAAGTTATATAAATATCACCATTAATGGAAATTACAAACATGAACATATATACAGGTGATGCGACCACAAATGTGTCTAGTATGCGTACTACGTAGGCTCAAGTGCAAGCCTATCGCTCAAGTAATAATCCCGATAAGTTGGGTATCGATCCTCAGGGAAAAAGGATGAACGAAGTCATAACGACATTGGAAAGATAAGGGTAACCAAGCTTTGACTCTAAACAGAAGGAAAAGGTGATTTGGAAGACAAAAAAACTACAACTAGATACAAATTTGAGAATGATTAACTAATGAAATTAGAATGAATAAAATACAACTACGCTAATTAAACGAAAAGCTGATGACAATTGGACTAAAAGTTTAACAATGAAATGAGAACAATAGGTCGGGTTACAATCCTCCACACCCTAGCAATTCACTTTGTATGATACTAGATTCGAAATCAGAATTTTGAATGAACCCGATCTTTATTACTCCTAAGTATTACACATATGAGGGATCGTAGCCAACACAGTATGTAAGCAAAGGATGAGTAAAGCGGTGTCGTATTACCTACCATGTGCGTCGTATTCTTAAGTATCCCGATTACCTAGGGAAAATGAGACCAAAAATCCTACGACGGTTGCAATAGTTACGCAACCCGATTCATTTAAGATTTTAATTCAAAAGTCGATTTACCATTATTGTGAATTATATCGAGTGGGGTTCAACCCTTAGAGAATTAGCTAGACATGATTAACTTAGAGAAAAATAGGGTTTTAAAGAAATAAAACATTAACTCTAAAGAAACTAATTTAAAAGAGAATTTAAGATTCAAAACCAACAATTAAAACTAATGAGTAATCGAAAATTAAAGAAAACGTGCTACTTGAATTGTAGAAACTAAACTCAAGTCCTTATAGCAAAATCTTCTTATGGAAAACTAGGGTTTTTGGACTACAAAAACCCTCTACTCCTACTTAGCTAACCTCCAAATCGAACTCCTTTGTCGAACAATAACTAGAGGTTAAGTATATCACAAAAAATCCAGAGTTGTAGCTGAATCAAACTCTAAAATCGGAACAAGAAAATCAAGTTTATCCTCGGCGAACCAGTCTGTGCCTTCAGTGGCGGATCGGTCCTCATTCAAATCCGGATCGATCCTTTTTTCTGGGAAATAGGGTCGGTCCGTTATGGCAATTTTTCTAGAGAGTGATAAAAATCTGGATCTATCCTTTTTTTTCAAAAATAAGACTGGTCCATTATGTGATTTTGGCTAGTAGGTTTTCAGGGCCCAGACCGGTCCTATTATTTTGGAAAACGGGTCGGTTCGCATTTGGTCTTTAAATTCTCTTCAATTTCTGTTTAAAATCTCTCATCTTTAGTACACCGTAACTGCTTCCCTAGAACTCAGAATTGGGCATCATTTCTTCCAATGAACTCGTTGAATTGAGATCTTCAACTTTCATATTGGGTCTTCTTTCGGATGGAAATTATGCTTTTACCCTTCTGACTTGTCTTTTTTTAGTTATTCTTTTGCTTTGACTTTCTCCTTTCTTTCCTTAGCAATAAATACTTGTAAATGACCTGAAAAAAGTACAGAACTCGCAATACTATGTAGAAGGGTCAGTAGCATGGAAACGAGATAATTCAAGAGCAATTGCAATATTCGGGATGCTAAAAGATACTAAATTTGGAAGTAATTTTGGAAGAATTACTTCTTAATTAAATCCCCCTAACTTAGCACTTTGTGCATCCCGAGCATTGTAAAAGTATTCAACTACAACTCAACTCGTGATTAAAAAATTATTAGGACAGAATACCACTTTTCCTGGCAAGGGATTGCATTTAGTGGATGCAACAAGCCTTTAAACCCCTCGGTTATCCTAGTAGGACGAGTTGTGTATTGTGAGGGTTTGTAGTGAATATATCGAAAAAATTCGACTCAAAGAAAACTCATATAATAAAAATTATATAATTCAAACTTTTACAGAAAATAGTCATCATCAATTCATGTTCAAGAGTCTCAAATCATAGTGCATGTGTGCGAAGCCAGAAATTTATCCTCAAAATTCCACTAATTGTCCATTACGTTACTTATTCGAAGATTCGTTTTGATTCAAATTCTCATGGAGTTCCCTCACAAACTAATCTCTCATAAATGTGGCAATTTCTCTCAGTGTGCATGATATAAAGAGTAAATGCATTGGAACCAAGTTCACGCACACAAATAGTAAGACCGAACTCTATGGTAAATGGATCTCATCATCGGATTACGGTTATAAGGAAACGGGAAACCTCGCCTCATTTTCACAGTTTTAATCTCTTTTATTATCCTTTTGTGTTTGAGCTCTCCACGAGGTAACCAATTTCGCAATTTGGACCCAGTTAGGACTTTTTTCGGGTTTTAAGGTGTAATGTTTATAAGGAAATAGGTTTGGGAAATTTGGAATTGGAAACTTGTCTTAATATGTCCATTAGTGCTTTTCTGGGCTTTTGCTCATTTTTTTCTTTTTTTCATCTGTTTTTCATGCCTTTCGTTTCTTGTTATTTTTGTTGAGCATTTTTATTCTTTTACCCCTTTTTGTTGCACTTTTCGGACTTAAATTTGGATTTTTCCAACTTTCTCAATTTCGGGCCAATTGGGTGTTTTGGGGTTATCAAATGAAAGGACAATTTTTATTTGGCTCAAAATGGGTTGCAAAAAGGAGTACTTTTTCACGACTTTTTCTAGCCAATATTTTTGGGTGACAAATAAGGGCCTACTTCGTTGTCCAAATTTCTCGTTACATTACCATATGTGTCCCGAGATTAGTTTATTTTAGAGATACTTTTAGCGCATTTTCATTACACACTATTCGCTTAACCGATCAAAACAAGGGTATTGAGATTGCGATGACTTTTTAGACGCTGAATTAGAACTTTGAGTTAACCATTAACTCGGATTGATTTATAGGCTCGAATCTCACCGGGTTGGTTAATCTCCACATTTATTCATTAAGTTGTCTATGATCGCTCAATTTCCATCTTTGATGAATTTCGGCTTTGTCTACTATATTTTTACAATTTGAGACTTTAAACCGAATTTTAATGATATTTTTGAAAATTTTATATTCCAATTTTTATTTATTTTGAAGAAAAATATTTTTGGTTTTTTTTGAGTTTTTCAATTTTTTTTTGAAATTTTGAGGTTTTCTATTTTTTTTTTGGCATTTTGAAAATTTGTGAAGTTTTAGAAATATGCACTCGTCACCCACCCCAACTTAGACTTTTGAATTGTCCCCAATCAAAAGGATTAAAATCAAAATAAGGAAAAATAAGAGTGCCAAAAATAAAACAACAAATGAAGAACATGAGGATTTTTATTTATAGTGATTGTGGTACATCAAAAGGGAAAAAGGATACAAGCATAGAAGCAAACCAACAAAATTACATTGACGCAATCACTAATAAAAAATATCACTGGGGTGGAGGGTTAGGGCTACCGGGCGCGCTAAAGTCATACGGGTCATAAAAGTAGGATGGAGGAGGGTTGTATTTATAGGTGGGGAAAGGGGAAGGGTTAGGATTTTGGAGGGAAGGGTTTGGGAGGGAAAGATGTGGGTTTGGGAGGGAAATGGGAGGGAAATCGAGTTGGGAAGAGGGAAGAGACAAAATGGAGGGAGATGAATGGATTTGGGAGATGAATCTAAGGAGTTGTAGAGTTGCAGGAAATGGATCGGTCCACATGCCCAGGGGTTAATTGGTCCGTGTCCTTTTTTTATTTGTTAATTACTCCCACACAGATCGATCCGTGTGCCTAGGGGCAGATCAGTTCGTGTTCCCTTAATTTCTCAAAACTCAAAACTAATACTCTAACAACCCAATGTAATCACATCTATGATACACAACATTTTAGCCGATACACATCGGGGGTGTGACGACCTCTTAAATTCAGCTCACTCTACCCCGTAAACAGGGTCCGACAACCAAATGGTGCCAATATCTTCTACGCACGCCTCTACATATGGCTTTAGGCATTGTCCATTGACTTTGAATGTGTTCCCCCTTTTGTATCATTCAACTCCACAGCGCCGTGGGGAAACACGATTTTAACAATGAATGGGCCAGTCCAACGGGACCGTAATTTACTTGGAAATAGATGAATCCGAGAGTTATAGAGAGGTACCTTTTGTCTAGGTCGAGACTTATTTCATCGAATAATCTTATCATGTCCGAGTTTCATCCTTTCTTTTAAAATTTTGGCATTCTCATGCGCATCATTGCGTATCTCCTCCAACTCATTCACTTGAAGCTTGCGAGCTTCACCGGCTTTATCCATATCATAATTTAACCTCTTAATGGCCCAGTACGCTTTATGCTCCAACTCAACAGAAAGATGTCAAGGTTTGTCATACACAAAGCGAAATGGGGACATTCTGAGTAGGTTCTTATGTGCAGTATGGTAGGCCCATAGTGAATCATTCAATTGAAGGGACCAATCTTTTCGGTTAGGATCGATGGTCTTCTTGAGGATATTTTTGATTTCACGATTGGTCGATTCATCCTGCCCATTCATTTGTGGGTGATAGGTCGTTCCAACTTTATGAATGACACCATACTTTTTCATTATCTTCTCAAATGGCTTGTTGCAAAAGTGTGTGCCATTATCAGTGATTATCGCTTTCGGAGCACGGAAGCGAGAAAATATGTGTTCTTGTAGGAACTTTAGCACCACTTTATTATCATTAGTCTTGGTATCTATAGCTTCCACACATTTAGAAACATAGTCTACCCCAAATAGTATGTATGGGTATCCAAAGGAAGGGGGAAAAGGCCCATGAAGTCACTACCCCAACAATCAAAAACCTCAATGATGAAAATCGGGGTTAATGGTATCATGTCTCGTCGGGTAATTGCCCCCATCCATTGACACCTGTCATAAGATTTGTAACAATTATTTACATCCTAAAACATTGTGTTCCAATACAAACCGCTTTAGAGAATTTTAGCGGCTGTCTTTTTCACGAAAAAGTGGCCTCCACATGATTCCGAATGACATAATTAGATGACTTTAAGAATTTGGTCATCCGATACACATCGTCGGATGATTTGGTCGGCACAATATTTAAAAAGGAGGGGATCATCGTAGCCGACCAATTGATAAATCTTTTCTTATCTTGCGGTGTCCAGTCGGGAGGTACGACTCCCGTGACAAGATAGTTCGCTATATCCACAAACCAGGGCAAATAGGACGTGGAAAAAAGCTACTTATCCAAAAATTATTCGTGTATGGGTGTAGGATCGCTAGGTACGTCGGACGAGAGCCGTGATAGATGATTGGCTACAACGTTTTCTACTCCTTTTTTAACTCTGATGGAGAGATTGAACTCTTGTAGGACTAGGATCCACTTTATGAGGTGCGGCTTTGCATCTTTCTTTGCAAGGAGATATTTTAGAGTCGCGTGGTCGGTGAAATAAGTGATGGGGGAACCGATAAGATAGAACCAAAACTTATCAAGAGAAAAGACTACCGCTAGCAATTCCTTCTCCGTGGTGGAGTAGTTGAGTTGTGGTCCGGTAAGAGTCCGGCTAGCGTAGTAGATGACATGAGAGTTTTTATCTTTCGTTTGGCCCAAAGTAGCCCTTATCTCATAATCGCTCGCATCACACGTATGCTCGAATGGTAAGGACCAATCTGGAGCTTGCATAATGGGAGCGGTCACAGGCATGCTTTTCAATTTTTCAAAAGAACTTTGGCATGCTTCAGTCCATTCGAATGGGGTGTCCTTCATAAGAAGGTTGATTAAGGGTCTAGTGATGGCGCTAAAGTCCTTATTGAACCTTTTATAAACCCCCGCGTGGCCCAAGAGAGAGCGCATGTCCTTAAGAGATTTTGGTGGGGGTAGGCCATCTATGACATCAATTTTTTCTTGATCAACTTTGATCCCTTTGGATGACATGATGTGGCTAAGAACTATGTCCTCTGTTACCATGAAATGGCATTTCTCCCAATTCAGCACTAAGTTATTTTCCACACATCGGTCTAGTATTTTTTTCGAGATTGGCTAGACATAGATCAAAAGTGGTACCAAAAACACTAAAGTTGTTCATAAACATCTCTAGCCCTATCTCAACCATGTCACAGAATAAGCTCAACATGCACCTTTGAATGGTCGTCGGTGCATAACACAAGCCGAATGGATTACGTTTGTAGGCAAGCGTCCCAAAGGGGAAAGTGAAGGTCGTCTTATCTTGATCAAGTACATCCACCTCAATATGGTTATATCAGGAATAACCATATAGGAAGTAATAGTAAGGGTGGCCCGCTACTCTTCCAAGAATTTGATCGATAAATGGTAAGGGGAAATGGTATTTTCTAGTTCCCGCATTGAGTTTCTGGTAATCAATGTGAACACGCCACCCAGTGGTGGTACGTTTGGGAACTATCTCTCCCTTGGCATTTTTTTATCACAGTCATGCCCAACTTCTTGGGGAAGACTTGAATAGGGCTCACCCACTTTCTATCCGAGATTGGGTAGATAATCCCGACATCCAACAACTTAATGATTTCGGTCCTCACCACATATTTCATTGTGGGGTTTAGCCTTCTTTGAATTTATCTCAAGGGCTTAACATCTTCCTAGAGATGAATCTTATTGGTGCAAATCAGTGGGATTATCCCCTCTAGATAAGCTATACACTAACCAAAAGTACTTTGGTGCTTCCTCAAAAATTTTAATAGCTTACCCTCCTAAGCTAGAGGAGACAAGAGGAGACAAGAACAGGAAATGTCTCACTTTCACCTAGGAAAGAATATTTAACGTTAGAGGGTAGTTTCTTCAACTCGAGAGTCGGGAATGAATCACTAGAGGTCACTATGCGTTCCTCCCTTGGTGGTAACTCTTCGAATTGAGAAACCCAACTAACATCACCCACGTCCTCGTACGACTCTTATCTCTCGTCGAGTAAGTCTCTTAACTCCTAAATCTCTACCTAAAACTCGGTGTAAGCTCCCTCTCTCTTGAGACTAGACACTAGGCAAGATTCTAAGGCATATCCTCAGTAATTTTACTCAATGTGCTCTTCTACGATTTCATCAATTAAGATCACCATCATCTTCTTCCCCTTCTTGTTGAGCTATGCTGAAGATGTTTGTTTCTAAAGTCACATTCCCAAAAGTGAGTTGCATATTCCCATTTTGAGTATTGATCAGTGCATTAGCCGTATCTAAGAAAGGGAGTCCAAGGATGATGGGAACATGATTTTTTGAGGTGAAGGAGGGATCCGTGTCCCAAATGACAAAATCTACCAGGAAGTAAAAAGTGTCCACTTGGACTATCACATCCTCAACTATACCTCTCGGTATCTTCATGGTTCGATCCACTAATTGGAGAGTGATCCTTGTGGGCTTAGGATCACCCAGATCAAGTTGCCTATAAATTGAATAGGGGAGGGTATTAACACTCGCCCCCAATTAGAGTAAGGCTCTCTCAATTTTATTCTCTCCAATGGTGCAGGAAAAGGTGGGTGCACTGGGATATTTATATTTAGGTGGTAGATTGTTAAGAATAATGGAGCTCACGTTTTAGGCTAGAAACACTTTTTTCTTTACATTCATCCTCCTCTTGACAGTTAATAAATCTTTAATGACTTTTGCATAAACTAGAATTTGTCTTATTGCATTAAGGAACGGTAAGTTCAATCTCACGATTTTAGGCACCTCTAGCACTTCATCACTTATGGTCCCTTTGTGGGAAGGAACCAATCTTCGAGGAAATGGAACAACAGAGGGTGGCTTTATAACCACATTGGGCTCACTAGTGTCGTCCTTTTCACTCTCGTTCTAGGGGATATTTTCGATCTCTTTTGTGTCGGGCAAATTCTCCTTGTCTTTTGAAGTGTCGTGTGGCGGAGGTGATAAATCAACAACTCGCCCACTACCAAGAGTGGTTACATCTTATAAATGTTCCTACTATTCTGTAGAGGTGGATCTATCACTAGGTTGACCTTGGGGAGATCTTTGGCCCTGGGCAGGAAACTTACCCTTCTCTTAGATACTCAAGAGGATTACAACTTGGAGATGTTCGCATTCATGTCAGAGAACATGCGATCGTATCTAGTATTTATTGTAGTTTAAGAATTTATGAACTGATTTATTGTATCCTTGAGATTCCTCTGAGGTGGAGCTACATATAGAGCTGGAGGTGGTGGTTCTTGTTGGTATTGAGGAGGTGGTGGAGTAGGGAAAAGTTGTGAATGTGGGTTCATCGCAGCTTGTGGTTCTCTGTAGTTAAAACCAGGATGGTTTCTCCCCGAAGGGTTGTACGATTTCCCATGTCGGGTATGCATTTATGGAATGTCCTGCCTCATAGACAGCACACACCTTTTCTTTCGAAACACGGTTGGATCCAGAGATATCACTAAACCGGACATCAAACCACTCTTTCATATCTCTCTAAAACTGAACGAATCGATGGTCTATTAAGGTACGACTATCCAAATGGTATATATCGGATACAGTCGGAGAGATATATGCTTGTTTATGCCTGGATTGTGTATTAGTATCAGATGTGTCCCATGCTTAAGTAGTCTCTGTGACATACTTCAGATGGGCCTCAGCATCGCTGGAGTTCAAAACCTAAAAAGGTATTTCACACATTGTTTGCACAAGTTGTTTGGAAGGCGCTGTCAACCCATTATAGAAGAAAGAGAACACAAGCTATCTTTCAAAATCATGATGGGGGCATGTGCTTATCAACTCTTGGAAATTTTCCCAACACCTTTAAAAAGGATCATTATCGTGTTGTTGGAAACCTTGGATTTGAGTTTTGGCAGAGTTGGTCTTGTTCTGTGGATAAAATTTTGAGATAAACTTTGATTGCCTATCTCTCCAGGAAGTTACGGAGTTTGGGGGTAGATACCATAGCTAGGTCTTGGATTTATCCTTTAAGGAAAAAGGAAAAAGCTTTAGACGAATGACATCCTTATTGCAAGCTTTGTCACAGAATGTGTTGCAAGCCTCTTCGAACTCGGGGATATGCAGGTATGGTTTCTCCGAATCCATGCCGTGAAATGTAGGGAGAATCTGGATCATCCCATTGCAAAAGTGAAACTGACCAGCTTTACATGGAAGTAAAATGCAACCAGGGGTGACAGTCCGTTCAGGAAAGAGTAAATCTTTCATGGGACGACAGGGTAGATCTCCCTCCCTAGTGTCGAAACTCATTACGTTAGACATCGCGCTCGCGCTCTCTTCAAATGACTCGGGATACTCACTCGGTGTCCTAAATGTGTGACTTGAAGGTTGACTAAAGGTGTAACTACCGATAGAGTGCTTAGGAGTAGGAAGTGGAACCTAAAATTTTGGAACACGAGGTGTGTGGGGGCTTTCAGAGTTATACTGAACAAACGGATTTTCGTGGATTCTGGTTGGAGTATTGTGAGGAGTCTGAGTATGTTCAGGATTTTGCATTAAAGGATTTTGAGAGATGATGGGATTTTTTATTTTTATTTTTTATTTTTTTGGTCAATGTTTTAGATTGACTAGATCTAACCTATGTCTACCTAAATTCCCCGGCAATGGCACCAAAAACATGACACGACCACAAATGTGTCTATTGTGCATGCTATGTAGGCTCAAGTGCAAGCCTGTCGCTTAAGTAATAATCACGGTAAGTCGGGTATCGATCCTCAAGAATAAAGGATGAACGAATTCATAACGACGTTGGAAAGATAAGGGTAACCTAGCTTTAACTCTAAAAACAAGGAAAATGTGATTTGGAAGACGAAACAACTACAAATAGATGAAATTTGAACATGATTAACTAATGAAAATATAATGAATAAAATGAAACTACGCTAATTAAATGAAAAGCTGATGATAATGGGACTAAAAGTTTAACTATGAAATGAGAACAATAGGTCGGGTTACAATCCCCCACACCCTATCAATTCACTTTGTAGGTACTAGATTTTGAATTAGAATTTTAAATGAATCTTGTCTTTAGTACTCCCAAGTATTACACGTATAAGGGATCGTAGCCCGCACAGTATGTAAGCAAAGGACGAGTACATCGGTGTCGCATTAGCTACCATGCGCGTCGCATTCTTAAGCATCCCGGTTACCCAGGACAAACGAGATAAAAAAATCCTACGATGGTTGCAATATTTACACAACATGATTCATCCAATATTTTAATTCAAAAGTCTATTTCCCATTATCGTGAATTACATCGGGTGGGGTTCATGAACCCCAACCCTTAGAAAATTAGCTAGACATGATTAACTTAGAGAAAAACGTGGTTTTTCAGAAATAAAGCATTAACTCTAAAGAAACTAATTGAAAAGAGAATTTCAGAATCAAAATCAACAATTAAAACTAATGAGAAATCGAAAATTAAAGAAAAGGTGTTACTTTAATTGCAGATATTAAACTTAAATCCTTACATTGAAATCTTCTTATGGAAAACTAGGGTTTTTTACTACAAAAACCATCTACTCCTACTTAGCTAACCTCCAAATCAAACTCCTTTGTCTAACAATAACTAGAGGTTAAATATATCACAAAAAATCCATAGTTGTAGCTGAATCAAACTCTAAAATTGGAACAAGAAAATCAAGTTTATCCTCGATAGACCGATTCGTGCTTTCAGCGGCGGATCGGTCATCATTCAAGTCCAGATCGATCCTTTCTTCTGGGAAATAGGATCGGTCTGCTATGGAAATTTCTCCAGTGAGTGATAGAAATCCAGATCGATCATTTTTTTTTCAGAAATATGATCGGTCCGCTATGTGATTTTGGCCAGTAGATTTTTAGGGTCCGAACCGGTCCTATTATTTTTGAAAACGGATCGGTTCGCATTTGGTCTTTAAATTCTCTTCAATTTCTCTTCAACATCACGCATCTTTAGAACCCCGTAACTTCTTCCTTGTAACTCGAAATTCGACACCGTTTCTTCTTATGCACTTGTTGAATTGAGATCTTCAACTTTCATATTGGGCCTTCTTTCGAATTTTGGATCGAAATTAGGCTTTTGCCCTTCTGACTTTTCTTTTTTGACTTATTCTTTTTCTTTGACTTTCTCCTTTCTTTCCTTAGCAATAAACACTTGTAAATGACCTGGAAAAATCCCAAAACTCGCAATACTATGTAGAAGGGTCAGTGCCATGGAAACGAGATAATTGAAGAGGAATTTCATTATTTAGGATGCTAAAAGATACTAAATTAGGAAGTAATTTTGGAAGAAATACTGCTTAATCAATAGTTAACAAAATGTACAACAAAAATAACCGAATAAGCTTTCGGTTAATAGTCCCATACACTAACAAATGTTTGAAATATAAAGCATATACATCAGTACAACACTTGGGCAACACATGTTCGATTAAATTTGTTGGTCCTTAATTTGATTAACAAAAATGAGATGCGACTACATCAAAAATCCTGCAGCATTCCACATATGATGCAGCTCCACATACTTTGGAATTGAAGCTCATCCTTGGCGTCCTTGTGGAGGAACACCTAAAAGATATAACAAATGAAAAGAAAAAGAAAAGCCATATACGAGTCAGCACCCAATTTAAAAATATTTTAGCAAGTGAATGAAAATGAATAATAATTATGAATGCGAAATTCTATAATTAAGTTAGTGCCACCCTCTCTTGAGAATCGTACTCGCCCCGTAACTACAATGCACTCCTAACGTATGCATTTTAAGTATTAGTTAATTTACCTGACTCATATATGGATAACCCAACCTCATGCTTACGCGTTAACCCACACTCACGTATCTAATTCATGCCATCATACTTCTTTTAATATCGATCTCAATGATTATAAATCAATTTATCAAAAATAACTTTCACTAGTTAGAAGCATGGTGATTCACACATTAATCATTAAAGCCTATATAATATTACTCTCATTACTATTTATGATTTATCATTTCATAACAAGTACACATACATATCCCTCTTTATATGTACACTAACCATCCCTCATAGCATTAGCCCACTGGATGCACTCTCTAAGTGCTACACTCTTCCAGGGGATACGCACACCATCCTGGGTACTAACCTTCGGACTCTCACACCGACTTGGTAAAAAAAAGCTCAAACGTATGGGAAGAGGTCATAGTTCCTCACCTTAAAGTGACATGAATAATACCAAAGATGTCTCACCCATGATAATAGTCACACTATAAAAATACTTGACACCTATGACCTGGGGACTATACTCTCCCTATATTCACTAGCCAGTTGATTCACCCACATCGTGCAACTTCCCATGATAGAACTAAAGGGGTATATTACACATAAGATATATATATATATACACACACATCATACTTATACATACCATCTCATATCCACATGTATATGCAATAAACTCGGCTACCTGCATATAAGAATCATACACTAGACAATACTTCCTCACGCTTTATTCCTAATCGGCTTAATTAATAAATCAATCACTTAAGCTTTAGTATTAATTGAACATTTGATTAATTCACAAGTTTGATATAACTCAAGGCACACAGCTTCTCTCAACTAGACCATGCCCAATATCTAAAATAAGGAATCGGAGTATAAATCTCCCTAATATACTCCCGTAATCATCCCAATATCTCCCTACCATCGTATAGTATCATCATCTCTCTTATTACATCATAAACATTTATATCACTTCATATTAGAGGGTTCTCAGTAACTAAACCCAATTGGAAAAAAGTTAAAGAAGAGTTTGAAATCCATTCCATGAGAGCCGAACCGATGCTTCAAAAATGAATCGGTCTGCTGCACTGAAGAAGGCGAACCAAACCGATGGCTTAAAAAATGAACTGGTCCGTCGCTTAAAAAACGAACAGATCCAAGGCCACTAACCTAATCGGTCTGGCCTGTTTAGATTTTTTTCCTACGAGATTTTCCCCAGATCTCAACAACCCATTTAAATCCTAACTCCACCAATCATTACACCATCCAATATATATCTAACATCAACTTCAAGAATTTATCATTAACATCAAGATTTAACTATATCTAACATATTTTAAGGGTTTATAAACGAGATGAATATTTAATCCTTTAATATCTAAAACAACACAATCCAACAATTAATTATACAATAATTCACACACAAGATTTATTTATCAAGTTTAATGACTTGCCTCAAAGTTGTAGAATCCGAATCCTCTTCATTGTTGTGGTTTTGGCTAGAAAATCCCAAGATTTCTTCTTAACTTTCTCCTCTCTCTCTCTCTCTCTCTCTCTCTCTCTCTCTCTCTCTCTCTCTCTCTCTCTTTCTTAGGTTTCTCTCAAATGGATTTTCTCAAAAATGAGATTGGATACTCTCGCATAAGCTTAATAACCCATATATTCATTTATCCCAACTTTAAATGATAATACACACTAAAATGACTCATATACCCCTATCGGAGTCCAACTAGCCAAAAAGACCCCGGAACCCAAATACAACCCCCCGGCACTCATTTTGACCATCTTGACCCATCCCAGATCAACCATTCACCCCAAATTAACATCCATGTTTCTAGCAATAAAAGTCCTATCCGAACCTCATACAACTGACACATATATGCCCCGGTTAAGAAATAATCAATTCCTGCCACTTCTACTCACATACGATGAAATAACGTACCATATGATTCTATTTAGTTTATCACATTAGTAAATATTAAATTCACATAAATATTAACTCTTCTACACAAATTAATATTTATCTTAAATTCCCATTTTAATTCTCAATTATATTAAATCACACACACAAAAAGTCATTTAATACTAAAAATAGATGCTCAAAAGTAAGGGGTATTACATACTCCCCCACCCCTTACGGAGGAATTTTGTCCTCAAAAATCAAGCTTACCTGGTAAAAAGAGGTAAGGATACTTGTCTTGCATAGCATCCTCTTGTTCCCACATCGACTCATCAACATTGTGGTTCCCCCTTTGGACCCAAACCAAGGGCACTACCTTCGATCGTAGTTCATGCTCACTATGGTCTAAAATGGCAACCGACTTCCCCTCATATGAGATTTCAAGTTGCAAATTAATTTCTTCCGACGTAATATTCCAATAATCCATCTCACTTCTTTTATACTTCTTGAACAACGAGGTATGAAACACATAATGAATTCTGTATAAATGTTCCGGTGAAGCAAGCTTATTTTCCACAAGCCCTATCCTCTCGATAATTGGAAAAGGCCCTACATATCTTGGTGACAGTTAGCCCTTCTTACCAAATCTCATCACGCCTTTCATAGAGGATACCCTTGACAACACTTGGTCTACCACTTTTATCTCCACATGTCTATGATTTGCATCGACATTCCTTTTCTGTCGATCTTGTGCAACTCGTATGCGATTTAGAATAAGCTAAATTTTAACAGAAGTATCTTGGATTATCTCAAGTATAAGAAGTTTACTATCTCCCACTTCCAACCAACAAACAAATGATCGACATGGTCGACCATATTACGACCTGTAAGGTGTCATACCTATAGTGAACTGGTAAGAATTATTATATGCGAATTCTATCAGTGAAAGGTATTGTTAACAACCTCCCTTAAAATCAAGTATACACATTCTGAGCATACCTTCCAACATTTGATTAACCCACTCAGTCTGCCCATCAGTCCACGGGTGGTATGTTGTACTCAACTATAGCTCAATTCCCATTACCACTTGGAGACTCTACCAATCGACACCCCATGTAAATCACAATCTCGGCTATAAAAGCTGGGCATATTGTGCCATCGTGAAATCCGTACGTACTAGTAAAAAGTGTGCCACCTTGGTTAAACGATCCACGGTAACCCAAATGGAATCATGATCTCGTTGTTACATCTGTAATCCCGTGATAAAATCCATTTATATATTTTCCCATTTCTATACGGGAATTTATAACGACTACACACATTTCGGTGGGTCATTGATGGTCCTCTTTCACTAACTAACAAGTGGCACAATTGGAGACAAACTCAGTTATATCCCTTTTCATGCCAACCCACCAGTACTGTCTATGCATGTCTTGGTACATCTTGTTTCCACCGGGATGTACTGCAAATTTCAACCCATGGAATTCCGACATAACAACATGCCTCAAATCCACATCATCTAGGACTAATAGCCTCCCGTTGAAACGTAATCCACCCTCAGAACTGATAGATTAGGATTCCCCCTCGGTCAATAATTTTTGCACCTTGTCCTTGCAATCTTTATCCTCGTCTTGCTCTTTCACCACATGCATCATAATCTCGGGTGTAACAGTCAGCACTGCTATGCATGCCCTGACAACTGCATCCTCCTGGCGAAGCTCGTTACCTTTGTCCTTCTATACTTTCGCTAACTGTCTAGTAATTCATCGACTCAACACGTCGGCTACCACATTAGCCTTCCTCAGGTGATATTGGATATCAAACTAATAATCTTTCACGAATTCCAACTACCTACGCTACCTCATATTGAATCCTTTTGAGTGAACAAATATTGCAACGATTTGTGATCCGTGAAAAGACTAAACTTCTCCCCCAGGAGATAATGCCTCCATATTATCAAGGCAAAGACTACTTCATCTAGATCCAAGTCATGTGCGGGTTAATTTCTCTCATGGATCTTGAGCTTGCGAGACACATAAGAAATAGCCGTGTCCTCCTGTTGTAGCACACCTCCTTGTCCCTGGAGAGATGAATTAGTAAATACGAAGTACTCCACTCCCACTTTAGGTAACACGAGTATGGGTGTTGAAGTCAACATGTCCTTTATCTCATCAAATACTAACTGATAGTAATCATCCCATACAAACTGCACTCCCTTTTGGGTTAAATTTGTCAAAGGACCTATAATCTTTTAGAAGCGCTTAAAAATGACGATAATACCTAGCCAATCCTAAGATACTACGGATCTCCATCATTTTCGTGGGCTGACCCCACTCCCTCATCGCTATAACTTTGCTCGGGTCTACTAAAATTCCCTTCTTTAACACCATATGACCCATAAACTGGACTTCTCGGAACTAACACCCACATTTCTCAAACTTGGCATATAATTGATGGTCCCTAGTGTGTGCAGATCCAAATGCAAATGCTCTACGTGTTCTCTCTTTGTTCGAGAATAGACAAGAATATCATCAATGAACAAAATCACAAATTGGTCCAAGAAGTTTCGAAAGACCCTCTTCATCAGATCCATGAGAACTACAGGGGCGTTGGGTAACCCAAATGACATAACCAAGAACTCATATGACCCATAACGGGTCAAAATGCAGTTTTAGAGACATCCTGCACTCCAATACGTAACTGGTGATATCCCAATCTCAAATCTATTTTAGAGAAGTACGTTTCCCCTCTCAATTGGTCAAATAGATCGTCGATACGAGGTAATGGGTATTTATTTCGAATCGTCACCTTATTCAGCTCTCGGTATTCCACACACAATCGAAGAGAACCGTCCCTATTTTTCACAAATAACACGGGGGAACCCCACGATGACGTACTCCATCAAATAAAACCATGTCCCGGAAGTTACTCAATTTGGTCTCGTAACTCCCGCATCTCCAAAGGAGCCATACGATAAGGCGCTCAACAATTGGCCTAGTCCCAGGAGCTAAATCAAAAACCAAATTAATCTCTCGACTTGGCGGTAAGCCTATTATCTCTTGAAAAACATTCGTAAACTCCATGACTATCGAAATCGAGTCTAAATAAATAAATACTTCATGCAAGGTCCCTCCTCCATATAATAGAAATGGGTACTTGAACCTCTTTTCGGAAGGGGAATGGCAACTAAAAACATTTCCTGACCTGGAATTGAAAATACAATGGACCTGCCAAAATAATCCACCATTTCTCGGTATTATGCCAACCAGTCCATACCCAAAATAATATCATACCTGATCATATCTGACACAAGTAAGTCAGCTACTAAACTCAATTATCTAACATTTATCTTCACCCCTCTACATATGGAGTGGATAAGAGCCCTACCCAAAGGAGAGTCCACACACATTAGAAGGGTATCGACTGACTCTAACAATCCCGCTGCACGTGCAAACTGAATAGCTATGAATGAATATGGTGCTCCCGTATTAAATAACACCTTACCCATATGCCCATGGATAGGGAACATACCATCAATTACTGGTCGAGGTAGTTGCACCTACAGTAACATCATAATTTGGACATTATAAAATCACCCAAACTGCATTTGTCCCTGCTATTATAGGGTGACTAGAACATGTGCTGGAGATAATAAAGGTACTAAAGGTGCCTGCTGTTCCTGCTGAGCTTTTAGCGACTTCACCTTGTTCTGTTGTGGGCACTCTGACTTCCTATGACCTGCCTCCCCACACCGAAAGAATTTTCCCACAAAATTCTCTATCGTATGGCCCTATTTGTCGACTCAAAACTTCCCTTGTTGTTGGCCCTAGAAATCTCTACCCTGTTGGCCTCCCTCATTGTGCCCTCAGCCTGCTTGGCCCTAGATAGCGTTTTTTGTTGCTGCTGTTGGGGCCCTTGATAGTTCTACCCAAAACCACTGTCGTTGGATTAAAAACCTTTGGAATGCTATCTCTTAGACGAATCCCCCAGATGGATATCCCGCTCTTTTTTACTGTTACCATGCTGGTGACTTTGTTGTGCCCCACTGGCATCATTTCCTCTCGACTGACTTGAATCCCCAAGGCGCTTATTCCCCTTTAAGTGGAGATGGTGATCCTAGAAGTGCTATAATGCATCATTCATCACATGTATAAATGTCAACAACGTTAGGTTCCTAAACAAATGTTGCATAATACTCCAATTTAAACCATCCATAAACTTCAATATTCTCTTCTCTTCAGTATTTATCTCGCCGGGCACAAAATTTTCCATCTGAGTAAATTCTTCTTCATATTTGGCCACCGACCAATCCCCTTGAGTCACTTATAATATTTTCCTTCTCATTTCTATTTGAATCACAAGAGGAAAATATTTACGATCAAATCGAATCGAGAACTAAGATATGGGCATCGTGTCCCCCCTGCTCCGAGGTAGTAACCGACTCCCACCACCGGAGAGATGCATGACCTAACTTGAAGGAGGCAAGTATTTAATTCTGAACATCATTACATTCGACCGCACGGAGGTGTCGTTTGATATCCTTTTTCCACTGACTCGCCACTGTTACATCGGCTCCACCCTAAAATTCAGGAGGATGCCCTTTTTAGAAGGCTTCATGAACTCTCTCCCATGCAGATGGCCCCGTGAGGGTTTGAACTACCGGCACTGTGGGCTCCAGTTAAGCATGAGGAAACTATTAAGCCATAGCGGTCATGGATGCATTGACTTCTTGAGCGACTATATTGGAAACCTCAGCTATAGTCATAGTCCCTTTAGGTAATTGGGGCTCCACATCCTCTGTCCCTCTATTTGCCTTAGCTGGGTGACCTCTTTTTGACGACATCTAAAACAAGAGAAAGTTGTACCATACCACAGTTAATGCAATTTCTCATAGCAGAAGATTGTAAATGTGCATTGAACTCAACAGTCCTAATAATAGGGCTCTATATAAAAAATGCTATGATAGAATGTAGAAAGTTCGCACAGATCCTATAGACACAAGAACCCGATGCTCTGATACCATCTATGACACCCCTCTTATTAAAATAACGGGTGGTCATTAGAAATCTCAAATGGCTCATTCTTAGAATCACTGCCGCACAGGCCAAAAACTATAACTAATCACCCATAAATAATAATAGAGAGGATGCCAAAAATTTTCAGTTATATAAATATCACCATTAACAACAATTACAAACATGAACATATATACAAGTAACAAACCGTACAACAAAAATAACCGAATAAGTTGTCGGTTAATAGTCCCATATTGTAATAAATGTCTGAAATATAAAGCTTATACATCAATACAACACTTGGGAAACACACGCCCGATTAACTTTGCTGGTCCTTAACTAAATTAACAAAATTGAGATGCAATTATATAAAAAATTCAACAACGTTCCACATATGCTACAGCTCCACAGACTCGGGAATATAAGCTCATCCTTGGTGTCCTTATGGAGGGACACCTAAAAGATATAACAAAGGAAAAGAAAAAGGAAAGACATATATGGGTCAGCGCCCAATGTAAAAATATTTTAGCAAGTGAATTAAAATGCATAGTAATTATGAATGTGAAATTCCATAATTAAGTTAGTGCCTCCATATCTTAAGACTCATAGTCACACCTCAACTATAACGTGCACCTAACATATGCATTTTAAGTCTTAGTTAAGCTAACCAACTCATATATGGATAACCCAACATCATGCTTATGTATTAAACCATGCCCGTGTATCTAATTTATACCATCATAACTTCTTAAATATTGATCTCAATGATTATATATCAATTTATTACTAATAACTTTCACTAGATGGAAGATTGGTGATTCACACATTAATCATTAAAGCCTATATAATATTACTCTCATTATTATACATGATTTACCATTTCATAACAAGTACACATACATATCCCTCATGATATGTATATTACTCGTACCTTAAAGCATTAGCACAATCGACGTAGTCTCTAAGTGTTACCATCTTCCAGGGGATATGCACACCATTCTAGGTACTAACCGTTGGACTCTCACACCAACTTGGTAAAAAAAAAGCACAAACGTATGGGAAGCGGTTATAGTTCCTCACCTAAAAGTGAGATGAATCATACCAAGACGTCTTACCCATGATAAAAGTCACACTGTAAAAATATTGGATGCCTATGACCTGGGGCTATACTCTCCCTGCATTCACTAGTCATGGGATTCACCCATATCGTGCAACTTCCCATGATAGCACTAGAGGGGTATGTTCCACATAAGATATATATATATATATATATATATATATATATATATATATATATATATATACATCATAATTATACATATCATCCTATATCCGCATGTAAATATGATAAACCCGACTACCTGCATATACCACTCATACACTAGCCGATACTACCTCACACTTTATTCCCGATTTGGTTTAATAATCAATCACTCACATAACATTAGTATCAATCGCACATTTGATTAATCAACAAGTTTGATATAACTCAGGAAACAGGACTTCTCTCAACTACCCCATACCCAATACCTTAAATAAGGAACTTGAGTATTAATCTCCCTAATATACTACCATAATCATCCCAATGTCTCCCTACCATCGTATAATATCATCATCCATCTTATTACATCATAAACATTTATATCACTTCATATTAGAGGGTTCTCAATCACTAAACCCAATTGGCAAGGAGTTAAAGAAGAGTTAGAAATTTTTGTCATGCGAACTAAACTAGTATCTTTAAAAATGAACCAGTCTGCTACACTGAAGAAGGCTAACCGAACCGATGGCTTTAAAAATGAACCGATTCGAGGCCACTAATTGAACCGGTCTGGCCTGTTCAAATTTTGTTCCTATAAGATTTACCTACATCTCTAAAACCCATTTTAGTCCTAACTCCACCAATATTTCCTCCATCCAATATATATCTAACAACAACTTCAAGAATTTATCATTAACATCCAGATTTAACTATGTCTAACATAATTTTAATGATTTATCAACAAAATAAATATTTAAACCCTTAAAACCTAAAACACCACAATGCAATAATTAATTATATAGTAATTCACACACAAGAATTATTTACCAAGTTTAATCACTTGCCTCAAAGTTGAATCCGAATCCTCTTCATTGTTGTGGCTTTGGATAGAAAATCCCAAGATTTCTTCTTCTCTTTCTCTTTCTCTTCTCTCTCTCTTTCTTAGGTTTCTCTTAAATGGATTTTCTCACAAATGAGATTGGATACTCTCTCATAAGTTTAATAACCCATATATCCATTTATCCCAGCTTGAAATGATAATACACACATAAAATAACTCGTATACACCTATCTGAGTCCAACTATCCAAAAAGACCCCATAACCCAAATACAACTCCTAGACACTCATTTTGACTATCTTGACCCATCCTGGATCAACCATGCACCCCAAATTGACATATGAGATTCTAATAATAAAAGTCATATCCCAACCTCATATAACTCACACACATATGCCCCGATTGAGAAATAATCAATTCTCGTTGCTTCTACTCACATATGACAAAATAACATTCCGTATGATTTTATTTACTTTATCACACTAGTAAATATACAATTCACAATCATATTAACTCTTCTAGGCAAATTAATATTTATCTTAAATTCCCATTTTAGTTCTCAATTATATTAAATCAAACACACACAAGTTAATTTAATACTAAAAATAGATGCTCAAAAGTAAGTGGTATTATAACTTCTTTTTGCGCTCCTCTGCACAAGAACAAAGTAAATAGTTAGTCGATATATCATCAAATAGTTAGTACAAATGGGAAATAATTAAAAATCAAAACACTATACTACCTATGTTTTGCCCTTCCTAGGGGCATTTGGGCCCATTATATCTCACCCCCTCAAGAAGGGGGCATATTGCCAGTTCTTCACTACCACCCCATATTCCTAGTAATGCTTATTTGAGTTTGACAAATTGACCACCAATGCCCTATTCGTCTGGCTAGTTTTTAAATAATATGTATTATCACCAGTGGTTCCCCATTTGTAACTAAACATCAACTCAGGGATGCTAATGTGAGTTCCATGGATTTCATTCAATCTATTTAACCCATACACCACTCTCCATGTATTCAGGGATACCCTTGCTGGGACTACATCAAAATATTTGAAAAACTGAAGAAAAAGTGGATTTGGGAGAAAAGTGATGCCACATTTAGCAATAAAGTGGGGACCTGGTGATCCTCATCTAGTGAAAAAATGTCAACAGAACCACTTCCCATTTCTAAACTCACCCACCTAGGGATTTTTCTTCTCTCCCTAAACTCCTCTAAGGAACTTTCATCTATAATATACACCGTGTTTGAAAGGAAGAAAAGAAAAAAGGGGAAGAAGAAGGAAAGAAAGCTAACAGATATTAAGAAGAAATGACCAAGAATAAACAACAGAAGTATAGAAAAAGCTTAAGATGAAAAAAAATTAATTTCAAAGTTTGGTAGTAAAGAGAAAGGGGGAAAATTTTCATCCTAAGTAATGACTAGCTGAACCAACGATCGAACTCTTGATGGACACGATTCCCAAAGATGTAAAAGACCAGTATGCACTTTGGCGGCTCTCTATTTTTCAAATTATTCATAAAAATTCCACCGCCTAATAAACTTGTGAAAAATTTACAGGTCCGGGAGGTTGGTTGTCGACCATCGTTGTGCTTGAGAGCTGAGCAAATTTTTAGAACTAATACTCCAGCCTTTCAACAAAACATCAAACATGAAACATTGCGGGCTATTATTGAAGGTCAAATTATTTATGACACGAGGTCCAATGACGTTGGGAAGATTGTCCCCATGGGTATATACTTCAGTTCTTTATTTACACTTGGTTATCTCTAGAGTTACTTAATCGACATATCGACTGACCATCTTAAGAAGATGAACCATAGGGAAAAAGAAAGGTCAATCACGTGGAAATTATCAAAAGACATTCCACACGTGACTTAGAAGATCAATATTCTCTTTCATTATGTATAGGTGTAAATGCATGTATATATAAAGGCATTTTTCCCCTTGGTTTCTGGACCATTATAAATATCTCATTTCCCTTAGCTCAAGGGACATGTCTAGTGCACACACGCCAGACTCACTAGGATTCTTTATAACTGCCATCCATCGTAATACCATAATAGTGAGCATAGGCTTTAGTTAAGCTTAACCACTTTAAAAGTCTTTCTTGTTCCTTATTGTTTTATTTTACATTATTCAACTAATTATTTATGATTACGAAATTGGTATTAGCTAAGATAAAATCTCTACCAATTTTGGGCATCAACGTTAGGCTGGTTTCATTTGATTGATTAATTGAAAAACATTAATTAATTGATGGACTCATATTAACTTTAGGATTAATTAGAGCCTTTAATCCTAGTATTTGTATGTTGTTTCACATGAAAAAAAATATTTTATACATATTTTGTCTTCTCGCTCATGTTAGAAAACACTAGCCATATTCACACCCTCCTATTATGTATTTTATCAGGAAAATATGGCTTATGAAAATATTTTCTTTCAACGAATGACCAAAAGGTTATAGTTGTACCCCACTAACACATATTTTATTAGTGCGCGCCATACATAGGTAACTCCTATTTACCTGTATGGGAATAAGAAAATTGTATAATTTAATTACCTTACAAATCGTGGGGTTAATCTCCCGTAACCATACATGTTCGATCATATTCTATTTTTCTTGATAGAATGCTTGGATGAGGTAAAAAAATCATTTCACATTCATAACCCTGATTTTGCACTAACGTTAGAGAAACTATTAAAAAGGAATAAAAATATTCATTCATTGTGGATACAATTTTGTTAATATAATATTCATCCAGATTGTGACGTCTCACAACATAAAAATATTAAATATGAGATTGAAAAAAACTTAAAGAATAAAGGAATTCGAGATCACGTCATCAAAATAAACGCTTCCACCCAATTGGCCACGTACAACTTTTCACAAACTTTTAAAAAATGTACCAATTGGATGGAAATCAAACACAGAGAGCGTGTTTTAAACGTTGTCGAAAAGGTATTACATATATTCGTATATATAGTATTACACATAAATGCCACATATTCTTTGGTAATTATTTATTATTTATTTGTAAGAAATGTCTAACATGAATAGAGATAATCAACCAAATGACGAAACTCCTCCTTTACCACAATCCTTTCCTAATCCACCATTTTAATCCTTGATGCCTATGAGTTCACAATACTCTATGTGACACCCCGCCTACTAAAATACCAGGTGGCCAGCCCGTGATCAAAATAAAATGTTGGTCTCATATGGCTCATTCTTAGCATCACTGTCTAAAAAATTTTACAGTTACTAACCACCTAGTAATTTAATTAGACTTGTGGAAAATTTTATCTTTCATTAATTAATGACATGCGAAAACAAATTGTAATACGTAAACCATCAACACAACCTAGTAACCGAATCCAACTCAGATAAATAATGTAAATAATGATGACGTTTTAATAATAAAATACAACAGTATTGAAACAACACCTTAGATACATAAGGTCAAATAAATAAGTGAATATTAAATCTGAGGGTGACATGCCCAAATGAGTATCGAAGTAAATATCCTAGACTAGGAATAAATGAATGAAGCGTCTATAGAAAAGTCCTGCAACTTCCACACAAGCTGTAGCTGCGCATCCTTCGATAGAATCCACGGGTAAGAGCCTAAGTAAATCATTTTTAGAAAATTTATCAAGCAGTTAAATTGCAATAATTAAATATGCATGAACACTCTTCATATTTAAGTTAGTGTCACACTCGCTTGAGGTATAACTCACCCCTCTTCTAATGTGCACACATAATGCTTGCGTGATAACCATCCTAGTTAAGTTATCCCACCTAACTATCCGTATCACACCTCCTTCCACCGCACTACTCTAACCCGAGTATTCTTACCTTGATTATTAACTTATCTACTCATTAACTTATTAATCGGTTCAACTATATTAAATCACATAACATTTGCACTAGTTATATAGGAAAACCTTTTTTAATTAATATAACTTTCATTTTAGTTATATAATAAATACATTCACACTAATGTATTAATCTCGTATATAATTATCTACTCAGATTATATACATACTAGTATTCTACAATATTCACACACATGTCAAGTATAATAACCATCCATTTCCGAGTAATAACTCACCGGATGCTTTCTCTAATATGATATCATGTCCCGGACATGCTCCCTCTAACCCCGTCACCTCAGGTCGAACTCACTCTCGAAATTTAGTAAAAATAATAAGCATAGTGGAGGCAGTCATAGTTCCCCGAGTGTGATAAAAAATCATACCCAACGCATCTCACCCCAAAAAGAATCACGATATATAAGTACTGGACGCTATCACCTGGGAATAATACTCTCCCTGCTCCTCAAGCCAGGGGATTCACCCACATCGTGCAACCTCCTATGATAGCACTAGAGTGGTATGTATTCCTATAAATATCATTCAAACCGATATCTATAAAGAACACAAATATATTTATATACTACCACACTAACCATATATATATATTTAATAAAAGTATGGCTAACCCATGCCTAAAACCCTTACCACTAGACCAAAATACATGAGTCCATTTCACACTTTTAATTCCACAAGTATTAACTTACATTTATATATATCACAACATATTTTTATTAAAGATACTAAGCACATCTCAATCTAGCCCAGATCCTTATTTCATCAGAAATTTCCATTCGAATCTATTCATATATTTTCGAGTTTTGTTCATCCTAAACACTCCTAAATCCATACCCCAAATTCATTCACATATAATTACAAGGTAAAATAATGTTCCTTAATATTTTCCAAAGTCCTACATTCATCTACGAACATCCCTCAATAATCCAGATTTGATTTCTCACTAAGGATTTTGGTTTGAGACACCCTTTCGTAAAAAATTCATAACTAATTAAAAATATAGAAAAATATGAGGTCGGTGCCACGCGATCGTAATGAAAATATCTACAATTCCATGTTTTGAACAAGTAGGTAAATTGAACCGGTTCGACTGAGAAAGCTTCAAAACTGAATCGATTCACCGTACCAGATCTGCGAACCATCTTCTTCTCTAACTCATTTTTCCTCCATTTTTGTTCACTCAAACCTCCTTGGATTCATCCCAAACTTAAACTAAAAGAGACCCAATGTTTATGCCACAACTAAAACTAATTCTAATCATAATAGCAACCCCAAACATCATTGATTTCGATAATCATACAAAAGTTTACGAACTGGATTTAAATAGAAATTAAGCAATCATCTTCCTAAATTTTTTTTCACCCTCATCATTTAAACAAAGTTTACTTGTGGATTTCGAATATAAATACATGATAACTCATCATCAATTTAGTGTCTAATCTACACAAGGTGTTAAATTCGTCAAAAACTCATTTCATATGATAGCCCTCCCTAAAAATGGATTTGTCAACACGTACTATAATATGAACATGAAATTCTTCCATTTAAATTAGAAGCAAGTTTAACCACTTGCCTTGTAGAATTCGTAGAGTCTGATTCCACATAGAAGATGATGAATCTCACGAAGCACACCTGAATTCCCTTTGAATTTTGTCTCTAAAGCCTTTTAATTTTATTCCTTCTCCCTCTCTCACTTTCTAAGGTATAGAATTATGAATAGCTCCTGCCCCAATTATTTAGATTTGGGTTAAATTCTACTAATCCCAAAATTAGGCTAGTGGGCCAAGCCCAAACGACCGAACATCCTCGGGTGGGCCCAGTTGTGTCTAAAAAGCCCCCGGGATCCATTTACTACCCCCAGGTACAATATTCTGACTCTATTGACCCATTAGAAATAAATTGTGACCTCAAAATTTCCATATGATTCACTATAAAAGAATCCCCTTCTTATCCCCAAGTAGTCTGTACCGACTCCCAATTGAGATAAAATACTACCACGTCACTATCACTCGCTAGGACATAAAATTAATAACTTACTATTCATTTAGTAATTATATTTTATAAATATTAACTGTTAGCTCTCACAATTAATATTTTAATCAACGCATAATAATTAATTCAATTAAATTATGACACATTTGTAATTTAAAATTACCTGAATTAATTAAATAATAAATACTTAAAAATACAGGGGGTTACATACTTCCCCCCTTACAAAGGAATTTCATCCCCGAAATTAGGATGTACCTGCAGTGAATAACTCTGGATACTTCTCTCGCATATCCCCTCCCACTCCCATGTCAACTCAACAACATTGGGGTGCCCCCACTGGACTCGAAATAGAGGTATAATCTTAGACCGTAGCTCACACTCACTAAGATCAAGTATCACCACTGGTCTCTCCTCATAAGAGATATCTGGATGCAAATTGATCTCCTCTAACAGAACGTACCAAAAGGCCATCTCTGTCCTCTGGAACTTCTTCAATGATGACATATGAGACCCATCATGAAATCCTTGCAGATCCTCGTGTAGGCCCAACCAATACGTAACTAGTTCCACCCTCTCAATGATCACAAAGAGTCCCACATACCTTGGCGCTAGCTTCCCCTTCTTGCTGAACGTCATGACCTCCCCTTTCAAAGGTAAGTACTTGCAACAAATCTGACCACTCATGTCAGACTTAAAAAATTTGATTCACGGTGATGTAACTCGCACTACATTCCAGAACTCCATGAAACTTATGTAGATTAACTCAATCCTTGCCAACGGATCATAATCCATCTCGAATCAGAGAATCTTATTATTTACCACTCTTAACCAAACGAAATGTGAGTGATAAAATTTTCCATATGAAGCCTCAGATAGGGCGTTGCGTAGATAATAAACTAATACATGGCATCACGTATAGATTTACCAACGATAATTAATACTCCCAATCACCCACGAATCCAGAATATGTATTTCTCGATTTCTCCTACAACCTAGTTACTTCCCGTTTACCCATCGAATTATGGGTGACAAAATTAGCACAAAATGTAACTTCATCCCCATCACCTTCTGATACTCCCTATCATTAGTGGGACTGGAAGGTCTCATCCTAATTCACAATAAGATTGGACAACACCTTGATCCAACTCAGTTATTCTTTCAAATGAAATGATGGACATACTTTTCGATAGTATAATATACCCACAAATAAAAATTATTCCATTTTGGTTAGTCCATTCCAAATTTCGAAGGAAACCCTGACCTCTTCACACTTTTGGACAACCCAAGTATGCGCATCATTTTCGTCACTGGGACCATCAAAATTATGAAAATTTTGGTTGATAACCTTGGATCAATCACTTTCCATTCCTAAATGGTGTATCTGGAGACAACTTCACTATGTCTCATTCAATACCAATCCCCATGCTCAACGTTTCACATCTCATGGAACATCTTACTCCCTTTTTTTCAGAATATACTGATATCATTGCATTTACGTCCCAAATATGTTCATTCCTCAAGCACTTTTTTTCTTGGTTGTAATCAACATCTTATTTGTACATAACCCACTCTAGACATTTGCCGAAGTGAGACATTGCTCCACTTTCCAAAAATTGTCCAGGGATGTCTTTTTACATGTGCATCCATCGCCCTTTAGCTCACCAAAATTATGATAGTTCTCCGATATGCATATAGTCACACTGTCTCCTTTCTCAAATGGATTTCAGTCCATCATGCCTTCCCACATATGCTCCTAACTTCCCCACTAGCATACATTAACACATTTATTTTCACATTCCTTTATCTTGGACGATTCTAAACTTCAAACTAACTAGGGTGACCATACACCCTATATCCTATGCATTCGAGCATAATTATCACTAGCGTGTCGTATGTAACATACTTATCTAAAGCTCAGCCTCGCACTCTTACCGTGGCTATATCATACGGGTATTCTATATTACCCCATAAATTTCAATTTAATGCTTCCTGACATAGTCCCACCCATTAACTTTTGGTGCAAAAATTTTCTCAATGCTTCCTTCATACCACTACCTGGTTCCACCAGCCATAAATAGTAATAGCTCTTAGCTTAAAGTGTTTTCTCTACACGTTCAACAATTAACATTTAAAAACCGATGCACCAGTATCCAACAGCATCTCTCTACTCCTGAATTTTATTAAGGTTTATGTGTGTAACATTCCATAATAAAACTCAAAAGAGCTTTACCTGATGCACCATCCATTAGCATTGTCGGTCGTTGATTTCTATTGGTTCAAAGCATATAATCGGGACACCCAATACCATGTCCCCATAATCATAAGTATAACCACCGACTCTTGCATCTCTAAAGGAGTCATATAATATTTATGTCTCCCTATCACTAAGTCTTCAGAGCTAAGTTAATAATGAGCTAAATCTCTCTGCTCCACTATAGACCCGACATACCCTGAATCACATCAGTAAAGGTCCCTACGCACTGGCTTCCAATATAACTAGAAAACTACATTCTATGAAGTCTACTTCATAAAAATATCATCACGAGATCGACCCTCTTTCAAATGAGGCATCATAAAAATATACATCATGCACTGGAACAACGAACACGATAGTCTTGTTGTAACCTCCCACCATCGTTAACCCGTCTGTACCCAAGATAAAATCATACATCACATATCACCTATCAAAATGAGCTAACCTTGTAAAATATCTCCTCTTAGTGTCTACACCTGCTCCCCTGGAGATGGAACTAAAGAGAGCCCTGCTACTCAACGGTAAATATATACAACTATAGTACTATTATTGATAGTTCTACTAAACTCGTTTCGTGCACAAATCTAGTGCTAACGAACTACTATGACTCACTCATGTCCCATAAAATAGACCCCATTCACTCTTGGTTAAAACTCATACTTTCAATTGCCACTAGCACTAGCAGTTCAAATGGTTATAGGACATAACACTCTCATCCCAATCGGACTAAAAACTTCTTATAACTGTCGCCCCTACCATGCATCCCTCTCATATCCCCTAACTTGTTGCAGACAGGATCCATACATGTGTTCCTACTCTATATACATAAGACATTTCTCTGTGTTATTGCATTGTCTCTGGCCCCATTGGCCATGTCGAGGTTTTCCTTCTTGTGAACCAAGTAGTCTTGACCCTAATTACTACATCCATTGTCCCTTTGCCTCCAATGGACCTATAGTACTCATTGTTGGCCTTGACATCCCTGATTGAATCCACCGTCACCTTATAGAAATTATGTTGTTCTCAATCATCCGAAATGGGTTCTCTACTAAGTACCCCCTCCCGTGGTGCCTCGCGAGGACTGTTAAATCCAGCCTTACCCTTTGGTTAGGTTCTCCAACTCTCTTGGCTCCCTTTTCACGACATTAATGACAACGGTACACGTCGTTCTATCCATATTTCCCCATCCATGCATGTATATTCTAACTAGGAGTCCATTATTAACTTATGAACCCTTTTGATTCTCTGTATCCACCTCGTCGGGTACTAAGTTTGCTAAACACGTCAACTTTCCTTCATAACCGACAACTATATAACCCTTCTAAAATAAGTATTGAATATCATTTTCTCTCTATTTAAACAATTGATGAGAGGATTTGTGATCAAACCGCACCTCAACTTATTCGTTATTCATGGTATCTCTCCATAGTTATGGTGACTGACTCCCATCACTTCCATGTCGCTCCTATGAGCCAAAAGTTTGCCCCAAATTTAATCATGGGTACCACTGTACTCCACCCTACACAATTGGCTTTGGATTTTCTCCTTCCATTGACATGATTACTTCTATCACGGCCACTGTTCCCTGAATGTATATTTGCATGTAGTGACACTATTTGAATTGAATTGATTTAAGGTGTTACATTTGAATTTATATCGTGATGTATAATATTTTGAATGTATATTTGCATTATTTCTATTTTATTTAGATATATGATGTTTGAACAGGTACAACGTTGCTATAACATGTACAAATATACTGCTAGGCAGTGGTAGTGGCCATACTTCCCAGTAGATTTTTTTCAATTCTGCCTAGAATTGTCACGGTCTTTGACCGTGACAAGTATAATTTATCATGGAATTTCATGATCAATGACCATGATAATTATTTAAATGTTGTCACGAGTTTGTCACAGTTATTAACCGTGACTAAGCTTTTCACGGTCATTGACCGTGACATGACCGTGGAAAGTCTAATGAACTTGTCATAGCCAATGGCCGTGATAAGTCCGTGACAATAAACATTGTCACCCCGAGACTTGTCACGGTCATTTATCTTAACAATTTGGACTTATCACGGTCAATGACCATGACAATCCGGCAGATTTGGTGTAGTGCATGGCTTCTGTTGAGCCTCTCCCCCTGTAGTCTTTCTAACGAACTCGTACATGAATTGCATCAACAATACTGAATCACATGAGAACATATGTCGCATATATAAAGGAATACAATAATCCTATAATAAGTCTATAGGGGTGGTAAACGGACAGATACGGAGCGGATACCATGTTTTTCATATCTGTATTCGCTATCTAGATGCACTATCCATATACGTATTCGTATCCACCGGATAGTTAAATCATCTATCCATATCCGTATCTGCTCGGATTCAAATAATATTTGGTATCCATTTACATTGTTTACCCATCGTAAAAAATAACTATTAAAATATCCAATCTAATGAAATCCAATCCAATCCAAATAAATATATTACAAAATTACTACCTCCTAACATCAACAATTATGACTTCCATCATAATAGTAGCATTCCATAATGATAATATGGTTTGAAGTTATCCATACTTTTCAACCATATAAGCTTAAATCCATCCAACAAAAAATAATAGTAGATGCGTAGTGGAGGGGTTGATAAGCAACAGTGGCAGGATTGATGAGCAGTGACGGGTTGATGTGACAGAGGGGAAGGTGGTGGATTGATGGTTTTTTGTGGAGTGAAATCAAGGTTTCTTTTCTCTTGTTTTGTACAAAAAAGAAATGAAATGAAATTAGTTTTTTTTAGTGGAGTATATGTTCTTTAGTGGGTGTATTGTATATGATAGGGCGTATTGTAACTTTAGTTTAACTCCATGATAATATACCTAATAAAAGGATAATACATAGCATTTTATAGTATACCCGATAAAATAATAACTTTAGGATGTTTTTGTTTTGAGTGGAGTATGTGTTTTTTCTTCTTTTAATGAATAAACGATTGAGTTTTTTTAATATTATTTTACTAGTAATACTAATACTAATATTATTAGTAATATTTTAAACATATGTTTGATGGATATTGATATCTGATAAAACGAATATCCGATAAAATGGATACTTCGCATCGGATACGGATTATCCGTGTCGGATACTAGTACTATTCGTATCCGTATCCGTTTTCTCGGATATTTTTATAAAGTATCCATATTCATATCCGTTTCCATTTTTTCGGATATATATTCACAAATTCGGATTCGGATATCGTACGGATGCGGATTTTTGAATATCCATTTACAGCCCTATAAGTCTCTATATCAAAGAATGCTACGCTGAAACGTAATAAGCAGCACAGATCCTAAGGACTCTAGAACTTGATGCACTAATACCATTTGTGACACCCTACCTACTAAAATATCGGGTGGCCAGCCTTTGATCAAAATAAAACATTTGGCTCATATGGCTCATTATAAGCATCACTATCAAAAACTTTTCAAAGTTACTAACCACCTAGTAATTTCATTAGACTAGTGCCAAATTTTATCTTTTATTAATTAACGACATGAGAAAACAAATAGTATTAGGTAAACCATCAACACAACTTGGTAACCAAATCCATCTCATATGAATAATATAAATAAAGATGATCGAATCAAACATCGGTTCAATAATAAAAAAAATTGTAACTCAAAAAATAACCTGGATATATAAGGCCAAATAAATAACTGAATACTAAATATGAGGGCGACATGCCCAAATGAGTACTAAAGTAAAGATCCTACACTAGGAATAAATGAATGAAGCATCTATAGCAATGTCCTGGAGCTTTCGCATGAGTTGCAACTTCACATCCCTGGATAGAATCCTCAATTTGGGCGTCCCTATGGCTGTACGCCTAAAAGGTTTTGAAAAATATTTTGATAAGGGTCTGAGCCCAAAAAAAAATTTGAAAATATTTAGCAAGAAGTTAAATTTAAATAATTAAATATTCCTGCACATTCTTCATATTTAAGCTAGTTTCACACTCGCCTGAGGTATATCTCACCCCCATCAAATGTGCACACCTAATGCTTGACTGCTAACCTTCCTAGTTAAGGTACCCCACCTAACTAGATGTATCACACCTTCTTCCACCGCACTAGTCCAACCCGAGTATTCTTACTTTGATCATTAAGTTATCTACTCATTAATTTATTAATCAGTTCAGCTATAGTAAATCATATAAAATTTCACTAGTTATATAGGATACCCCTTTTTAATTCATATAACTCACACTAGTTATATAAGAAATACATTCGCACTTATGTATTAATTCCATATATAATTATCTACTCATATTATATATGTACTAGTATACTACACAATTCACACACATGTCAAGTATAATAACCATGCTATCATGTCCTAGGCATGCTCATTCTAACTCGACCACATCAAGTATGACTCATTCTCGAGGTTGAGTAAAAATAATAAGCATAGCCGAGGTGGTCATAGTTCCCCGGGTGTGAGACGGAATCATACCAAAGACCTATGACCCCGAAAATAATCACAACATATAAATATGGGACGCTATGAACCGGGGATTATACTATCCCTGCTCCTTAAGCCAGGTTATTCACCCACATCGCGCAACCTTCTATGATAGCACTAGAGGGGTATGTGTTCCTATCTCATCCCCAAATAGTCTATACCGAATCCCGATTAAGATAAAATACCACCACATCGCTATCACTCGCTAGGACGTAAAATGAATAACTTACTATTCACTTAGTAATTATATTTCATAAATATTAACCATTAACTCTACTGATTAATATTTTATATCAATACATAATAATTAATTCAATTAAATTATGACACATTTGTAATTTAAAATTACCCAAAATAATTAAATAATAAATACTCAAAAAATAGGGGGTGTTACACTCGACTCCATCATATGTTCATTATACCATTTCATATACACTATCTTTAAGTCTTCAGACTCTATAAACCCCTATTAATCCAACTCCTTCAACTCCAATTACAGATAATCCCACGCACAAGATAAGAAGCACATTGGGCTCCCCAATATCGATAAATAAATGGCGTCCACGTTTTAAAGCTCGTTATTTATTTCTAAAAAAGATGAATAGCATCGGGGCCACAGATAATTGGAAGAACATTGATCATTCCATAAAGGATGATGTGTGGGATTAACTTTGTAAAACTTTTACATTCTTACCTAGTTCGAAGGAAACTATTCTTTCCCGAGAAGATGAATAATTAAAAACCTATTGAAAGAAACTCTAGAAGGTTCACTTCCTGATGGGGACATTAATTTTTGACCTTTTGGGTTGAAAGACAAAGTCTCGTAACATGTTAAAATGACCTTTTACTAAAGGAACGACTTTTTGGGGAAAGCGTCCAAGGAGGAAAAACTTACCTAGAGGGAGAAAAGTAGACTGAACAAGGAAAATAAAGTTTATGTCCACAAACTTAGATCCAAATAATATGATTATGTGAAGGAGGAAGGGGTGTAAAGGACCAAGGGGACTCTAGAATAAGGGAAATATACAAATCGGGTCAACTTAAACTTGCATGCCTCATGGGATAAACAGACCAAAAAGCACTTAGATAAATTATCTCCAACTCTTTGAGTTTGAATTTAATGATTATATATATACACACACTCTAAAGTAAAATAATGTCAAAATTATATTCCTAAATATAATATTATATTGTAGGAAATGATAGAGGGCTTTACGAGCAGTCAGTCTGAGTGCAGGCCCCATGATATTGTATCGAAATCCCTATCAAAGGTACATAGGAATGATAATAGGGGAGGAGAACATGTGTTGGATCCAAGATACCAAAGACCAAATTATAACACACCACACCTATATTGGACGAGCTCTATTCAATAAGGAGTCATATATCGATCCAGTCAAAAGAATAGGCTAATATGAAATATGACATATTTCACACCCTGATTTCTCGAGGGCAAATATTTCCTTCAGATAATACTAAATCAAAATTGATCCATGAATACTATGCTAATTATGAATTTATAAAAGCTAAATTATCTTACACTGTAGTTTAAAAGGCTTATTCTTCTTTGATTTCTTTGCATATCTCAACTCTTGTAGTATAATTCTTAAAGTATTTGTCATTTCCTATTGGTATCTGTGCAAAGTAAATGGAAGGAAATGAATAAGAAATTTTTTTGAATAGGCTCTACTTTTTCTATAACAAGTATACATATAAAGAGAGTTTGGAATGTGTACATAATTCAGTGTTTATCAATTTAATAAATAGAGCATAAGTAATTATTTTTGTCTTAATAACCCTTAAGTAAAATCAAAGAGTATGAACTAATAATTCCATATTTACCAGATCATTAAGGGTCATGTAAAGAAAATCAGTGTTGTAGAAAATGTAATGGAACAATGGTTTCTAAAACATCAAAATATTGGAATTCATAATTCCATAATGATTAGTTCATTTAAGAAATACGGTTCATTACCAATTTAGTTAGAATCATGTTTGAAGAAATTCAAGGATATTTGAACTAATAATCCCATTCTTACTAGTCATTAAACCGTATAGAGGTAATTAAGTCATTAATTAGCTTTATAACATTCAATCAATCAATCAACCCAAAACATTTAGGGAAAAGTAATTGGCTAGGAACACTAGCTAAGTGATACTCATATGTATAAAGCAAAATTAGGGCTCTCAATCATCTGAGACAAGTAGGCCAAGTAGAAAGTTCTGTGGGACAAAACGTCAATCTACTTCTTAGTTAATACTCATGCTTATAGTGAAAATGGCACAATTGTGCAAGGGACAATTGAATCAATATGGTAAGTGATCGATGTTATTAGGTGAGAAGGGGTAAAATTGATTCTAAAATTAAATACTTGTGATAATTCAAATACTGATGCTGGTTAACAAAATACGTAGTATAGCGGTATAATAACATGCCCATTCTTAGAGTCAATGTGGCTATGACAGAGTGATATCAATAACAGTATTTCAAATACGTGAAGTATAATACTGAAAAGGTAGGAAAAACCTACTTTTGATTTATGATCTTTATGTTGTCATTCAAGGATCTTTCATTCTTGCATTCCAATTTTCGTAGTCACTTGCACTCGAGGGTTTCAATGAGAGTGGTTGTATCGGTGGTTTTGAGAATAGTGGGTTGGGTTTAGGATATCATATGTTATTCGGTAAATACAAATAGAACTTATTCAATATGAATCTCGTATATAATTCGAATTACAATCTCTCATTTATGGGTCAGATGAATATATTATGTTGATTGATAACAGATAACTAGTATCAATTCACGTTATACAGATGGGTATATACATAATATGTTCGAAATGGTTGGAGAGACAGGGCTATAACCTGTTCGAAATCACAAAATTTTGGTAACTTACTAAAATAATAATTCTCATTTGTTGATGAAAATAATTAGCAAGTATATCGGTATTGACATAATAAGGGCTTTTAGAAAATAATTGTTAAAAGGAATCAAATGATTCGATTTATATAATTTGAATATATAAGAATTTTTATTCAATTGAAGTATTATCGCGAACAAATATTACTTTTGACCCGACAAAAGTTAATATTTATGGTTTTCATCTACATTCCTCGAATATATTATTACGATAATATCGTATCCGTGATGCAAAATAATTTTCAAAAAAAGTTAAAAATTTCCCCTCTTATTTGGACAATAATCCAGTGGTCCTGCCACTTCCGAAATTAACCAACACAACAAATTAACCAACCCAACACCTGTATAATCACAATAGATAGCCTCGGGTTAAAATAACGACATAACCAACCCAACACTCGATCAAATACCCACTTTTTAGAAAAAAAAATATGATTGCTCGTACGTATTCGGTGGTTCATGTCTACGGTATTTTATACATAATCGAGTATAAATAGGGACTCAAAACAATAAAAAAATATCCCAATTAATATTTCCCAATATAAATACGAAATTGGCGATAACCCCAAAATCAAATTGAGTCGAAACCGAGTCATGATGAAAAATCATTCAACGAGGATGAGCTGGAACTAGTATTTGGGCATATATATGTATGTGTATACACACACACACACACACGTATATATATAAAGAAAAAAAATAAAAAATGAAATTGTGGCAAGTCGGTTAAGAATCAAACCAAAAATTGAACCAAAAATGGCACAAAGATCGTCAGTCATGGCTTGGTAGGCTGGAGCTTGGTTTCACAATATATATATATATATATACCAAAATCAGAATCTTCGAGCTTCTTTAATTGTATCCACAGATAGATGAACAAAACTAAACTGAAAAGGGTAGAAATGGGTAACTAGTCATGTGAGGAGGAGAGAGAGGGGAAGAGGGCAGCGATTCTGGTTGGGGAACAAGGAGAAGGATGGAGTGAGATGCAATTTTGGCCAGAGGTTCAATGTTTAAGATCAACGATGGAGCTCATGAAGGATATGTTTGAATGATTTTTTAGCAAAGTTTTGTTTATTCATAATGGCTTTTGGGAATTTTGAACAAGTATTTGAGGTTCTCTCATGGGTTTTGTGGTAGAAGAACACAGGCTCGAGATATTTTCTTCATTATGGGTTTTGAGAAAAATGGAGAGAAGTTTTGTAGGCTGAACTTTGGCTCTTCGACTCTTAAATTTCTTCAGAGAAAGAGAGAGTATAAACCCATTTGTTTCAAATGAGAATGAGGTGAAATTTTTTCTTTAGGTACTTAGTGCCTATTTATAGTCTTTTAGACAACACAGTGAATACACAGTTAGTTGGATAATTGTTCAAGTTAGTGTTTTTCGTACTTAACTTATATTTTTTTAGATAATTTTTTTATAATTCTTGAAATTTCATCTAACTATAAATTAGTATTGGAGCGTGTAAGACACGTTTCTATGTTTTTTTCATTGACATTACTTTTGGATTACATTAATCTTTACACACTATAATTTAAATAATAATTAAAAATAATATGTTTTAACTTCGTGCCAATCTCCATTTTATATGAAAAATATTCTATTTTGAACTAGAGAACAGACGTGTCGGCCCTATTTTCATGTTATAGACAATATATACGGGTCATAAATGTCGCAAAATTTCATAATAGTCCGTAAAATGTATTTTGACACATAAATAATTCAATTAAAATAAAAATAAAGGTCAGGGTCTTATAATCTCCCCAAATATAAGAAATTTAGTCCTCGAAATTTCTTATATTTTGAGAGTTTCAATACTTGTGGTATTCACATCGTCTATGATATGATAACATATTTATTTAAATTTTTAAGTCTATTTTATAACTTTGGCGATTTTATTCACATCAGTCTTTCAAATTTATACGACATCGTCGTATAATAAGTACTTGACATAACTTAGGATTATAACATTTGGAATTTCATCTAATTAATCGACATTTTTACAATATTTACATGTTTCATCTATCGTCACATAGGTTTACATAACGAAGTTTTACGTATCGTCTAGTTATATAAAGTTCGATCATATCTCAGAAATTTGATACTATCAAGATGGTGGTTTTGGTAAAATTCTTTGTAGGATGTATATAGTTCATGAAATAATGATATCTCACATATAAGTAATTTCTACAATATAAGGATATAATATCACTAACAGAATACTATAGGTTTGAAGATTTGATATCACCATAATAATGTTTAACAACCATTTCTATAGTAGGTAAATGTAAGTTTAACTTCTGTTTGGGCGAGCAAGTTGATAGTTTACTCATCTTAGGTTGTTAATAGCGTAATTGTAAGTCATGGTTCTCAATAATATGTAGGTTTCTCGTATACAGGTATCATTTTTCTATATCAAGAGTAACAAGTTTACTATCAGAAATTTCAATTTTAACATTGGTCGTAAAACACTTGTTTCTTCAATCAGTATTTCTATAAATAGCGGATAATCTGTGCAATTACTATGGTTGTAAAAACACGTGGTTATGTAATTGAAAATATTTATCGATTATTCAATGTAGTTTATACTTCTATATGGAGGTTTTCTTAGAATTTCGACTATGGGAAGAAATTGTATCGAGTATCTTAATGCAATGTTCCTCAACACCAAAACATTTTGTCTAAAGGATTTGACTGGCAATATTTTATCATCTTATATTTTCGAGTATTTTAACTAGGTTTGTTGAATGGTGCCTAGGTTCACATGATATTACTAAGTATCATAGTTTCTATGGCGTCGGATGTTGTAGAATTCATCACACGGAATTTATGATAGACATATAAAGATAAATGGTTCTTTAAAGCACGTAGAACTATTCTAGATATACTCTAAAATTTTGGGCTAATTTGTGAATCAGAATAGATAGAAGTGGTTCACTCAAGATAATGTAAGTATAGTTATACAACTATAATGAAAATGTTAGTATTCCTGGTATCGTTTAACGGAATGATACTACTGGTTGAAGTATATGAAATCCAAGTACTAACGTTTATCAAATCATAACAATAAGGGTTAAACTTTCTTACAATCATTTATGCACTTAAGGTAAGATAACATCAGATTATAATGATGTTCAATCTAACTTTACATATGTTGAAACATAATCCATGTGTCTTAAAAGAAAGGATACCATCCTATTTATTCCAACATTCGAGGTAACTTGAGATTCTTATGTACATCGACTAGGTTATTTATGTCGATAATTTTGCTATGAATCCTAATACTGAGATTTTGGAATGAACAAACAATTCTCAATTGAAGTAAATAAAAGATTAGGTGAATTCGTCTAATATCATTAATACATCAATTTATATCATTTCTACATACGAAGTAGTTTACAAATAAAATCCATACAGATGTGATCATATTTCCATTCCGAGAACAAAAAAAATTCATTAGGTACGTGTAATCTATCTTAAAATTGAAACTTACTTCCCTATAGCTTGGTAATCATTGAGTCTAACTTTCACTTTAATATTTGTCTTCCTGAAGGTTGGGTAAGAAATACTAGTTGGTTAGCATAAAATTACAAGGTAATGTAAATCATATGGTTAGATGGTATCAACAATAATCTAAGAAAATTTCGTCATTAAATCTTTCGACATGTTGCAACTTAAAGTGTTGGCTATAACTTCTACTTTTTCGAGATGGCTTATCTAATTAGTAATCCTCAAAATTCTATGCATGCTTCTTCCTTAAATTCAAATTTCCTTGCGTGAAAATGTATCTCAAACGTTTATCATGTAAACTCACATTGGGATTTCTTATCATATAATAAAAGACTTTTAGGGTTTTCTATATTTATGCAAAAGATAGCATAAAAAGTAAAGATGGATTTCTCTTAACTTAAATCATTACAATATACTATTGAGGATCCTAAAGGTTCATAAGGTACTATATTTTGAATAAGTTTACGGGGAAACAATGTATATATAATTATGAATATAATAATTGTCTAACCCAAAATATTCCTTATTGGATCTAACAACATTCAGTGAGGATGTTTGTGAAAGTACAATAATTAATATAGAATGAGTATTTGGATAACGGTATGAAGTAACAAGTGTTTAAAGTTCTAGAAGAATCTTAATTTCAAAACATAGGTCGTTGGTGTAGTCATAAAGTTGATATGTATTGGGTTTATAATATATCGGCTCAACTAGAACACATGTAATGCCTAAGGGGTAGTAAATCTAACTGATAGATCATAGAACAAATGAACTTGCTAACATTTAAAGAATCCAACATATCTTGGCTATCTTTAGTCTTTCTCAAGTCTATTATATCTTCTCAATAGTTTCTTAGGTCATAAAATTAGGGAATAAACGAATACTTTGAGGATAAGGTTTTTTGATAATCGAAGAATGATATAAATGTCGTGTTGACTAAGTTCAATAATAGTTTATTTTGAATAGAAAATTTGGCATTATCAGGTAGGTATAATAATATTTCATCAAAAATAATATTTCAAAATTCATATGTCGATGTTACCGGAATTTAGATAACAGGTTCACAACGTTAGGGTTGCGAATGGTTTCTAAAATAAGATACCCTATAATTATCTTCTCTAGAGGATTAAAGTAAATAGCAATACAAATAACAAATCAATACAAAACTTTTTGACATAATCAGTACAAATAATTTGAGATAATCAATCTAGATAACTAGAGAAATAGTAATGTGGTCAAACCAAAACTCCGAAGAGAGGCATAAATAAAACTATGTACTCGATATTCATTATTAATATGTTACATAAAGTGGTACCACCACAGGGGTGAATTATACATTTATAGTACACACGATAACATAGAAAATTGAAAAGTGCCACTCCTAGCTACCATCTGGTTTAATCTCTTCCCATACAGTCACGTATACAAACAAGTGACTGGTGTCTGTCTCTAGTAAGGAAGAGATACTATTTCTTTTGTCCTGGCACATCTGGAGAAGGAAGGAATATGCACAAATATGCTAAGTTGGTTCTATAAGTTCTATAACAATGATATAAATATAAATAAGAGTTGGAGTGTGTATGGAATCAGTGTTTAAAAAGGCTGATAGTAAAAAGATGATAATTCCATATTTATCCGGTTGTAAACATAAAAAGTATGGAAATTTCATAATTCCATAGTGATTAATCCATTCAATAATTTAAGATATATGACCAATTTAATTAGAATCCTGGTTAAATAAAATCAAGGATCTTTGAAGTAATATTCCTATACTTACCAGTTCACGAAGGGGTATAGAGGTAATTAAGTCATCAGTGTAACTTTATCATAAATAATCCCAAAACCTTTGGGGAAAAGTAAGCTGATATGCTCATAATTAAAGTGGCACTCACACATAAGTAGCAATAATCAAGGCTCTCAATCATCTAAGACCAATAGGCCAGGTAAAAATTTTTTTCGGATAACACATCAGTCTACTTCCTAATTAATACTGATGTTTATGGTAAAATATAGCACAACAGTGCAAGGGCAAACTGAATCAATCTGGTACATAATCTTAATTATTTGGGGAGAATGGTTTAAAATTGATTCTAAATTAAATACTGGTGATAATTCAAATACTGATGATGATTAATCAAATATATTTTATGGAAGTATAATAACATGCACATACTTAGATTCAATGTGGCTATCACGAAGTGATATCAATAGTCGTATTTAAAATGCACGAAGTATAATACTGAAAAGGTAGGAAAATCCTACTTGCTTGGGTATTCTGTTGAATTATGGTCAAAGTAAAGTATTCAAAAGATATGAGACTTAGTTTTTTATTATTCAATGTGTGGCATAGGGGTATTAGGGTTTAGTCAGTCAATTTTGTACTTAAAACTGTCTCTAATAAAGTTTCGGGGTGTATGTGTAATTTATTTTAGGAATTTAAAATAAGGGTTTTAAGTTCATTTTTTTACCTTTGGTGCAAGAGAGATTTTGTTTTAAAATAGTTTGGTGTGTGTAGGGGCAAAGTTTGGAGCAAAGTTTGGAAAAATTAATAGGGATGAATTTGTAATTTTAAGAAAGAAAACTAAGTAAAAACCTCATTTTTGCATAACTTGAGCTATGAATATCCAAGTATTGTCTTATCTTATACCATTTTGATAAAAAAAAATTAATAACAATTTTGGGGAAAAAATCAGAATGTCTTGCACGTTCGGGGTCAAAGTTTATGGAAAAATTCGTCATCTTCTTCCTTTTGTCTTTGACTTTTTAGGGTTTAAAACTTTGACTGGGTTTTTTTCCTTCTATGTTATACCATTTGAGATGATTTCTTAACCAAGTAAACCTAAATTTTCATGAGGATTTCAAATATTTAAGTTTTATGGTTCGAATCTCAATATATTTTGAGTTGTAAAACTGTGTGTTTTAAGGAATTTTTTACTTAACATTCGTGGATTTATAGAGTACGACGAGTATTCTTATGAATTAGGTTGGTTTCTGCTATATATGTGAGTATCTTCATTTTTTTCAAGGATTTTCATTGACTATATGTCGAAATTTTTGGATTTGCAGGTTTTTAGTTTTAAAAACACTTTTGATCGATTAGCCTTTTGTATGAACTTTAATGGGGTTTTACCAATACACTAGACATCCTGAGGTTCTAAGGATTCTATTCATGGCTTTAAATCAAAGGTTTAGTTACTATAATGGATTTCACCAATAAAGTTTAAGCTTTAATTGTGTTCCTACTATTTTTCTTCGAATTTATGAATTTTTACATGTAAAAGCTTGCATGTTTCTAGTGTTCTACCTATATTAACTATGCAAAAAACTACTAGAATGAAAAGAATTGAATTTAAATCATAAAATGATGAGTTACCTGAATTGAGGGAAAATTTGAACATTGAGAATGAAGTATGGGATGAGTCTTTACTGTGTCTAACGTAGGGTATTTATACTACTTTGAGGGGAGAGTTTATTGGTGTACAAATCAGGTTGATGTGAATGAATTTAGGGGGAGTTTTGAATTGGGTTCAAATGGGTGAACATGGTTTCCTAAGGTTTACCATGGGTTACCCTATGATTTTCACCTCCTTTTCTGGTATGGTTGTGTGTGTACGATAGAGTAACATTAAGGTTTAGATTTGGGTCCTTTGTATTTGATGTAATTGAAATTATGTCCATAAAAGTATTTTTTTCATAAAGTTTAGGGGTATTTTGGTAATTTTAAAAAGTTTTCAGGGTTAAAACTCTACTTTCATGTTAATTGAGGTCAAAAGGGTTGATTTGATATACGATTGAGGTTTAGGGGTTCAATATATCTTGTTTTATTTTATATTGAAAGTTTTAGGGACTCTTTGGTAATAAATAGAAAATTTAAGGGGAAAGTTAAATAAAGCAATTTGTAGGATTTTAAACATAGGTCATTTCTTCTTTAGAAGACTTGATTTTACTCACCTTATGGGGTTTAAATTCGAGGTCGTAGGTTATATTAAGGTTTGAAAATTCTCGGTTCTTACAAAAAATTTGACACGTCGTGGAAGCGACCGTTTAAAAGAGTCCAAAAGAAAATCAAGGCCATAAAAAGAAGCCAATGACAAAAATAGTTCCAATAGGATTTTCTTTAAGTTGAGAATGATAGAAACATCAAAATAGCTTAGAAAGTAAATATATTAATGAGGGAGTTTGGTTAGAGAAAATTTAAACGGGTTTATACCATGAATCCTTGTGTTAAATTATTGCATCATGACGCTATTATTTGTAGAATCGTCAATATTCCAGATTTGTGTGCATGTTTGATTGTTTAGTTCATTTATCTCACACTTTAAATATCACATATGGTTAAAAGGGATTTTGATTATTTATAGCATTCAATTAAAGCTTCTTGATCCTTTCGATGTTTTGGAATTGTGATTCAATTGTTGTATCTCACGGCCATTCATTACATGTTCTGGTTTGAGCCCATCAGTTCTTTATTAGCATGTAATTCACTTTGTTTTATTTGTTTTGTTTTCTGTTTTACTAATGTTTTGCAGTTTTCGTTCTTTCCAGTCAATTTTATTAGGAAATCTTTTCACTGGACGAAGCTTCATGTTATTTAGAACTAGAACTGAGTTTTTTTTATTATTCAAATGAGATATCGATGTCGCGCTAAGACTTTAAACGACAACCCTATGTCATTTGAATGACAAGGCTGTGTCATTCGAGCGACAGTCTAGAAATGTTTTTCTCAATTTTTGTTGTTTCAATACCCTTGTCTATATGGTTATTTCTTTTTGTAATGTTGGATTGCAATTGGGTTTATGTTATGAAGTTCACATTAATCATATTTTATTGCATTTTGTTTGTTTAGTCGCACTTTCTTAGATTAATTATTCATGTTGTGTGATTATTGTTTTCTAGCTACGGATTTGACATCTTTTGATTGTTAATAGCTACTTGTCTCATGTTTATCTAGATATATTTCATTGATTATCTCATGCTAGATATGTTTATCCTTTCACCGAGTTATATATTCAAGACAAAAAGGGGGAGAGATGTATGTGATATAGGCGGAGATTTTGTTTGTTGAGCACATAGATTTTGTTGCATTGCAAATTGATATCACATGCTTTCCAGGTTATATGTCGGTATTAATTAGTTTTCATAAATTGGTATTATATTTGTGATCATATGATGATATCTTGATTTATCTATTGCTTACAAATTAGTATCCGTATATTTGCTCACATGTTTTATATCATTTGTTCCTCCATACTTAACTAGGTATTTGTCAGTTTCATGTCTGTATGTATTCTTAAAAGAGATTCGAGATTTCAAGACTACCTCGCATTCATACAATTCATACTTACCGGACCATCATCTACTAGTCTTGTCCTGTAATTTTTTTTTTTGGGCTTATTGGATGGGATTTAGGTGTCATACGGATGGATAACCTAGCTTAGGCATTTCACTGTTGGTTTTATCCCGAAATTGTCAAAGGGGGATATTTGTTAGGAAAAAAATTCCAATTGAGTCCAATGTATGTTTACTTGAGTAATACCTGGAACAAAACACGCTTGAGTTATAGGTAGATTTTTATTATCACGATCCCACATAAACTATGATTTGTTGAAGTTTATTGAAGATGTTGTAGCAAAGATTCAAAGATTTATCATGTCGATTTATGGTGCATATTTCGTCTTCAAGTCAAATTGCATTCCGAGATCACTCAGGTATAAATACGTAATTTTAATGTAACTCAGATTTTTTTTAAAAATTGTTTAAGGATGTTATTTTATTAAAGAAATGGTTTAAAATGTCTTTAAAGAGCTGTAAAAGGAATACACTTCGTTTTATTCTGAGATAAGGATGGATTAGATTTGTATAGACCGTAAAGTCTAAATGTTTCTCATTCAAATGATGTCATCAGTTGTTCAAGCGAGACATGCATGTCGTTCGAATGACATGGTAATCTCGTTTGAGTGATAAACTATCTCGTTCAAACGATGCGCCGCCTGAAGAAAGCTATTTAAGGCGTGTTTTCCTCAGGATTTCGTAACTGTATAATCTGGAAAAATAGTGTATGATGAGTACGTACTCTACACATATTTTCTAAGGTTTTCTAAGTAAAAACAACCTTAGTGTTTCAAAGATCCCAGTTTTCATTATCATATGCAATAGTGATCTTTGTTTTCACCTTGTTAAATTTTGTTATACACTTTGAAGAACATCATTGGGTTTTACGGAGTAGAAGCGAAGGAGTTCGTGGTTTGATTCTGTAGACTTTCAAAGTTACACAGTGGACACCGAGGCATTCGCGGAGGTGACTATTGTGGTCAGGTATCATGGAAGGATTCACATGTGCACTGTGGAGGAGTGGTTGAAGATCAAAAGAGCGTCAAGTTTCATGGGGATCGAGTCATTGGGTAAGACTTGTGTTTGTTCCTTGTAATTCTACATCATAGTAATTTCCTGGCTTAAGTCGTTCGAGATTTTTGCGCTTTGTTGTTTCCTCGTGCATCCAGCGTTGTGAGCATTCTTTTCTTTAGTTTACTTGCTTTAATCACTATATGCATGTTTAGGATTAATCAGGATAAAATTTGGTTAAGTTAAAATTGGTTCACAGCTTGGGGCAATTTAAAATTGGAAAAAGGATTTTCATAAGAAGAAAGTTGGTTTGTGTCATCCTTAAAACACATTCCACATAGAAAAGGGGCCTATAGGAAGCGCTGGCATCCACGATCTTATGGGAGAAAGTAGTGAGTTTCCCGGAGGCCGTTGAGTCTGAGAGGTAGACTAAACACGAGCTGATCAATTATCTAAGGACATATAAGTCTGACTATAATAATCTTTGTACTGAGATTCAAAAGAAGGATAAGCATCTTGTGGCCAACGTTGAAGCTTTGAGGAACAATGACACTGAGAATAAAAGACTACAGGACTAGGCTTCCACTGGTGCTTCCATGATTACTAATGTGGAGGAAGCTTTACAGAAAGCTACTAAGGCCCTTTCTCGAGATAAAGAGAAAGATGTGGAAAAGTATAAGGCTTCGGTTGATCATAACATAGATTTGGTAATTGTATTTATAATTGGTTATAACGAAATGAAGAAGAGAGTTGCCAAGAATTATCCTCAGATTACAGAAGTCTTCCATGATTGAAAGGGGATGATGATGAGGCAAATGATATATTAGTTGAGTAGGTGATGAAGGTGGGCGAGCCAGTTGCTGAAGGTGATGAGTTCAGTGGAGCCAACTAGGCTCTGAGACCATCCTCCTTATTATTCTAAATCTTTATCCTGCTTCTATTGTAGGTGATGTTGTTACTACTCCTAATGTTCCAGATGTCAACCAAAATGGACAACTCCTAAAATCATCCCAAAAGTTGGAAACATCCCTTTGGATTAGCACTTGGTAGTCTATGGTCTTGTGAAGATTTTTGCATTCAAATCTCAATAATTTATAAAGAATCTTTGCCATTGTGACTACTTTTGAGATCGAATATAAATTTAGTTTCTTATTCGTATGCATGTGTGTTTTTACTTTAAGCTAATTATTTTTCTTCGATAAATTATTAATCACTACTCGTAGTAAGTGTTTTTGAGAAAACATTTTTGACAAGTAAATATGGTCGTATCATGACGATCCCTTAGTTAGATTGTTTTATGGTCATGGTGGGATCTTATCCACCTGCCATGTCGACTTAGCAGCTGGTTAGTGTTAGGTTAGGCCTGCTAGTAGTTTAGAGTTATGATCACGTGGTCGTATCTCATCGACCTAATTTGCGTTACTAGCTACCAGTTTTAGACGAACATGAGTTATCCTGACTTAAGATTGGCCAATGGTCGTGCCATTTTACTAGTCGTATGGAGGGATCTTGTCATCCTGACCATGTGTTAACATTAGTTACCAGCGTTAACCAAATATACTAGAATCTATCCTTGTTCTAGTTAGTTATGGTTAGATCTATTTCATTTATAAGACTACACTTGATTTCTCAAATTTGGTTAAAACAACTTGATCATGGCATGTCCCCAGATGAGGTCATACATGAAGTGTTAAGTTACTCATGTTAGTAGTTTAGTCATTCGATCGTGTGGTCAGATCTCGTTGACCTTATCCGCCTTACTAGCAGGAAGCTTTGGACGAACTCGAGTTGTCCTAATTTAGGATTATCTAATGCTCCTTACATCTTACTCGTCATATGAATAGATCTTGTCACCCTGACTCTGTGTCATAATTGGTTACTAGTGTTGATCAAATGTACTGGATTTGTCCTTGCATTATTCAGTTATAGTCGGATCTTATTATCAATAAGACTACATTGGATTTCCCATAGTTGGTTAACTTTTTATGGGCCTAATTTTGGGGTGTCTTCAGCCTAGGCTTTTCATACATCTCTCCTATCGAAGAACTAGACATTAAATAATGCATAAAACTTAATAGGACAATATATGTATAGGATGAAGTTCTCATTCTCATTGAATATCGAGTTGAATTAAAAAAATAATGAAAAATGACTTACATATTTGATTTCTTGTGTCCTCCATATTTGGCCATCACTACTCATAGTATTTCATCAAATGTTTGGAATTACGTGGGTTTTTAAACTTCTCACCCTCTACAGACTATCTTATAAGTTTCAGGTCATAAGATAGTAGATACTCTGTATGGGCCATGCCAATTGGGTTCTAACTTGTTCCCTTTCTAGCTAACCTTCTTCAGCACGTATAGTCTCCTTCCATTAAAAAGCTCATTTTACCCTTTTATTGTAAAACTGAGTAGTCTTTTGTTGGTAGGCTGCCACCAGAAGTGTTGTATTCACCCTGACTTCTTCTATAAGATCCAGATCGAGTCTTCTTATAAAATTACTCCTTGGTTAATTAAAGTTGAGTACCCGATGGCTGGGCAATCTGGTCTCAGTGGGAACCACTACTTCGGTGTTGAATGAAAACATAAATGGGGTCTCACTCGTCACCATTTTCAGTGCTGTCCTATACGCCCTAAATACGATCTGTAACTCATTAATCCATTTTCCCTTGGTGTCATCTAGACTTTTCTTCATTCCATTTAAGAGAATCTCCTTTACCACCTCTATCTTCTTCTTGCAATGCGTGTGACCAGGAGTTGAGTGTATTTTCTGGATATTTTAATGTCTATAGTAATCTTTAAATTCTTTGTTGTCAAACTAAGTATCATGATCCACAGTGAAAGGGTATGGCATCCCGTAATGGAAAATAATGTTCTTCCATATAAATTAGAAAACTTTCTCATATGGCATATCGACTAGGGTCTCTACGTCTACCTACTTAGTAAAGTGTTTATTGCCAATACCAGATATTTGAACCTTCCCCTTTTCTTCGAGTGTGGGACGACCAGATCAATCCCACATATGGCAAAAGGTCAAGTGGATGTGATTGGTGTTAATGAATCTCCTGGACTTTTGTTAATCATAATTTACTTTTGGCACTTATCACACTTCTTGTCATCATTCGCGTTGTCTTCTTCCATAGTGGGTCGTTAATAACCTTAATTAGCAACCCGTTTCTTTAATGACCATCCTATAGAACTGGCCCCACATAATCCTTCATGTATTTCATTTATTAGGTTATTGACCTCAGTGGGGTGAACGCATTTTTAGTAGTGATATGATGAATTCCCTCCCGAATAGGATCACTCATTAAAGCACATACCTTAATTATTTGTAGGTAGCCTACATGCTTCCTTTGGATCTGCTGGCATGGTACCGGTCTCAAAATAGTCATGGATGGGACACATCCATGATGGTCCCATAGTTAATTTGAAGATAATTATGCATTCTTCTTCCGTGCTTCGTTGTGACAAGATTTTTACTAAGACTATTCTCCTTAGTTTGTCTCTTTTTGCTGATGCTAAAGGAGCAAGCGCATCTGCTCGGGTATTTTCAGCCCTTCATATTCGAATTATTTGTATGGCTGAGAAACTTGATAGAAATGTTTCTACCTTTGCCATGTATTTCCCCATTAATACTTCTATGGATTCATAAATTCTAAGAATTTTATTCATGACATATTTGGAGTTATTGTGTGCTGTCAACTACTTAGTACCTAATCATAGTGCCAATTTCAATCCTTCTATGGGTGCTTTATATTGTGCCTCGTTGTTTAAGGCCTCAAAACTGAGTGCGAGGGCATATTCGATGTGTATACCGTTAGACAAATTAATGATCAAACATCCCCCACTACCATTGGCACACCACAAGCCATCTTCAAATAGCTCCCATATAGGGGGTTCTTCATCAAAATCTTCCTTAATTATAATCCCATTTTGGAATAGGTTTTTCATCTCCTCTACCTCACGAGCTCTTACATTTTATCGGGATGACGCTTTTTATCCGCCTCTACGTTAATCAACTGATTTTGTTGTTGAGATCTTTTCTGGGAAAGTTTACTCAACTTTGCTTGTTGTTGAGCTATTTTTTTGAGAAGTCGGGTCATCTTCTCTTACTATTGATCTCTCTTTTGGAGAAGTCTTCTCAGTTGTTCTTGTAGGTTAGCTCTGTTTTGAAGAAGATATCTTGGTCCTTTCTTTGTACATGAATTCTACTATAAAATCTGGTATAAACTAACCTTTGATTGTTATTCGACGCTCATATGTGATATCTTAATCTCCTATTTTTATAGCCCAAGCCATTAGTTTGCCTGATTTATCAACTTTATGAATGTCTTGATGTATAGGAAGTTTTGTATATACCACGACTGCATGGGATTCAAAGTAAGGTTTCATTCTTTGGAAATCTTTGATTAAGGCCAATGTCAACTTTTCCTCCTTAGAATATCAGATTTTGGATCCTTGGTATTCCATATTGGTGTAGTATATGAATTTTTATAGTCCTTCATCTTATCGGATCAATGTTGAACTAACTGCAAATTATTATACCGCTAAGTATAAATAAAGTTTTTCACTTAATATTGGCCTTGATAAGAGGGGCACTGACCTTCAGTACTTTTTTAACTCTAAAAAATCTGTATCGTATTCCTCGATCCATTCAAACGAGCTTCTAAGTATTTTAAAGAATTTGAGGCATTTATCGGTAGTTCTTGATACGAACCGATTTAGTGAAACTACTCGTCCAGTTAATCTTTGGATGTATTTATTTCTTATAGGAGGTTTCATATTAATCAAAGATTTTTTTTATCTAGGTTGGCTTCTATGCCCCTCTGATTGAATGTAAAGCTAAGGAATTTACCTTTCTTCCCCCCAAAGACATATTTGGTTCGATTTAGATTCATTTGATACTTCCCTAATTGTTTAAATGTCATGATGAAGTCGCTAATGTGATCGGTTTCACTTTTATGTTTCATCATCGTGTTATCTATGTATACCTCCATAGTTTTAGTAATTTCTTCCTAAAAGACTTCATACACAATACACCAAATCCGGCAAATGATCACACCCAGTGGGTCACGGCCCAAGTCCAGGACCAACTGTTCGTGGACTTCGGTCGTGACCAACTAAATATTTGGCGTGACCATATTTATTATCACACTAAATTATCAATGCTCTCGAAGTGGTCACGACCCAAGTCCGTAACCGCAGTGGTTGCGGGCTAGGGCCGTGACCAGTTCGTGACCATCTTGGCGCCAAACTCGCATTAAAATTCCCTCCAAGCTTGGTCGCGGATGGGTCACGGCCCAAGTCCGTGACCCATGGCATTAAAAAGAAGAGAGTACACACATTGAGGGTCACAGCCACGGCTATGGGCCGTGACCATACCTCATTCAGGCACTAGGGTTGTTAAAAAAGAGTCGTGCATCACAGGTTGAGGGTCACGACTATGGGCCGTGACCATTTCTTGGTATGGGTCACGGCTATAGGCCGTAACCAATAGGCTGTATACATCCCACTTAGCTTCATTAATGGGTCGTAGTGGGTGGGTCACGACTCTAGGCTATGACCAGTGTTAATCCTAAAACCAAGAAGCGCGCCTCAAATTCTCAATTTCCCCGCTCATCTTGTTTATGTTTCTTCCCCAAACTGTGGAAAACGTGCGGACATGTTTGAGATCGATGCTGAGGGCGGGGCGAGTTTGTTGTGTGAGTTCCATTAGCCTAGTCGAGTCGAGGGCATGTTTGGGTTCGATCTTTTCTTAAATGTGGAGCTGCGTTCGGATTTAGATGGTCGGATTCAGATGGTCGGTGTTCGGATTCAGAGTTTGGGACCGAAAGCTAAAAAAGCGGACCCGATGGAAGCTCCAGATGCGTTTATTGACACAAAGTTTCATATGTACGTGTTTATTTTTATGATTATTTTTAATTCGGTGTTTTGAGCATTGAATTAAAAATTATGAGAGACAATGGCACCTCAAAATTTGATGAGTTTGTTCGGGTTTGATTGGTTGGAATATGATAATGTCTAACCCTCCATTCTACTTTGGCATTTGAATATGGTCTAGGGTTTGATAGATTAGTGAAGGAAGAGGAGTGGGTTCTTTGGGTTATTTATTTTTTAAAAGTATTTTGTAATGTCTGTAGTAAAATAATGGGTGTTAAATGTTTTCATAAATTATCAATTTTAAAAATTTATTTTCATAATTTGTATCTTCTTTTTTCTTAGGAAGATTTTAGTTAGTAATTTTCTTTTCATTTTCATATCATCAACAAAAAATTTGGAGTGCTATAATTTTGTTTGTCAGTTCATAAAACATTTGGTGTGCTATATTTTGACAATTGAAACTAACACCATACATTACTTGGTTGTATTTGTTTTTTGTACTGTAGGATCAAACATTTGGGGTGTTATATCTTGGAATTTTATATCTTGGAATTTTATACTAACGTCATACATTACATGGTTGTATGTTGTTTGTCCCGTAGGTGGTGATAAAATTGATAATAACGTTATGGAGACCTTTATTTGGGACACTTTTGGGCCAACACACAGCAATCTGTCGAGGAAATTGTAGTAATATTTCTTTATTTAAATCAAAGTAAGTCTTTTTTTTCCAATTGCTTTTTTACAATAGTTTGAGTTAGTTGTTGTTTGGGTGTTAAATGATCATACCCGTGCGCTTCTTTCTCTCTTAAGTATTTGAAAATGCTCACAAAAAGAGCCCCCGAATGGCCCCAAGGGTGGCACCAACACCTCCCATGGGACCAATGTAAGTCGTAGGATCTGACAGCACAGCCGCGGGACTCCTGGTTTGAGAATACGATGATAATTTGCATATTTCTAGACTTAGGCTTCAAAACGTGGCGTTAGAGGGTGAAAACCCGAAACAACCACCGAACATCCCCATGGGTGGCACAAACTCCTCCCACGAGACCAACGTCACTCGTAGGAACTGACCGCGCAGTCGCGGGACTCCCGGTTTGAGAATACGATGATAATGTGCATATTTCTAGACTAAGGCTTAAAAACATGGTGTTAGTGGGTGAAAAAAAAAAGTCCCCGAACGGCCCCGTAGGTGGCACCAACACCTCCCACGGGACCAATGTAACTCCTAGGAACTGATCGTGCAGTCGCGGGACTCCCGATTTGAGAATACGATGATAATTTGCATATTGGTAGACTTAGTCTTAAAACCATGGAGTTAGATGGTGAAAACCTGAAACAACCATCGAATGGCCCCGTGGGTGGCACCAACACCTCTCACGGGACCAATGTAACTCGTAGGAACTAACCGCACAGCCGCGGGACTCCTAGTTTGAAATTACGATGATAATTTGCATATTTCTAGACTTAGGCTTAAAATAATGGCGTTAGTGGGTGAAAACCTGAAACAGCCACCGAACATCCCCGTGGGTAGTACAAACACCTTTCACGGGACCAATGTCACTCGTAGGAATAACTGCATAGCCGCGGGACTCCCGATGTAAGAATACGACGATAATTTGCATATTTCTAGACTTAGGCTTAAAAACATCGCGTTAGAGGGTGAAAACCCGCAACAACCTTCGAACGGCCCCGTGGGTGGAACCAACACCTCCCACGGGACCAATGTAACTCGTAGGAACTAACCGCGCAGCTGCGGGACTCCCGGTTCTGAAATACAATGATAATTTGCATATTTCTAGACTTAGGCTTAAAAACATGGCGTTAGTGGGTGAAAACCCGAAACAGCCTCCAAACGACCCCGTGGGTGGCACCAACACCGTCCACGGGACCAATATAACTCGTAGGAACTGACCGCACAGTCGCGGAACTCCCGGTTTACGAATAGGATGATAATTTGCATATTTCAAGACTTAGGCTTAAAAACAGAGCGTTAGAGGGTGAAAACTCGAAATAGCCCCCGAACGGCCCTGTGGGTGGCACCAACACCTCCCACTGGACCAATGTAACTCGTAGGAACTGACCCCATGGCCGTGGGACTCCCGGTTTGAGAATACGACGATAATTTGCATATTTCTAGACTTAGGCTTAAAAACATGGCGTTAGGGGTGAAAACCCGAAACAACCCCCGAACGGCTTTGTGGGTGGCACCAACACCTGCCACGGGACCAATGTAACTCGTAGGATCTGACCGTACAGCCGCGGGGCTCCCGGCTTGAGAATACGATGATAATTTGCATATTTCTAGACTTAGGCTTAGAAAGATGGCATTAGAGGGTGAAACTCGAAACACCACCGAATATCCCGCGGGTGGCGCAAACACCTCCCACAAGACCAATGTCACTCGTAGAAACTGACTGCGCAGCCGTGGGACTCCCGATTTGACAATACGATGAAAATTTACATATTTCTAGACTTAGGCTTAAAAACATGGCGTTAGCGGGAGAAAAACCAAAACTGCCCCTGAACGGCCCCGTGGGTGGCACCAACACTGCCCACGGGACCAATATAACTCGTAGGAATTGACTGGGCAGTCGCGGGACTCCCGATTTGGGAATACGATGATAATTTGCATATTTCAAGACTTAAGCTTAAAAACATGGCGTTAGAGGGTTAAAACTCGAAATAGCCCCCGAACGGCCCTGTGGGTGGCACCAACACCTCCCACCGGACCAATGTAACTCGTAGGAACTAACCCCATAGCCGCGGGACTCCTGGTTTGAGAATACGACGATAATTTGCATATTTTTAGACTTAGGCTAAAAAATATGGCGTTAGAGGGTGAAAACCCTAAATAACCCCCGAACGGCCCCGTAGGTGGCACCAACACCTGCAAGCGGACCAATGTAACTCGTAGGAACTGACCGCGTAGTCGTGGGACTCCCGATTTGTAAATACGACGACAATTTGTATATTTTTATACTTAGTCTTAAAAACATCGCGTTTGCGATTGAAAACCCGAAATAGCCCCGATCGTCCCTAGGCACCAACACCTCCCACAAGACAAATGTAACTCGTAGGGACTGACCGCGCAGCCACAGGACTCTTGGTTTGGGAATACGACGATAATTTGCATATTTTTAGACTAAGGCTTAAAAACATGGCGTTAGAGGGTGAAAACCCAAAACAACCCCTGAACGGCCTCGTGGGTGGCATCAACACCTCCCACGGATCAATGTAACTCATAGGATCTGACCACGCAGCTGCGGGGATCCCGGCTTGAGAATACGATGATAATTTTTATATTTTTAGACTTAGGCTTAGAAGCATGGCATTAGAGGATGAAACCCGAAACGCCACCGAATATCCCCGTGGGTGGTACAAACTCCTCCCACAAGACCAATGTCACTCGTAAGAACCGAATGCGCAACTGCGGGACACCCGGTTTGAGAATATGATGAAAATTTACATATTTCTAGACTTAGTCTTGAAAACATGGCGTTAGTGGGAGAAAACCCGAAACAGTCCCGAACGGCCCAGTGGGTGGCACCAACACCCAACACAGGACCAATGTAACTCATAGGAACTGGCCGCGCATCCACGGGACTCCCAGTTTGAGAGTACGACGATAATTTGCATATTTCTAAACTTAGGCTTAAAAACATGGGGTTAGAGGGTGAAAACGCAAAAAGAGCCCCCGAAGGGCCCCGTGGGTGGCACCAACACCTCCCACGGGACCAATATAACACGTAGGAGCACACCGCACTGCCGCGGGACTCCCGGTTTGAGAATACGATGATAATTTGCATATTTCTAGACTTAGGCTTAAAAACACTGCGTTAGTGGGTGAAAACCCCAAAATGTCCCCGAATGGCCCCATGGGTGGCACCAACACCTCCCACGGGACCAATGTAACACGTAAGAACTGATCGCGCAGCCGCGGGACTCTCGCTTTGGGAATACAACTATAATTTGCATATTTCTAGACATAGGCTTAAAAACATGGCGTTAGCGGGTGAAAGCTCGAAACAATCCTCGAACGGCCCCGCGGGTGGCACCAACACCTCCCACGGGACCAACGTAACTCGTAGGAACTGACCGCGCAGCCGTGGGACTCCCGGCTTGAGAATACGATGATAATTTGCATATTTCTAGATTTAGGCTTAAAAACATGTCGTTAGAGTGTGAAAACCCGAAATAGTCCTCGAATAGCCCCGTGGGTGGCGCCAATACTTACCATGGGACCAATGTAACCCGTAGGAACTGACCGTGCAGCCGCGGGACTCTGAGTTTGAGAGTACAATGATAATTTACACATTTCTAGACTTAGGTATAAAAACATGGTGTTAGATGGTAAAAACCCAAAAAGAGCCCCCTAAGGGTCCCGTGGGTGGCACCAACACCTCCCACGGGACCAATGTAAATTGTAGGAACTGACCGCAGAGCCGCGGGACTCCCGATTTGAGAATAGGACGATAATTTCTATATTTCTTGGCTTAAGTTTAAAAACATTGCGTTTGAGGGTGAAAACCCGAAACTACCACCGAATATCCCCGTAGTTGGCACAAACACCCCCCACTGGACTAATGTCACTCGTAGGAACTGACCGCGCAACCCCGAGACTCCCTGCTTGAGAATACGACGATAATTTGCATATTTATAGACTTAGACTTACAAACATGGCGTTAGAGGGTGAAAACCCAAAAAGAGCCCCCGAAGGGACCCGTGGGTGGCACCAACACCTCCCACGGGACCAATGTAACTCGTAGGAACTGACCGCACAGCCGCAGGACTCCCGATTTGAGAACAAGACGATAATTAGCATATTTCTAGACTTAGTCTTAAAAACATGGTGTTAGAGGGTGAAAACCCGAAACAACCAACGAACATACCCGTAGGTGCCACAAACACCTCCCAATGGACCAATGTCACTCGTAGGAACTGACTGCGCAGTCGCGGGACTTCCGGTTTGAGAATACGATGATAATTTTTCATATTTCTAGACTTAGGCTTAAAAGCATTGCGTTAGTGGGTGAAAACCCGAAACAGTCCCCAAATGGTCCCTTGGGTGGCGCCAACACCTCCCACGGGACCAATATAACTCGTAGGAACTGATCGCGCAGCCGTGGGACTCCCAGTTTGAGAGAATGGCGATAATTTGCATATTTCTGAACTTAGGCTTAAAAACATGGCGTTGGAGGGTGAAAACCCAATAAGAGCCCCCGAAGGGGCCCGTGGGTGGCACCAACACCTCCCCCGGGACCAATGTAACTGGTAGGAACTGACCGCCCAGCCGTGGGACTCCCGGTTTGGGAATACAATGATAATTTGTATATTTCTAGACTTAGGTTTATAAACTTGGCATTAGAGGGTGAAAACCCAAAACAACCACCAAACATCCCCGTGGGTAGCATAAACATCTACCAAAGACCAATGTCACTCGTAGGAACCGGTCGTGCAGGCGCCTGACTCCCGACTTGAGAATACGATGATAATTTGGATATTCTAGACTTAGGATTAAAAACATGGCATTAGAGGGTGAAAACCCATAACAGCCACCGAACATCCTTGTGGGTGGCACAAACACCTCTCACGGGACCAATGTCACTCGTAGGAACTGACCGTGCAGCCGCGGGACTCCCGGTTTGGGAATACGATGATAATTTGCATATTTCCTGACTTAGGCTTAAAAACATGGCGTTAGAGGGTGAAAACTCGAAACAACCCCTGAATGGCCCCGTGGGTGGCAATAACACCTCCCACCGGACCAATGTAACTCGTACGAACTGACCGTGCAGTCGCGGGACTCCCGACTTGAGAATACTATGATAATTTGTATATTTCTAGATTTAGACTTTAAAACATGGCGTTAGAGGGTGAAAACTCGAAACACCCACCGAACATCCCCGTGGGTGGCACCAACACCTTCTAAAGGGCCATTGTCACTTGTAGGAACCGACCGCGCGGTCGCGGGACTCCCGGTTTGAGAGTACGATGATAATTAACATATTTCTGGACTTATGCTTAAAAACATGGCGTTAGAGGGTGAAAACCCATAAAGAGACCCCAAAGGGCCCCGTGGGTGGCACCAAGACCTCCCACGGGACCAATGTAACTCGTAGGAATTGATCGCGCAGTCGCGGGACTCCCGATTTGGGAGTTCGACGATAATTTTCATATTTCTAATCTTAGTCTAAAAAACTTGGTGTTAGAAGGTGAAAAATAAAAATAGCCACCGAACATACCTGTGGGTGGCACAACCACCTCTCACCGGACCAATGTCACTCATAGGAACTGACCGCGCAGTAGCGAGACTCCCGGTTTCAGAAGACGACGATAATTTGCATAGTTCTAGACATAGGCTTTAAAACATTGCGTTTGTGGGTGAAAACCCGAAACAGTCCACAAACGGTCCCTTGGGTGGCACCAACACCTCCCACGGGACTAATGTAACTCGTAGGAACTGACCACGCAACCGCGGGACTCCCAGTTTGAGAGTATGGTGATAATTAGCATATTTCTAAACTTAGGCTTAAAAACATGGAGCTAGAGGGTGAAAACCGAAAAAGAGACCCTGAAGGGGCCCGCGGGTGGCACCAACACCTCCCACGGGACCAATGTAACCCGTAGGAATTGAACGCGCAGCCGCGGTACTCCCGATTTGGGAATACGATGACAATTTAAATATTTCTAGACTTAAGGCTTAAAAACATGGCGTTAAAGGGTGAAAACCCAAAACAGCCGCCGAATGGCCCCGTGGGTGTTACAAACACCTCCCACAGGACCAATGTCACTCGTAGGAACCGACTGCGCAGCCGCGTGACTCCCGACTTGAGAATACGATGCTAATTTCGATATTCCTAGACTTAGGCTTAAAAATCTGGCGTTAAAGGGTGAAAACCAGAAACAACCACCGAACATCCCTGTGGGTGGAACAAAGACCTCTCACATGACCAATGTCACTCGTAGGAACTGGCCGTGTTGCCGCGGGACTCCCGGATTGGGAATACGGTGATAATTTGCATTTTTCTAGACTTAGGCTTAAAACATGGCGTTAGTGGGGGAAAACTCAAAACAGTCCCCGAATTGGCCCGTGGGCGGCACCAACACCTCCCACGGTACCAATATAACTCGTAGGAACTGACCACGTAGCCGCGGAACTCCCGGTTTGAGAGTACGATGATAATTTATATATTTCTAGACTTAGGCTTAAAAACACGACTTTAGAGGGTGAAAACCCAAAAAGAGCCCCGAAAGGGTGCCGTGGGTGGCACCAACACCTCCCACGGGACCAATGTAACTCGTAGGAATTGACCACGCAGTCGTGGAACTCCCGACTTGAGAGTACGATGATATTTTATATATTTCTAGACTGAGGCTTAAAAATATGGCGTTAGCGGGTGAAAACCCGAAACAACCCCCGAACTGCCCCTTTGGGTGGCACAAACACCTCCCACGGGACCAATGTAACTTGTAGGAACCGACCGTGCAGCCGCGAGACTCCCAATTTTAGAATACGATGATAATTTGGATATTTCTCGACTTATGCTTAAAAACATGGCGTTAGAGGGTGAAAACCCGAAACAGCCGCCGAACATCCCCGTGGGTGGCACAAACACCTCCCGCAGGACCAATGTCACTCGTAGGAACTGACCGCGCAGCCGCGAGACTCCTAATTTGGGAATATGATGGTAATTTGCATATTTCTAGACTTAGGCTTAAAAACATGGCGTTAGAGGGTGAAAACTCGAAACAACCTCCGAATGGCCCCGTGGTGGGCACCAATACCTCCCACGGGATCAATGGAACTCGTAGGAACTGACCACGCAGTGGCGGGATTCCCGATTTGAGAATATGACTATAATTTGCATATTTCTAGACTTGAGCTTAAAAACATGGCGTTAGAGGCTGAAAACCCGAAATGGTACCCGAACGGCCTCATAGGTGGCACCAAAACCTCCCACAGGACCAATGTTACTCGTAGGAACTGACCCTGCAGCCGCGGGGCTCTCGGTTTGAGAATACGACGATAATTTGCATATTGCTAGACATAGGCTTAAAACATGGCGTTAGTGGGTGAAAACTCGAAACAGTCCCCAAACGGCCCCGTGGGTGGCACCAACGCCTCCCACGGGACCAATGTAATTCGTAGGAACTGATCGTGCAGTCGTGGGACTCCCGATTTGGGAATACGAGGATAATTTTCATATTTTTAGACTTAGGCTTAAAAACATGGTGTTAGAGGGTGAAAACCCGAACAGTCCCCGAACAGCCCCGTGGGTGGCACCAACACCTCCCACAGGACCAATGTAACTCGTAGGAACTGACCGCGCAGCCACGGGACTCGTGGTTTGAGAGTAAGAAAATAATTTGCATATTTCTAGACTTATGCTTAAAAACATAGCGTTACAGGATGAAAACACAAAAAGAGCCCCAGAAGGGACCCGTGGGTGGCACCGACACATCCCACGGGACCAATTTAACTCGTCGAAACTGATCGCATAGCCGCGGAACTCCCAGTTTGAGAATACGTTGATAATTTTCATATTTCTAGACTTAGGCTTAAAAACCTGGCGTTAGAGGGTGAAAACACGAAACAACCCCCGAACGGCTCCGTGGGTGGAACTAACACATCCCACGAGACCAATGTAACTCGTAGGAACTGATCGCGTAGCCGCGGGATTCTCGATTAGAGAATACTACGATAATTTGCATATTCCTAGACATAGGCTTAAAAACATGGCGTTAGAGGGTGAAAACCCAAAATATCACCCCGAACGGCCCCGTGGGGGGCACCAACACCTCCCACGGGACCAATGTAACTCCTAGGAACTGACCTCTCAGCCGCGGGGCTCTCGGTTTAAGAATACGATGATAATTTGCACATTTCTTGACTTAGGAATAAAAACATGACGTTAGTGGGTGAAAACAAGAAACAGTCCTAGAACAGCCCTATGGGTGGCACCAACACCTACCACGGGACCAATGTAACTCGTAGGAACATACCGTGCAGCCACGGGACTCCCGATTTGAGAGTATGACAATAATTTTCACATTTTTAGACTTAGGTTGAAAAACATTGCGTTATTGGGTAAAAACCCAAAAAGAAGCCCGAAGGACCCCGTGGGTGGCACCAACACATCCCATGGGGCCAATGTAACTCGTAGGAACTGACCGCGCAACCGCGAGACTTCCTGTTTGAGAATAATAATTTGCATATTTCTAGACTTAGGCTTAAAAATATGGCGTTAGTGGGTGAAAACTCGAAACAGTCCCCAAACGGTCCTTTGGGTGGTGCCAACACCTCCCACGGGACCAATGTAAGTCTTAGGAACTAACCACGCAGCCGCGGGACTCCCAATTTGAGAGTACGGCGATAATTTGCATATTTCTCAACTTAGGCTTAAAAACATGGCGTTAGAGGGTGAAAACCCAAAAATAGCCCCCGAAGGGGCCCGTGGGTGGCACCAACACCTCCCACGGGACCAATGTAAATCGTAGGAACTAATCGCGCAGCCGCGGGACTCTCGGTTTGGGAACACAATGATAATTTGTATATTTCTAGACTTAGGTTTATAAACTTGGGTTAGAGGGTGAAAACCCAGAACAACCACCAAACATCCCCGTGGGTGGCATAAACACCTCCCACAAGACCAATGTCACTCGTAGAAACCGGTCACGTTGCCGCGTGACTCCCGACTTGAGAATACGATGATAATTTGGAGATTTCTAGACTTAGGATTAAAAACATGGCGTTAGAGGGTGAAAACCCGAAACAACCCCCGAACATCCCCGTGGGTGGCACAAACACCTCTCACAGGACCAATGTCACTCGTAGGAACTGACTGCGCAGCCGTGGGACTCCCGGTTTAGGAATACGATGATATTTTATATATTTCCTGACTTAGGCTTAAAAACATGGCGTTAGAGGGTGAAAACTCGAAATAGCCCCTGAATGGCCCCGTGGGTGGCAATAACACCTTCCACGGGACCAATGTAACTCGTAGGAACTGACCGCGCAGCCGTGGGACTCCCGACTTGAGGATACTACGATAATTTGTATATTTATAGATTTAGACTTTAAAACATGGCGTTAGAGGGTGAAAACCCAAAACAGCCATCGAACATCCCCGTGGGTGGCACAAACACCTCCCAAAGGACCAATGTCACTCGTAGGAACCGATCGCGCAGTCGCGGGACTCCCGGTTTGAGAGTACGCTGATAATTTACATCTTTCTAGACTTAGGCATAAAAACATGGTGTTAGAGGTTGAAAACCCAAAAAGAACCCCCAAAGGGTCCCGTGGGTGGCACCAAGACCTCCCACGGGACCAATGTAACTCGTAGGAAATGACCGCGCAGTCGCGGGACTCCCGATATGGGAGTATGCTGATAATTTGCATATTTCTAAACTTAGTCTTAAAAACTTGGGGTTAGAGGGTGAAAACCCAAAATAGCAACCGAATATACCCGTGGATGGCACAAACACCTCACACCGGACCAATGTCACTCGTAGGAACTGACCGAGCTATAGCGGGACTCCCAGTTTCAGAAGACGATGATAATTTGCATATTTCTAGACTTAGGCTTAAAAACATTTTGTTTGTGGGTGAAAACCCAAAACAGTCCACAAACGGTCCCTTGGGTGTCACCAACACCTCCCACGGGACCAATGTAACTCGTAGGAACTGACAGTACAGCCGCGGGACTGACGGTTTGAGAATACGATGAGAATTTGCATATTTCTAGACTTAAGATTCAAAACATGGCGTTAGAGGGTGAAAATCCAAGACAACCACCGAACATCCCCATGGGTGGCACAAACTCCTCCCACGAGACCAATGTCACTCGTAGGAAACGACGGCGCAGCCGCGGGACTCCCGGTTTGGGAATACGATTATAATTTTCATATTTCTAGACTTAGGCTTAAAAACATGGCGTTAGAGGGTGAAAACCCAAAACAGCCCCCGAATGGCCCCGTGGGTGGCACAAACACCTCCCATAGGACCAACGTCACTCGTAGGAACCGATCGCGCAGCCGCGTGACTCCCGGCTTGAGAATGCGATGCTAATTTCGATATTTCTAGACTTAGGCTTCAAAATATGGCGTTAAAAGGTGAAAACCTGAAACAGCCACCGAACATCCCCGTGGGTGGCACAAACACCTCCCACGGGACCAATGTCAATCGTAGGGACCGACCGCGCAACCGCGGGACTCCCGGTTTGGTAATACGATGATAATTTGCAAATTTCTAGACTTAGGCTTAAAAAGATGTCATTAGAGGGTGAAAACTCAAAATAACCCCTGAATGTCCTCGTGGGTGGCACCAACACCTCCCACGGGACCAATGTAACTCGTAGGAACTGACCGCGCAGCCGCGGGACTCCTGGTTTGGGAATACGATGATATTTTGAATATTTCTTGACTCGGGCTTAAAAACATGGCGTTAGAGGGTGAAAACTCGAAATAGCCCCTGAATGGCCCCGTGGGTGCCAATAACAACTCCCCCGGTACCAATGTAACTCGTAGGAACTGACCGCGCAGCCGCGGGACTTTCGACTTGAGAATGCTACGATAATTTTTATATCTCTAGATTTAGACTTTAAAACATTGCGTTAGAGGGTGAAAACCCAAAACAGCCACCGAACATCCCCGTGGGTGGCACAAACACCTCCTAAAGGACCAATGTCACTCGTAGGACCGACCGTGCAGTCGCGGGACTCCCGGTTTGAGAGTACGATGATGATTTACACATTTCTAGACTTAGGCTTAAAAACATGGCGTTAGAGGGTGAAAACCCAAAAAGAGCCCCCAAAGGGTCCCGTAGGTGGCACCAAGAACTCCCACGGAACCAATGTTACTCGTAGGAACTGACCGCGCAGTCGAGGGACTCCTAATATGGGAGTACGACGATAATTTGTATATTTCTAAACTTAGTCTTAAAAACATGGTGTTAGAGGATGAAAACACGAAATAGCCACCGAACATACCCGTGGGTGGTACAAACACCTCACACCGGACCTATGTCACTCGTAGGAACTGACCGCGCAGTAGCGGGACTCCTGGTTTCAGAAGACAATGATAATTTGCATATTTCTAGACTTAGGCTTAAAAACATTGGGTTTATGGGTGAAAACCCAAAATAGTCCACAAATGGTTCCTTGGGTGGCACCAATACCTCCCACGGGACCAATGTAACTCGTAGGAACTGACAGTACAGCCGCGGGACTCCCGGTTTGAGAATACGATGATAATTTGCATTTTTATAGACTTAGGCTTCAAAACATGGCGTTAGAGGGTGAAAACCCGAAATAGCCACCGAACATCCCCGTGGGTGGCACAAACACCTCTCACGGGACCAAGGTCACTTGTAGGAACTGACCGCGTAGCTACGGGACTTCCAATTTGGCAATATGATTAAAATTTGTATATTTCTAGACTTAGGATTAAAAATATGGCGTTAGAGGGTGAAAACCCGAAACAGTCCCCGAACGGCCCCGTGGGTGGCACCAACACCTTCCACAGGACCAATGTAACTCGTAGGAACTGACCGCGCAGCCGCGGGACTCCTGGTTTGAGAGTAGGACGATAATTTGCATATTTCTAGACTTATGCTTAAAAACATGGCGTTACAGGGTGAAAACCCAAAAAGAGCCCCAGAAGAGACCCGTGGGTGGCACCAACACATCCCACGGGACCAATGCAACTCGTCGGAATTGATCGCACAGCCGCGTAACTCCTGGTTTGAGAATACGATGATAATTTTCATATTTCTAGACTTAGGCTTTAAAACCTGGCAATAGAGGGTGAAAACACGAAACAGCCCCCGAACGGCCCCGTGGGTGGCACTAACACATCCCACGGGACCAATGTAACTCGTAGGAACGGATCGCGCAGCCACGGGACTCCCGATTAGAGAATACTATGATAATTTGCACATTGCTAGGCTTAGGTTTAAAAACGTGGCGATAGAGGGTGAAAACCCAAAATATCACCCGAACGGCCCCGTTGGGGGCACCACCACCTCCCATGGGACCAATGTAACTCCTAGGAACTGACCTCGCAGCCGCGGGGCTCTCGGTTTAAGAATACGATGATAATTCACATATTTCTAGACTTAGGATTAAGAATATGACATTAGTGGGTGAAAACCAGAAGCAGTCCTCGAACGGCCCTATGGGTGGCACCAACACCTACCACGGGACCAATGTAACTCGTAGGAACATACCGTGCAGCCATGGGACTACCGATTTGAGAGTACGACGATAATTTGTATATTTTTAGACTTGGGTTTAAAAACATGGCGTTATAGGGTGAAAACCCAAAAAGAGCCCCCGAAGGGACCCGTGGGTGGCACCAACACCTCCCACTGGACCAATGTAACTCATAGGAAGTGACCGCGCAACCGCGGGACTCCCTGTTTGAGAATACAATGATAATTTGCATATTTCTAGACTTGGGCTTAAAAACATGGCGTTAGAGGGTGAAAACCCCAAATAGCTACCGAACATCCCTGTGGGTGGCACAAACACCTCCCACTAGACTAATGTCACTTGTAGGAACTGACCGCGTTGTTGCGGGACTCCCGGTTAGAAAATACGATGATAATTTGCATATTTATAGACTTAGTCTTAAAAATACAGCATTAGTGGGAGAAAACCCAAAACAATCCCCAAATGGCCCTGTGGGTGGCACCAACACCTCCCATGGGAACAATGTAACTCGTAGGAACTGACCGCGCAGTCGCGGGACTCCCGGTTTGAGAGTACGGTGATAATTTAAATATTTCTAGACTTAGGCTTGAAAACCTTGCGTTAGAGGGTGAAAACCCAAAAAGAGCCCTCGAAGGGGCCCGTGGGTGGCACCAACACCTCCCACGGGACTAATGTAACTCATAGGAACTAACCGTGCAGTCGCGAGACTCTCGGTTTGAGCATACGATTATAGTTTGCATATTTTTAGACTTAGGCTTAAAAATATGGCGTTAGTGGGTGAAAACCCGAAACAGTCCCCAAATGGCCCCGTGGGTGGCACCAACACCTCCCACGGGACCAATGTAACTCGTAGGAACTGACCGCTCAGCCTCGGGACTCCCAGTTTGAGACTACGATGATAATTTGCATATTTATAGACATAGGCTTATAAATGTGGCGTTAGAGGGTGAAAATCCGAAAACAGCCCCGAAAGGGGCCCGTGGGTGACACCAACACCTCCTACGGGACCAATGTAACTCATAGGAACTGATCGCATATCCGCGGAACTCCCGGTTGGAGAATATGATGATAATTTGAATATTTCTAGACTTAGGCTTAAAAATATGGCATTAGTGGGTGAAAACTCTAAACAGCTCCTGAACGGCCCCGTGGGTGGCACCAACACCTCCCACAGGACCAATGTAACTCGTAGGAACTGACGGCGCAGCCGCGGGACTCCTAGTTTGAGAGTACGACCATAATTTTCAAATTTCTAGACATAGTCTTAAAAACATGGCGTTAGAGGGTGAAAACCTAAAAAGATCCCACGAAGGGCCCCGTGGGTGGCACCAACACCTCCCACGGGACCAATGTAACTCATAGGAACTGACCATGCAGTCGCGAGACTCTCGGTTTGAGCATACAATTATAATTTGCATATTTTTAGACTTAAGCTTAAAAATATGGCCTTAGTGGGTGAAAACCCGAAACAGTCCCCAAATGGCCTCGTTGGTGGCACCAACACCTCCCACGGGACCAATGTAACTCGTAGGAACTGACCACTCAGCCTCGGAACTCCCAGTTTGAGACTACGATGATAATTTGCATATTTATAGACATAGGCTTATAAACGTGGCATTAGAGGGTGAAAATCCGAAAACATCCCCGAAAGGGGCCCGTGGGTGACACCAACACCTCCTACCGGACCAATGTAACTCATAGGAACTTATTGCATATCCGCGGGACTCCCGGTTGGAGAATATGATGATAATTTGCATATTTCTAGACTTAGGCTTAAAAATATGGCGTTAGTGGGTGAAAACTCTAAATAGCTCCTGAACGGCCCCGTGGGTGGCACCAACACCTCCCACAGTATCAATGTAACTCGTAGGAACTGACGGCGCAGCCGCGGGACTCCTAGTTTGAGAGTACGACCATAATTTGCAAATTTCTAGACATAGGCTTAAAAACATGGCATTAGAGGGTGAAAACCTAAAAAGATCCACGAAGGGCCCCGTGGGTGGCACCAACACCTCCCACGGGACCAATGAAACTCATAGGAACTGACCGCGTAGCCGCGGGACTCCCGATTTGGGAATACAACGATAATTTGCATATTTCTAGACTTAAGCTTCAAAACATGGCGTTAGAGGGTGAAAACCCGAAACAACCACCGAACATCCCCATGGGTGGCACAAACTCCTCCCACGAGACCAATGCCACTTGTAGGAACTGATCGCGCAGCCGCGGGACTCCTGGTTTCGGAATACGATTATAATTTCCATATTTCTAGACTTAGCCTTACAAACATGGTGTTAGAGGGTGAAAACCTAAAACAACCCCCAAATGGCCCCGTGGGTGGCACAAACACCTCCCACAGGACCAACGTCATTCGTGGGAACCGATCGGGCAGCCGCGTGACTCCCGACTTGAGAATGCGATGCTAATTTTGATATTTCTAGACTTAGGCTTGAAAATAGGGCGTTAGAAGGTGAAAACCTAAAATAGCCACCGAACATCCCCGTGGGTGACACAAACACCTCTCACGGGACCAATGTCACTCGTAGGGACTGACCGCGCAACCGCGGGACGCTCGGTTTGGTAATACGATGATATTATGAATATTTCCTGACTTAGGCTTAAAAACATGGCGTTAGAGGGTGAACACTCGAAATAGCCCTTGAATGGCCCCGTGGGTGGCAATAACACCTCCCACGGTACCAATGTTACTCGTAGGAACTGACCGCGCAGTCGTGGGACTCCCGACTTGAGAATGCTACGATAATTTGTATATTTCTAGATTTAGACTTTAAAACATGGCGTTAGAGGGTGAAAACCCAAAACAGCCACCGAACATCCCAGTGGGTGGCACAAACACCTCCCAAAGGACCAATGTCACTCGTAGGACCAATCGCGCAGTCGCGGGACTCCCGGTTTGAGAGTACGATGATGATTTACACATTTCTAGACTTAGGCTTAAAAACATGGCGTTAGAGGGTGAAAACCCAAAAAGAGCCCCCAAAGGGTCTCGTGGGTGGCACCAACAACTCCCACGGGACCAATGTAACTCGTAGGAACTGACCGCGCAGTCGCGGGACTCCTGATATGGGAGTACGACGATAATTTGCATATTTCTAAACTTAGTCTTAAAAACTTGGTGTTAGAGGATGAAAACCCGAAATAGCCACCGAACATACCCGTGGGTGGCACAAACACCTCACACCGGACCAATGTCACTCGTAGGAACTAACTGCGCAGTAGCGGGACTCCCGGTTTCAGAAGACGATGATAATTTGCATAATTCTAGACTTAGGCTTAAAAACATTGCGCTTGTGGGTGAAAACCTGAAAAAGTCCATAAACGGTCCCTTGGGTGGCACCAACACATCCCACGGGACCAATGTAACTAATAGGAACTGACCGCGCAGCCATGGGACTCCCGATTTGGGAATACGATGATAATTTGCATATTTTTAGACTTAGGCTTAAAAAGATGGTGTTAGTGGGTGAAAATCGGAAACAGTCCCCGAACGACCCCGTGGGTGGCACCAACACCTCCCATGGGACCAATATAACTTGTAGGAACTGATCGCGCAGTCGCGAGACTCCCGGTTTGAGAGTATGGCGATAATTTTCATATTTTTAGACTTAGGCTTAAAAACATGGCGTTAGAGGGTGACAACCCAAAAAGAGCCCCCGAAGGGTCCCGTCGGTGGCACCAACACCTCCCACGGGACCAATGTAACTCGTAGGAACTGACCGCACAACCGCGGGACTCCCTGTTTGAGAATACGATGATAATTTGCATATTTCTAGACTTAGGCTTAAAAATATGGCTTTAGACGGTGAAAACCTGAAATAGCCAACGAACATCCCTGTGGGTGGCACAAACACTTCCCACTGGACCAATGTCACTTGTAGGAACTGACCGCGTAGCTGCGGGACTCCCGGTTAGAGAATATGATGATAATTTGCATATTTCTAGACTTAGTCTTAAAAATATGGCATTAGTGGGAGAAAACCCGAAACAATCCCCAAATGGCCCCGTGGGTGGCACCAACACCTCCCACGGGACCAATGTAACTCGTAGGAATTGACCGTGCAGCCGCGGGACTCCCGGTTTGAGAGTACGATGACAAGTTAAATATTTCTAGACTTAGGCTGTAAAACACAGCGTTAGAGGGTCACACCCCGAAATAGCCACAGAACATCCTTGTGGGTGGCACAAACACCTCCCATGGGACCAATATAACTTGTAGGAACTGATCGCGCAGCCGCGAGACTCCTGGTTGGAGAGTACAATGATAATTTTCATAATTTTAGACGTAGGCTTAAAAATATGGCGTTAGAGGGTGACAACCCAAAAAGAGCCCCCGAAGGGTCCCGTCGGGGGCACCAACACCGCCCACGGGACCAATGTAACTCGTAGGAACTGACCGCACAATCGTGGGACTCCCTGTTTGAGAATACGATGATAATTTGCATATTTCTAGACTTAGGCTTAAAAACATGGCGTTAGATGGTGAAAACCTGAAATAGCCACCGAACAACCCTATGGGTGGCACAAACACCTCCCACTGGACCAATGTCACTTGTAGGAACTGATCGTGCAGCCGCGAGACTCCCGGTTTGAGAATACGATGATAATTTGCATATTTTTAGACTTAGGCTTAAAAATATGGCCTTAGTGGGTGAAAACCCGAAACAGTCCCCAAATAACCCCGTGGGTGGCACCAACACCTCCCACGGGACCAATGTAACTCGTAGGAACTGACCGCTCAGCCTCGGGACTCCCAGTTTGAGAGTATGATGATAATTTTGATATTTAGAGACATAGGCTTAAAAACATGGCGTTAGAGGGTGAAAATCAAAAAAGATCCCCCGAGGGGGCCCGTGGGTGGCACCAACACCTCCTACGGGACCAATGTAACTCATAGGAACTGACCGCATATCCGCGGGACTCCCGATTGGAGAATACGATGATAATTTGCATATTTCTAGACTTAGGCTTAAAAATATGGTGTTAGTGGGTGAAAACCCAAAATAAACCCCGAACCGTCTCGTGGGTGGCACCAACACCTCCCACGGGACCAATGTAACTCGTAGGAATTGGCCGCGCAGCCGCGGGACTCCTAGTTTGAGAGTGCGACTATAATTTGCAAATTTCTAGACATAGGATTAAAAACATGGCGTTAGAGGGTGAAAACCCTAAAAGAGACCATGAAGGGTTCCGTGGATGGCACCAACACCTCCCACGGGACCAATGTGACTCATAGGAACTGATCGCGTAGCCGCGAAACTCCCGATTTGGGAATACGATGATAATTTGAATTTTTCTAGACTTAGGATTAAAAACATGGCGTTAGTGGGTGAAAACTGAAAACAGCCCCCGAACGGCCCTATAGGTGGCACCAACACCTCCCACGGGACCAATACAACTCGTAGGAACTGATCGCGCAGCCACGAGACTCTCGGTTTGAGAGTACAATGATAATTTACATATTTCTAGACTTAGGCTTAAAAACATGGCGTTAGAGGGTGAAAACCCAAAAAGAGTCCCGCGAAGGGTCCCGTCGGTGGCACCAACACCTCCCACGGGACCAATGTAACTCGTAGGAACTGACCGCACAACCGCGGGACTCCCTGTTTGGGAATACGATGATAATTTGCATATTTCTAGACTTAGGCTTAAAAACATGGCGTTAGACGGTCAAAACCCGAAATAGCCACCGAACATCCCTGTGGGTGGCACAAACGCCTCCCACTGGACCAATGTCACGTGTATGAACCGACCGCGTAGCTACGGGACTCAGGGTTAGAGAATATGATGATAATTTGCATATTTTTAGACTTAGTCTTAAAAATATGGCATTAGTGGGAGAAAACCCGAAACAATCACCAAATGGCCCCGTGGGTGGTAACTCGTAGGAACTGACAACGCAGCCGCGGGACTCCCGGTTTGAGAGCACCATGACAATTTAAATATTTCTAGACTTAGGCTGTAAAATATGGCATTAGAGGGTGAAACCCCAAAATAGCCACAGAACATCCTTGTGGGTGGCACAAACACCTCCCACTGGACCAATGTCACTTGTAGGAACTGACCGTGCAGCTGCGAGACTCCTGGTTTGAGAATACGATGATAATTTGCATATTTTTAGACTTAGGCTTAAAAATATGGCGTTAGTGGGTGAAAACCCGTAACAGTCCCCAAATGGCCCCGTGGGTGGCACCAACACCTCCCACGGGACCAATGTAACTCGTAGGAATAGACCGCTCAGCCTCGGGACTCCCAGTTTGAGAGTACGATGATAATTTGCATATTTATAGACATAGGCTTAAAAACATGGCGTTAGACTGTGAAAATCCAAAAAGAGCCCCCGAAGGGGCCCATGGGTGGCACCAACACCTCCTACGGGACCAATGTAACTCATAAGAACTGACCGCATATCCGCAGGACACCCGGTTGGAGAATACGATGATAATTTGCATATTTCAAGACTTAGGCTTAAAAATATGGCGTTAGTGGGTGACAACCCGAAATAGACCCCGAACGGTCTCGTGGGTGGCACCAACACCTCCCACGGGACGAATGTAACTCGTAGGAACTGACCGCGCAGCCGCGGGACTCCTAGTTTGAGAGTATGACCATAATTTGCAAATTTCTAGACATAGGCTTAAAAACATGGCGTTAGAGGGTGAAAACCTAAAAAGATCCCACGAAGGGCCCCGTGGGTGGCACCAACACCTCCCACGGGACTAATGTAACTCATAGGAACTGACCGCGTAGCCGCGGGACTCCCGATTTGGGGATACGATGATAATTTGCATATTTCTAGACTTAGGCTTAAAAATATGGCGTTAGTGGGTGAAAACCGAAAACAATCCCCGAACGACCCCATGGGTGGCACCAACACCTCCCACGAGACCAATATAACTTGTAGGAACTGACCTCATATTCGCGGGACTCCCTATTTGAGAATACGATGATAATTTGCATATTTCTAGACTTAGGCTTAAAAACATGGCGTTAGAGGGTGAAACCCCGAAATAGCAGCCGAACATCCTTGTGGGTGGCACAAACACCTCCCACTGGACCAATGTCACTTGTAGGAACAGACAGCGTAGCCGCGAGACTCCCGGTTAGAGAATACGATGATAATTTTCATATTTCTAGACTTAGGCTTAAAAACATGGTGTTAGAGGGTGAAAGCCCAAAAAGAGTCCACGAAGGGGCCCGTGGGTGGCACCAACACCTCCCACGGGACCAATGTAACTCGTAGGAACTGACCTCACAGCCGTGGTAATCCCGATTTTAGAATATGATGATAATTTAAATTTTTCTAGACTTAGGCTAAAAAACATGGTGTTAAAGGGTGAAAACTCGAAACAACATCGAAACGGCTCCGTGGGAAGCACCAACACCTCCGATGAGACCAATGTCACTCGTAGGAACTGATCGCGCAGTCGCGGGACTCCCGGTTTGAGACTACGATGATAACTTTCATATTTCTACACTTAGGCTTAAAAACATGTCATTAGTGAGCAAAAACCTGAAATAGTCCCCGAACGGCCCCGTGGGTGGTACCAACACCTCCCACGGGACCAATGTGACACGTATAAACTAATCGCGCAGTCTCCGGACTCTCGATTTGGGAGTAGGATGATAATTTGCCTATTTCTAGACTAAAACATGGCATTATAGGGTGAAAAATCGAAACAACCCCCGAACGCCCCCCTGGGTGGCACGAACACCTGCCATGGGACCAATGTAACTCGTAGGAACTAACCGCGCAGCCGCGAGACTCCCGGTTTGAAAATACGATGATAATTTGCATATTTATAGACTTAGTCTTAAAAACATTACGTTAGAGGGTGAAAACCCAAAATATCAACCGAACGGTCTCGTGGGTGGTACCAACACCTCCCACGGGACCAATGTAACACGTAGGAACTGACCCCGTAGCTGTGGGACTACCGGTTTGAGAATACGATGATAATTTGCATATTTCTAGACTTAGGCTTAAGAAAATGATATTAGTAGGTGAAAACTAGAAAAAGTCCCCGAACGGCCCTGTGGGTGGCACTAAGACCTCCCACGGGACCAATGTAACTCCTAAGAACTGACCATGCAGCCGCGAGACTTCCGGCTTAAGAATACGATGATAATCTGCATATTTTTCGACTTAAGTTTAAAAACTTGGCGTTATTGGGTGAAAACCATAAAAGAACCCCCGAAGGGCCCCGTGGGTGGCACCAACGCCTCCTACGGGACCAATGTAACTCGTAGGAACTGACCGCACAGTCGCGGGACTTTCGGCTTGAGAATACGACTATAATTTGCATATTTCTAGACTTGGGCTAAAAAACATGGCGTTAGAGGGTAAAAACATGAAACAGCCCCTGAACGGCCCCGTGGGTGGCACCAACACCTCCCACGGGACTAATGTAACTCGTAGGAACTAACCCCGCAGCCGCGGGACTCCCGATTTGAGAATACGATGATAATTTGCATATTTCTAGACTTAAGATTAAAAACATGGCATTAGTGGATGAAAACCCAAAGCAGCCCCCGAACAGCCCCGTGGGTTGTACCAACACCTCCCACGGGACCAATATAATTCGTAGGAACTGATCGCGCAGCCGCGAGACTCCCGATTTGAGAGTATGATGATAATTTACATATTCTAGAATTAGGCTTAAAAACATGGCGTTAGAGGGTGAAAACCGAAAAGAGCCCTCGAAGGGTCCCGTGTGTGGCACCAACACCTCCCACGGGACCAATGTAACGAGTAGGAACTTACCACACAACTGCGGGACTCCCTGTTTGAGAATACGACGATAATTTTCATATTTCTAAACTTAGGCTTAAAAACATGGCGTTAGAGGGTGAAAACTAGAAATAACCACCGGACATCCCCGTGGGTGGCAAAAACACCTCCTACTGGACCAATGTCACTTGTAGGAACAGACTGCGCAGCCACGGGACTCCCGATTTGAGAATATGATGATAATTTGCATATTTCTAGACTTAGGCTTAAAAACATGGCGTTAGAGGGTTAAAACCCAAAAATATCCCACGAAGGGGCCCGTGGGTGGCACCAACACCTCCCACGGGACCGATGTAACTCGTAGGAACTGACCGCACAACCGCGGAACTCCCGATTTGAGAATACGCTGATAATTTGGATATTTCTAGACTTAGGCTTAAAAACATGGCGTTAAAGGTTGAAAATTTGAAACAGCACCGGAACGGCTCCGTGGGTGGCACCAACACCTCCTACGAGACCAATGTCACTCGTAGGAATTCATCGCGCAGCCGTGGGACTCTCGATTTGAGCATACGATGATAATTTGCATATTTCTAGACTTCGGATTTAAAACATGGCATTAGCGGGTGAAAACTCGAAACGGCCCTCGAACGGCCCCGTGGGTGACACCAACACCTCCCACGGGACCAATGTAACTCATAGGAACTGACCCGGCAGTCGTGGGACTCCCCTTTAGGGAATGCGACGATAATTTTCATATTTCTAGACTTAGGCTTAAAAACATGGCGTTAGAGGGTGAAAACCCAAAACAGCCACTGAATATCCCCGTGGGTGGCACAAAGACATCTCACAGGACCAATGTCACTTGTAGGAACTGACCGCGCAGCCGCAGGACTCTTGGTTTGGGAATATGACGATAATTTGTATATTTCTAGATTTAGGCCTAAAAACATGGCGTTAGAGGGTGAAAACCTGAAACAGCCACTGAAAATCACAGTGGGTGGCACAAACACCTCCCACGGGACCAATGTAACTCGTAGTAAGTGATCGCGTATCCGCGGGACTCCCGGTTTGAGAATACGATGATAATTTTAATATTTCTAGACTTAGGCTTAAAAACATGGCGATAGAGAGTGAAAACTCGAAACGGCTCCTGAATGGCGCCTTGGATGGTACCAACACCTCCGACGGGACCAAAGTAACTCGTAGGAACTGACCGCGTAGCCGTGGGACTCCCGGTTTGGGTCTACAATGATAATTGGCACATTTCTAGACTTAGGTTTGTAATTATGGCATTAGTGGGTGAAAACTCGAAACAGTCCCCAAACGGCCACGTGGGTGGCATCAACACCTCCCACGGGACCAATGTGACTCGTAGAAACTGACCGCGCAGTCGTAGGACTCCCGGTTTGAGAGTACGATGATAATTTGCACATTACTAGACTTAGGCATAAAAACATTGCTTTAAAGGGTGGAAATTCGAAACAACACCGGAACGGCCCCGTGGGTGGCACCAACACCTCCTACGAGACCAATGTCACTCATAGGAACTGACCGGGCAGTCGTGGGACTCCCGGTTTGGGAATACAATGATAATTTGCATATTTTTAGACTTAGGCTTAAAAACATGGCGTTAGAGGGTGACAACATGGAACAGCCCCTGAACGGCCCCGTGGGTGGCACCAACACCTCCCACGGGACCAATGTAACTCGTAGGAACTGACCGGGCAATCGTGGAACTTTCGGTTTGGGAATACGATGATAATTTGCATATTTCTAGACTTAGGCTTAAAAACATGGCATTAGGTGGTGAAAACCCGAAACAGCCACCGAACATCCCCGTGGGTGGCACAAAGACCTCTCACAGGATCAATGTCACTTGTAGTAACTGATCGCGCATCCGCGGGACTCCCGATTTGGGAACATGATGATAATTTGCATATTTCTAGATTTAGGCTAAAAAACAAGGCGTTAGAGGTTGAAAACTCGAAATAGCCTTCGAAAATCCCTGTGGGTGGCACAAACGCCTACCACGGGACCAATGTAACTCGTAGGAACTGACCGCGTAGCCGCAGGACTCCCGGTTTGAGAATACGATGATAATTTTAATATTTCTAGACTTAGGTTTAAAAACATGGAGATAGGGAGTGAAAACTTGAAACAACCCCCGAACGGCCCCGTGGGTGGCACTAGCACCTCCCATGGGACCAATGTAACTCGTAGGAACTGATTGGGCAATCGTGGGACTCCCGCTTTGGGAATACGATGATAATTTACATATTTCTAGACTTAGGCTTAAAAACATGGCATTAGAGGGTGAAAACTCGAAACAACCCCTGAATGGCCCCGTGGGGGGCACCAACACCTCCTACGGGACCAATGTAACTCGTAGGAACTGACCCTGCAGCCGCGGGACTCCCGATTTGAGAATACGACGATAATTTGCATATTTCTAGACTTAGGCTTAAAAACATGGCATTAGAGGGTAAAAACTCGAAACAACCCCCGAATGGCCCTGTGGGGGGCACCAACACCTCCTAGGGACCAATGTAACTCGTAGGAACTGGCCGGGCAGTCGTGGGATTCCCGATTTGGGAATACGATGATAATTTGCATATTTCTAGACTTAGGCTTAAAAACATGGCGTTAGAGCGTGAAAACTCGAAACAGCACCCAAACGGCTTCCTAGGTGGCACTAACACCTCCTACGAGACCAATGTCACTCGTAGGAACTGATCGCGCAGCCGCGGAACTCCTGGTTTGAGAGTACGATGATAATTTACATATTTTTAGACTTAGGCTTAAAAACATGGCGTTAGAGGGTGAAAACCCAATAGAGCCCCCGAAGGCTCCCATGGGTGGCACCAACACCTCCCACAGGACCAACGTAACTCGTAGGAACTGGCCGCAAAACTGCGGGACTCCCTGTTTGAGAATACGACGATAATTTGCATATTTCTAGACTTAGACTTAAAAACATGGCGTTAGACGGTGAAAACCCATAATAGCCAACGAACATCCCCGTGCGTGGTAAAAACACCTCCCACTGGACCAATGTCACTTGTAGGAACTGACCGCGCAGCCGCGGGACTCCCGATTTGAGAATACGACAATAATTTGCATATTTCTAGACTTAGGCTTAAAAACATGGTGTTAGAGGGTTAAAACCCAAAAAGATCCCACGAAGGGGCCCGTGGGTGGCACCAACACCTCCCACGGGACCAATGTAACTCGTAGGAACTGACTGCATAGCCGCGAAACTCCCGATTTGAGAATACGATGATAATTTTCACATTACTAGACTTAGGCTTCAAAACATCGCGTTAAAGGGTGAAAATTTGAAACAGCACCGGAACGGCTCCGTGGGTGGCACCAACACCTCCTACGAGACCAATGTCACTCGTAGGAACTGATCGTGCATCCGCGGGACTCCCGATTTGAGAATACGATGATAATTTGCATATTTTTAGAATTAGGATTTAAAGCATGGCATTAGAGGGTGAAAACTTGAAACAGCCCCCGAACGGCCCCATGGGTGGCACCAACATCTCCCACAGGACCAATGTAACTCGTAGGAACTGACCGGGCAGTCGTGGGACTCCCGTTTAGGGATTGCGATGATAATTTGCATATTTTTAGACTTAGGCTTAAAAACATGGCGTTAGAGGATGAAAATCCGAAACAACCACCGAACATCCCCGTGGGTGGCACAAAGACCTCTCACAGGATCAATGTCACTTGTAGGAACTGACCGCGCAGTCGCGGGACTCCCGGTTTGGGAATACGATGATAATTTGCATATTTCTAGATTTTGGCTTAAAAACAAGGCATTAGAGGGTGAAAACCCGAAACAGCCTTCAAAAATCCCCGTGGGTGGCACAAACACCTACCACGGGACTAATGTAACTCGTAGGAAGTGATCGCGTATCCGCGGGACTCCCAATTTGAGAATACGATGATAATTTTAATATTTCTAGACTTAGGCTTAAAAACATGGCGATAGAGAGTGAAAACTCGAAACAGCCCCCGAACGGCCCCGTGGGTGGCCCCAACACTTCCCACGGGACCAATATAACTCGTAGGAACTGACCGGGCAGTCGTGGGAATCCAGGTTTGGTAATACGATGATAATTTGCATATTTCTAGACTTAGGCTTAAAAACATGGCGTTAGAGGGTGAAAACCAAAAATAGCCACCGAACATCCCTGTGGGTGGCACAAACACCTCTCACAGGATCAATGTCACTTGTAGGAACTGACCGCGCAGCCACGGGACTCCCGGTTTGGGAATACAACGGTAATTTGCATATTTCAAAATTTAGCCTTAAAAATATGGCGTTAGAGGGTGAAAACCCGAAACAGCCACCGAAAATCCCCGTGGGTGGCACAAACACCTCCCACAGAAAAAAAGTCACTCGTAGGAACAGACCGCGCCGCCGCGGGACTCCCGTTTTGAGAATACAACAAAAATTTGAATATTTGAACACTTTGGCTTAAAAACATGGGATTAGTCGGTGAAAACCCGAAACAGTCCCCGAACGGCCCTCTGGGTAGTACCAACACCTCCCACGGAACCAATGTGACTCGTAGGAACTGATCGGGCAATCGTGAGACTCCCGGTTTGGGAATAAGACGATAATTTGCCTATTTCTAGACATAAGTTTAAAAACATGACGTTAGAGGGTGAGAACTCGAAACAGCACCCGAACGGCATTGTGGGTGGCACCAACACCTCCTACGATACCAATGTCACTCGTAGGAACTCATCGTTCATCCGCGGGATTCCTGGTTTGAGAGTACAACGATAATTTACATATTTCGAGACTTAGGCTTAAAAACATGGCGTTAGAGGGTGAAAACCCATAAGAGCCCCCGAAGGGTCTCGTGGGTGGCACCAACACCTCCCACAGGACTAATGTAACTCATAGGAACTGACCGGGCAGTCGTGGGACTCTCGGGTAAGGAATACAACGATAATTGGCATATTTCTAGACATAGGCCTAAAAACATGGCGTTAGAGGGTGAAAACCCAAAATAGCCACCGAACATCCCCGTGGGTGGCACAAACACCTCTCACAGGACCAATGTCACTTGTAGGAACTGACCGCGCAGCCACGGGACTCCCGGTTTGGGAATACAACGATAATTTGCATATTTCAAAATTTAGGCTTAAAAATATGGCGTTAGAGGGTGAAAACCCAAAACAGCCATCAAAAATCCCCGTGGGTGGCACAAACACCTCCCATGGGAAAAATATCACTCGTAAGAACTGACCACGCAGTCCCGGGACTCTCGGTTTGAGAATACGATGATAATTTGCATATTTATACACTTAGGCTTAAAAACATGGCGCTAGTGGGTGAAAACCCAAAATAGTTCGCGAACGGCCCCGTGGGTGGCACCAACACCTCCCACGGGACCAATGTAACTCGTAAGAACTGACCGAGCAGCCGCGGCACTCTCGGTTTGAGAGTACGATGATAATTTGCATATTTATAGACTTAGGCTTTAAAACATGGCATTAGAGGGTGAAAACACAAAAAGAGCCACCGAAGTGCCCCGTGGGTGGCACCAACACCTCCCACAGGACCAATGTAACTCGTAGGAACTAACCGCACATCCGCGGAATTCCCGATTTGAGAATACGATGATAATTTGCATATTTCTAAACTTAGGCTTAAAAACATGGTGTTAGAGGGTGAAAACTCGAAACAGCACCCGAACGGATCAGTGGGTGGCACCAAGACCTCCTACGAGACCAATGTCACTCGTTGGAACTGATCGCGCAGCCGCGGGACTCTCGGTTTGAGAATACGATGATAATTTTCATATTTCTAGAATTAGGCTTAAAAACATGGGGTTAGAAAGTGAAAACTCGAAACAGCCCCCGAACGGCTCTCTGGGTGGCACCAACACCTCCCTCGGGACCAATGTAACTCGTACGAACTGATCGGGCAGTCGTGGGACTTTCGGTTTGGGAATACGATGATAATTTGCATATTTTGAGACATAGGCTTAAAAACATGTCGTTAGAGGGTGAAAACCCAAAATAGCCACCGAACATCCACGTGGGTGGCACAAAAACCTCTCACAGGACCAATGTCACTTGTAGGAACTGACCACGCAGCCGCGGGACTCCCGGTTTGGGAATACGACAATAATTTGCATATTTAAAGGTTTAGGCTTAACAACATGGCGTTAGAGGGTAAAAACCAAAACTAGCCACTCAAAATCCCCGTGGGTGGCACAAACACCTCCCACGGGAAAGATGTCACTCGTTGGAACTGACCGCACAGCCACGAGACTCCCGGTTTGACAATACCGTAAGAGCTGATCGCGCAGCCGTGGGACTCCCGATTTGAGAATTCGACGATAATTTGCATATTTCTAGAATTAGGTTTAAAAACATGGCGTTAGAGGGTGAAAACTCGAAACAGCCCCCGAACGGCCCCGTGGGTGGCACCAACACCTCCCACGGGACCAATATAACTCGTAGTAACTGACCGGGCAGTCGTGGGACTCCCGATTTGGGAATACGACGATAATTTGCATACTTCTAGACTTCGGCTTAAAAGCAAGGCGTTAGAGGGTGAAAACCCGAAATTGCCGCCGAACATCCCCGTGGGTGGCACAAACACCTCTCACAGGACCAAGGTCTCTTGTAGGAATTGACCGCGCAGCTACGGAACTTCCAGTTTCGGAATACAACGACAGTTTGCATATTTCTAGATTTAGGCTTAAAAACATGGCATTAAAGGGTGAAAACTCGAAACAGCCCCCGAATGGCCCCGTGGGTGTCACCAACACCTCCCACGGGACCAATGTAACTCGTAGGAACTGACCGCGCAGTCGCGGGACTCCCGGTTTGAGAATATGATTATAATTTGCATATTTCTAGACTTAGGCTTAAAAACATAGCGTTATGGGGTGAAAACCCGAAATAGCACCCGAATGGCCCCGTGGGTGGCACCAACACCTCCCACGGGACCAATGTAACTCATAGGAACTGACACCGCACCTGCGGGACTCCCGATTTGAGAATATGACGATAATTTGCATATTTGTAGACATAGTCTTAAAAACATGGTGTTAGAGGGTGAAAACTCGAAACAGCACCCGAACGGATCCGTGGGTGGCACCAATACCTCCTACGAGACCAATGTCACTCGTTGGAACTGATCGCGCAGTCACGCGACTCTCGGTTTGGGAATACGATGATAATTTGAATATTTCTGGGAATTAGGCTTAAAAACATGGCGTTAGAGGGTGAAAACTCGAAACAGCCCTTGAACAGCTCTCTGGGTGGCACCAACACCTCCCTCGGGACCAATGTAACTCGTACAAACTGATCGAGCAGTCGTGGGACTCTCGGTTTGGAAATACGATGACAATTTGCATATTTCAAGACTTAGGCTTAAAAACATGGTGTTAGACGGTGAAAACCCAAAATAGCCACCGAACATCCACGTGGGTGGCACAAAAACCTCTCACAGGACTAATGTCACTTGTAGGAACTGACCACGCAGCCGCGGGACACCCGGTTTGGGAATACGACGATAATTTGCATATTTAAAGGTTTAGTCTTAAAAACATGGCGTTAGAGGGTAAAAACCTGAACTAGCCACTCAAAATCCCCTTGGGTGGCACAAACACCTCCCACGGGAAAAATGTCACTCGTTGGAACTGACCGCACAGCCGCGAGACTCCCGGTTTGACAATACGACGATAATTAGCATATTTCTACACTTAGGCTTAAAAACCTGGCGTTAGTGGGCGAAAACCCGAAACAGTCCGCGAACGGCCCCGTGGGTGGCACCAACACCTCCCACGGGACCCATGTAACTCGTAGGAATTGATCGCGCACCCGTGGGACTCCTGATTTGAGAGTATGATGATAATTTGCATATTTCTAAACTTAGGCTTAAAAACATGTCGTTAGAGGCTGAAAACCTAAAAAGAGCCACCGAAGGGACCCGTGGGTGGCACTAACACCTCCCACGGGACCAATGTAACTCGTAGGAACTGACCAAACAGCCGCGGGACTCCCGATTTGAGAATACGATGATAATTTGCATATTTCTTGACTTAGGCCTAAAAACATGGCGTTAGAGGGTGAAAAATCGAAACAGCACCCGAACGGCTCCGTGGATGGCACCAACACCTCCTACGAGACCAATTTCACTTATAGGAGCTGATCGCGCAGCCGCAGGACTCCCATTTTGAGAATTCGACGATAATTTGCATATTTCTAGAATTAGGTTTAAACACATGGCGTTAGAGGGTGAAAACTCGAAACAGCCCCCGAACGGCCCCGTGGGTGGCACCAACACCTCCCACGGGACCAATGTAACTCGTAGTAACTGACCGGGCAATCGTGGGACTCCCGATTTGGGAATACGATGATAATTTGCATATTTCTAGACTTAGGCTTAAAAACATGGCATTAGAGGGTGAAAACCCAAAATAGCCACCGAACATCCCCGTGGGTGGCACAAACACCTCTCACAGGACCAATATCACTTGTAGGAGCTGACCGCGCTGCTACGGGACTTCCAATTTGGGAATACAACGATAGTTTGCATATTTCTAGATTTAGGCTTAAAAACATGGCGTTAGAGGTTGAAAACCCTAAACATCTACCGAAAATACCCGTGGGTGGCAGAAACTCCTCAAACGGGAAAAATGTTACTCGTAGGAACTAACCATGCAGCTGCGGGACTCCCATTTTGAGAATATGACGATAATTTGCGTATTTCTACACATAGGTTTAAAAACATGGCGTTAGTGAGCAAAAACCCAAAACAGTCCCTGAACGGCCACGTGGGAGGCATCAACACCTCCCACGGGACCTATGTGACTCATAGGAACTGATCGGGCCGTCGTGGGACTCCCGATTTGGGAATACGAAGATAATTTGCATATTTCTAGATTTAGGCTTAAAAACATGGCGTTAAAGGGTGAAAACTCAAAACAGCCGCCGAATGGCTCCGTGGGTGGCACCAACACCTCCCACGGGACCAATGTAACTCATAGGAACTGACCGCGCAATCGCGGGACTCCCGGTTTGAGAATATGACTATAAATTGCATATTTCTAGACTTAGGCTTAAAAACATAGAGTTATGGGGTGAAAACCCAAAATAGCACCCGAATGGCCCCGTGGGTGGCACCAACACCTCCCACGGGACCAATGTAACTCATAGGAACTGACACTGATCCCGCGGGACTCCCGATTTGAGAATACGACGATAATTTGCATATTTCTAGACATAGGATTAAAAACATGGCGTTAGTGGGTGAAAACCCAAAACAGTCCCCGAACGGCCCCGTGGGTGGAACCAACACCTCCCACGGGACCAAGGTAATTAGTAGGAACTAACCGCACAGCCGCGGGACTCCTGATTTGAGATTACGATGATAATTTGCATATTTCTAGAGTTGGGCTTAAAAAAATGGCGTTCGAGGGTGAAAACTCGAAATAGCACCCGAACGGCTCCGTGGGTGGCACCAACACCTCCTACGAGACCAATGTCACTCGTAGAAACTGATCGCGCTGCCGCGGGACTCCTAATTTGAGAATATGATGATCATTTGAATATTTCAAGAATTAGGCTTAAGAACATGGCGTTAGAGGGTGAAATCTCGAAACTGCCCCCGAACGGCCTCGGGGGTGGCACCAACACCTCCCACGGGACCAAAGTAATGAGTAGGAACTAACCGCACAGCCGCGGGACTCCCGATTTGAGATTACGATGATAATTTGCATATTTCAAGACTTGGGCTTAAAAAAATGGCGTTCGAGGGTCAAAACTTGAAATAGCCCCCGAACGGCTCCGTGGGTGGCACCAACACCTCCTACGAGACCAATGTCACTCGAAGAAACTGATCGCGCTGCCGCGGGACTCCTAATTTGAGAATATGATGATCATTTGAATATTTCAAGAATTAGGCTTAAGAAGATGGCGTTAGAAGGTGAAAACTTGAAACAGCCCCCGAACGGCCTCGAGGGTGGCACAAAGACCTCTCACAGGACCAATATCACTTGTAGGAACTGACCGCGCAGCCGCGGGACTCTCGGTTTGGGAATACAATGATAATATGCATATTTCTAGGCATAGGCTTAAAAACATGGCGTTAGTGGGTGAAAATCCGAAACAATCCCCGAACGGCCCCGTGGGTGGCACTAACACCTCCCACGGAACCAATGTAACGAGTAGGAACTGACCGCACAACCTCGGGACTCCCTATTTGAGAATACGATGATAACTTGCATATTTTGAGAATTAGGCTTAAAAAATGGCATTCGAGGGTGGAAACTCGAAACAACCCCCGAACGGCCCCGTGGGTGGCACCAACACCTCCCACGGGACCAATGTAACTCGTAGGAATTGATCGCGCAGCCGCGAGACTCCCGGCTTAAGAATACGATGATAATTTGCATATTTCTTGACTTAGGCATAAAAACATGGCGTTATGGGGTGAAAACTCGAAATAGCCACCGAAAATCCTCATGGGTGGCACAAACACCTCCCACGAGAAAAATGTCACTTGTAGGAATTGACCGCGCAGCCGCGGTACTCCCATTTTGAGAATAGGACGATAATTTGCGTATTTCTAGACTTAGGCTTAAAAACATGGCGTTTGAGGGTGAAAACTCGAAACAGCCCCCGAACGGCCCCGTGGGTGGCACCAACACCTCCCATGGAATAAATGTAACTCGTAGTGACTGACCCCACAACCGCGGGAATCTCGATTTCATAATATGATGATAATTTGCATATTTCTAGACATAGGCTTAAAAACATGGCGTTAGTGGGTGAAAATCCAAAACAATCCTCGAACGGCCCCGTGGGTGGCACCAACACCTCCCACATAACCAATGTAACGAGTAGGAACTGACCGTGCAGCCACGGGACTCCCAATTTAGGAATACGATGATAACTTGTATATTTTGAAAATTAGGCTTAAAAACATGGCGTTCGAGGGTGGAAACTCAAAATAGCACCCGAACGGCTCCATGGGTGGCACTAACACCTCCCACGGGACCAATGTCACTCGTAGGAACTGATCGGGCAGTCGAGGCACTCCCGGTTTGGGAATACGATGACAATTTGCATATTTCTAGAATTAGGCTTAAAAATATGGCGTTAGAGGGTGAAAACCCGGAACAGCCACCGAACATCCTCGTGGGTGGCACAAACAACTGTCACAGGTCCAATGTCACTCGTAGGAACTGACCGCGTAGCCGAAGGACTCTCAGTTTGGGAATATGACGATAATGTGCATATTTCTAGATTTAGGCTTAAAAACGTGGTGTGACCGGGTGAAAACCCAAAACAGCCATCAAAAATCCACGTGGGTGGCAAAAACACTTCCCATGGGAAAAATGTCACTCATAGGAACTAACCGCGCAGTCCCAAGACTCTCGATTTGAGAATACGATGATAATTTGCATATTTATACACTTAGGCATAAAAACATGGTGCTAGTAGGTGAAAACCCGAAACAATCCGCGAACGGCCCCGTGGGTGGCACCAACACCTCCCACGGGACCCATGTAACTCGTAGGAACTGATCGCGCAGCCGCGGGACTCCTGATTTGAGAGTATGATGATAATATGCATATTTCTATACTTAGGCTTAAAAATATCTCGTTAGAGGCTGAAAACCTAAAAAGAGCCGCCGAAGGGCCCCGTGGGTGGCACCAACACCTCCCACGAGACCAATGTAACTCGTAGGAACTGACCACACAGTCGCGGAACTCCTGATTTGAGAATACGATGATAATTTGCATATTTCTTGACTTAGGCCTAAAAACATGGCGTTTGAGGGTGAAAAATCGAAACAGCACCCGAACGGCTCCGTGGATGGCACCAACACCTCCTACGAGACAAATTTCACTCGTAGGAGCTGATCGCGCAGCCGCGGGACTCCCGATTTGAGAATTCGACGATAATTTGCAAATTTCTAGAATTAGGTTTAAAAACATGGCGTTAGGGGGTGAAAACTCGAAACAACCCCCGAACGGCCCCGTGGGTGGCACCAACACCTCCCACGGGACCAATGTAACTCGTAGTAACTGACCAGGCAGTAGTGGGACTCCCGATTTGGGAATACGACGATAATTTTCATATTTCTAGACTTACGCTTAAAAACATGGCTTTAGAGGGTGAAAACCCGAAATAGCCACCGAACATCCCCGTGGGAGGCACAAACACCTCTCACAGGACCAAGGTCACTTGTAGGAATTGACCGTGCAACTACGGGACTTCCAGTTTGGGAATACAATGATAGTTTGCATATTTCTAGATTTAGGCATAAAAACTTGGCGTTAGAGGTTGAAAACCCTAAACATCTACCGAAAATCCACGTGGGTGGCACAAACACCTCCAACGGGAAAAATGTCACTCGTAGGAACTGACCACGCAGCCGCGGGACTCCCGTTTTGAGAATATGATGATAATTTGAATATTTCTACACATAGGGTTAAAAACATGGCATTAGTGAGCAAAAACCCAAAACAGTCCCCGAACGGCGACGTGGGTGGCACCAACACCTCCTACGGGACCAATGTGACTCATAGGAATTAATCGGGCAGTCGTGGGACTCCCGATTTGGGGAATACGAAGATAATTTGCATATTTCTAGATTTAGGCTCAAGAACATGGCGTGAAAGGGTGAAAACTCGAAACTGCCCCCGAATGGCCCGTGGGTGTCACCAACACCTCCCACGGGACCAATGTAACTCGTAGGAACTGACCGCGCAGTCGTGGGACTCTCGGTTTGAGAATACGACTATAATTTGCAAATTTCTAGACTTAGGCTTAAAAACATAGCGTTATGGGGTGAAAACCCAAAATAGCACCCGAACGGCCCCGTGGGTGGCACCAACACCTCCCACGGAACCAATGTAACTCATAGGAACTGACACCGCACCTGCGGGACTCCCGATTTGAGAATACGACGATAATTTGCATATTTTTAGACATGGGCTTAACAGCATGGTGTTAGAGGGCGAAAACTCAAAACAGCAGCCGAACGGATCCATGGGTGGAACCAACACCTCCTACGAGACCAATGTCACTCGTTGGAACTGATCGCGCAGCCGCACGACTCTCGGTTTGAGAATACGATGATAACTTGCATATTTCTAGAATTAGGCTTAAAAACATGGCGTTAGAGGGTGAAAACTTGAAACCGCCCTTGAACAGCTCTCTGGGTGGCACCAACACCTCCCTCGGGACCAATGTAACTCATATGAACTGATCGGGCAGTCGTGGGACTCTCGATTTGGAAATACGATGATAATTTGCATATTTCGAGACTTAGGCTTAAAAACATGGCGTTAGAGGGTAGAAAACCCAAAATATCCACCGAACATCCACGTGGGTGGCTCAAAAACCTCTCACAGGACCAATGTCACTTGTAGGAACTGACCACGCAGCCGCGGGACTCCCGGTTTGGGAATACGATGATAATTTGCATATATAAAGGTTTAGGCTTAAAAAACATGGCGTTAGAGGGTAAAAACCCGAACTAGCCACTCAAAATCCCCGTGGGTGGCACAAACACCTCCCACGGGAAAAATGTCACTCGTTGGAACTGACTGCACAGTCGCGAGACTCCCGGTTTGACAATACGACGATAATTTGAATATTTCTACACTTAGGCTTAAAAACATGGCGTTAGTGGGCGAAAACCCGAAACAGTCCGTGAACGGCTCCGTCGGTGGCACAAACACCTCCCACGGGACCCATCAAACTTGTAGGAACGGATCGCGCAGCCGCGGGACTGCTGATTTTAGAGTATGATGATAATTTGCATATTTCTAAACTTAGGCTTAAAAACATGTCGTTAGAGGCTGAAAACCTAAAAAGAGCCGCCGAAGGGCCCCGTGGGTGGCTTTAACACCTCCCACGGGACCAATGTAACTCGTAGGAACTGACCAAACAGCCGCGGGACTCCCGATTTGAGAATACGATGATAATTTTCATATTTCTTGACTTGGGCTTAAAAACATGGCGTTAGAGGGTGAAAATCGAAACAGCACCCGAACGGCTCCGTGGATGGCACCAACACCTCCTACGAGACCAATTTCACTCATAGGAGTTGATCGCGCAGCCGCGGGACTCCCATTTTGAGAATTCGACGACAATTTGCATATTTCTAGAATTAGGTTTAAAAACATGGCGTTAGAGGGTGAAAACTCGAAACAGCCCCCGAACGGCCCCGTGGGTGGCACCAACACCTCCCACGGGACCAATGTAACTCGTAGTAACTGACCGGACAGTCGTGGGACTCCCGGTTTTGGAATACGATGATAATTTGCATATTTCTAGACTTAGGCTTAAAAACATGATGTTAGAGGGTGAAAACCCGAAATAGCCACCGAACATCCCCGTGGGTGGCACAAACACCTCTCATAGGACCAGGGTCACTTGTAGGAACTGACCGCGCAGCTACGGGCCTTCCAGTTTGGTAATACAACGATAGTTTGCATATTTCAAGATTTAGTCTTAAAAACATGGCGTTAGAGGTTGAAAACCCTAAACATCTATCGAAAATCCCCGTGGGTGGCACAAACACTTCCAACGGGAAAAATGTCACTCGTAGGAACGGACCACGCAGCCGCGGGACTCCCATTTTAAGAATAGGACGATAATTTGCGTATTTCTACACATAGGTTTAAAAACATGGCGTTAGTGAGCAAAATCCCGAAACAGTCCCTGAACGGCCACGTGGGTGGCACCAACACCTCCCACGGAACCAATGTGACTAATAGGAACTGATCAGGCAGTCATGGAACTCCCGATTTGGGAATACGAAGATAATTTGCATATTTCTAGATTTAGGCTTAAAAACATGGCGTTAAAGGGTGAAAACTCAAAACAGCCCTCGAATGGCCCCGTGGGTCGCACCAACACCTCCCACGGGACCAATGTAACTCGTAGGAACTAACCACGCAGTCGCGGGACTCCCGATTTGAGAATACGACTATAATTTTCATATTACTAGACTTAGGCTTAAAAACATAGCGTTATGGGGTGAAAACCCGAAATAGCACCCGAACGGCCCCGTGGGTGGCACCAACACCTCCCACGGGACCAATGTAACTCATAGGAATAGACACCGCACCTGCGGGACTCCCGATTTGAGAATACGACGATAATTTGCATATTTCTAGACATATTCTTAAAAACATGGCATTAGTGGGTGAAAACCAAAAACAGCACCCGAACGGCCCCGTGGGTGGCACCAACACCTCCCACGGGACCAATGTAACGAGTAGGAACTAACCGCACAGCCGCGGGACTCCCGATTTGAGATTACGATGATAATTTGCATATTTCAAGACTTGGGCTTAAAAAAATGGCGTTCGAGGGTGAAAACTCGAAATAGCACCTGAACGGCTCCGTGGGTGGCACCAACACCTCCTACGAGACCAATATGACTCGTAGAAACTGATCGCGCTGCCGCGGGACTCCTAATTTGAGAATATGATGATCATTTGAATATTTCAAGAATTAGGCTTAAGAACATGGCATTAGAGGGTGAAAACTCGAAACAGCCCCCGAATGGCCTCGAGGGTGGCACCAACACCTCCCACGGGACCAATGTAACTCGTAGGAACTGACCGGGCAGTCGCGGGACTCCCGGTTTGGGAATACGACGAGAATTTTCATATTTCTAGACTTAGGCTTAAATACATAGCGTTAGAGGGTGAAAACTCGAAATAGCCACCGAACATCCCCGTGGGTGGCACCAACACCTCCCACGGAACCAATGTAACGAGTAGGAACTGACCGCACAGCCGCGGGACTCTCGGTTTGGGAATACGACGATAATTTGCATATTTCTAGACATTGGATTAAAAGCATGGCGTTAGGGGGTGAAAATCCGAAAGAATCCCCGAACGGCCCCGTGGGTGGCACCAACACCTCCCACGGAACCAATGTAACGAGTAGGAATTGACCGCGCAGCCGCGGGACTCCCGATTTGAGAATACGATGATAACTTGCATATTTTGAGAATTAGGCTTAAAAACATGGCGTTCGAGGGTGGAAACTCAAAATAGCACCCGAACGGCTCCGTGGGTGGAACTAACACCTCCTACGGGACCAATGTCACTCGTAGGAACTGATCGGGCAGTCGGGGCACTCCCGGTTTGGGAACAATTTGCATATTTCTAGACTTAGGATTAAATACATGGCGTCAGAGGGTAAAAACCCGAAACAACCACCGAACATCCCCGTGGGTGGCACAAAGACCTCTCACAGGACCAATGTCAGTCATAGGAACTGATCGCGCAATCGCGGGACACCCGGTTTGGGAATAAGACCATAATTTGCATATTTATATATTTAGGCTTAAAAACATGGTGTTAGAGGATGAAAATCCGAAATAGCCACCGAAAATCCCCGTGGGTGGCAGAAACACCTCCCACGGGACCAAAGTCACTCACAGGAACTGACCGCGCAGCTGCGGGACTCCCGTTTTGAGGATATGACGATAATTTGTATATTTCTACAATTAGGCTTAAAAACATGGAATTAGTGGGTGAAAACCCAAAACAGTCCCCGAACGGCCCAGTGTGTGGCACCAACACCTCCCACGGGACCAATGTGACTCGTAGGAACTGACCGCGCAGCCGCGGGACTCCCTTTTTGAGAATACGATGATAATTTGTATACTTCTACACTTAGGCTTAAAAACATGGAGTTAGCGGGAAAAAACCCGAAACAACCCCTGAACAGCCCCGTGGGTGGCACCAACACCTCCCACGGTACCAATGTGACTCGTAGGAACTGATCGGGCAGTAGCGGGACTCCCGATTTGAGAATACGTCTATAATTTCCATATTTCTAGACTTAGGCTAAAAAACATGGCGTTGGGTAAAAATATGAAACCGTCCCCGAACGGCCCCTTGGGTGGCACCAACACCTCCCACGGGACCAATGTAATGAGTAGGAACTGACCGCACAATCGCGGGTAGCCCGGTTTGGGAATACGATGATAATTTGCATATTTCTAGACTTAGGCTTTAAAACATGGCATTAAAGGGTGAAAATCCGAAACAGTCCCCGAACGGCCCATGGGTGGCACCAACACCTCCTACGAGACCAATGTCACTCGTAGGAACTGATCGCGCTACCGCGGGACTCCCGGTTTGAGAATAAGACGATAATTTGCATATTTTGAGAATTAGGCTTAAAAACATGGCGTTAGAGGGTGAAAACTCGAAACCGCTCCCGAACGGCCCCGTGGGTGGCACCAACACCTCCCACGGGACCAATGTAACGAGTAGGAACTAACCGCACAGCCGCGGGACTCCCGATTTGAGATTACGATGATAATTTGCATATTTCAAGACTTGGGTTTAAAAAAATTGCGTTTGAGGGTGAAAACTCGAAATAGCACCCGAACGGCTCCGTGGGTGGCACCAACACCTCCTATGAGACCAATGTAACTCATAGGAACTGACACCGATCCCGCGGGACTCCCGATTTGAGAATACGATGATAATTTGCATATTTCTAGACATAGGATTAAAAATATGGCGTTAGTGGGTGAAAACCCAAAACAGTCCCCGAACGGCCCTGTGGGTGGCACCAACACCTCCCACGGGACCAATGTAACGAGTAGGAACTAATCGCACAGCCGAGGGACTCCCGATTTGAGATTACGATGATAATTTGCATATTTTAAGACTTAGGCTTAAAAAAATGGCGTTCGAGGGTGAAAACTCGAAATAACACCCGAACGGCTCCGTGGGTGGCACCAACAGCTCCTACGAGACCGATGTCACTCGTAGAAACTGATCGCGCTGTCGCAGGACTCCTAATTTGAGAATATGATGATCATTTGAATATTTAAGGAATTAGGCTTAAGAGCATGGCGTTAGAGGATGAAAACTCAAAACATCCCCCGAACGGCCTCGAGGGTGGCACCAACACCTCCCACGGGACCAATGTAACTCGTAGGAACTGACCGGGCAGTCGTGGGACTCCCGGTTTGGGAATACGATGATAATTTTCATATTTCTAGACTTAGGCTTAAATACATGGCGTTATAGGGTGAAAACCCGAAGAAGCCACCGAACATCCCCGTTGGTGGCACAAAGACCTCTCACAGGATCAATGTAACTCGTAGGAACAGATCGCGTGGCCGCGAGACTCCCGACTTAAGAATACGATGATAATTTGCATATTTCTTGACTTAGGCATAAAAACATGGCGTTAGGGGGTGAAAACTCGAAATAGCCACCGAAAATCCTCGTGGGTGGCACAAACACCTCCCACGAGAAAAATGTCACTTGTAGGAATTGACCGCGCAGCCGCGGTACTCCCGTTTTGAGAATAGGACGATAATTTGCATATTTCTATATTTAGGCTTAAAAACATGGTGTTAGAGGATGAAAATTCAAAACAGCCACCGAAAATCCCCGTGGGCGGCACAAACACCTCCCACGAGACAAAAGTCACTCGTAGGAACTGACCGCGCAGCGCGCAGGACTCCCGTTTTGAGGATATGACGATAATTTGCATATTTCTACACTTAGGTTTAAAAACATGGAATTAGTGGGTGAAAACCCAAAACAATCCCCGAACGGCCCCGTGTGTGGCACCGACACCTCCCACGGGACCAATGTGACTCGTAGGAACTGACCGCGCAGTCGCGAGACTCCCTTTTTGAGAATACGATGATAATTTGTATACTTCTACACTTAGGCTTAAAAACATGGAGTTAGCAGGAAAAACCCCGAAACAGTCCCTCAACAGCCCCGTGGGTGGCACCAACACCTCCCACGGGACCAATGTGACTCGTAGGAACTGATCGGGCAGCCGTGGGACTCCCGATTTGGGAATAAGATGATAATTTGCATATTTCTAGATTAAGGCTTATAAACATGGCGTTGAAGGGTGAAAACTCAAAACAGCCCCCGAATGGCCCCGTGGGTGGCACCAACACCTCCAACGGGATCAATATAACTCGTAGGAACTGACCGCGCAGTCGCAGGACTCCCGATTTGAGAATACGACTATAATTTGCATATTTCTAGACTTAGGCTAAAAAACATGGCGTTGGGTAAAAATATGAAACAGTCCCCGAACGGCCCCGTGGGTGGCACCAACATCTCCCACGGGACCAATGTAATGAGTAGGAACTGACCGCACAGCCGCGGGTAGCCCGGTTTGGGAATACGACGATAATTTGCATATTTCTAGACTTAGGCTTTAAAACATGGGGTTAAAGGGTGAAAATCCAAAACAGTCCCCGAACAGCCCGTGGGTGGCACCAACACCTCCTACGAGACCAATGTCACTCGTAGGAATTGATCGTGCTACCGCGGGACTCCCGGTTTGAGAATAAGACGATAATTTGCATATTTTGAGAATTAGGCTTAAAAACATGGCGTTAGAGGGTGAAAACTCGAAACCTCCCCTGAACGTCCCCGTGGGTGGCACCAACACCTCCCACGGGACCAATGTAACTTGTAGGAACTGACCGGGCATCCCAATGGGTGGCACGAAGACCTCTCACATAACCAATGTCACTTGTAGGAACTGACCGCACAGCCGCAGGACTCCCGATTTGGGAATATATTGATAATTTGCATATTTCTTGATTTAGGCTTAAAAACATGGCGTTAGAGGGTGAAAATCTAAAATATCCACCAAAAATTCCCGAGGGTGGCACAAACACCACCCACGGAAAAAATTTCACTCGTAGGAACTGACCGCGCAGCCGCGGGACTCCCGGTTTGAGAATACGACGATAATTAGCATATTTCTACACTTAGGCTTAAAAACATGGCGTTAGTGGGGGAAAACCCGAAACAGTCCCCGAACGGCCCCGTGGGTGGCACCAACACCACCCACGATACCAATGTGACTCGTAGGAACTGACCGTACAGCCGCATGACTCCCGATTTGAGAGTACGACGATAATTTGCATATTTTTAGACTTAGGCTTAAAAACATGGCGTTACAGGGTGAAAACTCGAAACAGCACCCGAAAGGCCCCGTGGGTGGCGCCAACACCTCCCACAGGACCAATGTAACTCGTAGGAACTGACCGGGCACTCATGGGACTCCCGGTTTGGGAATACGATGATAATTTGCATATTTCTAGACTTAGGCTTAAAAACATGGCGTTAAAGGGTGAAAATATGAAACAGTCCCCGAACAGCCCCGTGGGTGGCACCAACACCTCCCACGGGTCCAATGTAACTCATAGGAACTAACCGGGTAGTCGTGGGACTCTCGATTTGGGAATACGATGATTATTTGCGTATTTCTAGACTTTGGCTTAAAAACTTGGCGGTAGAGGCTGAAAACCTGAAACAGCCACGGAACATCCCTTTGGGTGGTACCAACACCTCCCATGGGACCAATGTAACTCGTAAGAACTGACCCCGCAGCCGCGAGACTCCCAATTTGAGAATACGACAATAATTTCCAGATTTCTAGACTTAGGCTTAAAAACATGGAGTTTGAGGGTGAAAACCCAAAACAGCCCCTCGAACGGCCCCATGGGTGGCACCAACACCTCCAACGGGACCAATGTAACTCGTAGGAGATGACCGTGCAGACGAGGGACCCCCGATTTGGGAATACGACAATAATTTGCATATTTCTTGACTTAGGCGTAAAAATAAGGCGTTAGCAGGTGAAAACTCGAAATATCCCCCAAACGGCCCCGTGGGTGTTACCAACACCACCCACGGGACCAATGTAACTCTTAGGGACAGACCACGCAGCCGCGGGACTCCTGGTTTGGGAATACAATGATAATTTGCATATTTCTAGACTTAGGTTTAAAAACATCGTGTTAGAGGGTGAAAACAAGAGACATCCCCTAAACGGCCCCGTGGGTGGCATCAACACCTCCCACGGGACCAATGTAACTAGCAGGAATGGTTCACCTTGCCGCGAGACTCCTGATTTGAGAATACGATGATAACTTGCATATTTCTAGGATTAGGCTTAAAAACATGGTATTAGGGGGTGACAACCGGAAATAGCCCCCGAACGGCCCCGTGGGTGGCACCAACACCTGCCATGGGACCAATGTAACTCATAGGAACTGGAAGCGCAGCCACGGGACTCCCGACTTGAGAATACGACGATAATTTGCATATTTATGGACATAGGCTTAAAAACATGGTGTTAGGGGGTGAAAACCATAAACAACCACCGAACGGCCTCGTGGGTGGCACCAACACCTCCCACGGGACAAATGTAACTCGTAGGAACTGTCCGGGCAGTTGTGGGACTCCCAATTTGGAAATATGACGATAATTTGCATATTTCTAGGATTAGACTTAAAAATATGGCGTTAGAGGATGAAAACTCAAAACAGCCCCCGAACGGCCCCGTGGGTGGCACCAACACCTCCCAAGGGACCAATGTAACTCGTAGGAACTGATCGCGCAGCCGTGAGACTCCCATCTTAAGAATACGATGATAATTTGTATATTTCTTGACTTAGGCTTAAAAACATGGCGTTAGGGGGTGAAAACTCGAAATAGCCACCGAAAATCCTCGTGGGTTTCACAAACACCTCCCACGAGAAAAATGTCACTTGTAGGAATTGACCGCGCAGCCGCGGGACTCCCATTTTGAGAATAGGACGATAATTTGCATATTTCAAGACTTGGGCTTAAAAAAATGGCGTTCGAGGGTGAAATCTCGAAATAGCACCCGAACGGCTCCGTGGGTGGCACCAACACCTCCTACGAGACCAATGTCACTCGTAGAAACTGATCGCGCTGCAGCGGGATTCCTCAATTGAGAAAATGATGATCATATGAATATTTTAAGAATTAGGCTTAAGAACATTGCGTTAGAGGGTGAAAACTCGAAACAGCCCCCGAACGGCCTCGAGGGTGGCACCAACACCTCCCACGGGACCAATGTAACTCGTAGGAACTGACCGGGCAGTCGTGGGACTTACGGTTTGGGAATACGATGATAATTTGTATATTTTGAGACTTAGGCTTAAAAACATGGCGTTAGAGGGTGAAAACCCAAAATAGCCACCGAACATCCATGTGGGTGGCACAAAAACCTCTCACGGGACCAATGTCACTTTTAGGAACTGACCACGCAACCGCGGGACTCCCGGTTTCGGAATATGACGATAATTTGAATATTTAAAGGTTTAGGCTTAAAAACATGGTGTTAGAGGGTAAAAACCCAAACTAGCCACTCAAAATTCCCGTGGGTGGCACAAACACCTCCCACGGGAAAAATGTCACTCGTTGGAACTGACCGCACAACCGCGAGACTCCTGTTTGATAATTTGCATATTTCTACACTTCGGTTTAAAAACATGGCGTTAGTGGGCGAAAATCCGAAATAGTCTGCGAACGGCCCCGTGGGTGGCACCAACACCTCCCCCGGGACCCATCTAACTCGTAGGAACTGATCGCGCAGCCGCGGGTCTCCTAATTTGAGAGTATGATGATAATTCGCATATTTTTAAACTTAGGCTTAAAAACATGTCGTTAGAGGCTGAAAACCTAAAAAGAGCCACCGAAGGGCCCCGTGGGTGGCACTAACACCTCCCACGGGACCAATGTAACTCGTAGGAACTGACCAAACAGCCGCGGGACTCCCGATTTGACAATACGATGATAATTTGCATATTTCTTGACTTAGGCTTAGAAACATGGCGTTAGAGGGTGAAAAATCGAAACAGCACCCGAACGGCTCCGTGGATGGCACCAACACCCTCTCCGAGACCAATTTCACTCATAGGAGCTGATCACGCAGTCGCGGGACTCCCATTTTGAGAATTTGACGATAATTTGCATATTTCTGGAATTAGGTTTAAAAACATGGCGTTAGAGGGTGAAAACTCGAAACAGCCCCCGAACGGCCCCGTGGGTGGCACCAACACCTCCCACGGGACCAATGTAACTCGTAGTAACTGACCGGGCAGTCGTGGGACTCTCGGTTTGGGAATACGATGATAATCTGCATATTTCTAGACTTAGGCTTAAAAACATGAGGTTAGAGGGTGAAAACTCGAAATAGCCACCGAACATCCCCGTGGGTGGCACAAACACCTCTCACAGGACCAAGGTCACTTGTAGGAACTGACCGCGCAGCTATGGGACTTCCAGTTTGGGAAAACAATGATAGTTTGCATATTTCTAGATTTAGGCTTAAAAACATGGCGTTAGAGGTTGAAAACCCTAAACATCTATCGAAAATCCCCGGGGGTGGCACAAACACCACCAACGGGAAAAATGTCACTCGTAGGAACAGACCACGCAGCCGCAGGACTCCTATTTTGAGAATATGACGATAATTTGCGTATTTCTACACATAGGTTTAAAAACATGGCGTTAAGGGGTGAAAACCCGAAATAGCACCAGAACGGCCCCGTGGGTGGCACCAACACCTCCCATGGGACCAATGTAACTCATAGGAACTGACACCGCACCTGCGGGACTCTCGATTTGAGAATACGACGATAATTTACATATTTCTAGACATAGGCTTAAAAACATGGTGTTAGTGGGTGAAAACCCAAAACAGTCCCCGAACGGCCCCGTGGGTGGCACCAACACCTCCCACGGGACCAATGTCACTCGTAGAAACTGATCGCGCTGCTGCGGGACTCCGAATGGCCCCGTGGGTGGCACCAACACCTCCCACGGGTTCAATGTAACTCATAGGAACTGACCGCGCAGTCGTGGGACTCCCGGTTTGAGAATACGACTATAATTTGCATATTTTTAGACTTAGGCTTAAAAACATAGTGTTATGGGGTGAAAACCCAAAATAGCACCAGAACGGCCCCGTGGGTGGCACCAACACCTCCCATGGGACCAATGTAACTCATAAGAACTGACACCGCACCTGTGGGACTCCTGATTTGAGAATACGACGATATTTTGCATATTTCTAGACATAGGCTTAAAAACATGGCGTTAGTGGGTGAAAACCCAAAACAGTCCCCGAACGGCCCCGTGGGTGGCACCAACACCTCCCACGGGACCAATGTCACTCGTAGAAACTGATCGCGCTTCCGCGGGACTCCTAATTTGATAATATTATGATCATTTGCATATTTCAAGAATTAGGCTTAAGAACATGGCGTTAGAGGGTGAAAACTCGAAACTGCCCCCGAACGGCCTCGAGGGTGGCACCAACACCTCCCACGGGACCAATGTAACTCATAGGAACTGACCGGGCAGTCATGGGACTCCCGGTTTGGGAATACGATGATAATTTTCATATTTCTTGACTTAGGCTTAAATACATGGCGTTAGAGGGTGAAAACCCGAAACAGCCACCGAACATCCCCGTGGATGGCACAAAGACCTCTCACAGGACCAATGTCACTTGTAGGAACTGACCGCGCAGCCGCGGGACACTCGGTTTGGGAATACAATGATAATTTGCATATTTCTAGACATAGGCTTAAAAACATGGCGTTAGTGGGTGAAAATCCGAAACATTCCCCGAACGGCCCAGTGGGTGGCACCAACACCTCCCACGGAACCAATGTAACGAGTAGGAAATGACCGCACAGCCGCGGGACTCCCGATTCGAGAATACGATGATAACTTGCATATTTTCAGAATTAGGCTTAAAAACATGGCGTTCGAGGGTGGAAACTCGAAAAAGCCCCCGAACGGCCCCGTGGGTGGCACCAACACCTCCCACGGGACCAATGTAACTCGTAGGAACTGATCGCGCAGCCGCGAGACTCCCGGCTTAAGAATACGATGATAATTTTCATATTTCTTGACTTAGGCTTAAAAACATGGCGTTAGGGGGTGAAAACAAGAGACATCCCCTAAACGGCCCCGTGGGTGGCATCAACACCTCCCGCGGGACCAATGTAACTCGCAGGAATGGTTCACGTAGCCGCGAGACTCCCAATTTGAGAATACGATGATAACTTGAATATTTCTAGGCTTAGGATTAAAAACCTGGTATTAGGGGGTGACAACCGGAAATAGCCCCTGAACGGCCCCGTGGGTGGCACCAACACCTGCCATGGGACCAATGTAACTCATAGGAACTGGAAGCACAGCCACGGGACTCCCGGCTTGAGAATACAACGATAATTTGAATATTTCTAGACATAGGCTTAAAAACATGGCGTTAGGGGGTGAAAACCAAAAACAACCACCGAACGGCCTCGTGGGTGGCACCAACACCTCCCACGGGACCAGTGTAACTCGTAGGAACTGTCCGGGCAGTTGTGGGACTCCCAATTTGGAAATATGACGATAATTTGCATATTTCTATACTTAGACTTAAAAATATAGCGTTAGAGGGTGAAAACTCGAAACAGCCCCCGAACGGCCCCGTGGGTGGCACCAACACCTCCCACGGGACCAATGTAACTCGTAGGAACTGATCGCGCAGCCGCTAGACTCCCGGCTTAAGAATACGATGATAATTTGCATATTTCTTGACTTAGGCTTAAAAACATGGCATTAGGGGGTGAAAACTCGAAATAGCTACCGAAAATCCTCGTGGGTGGCACAAACACCTCCCATGAGAAAAATGTCACTTGTAGGAATTGACCGTGCTACCGCGGGACTCCCATTTTGAGAATAGGATGATAATTTGCAAATTTCAAGACTTGGGCTTAAAAAAATGGTGTTCGAGGGTGAAAACTCGAAATAGCACCCGAACGGCTCCGTGGGTGGCACCAACACCTCCTACGAGACCAATGTCACTCGTAGAAACTGATCGCGCTGCAGCGGGACTCCTAATTTGAGAAAATGATGATCATTTGAATATTTTAAGAATTAGGCTTAAGAACATGGCGTTAGAGGGTGAAAACTCGAAACAGCCCCCGAACGGCCTCGAGGGTGGCACCAACACCTCCCACGGGACCAATGTAACTCGTAGGAACTGCCCGGGCAGTCGTGGGACTCCCGGTTTGGGAATATGATGATAATTTGCGTATTTCGAGACTTAGGCTTAAAAACATGGCGTTAGAGGGTGAAAACCCGAAATAGCCACCGAACATCCACGTGGGTGGCACAAAAACTCTCACAGGACCAATGTCACTTGTATGAACTGACCTCGCAGCCGCGGGACTCCCGATTTCGGAATACGACGATAATTTGCATATTTAAAGGTTTAGTCTTAAAAACATGGTGTTAGAGGGTAAAAACCCAAACTAGCCACTCAAAATCCCCGTGGGTGGCACAAACACCTCCCACGGGAAAAATGTCGCTCGTTGGAAGTGACCGCACAGCCGCGAGACTCCCGGTTTGACAATACGACGATAATTTGCATATTTCTACACTTAGGCTTAAAAACATGGCGTTAGTGGGCGAAAACCCGAAACAGTCCGCGAACGGCCCCGTGGGTGGCACCAACACCTCCCACGGTACCCATTTAAGTCGTAGGAACTGATCGCGCACCCGCGGGACTCCTGATTTGAGAGTATGATGATAATTTGCATATTTCTAAACTTAGGCTTAAAAACATGTCGTTAGAGGCTGAAAACCTAAAAAGAGCCACCGAAGGGCCCCGTGGGTGGCACTAACACCTCCCACGGGACCAATGTAACTCGTAGGAACTGACCAAAAAGCCGCGGGACTCCCGATTTGAGATTACGATGATAATTTGCATATTTCTTGACTTAGTCTTAAAAACATGGCGTTGGAGGGTGAAAAATCGAAACAGCACCCGAACGGCTCCGTGGATGGCACCAACACCTCCTCCGAGACCAATTTCACTCATAGGAGCTGATCGCGTAGTCGTGGGACTCCCATTTTGAGAATTCGATGATATTTTGTATATTTCTAGAATTAGGTTTAAAAACATGGCGTTAGAGGGTGAAAACTCGAAACAGCCCCCGAACGGCCCCATGGGTGGCACCAACACCTCCCACGGGTCCAATGTAACTCATAGTAACTGACCGGGCATTCGTGGGACTCCCGGTTTGGGAATACGATGATAATTTGCATATTTCTAGACTTAGGCTTAAAAACATGGCATTAGAGGGTGAAAACCCAAAATAGCCACCGAACATCCCTGTGGGTGGCACAAACACCTCTCACAGGACCAAGGTCACTTGTAGGAATTGACCGTGCAGCTACGGGACTTCCAGTTTGGGAATACAATGATAGTTTGCATATTTCTATATTTAGGCTTAAAAACATGACATTAGAGGTTGAAAACCCTAAACATCTACCGAAAATCCCCGTGGGTGGCACAAACACCTCCAACGGGAAAAATGTCACTCGTAGGAACTGACCACGCAGCCGCGGGACTCCCATTTTGAGAATATGATGATAATTTGCGTATTTCTACACATAGGTTTAAAAACATGGCGTTAGTGAGCAAAAACCCGAAACAGTCCCTGAACGGCCACGTGGGTGGCACCAACACCTCCCACGGGACCAATGTGACTCATAGGAACTGATCGGGCAGTCGTGGGACTCCGGATTTAGGAATACGAAGATAATTTGCATATTTCTAGATTTAGGCTTAAAAACATGGCGTTAAAGGGTGAAAACTTGAAACAGCCCCCGAATGGCCCGGTGGGTGGCACCAACACCTCACACGGGTCCAATGTAACTCATAGGAACTGACCGCGCAGTCGCGGGACTCCCGGTTTGATAATACGACTATAATTTGCATATTTCTAGACTTAGGCTTAAAAACATAGCATTATGGGGTGAAAACCCGAAATAGCACCCGAACGGCCCCGTGGGTGGCACCAACACCTCCCACGGGACCAATGTAACTCATAGGAACTGACACCCACCTGCGGGACTCCCGATTTGAGAATACGACGATAATTTTCATATTTCTAGACATAGGCTTAAAAACATGGCGTTAGTGGGTAAAAACCCAAAACAGTCCCCGACCGGCCCCGTGGGTGGCACCAACACCTCCCCCGGGACCAATGTAACGAGTAGGAACTAATCGCACAGCCGCGGGACTCCCGATTTGAGATTACGATGATAATTTGCATATTTCAATACTTGGGCTTAAAAAAATGGCGTTCGAGGGTGAAAACTCGAAATAGCACCCGAACGGCTCCGTGGGTGGCACCAACACCTCCTACGAGACCAATGTCACTCGTAGAAACTGATCGCGCTGCCGCGGGACTCCTAATTTGAGAATATAATGATCATTTGAATATTTCAAGAATTAGGCTTAAGAACAAGGCGTTAGAGGGTGAAAACTCAAAACAGCCCCCGAACGGCCTCATGGGTGGCACCAACACCTCCCACGGGACTAATGTAACTCGTAGGAACTGACCTGGCAGTCGTGGGACTCCCGGTTTGGGAATACGATGATAATTTTCATATTTCTAGACTTAGGCTTAAATACATGGCGTTAGAGGGTGAAAACCCGAAATAGCCACCGAACATCCCCGTGGGTGGCACAAAGACCTCTCACAGGACCAATGTCACTTGCAGGAACTGACCGTGCAGCCGCGGGACTCTCGGTTTGGGAATACAATGATAATTAGTATATTTCTAGACATAGGCTTAAAAACATGGCGTTAGTGGGTGAAAATCCGAAACAATCCCCGAACGGCCCCGTGGGTGGCACCAACACCTCCCACGGAACCAATGTAACGAGTAGGAACTGACCGCACAGCCACGGGACTCCCGATTTGAGAATATGATGATAACTTGCATATTTTGAGAATTAGGCTTAAAAACATGACGTTCGAGGGTGGAAACTCGAAACAGTCCCCGAACGGCCCCGTTGGTGGCACCAACACCTCCCACGGGACCAATGTAACTCGTAGGAACTGATCGCGCAGCCGCGAGACTCCCGGCTTAAGAATACGATGATAATTTGCATATTTCTTGACTTAGGCTTAAAAACATGGCGTTAGGGGGTGAAAACAAGAGACATCCCCTAAACGGCCCCGTGGGTGGCATCAACACCTCCCACGGGACCAATGTAACTCGCAGGAATGGTTCACGTAGCCGCGAGACTCCCGATTTGAGAATAGGATGATAACTTGCATATTTCGAGGCCTAGGCTTAAAAACATGGTATTAGGGGATGACAACCACCAATAGCCCCTGAACGGCCCCGTGGATGGCATCAACACCTGCCATGGACCAATGTAACTCATAGGAACTTGAACCGCAGCCACGGGACTCCCGGCTTGAGAATACGATAATAATTTGCATATTTCTAGACATAGGCTTAAAAACATGGCGTTAGGGGGTGAAAACCAGAAGCAGCCACCGAACGGCCTCGTGGGTGGCACCAACACCTCCCACGGGACCAATGTAACTCGTAGGAACTGTCCGGGCAGTTGTGGGACTCCCGATTTGGAAATATGACGATAATTTGCATATTTCTACACTTAAACTTAAAAATATGGCGTTAGAGGGTGAAAACTCGAAACAGCCCCCGAACGGCCCCGTGGGTGGCACGAACACCTCCCACGGGACCAATGTAACTTGTAGGAACTGATCGCGCAGCCGCGAGACTCCCGGCTTAAGAATACGATGATAATTTGCATATTTCTTGACTTGGGCTTAAAAACATGGTGTTAGGGGGTGAAAGCTCGAAATAGCCACTGAAGATCCTCGTGGGTGGCACAAACACCTCCCATGAGAAAAATGTCACTTGTAGGAATTGACCGCGCAGCCGCGGGACTCCCATTTTGAGAATAGGACGATAATTTGCATATTTCAAGACTTGGGCTTAAAAGAATGGCGTTCGAGAGTGAAAACTCGAAATAGCACTCGAACGGCTCCGTGGGTGGCACCAACACCTCCTACGAGACCAATGTCACTCGTAGAAACTGATCGCGCTGCAGCGCGACTCCTAATTTGAGAAAATGATGATCATATGAATATTTTAAGAATTAGGCTTAAGAACATGGCGTTAGAGGGTGAAAACTCGAAACATCCCCCGAACGGCCTCGAGGGTGGCACCAACACTTCCCACGGGTCCAATGTAACTCGTAGGAACTGACCGGGCAATCATGGGACTCCCGGTTTGGGAATACGATGATAATTTGCATATTTCGAGACTTAGGCTTAAAAACATGGCGTTAGAGGGTGAAAACCCAAAATAGCCACCGAACATCCACGTGGGTGGCACAAAAACCTCTCACAGGACCAATGTCACTTGTAGGAACTGACCACGCAGCCGCGGGACTCCCGGTTTCGGAATACGACGATAATTTGCATATTTAAAGGTTTAGGCTTAAAAACATGGTGTTAGAGGGTAAAAACCCAAACTAGCCACTCAAAATCCCCGTGGGTGGCACAAACACCTCCCACGGGAAAAATGTCACTCGTTGGAACTGACCGCACAGCCGCGAGACTCCCGGTTTGACAATACGACGATAATTTGCATATTTGTACACTTCGGCTTAAAAACATGGCGTTAGTGGGCGAAAACCCGAAATAGTCCGCGAACGGCCCCGTGGGTGGCACCAACACCTCCCACAGGACCCATCTAACTCGTAGGAACTAATCGCGTAGCCGCGGGACTCATGATTTGAGAGTATGATGATAATTTGCATATTTCTAAACTTAGGCTTAAAAACATGTCGTTAGAGGCTGAAAACCTAAAAAGAGCCATCGAAGGGCCCCGTGGGTGGCACTAACACCTCCCACGGGACCAATGTAACTCGTAGGAATTGACCAAACAGTCCCGGGACTCCCGATTTGAGAATACGATGATAATTTGCATATTTCTTGACTTAGGCTAAAAAAACATGGCGTTAGAGGGTGAAAAATCAAAACAGCACCCGAACGGCTCCGTGGATGGCACCAACACCTCCTCCGAGACCAATTTCACTCATAGGAGCTGATCGCGCAGTCGCGGGACTCCCATTTTGAGAATTTGACGATAATTTGCATATTTCTGGAATTAGGTTTAAAAACATGGCGTTAGAGGGTGAAAACTCGAAACAGCCCCCGAACGGCCCCGTGGGTGGCACCAACACCTCCCACGGGACCAATGTAACTCGCAGTAACTGACCGGGCAGTCGTGGGACTCCCGGTTTGGGAATACGATGATAATTTGCATATTTCTAGACTTAGGCTTAAAAACATGGCGTCAGAGGTGAAAACCTGAAATAGCCACCGAACATCCCCGTGGGTGGCACAAACACCTCTCACAAGACCAAGGTCACTTGTAGGAACTGACCGCGCAGCTACGGGACTTCCAGTTTGGAAAAACAAAGATAGTTTGCATATTTCTAGATTTAGGCTTAAAAACATGGCGTTAGAGGTTGAAAACCCTAAACATCTTTCGAAAATCCCCGTGGGTGGCACAAGCACCTCCAACGGGAAAAATGTCACTCGTAGGAACTGACCACGTAGCCGCGGGACTCCCATTTTGAGAATATGATGATAATTTGTGTATTTCTACACATAGGTTTAAAAACATGGCGTTAGTGAGCAAAAACCCGAAACAGTCCCTGAACGGCCACGTGGGTGGCACCAACACCTCCCACGGGACCAATGTGACTCATAGGAACTGATCGGGCAGTCGTGGGACTCTCGATTTGGGAATACGAAGATAATTTGCATATTTCTAGATTTAGCCTAAAAAACATGGCGTTAAAGGGTGAAAATTCGAAACAGCCCCCGAATGGCCCCGTGGGTGGCACCAACACCTCCCACGGGTCCAATGTAACTCATAGGAACTGACTGTGCAGTCGCTGGACTCCCGGTTTGAGAATATTACTATAATTTGCATATTTCTAGACTTAGGTTAAAAACATAGCGTAATGGGGTGAAAATCCGAAATAGCACCCGAACGGCCCGGTGGGTGGAACCAACACCTCCCATGGGACCAATGTAACTCATTGGAACTGACACCGCACCTGCGGGACTCCCGATTTGAGAATACGACGATAATTTGCATATTTCTAGACATAGGCTTAAAAACATGGCATTAGTGGGTGAAAACCCAAAAGAGTCCCCGAACGGCCCCGTGGGTGGCACCAACACCTCCCACGGGACAATGTAACGAGTAGGAACTAACCGCACAGCCGCGGGACTCCCGGTTTGAGATTACGATGATAATTTTCATATTTCAAGACTTGGGCTTAAGAAAAGGGCGTTCGAGGGTGAAAACTCGAAATAGCACCGGAACGGCTCCGTGGGTGGCACCAACACCTCCTACGAGACCAATGTCACTCATAGAAACTGATCGCGCTGCCGCGGGACTCCTAATTTGAGAATATGATGATCATTTGAATATTTCAAGAATTAGGCTTAAGAACATGGCCTTAGAGGGTGAAAACTCGAAACAACCCCCGAACGGCCTCGAGGGTGGCACCAACACCTCCCACGGGACCAATGTAACTCGTAGGAACTGACCGGGCAGTCGTAGGACTCCCGGTTTGGGAATACGATGATAATTTTCATATTTCTAGACTTAGGCTTAAATACATGGCGTTAGAGGGTGAAAACCCGAAACAGCCACCGAACATCCCCGTGGGTGGCACAAAGACCTCTCACAGGACCAATGTCACTTGTAGGAACTGACCGCGCAGCCGCGGGACTCTCGGTTTGAGAATACAATAATAATTTGCATATTTCTAGACATAGGTTTAAAAACATGGCGTTAGTGGGTGAAAATCCGAAACAATCCCCGAACGGCCCCGTGGGTGGCACCAACACCTCCCACGAAACCAATGTAACAAGTAGGAACTGACCGCACAGCCGCGAGACTCCCGATTTGAGAATACGATTATAACATGCATATTTTGAGAATTAGGCTTAAAAACATGGCATTCAAGGGTGGAAACTCGAAATAGCCCCCGAACGGCCCCGTGGGTGGCACCAACAACTCCCACGGGACCAATGTAACTCGTAGGAACTGATCGTGCACCCGCGAGACTCCCGGCTTAAGAATACGATCATAATTTGCATATTTCTTGACTTAGGCTTAAAAACATGGCGTTAGGGGGTGAAAACTCGAAATAGCCACCGAAAATCCTCGTGGCTGGCACAAACACCTCTCACGAGAAAAATGTCACTTGTAGGAATTGACTGCGCAGCCGCGGTACTCCCGTTTTGAGAATAGGACGATAATTTGCGTATTTCTAGACTTAAGCTTAAAAACATGGCATTAGAGGGTGAAAACTCGAAACAGCCCCCGAACGGCCCCGTGGGTGGCACCAACACCTCCCATGGAATAAATGTAACTCGTAGTGACTGACCCCGCAATCGAGGGACTCTCGATTTCATAATACGATGATAATTTGCATATTTCTAGACATAGGCTAAAAATCATGGCGGTAGACTCTGAAAACCCGAAATAACCCCCGAACGGCCCCGTGGGTTGCACCAACACCTCCCACGGGACCAATGTAAATCGTAGGAACTGACCGTGTAGCCGCGGGACTCCCAATTTAGGAATACGACGATAATTTTTATATTTCTGGACTTTTGCTTAAAAACATGGCGTTAGCGGGTGAAAACCAAAAATAGCCACCGAACGACCCCGTGGGGGGCACCAACACCTCCCACTGGACCAATGTAACTCGTAGGAACAAATCGCGCAGCCGCGGGACTCCCGATTTGGGAATACGACGATAACTTGCATATTTCTAGCCTTACGCTTAAAAACATCGCGTTAGGGGTGAAAACCGGAAATATCTCCCGAAGGGCCTCCTGGGACGCACCAACACCTGCAACGGGACCAATGTAACTTTTAGGAACTAACCGCACATCCGCGGGACTCCCGGATTAAGAATACGACGATAATTTGCATATTTCTAGACTTAGTCTTAAAAACATGGCGTTAGGGGGTGAAAACACGAAACAGCGACCGAACGGCCCCGTGGGTGGTACCAACACCTCCCACGGGACCAATGTAACTTATAGGAACTGACCGGCCTATCGCTGGACTCCCGGTTTGAGAATACGATAATGACTTGCATATTTCTAGACTTAGGCTTAAAAACATGGCGTTAGGGGGTGATGACTTGAAATAGCCCTCGAACGGTCTCGTGGGTGGCACCAACACCTGCCACAGGACCAATGTAACTCACAGGAACTGAGCGCGCAGTCGTGGGACACCCGGTTTGAGAATACGATGATAACTTATATATTTCTAGACCTAGGCTTAAAAACATGGCGTTCGGGGGTGAAAACCGGAAACAGCCACAGAACGGCCCCGTGGGTGGCTCCAACACCTCCCACGGGACCAATGTAACTCGTAGGAACTGACCGGGCAGTTGTGGGACTCCCGATTGGGGAATATGATGATAATTTGCATATTATTAGACTTATGCTTAAAAACATGGCGTTAGAGGGTGAAAACTCGAAATAGCCCCCGAACGGCCCTGTGGGTGGCACCAACACCTCACACGGGACCAATGTAACTCCTACGAACTGACCACATAGCCGCGAGACTCCCGGCTTAAGAATACGATGATAATTTGAATATTTCTATACTTAGGCTTAAAAACATGGCGTTAGGGGGTGAAAACCTGAAACAGCCACCGAAAATCACCGTGGGTGGCACAAACACCTCCCACGGGAAAAATGTCACTCGTAAGAACTGACCGGTAAATCGCGTGACTCCCTATTTGATAATACGACGATAATTATCATAATTCTGGACTTAAGCTTAAAAACATGTCGTTAGAGGGTGAAAACTCGAAACAGCCCCCGAACGGCCCCGTGGGTGGCACCAACACCTCCCATGGGACCAATGTCACTCGTAAGGGCTGACCTCGCAGCCACGTCACTCCCGATTTGAGAATACGACGATAATTTGCATATTCTAAGAGTTAGGTTTAAAAACATGGCGTTAGAGGGTTAAAAATCAAAACAGCCCCCGAACGGCCCCGTGGGTGGCACCAACACCTCCCACGGGACCAATGTAACTCGTAGGAACTGACCGGGCAGTCGTGGGACTCCCGGTTTGGGATTACAAAGGTAATTTGCATATTTCTAGACTTAGGCTTAAAAACATGGCGTTAGAGGGTGAAATCCCGAAATAGCCCCGGAACGGCCCCGTGGGTAGCACTAACACCTCCCACAGGCCCAATGTAACTCGTAGGAACTGACCGTGCAGCCGTGGGACTCTCGATTTGGGAATACAATGATAACTTGTATATTTCTAGAGTTAGGCTTAAAAACATGGCGTTAGTGGGTGAAAACCGAAACAGCCCCTAAACGGCCCCGTGGGGGGCACCAACACCTCTCACGAGACCAATGTAACTCGTAGGAACAGACCGTGCTGTCGTGGGACTCCAGGTTTTGAAATATGACGATAATTTGCATATTTCTAAACTTAGGCTTAAAAGATGGCGTTAGAGGCTGAAAACTGACACAGCCCCCGAACGGCCCCGTGGGGGCACCAACACCTCCCACGGGACCAATGTAACTCGTAGTGATGGACCCCGTAGCCGCCGGACTCTCGGTTTGAGAATACGATGATAATTTGCATATTTCTAGACTTAGGCTTAAAAACGTGGTGTTAGAGGGTGAAAATCTGAAACAGACCCCGAACGGCCCGTGGATGACACCAACACCTCCCACGGAACAATGTATCTCGTAGGAACTGATCGCACAGCTGCGGGACTCTCGGTTAGAGAATACGACGATAATTTGCCTAGTTCTAGACTTAGGCTTAAAAACGAGGCATTAGACGGTGAAAACTCGAAACAGCTCCCGAACGGCCATGTGGCTTGAACCAACACCTCCACGGGACCAAGGTAACTCGTAGGAACTAACCGCGTGAGTCCGTGGACTCTCGATTAGGGAATACGATGATAATTTGTATATTTCTAGACTTAAGCTTAAAAACATGGCGTTAGCGGGTGAAAACCCGAAATTACTCCCGAACGGCCCCATGGGGGGCACGAACACGTCCCACGGGACCAATCTAACTCGTAGGAACTGACCGGGCAACCGCGGCACTCTCAGTTTGGGAATATGATGATAATTTTCATATTTCTAGACTTAGGCTTAAAAACATGGCATTAGAGGGTGAAAACTCGAAACAGCCCCCGAAGATCCCGGTGGGTGGCACCAACACTCCCAAGGGACCAAAGTTACTCGTAAGAACTGACCCCGTAGCTGCGAGACTCCCAGTTTGAGAATACGATGATACTTTGCATATTTCTAGACTTCGGCTTAAAAACATGGCGTTAGAGGGTGAAACTCGAAACAGCCCCCGAACTGCCCCGTGGGTGGTACCAACACCTCCCACGAGACCAATGTAACTCGTAGGACCTGATCGCGCAGCTGCGGGATTCCCGATTTGGGAATACGATGATAATTTTCATATTTCTAGACTTAGGCTTAAAAACATGGCGTTAGTGGGTGAAAACCCAAAACAGCACCCGAATGGCCCCTGGGGTGGCACCAACACCTCCACCGGGACTAATGTAACTCGTACGAACTGACCACGCATCCGTGGGACTCCTGGTTTGGGAATATGACAATAATTTGTATATTTCTAGACCTGGGCTTAAAAACATGGCGTTAGAGGGTGAAAACTCGAAATGGCCCCCGAACGGCCCCGTGGGTGGCACCAACACATCCTACGGGACCAATGTAACTCGTACGAACTGATCGCGTCGCCACGGGACTCCCAATTTGAGAATACGATGATAATTTTTATATTTCTCGACTTAGACTTAAAAACAAGGCGTTAGAGGGTGAAAACCCAAAACAACCCTCGAACAACCCCGAGGGTGGCACAAACACCTCCCACAGGACCAATGTCACTCGTAGGAACTGACCGCGTAGCCGCATGACTCCCGGTTTGAGAGTACGACAATAATTTATATATTTATAAACTTAGACTTAAAAACATGCGTTAGCGGTTGAAAACGCAAAAAGATCCTCCGAAGGGCCCCGTGGGTGGCGTCAACACCTCTTACGGTACCACTGTTACTCGTAGGAACTGACCGCACAGCCGCGGGACTCCCGGTTTGATAATACGATGATAATTTTTATATTTCTTGACTTAGGCTTAAAAAATGGCATTAGAGGGTGAAAACCTGAAATATCACACGAACGGCCCCGTGGGGTGCACCAACACCTCCCACGGGACTAATGTAACTCGTAGGAACTGACCCCGCAGCCGCGGGACTCCCGGTTTGAGAATACGATGATAATTTTCTTATTCTAGACTTAGGCTTAAAAACATTTAGTTAGAGGGTGAAATCTCAAAATAGCACCCGAACGGCTCCGTGGGTAGCACTAACACCACCCACGGGACTAATGTAACTCGTAGGAGTTGATCGCGCAGCCGCGTGACTCCCGGCTTAAGAATACGATGATAATTTGCATATTTCTAGACTTAGGCTTAAAAATATGGCGTTAGGGGGTGAAAACCCAAAACAGCCATCGAAAATCCCCGTGGGTTGCACAAGCACCTCCCACGAGAAAAATGTCACTCGTATGAACTGGCCGCGCAACTGCGGGACTCCCGGTTTTAGAATACGATGATAATTTTCATATTTGTATACTTCAGCTTAAAAATATGGCGTTAGAGGTCAAAAACTCGAAACATCCCCCGAACGGCTCCGTGGGTGGCACCAACACCTCCCACGGGACCAATGTAACTCGTAGTGACTGACCCCGTAGCCGCGGGACTCCCGGTTTGAGAATACAATGACAATTTGCACATTTCTAGACTTAGGATTAAAAATATGGCATTAGAGGGTGAAAACCCGAAATAGCCCCCGAACAGCCCCGTGGGTGGCACCAACACCTCCCACGGGACCAATGTTACTCGTAGGAACTGACCGCGCAGCCGCGGGACTCCCGATTTGGGAATACAATGATAATTTGTATAATTCTAGAGTTAATCATAAAAATATAGCATTAGCGGATGTAAACCCGAAACAGACCCCGAACGACCCTATGGGGGGCACCAACACCTCCCATGCCAATGTAACTCGTAGGAACAGATCGCGTAGCCGTGGGACTCGCGGTTTGGGAATACGACGATAATTTTCATATTTCTAGACCTAGACTTAAAAATATGGCGTTAGAGGCTGAAAACTCGAAACAGCACCCGAACGGCCACGTGGGTGGCACCAACACCTCCCAGGGACCAATGTAACTCTTAAGAACTGACCGCGCAGCCACAGGACTCCCGGTTTGAGAATACTATGATAACTTACAAATTTCTAGACTTAGGCTTAAAAACATGGCGTTAGGGGGTGACAACCAGAAATAGCTAACGAACGGCCTCGTGGGTGGCACCAACACCTGCCACGGGACCAATGCAACTTGTACGAACTGAACTCACAGCCACGGGAGTCTCGGTTTGAGAATACGTCGATAATTTACATATTTCTAGACTTAGGCTTAAAATCATGGCGTTTGGGGCTCGAAACCTAAAATAGCCACCGAACGGCCCTGTGGGTGCTACCAACACCTCCCACGGGACCAATATAACTCGTAGGAACTGACCGCGTAGCCTGCGGACTCTCGGTTTGAGAATATGATGATAACTTGTATAATTCTAGATTTTGGATAAAAAACATGGCGTTAGGGGGTGACAACAGGAAACAACCCATGAACAGCCCCGTGTGTGGCACCAACACCTGCCACGGGACCAATGCAACTAGAGGAACTCACGGCACAGCCGCGGGACTCCCGGCTTGAGAATAAGAAGATAATTTGCATATTTCTAGACATAGGCTTAAAAACATTGCGTTAGGGGTGAAAACCTGAAACACCCATCGAACGGCCCCGTGGGTGGCACTAACACCTCCCACGGGACCAATGTAACTCGTAGGAATAAACCAGGCATTCGTGGGACTCACGATTTGGGAATACGACGATAATTTCCATATTTCTAGACTTAGGCTTAAGAACATGGCGTTATAGGGTGAAAACTCGAAACAGCCCCCAAACGACCCTTTGGGAGGCACCAACACCTTCCATGGGACCAATGTAACTCGTAGGAACTGATCGCGCAACCGCAAGACTCTCGGCTTAAGAATACGATGATAATTTGCATATTTCAAGACTTAGGCTTAAAAACATGGCGTTAGGGGTGAAAACCCAAAACAGCCACTGAAAAACCCCGTGGGTGGCACAAACACCTCCCACGGGAAAAATGTCACTCGTAGGAACTGACCGTGCAGCCGCGGGACTCTCGATTTGAGAATACGATGTTAATTTGCGTATTTCTGGACTTAGGCTTAAAAACATGGCGTTAGAGGGTGAAAACTCGAAATAGCCCCCGAACGGCCCCGTGGAAGGCACCAACACCTCCCACGGGACTAATGTAACTCGTAGTGATTGACCCCATAGCCGCGGGACTCCTGGTTTAAGGATACGATGATAATTTGCATATTTTTAGACTTAGGCTTAAAAACATGTCGTTAGAGGGTGAAAGCCCAAAACAGTCCCCGAATGGCCCCATGGGTGGCACCAACAACTCCCACGGGACCAATGTAACTCGTAGGAACTGATCGCGAAGCCGCGGGACACCCGATTTGGGAATACGATGATAATTTGTATATTTCTAGACTTAGGCTTAAAAATATGGCGTTTGCGGGTGAAAACCCGAAACAGCCCCCGAACGGCCCCGTGGGGGGCAACAACACCTCCCACGGGACCAATGTAACTCGTAGGAATTGACCGGGCAGTCGTGGGGCTCTCGATTTGGGAATATGCTGATAATTTTCATATTTCTAGACTCAAGCTTAAAAACATGGCATTAGAGGGTAAAAACTCGAAATAGCCTCCGAACGGCCCCGTGGGTGGCACCAACACCTCCCACGAGACCAATATAACTCGTAGGAACTGAACGCGCAGCCGTGGGACTCCTAGCTTAAGAAAATGACAATAATGTGCATATTTCAAGACTTAGACTTAAAAACATGGCGTTAGGTGGTGAAAACCCGAAACAGCCACCAAAAATCCCCGTGGGTGGCACAAACACCTCCCATGAGAAAAATGTCACTCGTAGGAACTTACCGCGTAGCCGCGGGACTCCCAGTTTGAGAATACGATGATAATTTGCATATTTCTAAACTTAGGCTTAAAAACAAGGCGTTAGAAGGTGAAAACTCAAGAGAGCCCCCAAACGGCCCCGTGGGTGGCACCAACACCTCCCACGGGACCAGTGTAACTCGTAGGAACTGATCGCGCAACCGCAAGACTCCCGATTTGGGAATATGATGATAATCTGCATATTTCGAGACTTAGGCTTAAAAACATGGCGCTAGAGGGTGAAAACCCAAAACAGCCCCCGAATGGCCCCTGGGGTGGCACCAACACCTCCACCGGACCAATGTAATTCGTAAGAACTGTCCGCCCATCTGCGGGACTCCCGGTTTGGGAATATGATGATAATTTGCATATTTCTAGACTTATACATAAAAACATGGCGTTAGAGGGTGAAAACTCGAAATGGCCCCCCAACGGCCCTATGGGTGGCACCAACACATCCCACGGGACCAATGTAACTCGTACGAACTAACCGCGTCTCCACGGGACTCTCAATTTTAGAATACGATGATAATTTGTATATTTCTAGACTTAGGCTTAAAAACATGGTGTTAGAGGGTGAAAACACGAAACATCCCCCGAACGGCCCCGTGGGAGGCACCAACACCTCCCACGGGACCAATGTAACTCGTAGTGACTGACCCCGTAGCCGCGGGACTCCTGGATTAAGGATACGATGATAATTTGCAAATTTTTAGACTTAGGCTTCAAAACATGTCATTAGAGGGTGAAAACTCGAAACAGTCCCCGAACGGCCCCGTGGGTGGCACCAACACCTCCCACGAGAGCAATATAACTCGTAGGACCTGACCGCACAACTGCGAGACTCCCGGTTTGAGAATACAATGATAATTTGCATATTTCTAGACTTAGGCTTAAAAACATGGCGTTAGAGGGTGAAAATTCGAAACAGCCCATTAACGGCCCCTTGGGTGGCACCGACACCTCCCACGGGACCAATGTAACTCGTCGAAACTAGCTCCGCAGTCGCGAGACTCCAGGTTTGAGAATACGACGATAATTTACTTATTTTTAGACTTCGGTTTAAAAACTTGGCGTTAGCGAGTGACAACTCAAAATAGCCCCCGAACGGCCCCGTGGGTGGCACTGACGCCTCCCACGGGACCAATGTAACTCGTAGGAATTTACCGGGAAGTCATTGGGCTCCCGATTTGGGAATATGACAATAATTTGCATATTTCTTGACTCAGGCTTAAAAACATGGCGTTAGAGGGTGAAAACTCGAAACAGCCCCCGAACGGCCCCGTGGGTGGCTCCAACACCTCCCACGAGACCAATAAAACTCGTAAGGACTGACGGCGCAGCCGACGGACTCCCTGCTTAAGAAAACGACAATAATGTGCATATTTCTAGACTTAGACTTAAAAACATGGCGTTAGGGGGTGAAAACCCAAAATAGCGACCAAAAATCCCTGTTGGTGGGACAAGCACCTCCCACGGGAAAAATGTCACTCGTAGGAACTGACCGCGCAGCCGCGGGACTCCCAGTTTGAGAATACGACGATATTTTGCATATTTATAAGCTTAGGCTTAAAAACATGGTGTTAGAGGGTGAAAAGACGAAACATCCCCCGAAAGGCCCCGTGGGTGACACTAACATCTCCCACGGGATCAATGTAACTCGTAGGAACTGACCGGGCAGTCGTGGGACTCCCGATTTGGGAATATGATGATAATTTGAATATTTCTAAACTTCGGCTTAAAAACATGGCGTTAGAGGGTGAAAACTCGAAACAGCCCCCGAAGAGCCCCGTGGGTGGCACCAACACCTCCCACGGGACAAATATAACTCGTAGGACTGACCGCGCAGCCGCGGGACTCCCAGCTTAAGAAAATGACAATAATTTGCATATGTTTAGACTTAGGATTAAAAACATGGCGTTAGTGGGCGAAAACCCGAAACAGTCCCCGAACAGCCCCGTGGATGGCACCAACACCTCCCACGGGACCAATGTATTTCGTAGGAACTGATCGTGTAGCTGCGGGACTCTTGGTTTGAGAATACGACGATAATTTGCGTATTTCTAGACTTAGGCTTAAAAATGAGGCGTTAGACGGTGAAAAATCGAAACAGCCCCCGAACGGCCCTGTTGCTGGCAGCAACACCACCCACGGGACCAAGGTAACTCGTAGGAACTAACCGCGTAGCCGTGGGACTCTCGATTTGGGAATACGACGATAATTTGTATATTTCTAGACTTAAGCTTAAAAACATGGCGTTAGCGGGAGAAAACTCGAAATAACTCCCGAACGAGCCCGTGGGGGCACGAACACGTCCCACGGGACCAATCTAACTCGTAGGAACTGACCGGGAAATCGCGGCACTCTCAGTTTGGGAATACGTTGATAATTTGCATATTTCTAGACTTAGGCTTAAAAACATGGCATTAGAGGGTGAAAACTCGAAATAACCACCGAAGGGCCCCGTGGGTGGCACTAACACTCCCAAGGGACCAATGTTACTCGTACGAACTGACCCCGTAGCTGCGAGACTCCCGGTTTGAGAATACGACGATACTTTGCACATTTCTAGACTTAGGCTTAAAAACAAGGCGTTAGAGGGTGAAACTCGAAACAGCCCCCGAACTACCCTGTGGGTGGTACCAACACCTCCCACGAGACCAATGTAACTCGTAGGACCTGATCGCGCAGCCGCGGGATTCCCGATTTGGGAATACGACGATAATTTTCATATTTCTAGACTTAGGCTTAAAAACATGGCGTTAGTGGGTGAAAACCCGAAACAGCCCCCGAACGGCCCCTGCGGTGGCACCAACACCTCCACCGGGACCAATGTAACTCGTACGAACTGACCACGCATCCGCGGGACTCCCGGTTTGGGAATATGACAATAATATGCATATTTCGAGACTTGGGCTTAAAAATATGGCGTTAGAGGGTGAAAACTCGAAATGGCCCCCGAACGGCCCCCTGGGTGGCACCAACACATCCCACGGGGCGAATGTAACTCGTACGAACTGATCGCGTCGTCAGGGGACTCCCAATTTGAGAATACGATGATAATTTGTATATTCTCCACTTAGGCTTAAAAATAAGGCGTTAGAGGGTGAAAATGCAAAACAAACCTCGAAGAGCCCCGAGGGTGGCACAAACACCTCCCACAGGACCAATGTCACTCGTAGGAACTGACCGCGTAGCCGCAGGACTCTCGGTTTTAGAGTAGGAAAATAATTTGTATATTTATAAACTTAGACTTAAAAACATGCGTTAGCGGTTGAAAACGCAAAAAGATCCTCCGAAGGGCCCCGTGGGTGGCATCAACACCTCTCACAGTACCACTGCTACTCGTAGGAACTGACCGCACAGCCGAGGGACTCCCGGTTTGATAATACGATGATAATTTGCATATTTCTTGACTTAGGCTTAAGAACATGGCGTTAGAGGGTAAAAACCTAAAATATCACACGAACGGCCCCGTGGGGGGCACCAACACCTCCCACGGGACCAATGTAACTCGTAGGAACTGACCCCGCAGCCGCGGGACTCCCGGTTTGAGAATGTGATGATAATTTGCTTATTCTAGACTTAGGCTTAAAAACATTTAGTTAGAGGGTGAAATCTCAAAATAGCACCCGAACGGCTCCGTGGGTAGCACCAACACCACCCACGGGACTAATGTAACTCGTAGGAGCTGATCGCGCAGCCGCGAGACTCCCAGCTTAAGAATACGATGATAATTTGCATATTTCTAGACTTAGGCTTAAAAATATGGCATTAGGGGGTGAAAACCCAAAACATCCATCGAAAATCCTCGTGGGTTGCACAAGCACCTCCCACGGGAAAAATGTCACTCGTATGAACTGGCCGCGCAACCGCGGGACTCCCGGTTTTAGAGTACGATGATAATTTTCATATTTCTATACTTTGGCTTAAAAATATGGTGTTAGAGGTAAAAAACTCGAAACATCCCCCGAACGGCTCCGTGGGTGGCACCAACACCTCCCACGGGACCAATGTAAATCGTAGTGACTGACCCCGTAGCCGTGGGACTCCCAGTTTGAGAATACGATGACAATTTGCACATTTCTAGACTTTGGATTAAAAAGATGGCATTAGAGGGTGAAAACCCGAAATAGCCCCCGAACAGCCCCGTGGGTGGCACCAACACCTCCCACGGGACCAATGTTACTCGTAGGAACTGACCGCGCAGCCGCGGGACTCCCGATTTGGGAATACGATGATAATTTGAATAATTCTAGAGTTAAGCATAAAAATATGGCATTAGCGGGTGTAAACCTGAAACAGGCCCCGAACGACCCTATGGGGGGAACCAACACCTCCCGTGGGACCAATGTAACTCGTAGGAACAGATCGCGTAGCCGTGGGACTCGCGGTTTGGGAATACGACGATAATTTTCATATTTCTAGACCTAGACTTAAAAACATGGCGTTAGAGGCTGAAAACTCGAAACAGCCCCCGAACGGCCCCGTGGGTGGCACCAACACCTCCCAGGGACCAATGTAACTCTTAAGAACTGACCGCACAGCCTTAGGACTCCCGGTTTGAGAATACTATGATAATTTACAAATTTCTAGACTTAGGCTTAAAAACATGGCGTTAGGGGGTGACAACCGGAAATAGCTACCGAACGGCCTCGTGGGTGGCACCAACATCTGCCATGGGACCAATGCAACTTGTACGAACTGAACTCACAGCCACGGGGAGTCTCAGTTTTAGAATACGACGATAATTTACATGTTTCTAGACTTAGGCTTAAAATCATGGCGTTTGGGGCTCAAAACCGGAAATAGCCACCGAACGGCCCCGTGGGTGGCACCAACACCTCCCACGGGACCAATGTAACTCGTAGGAATTGACCGCGCAGCCTCCGAACTATCGGTTTGAGAATATGATGATAACTTGCATATTTCTAGATTTTGGATAAAAAACATGGCGTTAGGGGGTGACAACATGAAACAGCCCATGAACGGCCCCGTGTGTGGCACCAACACCTGCCACGGGACCAATGCAACTCGAGGAACTCACCGCACAGCCGCGGGAGTCCCGACTTGAGAATAAGATGATAATTTGCATATTTCTATGCATAGGCTTAAAAACATTGCGTTAGGGGTGAAAACCTGAAACACCCACCGAACGGCCCCGTGGGTGGCACCAACACCTCCGACGGGACCAATGTAACTCGTAGGAATAGACCGGGCATTCGTGGGACTCCCGATTTGGGAATACGACGATAATTTCCATATTTCTAGACTTAAGCTTAAAAACATGTTGTTAGAGGGTGAAAACTCGAAACAGCCCCCGAACGGCCCTTTGGGAGGCACCAACACCTTCCATGGGACCAATGTAACTCGTAGGAACTGATCGCGCAACCGTAAGACTCTCGGCTTAAGAATACGATGATAATTTTCATATTTCAAGACTTAGGCTTAAAAACATGGCGTTAGGGGTGAAAACCCAAAACAGCCACTTAAAAACCCCGTGGGTGGCACAAACACCTCCCACGGGAAAAATGTCACTTGTAGGAACTGACCGTGCAGCCGCGGGACTCCCGATTTGAGAATACGATGTTAATTTACATATTTCTGGACTTAGGCTTAAAAACATGGCGTTAGAGGGTGAAAACTCGAAATAGCCCCCGAACGGCCCCGTGGGAGGCACCAACACCTCCCACGGGACCAATGTAACTCGTAGTGACTGACCCCGTAGCCGCAGGACTCCTGGTTTAAGGATACGACGATAATTTGCATATTTTTAGACTTAGGCTTAAAAACATGTCGTTAGAGGGTGAAAACCCAAAACAGTCCCCGAACGGCCCCATGGGCTCCCACGGGACCAATGTAACTCGTAGGAACTGATCGTGAAGCCGCGGGACACCCGATTTGGGAATACGATGATAATTTGTATATTTCTAGACTTAGGCTTAAAAATATGGCGTTTGCGGGTGAAAACCCGAAACAGCCCTCGAACGGCCCCGTGAGGGGCAACAACTCCTCCCACGGGACCAATGTAACTCGTAGGAATTGACCGGGCAGTCGTGGGGCTCCCGATTTGGGAATATGATGATAATTTGCATATTTCTAGACTCAAGCTTAAAAATATGGCATTAGAGGGTAAAAACTCAAAACAGCCCCCGAACGGCCCCGTGGGTGGCACCAACACCTCCCACAAGACCAATATAACTCGTAGGAACTGAACGCGCAGCCGCGGGACTCCTAGCTTAAGAAAACGACAATAATGTGCATATTTCAAGACTTAGACTTAAAAACATGGCGTTAGGCGGTGAAAACCCAAAACAGCCACCAAAAATCCCCGTGGGTGACACAAACACCTCCCATGAGAACAATGTCACTCGTAGGAACATACCGCACAGCCGCGGGACTCTCGGTTTGAGAATACAACGATAATTTGCATATTTCTAGACTTAGGCTTAAAAATAAGGCGTTAGCAGTTGAAAACTCGAGGCAGCCCCCGAACGGCCCCGTGGGTGGCACCAACACCTCCCACGGGACCAATGTAACTCGTAGGAACTGATCGCGCAACCGCAAGACTCCCGGTTTGGGAATATGATGATAATTTGCATATTTCTAGACTTAGGCTTAAAAACATGGCGCTAGCTAGTGAAAACCCAAAACAGCCCCCGAACGGCCCTTGGGGTGGCACCAACACCTCCACCGGACCAATGTAATTCATAAGAACTGTCCGCCCATCCGCGGGACTCCCGGTTTGGGAATATGACGATAATTTGCATATTTCTATGCTTAGACTTAAAAAAATGGCGTTAGAGGGTGAAAACTCGAAATGGCCCCCCAATGGCCCTATGGGTGGCACCAACACATTCCACAGGACTAATGTAACTCGTACGAACTGATCATGTCTCCACGGGACTCTCAATTTTAGAATACGATGATAATTTGTATATTTCTAGACTTAGGCTTAAAAACATGGTGTTAGAGGGTCAAAAAAATGAAACATCCACCGAACGGCCCCGTGGGGGGCACCAACACCTCCCACGGGACCAATGTAACTCGTAGTGACTGACCCCGTAGCCGCGGGACTCTTGGATTAAGGATACGACGATAATTTGCATATTTTTAGACTTAGGATTCAAAACATGTCGTTAGAGGGTGAAAACCCGAAACAGTCCCCGAACGACCCCGTGGGTGGCACCAACACCTCCCATGAGAGCAATATAACTCGTACGAACTGACCGCACAACTGCGGGACTCCCGGTTTGAGAATACAATCATAATTTGCATATTTCTAAACTTAGGCTTAAAAACATGGCGTTAGAGGGTGAAAATTCGAAACAGCCCATGAACGGCCCCTTGGGTGGCACCGACACCTCCCACGGGACCAATGTAACTCGTAGGAACTAGCTCCGCAGTCGCGAGACTCCAGGTTTGAGAATACGACGATAATTTACATATTTTTAGACGTAGGCTTAAAAACATGGCGTTAGTGAGTGAAAACTCAAAACAGCCCCCGAACGGCCCCGTGGGTGGCACCAACGCCTCCCACGGGACCAATGTAACTCGTAGGAATTGACCGGGCTGTCGTTGGGCTCCCGATTTGGGAATATGACAATAATTTTCATATTTCTAGACTCAGGCTTAAAAACATGGCGTTAGAGGGTGAAAACTCGAAACAACCCCCGAACGGCCCCGTGGGTGGCACCAACACCTCCCACGAGACCAATAAAACTCGTAAGGACTGACCGCGCAGCCGACGGACTCCCACCTTAAGAAAACGACAATAATGTGCATATTTCTAGACTTAGACTTAAAAACATGGCGTTAGGGGATGAAAACCCAAAATAACCACCAAAAATCCCCATTGGTGGGACAAGCACCGCCCACGAGAAAAATGTCACTCGTAGGAACTGACCGCACAGCCGCGGGACTCCTGGTTTGAGAATACGATGATATTTTGCATATTTCTAGGCTTATGCTTAAAAACATGGTGTTAGAGGGTGAAAAGACGAAACATCCCCCGAAAGACCCCGTGGGTGGCACCAACATCTCCCATGGGATCAATGTAACACGTAGGAACTGACCGGGCAATCGTGGGACTCCCGATTTGGGAATATGATGATAATTTGAATATTTCAAGACTTCGGCTTAAAAACATGGCGTTAGAGGGTGAAAACTCGAAACATCCCCCGAACAGCACCGTGGGTGGCACCAACACCTCCCACGGGACCAATATAACTCGTAGGACTGACCGCGCAGCCGCGGGACTCCCAGCTTAAGAAAATGACAATAATTTGCATATTTCTAGACTTAGACTTAAAAACATGGCGTTAGGAGGTGAAAAGCCAAAACAGCAACCGAAACTACTCGTGGGTGGCACAAACACCTCCCACGGGAAAAATGTCACTCGTAGGAACTGACCGCGCAGCCGCGGGACTCCCGGATTCAGAATACGACGATAATTTGCATATTTCTAGACTTGGGCTTAAAAACATGGTGTTAGAGGGTGAAAATAAGAAACAGTGCCCGAATGGCCCCATGGGTGGCACCAACAACTCCTACGGGACCAATGTAACTCGTAGGAATTGATCGCGCAGCCGCTGGACTCCCGATTTGGGAATACGACGATAATTTATATATTTCTAGTCTTAGGCTTAAAAACATGGCGTTAGCTTATAAAAACCTGTAACAACCCCCGAACGGCCCTGTGGGGGGCACCAACACTTCCCAAGGGACCAATCTAGCTCGTAGGAACAGACCGCGCAGCCACTGGACTCCAGGTTTGGGAATACGACGATAATTTTCATATTTCTAGACTTAGGCTTAAAAACATGGCGATAGGGGGCGACGACCGAAAACATCTCCCGAACGGCCTCGTGAGGGGCACCAACACCTGCCACGGGACCAATGTAACTTGTAGGAAGTGACCGCGCAACCGCGGGACTCCTGGCTTGAGAATACGAGTATAATTTGCATATTTCTAGACATAGGTTTAAAAACATGACGTTAGGGGGTGAAAATCCAAAACAGCTACCGAACAGCCCCGTGGGTGGCACCAACACCTCCCACGGGACCAATGTAACTCGTAAGAACTGACCCCGCAGCTACGGGACTCCCGGTTTGAGAATACAACGATAATTTTCATATTTCTAGACTTAGGCTTAAAAACATGGCGTTAGAGGGTGAAAACCCGAAGCAGCCCCTGAACAGCCCCGTGCGTGGCACCAACACCTCCCACGGGACCAATCTAACTCGTCGGAACTTACCGCAAACCCATGGGACTCCCGTTTTGGGAATATGATGATAATTTGCATATTTCTAGAGTTAGGCTTAAAAACATGGTGTTAGCGGGTGAAAATCCGAAAAATCCCCCAAACGACCCCGGGGGTGGCACCAACACCTCCACCGGGACCAATGTAACTTGTACGAACTGACCGCACATCCATGGGACTCCCAGTTTGGGAATACGGTGATAATTTTCATATTTCTAGACTTATGCTTAAAAACATGGCGTTAGACGGTGAAAACTCGAAACCGCCCCTGAACGGAAAGTGGGGGCACCAACACCTCCCACGGGACCAATGTAAATTGTAGGAACTTATCGCGCAGCCGCGGGACACTCAGTTTGAGAATACGACGATAACTTGTATATTTCTAGACTTAGGCTTAAAAACATGGCGTTAGGGGGTGACAACCAGAAACAGCCCTCGAACGGCCCCGTGGGTGGGACCAACACCTGCCACGGGACCAATGTAACTCGTACGAACTGACCGCGCAGCCCCGGGAGTCCCGGTTTGAGAATAGGACGATAATTTGTATATTTCAAAACATAGGCTTAAAAACATGGCGTTAAGGGCTGAAAACCCGAAACAGCCATCGAAAATACCTGTGGGTGGCACAAACACCTCCCACGAGAAAAATGACACTCGTAGGAACTGATCGCGCAGCCGTGGGACTCCGGGTTTGAGAATACGACAATAAACTGCATATTTCTAGACTTAGGCTTAAAAATATGGCATTACAGGGTGAAAACTCAAAACAGCCCCCGAACGGCCCTGTGGGTGGCACCAACACCTCCCACGGGACCAATGTAACTCGAAGGAACTGACCGCGCATCCGCGGCACTCCCAATTTTGGAATACGATGATAATTTATATATTTCTAAACTGAGGCTTAAAAACATGGCGTTAGAGGGGTGAAACTCGAAACAGCCTCCGAACGACCCCGTGGGTGGCACCAACACCTCTTGCGGGACCAATGTAACTCGTAGGAACAGACCACGCAGCCGCGGGACTCCATGCTTGAGAATACGAAGATAATTTGGATATTTCTAGACTTAGACTTAAAAACATGGCGTTAGAGGGTGAAAACCCAAAACAACAATGGAACATCCCCGTGGGTGGCACAAACACCTCCCACAGGACCAATGTCACTCGTAGGAATAGACCGCGCAGTCGCGGGACTCCCGGTTTGGGAATACGGTGATAATTTTCATATTTTTAAATTTAGGCTTAATAACATTGCGTTAGAGGGTGAAAACTCAAAACTGTCCCCGAACGGCCTCGTGGGTGGCACCAAAACCTCCCACGGGACCAATGTAACTAATAGGAACTAACCGCGCAGCCGCGGGACTCCCAGTTTGAGAATAAGACGATAATTTGTATATTTCTAGACTTAGGCTTAAGAATATGGCGTTAGAGGGTGGAAACCTGACATAGCACCCGAACCGCTCTGTGGGTGGCACCAACACATGCCACGGGACAAATGTAACTCGTAGGAACTGACCTGGCAGTCGCGGGACTCTCGGTTTGAGAATACGATGATAATATGCATATTTATATACTTAGGCTTTAAAACATGGCGTTAGAGGGTGAAAACCCGAAACAGCTCCCGAAGGGCTCCGTGGGTGGCACAAACACCTCCTAGGGGACTAATGTCACTCGTAGGAACTGACCCCGTAGCCGTGGGACTCCCGATTTGAGAATATGACGATAATTTTCATATTTCTAGAATTACGCTTAAAAACATGGCATTAGTGGGTGAAAACCCGAAACAGTCCCCGAACGGCCCCGTTGGTGTCCCCAACACCTCCCACGGGACCAATGTAACCCGTAGGAACTGACTGCGTAGCGGCGGGATTTCCGGCTTGAGAGTACGATGATAATTTGCATATTTCTAGACTTAGGCTTAAAAACATTGCGTTAGAGGGTGAAAACCGAAAAAGAGCCCCCCGAAGGGCCCCGTGGGTGGCACCCACACCTCCCACGGGACCAATGTAACTCGTAGGAACTGACCGTGCAGCCGCGGGACCCCCGGTTTTGGAATACGATGATAATTTGCATATTTTTAGACTTAGTCTTAAAAACATGGCGTTAGCTGGTGAAAAGCCGAAACATCCCCAAACGGCCCCGTGGGTGGCACCAACACCTCCCACGGGACCAATGTAACTCATAGAATCTGACCGCGCAGCCGCATGACTCTCGATTTGTTAATACGATGATAATTTGCATATTTCTAGACTTAGGCTCAAAAACATGGCGTTAGAGGGTGAAAACCCAAAACAACCCCCGAACGACCCCATGGGTGGCACCAACACCTCCCACGGGACCAATGCAACTAGTAGGAACTGACCGCAGAGTCGCGGGACTCCCGACTTGAGAATACGACGATAATTTGCATATTTTTAGACCTAGGCTTAAAAACATGGCGTTAGAGGATTAAAATCCAAAATAACCACCGAACATCCCCGTGGGTGGAACAAAAACCACCCATAGGACCAATGTCACTCGTCAGAACTGATCGCGTAGTCGTGGGACTTTCGGTTTGGGAATATGATGATAATTTGCATATTTGTACAGTTAGGCTTAAAAACATGGCGTTAGAGGGTGAAACTCGAAACAGCCCCCGAAAGGCCCCGTGGGTGGCACCAACACCTCCCACTGGACCAATGTTAGACGTAGGAACTCACCGCGCAGTCGTGGGACTCCCGATAATTTACATATTTCTAGACATAGGCTTAAACACATGGCGTTAGAGGGTGAAAACTCGAAACACCCCCCGAACGGCCCCGTGGGTCGCACCAACACCTCCCACGGGACCAATGTAACTCGTAGGAATTGACCCGGCAGCCGTGAGACTCTCGATTTGAGAATACGACAAAAATTTACATATTTTTACACTTAGGCTTAAAAACATGGCGTTATCTGGTGAAAACCCGAAGCATCCCCCAAACGTCCTCGTGGGTGGCACCAATACCTCCCACGGGACCAATGTAACTCGTACGAACTGACAGTGCAGCCGTGGGACTCCCGGTTTGGGAATACGACAAGAATTTTCATATTTCTAGACGTAGGCTTAAAAAATGGCGTTAGAGGGAGAAAACCCGAAAGAGCCCCCGAACGACCTCGTAGGTGGCACCAAGACTTCCCACGGGACCAATGTAACTAGTAGGAACAGACCGCACAGTCGCGGGACACCCGGCTTGAGAATACGATGATAATTTTCATATATTAAGACTTAGGATTAAAAACATGGTGTTAGAGGGTTAAAACCCAAAACAGCCATCGAACATTCCCGCGGGTGGCACAAAAACCACCCACAGGACCAAGTCACTCGTAGGAACTGACCTCGCAGTCGCGGGACTTTCGATTTGGGAAAACGATGATAATTTTCATATTTCTAGACTTAGGCTTAAAAACATGGTGTTAGAGGGTGAATACCCGAAATAGCCCCCGAACGGCCCCGTTGGTGTCCCCAACACCTCCCACGGGACCAATGTAACTCTTACGAACTGACCGCGCAGCCGCGAGACTCCTGATTTGAGTGTACGATGGAAATTTTCATATTTCTAAACTTAGGATTAAAAACATGGCGTTAGAGGTTGAAAACCCAAAAAGAGCCCCTGAAGGGCCCCGTCGGTGTCACCAACACCACCCACAGGACCAATACAACTCGTAGGAACTGACCGCACAGCCGCGGGACTCCCGGTTTGAGAATACGATGATAATTTGCATATTTCAAGACTTAGCCTTAAAAATAAGGCGTTAGAGGGTGAAAACTCAAAATAGCACCCGAACGTCCCCGTGGGTGGCACCAACACCTCCGACGGGACAATTGTAACTCGTAGGAACTGACCCTGCAGCCGCGAGACTCCCGGTTTGAGAATACGATGATAATTTTGTATATTTCTAGACTTAGGCTTAAAAACATGGCGTTATCTAGTGAAAATCATAAACATCCCCCGAATGGCCGTGTGGGTGGCACTAACACCTCCCACGGGACCAATGTAACTTGTACGAACTGACCGTACAGCCGCGGGACTCCCGATTTGAGAATACGATGATAATTTCTATATTTATAGACTTAGGCTTAAAAGCATGTCGTTTGAGGGTGAAAACCTAAAAAAACACTCGAACGCCCCCGTGGGTGGCACCAACACCTCCCACGGGACCAATGTAACTCGTAGAAACCGACCGCGCAGTCGCAGGACTCTCGGTTTGAGAGTACGACGATAATTTGCATATTTCTAAACTTAAGCTTAAAAATATGGCGTTAGAGGTCAAAAACCCAAAAAGAGCCTCCAAGGGCCCCGTGGGTGGCACAAAAACCACCCAGAGGACCAATGTCACTCGTAGTAACTAACCCCGCAGTCGCAGGACTTCCAGTTTGGTAATATGATGATAATTTGCATACTTTTAGACTTAGGCTTAAAAACATGGCTTTAGAGGGTGAAAAATCGAAATGGCCGCCGAACAGCCCCGTGGGTGGCACCAACACCTCTCACGGGACCAATGTAATTCGTACGAACTGATCGTGCAGCCACGGGACTCCCGGTTTGGGAATACGACGATAATTTGCATATTTCTAGACTTAGGCTTAAAAACATGGTGTTAGAGGGTGAAAACCAGAAACAACCCCCGAACGTCCTCGTGGGTGGCACCAACACCTCCCACGGGACCTAAGTAACTAGAAGGAACTGACTGCATAGTTGCGAGACTCCCGGCCTGAGAATACGACGATAATTTGCATATTTCACATGGCTCTAGAGGGTTAAAACCCAAAACGGCCACCGAACATCCCCGTGGGTGGCACAAAAACCACCCAGAGGACCAATGTAACTCATAGTTATTGACACCGCAGTTGCAGGACTTTCGATTTGGAAATATGATGATAATTTGCATATTTCTAGACTTAGGCTTAAAAACATGGCGTTAGAGGGTGAAAACTCAAAATTACCCCCGAATGGCCCCGTGGGTGGCACCAACACATCCCACAAGACCAATGTAACTCGTACGAACTAACCACGCAGCCACGGAATTCCCGGTTTGAGAATACGATGATAATCTTTATATTTCTCAACTTAGGGTTAAAAGCAAGGCGTTAGAGGGTGAAAACCCAAAACAGCCATCGAACGGCCCCAAGGGTGGCGCAAACACCTCCCACAGGACCAATATCACTCGTAGGAACTTATCGCGCAGCCGCAGGACTCCCAATTTGAGAGTACGATGATAATTTGCTTAATTGTAAACTTAGGCTTAAAAACATGGCGTTAGAGGTTGAAAACCCAAAAAGAGCCCCCGAAGGGCCCTGTGGGTGGCGCCAACACCTCCCACGGGACCAATGTAACTCGTAGGAACTGGCTGCACAACCGCGGGACTCTCGATTTGAGAATACGACGATAATTTGCATATTTCTAGACTTAGGCTTAAAAACATGGTGTTAGAGGGTGAAAACCCTAAATATCACCCGTGGGGGGCACCAACACCTCCCACGAGACCATTGTAACTCAAAGGAACTCACTCCGTAACCGCGAGACTCCCGGTTTGAGAATACGATGATAATTTGCATATTGGAGACTTAGGCTTAAAAACATGGCGTTATCTAGTGAAAACTCGAAACATCCCCCGAACGGTCCCGTGGGTGGCACCAACACCTCCCACGGGACCAATGTAACTCGTACGAACTGACCAGACAGTCACGGGATACCCAGTTTGAGAATACGATGATAATTTGTATATTTCTAGAGTTAAGATTAAAAACATGGCGTTAGATGGCAAAAACCTGAAAAAGCACTCGAACGGCCCCGTGGGTGGCACCAACACCTCCCACGGGACCAATGTAACGTGTAGGAACTAACCCCGCAGCCGCGGGAGTTCCGGTTTGAGAATACGATGATAATATGTATATTTTTAGACTTAGGCTTAAAAATATGGCGTTAGTGGGTGAAAACCCAAAATAATCCCCGAACAGCCACGAGGGTGGCACCAACACCTCCCACGGGACCAGTGTAACTTGTAGAAATAGACCGCGTAGCTTCAGGTCTCCCGATTTGAGAGTATGACGATAATTTGCATGTTTCTAAACTTAGGCTTAAAAACATGGCGTTAGAGGATGAAAAGCCAAAAAGAGGGGCCCTGTGGGTGGCACCAACTCCTCCCACGACACTAATTTAACTCGTAGGAACTGACCGCGCAGCCGAGGGACTCCCGGTTTGAGAATACGATGATAATTTGCACGTTTCTAAACTTAGGCTAAATAACATGGCGTTAGAGGATGAAAAACTAAAAAGTTCCCCCGAAGGGCCCCGTGGGTGGCACCAACACCTCCCACGGGACCAATTTAACTCATAGCAACTGACCGCGCAGACGAGGGACTCTCGATTTGAGAATATGATGATAATTTGTATATTTCTAAACTTAGGCTTAAAAATATTATGGTAGTGGGTGAAAACCCAAAACAATCCCCGAATGGCCACGAGGGTGGAACCAACACCTCCCACGGGACCAGTGTAACTCGTAGGAATAGACCGCGCAACCGCAGGACTCCCAATTTGAGAGTGCGATGATAATTTGCATGTTTCTAAACTTAGGCTTAAAAACATGGCGTTAGAGGTTGAAAACCCAAAAATAGCCCCCGAAGGGCCCCGTGGGTGGCCCCAACACCTCCCACGGGACCAATTTAACTAGTAGGAACTGACCGCGTCGCCGCGGGACTCCTAATTTGGGAATACGATGATAATTTTCATATATCTAGACTTAGGCTTAAAAACATGGCGTTAGAGGGTGAAAACCTAAAATATCACCCGAACGGCCCCGTGGGGGGCACCAACACCTCACACGGGACCAATGTAACGAGTAGGAACTGACCCTGCGGGCACGGGACTCCCGATTTGAGAATACGACGATAATTTGCAAATTCTAGACTTAGGCTTAAAAACATGGCATAAGAGGGTGAAATCTCGAAATAGCACCCGAAAGGCTCCATGGGTGGCACAAACACCTCCTACGAGACCAATATCACTCGTAGGAACTGACCGCGCAGCCGCGGGACTCCCAATTTTAGAATACGGCGATAATTTACATATTTCTAAACTTCGGCTTAAAAACATGCCGTTAGAGGGTGAAATCTCAAAATAGCACCCGAAAGGCTCCGTGGGTGGCACAAACACCTCCTACGATACCAATATCACTCGTAGGAACTGACCGCGCAGTCGCGGGACTCCCAATTTTAGAATACGGCGATAATTTACATATTTCTAAACTTAGGCTTAAAAACATGGCGTTAGAGGTTGAAAACTCGAAACAGCCCCTAACACCTCCCACGGGACCAATGCAATTCGTAGGAACTGACCCCGCAGCCGCGAGACTCCCTATTTGACAATACGGTGATAATTTGCATATTTCAAGTCTTAGGCTTAAAAACATGGCGTTATCTGGTGAAAACTCGAAACATCCCCCGAACGGCCCCGTGTGTGGCACCAACACCTCCCACGGGACCAATGTAACTCGTACGAACTGACCGCGCAGCCGCAAGACACCCGATTTGAGAATAAGAAAATAATTTGTTTATTTCGAGACTTATTCTAAAAAACATGGCGTTAGAGCGTGAAAACCCGAAAAATCACCCGAATGGCCCCGTGGGTGGCACCAACACCTCCCACGGGACCAATGTAACTCTTAGGAACTAAACTCGCAGCCACGGGACTCCCGGTTTGAGAATACAATGATAATTTGTAAATTTTTAGACTTAGGCTTAAAAATATGGCGTTAGTGGGTGAAAACCCAAAATAATCACCGAACGGCCACGAGGGTGGCACCAACACCTCCCACGGGATTAGTGTAACTCGTAGGAATAGACCGCGCAGCCATAGGACTCTCGGTGTGAGAGTACAACGATAATTTGCATGTTTTTAAACTTAGGCTTAAAAACATGGCATTAGAGGTTGAAAACCCAAAAAGAGCCCCCGAAGGGCCTCGTGGGTCTCACCGACACCTCCCACGAGACTAATTTAACTCGTATGAACTGACCGCGCAGCCGAGGGAATCCCGATTTGGGAATACGATGATAATTTTCATATTTTTAGACTTAGGTTTAAAAACATGGCGTTAGAGGGTGAAAACCCAAAAAAGCACCCCGAACGGCCCCGTAGGTGGCACCAACGCCTCCCACGGGACCAATGTAACCCGTAGGAGCTGACCCCACAGCCGCGGGACTCCCGATTTGAGAATATGATGATAATTTGAATATTTCTAGACTTAGGCATAAAAATATGGCATTATTGGTGAAAACCCAAAAAAATCCCCGAACGGCCACGAGGGTCTCACAAACACCTCCCACGGGACCAGTTTAACTTGTAGGAATAGACTGTGCAGCCGCAGGGCTCTCGGTTTGAGAGTACAATGATAATTTTCATGTTTCTAAACTTAGGATAAAAAACATGACGTTAGAGGTTGAAAACCCAAAAAGAGCCCCCAAAGGGTCCCTTGGGTGGCACTAACACCTCCCACGGGACCAATTTAACTCGTAGAACTGACCGCGCAGCCGAAGGGACTCGCGGTTTGAGAATATGATGATAATTTGTATATTTCTAGACTTAGGCTTAAAAATATGGTGTTAGTGGATGAAAACCCAAAACAATCCCCGATCGGCCACGAGGGTGGCACCAACACCTCCCACGGGACCAGTGTAACACGTAGGAATAGATCGCGCAGCCGCAGGACTCCCGGTTTGAGATTACGATGATAATTTGCATGTTTCCAAACTTAGGCTTAAAATCATGGCGTTAGAGGTTGAAAACCCAAAAAGAGCCCCCGAAGGGCCCACTGGGTGGTACCAACACCTCCCACGGGACCAATTTAACTCGTAGGAACTGACCGTGCAGACAAGGGACTCCCGGTTTGGGAATACGATGGTAATTTGCATATTTCTAGACTTAGGCTTAAAAACATGGTGTTAGAGGGTGAAAACCCAAAAAAGTACCCGAACGGCCCCGTAGGTGGCACCAACACCTCCCACGGGACCAATGTAACTCGTAGGAACAGACCGCGAAGCCGCAGGACTCCAGTTTTGGGAATACAATGATAATTTGTATATTTTTAGACTTAGGCATTAAAATATGGCGTTAGTGGGAGAAAACCCAAAACAATCCCCGAACAGCCAAAAGCTTGGCACCAACACCTCCCACGGGACCAGTGTAACTTGTAGGAATAGACCGCGCAATCGCAGGACTCCCGATTTTAGAGTACGATGATAATTTGCATGTTTCTAAACTTAGGCTAAAAAACATGGCGTTAGAGGTTAAAAACCCAAAAAGAGTCCTTAAAGGGCCTCGTGGGTGGCACCAACACCTCCCAGGGGACCAATTTAACTCGTAGGAACTGACCGCACAGCCGAGGGACTCCCGATTTGAGAATACGATGATAATTTTATATTTCCAGACTTAGGCTTAAAAATATGGCGTTAGTGGGTGAAAACCAAAAATAATCCCCGAACTGCCACGAGGGTGGCACCAACACCTCCTATGGGACTAGTGTAACTTGTAGGACTAGACCGCGTAGCCGCAGGACTCCTAGTTTGAGAGTATGATGATAATTTGCATGTTTCTAAACTTAGGCTAAAAAACATGGCGTTAGAGGCTAAAAACCCAAAAAGAGCCCCCGAAGGGCCCCATGGGTGGCACCAACACCTCCCAGGGGACCAATTTAACTCGTAGGAACTCACAGCGCAGCCGAGGGACTCCCGGTTTGAGAATACGATGATAATTTTTATATTTCTAGACTTAGGCTTAAAATATGGTGTTAGTGGGTGAAAACCCAAAACAATCCCCGAACGGCCACGAGGGTGGCACCAACACCTCCCACGGGACCAGTGTAACTCATAGGAATAGACCGCCCAGCTGAAGGACTTCCGATTTGAGAGTACGACGATAATTAGGATGTTTCTAAAATTAGGCTTAAAAACATGGCGTTAGAGGTTGAAAACCCAAAAAGAGCCCCCGAAGGGCCCCGTGGGTGGCACCAACACCTCCCACGGGACCAATTAAACTGGTAGGAACTGAACGCGCAGTCGAGAAACTCCCGATTTGAGAATACGACGATAATTTTCATATTCTAGACTTAGGCTTAAAAACATGGCGTTAGAGGGTGAAATCTTGAAATAGCACCTGAAGGGCTCCGTGGGTGCTACCAACACCTCCTATGAGACCAATGTAACTAGTAGGAACTGACAGCGCAGCTGCGGGACTCTCGGTTTGAGAATTCGATTATAATTTGTATATTTCGAGACTCAAGCTTAAAAACATGGCGTTAGAGGGTGAAAACCTGAAAAATCACCCGAATGGCCCCGTGGATGGCACCAACACCTCGCACGGGACCAATGTAACTCATAGGAACTGACCCCGCAGCCGCGGGACTCCCAGTTTTAGAATACGACGATAATTTACGTATTTCTAGACTTAGCCTTAAAAACATGGCGTTAGAGGGTGAAAACTCAAAATATCAGACGAACGGCTTCGTGGGTGGCACCAACACCTCCTACGAGACCAATGTCACTCGTATGAACTAACCGCACAGCCGCGGGACTCCCGGTTTGAGAATACGACAATAATTTGCATATTTTTCTAGACTTAGGCTTAAAAATATGGCATTAGAGGGTGAAAACTCGAAACAGACCCGGAACGGCCCCGTGGGTGGCACCAACACCTCCCACGGGACTAATTAAACTCGTAGGAACTCACCGCGTAGTCGAGGGACACCCGGTTTGGGAATACGATGATAATTTTCAAATTTCTAGACTTAGGCTCAAAAACAGGGCGTTAGAGGGTGAAAATTCGAAACAACCCCCGAACGGCCCTGTGGGTGGAACCAACACCTCCCACGGGACCAATGTCACTCTTAGGAACTGACCCCGCAGCCACGAGACTCCCGATTTGACAATACGATGATAATTTGTATATTTCTAGACTTAAGCTAAAAAACATGGTGTTAGCGGGTGAAAACCCGAAACATCCCCCGAACGGCCCCGTGGGGGCACCAACCCCTCCCACGGGACCAATGTAACTCGTAGGAACTAATCGTGCAGCCACGGGACTCCCGGCCTGAGAATACGATGATAATTTGCATAATTTTAGACTATAGCTTAAAAACATGGCGTTGGAGGGTGAAAACTCGAAACAGCCCCCGAACGGCCCCGTCGGTGGCACCAACACCTCCCACGTTACCAATGTAACTCGTACGAACTGACCGCGCAGCCGCGGGACTCTCGGTTTGTAAATATGACATTAATTTTCATATTTCTAGATTTAGGCTAAAAAACATGGCATTAGCATGTGAAAGCCCGAAACATCCCCCGAACGGCTCCATGGTTGCACCAACACATCCCAAGGGACCAATTTAACTCGTAGGAACTGACCGCGTAGTCGAGGGACTCCGGGTTTGGGAATACGACGATAATTTGTATATTTCTAGACTTAGGCTAAAAAACATGGTGTTGGAGGGCAAAAAACCGAAATAACCCCCGAACGGCCCCGTGGGTGGCACCAACACCTCCCACAGGACCAGTGTGACTCGTAGGAACTGACTGCACAGCCGCAGGACTCCCAGTTTGAGAGTATAATGGTAATTTGCATATTTCAAGACTCAGGCTTAAAAACATGGCGTTAGAAGCTGAAAACCCAAAAAAAGCCCCCGAAGGGCCCTGTGGGTGGCACGAAAACCTACCACGGGACCAATGTAACTCGTAGGAACTCACCGCGCAGTCGTGGGACTCCCGGTATGGGAATATGATGATAATTTACATATTTATAGACTTAGGCATAAAAACATGGCATTAGAGGGTGAAAACGCGAAACAACCCGCGAACGGCCCCGTGGGTGGCACCAACACCTTCCACGGGGCCAATGTAACTCATAGGAACTGACCTCGCAGCCGCGAGACTCCCGGTTTGAGAATGCGACAATAATTTTCATATTTCTAGACTTAGGCTTAAAAACATGGCATTATCTGGTGAAAACCCGAAACATCCCCCTAACAGCCCCGTGGGTGGCACCAACACCTCCCACGGGACCAATGTAACTCGTACGAACTGACCGCGTAGCCGCGGGACTCCCGGTTTGAGAATACAATGATAATTTGTATATTTTTAAACTTAGGCTTAAAAACATGGTGTTATAGGGTGAAAACCCTAAAATGCACCCGAACGGCCCCGTGGGTGGATCCAACACGTCCCACGGGACCAATGTAACTCGTAGGAATTGATCCTGCATCCACGGGACTCCAGGTTTGGGAATATGATGGTAATTTGTATATTTTAATACCTAGGCTTAAAAATATGGCATTAGTGGGTTAAAACCCGAAACAGTCCCCGAACGACCACGAGGGTGGAATCGACACCTCCCACGGGAACACTGTAACTCGTAGGAACAGACCATGCAGCCGCGGGACTCCCGGTTTGAGAGTACATTGATAATTTGCATATTTCTAAACATAGGTTTAAAAACATGGCATTAGAGGTTGAAAATCCAAAAATAGACCCCGAAGGGCCCCGTGGGTGGCACCAACACCTCCCACGGGACCAATGTAACTCGTTGGAACTGACCGCACAGTCGCGGGACTCCCGGTTTGGGAATACGATGATAATTTACATATTTCTAGACTTAGGCTTAAAAATATGGCGTTAGAGGGTGAAAACCCGAAATAGCACCCGAACGGTCCCGTGGGGGACACCAACACCTCCCACGGGACCAATGTAACTCGTTGAAACTAACCCCGCATCCGCGGGACTCCCAGAACTGAGAATACGATGATAATTGGCATATTTCTAGACTTAGACTTAAAAACATGGCATTAGAAGGTGAAAACTCGAAATAACACCCGAACGGCTCTGTGGGTGGCTCCAACACCTCCTACGAGACTAATGTCACTCGTATGAACTGACCGCGCAACCGCGGGGTACTTGGTTTGAGAATACCACGATAAGTGGCATATTTCTATACTTAGCCTTAGAAACATGGCGTTAGAGGGTGAAAACTCGAAACAGCCCCCGAACGCACCGTGGGTGGCACCAACACCCCCCACGGGACCAATGTAACTCATAGGAACTCACCACGCAGTTGTGGGACTCCCGGTTTGGGAATACGATGATAATTTGGATATTTGTAGACTTAGGCGTAAAAACATGGCATTAGAGGGTGAAAACTCGAAACAGCCCCCGAATGCACCGTGGGTGGCACCAACACCCCCCACGGGACCAATGTAACTTGTACGAACTGACCGCGCAGTCGCGGGACTCCCGGTTTGTGAATACGACGATAATTTGCATATATCTAGACTTAGGCTTAAAAACATGGCGTTAGCATGTGAAAACCCGAAACTTCCCACGAACGGCCTCGTGGTTGCACTAACACATCGCACGGGACCAATTTAACTTGTAGGAACTGATCGCGTAGCCGAGGGACTCCCGGTTTTGGAATACAATGATAATTTGTAAATTTCTAGACTTAGGCTTAAAAACATGGTGTTCGAGGGTGAAAACCGAAACAGCATATCGAACAGCCCTGTGGGTGGCACTAACACCTCCCACGGGACGAATGTAACTAGTAGGAACCGACCGCGCATCCGCGAAACCCCCGATATGAAAATACGACAATAATTTGCATATTTTTATAATTAGGCTTGAAAACGTGGCGTTAGAGAGTGAAAACCCAAAACACCCTCCGAACATCCTCGTGGGTGGCATATACACCTCCCACAGGACCAATGTCACTCGTAGGAACTGACCGCAAGCCGCGGGACTCCCGGTCTGGGAATACAATGATAATTTGCATATTTTTAGACTTAGGCTTAAAAACATGGCATTAGAGGGTGGAAACTCGAAACAGCACCCGAACGGCCCCGTGGGAGGCAGCAACACCTCCCACGGGACCAATGTAACTCGTTCAAACTGACCGATCAGCCGCGGGACTCCCAGTTTGAGAATATAATGATAGTTTGTATATTTCTATACTTAGGCTTTAAAACATGGCGTTAGAGGGTGAAAACCAGAAATAGCACCCGAACGGCCACGTGGGTGGCACCAACACCTCCCACGGGACCAATGTAACTCGTTGGAACTGACCTCGTAGCCGCGGGACACTCAGTTTGAGAATACGATGATAATTTGCAAATTTTTAGACTTAGGCTTAAAAACATGGCGTTAGTGCGTGAAAACTCAAAATAGTCCCCGAACGGCCCTGTGGGTGGCACCAACACCTCCGACGGGACCAATGTGACTCGTAGGAACTGACCGCGCAACCGCAGGACTCCCGGTTTAAGAGTAAGGCGATAATTTGCAAATTTATAGACTTAGGCTTAAAAACATGGCTTTAGAGGGTGAAAACAAAAAAGAGCCCCCGAAAGGCCCCGTGGGTGGCACCAACACCTCCCACGGGACCAATGTAACTCGTAGGAACTGCCCCCACAGCCACGGGACTCCCGATTTAAGAATGCAATGATGTGTTGCGTATTTCTAGACTTAGTCTAAAAAATGTCGCGTTAGAGGGTGAAAACTCGAAACAGCCCTCGAACAGCCCCGTGGGTGGCACCAACACCTCCCACGGGACCAATGTAACTCTTAGGAACTGACCGCGAAGCCGCGGGACTCCCAACTTGAAAATACAATGATAATTTACATATTTCTAGACTTAGGCTTAAAAACATGGCGTTAGAGGGTGAAAACCCAAAACAGCCAACAAACATCCCCGTGGGTGGCACAAACACCTCCTACAGGACCAATGTCACTCGCAGGAACTGATCGTGCAACCGCGGGACTCATGGTATGGGAATACGACAATAATTTTCATATTTCTAGACTTAGGCTTAAAAACATGACGTTAGAGGGTGAAAACCCAAAAAAGACCCCGAACGGCCCCGTGGGTGGCGCCAACACCTCCCACGGGACCAATGTAACTAGTATGAACTGACCACACAGTTGTGAGACTTTCGATTTGAGAATACGATGATAATTTTCAAATTTCTAGGCTTAGGCTTAAAAACATGGTGTTAGCGGGTGAAAACCCGAAATAACCCCCGAACGGCCCCGTGAGTGGCACCAATACTCCCACGGAACCAATGTAACTCGTAGGAACTGACCGCGCAGCAGCGGGACTCTCGATTTGGGAATAAGACGATAATTTACATATTTCTAGACTTAGGCTGAAAAATATGGCGTTAGAGGGTGAAAAGCCGAAACATCCCCGTGGGTGGCACTAACACTCCCACGGAACCAATGTAACTGGTAGAAACTGACTACACAGCCACGGGACTCCCGGCTTAAGAATACGATGCTAATTTGCATATTTCTAGACTTAGGCTTAAAAACATGGCGTTAGAGGGTTAAAACCCAAAACAGCCATCGAACATCCCCGTGGGTGGAAAAAAAACCTCCCACAAGACCATTGTAACTCGTAAGAACTGATCGCGCAGTCGCGGGACTTTCGGTTTGGGAGTACGGCGTTAATTTGCATATTTATAGACTTAGGCTTAAAAATATGACGTTAGAGGTTGAAAACCCGAAATAGCACCCGAACGGCCCCATGAGTGGCACCAACACCTCCCACAGGACCAATGTAACTCGTAGGAACTGACCCCGCAGTCGCGAAACTCACGATTTGAGAGTAAGACGATAAGTTGCCGATTTCTAGACCTACGCTTAAAAACATGGCGTTAGTGGGTGAAAACCCGAAACAGTCCCCGAACGGCCCCGTGGGTGGCACCAACACCTCCCACGAGACCAATATGACTCGTAGAAACTGACCGCGGAGCCGCAGGACTCCCGGTTTGAGAGTACGACAATAATTTGGATAGTTCTCTACTTAGGCTAAAAAATATGGCGTTAGAGGGTGATAACCCAAAAAGAGCCACCGAAGGGCCCCGTGGGTTGCACCAACACCTCCCACGGGTCCAATGTAACTCGTAGGAACTGACCGCACAGCTACGGGACTCCCGGTTTGAGAATACAATGATAATTTGCATATTTCTATACTTAGGCTTAAAAACATGGCGTTAGAGGGTGAAAACCCGAAACAGCCCCTGAACGGCCACGAAGGTGGAACCGACACCTCCCACGGGAACATTATAACTCGTAGGAACAGACGCAGCCGCAGGACTCCCAGTTTGAGAGTACGATGATAATTTTCATATTTCTAAACTTAGGCTTTAAAACATGGCATTAGAGGTTGAAAACCCAAAAATAGACCCCGAAGGGCCCCGTGGGTGGCACCAACACCTCCCACGGGACCAACGTAACTTGTAGGAACTGACCGCACAGCCGCGGGACTCCCGGTTAGTGAATACGATGATAATTTTGCATATTTTCAGAGTTAGGCTTAAAAACATTGCGTTAGAGGGTGAAAACCCGAAATAGCATCCGAACGGCCCTTTGGGGGACACAAACACCTTCCACGGGACCAATGTAACTCGTAGGAACTGACCCCACAGCCACGGAACTCCCAAGTTTGAGAATACGATGATAATTGGCATATTTCCTTAGACTTAAAAACATGGCATTAGAGGGTGAAAACTCAAAATAATACCCGAACGGCTTCGTGGGTGGCTCCAACACCTCCTACGAGACTAATGTAACTAGTAGGAACTAACCGCGCAGCCGCGGGGTACTTGGTTTGAGAATACCACGATAATTGGCATATTTCTATACTTAAGCTTAAAAACATGGCGTTAGAGAGTGAAAACTCAAAACAGCCCCCGAACGCACCGTGGGTGGCACCAACACCCCCCACGGGACCAATGTAACTCATAGGAACTCACCACGCAGTCGTGGGACTCTTGGTTTGGGAATACGACGATAATTTGCATATTTCTATACTTAGGCTTAAAAACATAGCATTAGAGGGTGAAAACTCGAAACAGCCCCCGAATGCACCGTGGGTGGCACCTACACCCCCAACGGGACCAACGTAACTCATAGTAACTCACCACACAGTCGTGGGACTCCCGGTTTGGGAATAAGACGATAATTTGCATATTTCTAGACTTAGGCTTAAAAACATGGCGTTAGAGGTTGAAAACTCGAAACATCCCCCGAACGGCCCTGTGGGTGGCACCAACACCTCCCACGGGACCAATGTCACTCGTAGGAACTGACCCCGTAGCCGCGAGACTCCCAATTTGAGAATACAATGATAATTTTCTTATTTATAGACTTAGGCTTAAAAATATGGCGTTAGTGGATGAAAACCCGAAACATCCCCCGAACGGCCCGTGGGTGGCACCAACACCTCCCACGGGACCAATGTAACTCGTAGGATCTGACCGCACAGCTGCGGGACTCCCGACCTGAGAATACGACCATAATTTGGATATTTTTAGACTTAGTCTTAAAAACATGGCGTTAGAGGGTGAAAACCCGAAATAGCCCCCGAACGGCACTGTTGGTGGCACAAACACCTCCCACAGGACCAATGTATCTTATACAAACTGACCGCGCAACCGCAGGACTCTTGGTATGGGAATACGATGATAATTTTCATATTTCTAGATTTAGGGTTAAAAACATAGCGTTAGAGGGTGAAAACCCGAAACAGCCCTCGAACGGCCCCGTGGGTGGCACTAACACCTCCCACGGGACCAATGTAACTCGTAGGAACGAACCGCACAGCCGCGGGACTCCCAGCTTGAGAATACGATGATAATTTGGATATTTCTAGACTTAGGCTTAAAAACATGGCGTTAGATGGTGAAAACCCAAAACAGCCATCAAACGTCCCAGTGGGTGGCACAAACACCTCCCACGGGACCAATGTCACTCGTAGGAACCGACCGCGCAACTGCAGGACTCCCGGTGTGGGAATACGATGATAATTTACATATTTCTAGACTTAGGCTTAATAATATGGCGTTAGAGGTTGAAAACCCGAAACAACCCCCGAACGGCCCCGTGGGTGGCACCAACACCTCCCACGGGACCAATGTTACTAGTATGAACTGACCGCACAGTTGCAAGACTCCCGATTTGAGAATACGATGATAATTTCAAATTTCTAGGCTTAGGCTTAAAAACATGGCATTAACGTGTGAAAACCCGAAACAACCCCCGAACGGCCCCGTGGGTGGCACCAACACTCCCACCGAACCAATGTAACTCGTACGAACTGACCGCCCAGCAGCGGGACTCCCGATTGGGCAATAAGACGATAATTTGCATATTTCTAGACTTAGGCTGAAAAACATGGCGTTAGAGGGTGAGAATCCGAAACATCCCCGTGGGTGGCACCAACACTCCCACGGAACCAATCAAACTGGTAGGAAGTGACTAGACAGCCGCGGGACTCCCGGCTTGAGAATACGACTCTAATTTGCTTATTTCTAGACTTAGGATTAAAAATATGGTGTTAGAGGGTTAAAACTCAAAACAGCAATCGAACATCCCCGTGGGTGGCACAAAAACCTCCCACAAGACCAATGTCACTCGTAAGAACTGACCGCGTAGTCACGGGACTTTTTGTTTGGGAGTATGACGTTAATTTGCATAATTCTAGACTTTGTCTTAAAAATATGACGTTAGAGGGTGAAAACCCAAAATAGCACCTGAATGGCCCAATGGGTGGCACCAACACCTCCCACGGGACCAATGTAACTCGTAGGATCTGACCTCGCAGCCGCGGGACTCCCGGTTTGAGAATAAGATGATAATTTGCGGATTTCTAGACTTAGGCTTAAAAACATGGCGTTAGTGCGGGAAAACCCGAAACAGTCCCCGAACGGCCCCGTGGGTGGCACCAACACCACCCACGGGACCAATGTGACTTGTAGGAATTGACCGCGCAGCTGCAGGACTTTCGATTTGAGAGTACGACGATAATTTGAATATTTCTCGAATTAGGCTTAAAAACATGGCGTTATAGGGTGATAACCCAAAAAGAGCCACCGAAGGGCCCCGTGGGTGGCACCAACACCCCCCACGGGTCTAATGTGACTCGTAGGAACTAACCGCACAGCTGCGGGACTCCCGGTTTGAGAATACAATGATAATTTGCATATTTCTAGACTTAGTCTTAAAAACATGGCGTTAGAGGGTCAAAACCCAAAACAACCCCCGAAGGGCACTGTTTGTGGCACAAACACCTCCCACAGGACCAATGTATCTTATACGAACAGACCGCGCAACCGCGGGACTCTTGGTATGCGAATACGATGATAATTTTCATATTTCTAGACTTAGGATTAAAAACATAGCGTTAGAGGGTGAAAACCCGAAACAACCCTCGAACGGCCCCGTGGGTGGCACTAACACCTCCCACGGGACCAATGTAACTTGTAGGAACTGACCGCACAGCCGCGGGACTCCCAGCTTGAGAATACGATGATAATTGTCATATTTCTAGACTAAGGCTTAAAAACATGGCGTTAGAGGGCGAAAACCCAAAACAGCCATCAAACGTCCCAGTGGGTGGCACAAACACCTCCCACGGGACCAATGTCACTGGTAGGAACCGATCGCGCAACCGCAGGATTCCCGGTATTGGAATACGATGATAATTTACATATTTCTAGACTTTGGCTTAACAATATGGCGTTAGAGGTTGAAAACCTCAAACAACCTCCGAACGGCCCCGTGGGTGGCACCAACACCTCCCACATGACCAATGTTACTAGAATGAACTGACCGCACAGTTGCGAGACTCCCAATTTGAGAATATGATGATAATTTCAAATTTCTAGGCTTAGGCTTAAAAACATGGCATTAGCGGGTGAAAACCCGAAACTACCCCCGAACGGCCCCGTGGGTGGCACCAACACTCCCACCGAACCAATGTAACTTGTAGGAACTGACCGCGCAGCAGTGGGACTCCTGATTGGGCAATAAGACGATAATTTGCATATTTCTAGACTTAGGCTGAAAAACATGGCGTTAGAGGGTGAGAACCCGAAACATCCCCGTGGGTGGCACCAACACTCCCACGGAACCAATCTAACTGGTAGGAACTGACTACACATCCGCGGGACTCCCGGCTTGAGAATACGACTCTAATTTGCTTATTTCTAGACTTAGAATTAAAAATATGGTGTAAGAGGGTTAAAACCCAAAACAGCCCTCGAACATCCCCGTGGGTGGCACAAAAACCTCCCACAAGACCAATGTCACTCGTAAGAACTGACCCCGTAGTCACGGGACTTTTGGTTTGGGAGTACGACGTCAATTTGCATAATTCTAGACTTAAGCTTAAAAACATGACGTTAGAGGGTGAAAACCCGAAATAGCACCCGAATGGCCCCATGGGTGGCACCAACTCCTCCCACGAGACCAATGTAACTCGTAGGAACTGAACCTGCAGCCGCGAGACTCCTGATTCGAGAATACAATGATAATTTGCATATTTCTAGACTTAGGCTTAAAAACATGGTGTTAGCAGGTGAAAACCCAAAAAGATCCACCGAAGGGCCCCGTGGGTGGCACCAACACCACCCACAGGTCCAATGTGACTCGTAGGAACTGACCGCCCAACTACGGGACTCCCGGTTTGAGAATACGACGATAATTTGCATATTTCTAGACTTAGGCTTAAAAACATGGCATTAGAGGGTGAAAACCTGAAACAGCCCCCGAACAGCCCCGTGGGTGGCACCAATACCTCCCACGGGACCAATGTAACTAGTATGAACTGACCGCACAGTTACGAGACTCCTGATTTGAGAATACGACGTTAATTTTCATATTTCTACACTTAGGCTTAAAAACATGGCGTTAGAGGGTGAAAATCCGAAACAACCCCCGAAGGCCCCGTGGGTGGCACTAACACCTTCCCCGGGACCAATGTAACTCGTAGGAACTGACCGCGCAGCCGCGGGACTCCCGACTTGAGAATACGATGATAATTTGCATATTTCTAGACTTAGGATTAAAAACATGGTGTTAGAGGGTGAAAAGCCAAAACATCCATCACACATCCCTGTGGGTGGCACAAACACCTCACACAATACCAATGTCAGTCGTAGGAACTGACCGCGCAACCGTGGGACTCCTGGTATGGGAATATGACGATAATTTGCATATTTCTAGACTTAGTCTTAAAAACATGGCGTTAGAGGTTGAAAACCCGAAATAGCCCCCGAACGGCCCTGTGGGTGGCACCAACACCTCCCACGGGACCAATGTAACTAGTATGAACTGACCGCACAGTTGCGAGACTCCCGATTTGAGAATACGACGATAATTTTCATATTTCTAAGTTTAGGCTTAAAAACATGGCGTTAGCGGGTGAAAACCTGAAACATCCCCTGAACGGCCCCGTGGGTGGCACCAACACTCCCACGAGACCAATGTAACTCTTAGGAACTGGCCGCGTAGCAACAGGACTCCCGGTTTAGGAATATGATGATAATTTGCACATTTCTAGACCTAGGTTTAAAAACACGGCGTTAGAGGGTGAAAACCCAAAACATCCCCATGGGTGGCACCAACACCTCCCACGGGACCAATGTGACTGGTAGGAACTAACTGCACAGCCGCTAGACTCTCGGCTTGAAAATATGACCCTAAATTGCATATTTCAAGACTTAGGATTAAAAACATGGCGTTAGAGGGTTAAACCCAAAACAGCCATCTAACATCCCCGTGGGTGGCCCAAAAACCTCCCATAAGACCAATGTCACTCGTAAGAACTGACCGCGCAGTCGCGGGACTTTCGGTTTGGGAATACGATGATAATTTACATATTTATAGATTTAGGCTTAAAAACATGACGTTAGAGGGTGAAAACCCGAAATAGCAACCGAACGGCCTCGTGGGTGGCACCAACGCCTCCTACGAGACCAATGTAACTCGTAGGAACTGAACCTGCAGCCGCGAGACTCCTGATTCGAGAATACAATGATAATTTGCATATTTCTAGACTTAGGCTTAAAAACATGGTGTTAGCAGGTGAAAAACCAAAAAGATCCACCGAAGGGCCCCGTGGGTGGCACCAACACCACCCACGGGTCCAATGTGACTCGTAGGAACTGACCGCACAACTGCGGGACTCCCGGTTTGAGAATACGATGATAATTTGCATATTTCTAGACTTAGGCTTAAAAATATGGCGTTAGAGGGTGAAAACCCGAAACAGCCCCCAAACAGCCCCGTGGGTGGCACCAATACCTCCCGCGGGACCAATGTAACTAGTATGAACTGACCGCACAGTTGCGAGACTCCCGAATTGAGAATACGACGTTAATTTTCATATGTCTACACTTAGGCTTAAAAACATGGCGTTAGAGGGTGAAAACCCAAAACAACCCCCGAAGGCCCCGTGGGTGGCACCAACACCTCCCACGGGACCAATGCAACTAGTAGGAACTGACCGCAGAGTCGCGGGACTCCCGACTTGAGAATACGACGATAATTTGCATATTTTTAGACCTAGGCTTAAAAACATGGCGTTAGAGGATTAAAATCCAAAACAACCACCGAACATCCCCGTGGGTGGCACAAAAACCACCCATAGGACCAATGTCACTCGTCAGAACTGATCGCGTAGTCGTGGGACTTTCGGTTTGGGAATATGATGATAATTTGCATATTTGTACAGTTAGGCTTAAAAACATGGCGTTAGAGGGTGAAACTCGAAACAGCCCCCGAAAGGCCCCGTGGGTGGCACCAACACCTCCCACTGGACCAATGTTAGACGTAGGAACTCACCGCGCAGTCGAGGGACTCCCGATTTGGGAATATGACAATAATTTACATATTTCTAGACATAGGCTTAAAAACATGGCGTTAGAGGGTGAAAAGCCAAAACATCCATCAAACATCCCTGTGGGTGGCACAAACACCTCACATAGTACCAATGTCACTCGTAGGAACTGACCGCGCAACCACGGGACTCCCGGTATGGGAATATGACGATAATTTGCATATTTCTAGACTTAGGCTTAAAAACATGGCGTTAGAGGTTGAAAACCCGAAACAGCCCCCGAACGGCCCCGTGGGTGGCTCCAACACCTCCCACGGGACCAATGTAACTAGTATGAACTGACCGCAGAGTTGCGAGACTCCCGGTTTGAGAATACAACGATAATTTTCATATTTCTAAGTTTAGGCTTAAAAACATGGCGTTAGCGGGTGAAAACCTGAAACATCCCCTGAACGGCCCCGTGGGTGGCACCAACACTCTCACGAGACCAATGTAACTCTTAGGAACTGGCCGCGTAGCAACAGGACTCCCGGTTTAGGAATATGACGATAATTTGCACATTTCTAGACCTAGGTTTAAAAACACGGCGTTAGAGGGTGAAAACCCAAAACATCCCCATGGGTGGCACCAACACCTCCCACGGGACTAATGTGACTGGTAGGAACTAACTGCACAGCCGCTAGACTCTCGGCTTGAAAATACGACGCGAAATTGCATATTTCAAGACTTAGGATTAAAAACATGGCGTTAGAGGGTTAAACCCAAAACAGCCATCTAACATCCCCGTGGGTGGCCCAAAATCCTCCCATAAGACCAATGTCACTCGTAAGAACTGATCGCGCAGTCGCGGGACTTCCGGTTTGGGAATACGATGATAATTTGCATATTTATAGATTTAGGCTTAAAAACATGACGTTAGAGGGTGAAAACCCGAAATAGCAACCCAACGGCCTCGTGGGTGGCACCAACACCTCCCATAGGACCAATGTAACTCGTAGGAACTGATCCCGTAGACGCAGGACACTCGGTTTGAGAATATGATGATCATTTGCAGATTTCTAGACTTTGGCTTAAAAACATGGAATTAGTAGGTGAAAACCCGAAACCGTCAGCGAACGGACCCGTGGGTGGCACCAACACCTCCCATGAGACCAATGCGACTCGAAGGAACTGACCGCGCAGCCGTAGGACTCCCGGTTTGAGAGTACGAGGATAATTTAGATATTTCTCGACTTAGGCTTAAAAACATGTCATTAGAGGGTGATAATCCAAAAAGAGCCACCGAAGGGCCCTGTGGGTGGCACCAACACCTCCCACGGGTCCAATGTAAATCATAGGAACAGACCGCACAGCTGCGGGACTCCCGGTTTGAGAATACAATGATACTTTGCATATTTTTTACTTAGGCTTAAAAACATGGCGTTAGAGGGTGAAAACCCGAAACAACATCCGAACGGCCACGAGGGTGGAACCGACACCTCCCACGGGAACAGTGTACCTCGTAGGAACAGACCGCGCAGCCGCAGGACTCCCGTTTGAGAGTACAACGATAATTTGTATATTTCAAAACTTAGGCTTAAAAACATAGCATTAAAGGTTAAAAACCCAAAACAACCATCAAACATCCCCGTGGGTGGTACAAACACCTCCCAAAAGACCAATGTCACTCATAGGAATTGACCGTGCAACCGCAGGACTCCCGGTATGGGAATACGATGATAATTTGCATATTTCTAGTCTTATGCTTAAAAACATGGTGTTAGAGGGTGAAAACCTGAAATAGCACCCGAACGGGCTCGTGGGTGGAACCAACACCTCCCACGGGACCAATGTTACTCGTAGGAACTGACCTCGCAGCCGTGAGACTCCCGATTTGAGAATACGACGATAATTTGCATATTTCTAGACTTAGGCTTAAAAACTTGGCGTTAGCGGGTTAAAATTAGAAACATCCCCTGAACGGCCCCGTGGGTGGCACCAACACCTCCCACAAGACCAATGTAACTCGTAGGAACTGACCGCGCAGCCGGAGGACTCCCGTCTTGAGATTACGATGATAATTTGCATATTTCTAGACTTAGGTTTACAAACATGGTGTTAGAGGGTGAAAACTCAAAACAACCATCAAACATCCCCGTGGGTGGCACAAACACCTCCCACAGTAGTAATGTCACTCGTAGGAACTGATCGCGCAACCGCGGGACTCCCGGTATGGGAATACGACGATAATTTAGTCTTAAAAGCATGGCGTTAGAGGGTTAAAACACAAAAAAAACCCCGAACGGCCCCGTGGGTGGCACCAACTCCTCCCACGGGACCAATGTAACTAGTATGAATTGATCGCACAGTAGCGAGACTCCCGCTTTGAGAATAGGACGATAATTTTCATATTTCTAGGCTTAGGCTTAAAAACATTGCGTTAGCGGGTGAAAACCCGAAACATCCCCCGAACGGTGCCGTGGGTGGCACCAACACTCCCACGGGACCAATGTAACTCGTAGGAACTGGTCGCGCATCCGCGGGACTCCGGGTTTGGTAATACGACGATAATTTGCATATTTCTAAGCTTAGGCTTAAAAACATGGAGTTAGAGGGTGAAAACCCAAAACAGCCCCATGGGTAGCACCAACACCTCCCATAGGACCAACGTAACTCGTAGGAACTGACCGCACAGCCGCGCGACTCCCGTCTTGCGAATACGACGATAATTTGCATATTTCTAGACTTAAGCTTAAAAACATGGCGTTAGTGGGTGAAAATCCAAAACAGCCATCAAACATCCCCGTGGGTGGCACAAACACCTCCCACAGGACCAATGTCACTCGTAGGAACTGAACGCGCAACCGCAGGACTCCCAATATGGGAATACGATGATAATTTGCATAATTCTAGACTTAGGCTTAAAAACATGACGTTAGAGGGTGAAAACCCGAAATAGCACCCGAACGGCCCGTGGCTGGCACCAATACCTCCCACGGGACCAATTTAACTCGTAGGAACTGACCCCGCAGTCGCGGGACACTCAGTTTGAGATTACGATGATAATTTGTAGATTTCTAGACTTAGGGTAAAAAACATGGCGTTAGTGGGTGAAAACCAGAAACAGTCCCCGAACGGCCCGTGGGTGGCACCAACACCTCCCATGGGACCAATGTGACTCGAAGGAACTGACCGCGCAGTCGTAGGACTCCCGGTTTGAGAGTACGACGATAATTTGGATATTTCTCGACTTAGGCTTAAAAACATGTCTTTAGAGTGTGATAACCCAAAAAGAGCCACCGAAAGGCCCCATGGGTGGCACCAACACCGCCCACGGGTCCATTGTAACTCGTAGGAACTGACTGCACAGCTGCGGGACACTCGGTTTGAGAATACAATGATAATTTGCATATTTCTAGACTTACACTTAAACACATGGTGTTAGAGGGTGAAAACCCGAAACAGCCCTCGAACGGCCCCGTGGGTAGCACCAACACCTCCCATGGGACCAACGTAACTCGTAGGAACTGACCGCACAGCCGCGGGACTCCCGTCTTGCGAATACGATGATAATTTGCATATTTCTAGACTTAGGCTTAAAAACATGGCGTTAGAGGGTGAAAACCCAAAATAGCCATCAAACATCCCCGTGAGTGGCACAAACACCTCCCACAGGACCAATGTCACTCATAGGAACTGACCGCGCAACCGCAGGACTCCCGATATGGGAATACGATGATAATTTGCATATTTCTAATCTTAGGCTTAAAAACATGGCGTTAGAGGGTGAAAACCTGAAACAGCCCCCGTACGGCCCCGTGGGTGGCACCAACACCTCCCACGGAACCAATGTAACTAGTATGAACTGACCGCACAGTTGTGAGACTCCCGATTTGAGAATACGACGATCATTTTCATATTTCTAGGCTTAGGCTTAAAAATATGGCGTTAGCGGGAGAAAATAAGAAACATCCCCCAAACGGCCCCGTGGGTGGCACCAAAACTCCCACCGGACCAACGTAACTCGTAGGAACTGACCGCACATATGCGGGACTCCCGGCTCGAGAATACGAAGATAATTTGCATATTTCTAGACTCAATCTTATAAACATGGCGTTAGAGGGTTAAAACCAAAAACAGCCACCGAACATCCCCGTGGGTGGTACAAAAACCTCCCACAAAACCAATGTCACTCGTAAGAACTGACCGCGCAGTCGGTTTGGGAATAGGACGATAATTTGCATATTTCAAGACTTAGGCTTAAAAACATGGCGTTAGAGGGTGAAAACCCGAAATAGCACCCGAACGGCCTCGTGGGTGGAACCAACACCACCCACGAAACCAATGTAACTCGTAGGAACTGACCCCGCAGCCGCGGGACTCCAGGTTTGAGAATACGATGATAATTTGCAGATTTCTAGACTTAGGCTTAAAAATATGGCGTTAGTGGGTGAAAACCCAAAACAGTCCCCGAACCGCCCCGTGGGTGGCACTAACACCTCCCACGGGACTAATGTGACTCGTAGGAACTGACCGCGCAGCCGCGGGACTCCCGATTTGAGAGTACGATGATAATTTGGATATTTCTCGACTTAGGCTTAAAAATATGGCGTTAGAGGGTGAAAACCCAAAAAGTTCCACCGAAGGGCCTCGTGGGTGGCACCAACACCTCCCACGGGTCCAATGTAACTCGTAGGAACTGACCGCACAACTGCGGGACTCCCGGTTTGGGAATACAATGATAATTTGTATATTTCTAGACTTAGGCTTAAAAACATGGCGTTAGAGGGTGAAAATTCGAAACAGCCCATGAACGGCCCCTTGGGTGGCACTGACACCTTCCACGGGACCAATGTAAGTCGTAGGAACTAGCTCCGCAGTCGCGAGACTCCAGGTTTGAGAATACGATGATAATTTACATATTTCTAGACTTAGGCTTAAAAACTTGGTGTTAGCGAGTGAAAACTCAAAACATCCCCCAAACAGCCCCGTGGGTGGCACCAACACCTCCCACGGGACAAATGTAACTCGTAGGAACTGACCGTGCAGCCGCGGGACTCCCGGCTTGAGAAAACGACGATAATTTGCATATTTCTAGACTTAGGCTTAAAAACATGGTGATAGAGGGTGAAAATCAAAAACAGCCATCAAACATCCCCATGGGTGGTACAAACACCTCCCACAGTACCAATGTCACTCGTAGGAACTGACCGTGCAACCGCGGGACTCCCGGTATGGGAATACGATGATAATTTGCATATTTCTAGACTTAGGATTAAAAACATGGCGCTAGAGGGTGAAAACCCGAAACAGCCCTCAAACGGCCCCGTGGGAGGCACCAACACCTCTCACGGGACCAATGTTACTAGTATGAACTGACCGCACAGTTGCGAGACTCCCGATTTGAGAATACGACGATAATTTTCATATTTCTACACTTAGGCTTAAAAACATGGCGTTAGAGGGTGAAAATCCGAAACAACCCCCGAAGGCCCCGTGGGTGGCACCAACACCTTCCCCGGGACCAATGTAACTCGTAGGAACTGACCCTGCAGCCGTGAGACTCCTGATTTGAGAATATAACGATAATTTGCATGTTTCTAGACTTAGGCTTAAAAACATGGCGTTAGTGGTTGAAAACCCGAAACACTCCCCGAACGGCCCCGAGGGTGGCACCAACACTCCCATAGGACCAATGTAACTCGTAGGAACTGGGCGCGCAGTCACGGGACTCCCGATTTGGGAATACAATGATAATTTTCATATTTCTAGACTTAGGATTAAAAACATGGCGTTAGAGAGTGAAAACCCAAAACAGCCCCCGAACGACCCCGTGGGTGGTACCAACACCTCCCACGGGACCAATGTAACTCGTAGGAACTGACCGCGCTGCCACGGGACTCCCGGCTTGAGAATACGATGATAATTTGGATATTTTCATACTTAGGCCTAAAATCATGGTGTTAGAGGGTGAAAACTCAAAATAGCACCCGAACGGCCCCGTGGGCGGCACCAACACCTCCCACGGGATCAATGTAACTCGTAGGAACTGACCCCGCAGCTGCGGGACTCTCGGTTTGAGAATACGTTGATAATTTGTATATTTCTATACTTAGTCTTAAAAACATGGCGTTAGTGGTTGAAAATCCAAAACAGTCCCCGAACGGCCCCGAGGGTGGCACCAACACCTCCCAGGGGACCAGTGTAACTCTTAGGAACACACCACGCAGCCGCAGGACTCCCAATTATAGAGTACGATGATAATTTGCATATTTCTAAACTTAGATAGAAAAATATGGCGTTAGAGGTTGAAAACCCAAAAAGATCCCCTGAAGGGCCCCGTGGGTGGCACCAACATCTCCCACGGGACCAATGTAACTCGTAGTAACTGACTACGTCGTCGCGGGACTCCCAATTTGGGAATATGATGATAATTTTTATATTTCCAGACATAGGCTTAAAAACTTGGCGTTAGAGGGTGAAAACTCGAAATAGCACCCGAACGTCTCCGTGGGTGGCACCAACACCTCCTACAAGACCAATGTCACTCGTAGGAACTAACCGCGCAGCCGCAGGACTCCCAATTTGAGAATACGATGATAATTTGAATATTTCTAGACTTAGGCTTAAAACATGGCGTTAGAGGGTGAAAACTCGAAACTGCCCTCGAACGGCCCCGTGGGTGGCACTAACACCTCCCACTGGGAAAATGTAACTACTAGGAACTCATCGCGCCCGATTTGGGAATATGAAGATAATTTGCATATTTCATAACTTAGGCTTAAAAACATAGCGTTAGAGGGTGAAAACTCACAACAGTCCCCGAACGGCCCCGTGGGTGGCCCCAACACCTCCCACGGGATGAATGTGACTCGTAGGAACTGACCGCGCAGCCACAGAACTCCCACGTTTGAGAATACGACGATAATTTGCATATTTCTAGACTTAGGCTTAAAAACAAGGCGTTCGAGGGTGAAAACTCGAAACAACCCCCGAACTGCCCCTTGGGTGGCACCAACACCTCCCACGGAACCAATGTAACTCGTAGGAACTGACCCCGTAGCCGCGAGACTCCCGGGTTGACAATACGACGATAATTTGCATACTTTTAGGCTTAGGCTGAAAAACATGGCGTTAGCGGGTGAAAACCCGAAACATCCAGCGAACGGCCCCGTGGCTGGCACCAACACATCCCACGGGACCAATGTAACTCGTAAGAACTGACCGTGTAGCCGCGGGACTCCCGATTTGGGAATACGATGATAATTTTCATATTTCTAGACTTAGGCATAAAAACATGGTGTTAGAGGGTGAAAACCCGAAACAGCCCCCAAACGGCCCCGTGGGTGGCACCAACCCCTCCCACCGGGCCAATGTAACTGGTAGGAACTGACTGCACAGCCGCGGGACTCCAGGCTCCAGAATACGACGATAATTTGCATATTTCTACACATAGGCTTAAAAACATGGCGTTAGAGGGTTAAAAACCAAAACATCCACCGAACATCCCCGTGGGTGGCAAAAAAACCTCCCACAAGACCAATGTCACTCATAGGAACTGACCGCGCAGTCACGGGAGTTCCGGTTTGGTAATACGACTATAATTTGCATATTTCTAGACTTAGGCATAAAAACATGGCGTTAGATGGTGAAAACTAAAAACAACCCCCGAATGGCCCCTTGGGTGGCACCAACACCTCCCACGGGACCAATGTAACTCGTAGGAACTGACCGCGTAGTCGCGGGACTTCCGATTTGGGAATATGACGATAATTTGCATATTTCTAGACTTCGGCTTAAAAACATGGTGTTAGAGGGTGAAATCTCGAAACAACCACCGAACGGCCCCTTGGGTGTCACCAACACCTCCCACGGGACCAATGTAACTCGTAAGAACTGACCGCGTAGTCGTGGGACTTCCGGTTTGGGAATACGACGATAATTTGCATATTTCTAGACTTTGGCTTAAAAACATGATGTTAGATGGTGAAAACCCAAAAATATCCCTTGAAGGGCCACGTGGGTGGCACCAACACCTCCCACGGGTCCAATGTAACTCGTAGGAACTGACCGCACAACTGCGGGACTCCCGGTTTGAGAATACAATGATAATTTGCATATTTATAGACTTAGGCTTAAAAACATGGTGTTAGAGGGTGAAAATTCGTAACAGCCCACGAACGGCCCCTTGGGTGGAACCAACACCTCCCACGGGACCAATGTAACTCGTAGGAATTATCCCCTCAATCGCGAGACTCCAGGTTTGAGAATACGACGATAATTTGCATATTTCTAGACATAGCCTTAAAAACTTGGCATTAGCGGATGAAAACTCGAAATATTCTCCCAACGAACCCGTGGGTGGCACCAACACCTCCCACGAGACCAATGTAACTCGTAGGAACGGACTGCGTAGCCGTGGGACTCCCGGCTTGAGAATATGATGATAATTTGTATATTTCTAGACTTAGGCTTAAAAACATGGTGTTAGAGGGTGAAAACCCAAAACATCCATCAAACATCCCCGTGGGTGGTATAAACACCTCCCACAGTACCAATGTCACTCGTAGGAACTGACCGTGCAACCGCAGGACTCCCGGTATGGGAATACGACGATAATTTCCATATTTCTAGACTTAGGCTCAAAAAATGGCGTTACAGGGTGAAAACCCAAAACAGCCCCCAAACGGCCCCGTGGGTGGCACCAATACCTCCCACGGGACCAATGTAACTAGTATGAACTGACCGCACAGTTGCGAGACTCCCGGTTTGAGAATACGACGATAATTTTCATATTTCTGGGCTTAGGCTTAAAAACATGGCGTTAGCGAGTGAAATCTCGAAACATCCCCCGAACGGCCCCGTGGGTGGCACCAATACCTCCCACGGGACCAATGTAACTCATAGGAACTGACCGCGCAGCCGCGGGACTCCCGGCTTGAGAATATAACGATAATTTGCATATTTCAAGACTTAGGCCTAAAAACATGGTGTTGGAGGGTGAAAACTCGAAATAGCACCCGAACGGCCCCGTGGGTGGCACCAACACCTCCGACGGGACCAATGTAACTCGTAGGAACTAACCCTGCATTCGCGGGACTCCCGATTTGTGAATACGTTGATAATTTGTATATTTCTAGACTTGGGCTTAAAAACATGGCGTTAGTGGTTGAAAACTCGAAACAGTCCCCGAACGGCCCCGAGGGTGGCACCAACACCTCCCACGGGACTAGTGTAACTCTTAGGAACACACCGCGCAGCCGCAGGGCTCCCAGTTGGAGAGTATGATGATAATTTTCATATTTCTAAACTTAGACTTAAAAATATGGCATTAGAGGTTGAAAACCCAAAAAGATCCCCCGAAGGGCCCCGTGGGTGGTACCAACACCTGCCACGGGATCAATGTAACTCGTAGTAACTGACAGCGTCGCCGCGGGACTCCCAATTTGGGAAGATGATGATAATTTTCATATTTCTAGACATAGGGTTAAAAACAAGGCATTAAAGGGTGAAAACTAGAAATAGCACCCGAACGGCTCCGTGGGTGGCACCAACACCTCCTACGAGACCAATGTCACTCGTAGGAACTAATCGCGCTGCCGCAGGACTCCCAATTTGACAATACGATGATAATTTGAAATGTCTAGACTTAGGCTTAAAACATGGCGTTAGAGGGTGAAAACCTGAAACAGCCCCCAAACGGCCCCGTGGATGGCACCAACACCTCCAACGGGACAAATGTAACTCGTAGGAACTCACCGCGCAGTCGTCGGACTCAGGGTTTGGGAATACGTAGATAATTTGCATATTTCATAACTTGGGCTTAAAAACATAGCGTTAGAGGGTGAAAACTCGCAACAGTCCCCCAACGGCCCCGTGGGTGGCACCAACACCTCCCACGGGAAGAATGTGACTCGTAGGAACTGACCGCGCAGCCGCAGAACTCTCAGTTTGAGAATATGATGATAATTTGCATATTTCTAGACTAAGGCTTAAAAACATGGCGTTAGAGGGTGAAAACTCGAAACAGCCCCCGAACTTCCCCTTGGGTGGCACCAACACCTCCCACGGGACCAATGTAACTCGTAGGAACTGACCCCGCAGCCGCGAGACTCCCGGGTTGAGAATACGACGATAATTTGCAGATTTCTAGGCCTAGGCTTAAAAACATGGCGTTAGCGGGTGAAAACCCAAAACATCCCGCGAACGGCCCCGTGGGTGGCACCAGCATATCCCACGGGACCAATGTAACTCGTAAGAATTGACCGTGTAGCCGCGGGACTCTCGATTTGGGAATACGACGATAATTTGCATATTTCTAGACTTAGGCATAAAAACATGGCGTTACAGGGTGAAAACCCGAAACACCACCCAAACGGCCCCGTGGGTGGCACCAACACCTCCCACGGGACAAATGTAACTGGTAGGAACTGACTGCACAGCCGCGGGTCTCCCCGCATGAGAATACGACGATAATCTGCATATTTCTAGACATAGGTTTAAAAACATGTCGTTAGAGGGTTACAAACCAAAATAGCCACTGAACAACCCCGTGGGTGGCAGAAAAACCTCCCACGAGACCAATGTCACTCGTTGGAACTGACCGCGCAGCCGCAGGACTCCCGGTTTGAGAGTACGATAATAATTTGGATATTTCTCGACTTAGGCTTAAAACATGGCGTTAGAGGGTGAAAACGCAAAAAGATCCACCGAAGGGCCCCGTGGATGGCACCAACACCTCCCACGGGTCCAATGTAACTCATAGGAACTGACCGCACAACTGCGGGGCTCCCGGTTTGAGAATACAAAGATAATTTGCATATTTTTAGAGTTAGGCTTAAAAACATGGCGTTAGAGGGTGAAAATTGAAAACAGCCTACGAACGGGCCTTTGGGTGGCACCAACACCTCCCACGGGACAAATTTAACTCGTAGGAACTAGCCCCACAGTCACGAGACTCCAGGTTTGAAAATACGACGATAAATTGCATATTTCTAGACTTAGGCTTAAAAGCTTAGCGTTAGCGGGTGAAAACTCGAAACATCCCCCGAACGGCCCCGTAGGGGCCACCGACACCTCCCATGGGACCAATGTAACTCGTAGGAACTGACCGCACAGCCGCGGGACTCCCGTCTTGAGAATACGACGATAATTTGCATATTTCTAGACTTAGGCTTAAAAACATGGTGTTAGAGGGTGAAAACCCAAAACAACCATCAAACTTCCCCGTGGGTGGTACAAACACCTCCCACAGTACCAATGTCACTAGTGGGAACTGACTGTGCAACCGCGGGACTCCCGGTATGGGAATACGACGATAATTTGCATATTTCTAGACTTAGGCTTAAAAACATGGCGTTAGAGGGTGAAAACCCGAAACAACCCTCGAACGGCCCCGTGGGTGGCACCAACACCTCCCATGGGACCAATGTAACAAGTATGAACTGACCGCACAGTTGCGAAACTCCTGATTTGAGAATACGACGATAATTTTCATATTTCTAGGCTTAGTCTTAAAAACATGGCTTTAGCGAGTGAAAACTCGAAACATCCCCCCAACGGCCCGTGGGTGGCACCAACACTCCAACGGGACCAATGTAACTCGTAGGAATCGTCTGCGCAGCCGTGGGACTCCCGGTTTTGGAATACAATGATAATTTGAATATTTCTAGACTTAGGCTTATAAACATGGCGTTAGAGGGTGAAAATCCAAAACAGCCCCCGAACGGCCTCGTGGGTGGCACCAACACCTCCCATGGGACCAATGTAACTCGTTGGAACTGACCGTGCAGCCGCAGGACTCCCGGCTTGATAATTTGCATATTTTTAGAGTTAGGCCTAAAAACGTGGTGTTAGAGGGTGAAAACTCGAAATAGCACCCGAACGGCCCTGTGGGTGGCACCAACACCTCCCACGGGACCAATGTAACTCGTAGGAACTGACCCCGCAGCCGCGGGACTCCCGGTTTGAGAATACGTTGATAATTTGTATATTTCTAGACTTAGGCTTAAAAACATGGTGTTAGTGGTTGAAAACCCGAAACAGTCCCCGAACGGCCCCGAGGGTGGCACCAACACCTCCCACGGGACCAGTGTAACTCTTAGGAAAACACCGCGCAGCTGCAGGACTCCCAATTAGAGAGTACGATGATAATTTGCATATTTCTAAACTTAGACTTAAGAACATGGCGTTAGAGGTGGAAATCCCAAAAAGATCCCCCGAAGGACCCCGTGGGTGGCACCAACACTCCCACGGGACAAATGTAGAGTAATTGACCGCGTCACCACGGGACTCCCAATTTGGGAATTTGACGATAATTTGCATATTTCTAGACATAGGCTTAAAAACTTGGCGTTAGAGGGTGAAAACTCGAAATAGAACCCGAACGGCTCCGTGGGTGGCACCAGCACCTCCTACGAGACCAATTTCACTCATAGGAACTAACCGCGCAGCCGCAGGACTCCCGATTTGAGAATACGATGATAATTTGAATATTTCTAGACTTAGGCCTAAAACATGGCGTTAGAGGGTGAAAACTCAAAACAGCCCCCGAACGGCCCCGTGGTTGGCACCAACACCTCCCATGGGACAAATGTAACTCGTAAGAACTCACCGCGCAGTCGTCAGACTCCCAGTTTGGGAATACGAAGATAATTTTCATATTTCATAACTTAGGCTCAAAAACATAGCGTTAGAGGGTGAAAACTCGCAACAGTCCCCGAACGTCCCCGTGGGTGGCACCAACACCTCCCACGGGATGAATGTGACTCGTAGGAACTGACCGCGCAGCCGCAGAACTCCCGGTTTGAGAATACGACGATAATTTGCATATTTCTCGACTTAGGCTTAAAAACATGGCGTTAGAGGGTGAAAACTCGAAACAACCCCCGAACTGCCCCTTGGGTGGCACCAACACCTCCCACGGGACCAATGTAACTCGTAAGAACTGACCCCGCAGCCGCGAGACTCCCGGGTTGAGAATACGATGATAAATTGCATATTTCTAGGCTTAGGCTTAAAAACATGGCGTTAGCGGGTGAAAGCTCGAAACAACCCGCGAACGGATTCATCGGTGGCACCAACACATCCCACGGGACCAATGTAACTCGTAAGAACTGACCGTGCAGCCGCGAGACTCCCGATTTCGGAATACAACGATAATTTGTATATTTCAGGATTTAGGCATAAAAATATGGTGTTAGAGGGTGAAAACCCGAAACAACCCCCAAACTGCCCCGTGGGTGGCACCAACACCTCCCACGGACCAATGTAACAGGTAGGAACTGATTGCACAACTGCGGGACTCCCGGCTCGAGAATACGACGATAATTTGCATATTTCTGGACATAGGCTTAAAAACATGGCGTTAGAGGGTTAAAAACCAAAACAGCCCCCGAACATCCCCGTGGGTGGCACAAAAACCTCCCGCAATACCATTGTCACTCGTAGGAACTGACCGCGCAGTCGCGGGACTTTCGGTTTGGGAATACGATGATAATTTGCATATTTCTAGACTTAGGCATAAAAACATGGCGTTAGAGGGTGAAAACTCGAAATAACCCCCGAACGGCCCCTTGGTTGGCACCAGCACCTCCCACGTGACCAATGTAACTTGTACGAATTGACCGCGCAGCCACGGGACTCCCAGGTTGAGAATACAATGATAATTTGCTTATTTCTAGACATAGGCTTTAAAACATGGCGTTAGAGGGTTAAAAACCAAAACAGCCACTGAACATTCTCGTGGGTGGCACAAAAACCTCCCACATTACCAATGTCACTCGTAGGAACAGACGGCGCGATCGCGGGACTTTCGGTTTGGGAATACGATTATAATTTGCATATTTCTAGACTTAGGCTTAAAAACATGGCGTTAGAGGGTGAAAATTCGAAATAACCCCCGAACGGCCCCAGGGTGGCACCAACACCTCCCATGGGACCAATGTAACTCGTAGCTACTGACCCCGCAGCCGCGAGACACCCAGTTTGAGAATACGACGATAATTTTCTTTTTTTCTAGACTCAGTCTTAAAAATATGGGGTTAGAGGGTGAAAACTCGAAACAGCACCCGAACGGCCCCGTGGGTGGCACCAACACCTCCCATGGGACCAATGTAACTCATAGGAATTCACCGTACAATCGTGGGACTGTCTATTTGGGAATACGATGATAATTTGCTTATTTCTAGAGTTAGGCAAAAAAACATGGCGTTAGAGGGTGAAAACCCGAAACACCCCCCAAACGGCCCCGTGGGTGACACCAACACCTCCCACGGGACCAATGTAACTAGTAGGAACTGACTGCACAGCTGCGGGACTCCCGGCTCGAGAATACGACGATAATTTGCATATTTCTAGACATATGCTTAAAAACATGGCATTAGAGGGTTAAAAACCAAAACAGCCACCGAACATCCCCGTGGGTGGCACAAAAACCTCCCACAAGACCAACGTCACTCGTAGGAACTGACCGCGCAGTCGCGGGACTTCCGGTTTGGGAATACGACTATAATTTGCATATTTCTTGACTTAGGCTTAAAAACATGGCGTTAGAGGGTGAAAACTCGAAACAACCCCCGAACGGTCCCTTGGGTGGCACCAACACCTCCCACGGGACCAATGTAACTCGTAGGAACTGACCGCGCAGTCGCGGGACTTTTGGTTTGGGAATATGATGATAATGTGCATATTTCTAGACTTTGGCTTAAAAGCATGATGTTAGAGGGTGAAAACCCAAAAAGATCCCCCGAACGGCCCCGTGGGTGGCACAAACACCTCCCACGGGACCAATGTAACTCGTAGTAACTGACTGCGTCGTCGCGGGACTCCCAATTTGGGAATATGATGATAATTTTCATATTTCTAGACTTAGGCTTAAAAACCTGGCGTTAGTGGTTAAAAACCCAAAACAGTCCCCGAACCGCCCCGTGGTTGGCACCAACACCTCCCATGAGACCAATGCGACTCGAAGGAACTAACCGCGCAGCCGCAGGACTCCCGGTTTGAGAGTACGACGATAATTTGGATATTTCTCAACTTAGGCCTAAAAATATGTCGTTAGAGGGTGAAAACCCAAAAATATCCACCGAAGGGCCACGTGGGTGGCACCAACACCTCCCACGGGTCCAATGTAACTCGTAGGAACTTACCGCACAACTACGGGACTCCAGGTTTGATAATACAATGGTAATTTGCATATTTGTAGACTTAGGCTTAAAAACATGGCGTTAGAGGGTGAAAATTCGAAACAGCCCATGAACGGCCCCGTGGGTGGCACGAACACCTCCCACGGGACGAATGTGACTCGTAGGAACTGACCGCGCAGCCGCAGAACTCACCGCTTGAGAATACGATGATAATTTGCATATTTCTAGACTTAGGCTTAAAAACATGGCGTTATAGGGTGAAAACCTAAAACATCCTGCGAACAGCCCCATAGGTGGCACCAACACATTCCACGGGACCAATGTAACTCGTAAGAACTGACCGTGTAGCCGCGGGACTCCCGATTTGGGAATACGACGATAATTTGCATATTTCTAGACTTAGGCTTAAAAACATGGCGTTAGAGGGTGAAAACCCGAAACTACCCCCGTACGGCCCCGTAGGTGGCACCAACACCTACCACGGGACCAATGTAACTAGTATGAACTGACCGCATAGTTTCGAGACTCCCGGTTTAAGAATACGACAATAATTTTAATATATCTAGGCTTAGGCTTAAAAACATGGCGTTAGCGGGTGAAAACTCGAAACATCCCCCGAACGGCCCTGCGGGTGCCACAAACACTCCCACGGGACCAATGTAACTCATAAGAACTGGCCACGTAGCCGCGGGTCTCCCGGCTTGAGAATACGATGAAGATTTTCATATTTTTAGACTTAGCCCAAAAAACATGGTGTTAGAGGGTGAAAACCCGAAATAGCACCCGAACGGCCCCGTGGGTGGCACCAGCACCTCCCACGGGACCAATGTAACTCGTAGGAACTGACCCCGTAGCCGCGGGACTCCCGGTTTGTGAATACATTTATAATTTGTATATTTCTAGACTTAGGCTTAAAAACATGGTGTTAGTGGTTGAAAACTCGAAACAGTCCCCGAACGGCCCCGAGGGTGGCACTAACACCTCCCACGGGACCAGTGGAACTCTTAGGAACACACCGCGCAGCCGCAGGACTCCCAGTTAGAGAGTATGATGATAATTTGTGTATTTCTAAACTTAGACGTAAAAACATGGCGTTAGTGGTTGAAAACCCAAAAAGATCCCCCGAAGGGCCCCGTGGGTGGCACCAACACCTCCCACGGGATCAATGTAACTGGTAGTACCTGATCGCGTCGCCGTGGGACTCCCAATTTGGGAATATGACGATTATTTTCATATTTCTAGACACAGGCTTAAAAACTTGGAGTTAGAGGGTGAAAACTAGAAATAGCACCGGAACGGCTCCGTGGGTGGCACCAACACCTCCTATGAGACCAATGTCACTCGTAGAAATAGACCAATTTCTAGACGCAGTCACGGGACTTTCGGTTTGGGAATACAACTATAATTTGCATATTTCTAGACTTAGGCTTAAAAACATGGCGTTAGAGGGTGAAAACTCGAAACAACACCCGAACGGCCCCTTAGGTGGCACCAACACCTTGCACGGGACCAATATAACTCGTAGCTACTGACCCCACAGCCGCGAGACTCCCAGTTTGAGAATACGATGATAATTTGTTTTTTCAAGACTTAGGCTCAAAAATATGGGGTTAGAGGGTGAAAACCCGAAACAACTCCCGAACGGCACCATGGGTGGCACCAACACCTCCCACGGGACCAATGTAACTCATAGGAACTCACCGCGCAGTCGTGGGACTCTCGGTTTGGGAATACGATGATAATTTGCATATTTCTAGACTTAGGCTTAAAAACATGGCTTTAGAGGGTGAAAAGTCAAAACAGCACCCGAACGGCCCCTTGGGTGGCACCAAGACCTCCCACGGGACCAATGTAACTCGTAGGAACTGACCCTGCAGCCGCGAGACTCCTGATTTGAGAATACAATGATAATTTGCATATTTCTAGACATAGGCTTAAAAACATGGCGTTAGTGGTTTAAAACCCGAAACAGTTCCCGAACGGCCCCAAGGGTGGCACCAACACCTCCCACGGGACCAGTATAACTCTTAGGAACACACCGAGCATCCGCTGGAGTCCCAGTTAGAGAGTACGGTGATAATTTTCATATTTCTAAACTTAGACTTAAAAACATAGCATTAGAGGTTGAAAACCCGAAACACCCCCCAAACGGCCCCGTGGGTGGCACCAACACCTCCCACGGGACCAATGTAACTGGTAGGAACTGACTGCACAGCTACGGGACTCCCGGCTCGAGAATAAGATGATAATTTGCATATTTCAAGACATAGGCTTAAAAACATGGCGTTAAAGGGTTAAAAACCAAAACAGCCACCGAACATCTCCGTGGGTGGCACAAAAGCCTCCCACGAGACCAATGTCACTCGTAGGAACTGACCGCGCAGTCACGGGACTTCCGGTTTGGGAATACGACTATAATTTGCATATTTCTAGACTTAGGCTTAAAAACATGGCGTTAGAGGGTGAAAACTATAAACAACCCCCGAACGGCCCCTTGGCTGGCACCAACACCTCCCACGAGACCAATGTAACTCGTAAGAATTGACCGCGCAGTCGCGGGACTTCCGGTTTGGAAATACGATGATGATTTGCATATTTCTAAACTTTGTCTTCAAAACATGACGTTAGAGGGTGAAAACCCAAAAAGATTCCCCGAAGGGCCCCGTGGGTGGCACCAACACCTCCCACGGGACCAATGTAACTCATAGTAACTGACCGCGCAGCCGCAGGACTCCCGATTTGAGAATACAATGATAATTTGAATATTTCTAGACTTAGGTTTAAAAACATGGGGTTAGAGGGTGAAACCTCAAAATAGCCCCCGAACGGCCCCATGGGTGGCACCAACACCTCCCACGGGACCAATGTAACTCGTAGGAACTCACCGCGCAGTCGTTGGACTCTCGGTTTGGGAATACGATGATAATTTGCATATTTCTAGACTTAGGCTTAAAAACATGGCGTTAGAAGGGGAAAACTCAAAACAGCCCCCGAACGGCCCCTTGGGTGGCACCAACACCTCCCACGGGACCATTGTAACTCGTAGGAACTGAACCTGCAGCCGCGAGACTCCTGATTCGAGAATACAATGATAATTTGCATATGTCTAGACTTAAACTTAAAACATGGTGTTAGCAGGTGAAAACCCAAAGAGATCCACCGAAGGGCCCCGTGGGTGGCACCAACACCTCCCACGGGTCCAATGTAACTCATAGGAACTGACCGCACAACTGCGGGACTCCTGGTTTGAGAATACGATGATAATTTGCATATTTCTAGACTTAGGCTTAAAAACATGGCGTTAGATGGTGAAAACCCAAAACAGGCCCCGAATGGCCCCGTGGGTGGCACCAACACCTCCCACGGGACCAATGTAACTAGTATGAACTGACCGCACAATTGTGAGACTCCCGGTTTGAGAATATGACGATAATTTTCATATTTCTAGGCTTAGGCTTAAAAATATGGCGTTAGCGGGTAAAAACTCGAAACATCCCCCGAACGGCCCTGTGGGTGGCACCAACACTCCCACGGGACCAATGTAACTCGTAGGAATCGGCCGTGCAATCGCGGGACTCCCGATTTGGGAATACAGTGATAATTTGCTTATTTCTAGACTTAGGCTTAAAAACATGGTGTTAGAGGGTGAAAACCCAAAACAGCCCCCGAACGACCCCGTGGGTGGAACCAACACCTCTCACGGGACCAAAGTCACTCGTTGGAATTGATCGCGCAGCCACGGGACTCCCGACTTGAGAATACGATGATAATTTGCATATTTCTAGAGTTAGGGGTAAAAACATGGTGTTAGAGGATGAAAACCCGAAATAGCACCCGAACGGCCCCGTGGGTGGCACCAACACCTCCCACGGGTCCAATGTAACTCGTAGGAAGTGACCCCGCATCCGTAGGACTCCCGGTTTGAGAATACGTTGATAATTTGTATATTTCTAGACTTATGCTTAAAACATGGCATTAGTAGTTGAAAACCCGAAACAGTCCCCGAACGGCCCCGAGGGTGGCACCAGCACCTCCCACGGGACCAGTGTAACTCTTAGGAACACACCACCCAGCCGCAGGACTCCCAGTTACGGAGTACGATGATAATTTGCATATTTATAAACATTGGCTTAAGAACATGGCGTTAGAGGTTGAAAACCCAATAATATCCCCCGAAGGGCCTCGTGGGTGGCACCAATACCTCCCACGGGACCAATGTAACTCGAAGTTACTGACCGCGTCTCCGCGGGACTCCCAATTTGGGAATATGATGATAATTTGTATATTTCTAGCCATAGGCTTAAAAACTTGGCATTAGATGGTGAAAACTCGAAATAGCACCCGAACGGCTCCGTGGGTGTCACTAACACCTCCTAAGAGACCAATGTCACTCGCAGGAAGTAACCGAGCAGCCGGAGGACTCTCGATTTGAGAATACGATGATAATTTGAATATTTCTAGACTTAGGCCTAAGACATGGCGTTAGAGGGTGAAAACTCAAAACAGCCCTCGAACGGCCCCGTGGGTGGCACCAACACTTCCCATGGGACAAATGTAACTCGTAGGAACTCACCGCGCAGTCGTCGGACTCCCGGTTTGGGAATACGAAGATAATTTTCATATTTCATAACTTAGGCTTAAAAACATAGCGTTAGAGGATTAAAACTCACAACAGTCCCCGAACGGCCCTGAGGGTGGCACCAACACCTCCCACGGGACGAATGTGACTCGTAGGATCTGACCGCGGAGCCGCAGAACTCCCGGTTTGAGAATACGACGATAATTTGCATATTTCTAAACTTAGGCTTAAAAACATGGCGTTAGAGGCTGAAAACTCGAAACAGCCCCCGAACTACCCTTGGGTGGCACCAACACCTCTCACGGGACCAATGTAACTCGTAAGAACTGACCGTGTAGCCGCAGGACTCCCAATTTGGGAATACGATGATAATTTACATATTTCTAGACTTAGGCATAAAAACATGGCGTTAGAGGGTGAAAACCCGAAACAGCCCCCAAACAGCCTCGTGGGTGGCACCAACACCTCCTACGGGACCAATGTAACTTGTACGAACTGACTGCACAGCCGCAGGACTCCCGGCTCGAGAATACGACGATAATTAGCATATTTCTGGACATAGGCTTAAAAACATGGCGTTAGAGGGTTAAAAACCAAAACAGACACCGAACATCCCCGTGGGTGACACAAAAAGCTCCCACATGACCAATGTCACTATTAGGAATTGACCGCGCAATCGCGGGACTTCCGGTTTGGCAATACGTCGATAATTTCCATATTCTAGACATAGGCATAAAAACATGGCGTTAGAGGGTGAAAACTTGAAACAACCCCGGAACAGCCCCTTGGGTGGCACCAGCACCTCCCACGGGACGAATGTAACTCGTACGAACTGACCCTGCAGCCGCGAGACTCCTGATTTGAGAATACAATGATAATTTGGATATTTCAATACTTAGGCTTAAAAACATGGTGTTAGTGGTTGAAAACCCGAAACAGTTCCCGAACGACCCCGAGGGTGGCACCAACACCTCCCACGGGACCAGTGTAACTCTTAGGAACACACCGCACAGCCGTAGGAGTCCCAGTTAGAGAGTACGACGATAATTTTCATATTTCTAAACTTAGACTTAAAAATATGGCGTTAAAGGTTGAAAACCCAAAAAGATCCCCCGAATGGCCCCGTGGGTGGCACCAACACCTCCCACGGGACCAATGTAACTCGTAGTAACAGACCACGTCGCCGCGGGACTCCCAATTTGGGAATATGACGATAATTTTCATATTTCTAGACATAGGCTTAAAAACTTGGCGTTAGAGGGTGAAAACTCGAAATAGTACACGAACGGCTCCGTGGGTGGCACCAACACCTCCTACGAGACCAATGTCACTCGTAGGAACTAACCACGCAGCCGCAGGACTCCAGATTTGAGAATACGATGATAATTTGAATATTTCTAGACTTAGGCTTAAAATATGGCGTTAGAGGGTGAAAACTCGAAACAGCCCCCGAACGGCCCCGTGGGTGGCACCAACACCTCCCAAGAGACAAATGTAACTCGTAGGAACTCACTGCGCAGTCGTCAGACTCCCGCTTTGGGAATACAAAGATAATTTGCATATTTCATAACTTAGGCTTAAAAACATAGCGTTAGAGGGTGAAAACTCATAACTGTCCCCGAATGGCCCCGTGGGTGGCACGAAGACCTCCCACGGGACGAATGTGACTCGTAGGAACTGACCGCGCAGCCGCAGAACTCACCGCATGAGAATACGACGATAATTTCCATATTTCTTGACTTAGGCTTAAAAACATGGCGTTATAGGGTGAAAACCTGAAACATCCTCCGAACGGCCCCATGGGTGGCACCAACACATCCCACGGGACCAATGTAACTCGTAAGAACTGACCGTGTAGCCGCGGGACTCCCAATTTGGGAATACGACGATAATTTGCATATCTCTAGACTTAGGCATAAAAACATTGCATTAGAGGGTGAAAACTCGAAACAGCCCCCAAACGGCCCCGTGGGTGGCACCAACACCTCCCACGGGACCAATGTAACTGGTAGGAACTGACTGCATAGCCGCGGGACTCCCGGCTCGACACTACGACTATAATTTGCATATTTCTAGACATAGGCTTAAAAACATGGCGTTAGAGGGTTAAAAACCAAAACAGCCATCGAACATCCCCATGGGTGGCACAAAAACCTCCCACAAGACCAATGTCACTCGTAGGAACTAACCGCGCTGTCGCGGGACTTTCGGTTTGGGAATACGTCGATAATTTGCATATTTCTAGACTTAGGCATAAAAACATGGCGTTAGAGGGTGAAAACTCTAAACAATCCCCAAACGGCCCCTTGGGTGGCACCAACACCTCCCACGGGACCAATGTAACTAGTAGGAACTCACCGCACAGCCGCGGCTCTGTGGGTGGCACCAACACCTCCTACAGTACCAATGTAACTAGTATGAACACACTTCACAGTTGCGAGACTCCCGATTTGAGAATACAACAATAATTTTAATATTTCTAGGCTTAGGCTTAAAAACATGGCGTTGGTGGGTGAAAACTTGAAACATCCACCGAACGACCCCGTGGGTGGCACCAACACCCCGACGGACCAATGTAACTCATAGGAACTGGCCGCGCAGCCGCGGGACTCTCGATTTGGGAATACAATGATAATTTGCATATTTCTAGACTTAGGATTAAAAAGATGGCGTTAGAGGGTGAAAACCCAAAACAGCCCCCGAATGGCCCCGTGGGTGGCACCAACACCTCCCACGGGACCAATGTAACTCGTAGGAACTGACCGCACAGCCGAGGGACTCCCAACTTGAGAATATGATGATAATTTTCATATTTCTAGACTTAGGCCTAAAAACATGGTGTTAGAGGGTGAAAACCCAAAATACCACCCGAACGACCCCGTGGGTGGCACCAACACCTCCCACGGGACAAATGTAACTCGTAGGAACGGACCCCGTAGCCGTGGGACTCCCGGTTTGAGAATATGTTGATAATTTGTATATTTTTAGACTTAGGCTTAAAAACATGGTGATAGAGGGTGAAAACCCAAAACATCCATCAAACATCCCCATGGGTGGTACAAACACCTCCCACAGTACCAATGTCACTCGTAGGAACTAACCGTGCAACCGCGGGACTCCCGGTATGGGAATACGACGATAATTTGCATATTTCTAGACTTAGGCTTATAAACATGGCGTTAGAGGGTGAAAACCCAAAACAGCCCCCGAACGGCCTCGTGGGTGGCACCAACACCTCCCATGGGACCAATGTAACTCGTTGGAACTGACCGCGCAGCCGCAGGACTCCCGGCTTGATAATTTCCATATTTCTAGAGTTAGGCCTAAAAACATTGTGTTAGAGGGTGAAAACTCGAAATAGCACCCGAACGGCCCTGTGGGTGGCACCAACACCTCCCACGGGACCAATGTAACTCGTAGGAACTGACCCCGCAGCCGCGGGACTATCGGTTTGAGAATACATTGATAATTTGTATATTTCTAGACTTAGGCTTAAAAACATGGCGTTAGTGGTTGAAAACCCGAAACAGTCCCCGAACGGCCCCGAGGGTGGCAACAACACCTCCCACGGGACCAGTGTAACTCTTAGGAAAACACCGCGCAGCTGCAGGACTCCCAATTAGAGAGTACGATGATAATTTGCATATTTCTAAACTTAGACTTAAAAACATGGCGTTAGAGGTTGAAAACCGAAAAATATCACCTGAAGGACCCCGTGGGTGGCACTAACACCTCCCACGGGACCAATGTAACTCGTAGTAACTGATCGCGTCGCCAAGGGACTCCCAATTTGGGAATATGATGAGAATTTGCATATTTCTAGACATAGGCTTAAAAACTTGGCGTTAGAGGGTGAAAACTCAAAATAGCACCCGAACGGCTCCGTGGGTGGCACCAACACCTCCTACGAGACAAATGTCAGTCGTAGGAACTAACCGCGCAGCCGCAGGACTCCCGATTTGAGAATACGATGATAATTTGAATATTTCTAGACTTAGACTTAAAACATTGCGTTAGAGGGTGAAAACTCGAAATAGCTCCCGAACGGCCCCGTGGGTGGCACCAACACCTCCCACGGGACAAATATAACTCGTAGGAACTCACCGCGCAGTCGTCGAACTCCCGGTTTGGGAATACGAAGATAATTTGCATATTTCATAACTTAGGCTTAAAAACATAGCGTTAGAGGGTGAAAACTCACAACAGTCCCCGAACGGCCCCGTGGGTGGCACCAACACCTCCCACGGGACGAATGTGACTCGTAGGAACTCACCGCGCAGCTGCAGAACTCTCGATTTGAGAATACGACGATAATTTGCATATTTCTAGACTTAGGCTTGAAAACATGGCGTTACAGGGTGAAAACTCGAAACAGCCCCCGAACTGCCCTTGGGTGGCACCAACCCCTCCCACGGGACCAATGTAACACGTAAGAACTAACCCCGCAGCCGCGAGACTCCCAGGTTGAGAATACGATGATAATTTGCATATTTCTAGGCTTAGGCTTAAAAACATGACATTAGCGGGTGAAAACCCGAAACATCCCGCGAACGGCCCCATGGGTGGCACCAACGCATCCTACGGGGCCAATGTGACTCGTAAGAACTGACCGTGTAGCCACGGGACTCTCGATTTGGGAATACGACGATAATTTGCATATTTCTAGACTTAGGCATAAAAACATGGCGTTAGAGGGTGAAAACTCGAAACAGCCCCCAAACGGCCCCATGGGTGGCACCAACACCTCCCACGGGACCAATGTAACTCGTAGGAACTGACTGCACAACCGCGGGACTCTCGGCTCGAGAATACGACGATAATTTGCATATTTTTAGACATAGGCTTAAAAATATGGCTTTAGAGGGTTAAAAACCAAAACAGCCACCGAACATCCCTGTGGGTGGCACAAAAACCTCCCACATGACCAATGTCACTCGTAAGAACTGACCGCGCAGTCGTGGGACTTCCAGTTTGGAAATACGACTATAATTTGCATATTTCTAGACTTAGGCTTAAAAACATGGCGTTAGTGGGTGAAAACTCGAAACAAGCCCCGAACGACCCCTTAGGTGGCACCAACACCTCCCACGGGACCAAAGTAACTCGTAGCTACTGACCCCGCAGCCGCGAGACTAACGGTTTGAGAATATGATGATAATTTATTTTTTTAAGACTTAGGCTTAAAAATATGGGGTTAGAGGGTGAAAACCTGAAACAGCTCCCGAACGGCCCCGTGGATGGCACCAACACCTCCCACGGGACCAATGTCACTCGTAGGAAGTGACCCTACAGCCGTGAGACTCCTGATTTGAGAATATAATGATAATTTGCATATTTCTAGACTTAGGCTTTAAAACATAGCGTTAGTGGTTGAAAACCCGAAACACTCCTTGAACGGCCCCGAGGGTGGCACCAACACCTCCCACGAGACCAGTCTAATTCTTAGGAACACACCGCACAGCCGCTGGAGTCCCAGTTAGAGAGTACAATGATAATTTTCATAGTTCTAAACTTAGACTTAAACACGTGGCGTTAGAGGTTGAAAACTCAAAAAGATCCCCCTAAGGGCCACGTGGGTGGCACCAACACCTCCCACGGGACCAATGTAACTCGTAGAACTGACCGTGTCGCCGCGGGACTCCCAATTTGGGAATATTATGACAATTTGCATATTTCTAAACATAGGCTTGAAAACTTGGCGTTAGAGGGTGAAAACTCGACATAGCACCCGAACGGCTCCGTGGGTGGCACCCACACCTCCTACGAGACCAATGTCACTCGTAGGAACTAACCGCGCAGCCGCAAGACTCCCGATTTGAGAATACGATGATAATTTCAATATTTCTAGACGTAGGCTTAAAACATGGGGTTAGAGGGTGAAAACTCGAAACATCCCCCGAACAGCCCCGTGGGTGGCACCAACACCTCCCGTGGGACAAATGTAATTCGAAGGAACTCACCGCGCAGTTGTCAGACTCCCGATTTGGGAATACGATGATAATTTGCAGATTTCTAGACTTACGCTTAAAAGCATGGCATTAGAGGGTGAAAACCTGAAACATCCCGTGAACGGCCCCATGGGTGGTACCAACACATCCCACGGGACCAATGTAACTCGTAAGAACTGACCGTGTAGCTGCGGGACTCCCGATTTGGGAATACGATAATTTGCATATTTCTGGACTTTAGGCATAAAAACATGGCATTAGAGGGTGAAAACCCGAAACAGCCCCCAAACGGCCCCGTGGGTGGCACCAACACCTCCCACGGGACCAATGTAACTGGTAGGAACTGACTACACAACCGCGGGACTCCTAGCTCGAGAATACGATGATAATTTGCATATTTCTAGACACAGGCTTAAAAACAAGGCGTTAGAGGGTTTAAAACCAAAAAGATCGCCCGAAGGGCCCCGTGGGTGGCACCAACACCTCCCACGGGACCAATGTAACTCGTAGAACTGACTGCGCAGCCGCAGGACTCCCGATTTGAGAATACGATGATAATTTGAATATTTCTAGACTTAGGCTTAAAAACATGGGGTTAGAGGGTGAAAACTCAAAACAGCCCCCGAACGGCCCCATGGGTGGCACCAACACCTCCCACGGGACCAATGTAACTCATAGGAACTCACCGCGCAGTCGTTGGACTCTCGCTTTGGGAATAAGACGATAATTTGCATATTTCTAGACTTAGGCTTAAAAACATGGCGTTAGAGGGTGAAAACTCAAAACAGCCCCCGAACGGCCCCATGGGTGGAACCAACACCTCCCACGGGACCAATGTAACTCGTAGGAACTGAACCTGCAGTCGCGAGACTCTTGATTCGAGAATACAATGATAATTTTCATATTTCTAGACTTAGGCTTAAAAACATGGCGTTAGCGGGTGATAACTCGAAACATCCCCGAACGGCCCCATGAGTGGCACCAACACCTCCTACGGGACTAGTGTAACTCGTAGGAACACAGTGCGCAGCCGCGGGACACCCGGTTTGAGAATACGATGATAATTTGCATATTTCTAAACTTAGGCTTAAAAACATGGCATTAGAGGTTGAAAACCCAAAAAGAGCCCCCGAAGGGCCCCCGTGGGTGGCACCAACACCTCCCACGGGACTAATGTAACTCGTAGGAACTGACCGCGTAGCCGCGGGACTCCTGATTTGGGAATATGATGATAATTTGCATATTTCTAGACATATGCTTAAAAACTTGGCGTTAGAGGGTGAAAATTCAAAACAGCCCACGAACGGCCCCTTGGGTGGCACCAACACCTCCCACGGGACTAATGTAACTCGTAGGAACTAGCCCCGCAGTCGTGAGACTCCAGGTTTAAGAATACGATGATAATTTGCATATTTCTAGACTTAGTCTTAAAAACATGGCGTTAGCGGGTGAAAACTCGAAACATCCCCCGAACGGCCCCGTGGGTGGCACCAACACCTCCCACGGGACCAATGTAACTCGTAGGAACTGATCGCGCAGCCGCGGGACTCTCGGCATGAGAATAAGACAATAAATTGCATGTTTCTATACATAGGCTTAAAAACATGGCGTTAGAGGGTGAAAACTCAAAAAAGCACCCGAACGGCACTATGGGTGGCACCAACACCTCCTACAGTACCAATGTAACTAGTATGAACGGACTGCACAGTTGGGAGACTCCCGATTTGAGAATACAACAATAATTTTAATATTTCTAGGCTTAGGAATAAAAACATGGCGTTAGCGGATGAAAACTCGAAACATCCCCCGAACGACCCTGTGGGTGGCACCAACACTCACACGGACTAATGTAACTCATAGGAACTGGCCGCGCAGCCGCGGGACTCCCGGTTTGGGAATACGACTATAATTTGCATATTTCTAGACTTAGGCTTAAAGGATGGCGTTAGAGGGTGAAAACCCAAAACAGCCCCCGAACGGCCCCGTGGGTGGCACCAACACCTCCCACGGGACCAATGTAACTCGTAGGAACTGACCGCGCAACCCCAGGACTCCCAACTTTATAATACGATGATAATTTGCATATATCCAGACTTAGGCCTAAAAACATGGTGTTAGAGGGTGAAAACCCGAAATACCACCGGAACGACCCCGTGGGTGGCACCAACACCTCCCACGGGACCAATGTAACTCGTAGGAACTGACCCCGCAGCTGCAAGACTCCCGGTTTGAGAATACGTTGATAATTTGTATATTTTTAGACTTCGGCTTAAAAACATGACGTTAGTGGTTGAAAACCCGAAACAGTCCCCGAACGGCCCCGAGGGTGGCACCAACACCTCCCACGGGACCAGTGTAACTCTTAGGAACACACCGCGCAGCCGCAGGACTCCCAGTTAGATAGTACGATGATAATTTGGATATTTCTAATCTTAGACTTAAAAACATGGCGTTAGAGGTTGAAACCCGAAAAAGATCACCCGAAGGACCCCGTGGGTGGCACCAACACCTCCCACGGGACCAATGTAACTCGTAGTAACTGACCGCGTCGCCAAGGGACTCCCAATTTGGGAATGTGATGATAATTTGCATATTTCTAGACATAGGCTTAAAAACTTGGCGTTAGAGGGTGAAAACTAGAAATAGCACCCGAACGGCTCCGTGGGTGGCACCAACACCTCCTACGAGACCAATGTCACTCGTAGGAACTAACCGCGCACCCGCATGACTCCCGATTTGAGAATACGATGATAATTTGAATATTTCTAGACTTAGGCTTAAAACATTGCGTTAGAGGGTGAAAACTCGAAATAGCTCCTGAACGGCCCCGTGGGTGGCACCAACACCACCCACAGGACAAATGTAACTCGTAGGAACTCACCGCGCAGTCGTCGGACTCCCGGTTTGGGAATACGAAGATAATTTGCATATTTCATAACTTAGGCTTAAAAACATAGCGTTAGAGGGTGAAAACTCGCAACAGTCCCCGAACGGCCCCGTGGGTGGCATCAACACCTCCCACGGGACGAATGTGACTCGTAGGAACTGATCGCGCAGCTGCAGAACTCTCGGTTTGAGAATACGACGATAATTTGCATATTTCTAGACTTAGGATTAAAAACATGGCGTTAGAGGGTGAAAACTCGAAACAACCCCTGAACTGCCCTTGGGTGGCACCAACACCCCCCACGGGACCAATGTAACTCGTAAGAACTAACCCCGAAGCCGCGAGACTCTCGGGTTGAGAATACAATGATAATTTGCATATCTCTAGGCTTAGGCTTAAAAACATGACGTTAGCGGGTGAAAATCCGAAACATCCCGCAAACGGCCCCGTGGGTGGCACCAACACATCCTACAGGACCAATGTAACTCTTAAGAACTCACCGCGCAGTCGTGGGACTCCCGGTTTGGGAATACGACGATAATTTGCATATTTCTAGACTTAGGCTTAAAAACATGGCGTTAGTGGGTGAAAACTCGAAACAAGCCCTGAACGGCCCCTTAGGTGGCACCAACACCTCCCACGGGACCAAAGTAACTCGTAGCTACTGACCCCGCAGCCGCGAGACTCACGGTTTGAGAATACGATGATAATTTGTTTTTTTAAGACTTAGGCTTAAAAATATGGGGTTAGAGGGTGAAAACCTGAAACAGCTCCCGAACTGCCCCGTGGGTGGCACCAACACCTCCCACGGGACCAATGTAACTCATAGGAACTCACCGCGTATCCGTGGGACTCTCGGTTTGGGAATACGATGATAATTTGCATATTTCTAGACTTAGGCCTAAAAACATGGCGTTAGAGGGTGAAAACTCAAAACAGCCCCCGAACGGCCCCTTGGGTGGCACCAACACCTCCCACGGGACCAATGTAACTCGTAGGAATTGACCCTGCATCCCCGAGACTCCTGATTTTAGAATACAATGATAATTTGCATATTTCTAGACTTAGGCTTAAAAACATGGTGTTAGTGGTTGAAAACCCAAAACACTCACCGAACGGCCCCGAGGGTGGCACCAACACCTCCCACGGGACCAGTGTAATTCTTAGTAACACACCGCGCAGCCGCTGGAGTCCCAGTTAGAGAGTACAATGATAATTTTCATATTTCTAAACTTAGACTAAAAAACGTGGCGTTAGAGGTTGAAAACTCAAAAAGATCCCCCGAAGGGCCCCGTGGGTGGCACCAACACCTCCCACGGGACCAATGTAACTCGTAGAACTGACCGCGTCGCCGCGGGACTCCCAATTTGGGAATATGACGATAATTTGCATATTTCTAGACAAAGGCTTAAAAACTTGGCGTTAGAGGGTGAAAACTCAAAATAGCACCCGAACGGCTCCGTGGGTGGCACCCAGACCTCCTACGAGACCAATGTCACTCGTAGGAACTAACCGCGCAGCTGCAGGACTCCCGATTTGAGAATATGATGATAATTTCAATATTTCTAGACTTAGGCTTAAAACATGGGGTTAGAGGGTGAAAACTCGAAACAGCCCTCGAACAGCCCCGTGGGTGGCACCAACACCTCCCGTGGGACAAATGTAACTCGTAGGAACTCACCGCGCAGTCGTCGGACTCCCGGTGTGGGAATACGAATATAATTTGCATATTTCATAACTTAGGCTTAAAAGCATAGCGTTAGAGGGTGAAAACTCGCAACAGTCCCCGAACGGCCCCGTGGGTGGCACCAACACCTCCCACGGGTAGGAACTGACAGCGCAGCCGCAGAACTCCCAGTTTGAGAATACGATGATAATTTGTATATTTCTAGACTTGGGCTTGAAAACATGGCGTTAGAGGGTGAAAACTCGAAACATCCCCCGAACTGCCCCTTGGGTGGCATCAACACCTCCCACGGGACCAATGTAGCTCGTTGGAACTGACCCTGCAGCCGCGAGACACCCGGGTTGAGAATACGACGATAATTTGCATATTTCTAGGCTTAGGCTTAAAAACATGGCGTTAGCGGGTGAAAACCTGAAACATCCCGCGAACGGCCCCGTGGGTGGCACCAACACATCCCACGGGACCAATGTAACTCGTAAGAACTGACCGTGTAGCCGCGGGACTCCCGATTTGGGAATACGATGATAATTTTCAAATTTCTAGACTTAGAAATCAAAACAAGGCCTTAGAGGGTGAATACCCGAAACAACCCCCAAACGGCCCCGTGGGTGGCACCAACACCTCCCACGGGACCAATGTAACTGGTAGGAACTGACCGCACAGCCGCGGGACTCCAAGCTCGAGAATACGATGATAATTTGCATATTTCTAGACATAGGCTTAAAAACATGGCGTTAGAGGGTGGAAAACAAAAACAGCCACTTAACATCCCCGTGGGTGGCACAAAAACCTCCCACAAGATCAATGTCACTCGTAGGAACTGACCGCGCAGTCGCGGGACTTCCAGTTTGGGAATACAACTATAATTTGCATATTTCTAGACTTAGGCTTAAAAACATAGCGTTATAGGGTGAAAACTCGAAACAACCCCCGAACGGCCCCTTGGGTGGCACCAACACCTCCCACGGGACCAATGTAACTCGTAGCTACTGACCCCGCAGCCGTGAGACTCCCGGTTTGAGAATACGATGATAATTTGCTTTTTTCTAGACTTAGGCTTAAAAACATGGGGTTATAGGGTGAAAACCCGAAACGGCCCACGAACGGTACCGTGGGTGGCACCAACACCTCCCATGGGACCAATGTAACTCATAGGAACTCACCGCACAGTCGTGGGACTCTAGGTTTGGGAATAAGACGATAATTTGCATATTTGTATACGTAGTTGTTTGATAATTCGGATGTTTGTTTTTATGTATGTACCGGCATAGACATAGGGGGAGATTTGTAAGGACATTTTTTTCCATTATCAATGTATTATGTCGCACGCCATTACACCGTTGAAGAAATTCAAGATTCAAGATTCAACGGATCTGAATATCAAAAGAAAACGAGGAATCATAATCTGACAGTCGGACCGATCCACGGAAATAAAAGAACCGATCCGGCTAACCGGATCGGTCCGCCTAAAGAACCGGACCGATCCGCTTATTTGTCAGAAGGCCCGTATACCCCGGACCGCAAGCGAACCGATGAAGCCTGGAAGCAAACCGATCTGATCATCAACGGACCGATCTACCTCAGAATAAAAGAACCGATCTGGTATATCGGACCGATCCGCCTCAGACCTGGACCGGTCCGCCTGGGATAAACTTCAACAGATCGTGTTCAGATCATGTTCAGATTTTTAAGGCCCGAGACTTCTTATTTAATCCCACTACGGGAAGTGGTTTTCTAAGACTTAGACACACGATTTTCAGAGTACAGAAAGCCCTAAGTCTTCACCTATTGAGCATCTAGACTCTAGGTATTTGATTCACAAAAATTGCCAATCCTTTGTGAATCACTTTGCAACCCAGGAACGTATTCTTGCTGTTAACACCCTTGTGGAGAAGCCGTTCTCATCTCCATTGCAGCCCTACTGGAAAGGGATAGTTCCAGCCGCCAGCCCTACTGGAAAGGGATAGTTCCAGCCGCGACTACAGAATCCGATACCTGAGGGTAATTCTTAGTCACTTGTATTTTCATTGTAATCCGAAATTGTATAGCCTACAATATTATAAAGAAAATAAATGGTTTTGCCCCTTTGGGGGATTTTTCCTCAATTGCTTGTGTTTGAATGTTCTTTCTTAGATTATCATCTTATTCAATCACATACTGTTGCATGTTTAGGGTTTGTTTGGGTTAAAAGGGTTTAATATATAATTTGCTAATTTGACTTAGTAAGGACATTTTTGTCCATTATCAATGTATTATGCCGCACGCCGTTACACTGTTGAAGAAATTCAAGATTCAAGATTCAATGGATCCGAATATCAAAAGAAGAAGAGGAATCATAGTCTGACAGCCGGACGGATCCGCTGAAATAAAAGAACCGATCCGGCTAACCAGACCGGTCCGCCTAAAGAACTGGACCGATTTGCTTGTTTATCAGAAGGCCGGTATACCCCGGACCGCAAGCGAACCGATGAAGCCTGGAAGCGAACCGATCCAATCATCAATGAACCGATCCGCCTCAGAATAAAAGAACCGATCCGGTATATCGGACCGATCCGCCTCAGACCCGGACAGGTCCGCCTGGGATAAACTTCAACAGATCGTGTTCAGATCGTGTTCAGATTTTTAAGGCCCGAGACTTATAATTTAATCCCACTACGGGAAGTGGTTTTCTAAGACTTAAACACACGACTTTCAGAGTACAGAAAGCCCTAAGTCTTCACTTATTGAGCATCTAGACTCTAGGTATTTGATTCACACAAATTGCCAATCCTTTGTGAATCACTTTACAACCCAGGAACGAATTCTTGCTGTTCACACCCTTGTGGAGAAGCTGTTCTCTTCTCCATTACAGCCCTACTGGAAAGGGATAGTTCCAGCCACCAGCCCTACTGGAAAGGGATAGTTCCAGCCGCGACTATAGAATCCGATACCTGAGGGTAATTCTTAGTCACTTTTATTTTCATTGTAATTCGAAATTGTATAGCCTACAATATTATAATGAAAATAAATGGTTTTGCCCCTTTGGGGGATTTTTCCTCAATTGCTTGTGTTTGAATGTTCTTTCTTAGATTATCATCTTATTCAATCACATACTGTTGCATGTTTAGGGTTTGTTTGGGTTAAAAGGGTTTAATATATAATTTGCTAATTTGACTTAGTAAGGACATTTTTGTCCATTATCAATGTATTATGCCGCACGCCGTTACACTGTTGAAGAAATTCAAGATTCAAGATTCAATGGATCCGAATATCAAAAGAAGAAGAGGAATCATAGTCTGACAGCCGGACGGATCCGCTGAAATAAAAGAACCGATCCGGCTAACCAGACCGGTCCGCCTAAAGAACTGGACCGATTTGCTTGTTTATCAGAAGGCCGGTATACCCCGGACCGCAAGCGAACCGATGAAGCCTGGAAGCGAACCGATCCAATCATCAATGAACCGATCCGCCTCAGAATAAAAGAACCGATCCGGTATATCGGACCGATCCGCCTCAGACCCGGACAGGTCCGCCTGGGATAAACTTCAACAGATCGTGTTCAGATCGTGTTCAGATTTTTAAGGCCCGAGACTTATAATTTAATCCCACTACGGGAAGTGGTTTTCTAAGACTTAAACACACGACTTTCAGAGTACAGAAAGCCCTAAGTCTTCACTTATTGAGCATCTAGACTCTAGGTATTTGATTCACACAAATTGCCAATCCTTTGTGAATCACTTTACAACCCAGGAACGAATTCTTGCTGTTCACACCCTTGTGGAGAAGCTGTTCTCTTCTCCATTACAGCCCTACTGGAAAGGGATAGTTCCAGCCACCAGCCCTACTGGAAAGGGATAGTTCCAGCCGCGACTATAGAATCCGATACCTGAGGGTAATTCTTAGTCACTTTTATTTTCATTGTAATTCGAAATTGTATAGCCTACAATATTATAATGAAAATAAATGGTTTTGCCCCTTTGGGGGATTTTTCCTCAATTGCTTGTGTTTGAATGTTCTTGCTTAGATTATCATCTTATTCAATCACATATTGTTGCATGTTTAGGGTTTGTTTGGGTTAAAAGGGTTTAATATATAATTTGCTCATTTGAACACAAGCACATACGTTCTCAAATTTGTATCAGAACAGGTTACGCTAATCTATCGCGTATTCCTATTTTCCTCAAAATTTTTCTAAGATATCAATTTTCTGAAAAAATTGATTTTTGAAAATAGTGCATGTTCAAATGGAGAAGTTATATAATAAAATGCCTATTTTTTACGGGACAAATTATGCTTATTGGAAAGCCCGAATGAGGTCGGCTTTAAAAGCCATTGATGAACGTGTTTGGATTTTAGTAGAAAGAGGGTGGACTCCTCCCTCCGTGACTGTTGATAATGTGATCAATTTGAAACCTGACACTTCTTGTACTGATGAAGAATTTAAATGGGCATCTTTTAATTCTAAGGGTCTAAGTGCTATTTTTGGGTTTGTCACACCTGATGAGTTCAAACGTATAATGACGTGCTCCACGTCAAAAGAGGCATGGGATGTTTTACAACTCACCCATGAAGGAACTAATGCTGTGAAAGAATCTAAGTTGCAAAATTTGACTACTCTATTTGAAACCACCACCATGCATGAATCTGAATGCTTTGATGAATTTTATGCTAGACTTTGTGACATTGTTAATACTAGCTTTAATCTTGGTGAACATATTCCTAATGCTAGAGTTGTTAAAAAGATTCTTCGTTCTTTGCCTAAGCGTTTTATCCCTAAAGTCACTGTGCTAAATTCCATGGGTAATTTAAATACTCTAAAATTGGAAGAACTTATAGGAGATTTGCAAACTTATGAAATTGATATGCTCCCTAAAACTGCTAAATCTAAAGATAATGGAATTGCACTTAAATCCCAAGAGAGGAGGAGTGAGGGGTCGGCTAGAAAAAGGGTAGAGTCGTCTAGAAAGAAAGAGACTGACACGTCAGATTCTGAGTGTGATTTTGACCTAGATGATTTAGCTCTTTTTGCAAAAAAATTCAAGAGGATTCTCAAATTTAAGAAAAATGGCAATTTTAAAGATAAAAAGAAATTTGAAAAAAATAAGTTTGAAAAGAAAAATGAAAAAGACTCCAAAAACCATCCTAAGAAAGAAAGTGAGAGATGCTTTGAGTGCGATGGAAGGGGTCATAGAGCCTTTGAGTGTGCCAATTGTCTGAATAGAGAGAAAGGGAAAGCTGCCCTTAATGCTACCCTTAGTGACGACAGTGAGGTCGAGACGGTGGATTCAGGAGATGAGTCACCACATGAGTGTAACTTCACCGCATTCATGGCCAGTCAAGTGAGCACTCATAGTTCTCTTCACGACGATGAAGATGATGCTTCAAAGGGACACCTTGATAGTGAGATTAATGTGAGTGAGGGGGAGGATGACTCAAGTGAGAGTGAAAGTGATATTCAACGCGCCTACGCTGAGTTATATTCTGAGTCATTTAAAACTAAAAAACATAACAAAGCGCTAGTTCTTAAGATCACCGCCTTAGAGGAAGATTTAAGAAAGGCGAGAGAAAGAGAGTCATCCACCTTCACCGCCCTGAGAGAGAGAGAGTGTTTCTGAGAAAGAAAGAGGGGAGTTGACTAAACAAGTGGCTAGTCTTACGAGTGAGCTCTATTCCTCCGTGGAGACTCGAAAGAAACTTGAAGCCCTTGTTGCCCAACTGACTCATGATCTTGAGAAAGCACGGGAAGTCAAGGTTCAAATCGAGGACAGATCTGGGAAGATGGGAAAGATGCTCCTCGGCCCCGCGTTAGGTTTTGGTGATCGGTAAGGAATTGGTTATGATGGTTCCTCCACGTCCCAAATTTCACCTGGACCAGTTCCTAAATTTACTACGAATCCCTATGGCCATCGTCAAAAACCTCGAAGGAGAGTTCGACCAAGAAAGGCAAACTAAGGTCCGCCTTTGATTGTACTCTTTTGTACTTATTGCAAAAGAAAAGGCCACCTTAGGGAGTCTTGCTATAGCATGGGTCGGACACGACGTACTATTGCTCCACCACGTCATACTGATGAGTTTTCTAGTTTGAGAGAGCGAGTTAAGTTCTTAGCTGCCACGTCCCAGAGTTTAATGGAAGAATTTCGACGGATGTCTTTGTTGTTAGTGAATGCTTCTCACATTCCAGCTAAAACCAACAACAACAAAGGCAAACAAAAGGTCATCTCTGCATGGGTGCCTAAGAAAGATAAAAAGGCCTTTGTTGTTCATGTTGCTCTCAAAGCACATAATACCTCACAGTGGTATTTTGATAGTGGGTGCTCCAGACACATGACAGGTGATGCCTCATTTTTTATGACTCTTGAGGACTATCAGGATGGCAGAGTCACCTTTGGAGATGGGAGCAAATCTAGCATTGTAGGACGAGGTACTGTCGAGTTACCTGGATTTCCTAAGCTAGAAGAGGTTTTGTACGTCAAAGGTTTGAAAGCAAACCTTCTCAGCATTAGCTAGCTATGCGATGCTGACTTTGCAGTAAAGTTTGATCGGGATACTTGTAAAGTCTATAATCAAGCCGGTAAACTATTAGTGCAAGGGGTGAGGACCGAGGATAATTTCTATGGGACTAAGCCCATATCCTCACTTGTCTGCAACAGCGCCACAATCACTCCTATGGATCTGTGGCACCAACGTCTAGGTCACGTGAACGTTAGAGATCTTAATCGTTTAGCTAAAAAGGAACTAGTACGTGGCTTACCATCTCTTGGAAAGTCAACTTCGACCATTTGTGGACCGTGTCAGTTGGGAAAACAAATTCGTAGTCCTCATAGGAAGTTACATTCCATTACCACCTCTCGTGTTCTTGAGTTGATTCACATGGATCTTATGGGTCCCACTCGTACTGAGAGTCTAGGTGGTAAGAGGTACATCCTCGTGATGGTAGATGATTTCTCCAGGTACTCCATTGTAGGTTTTCTGAGAGAGAAATCCGTTGCTGGAGAATTTTTAACGACCAAGTGCCATGTCCTGAAAAATCAACACGGTGTCACTATTAATAGGATGCGTAGTGACAATGGCACTGAAGTCACAGAAGCAAAGGTAGACCTTTACTGTGATAGCCTCGGGATCAAACATGAGTTTTCTGCTGTGAAAACTCCTCAACAAAATGGTATTGTTGAGAGAAAGAATAGAACGATCCAAGAGATGGCTAGATCTATGCTTCTAGGTCGTAAAATTTCTAGGAGATTTTGGGAAGAGGCAGTGTCTACTGCATGCCACACGGTGAATAGGGTGTATTTACGTCCACACACACTTCCGACTCCTTATGAGTTGTGGACTGGCAAGAAGCCCAACTTGGCATATTTTCGTGTTTTGGGGAGTAAATGCTACATCCTACGGGATAGAGATAAATTAGGAAAGTTCGACTCCCAGAGAGACGAGGGAATATTTCTAGGATATTCATCGACTAGCATAGCGTACCGGGTTTTTAACCTGAAGAGCTCTAAGGTTATGGAATCAATAAACGTCACCGTGTAAGATGACGAACCTTCGACGGTTATTGATCCTAACCTTCAGTGTGAGGATGAGGATTGTTCTGACAGTGATTTACCTGTTCCTCTCTCAAACTCTGTGGACCCTACTCCTGTGTTAGGGGACACACCTGCTTGGGTTCGCAAGAGTCATGGCCCGTCTTCCATTGTTGGTGATCCCACTCTAGGGGTCAAGACTCGTGCTCATCTAGAGAACGTTGTTAGCCATCTTTGCTACACGTCCAAAGTCGAGCCCAAGAACCATAAAGAAGCACTCATGGATGAACATTGGATATCTGCTATACAGGATGAGTTGCTTCAATTTAAAAAGAATAATGTCTGGGAACTTGTCCCCCGGCCTAGTGAGACTAATGTGATAGGTAACCGGTGGATTTTCAAGAACAAAATGGATGAAAATGGTACCATAATGAGAAATAAGGCTAGGTTGGTTGCTCAAGGCTTCACACAGATAGAGGGTGTAGACTTTAGGGAGACATTTGCTCCTGTTACGGGGCTTGAGTCCGTCCGTCTTGTTATCGCCATCGCATGTCATCTGTGCTTCAAGTTATACCAGATGGATGTCAAGAGTGCCTTTCTGAATGTCATTTTACAGGAGGAGGTTTATGTGGAACAACCAAAAGGGTTTGAAGACCCTCAGCACCCAGAGCACGTCTACTATCTTAGAAAAGCCTTGTATGGTTTGAAGCAAGCACCCTGTGCTTGGTACGAGAGGCTTACTTCCTATCTCTTAGCTCATGGCTTTAAGAGAGGGGGAGTAGATATGACGTTGTTTGTCAGGAGAGATGACGGTGCTATTTTGGTTGCCCAGATCTACATGGATGACATAGTCTTTAGATCCACATGCTCCCAGCATGCTCATCACTTTGAGGAGGAAATGAAAAGTGAGTTTGAGATGAGCATGGTTGGTGATCTTACATTCTTCCTTGGTCTCCAAGTTCGTCAGCTAGAGGATGGGATGTTCATTTCCCAATCCAATTATGCTAGAGACCTAGTGAAGAAATTTGGTTTAGAATCCGCTAAGCATGCACTTACACCTATGAGTACCACTTCCAATCTTAGTAAGGAAACTTCAGGCAAGGACGTAGAGCAAACCTTATATCGGAGTATGATAGGTAGTCTTCTCTACTTGACTTCCAGTCGTCCCAACATCGCCTTTAGTGTTGGAGTCTGTGCGCGATATCAGGCATCCCCGAAAGAGTCACATTTACTTGCTCTAAAACGTATTATTAAATACGTGAGTGGGACTCTATCATACAATATTTGGTATTCCTTTGATACCGATGACCGTTTGTCCGCCTATTCGGATGCCGATTGGGCTGGGGATGTAGATGGTTGTAGGAGCACTTCTGGTGGGTGTTTCCATTTTGGTTCTGCTCTTGTCTCCTGGCTGAGCAAGAAGAAAAATTCCATATCTTTGTCCACTGTGGAGGCTGAGTACATAGCCTCCGAGAGTTGTTGCACACAACTCTTGTGGATGAAGCAAATATTGGAGGATTATGGGATTTCACAAGACACCATGATCATTTCTTGTGATAACATGAGCGCGATACACATATCTCGTAATCCCGTCCAGCATTCACCCAAAAAACACATCAGGATACGTGAGCAATTTATTCGTTAGTTAGTTGAGGAGAACACTGTATCCCTGAGTTTTGTTACTACCGACTGTTAATTAGAAGACATTTTCACGAAACCTTTAGATGCCCTTAGATTTGAGAATCTTAGGAAGTCTTTGGGGATTTGCACAGTTGACTGAGAGGTTGGTCTATGTCTAGAATAGGATGCTTTCTCATGTTCATATCATATGCTTCCTATTTCTAGTATGTTTTATATGTACCATTGCTTAGTTGTACAACTTTTATTTATTCTTTTTGCTGTTTATATTTCTTTTGAAAAATACAAAAAAGATTTTCCTTTAAGAAAAAAAAAATTAGAAAAGCACAAAAAGATTTTTATTTTTATGCTTCTTTTATGGATGAGCATTTAAGGTAGCCAAGTCACAACTTCATTTCAATTATCCATGTGACTGTTTGATAGAGATTTGAGAGGCTACATGATTTCATTTATGTGCTTTAAATTGGTTGGAGTCTTTGAGATGTAATTAGTGATATCTTCCTACATGTTTGACTCCTATATCCTTTATTTCACACATGCACGGCTATATTTGATTATTGCACTTGTCTATCTCATATCGGCTTGAGTGTTTCCATCTCAATTCTGTCTATACAATGTACAATATGCGATAAAACTTGACAAGATTGGAATGCATGTAAAAACCGTTTTGGTGAGACTGTGTGTTTTTATATAACGGGGAGGGGCTACGAGAGGTAATCATCTATCCTTTGCGCAAAAGCCACTGTTAAAAAAAAGGACCTAAAAAATGGAGGAATTTTAATATCCGAGGTCCAAAGAGGTTAAAAGAGCCCGAAAAAATTTAAAGGCAATAAAAAGCACTCCATTACAAATATGGGCCACTTAGGTTTCACCATCAATTCTCCAAAGTTTGAGAATTTAGAATGCCTCTATTCATAATTATATCTGAGGGAGTTTGGTTGGAGAATCTTTAAACGGGTTTGCACTTCCTTGAAAGTCCTGAAAAAGCATAAAATCATTTTGGACGTTATTGGTGTGAAAATCACTTTGAGCTTTGATTTGTTGATTTGATTGAGTCAATATATTATATTGTCATTATTTTACACCAAATGAAGCATTTGAGTTCATTCGCTATGAATATCCAATATTCATCGTGCACATATGTCATGTTTGTATGCATTGATTTTCCTATCGAAATTGATCACACCACTTCATTTACGCTATCATCGTCTTGGTTGCTTTGTGTTCATTCATGGTGTGATTTTATCCTAGTGACACCCCGCACTTGCTTATTTGATTTATTTCTCTCATTTGTCTATTATGGGGACATCATAAAAAGGGGGAGAGTGAATTATCTTATTATGGGGGAGATTTGAAAGTTTGAGTTTGCTTATAAATTGGTATATATGTTTATCTCATTTCAAACTCGATATGTCACTTGGTATTTTGCTTTGTCTCATGTGTGTAGGAACTACATGGATTATCATTGGATTGCACACCCTGATGAGAAAAGCGTTGAGATTCCTAAAGAACTGAAGAGCAAATGTTGTAGTCTTATTCAATTGTATCTTTCCAGTTTTGGGTTCATGGAAGGGTAGATTTGTATAGGCATCTTTTTTAGTTTTTTGATAATTCGGATGTTTGTTTTTATGTATGTACCGGCATAGACATAAGGGGAGATTTGTAAGGACATTTTTTTTCCATTATCAATGTATTATGTCGCACTCCGTTACACCGTTGAAGAAATTCAAGATTCAAGATTCAACGGATCCGAATATCAAAAGAAGAAGAGGAATCATAGTCTGACAGCCGGACCGATCCGCGGAAATAAAATAATCGATCTGGCTAATCGGACCGGTCCGCCTAAAGAATCGGACCGATCCGCTTGTTTATCAGAAGGCCAGTATACCCCGGACCGCAAGCGAACCGATGAAGCCTGGAATCTAACTGATCCGATCATCAACGGGCCGATCTGCCTCAGAATAAAAGAACCGATCTGGTATATCGAACCGATCCGCCTCAGACCCGGACCTGTCCGCCTGGGATAAACTTCAACAGATCGTGTTCAGATCGTGTTCAGATTTTTAAGGCCCGAGACTTATAATTTAATCCCACTATGGGAAGTGGTTTTCTAAGACTTAAACACACGATTTTCAGAGTACAGAAAGCCCTAAGTCTTCACCTATTGATAATCTAGACTCTAGGTATTTGATTCACACAAATTGCCAATCCTTTGTGAATCACTTTGCAACCCAGGAACGCATTCTTGCTGTTCACACCCTTGTGGAGAAGCCGTTCTCTTCTCCATTGCAACCCTACTGGAAAGGGATAGTTCCAGCCTCCAGCCCTACTGGAAAGGGATAGTTCCAGCCGCGACTACAGAATCCGATACCTGAGGGTAATTCTTAGTCACTTGTATTTTCATTGTAATCCGAAATTGTATAGCCTACAATATTATAATGAAAATAAATGGTTTTGCCCCTTTGGGGGATTTTTCCTCAATTGCTTGTGTTTGAATGTTCTTACTTAGATTATCATCTTATTCAATCACATACTGTTGAATGTTTAGGGTTTGTTTGGGCTAAAAGGGTTTAATATATAATTTGCTCATTTGAATTTGTAAGGACATTTTTGTCCATTATCAATGTATTATGTCGCACGCCGTTATACCGTTGAAGAAATTAAAGATTCAAGATTCAACGGATCCGAATATCAAAAGAAGAAGAGGAATCATAGTCTGACAGCCGGACCGATTCGCTGAAATAAAAGAACTGATCCGGCTAACCAGGTCGGTCCGCCTAAATAACCGGACCGATCCGCTTGTTTGTCAGAAGGCCAGTATACCCCGGACCGCAAGCGAACCGATGAAGCCTAGAAGCGAACCGATCCGATCATCAACGGACCGATCCGCCTCAGAATAAAAGAACCGATCCAGTATATCAGACCGATCCGCCTCAGACCCGGACCGGTCCGCCTGGGATAAACTTCAACAGATCGTGTTCAGATTTTTAAGTCCCGAAACTTCTTATTTAATCCCACTACGGGAAGTGGTTTTCTAAGACTTAAACACACGATTTTCAGAGTACAGAATGCCCTAAGTCTTCACCTATTGAGCATCTAGACTCTAGGTATTTGATTCACACAAATTTCCAATCCTTTGTGAATCACTTTGCAACCCAGAAACTCATTCTTGCTGTTCACACCCTTGTGGAGAAGCCGTTCTCTTCTCCATTGCATCCCTACTGGAAAGGGATAGTTCCAGCCGCCAGCCCTACTGGAAAGGGATAGTTCCAGTCGCGACTACAAAATCAGATACCTGAGGGTAATTCTTAGTCACTTGTATTTTCATTGTAATCCGAAATTGTATAGCCTACAATATTATAATGAAAATATATGGTTTTCCCCCTTTGGGGGATTTTTCCTCAATTGCTTGTGTTTAAATGTTCTTGCTTAGCTTATCATCTTATTCAATCACATGCTGTTGCATGTTTAGGGTTTGTTTGGGTTAAAAGGGTTTAATATATAATTTGCTCATTTGAACGCAAGCACATACGTTCTCAACTGACCGCGCAGCCACGGGACTCCCGGCTAGAGAATACGATGATAATTTGCATATTTCTAGACTTAGGCCTAAAAACATGGTGTTAGAGGGTGAAAACCCGAAATAGCACACGAACGGCCCCGTGGGTGGCACCAACACCTCCCACGGTACCAATGTAACTCTTAGGAACACACCGCCTAGCCGCAGGACTCCTAGTTAGAGAATATGATGATAATTTGTATATTTTTAAACTTAGACTTAAAAACATGGCGTTAGAGGTTGAAAACCTAAAAAGATCCCTCGAAGGGCCCCGTGGGTTGCACCAACACCTCCCACGGGACCAATGTAACTCGTAGTAACTGATCGCGTCGCCACGGGACTCCTAATTTGGGAATATGATGATAATTTACATATTTCTAGACATAGGCTTAAAAACTTGGCGTTAGAGGATGAAACTCAAAATAGCAGTCGAACGGCTCCGTGGGTGGCACTAACAACTCCTACGAGACCAATGTCACTCGTAGGAACTAACCGCGCAGCCGCAGGACTCCCGATTTGAGAATACAATGATAATTTTAATATTTTTAGACTTAGGCTTAAAACATGGCGTTAGAGCGTGAAAACTCGAAACAGCCCCCGAACGGCCCCGTGGGTGGCACCAACACCTCCCACGGGACAAATGTAACTCGTAGGAACTCACCGCGCAGTCGTCGGACTCCCGGTTTGCGAATACAAAGATAATTTGCGTATTTCATAACTTAGGCTTAAAAACATAGCGTTAGTGGGTGAAAACTAGCAATAGTCCCCGAACGGCCCCGTGGGTGGCACCAACACCTCCCACGGGACGAATGTGACTCGTATGAACTGACCGCGCAGCCGTAAAACTCTCGGTTTGAGAATACGATGATAACTTGCATATTTCTAGACTTAGGCTTGAAAACATGGCGTTAGAGGGAGAAAACTCGAAACAACCCCCGAACTGCCCCTTGGGTGGCACCAACACCTCCCACGGGACCAATGTAACTCGTAAGAACTGACCCCGCATCCGCGAGACTCCCGGTTTGAGAATACGACGATAATTCGCATATTTTTAGGCTTAAGCTTAAAAACATGGCGTTAGCGGGTGAAAACCCGAAACATCCCGCGAACGGCCCCGTGGGTGGCACCAACACATCCCACGCGACCAATGTAACTCGTATGAACTGGCCGTGTAGCCGCGGGACTCCCGATTTGGTAATACGATGATAATTTGCATATTTCTAGACTTAGGCATAAAAACATGGCATTACAGTATGAAAACTCGAAACAACCCCCAAACGGCCCCATGGTTGGCACCAACACCTCCCACGGGACCAATGTAACTGGTAAGAACTGACTGTAATGCTGCGGGACTCCCGTCTCGAGAATACGACGATAATTTGCTTATTTTTTAGACATAGGCTTAAAAACATGGCGTTAGAGGGTTAAAAACCAAAACAGTCATCGAACATCCCCGTGGGTGGCACAAAAACCTCCCACATGACCAATGTCACTTGTAGGAACAGACTGCGCAGTTGCGGGACTTCTGGTTTGGGAATACGACTATAATTTGCATATTTCTAGACTTAGGCTTAAAAACATGGCGTTAGAGGGTGAAAACTCAAAACAACCCCCGAACGGCCCCTTGGGTGGCACCAACACCTCCCACGGGACCAATGTAACTGGTAGGAACTGACTGCACAGTCGCAGGACTCCCGGCTCGAGAATACGATGATAATTTGCATATTTCTTGACATAGGCTTAAAACATGGCGTTAGAGGGTTAAAAACCAAAACAGCCACCGAACATCCCCGTGGGTGGCACCAACACCTCCCACGGGACCAATGTAACTCATAGGAACTGACCGCGCAGTCGTGGGACTCTCGGTTTGGGAATACGACGTTAATTTGGATATTTGTAGACTTAGGCTTAAAAACATGGCGTTAAAGGGTGAAAAATCGAAACAGCCCCCGAACGGCCCCTTGGGTGGCACCAACACCTCCCACGGGACCAATGTAACTCGTAGGAACTGACCCTGCAGCCGCGAGACTCCTTATTTGAGAATATAATGATAATTTGCATATTTCTAGACTTAGGCTTAAAAACATGATGTTAGTGGTTGAAAACCCGAAACAGTCCCCGAACGGCCCCGATGGTGGCACCAACACCTCCCACGGGACCAGTGTAACTCATAGGAACACACCGCGCAGCCGCTGGAGTCCCAGTTAGAGAGTATGATGATAATTTTCATATTTCTAAACTTAGACTTAAAAACATGGTGTTAGAGGTTCAAAACTCAATAAAATCCCCCGAAGGGCCCCGTGGGTGGCACCAACACCTCCCACGGGACCAATGTAACTAGTAGTAAATGATCGCGTCGCCGCAGGACTCCCAATTTGGTAATATGACAATAATTTGCAGATTTCTAGACAAAGGCTTAAAAACTTGGCGTTAGCGGGTGAAAACTCAAAATAGCACCCGAACGGCTCCGTGGGTGGCACCAACACCTCCTATGAGACCAATGTCACTCATAGGAAAACTAACCGCGCAGCCGCAAAACTCCCGATTTGAGAATACGATGATAATTTTAATATTTCAAGACTTAGGCTTAAAACATGGGGTTAGAGGGTGAAAACTCAAAATAGTCCCCGAACGGCCCCGTGGTTGGCACCATCACCTCCCACGGGACAAATGTAACTCGCAGAACTCATCGCGCATCCGTCAAACTCCCGCTTTGGAAATACGAACACAATTTGCATATTTCAAAACTTAGGCTTAAAAATATAGCGTTAGAGGGTGAAAACTCACAACAGTTCTCGAACCGCCCCGTGGGTGGCACCAACACCTCCCACGGGACGAATGTGGCTCGTAGGAACTGATTGCGCAGCCGCAGAACTCTCGGTTTGCGAATACGATGATAATTTGCATATTTCTAGACTTAGGCTTAAAACATGGCGTTAGAGGGTGAAAACTCAAAACAGCCCCCGAATTGCCCCATGCGTGGCACCAACACCTCCCACGGGACCAATGTAACTGGTAGGAACTGACCCCACAGCCGCGGGACTCCCGGCTCGAGAATATGATGATAATTTGCATATTTCTATACATAGGCTTAAAAACATGGCGTTAGAGGGTTAAAAACCAAAACAGCCACCGAACATCCCTGTGGGTGGCACAAACACCTCCCACGGGACCATTGTCACTATAGGAACTAACCGCACAGCCGCGGGACTCCCGGTTTTGGAATATGACGATAATTTGCATATTTCTAGTATTAGGCTTAAAAACATGGCGTTAGAGGGTGAAAACTCGAAACAGCCCCCAAACGGCCCCGTAGGTGGCACCAAGACCTCCCACGGAACCAATGTAACTCGTATGAACGGACCGCGCAGCCGCGGGACTCCCAGTTTGAGAATACAATGATAATTTGCATATTTTTAGACTTAGGCTTAAAAACATGGCGTTAGAGGGTGAAAACCCGAAACATCCCCCGAACGGCCCCGTGGGTGGCACCAACACATCCCACGAGACCAATGCAAATCGTAGGAACTCACCGTTCAGCCGCGGGACTCTCGGTTTGGGAATACGGTGATATTTACATATTTCTAGATTTGGGCATAAAAACATGGCGTTAGAGGGTGAAAACCCGAAATAGCCCCCGAACTGCCCCGTGAGTGGCACCAACACCTTCCACGGGACCAATGTAACTGGTAGGAACTGACTGCACAGCCGCGGGACTCCCGGCTCGAGAATACGATGATAATTTGCATATTTTTATACATAAGCTTAAAAACAGGGCGTTAGGGGGTTAAAAACCAAAACAGCAACCGAACATCCCCGTGGGTGGCACAAGAACCTCCCACAAGACCAATGTCACTCGTAGGAACTGACCGCGTAGTTGCGGGACTTTCGGTTTGGTAATACGACAATAATTTGCATATTTCAAAACTTAGGCTTAAAAACATGGCGTTAGAGGGTGAAAACTCGAAACAGCCCCCGAACGGCCCCGTGGGTGGCACCAACACCTCCCACGGGACCAATTTAACTCGTGAGAAACTGATCGCGCAGCCGCGGGATGCCCTGTTTGAGAATACTATTATAATTTGTAGATTTCTAGACTTAGGCTTTAAAACTTGGCGTTAGAGGGTGAAAACTCGAAATAGCATCCGAACGGCTCTGTGGGTGGCACCAACACCTCCTACGAGACCAATGTCACTCGTAGGAACTAACCACGCAGCCGGATGACTCTCGATTTGAGAATATGATGATAATTTGAATATTTTTAGACTTAGGCTTAAAACATGGCGTTAGAGGGTGAAAACTCGAAACAGCCCCCGAACGGCCCCATGGGTGGCACCAACACCTCCCACGGGACAAATGTAACTCGTATTAACTCACCGCGCAGTCGTCGGACTCTCGGTTTGGGAATACAAAGATAATTTGCATATTTCTTGACTTAGGCTTAAAAACATGGCGTTAGAGGGTGAAAACTCGCAACAGTCCCCGAACGGCCCCGTGGGTGGCACCAACAACTCCCACGGGACGAATGTGACTCGTAGTGATGAACCGGGCAGCCGCTGAACTCCCGGTTTGAGAATACGACGATAATTTGCATATTTCTAGAGTTAGACTTAAAAACATGGCGTTAGAGGGTGAAAACTCGAAATAACCCCCCCGAATGGCCCCTTGGGTGGAACCAACACCTCCCACGGGACCAATGTAAGTCGTAGGAACTGACTCCACAGCCGCGAGACTCCCAGGTTGAGAATACGACGATAATTTGCATATTTATAGGCTTCGGCTTAAAAACAATGCGTTAGCGGGTGAAAACCCAAAACATCCCGCGAACGGCCCCGTGGGTGGCACCAACACATCCCACGGGACCAATGTAACTCGTAAGGACTGATCGTGTCACTGAGGGACTCCCGATTTTGGAATACCGTGATAATTTGCATATTTCTAGACTTAGGCTTAAAAACATGGCGTTAGAGGGTGAAAACCCGAAACAGCCCCCGAACGGCCCCGTGGGTGGCACTAACACCTCCCACGGAACCAATGTAACTGGTCGGAACTGACTGCACAGCCGGGGGACTCCCGGCTCGAAAATATGATGATAATTTGCATATTTCTAGACATAGGCTTAAAAACATGGCGTTAGAGGGTTAAGAGCCAAAACAGCCATAGAACATCCCCGAGGGTGGCACAAAAGCCTCCCACAAGACCAATGTCACTCGTAGGAACTGACCGCGCAGTCACGGGACTTCCAGTTTGGAAAAACGACTATAATTTGCATATATCTAGACTTAGGCTTAAAAATAGGACATTAGAGGGTGAAAACTAGAAACAGCCCTGTGGGTGGCACCAACCCCTCCCACGGGACCGATGTATCTCGTACGAACTGATCGCGCAGCCGCGGGACTCTCGGTTTGAGAATACTATTATAAATTATATATTTCTAGACCGAGGCTTCAAAACATGATGTTAGAGGGTGAAAACCCAAAACAGCCATCGAACGGCCCCGAAGGTGGCGAAAACACCTACCACAGGACCAATGTCACTCGTAGGAACTGACCGCGCAGCTGCAGGACTCCCAGTTTGAGAGTACGACGATAATTTGCATATTTCTAAACTTAGGATTAAAAATAAGGCGTTAGAGGTTGAAAACCCAAAAAGAGCGGCCGAAGGGCCCCCGTAGGTGGCACCAACACCTCGCACGGGACCAATGTAACTCGTAGGAACTGACACCGCAGTCGCGGGACTCCCGGTTTGAGAATACGATGATAATTTGCATTTTTCTAGACTTAGGCTTGAAAACATGGCTTTAGAGGGCAAAAATTCAAAAAAGCACCCGAACGACTCCGAGGGTGGCACAAACACCTGCCACATAATTAATGGCACTCGTAGGAATTGATCGCGCAGCGGCAGGACTCCCGGTTTGAGAGTACGACGATAATTTGCATATTTCTAAACTTAGGATTAAAAATAGGGAGTTAGAGGTTGAAAACCAAAAAAGAGCCCCCAAAGGACCCCGTACACTACACCAAAACTGGCGATTGGTCACGGCCAAAATCCCTGACCAAACCTGTGGGTCGCGGACTTGGGCCGTGACCATTTCGGGCGTGACCATTTTCGTGGGTCGCGGCCCAAGTCCGTGACCAAAAAATGGTCACGGCCGAGAGGGGTCACGGCAGATGGTCGCGGACTTAGGCCGTGACCCATGCCGTGATGGGTCGCGGCTCTAATCCGTGACCCATAACCGTGACAAATTGGTCGCGGCCAAAGTCCGCGACCCATGTGCGTGACAAAAAAAAATTAAAAAAATTGGTCGCGGCCCTTGTCCATGACCCACAACCGTGACAAATTGGTCGCGGCCAAAGTCCGCGACCCATGTGCGTGACAAAAAAAAATTAAAAAAATTGGTCACGGTCCTTGTCCATGACCCACGACCGTGACAAATTGGTCGCGGACTTTGGCCGCGACCCATGTGTGTGACAAAAAAAATTTAAAAAAAATTGGTCGCGGCCCTAGTCCGCGACCCATTACCGTGACAAAAAATAAAAAAAATGGTCGCGGACTTTGGCCGCGACCATTTTTAAGCGCGACAAAAAAAAGTAAAAATGGTCATGGACAAAGTCCATGACCATATCTGTAATTTAAAAAAAATGTATTTTTTTTTGCCCAATCCTAAAATTGGGGTTCCTGTGAGTGCATCATCGGTTGCTACGAGGTGTTACAAATATTTATTATAGGCAAAACAATAAAAAAAAATCACAAATTGCGAATTGAGAATGTTGTTAATAAACAAATATATATACAAACATAAAAATATTACACGTCTTAATAATTCACAGACCAAAAAAAAATTGGGCAGAGTTTCCTCTATTTTCTTGACATTCCAAAACCTGTAAATGAAAAACCTGCTTATTATAAAGCCCGCACGGCTATAAAATTCAACAATCAAATTATAAAAGCCCGCACGGCCATAAAACTAAACAATAAAAGCCTGCACGGCTATAACACATAAAAAACATTATCCTGAATGTCCACAACATATAAATAATCATCATGTTGTAAAACATTGCCTCCTTCATTTGATCCACGCGCAAAAATCCTACAAATGATAGGATACAAAAAATAAAAGTATCAGTAACCAAGTAATTTTACAAAAAAATTAATCAAGCTGAAAAATTGCATATATGAGTTAAAATTATCAGTAACCAAGTAGAAATATAAAAATTAAGTGTGGAAATAAGCAAATTATTGCCGTACTCTCAAACCGGGAGACCCGCGGCTGCGGGGTCAGTTCCTACGAGTTACGTTGGTCCCGTGGGAGGTGTTGGTGCCACCCACGGGGCCGTTCGGGGGCTGTTTCGAGTTTTCACCCTCTAACGCCATGTTAAGCCTAAGTGTAGAAATAAGCAAATTACCGTCGTACTCTCAAACCGGGACACCCGCGGCTGCGGGGTCAGTTCCCACGAGTTACGTTGGTCCCGTGGGAGGTGTTGGTGCCACCCATGGGGCCGTTCGGGGGCTGTTTCGAGTTCTCACCCTCTAACGCCATGTTTTTAAGCCTAAGTGTGGAAATAAGCAAATTATCATCGTACTCTCAAACTGGGACACCCGCGGCTGCGGGGTCAGTTCCTACGAGTTACGTTGGTCCCGTGGGAGGTGTTGGTGCCACCCACGGGGCCGTTCGGGGGCTGTTTCGAGTTCTCACCCTCTAACGCCATGTTAAACCTACGTGTAGAAATAAGCAAATTACCGTCGTACTCTCAAACCGGGACACCCGCGGCTGCGGTGTCAGTTCCCACGAGTTACGTTGGTCCCGTGGGAGGTGTTGGTGCCACCCACGGGGCCGTTCGGGGGCTGTTTCGAGTTATCACCCTCTAACGCCATGTTTTTAAGCCTAAGTGTGGAAATAAGCAAATTACCGTCGTACTCTCAAACCGGGACACCCGCGGCTGCGGGGTCCGTTCCCACGAGTTACGTTGGTCCCGTGGGAGGTGTTGGTGCCACCCACGGGGCCGTTCGGGGGCTGTTTCGCGTTCTCACCCTCTAACGCCATGTTTTTAAGCCTAAGTGTGGAAATAAGCAAATTATCATCGTACTCTCAAACCGGGACACCCGCGGCTGCGGGGTCAGTTCCTACGAGTTACGTTGGTCCCGTGGGAGGTGTTGGTGCCACCCACGGGGCCGTTCGGAGGCTGTTTCGAGTTCTCACCCTCTAACGCCATGTTTTTAAGCCTAAGTGTGGAAATAAGCAAATTACCGTCGTACTCTCAAACCGGGAGACCCGCGGCTGCGGGGTCCGTTCCCACGAGTTACGTTGGTCCCGTGGGAGGGGTTGGTGCCACCCACGGGGCCGTTCGGGGGCTGTTTCGAGTTTTCACCCTCTAACGCCATGTTAAGCCTAAGTGTAGAAATAAGCAAATTACCGTCTTACTCTCAAATCGGGACACCCGCGGCTGCGGGGTCAGTTCCTACGAGTTACATTGGTCCCGTGGGAGGTGTTGGTGCCACCCACGGGGCCGTTCGGGGGCTGTTTCGAGTTCTCACCCTCTAACGCCATGTTTTTAAGCGTAAGTGTAGAAATAAGCAAATTACTGCCGTACTCTCAAACCGGGAGACCCGCGGCTGCGGGGTCAGTTCCTACGAGTTACGTTGGTCCCGTGGGAGGTGTTGGTGCCACCCACGGGGCCGTTCGGGGGTTGTTTCGAGTTCTCACCCTCTAACGCCATGTTTTTAAGCCTAAGTGTGGAAATAAGCAAATTATCATCGTACTCTCAAACCGGGACACCCGCGGCTGCGGGGTCAGTTCCTACGAGTTACGTTGGTCCCGTGGGAGGTGTTGGTGCCACCCACGGGGCCGTTCGGGGGCTGTTTCGAGTTTTCACCCTCTAACGCCATGTTAAGCCTGGTGTAGAAATAAGCAAATTACCGTCGTACTCTCAAACCGGGACACCCGCGGCTGCGGGGTCAGTTCCCACGAGTTACGTTGGTCCCGTGGGAGGTGTTGGTCCCACCCACGGGGCCGTTCGGGGGCTGTTTCGAGTTATCACCCTCTAACGCCATGTTTTTAAGCCTAAGTGTGGAAATAAGCAAATTATCATCGTACTCTCAAACCGGGACACCCGCGGCTGCGGGGTCAGTTCCTACGAGTTACGTTGGTCCCGTGGGAGGTGTTGGTGCCACCCACGGGGTCGTTCGGGGGCTGTTTCGAGTTCTCACCCTCTAACGCCATGTTTTTAAGCCTAAGTGTGGAAATAAGCAAATTACCGTCGTACTCTCAAACCGGGACACCCGCGGCTGCGGGGTCTGTTCCCACGAGTTACGTTGGTCCCGTGGGAGGTGTTGGTGCCACCCACGGGGCCGTTCGGGGGCTGTTTCGCGTTCTCACCCTCTAACGCCATGTTTTTAAGCCTAAGTGTGGAAATAAGCAAATTATCATCGTACTCTCAAACCGGGACACCCGCGGCTGCGGGGTCAGTTCCCACGAGTTACGTTGGTCCCGTGGGAGGTGTTGGTGCCACCCACGGGGCCATTCGGAGGCTGTTTCGAGTTCTCACCCTCTAACGCCATGTTTTTAAGCCTAAGTGTGGAAATAAGCAAATTACCGTCGTACTCTCAAACCGGGACACCCGCGGCTGCGGGGTCTGTTCCCACGAGTTACGTTGGTCCCGTGGGAGGTGTTGGTGCCACCCACGGGGCCGTTCGGGGGCTGTTTCGCGTTCTCACCCTCTAACGCCATGTTTTTAAGCCTAAGTGTGGAAATAAGCAAATTACCGTCGTACTCTCAAACCGGGAAACCCGCGGCTGCGGGGTCTGTTCCCACGAGTTACGTTGGTCCCGTGGGAGGTGTTGGTGCCACCCACGGGGCCGTTCGGGGGCTGTTTCGAGTTATCACCCTCTAACGCCATGTTTTTAAGCGTAAGTGTAGAAATAAGCAAATTACTGCCGTACTCTCAAACCGGGAGACCCGCGGCTGCGGGGTCAGTTCCTACGAGTTACGTTGGTCCCGTGGGAGGTGTTGGTGCCACCCACGGGGCCGTTCGGGGGTTGTTTCGAGTTCTCACCCTCTAACGCCATGTTTTTAAGCCTAAGTGTGGAAATAAGCAAATTATCATCGTACTCTCAAACCGGGAGACCCGCGGCTGCGGGGTCTGTTCCTACGAGTTACGTTGGTCCCGTGGGAGGTGTTGGTGCCACCCACGGGGCCGTTCGGGGGCTGTTTCGAGTTTTCACCCTCTAACGCCATGTTAAGCCTAAGTGTAGAAATAAGAAAATTACCGTCTTACTCTCAAATCGGGACACCCGCGGCTGCGGTGTCAGTTCCCACGAGTTACATTGGTCCCGTGGGAGGTGTTGGTGCCACCCACGGGGCCGTTCGGGGGCTGTTTCGAGTTATCACCCTCTAACGCCATGTTTTTAAGCCTAAGTGTGGAAATAAGCAAATTACCGTCGTACTCTCAAACCGGGACACCCGCGGCTGCGGGGTCCGTTCCCACGAGTTACGTTGGTCCCGTGGGAGGTGTTGGTGCCACCCACGGGGCCGTTCGGGGGCTGTTTCGCGTTCTCACCCTCTAACGCCATGTTTTTAAGCCTAAGTGTGGAAATAACCAAATTATCATCGTACTCTCAAACCGGGACACCCGCGGCTGCGGGGTCAGTTCCTACGAGTTACGTTGGTCCCGTGGGAGGTGTTGGTGCCACCGACGGGGCCGTTCGGAGGCTGTTTCGATTTCTCACCCTCTAACGCCATGTTTTTAAGCCTAAGTGTGGAAATAAGCAAATTACCGTCGTACTCTCAAACCGGGACACCCGCGGCTGCGGGGTCCGTTCCCACGAGTTACGTTGGTCCCGTGGGAGGTGTTGGTGCCACCCACGGGGCCGTTCGGGGGCTGTTTCGCGTTCTCACCCTCTAACGCCATGTTTTTAAGCCTAAGTGTGGAAATAACCAAATTATCATCGTACTCTCAAACCGGGACACCCGCGGCTGCGGGGTCAGTTCCTACGAGTTACGTTGGTCCCGTGGGAGGTGTTGGTGCCACCCACGGGGCCGTTCGGGGGTTGTTTCGAGTTCTCACCCTCTAACGCCATGTTTTTAAGCCTAAGTGTGGAAATAAGCAAATTATCATCGTACTCTCAAACCGGGACACCCGCGGCTGCGGGGTCAGTTCCTACGAGTTACGTTGGTCCCGTGGGAGGTGTTGGTGCCACCCACGGGGCCGTTCGGGGGCTGTTTCGAGTTTTCACCCTCTAACGCCATGTTAAGCCTGGTGTAGAAATAAGCAAATTACCGTCGTACTCTCAAACCGGGACACCCGTGGCTGCGGGGTCAGTTCCCAAGAGTTACGTTGGTCCCGTGGGAGGTGTTGGTCCCACCCACGGGGCCGTTCGGGGGCTGTTTCGAGTTATCACCCTCTAACGCCATGTTTTTAAGCCTAAGTGTGGAAATAAGCAAATTATCACCGTACTCTCAAACCGGGACACCCGCGGCTGCGGGGTCAGTTCCTACGAGTTACGTTGGTCCCGTGGGAGGTGTTGGTGCCACCCACGGGGCCGTTCGGGGGCTGTTTCGAGTTCTCACCCTCTAACGCCATGTTTTTAAGCCTAAGTGTGGAAATAAGCAAATTACCGTCGTACTCTCAAACCGGGACACCCGCGGCTGCGGGGTCTGTTCCCACGAGTTACGTTGGTCCCGTGGGAGGTGTTGGTGCCACCCACGGGGCCGTTCGGGGGCTGTTTCGCGTTCTCACCCTCTAACGCCATGTTTTTAAGCCTAAGTGTGGAAATAAGCAAATTATCATCGTACTCTCAAACCGGGACACCCGCGGCTGCGGGGTCAGTTCCCACGAGTTACGTTGGTCCCGTGGGAGGTGTTGGTGCCACCCACGGGGCCATTCGGAGGCTGTTTCGAGTTCTCACCCTCTAACGCCATGTTTTTAAGCCTAAGTGTGGAAATAAGCAAATTACCGTCGTACTCTCAAACCGGGACACCCGCGGCTGCGGGGTCTGTTCCCACGAGTTACGTTGGTCCCGTGGGAGGTGTTGGTGCCACCCACGGGGCCGTTCGGGGGCTGTTTCGCGTTCTCACCCTCTAACGCCATGTTTTTAAGCCTAAGTGTGGAAATAAGCAAATTACCGTCGTACTCTCAAACCGGGACACCCGAGGCTGCGGGGTCTGTTCCCACGAGTTACGTTGGTCCCGTGGGAGGTGTTGGTGCCACCCACGGGGCCGTTCGGGGGCTGTTTCGAGTTATCACCCTCTAACGCCATGTTTTTAAGCGTAAGTGTAGAAATAAGCAAATTACTGCCGTACTCTCAAACCGGGAGACCCGCGGCTGCGGGGTCAGTTCCTACGAGTTACGTTGGTCCCGTGGGAGGTGTTGGTGCCACCCACGGGGCCGTTCGGGGGTTGTTTTGAGTTCTCACCCTCTAACGCCATGTTTTTAAGCCTAAGTGTGGAAATAAGAAAATTATCATCGTACTCTCAAACCGGGAGACCCGCGGCTGCGGGGTCAGTTCCTACGAGTTACGTTGGTCCCGTGGGAGGTGTTGGTGCCACCCACGGGGCCGTTCGGGGGCTGTTTCGAGTTCTCACCCTCTAACGCCATGTTTTTAAGCCTAAGTGTGGAAATAAGCAAATTACCGTCGTACTCTCAAACCGGGAGACCCGCGGCTGCGGGGTCCGTTCCCACGAGTTACGTTGGTCCCGTGGGAGGTGTTGGTGCCACCCACGGGGCCGTTCGGGGGCTGTTTCGAGTTTTCACCCTCTAACGCCATGTTAAGCCTAAGTGTAGAAATAAGCAAATTACCGTCTTACTCTCAAATCGGGACACCCGCGGCTGCGGTGTCAGTTCCCACGAGTTACGTTGGTCCCGTGGGAGGTGTTGGTGCCACCCACGGGGCCGTTCGGGGGCTGTTTTATTGTTATCACCCTCTAACGCCATGTTTTTAAGCCTAAGTGTGGAAATAAGCAAATTACCGTCGTACTCTCAAACCGGGACACCCGCGGCTGCGGGGTCCGTTCCCACGAGTTACGTTGGTCCCGTGGGAGGTGTTGGTGCCACCCACGGGGCCGTTCGGGGGCTGTTTCGCGTTCTCACCCTCTAACGCCATGTTTTTAAGCCTAAGTGTGGAAATAAGCAAATTATCATCGTACTCTCAAACTGGGACACCCGCGGCTGCGGGGTCAGTTCCTACGAGTTACGTTGGTCCCGTGGGAGGTGTTGGTGCCACCCACGGGGCCGTTCGGGGGCTGTTTCGAGTTCTCACCCTCTAACGCCATGTTAAACCTACGTGTAGAAATAAGCAAATTACCGTCGTACTCTCAAACCGGGACACCCGCGGCTGCGGTGTCAGTTCCCACGAGTTACGTTGGTCCCGTGGGAGGTGTTGGTGCCACCCACGGGGCCGTTCGGGGGCTGTTTCGAGTTATCACCCTCTAACGCCATGTTTTTAAGCCTAAGTGTGGAAATAAGCAAATTACCGTCATACTCTCAAACCGGGACACCCGCGGCTGCGGGGTCCGTTCCCACGAGTTACGTTGGTCCCGTGGGAGGTGTTGGTGCCACCCACGGGGCCGTTCGGGGGCTGTTTCGCGTTCTCACCCTCTAACGCCATGTTTTTAAGCCTAAGTGTGGAAATAAGCAAATTATCATCGTACTCTCAAACCGGGACACCCGCGGCTGCGGGGTCAGTTCCTACGAGTTACGTTGGTCCCGTGGGAGGTGTTGGTGCCACCCACGGGGCCGTTCGGAGGCTGTTTCGAGTTCTCACCCTCTAACGCCATGTTTTTAAGCCTAAGTGTGGAAATAAGCAAATTACCGTCGTACTCTCAAACCGGGAGACCCGCGGCTGCGGGGTCCGTTCCCACGAGTTACGTTGGTCCCGTGGGAGGGGTTGGTGCCACCCACGGGGCCGTTCGGGGGCTGTTTCGAGTTTTCACCCTCTAACGCCATGTTAAGCCTAAGTGTAGAAATAAGCAAATTACCGTCTTACTCTCAAATCGGGACACCCGCGGCTGCGGGGTCAGTTCCTACGAGTTACATTGGTCCCGTGGGAGGTGTTGGTGCCACCCACGGGGCCGTTCGGGGGCTGTTTCGAGTTCTCACCCTCTAACGCCATGTTTTTAAGCGTAAGTGTAGAAATAAGCAAATTACTGCCGTACTCTCAAACCGGGAGACCCGCGGCTGCGGGGTCAGTTCCTACGAGTTACGTTGGTCCCGTGGGAGGTGTTGGTGCCACCCACGGGGCCGTTCGGGGGTTGTTTCGAGTTCTCACCCTCTAACGCCATGTTTTTAAGCCTAAGTGTGGAAATAAGCAAATTATCATCGTACTCTCAAACCGGGACACCCGCGGCTGCGGGGTCAGTTCCTACGAGTTACGTTGGTCCCGTGGGAGGTGTTGGTGCCACCCACGGGGCCGTTCGGGGGCTGTTTCGAGTTTTCACCCTCTAACGCCATGTTAAGCCTGGTGTAGAAATAAGCAAATTACCGTCGTACTCTCAAACCGGGACACCCGCGGCTGCGTGGTCAGTTCCCACGAGTTACGTTGGTCCCGTGGGAGGTGTTGGTCCCACCCACGGGGCCGTTCGGGGGCTGTTTCGAGTTATCACCCTCTAACGCCATGTTTTTAAGCCTAAGTGTGGAAATAAGCAAATTATCATCGTACTCTCAAACCGGGACACCCGCGGCTGCGGGGTCAGTTCCTACGAGTTACGTTGGTCCCGTGGGAGGTGTTGGTGCCACCCACGGGGCCGTTCGGGGGCTGTTTCGAGTTCTCACCCTCTAACGCCATGTTTTTAAGCCTAAGTGTGGAAATAAGCAAATTACCGTCGTACTCTCAAACCGGGACACCCGCGGCTGCGGGGTCTGTTCCCACGAGTTACGTTGGTCCCGTGGGAGGTGTTGGTGCCACCCACGGGGCCGTTCGGGGGCTGTTTCGCGTTCTCACCCTCTAACGCCATGTTTTTAAGCCTAAGTGTGGAAATAAGCAAATTATCATCGTACTCTCAAACCGGGACACCCGCGGCTGCGGGGTCAGTTCCCACGAGTTACGTTGGTCCCGTGGGAGGTGTTGGTGCCACCCACGGGGCCATTCGGAGGCTGTTTCGAGTTCTCACCCTCTAACGCCATGTTTTTAAGCCTAAGTGTGGAAATAAGCAAATTACCGTCGTACTCTCAAACCGGGACACCCGCGGCTGCGGGGTCTGTTCCCACGAGTTACGTTGGTCCCGTGGGAGGTGTTGGTGCCACCCACGGGGCCGTTCGGGGGCTGTTTCGCGTTCTCACCCTCTAACGCCATGTTTTTAAGCCTAAGTGTGGAAATAAGCAAATTACCGTCGTACTCTCAAACCGGGAAACCCGCGGCTGCGGGGTCTGTTCCCACGAGTTACGTTGGTCCCGTGGGAGGTGTTGGTGCCACCCACGGGGCCGTTCGGGGGCTGTTTCGAGTTATCACCCTCTAACGCCATGTTTTTAAGCGTAAGTGTAGAAATAAGCAAATTACTGCCGTACTCTCAAACCGGGAGACCCGCGGCTGCGGGGTCAGTTCCTACGAGTTACGTTGGTCCCGTGGGAGGTGTTGGTGCCACCCACGGGGCCGTTCGGGGGTTGTTTCGAGTTCTCACCCTCTAACGCCATGTTTTTAAGCCTAAGTGTGGAAATAAGCAAATTATCATCGTACTCTCAAACCGGGAGACCCGCGGCTGCGGGGTCAGTTCCTACGAGTTACGTTGGTCCCGTGGGAGGTGTTGGTGCCACCCACGGGGCCGTTCGGGGGCTGTTTCGAGTTCTCACCCTCTAACGCCATGTTTTTAAGCCTAAGTGTGGAAATAAGCAAATTACAGTCGTACTCTCAAACCGGGAGACCCGCGGCTGCGGGGTCCGTTCCCACGAGTTACGTTGGTCCCATGGGAGGTGTTGGTGCCACCCACGGGGCCGTTCGGGGGCTGTTTCGAGTTTTCACCCTCTAACGCCATGTTAAGCCTAAGTGTAGAAATAAGAAAATTACCGTCTTACTCTCAAATCGGGACACCCGCGGCTGCGGTGTCAGTTCCCACGAGTTACATTGGTCCCGTGGGAGGTGTTGGTGCCACCCACGGGGCCGTTCGGGGGCTGTTTCGAGTTATCACCCTCTAACGCCATGTTTTTAAGCCTAAGTGTGGAAATAAGCAAATTACCGTCGTACTCTCAAACCGGGACACCCGCGGCTGCGGGGTCCGTTCCCACGAGTTACGTTGGTCCCGTGGGAGGTGTTGGTGCCACCCACGGGGCCGTTCGGGGGCTGTTTCGCGTTCTCACCCTCTAACGCCATGTTTTTAAGCCTAAGTGTGGAAATAACCAAATTATCATCGTACTCTCAAACCGGGACACCCGCGGCTGCGGGGTCAGTTCCTACGAGTTACGTTGGTCCCGTGGGAGGTGTTGGTGCCACCGACGGGGCCGTTCGGAGGCTGTTTCGATTTCTCACCCTCTAACGCCATGTTTTTAAGCCTAAGTGTGGAAATAAGCAAATTACCGTCGTACTCTCAAACCGGGACACCCGCGGCTGCGGGGTCCGTTCCCACGAGTTACGTTGGTCCCGTGGGAGGTGTTGGTGCCACCCACGGGGCCGTTCGGGGGCTGTTTCGCGTTCTCACCCTCTAACGCCATGTTTTTAAGCCTAAGTGTGGAAATAACCAAATTATCATCGTACTCTCAAACCGGGACACCCGCGGCTGCGGGGTCAGTTCCTACGAGTTACGTTGGTCCCGTGGGAGGTGTTGGTGCCACCCACGGGGCCGTTCGGGGGTTGTTTCGAGTTCTCACCCTCTAACGCCATGTTTTTAAGCCTAAGTGTGGAAATAAGCAAATTATCATCGTACTCTCAAACCGGGACACCCGCGGCTGCGGGGTCAGTTCCTACGAGTTACGTTGGTCCCGTGGGAGGTGTTGGTGCCACCCACGGGGCCGTTCGGGGGCTGTTTCGAGTTTTCACCCTCTAACGCCATGTTAAGCCTGGTGTAGAAATAAGCAAATTACCGTCGTACTCTCAAACCGGGACACCCGCGGCTGCGGGGTCAGTTCCCAAGAGTTACGTTGGTCCCGTGGGAGGTGTTGGTCCCACCCACGGGGCCGTTCGGGGGCTGTTTCGAGTTATCACCCTCTAACGCCATGTTTTTAAGCCTAAGTGTGGAAATAAGCAAATTATCACCGTACTCTCAAACCGGGACACCCGCGGCTGCGGGGTCAGTTCCTACGAGTTACGTTGGTCCCGTGGGAGGTGTTGGTGCCACCCACGGGGCCGTTCGGGGGCTGTTTCGAGTTCTCACCCTCTAACGCCATGTTTTTAAGCCTAAGTGTGGAAATAAGCAAATTACCATCGTACTCTCAAACCGGGACACCCGCGGCTGCGGGGTCTGTTCCCACGAGTTACGTTGGTCCCGTGGGAGGTGTTGGTGCCACCCACGGGGCCGTTCGGGGGCTGTTTCGCGTTCTCACCCTCTAACGCCATGTTTTTAAGCCTAAGTGTGGAAATAAGCAAATTATCATCGTACTCTCAAACCGGGACACCCGCGGCTGCGGGGTCAGTTCCCACGAGTTACGTTGGTCCCGTGGGAGGTGTTGGTGCCACCCACGGGGCCATTCGGAGGCTGTTTCGAGTTCTCACCCTCTAACGCCATGTTTTTAAGCCTAAGTGTGGAAATAAGCAAATTACCGTCGTACTCTCAAACCGGGACACCCGCGGCTGCGGGGTCTGTTCCCACGAGTTACGTTGGTCCCGTGGGAGGTGTTGGTGCCACCCACGGGGCCGTTCGGGGGCTGTTTCGCGTTCTCACCCTCTAACGCCATGTTTTTAAGCCTAAGTGTGGAAATAAGCAAATTACCGTCGTACTCTCAAACCGGGACACCCGCGGCTGCGGGGTCTGTTCCCACGAGTTACGTTGGTCCCGTGGGAGGTGTTGGTGCCACCCACGGGGCCGTTCGGGGGCTGTTTCGAGTTATCACCCTCTAACGCCATGTTTTTAAGCGTAAGTGTAGAAATAAGCAAATTACTGCCGTACTCTCAAACCGGGAGACCCGCGGCTGCGGGGTCAGTTCCTACGAGTTACGTTGGTCCCGTGGGAGGTGTTGGTGCCACCCACGGGGCCGTTCGGGGGTTGTTTTGAGTTCTCACCCTCTAACGCCATGTTTTTAAGCCTAAGTGTGGAAATAAGAAAATTATCATCGTACTCTCAAACCGGGACACCCGCGGCTGCGGGGTCAGTTCCTACGAGATACGTTGGTCCCGTGGGAGGTGTTGGTGCCACCCACGGGGCCGTTCGGGGGCTGTTTCGAGTTCTCACCCTCTAACGCCATGTTTTTAAGCCTAAGTGTGGAAATAAGCAAATTACCGTCGTACTCTCAAACCGGGAGACCCGCGGCTGCGGGGTCCGTTCCCACGAGTTACGTTGGTCCCGTGGGAGGTGTTGGTGCCACCCACGGGGCCGTTCGGGGGCTGTTTCGAGTTTTCACCCTCTAACGCCATGTTAAGCCTAAGTGTAGAAATAAGCAAATTATCGTCTTACTCTCAAATCGGGACACCCGCGGCTGCGGTGTCAGTTCCCACGAGTTACGTTGGTCCCGTGGGAGGTGTTGGTGCCACCCACGGGGCCGTTCGGGGGCTGTTTTATTGTTATCACCCTCTAACGCCATGTTTTTAAGCCTAAGTGTGGAAATAAGCAAATTACCGTCGTACTCTCAAACCGGGACACCCGCGGCTGCGGGGTCCGTTCCCACGAGTTACGTTGGTCCCGTGGGAGGTGTTGGTGCCACCCACGGGGCCGTTCGGGGGCTGTTTCGCGTTCTCACCCTCTAACGCCATGTTTTTAAGCCTAAGTGTGGAAATAACCAAATTATCATCGTACTCTCAAACCGGGACACCCGCGACTGCGGGGTCAGTTCCTACGAGTTACGTTGGTCCCGTGGGAGGTGTCGGTGCCACCCACGGGGCCGTTCGGAGGCTGTTTCGATTTCTCACCCTTTAACGCCATGTTTTTAAGCCTAAGTGTGGAAATAAGCAAATTACCGTCGTACTCTCAAACCGGGAGACCCGCGGCTGCGGGGTCCGTTCCCACGAGTTACGTTGGTCCCGTGGGAGGTGTTGGTGCCACCCACGGGGCCGTTCGGGGGCTGTTTCGAGTTTTCACCCTCTAACGCCATGTTAAGCCTAAGTGTAGAAATAAGCAAATTACCGTCTTACTCTCAAATCGGGACACCCGCGGCTGCGGGGTCAGTTCCTACGAGTTACATTGGTCCCGTGGGAGGTGTTGGTGCCACCCACGGGGCCGTTCGGGGGCTGTTTCGAGTTCTCACCCTCTAACGCCATGTTTTTAAGCGTAAGTGTAGAAATAAGCAAATTACTGCCGTACTCTCAAACCGGGAGACCCGCGGCTGCGGGGTCAGTTCCTACGAGTTACGTTGGTCCCGTGGGAGGTGTTGGTGCCACCCACGGGGCCGTTCGGGGGTTGTTTCGAGTTCTCACCCTCTAACGCCATGTTTTTAAGCCTAAGTGTGGAAATAAGCAAATTATCATCGTACTCTCAAACCGGGACACCCGCGGCTGCGGGGTCAGTTCCTACGAGTTACGTTGGTCCCGTGGGAGGTGTTGGTGCCACCCACGGGGCCGTTCGGGGGCTGTTTCGAGTTTTCACCCTCTAACGCCATGTTTTTAAGCCTAAGTGTGGAAATAAGCAAATTATCATCGTACTCTCAAACCGGGACACCCGCGGCTGCGGGGTCAGTTCCTACGAGTTACGTTGGTCCCGTGGGAGGTGTTGGTGCCACCCACGGGGCAGTTCGGGGGCTGTTTCGAGTTCTCACCCTCTAACGCCATGTTTTTAAGCCTAAGTGTGGAAATAAGCAAATTACCATCGTACTCTCAAACCGGGACACCCGCGGCTGCGGGGTCTGTTCCCACGAGTTACGTTGGTCCCGTGGGAGGTGTTGGTGCCACCCACGGGGCCGTTCGGGGACTGTTTCGCGTTCTCACCCTCTAACGCCATGTTTTTAAGCCTAAGTGTGGAAATAAGCAAATTATCATCGTACTCTCAAACCGGGACACCCGCGGCTGCGGGGTCAGTTCCCACGAGTTACGTTGGTCCCGTGGGAGGTGTTGGTGCCACCCACGGGGCCGTTCGGAGGCTGTTTCGAGTTCTCACCCTCTAACGCCGTGTTTTTAAGCCTAAGTGTGGAAATAAGCAAATTACCGTCGTACTCTCAAATCGGGACACCCGCGGCTGCGGGGTCTGTTCCCACGAGTTACGTTGGTCCCGTGGGAGGTGTTGGTGCCACCCACGGGGCCGTTCGGGGGCTGTTTCGCGTTCTCACCCTCTAACGCCATGTTTTTAAGCCTAAGTGTGGAAATAAGCAAATTACCGTCGTACTCTCAAACCGGGACACCCGCGGCTGCGGGGTCTGTTCCCACGAGTTACGTTGGTCCCGTGGGAGGTGTTGGTGCCACCCACGGGGCCGTTCGGGGGCTGTTTCGAGTTATCACCCTCTAACGCCATGTTTTTAAGCGTAGGTGTAGAAATAAGCAAATTACTGCCGTACTCTCAAACCGGGAGACCCGCGGCTGCGGGGTCAGTTTCTACGAGTTACGTTGGTCCCGTGGGAGGTGTTGGTGCCACCCACGGGGCCGTTCGGGGGTTGTTTCGAGTTCTCACCCTCTAACGCCATGTTTTTAAGCCTAAGTGTGGAAATAAGCAAATTATCATCGTACTCTCAAACCGGGAGACCCGCGGCTGCGGGGTCAGTTCCTACGAGTTACGTTGGTCCCGTGGGAGGTGTTGGTGCCACCCACGGGGCCGTTCGGGGGCTGTTTCGAGTTCTCACCCTCTAACGCCATGTTTTTAAGCCTAAGTGTGGAAATAAGCAAATTACCGTCGTACTCTCAAACCGGGAGACCCGCGGCTGCGGGGTCCGTTCCCACGAGTTACGTTGGTCCCGTGGGAGGTGTTGGTGCCACCCACGGGGCCGTTCGGGGGCTGTTTCGAGTTTTCACCCTCTAACGCCATGTTAAGCCTAAGTGTAGAAATAAGCAAATTACCGTCTTACTCTCAAATCGGGACACCCGCGGCTGCGGTGTCAGTTCCCACGAGTTACGTTGGTCCCGTGGGAGGTGTTGGTGCCACCCACGGGGCCGTTCGGGGGCTGTTTCGAGTTATCACCCTCTAACGCCATGTTTTTAAGCCTAAGTGTGGAAATAAGCAAATTACCGTCGTACTCTCAAACCGGGACACCCGCGGCTGCGGGGTCCGTTCCCACGAGTTACGTTGGTCCCGTGGGAGGTGTTGGTGCCACCCACGGGGCCGTTCGGGGGCTGTTTCGCGTTCTCACCCTCTAACGCCATGTGTTTAAGCCTAAGTGTGGAAATAACCAAATTATCATCGTACTCTCAAACCGGGACACCCGCGGCTGCGGGGTCAGTTCCTACGAGTTACGTTGGTCCCGTGGGAGGTGTTGGTGCCACCCACGGGGCCGTTCGGAGGCTGTTTCGATTTCTCACCCTCTAACGCCATGTTTTTAAGCCTAAGTGTGGAAATAAGTAAATTACCGTCGTACTCTCAAACCGGGAGACCCGCGGCTGCGGGGTCCTTTCCCACGAGTTACGTTGGTCCCGTGGGAGGTGTTGGTGCCACCCACGGGGCCGTTCGGGGGCTGTTTCGAGTTTTCACCCTCTAACGCCATGTTAAGCCTAAGTGTAGAAATAAGCAAATTACCGTCTTACTCTCAAATCGGGACACCCGCGGCTGCGGGGTCAGTTCCTACGAGTTACATTGGTCCCGTGGGAGGTGTTGGTGCCACCCACGGGGCCGTTCGGGGGCTGTTTCGAGTTCTCACCCTCTAACGCCATGTTTTTAAGCTTAAGTGTAGAAATAAGCAAATTACTGCCGTACTCTCAAATCGGGAGACCCGCGGTTGCGGGGTCAGTTCCTACGAGTTACGTTGGTCCCGTGGGAGGTGTTGGTGCCACCCACGGGGCCGTTCGGGTGTTGTTTCGAGTTCTCACCCTCTAACGCCATGTTTTTAAGCCTAAGTGTGGAAATAAGCAAATTATCATCGTACTCTCAAACCGGGACACCCGCGGCTGCGGGGTCAGTTCCTACGAGTTACGTTGGTCCCGTGGGAGGTGTTGGTGCCACCCACGGGGCCGTTCGGGGGCTGTTTCGAGTTTTCACCCTCTAACGCCATATTAAGCCTGGTGTAGAAATAAGCAAATTACCGTCGTACTCTCAAACCGGGACACCCGCGGCTGCGGGGTCAGTTCCCACGAGTTACGTTGGTCCCGTGGGAGGTGTTGGTCCCACCCACGGGGCCGTTCGGGGGCTGTTTTGAGTTATCACCCTCTAACGCCATGTTTTTAAGCCTAAGTGTGGAAATAAGCAAATTATCATCGTACTCTCAAACCGGGACACCCGCGGCTGCGGGGTCAGTTCCTACGAGTTACGTTGGTCCCGTGGGAGGTGTTGGTGCCACCCACGGGGCCGTTCGGGGGCTGTTTCGAGTTCTCACCCTCTAACGCCATGTTAAACCTACGTGTAGAAATAAGCAAATTACCGTCGTACTCTCAAACCGGGACACCCGCGGCTGCGGTGTCAGTTCCCACGAGTTACGTTGGTCCCGTGGGAGGTGTTGGTGCCACCCACGGGGCCGTTCGGGGGCTGTTTCGCGTTCTCACCCTCTAACGCCATGTTTTTAAGCCTAAGTGTGGAAATAAGCAAATTACCGTCGTACTCTCAAACCGGGACACCCGCGGCTGCGGGGTCTGTTCCCACGAGTTACGTTGGTCCCGTGGGAGGTGTTGGTGCCACCCACGGGGCCATTCGGGGGCTGTTTCGAGTTATCACCCTCTAACGCCATGTTTTTAAGCGTAAGTGTAGAAATAAGCAAATTACTGCCGTACTCTCAAACCGGGAGACCCGCGGCTGCGGGGTCAGTTCCTACGAGTTACGTTGGTCCCGTGGGAGGTGTTGGTGCCACCCACGGGGCCGTTCGGGGGCTGTTTCGAGTTCTCACCCTCTAACGCCATGTTTTTAAGCCTAAGTGTGGAAATAAGCAAATTACCGTCGTACTCTAAAACCGGGACACCCGCGGCTGCGGGGTCAGTTCCCACGAGTTACGTTGGTCCCGTGGGAGATGTTGGTGCCACCCACGGGGCCGTTCGGGGGCTGTTTCGCGTTCTCACCCTCTAACGCCATGTTTTTAAGCCTAAGTGTGGAAATAATCAAATTATCATCGTACTCTCAAACCGGGACACCCGCGGCTGCGGGGTCAGTTCCCACGAGTTACGTTGGTCCCGTGGGAGGTGTTGGTGCCACCCACGGGGCCGTTCGGAGGCTGTTTCGAGTTCTCACCCTCTAACGCCATGTTTTTAAGCCTAAGTGTGGAAATAAGCAAATTACCGTCGTACTCTCAAACCGGGATACCCGCGGCTGCGGGGTCCGTTCCCACGAGTTACGTTGGTCCCGTGGGAGGTGTTGGTGCCACCCACGGGGCCGTTCGGAGGCTGTTTCGAGTTCTCACCCTCTAACGCCATGTTTTTAAGCCTAAGTGTGGAAATAAGAAAATTATCACCGTACTCTCAAACCGGGAGACCCGCGGCTGCGGGGTCAGTTCCTACGAGTTACGTTGGTCCCGTGGGAGGTGTTGGTGCCACCCACGGGGCCGTTCGGGGGCTGTTTCGAGTTTTCACCCTCTAACGCCATGTTAAGCCTAAGTGTAGAAATAAGCAAATTACCGTCGTACTCTCAAACCGGGTCACCCGCGGCTGCGGGGTCAGTTCCCACGAGTTACGTTGGTCCCGTGGGAGGTGTTGGTGCCACCCACGGGGCCGTTCGGGGGCTGTTTCGAGTTCTCACCCTCTAACGCCATGTTTTTAAGCCTAAGTGTGGAAATAAGCAAATTATCATCGTACTCTCAAACTGGGACACCCGCAGCTGCGGGGTCAGTTCCTACGAGTTACGTTGGTCCCGTGGGAGGTGTTGGTGCCACCCACGGGGCTGTTTCGAGTTCTCACCCTCTAACGCCATGTTAAGCCTACGTGTAGAAATAAGCAAATTACCGTCATACTCTCAAACCGGGACACCCGCGGCTGCGGGGTCAGTTCCCACGAGTTACGTTGGTCCCGTGGGAGGTGTTGGTGCCACCCACGGGGCCGTTCGGGGGCTGTTTCGAGTTATCACCCTCTAACGCCATGTTTTTAAGCGTAAGTGTAGAAATAAGCAAATTACTGCCGTACTCTCAAACCGGGAGACCCGCGGCTGCGAGGTCAGTTCCTACGAGTTACGTTGGTCCCGTGGGAGGTGTTGGTGCCACCCACGGGGCCGTTCGGGGGTTGTTTCGAGTTCTCACCCTCTAACGCCATGTTTTTAAGCCTAAGTGTGGAAATAAGCAAATTATCATCGTACTCTCAAACCGGGACATCCGCGGCTGCGGGGTCAGTTCCTACGAGTTACGTTGGTCCCGTGGGAGGTGTTGGTGCCACCCACGGGGCCGTTCGGGGGCTGTTTCGAGTTCTCACCCTCTAACGCCATGTTTTTAAGCCTAAGTGTGGAAATAAGCAAATTACCGTCGTACTCTAAAACCGGGACACCCGCGGCTGCGGGGTCAGTTCCCACGAGTTACGTTGGTCCCGTGGGAGATGTTGGTGCCACCCACGGGGCCGTTCGGGGGCTGTTTCGCGTTCTCACCCTCTAACGCCATGTTTTTAAGCCTAAGTGTGGAAATAATCAAATTATCATCGTACTCTCAAACCGGGACACCCGCGGCTGCGGGGTCAGTTCCCACGAGTTACGTTGGTCCCGTGGGAGGTGTTGGTGCCACCCACGGGGCCGTTCGGAGGCTGTTTCGAGTTCTCACCCTCTAACGCCATGTTTTTAAGCCTAAGTGTGGAAATAAGCAAATTACCGTCGTACTCTCAAACCGGGATACCCGCGGCTGCGGGGTCCGTTCCCACGAGTTACGTTGGTCCCGTGGGAGGTGTTGGTGCCACCCACGGGGCCGTTCGGAGGCTGTTTCGAGTTCTCACCCTCTAACGCCATGTTTTTAAGCCTAAGTGTGGAAATAAGAAAATTATCACCGTACTCTCAAACCGGGAGACCCGCGGCTGCGGGGTCAGTTCCTACGAGTTACGTTGGTCCCGTGGGAGGTGTTGGTGCCACCCACGGGGCCGTTCGGGGGCTGTTTCGAGTTTTCACCCTCTAACGCCATGTTAAGCCTAAGTGTAGAAATAAGCAAATTACCGTCGTACTCTCAAACCGGGTCACCCGCGGCTGCGGGGTCAGTTCCCACGAGTTACGTTGGTCCCGTGGGAGGTGTTGGTGCCACCCACGGGGCCGTTCGGGGGCTGTTTCGAGTTCTCACCCTCTAACGCCATGTTTTTAAGCCTAAGTGTGGAAATAAGCAAATTATCATCGTACTCTCAAACTGGGACACCCGCAGCTGCGGGGTCAGTTCCTACGAGTTACGTTGGTCCCGTGGGAGGTGTTGGTGCCACCCACGGGGCCGTTCGGGGGCTGTTTCGAGTTCTCACCCTCTAACGCCATGTTAAGCCTACGTGTAGAAATAAGCAAATTACCGTCATACTCTCAAACCGGGACACCCGCGGCTGCGGGGTCAGTTCCCACGAGTTACGTTGGTCCCGTGGGAGGTGTTGGTGCCACCCACGGGGCCGTTCGGGGGCTGTTTCGAGTTATCACCCTCTAACGCCATGTTTTTAAGCCTAAGTGTGGAAATAAGCAAATTACCATCGTACTCTCAAACCGGGACACCCGCGGCTACGGGGTCCGTTCCCACGAGTTACGTTGGTCCCGTGGGAGGTGTTGGTGCCACCCACGGGGCCGTTCGGGGGCTGTTTCGCGTTCTCACCCTCTAACGCCATGTTTTTAAGCCTAAGTGTGGAAATAAGCAAATTATCATCGTACTCTCAAACCGGGACACCCGCGGCTGCGGGGTCAGTTCCTACGAGTTACGTTGGCCCGTGGGAGGTGTTGGTGCCACCCACGGGGCCGTTCGGAGGCTGTTTCGAGTTCTCACCCTCTAACGCCATGTTTTTAAGCCTAAGTGTGGAAATAAGCAAATTATCATCGTACTCTCAAACCGGGACACCCGCGGCTGCGGGGTCAGTTCCCACGAGTTACGTTGGTCCCGAGGGAGGTGTTAGTGCCACCCACGGGGCCGTTCGGGGGTTGTTTCGAGTTCTCACCCTCTAACGCCATGTTTTTAAGCCTAAGTGTGGAAATAAGCAAATTATCATCGTACTCTCAAACTGGGACACCCGCGGCTGCGGGGTCAGTTCCTACGAGTTACGTTGGTCCCGTGGGAGGTGTTGGTGCCACCCACGGGGCCGTTCGGGGGCTGTTTCGAGTTTTCACCCTCTGACGCCATGTTAAGCCTAAGTGTAGAAATAAGCAAATTACCGTCGTACTCTCAAACCGGGACACCCGCGGCTGCGGGGTCAGTTCCTACGAGTTACATTGGTCCCGTGGGAGGTGTTGGTGCCACCCACGGGGCCGTTCGGGGGCTGTTTCGAGTTCTCACCCTCTAACGCCATGTTTTTAAGCGTAAGTGTAGAAATAAGCAAATTACTGCCGTACTCTCAAACCGGGAGACCCGCGGCTGCGGGGTCAGTTCCTACGAGTTACGTTGGTCCCGTGGGAGGTGTTGGTGCCACCCACGGGGCCGTTCGGGGGTTGTTTCGAGTTCTCACCCTCTAACGCCATGTTTTTAAGCCTAAGTGTGGAAATAAGCAAATTACCGTCGTACACTCAAACCGGGACACCCGCGGCTGCGGGGTCAGTTCCTACGAGTTACGTTGGTCCCGTGGGAGGTGTTGGTGCCACCCACGGGGCCGTTCGGGGGCTGTTTCGAGTTCTCACCCTCTAACGCCATGTTTTTAAGCCTAAGTGTGGAAATACGCAAATTACCGTCGTATTCTTAAACCGGGAGACCCGTGGCTGCGGGGTCGGTTCCTACGAGTTACGTTGGTCCCGTGGGAGGTGTTGGTGCCACCCACGGGGCCGTTCGGGGGCTATTTCGAGGTGGTTTAGGGTTGCGAGGTTAATGGCTGTAACGAGGGGTTGGGGATATACATCGGTTCGAGGATTTGGGGTAAAAGTGGTGCGGGTAAATGATAAGGGTGGGTGAAATGGGGTGGAAGGATGGAAATAGGAGGTCGGGTGGGGGTTTGAAGTAGGTATGAAACCCGTAAAAGGATGTGGATCATTTTGGGGGTCGGGTGGGTGAAATGAGGTGGACCCCTAAAAAGAATTAGCGGGATTGGGGGCTGTGTAGTGTAGGGGCTGAATTGGGCTAGGTTGAGGGACGGGAGTTTGTGGATGAGAGGTGTGAACGAGCTGGTTAGGGTCTGGGGCAGATCTGTCGGAATATGGGTATTTTCCGGGGACATGAAGGTAGGGGCTGCCATTGGAAGAAGGCCGGGGAGCTGCGAAGGGGTCGGAAGTGGTTGGGGGGATTTCGGGAGGCTGTCCTGGGTCAGATGCAGGCTGGGGGGTTATTTTTTTGGGCTCGGGAGGTGCGTCGGCAGGGGTAAGGTGGGCGCAAGTTTCAGGCGATGGAGGGAGGGTGGGTGCGAAGGCGGTCAGGTCAGGGTGTTTGCATAGGGGGGGCGGTTACGGCAGCAGGTGGGCTGGGGTGGGCAGCATATATATGCAGCAGTTGGCATATATATGCATATATATGCTGCATATATATGCTGCATATATATGCATATATATGCAGTGCTGCATATATATGCATATATATGCTGCATATATATGCATATATATGCAGCATATATATGCAGCATATATATGCATATATATGCCAACTGCTGCATATATATGCTGCCCACCCCAGCCCACCTGCTGCCGTAACCGCCCCCCCTATGCACTGCATATATATGCATATATAATCAGCAGTTATATGGCTGCATATATATGCACTTCCTCCTTTTTCAACAGTCCACACAAGCACACGCACGCACACACTCACACGCGCACACAAACACACGCACGCACGCACGCACGCAATCCCCACCTTTGCCATGCCCTGCATTTTACTCCCAAAAAAAATTATGTAATAGCCTCACATCCCATGTCAGAAAATTTTGGTAGAGGGGCTGCCAGGATAAAAATGGTATATACTGGATTAGTTGGGATACGGTAGTTTTTCCCAAGGTGGAGGGGGGGATGGGATTTAGAGATTTCAAAAGTTTTAACCGAGGTTTGCTTGCAAACATGTGCTGGAGAATTATGAAAAACCTTAATTCCTTGTGTTCTAAAATCCTCAAAAATATTTACTTCCCTAATTGTTTGTTCTTAGAAGCAAAAACGGGCCACAGACCATCTAAGGTGTGGAGCGGTCTTATGGAAGGCAATGATCTTCTTTAATCAGGTCTAAGATGGCGTATTGGCAATGGTGAGTGCGTGAACATCTGGGTGGACGTGTGAGTCCCCACAATTCCCAGCGGAAAAATCTCCTCCCGTAGGGCCAGGAGATGGAATCTATCAAACACATCTCGTTTCGATGCAAAGTGGCTTAAAAAATCTGGAGCTTGTGTGGACTGTTGAAAAAGGAGGAAGTGCTTCAAATTATTTTGGATTTTATCACCAATATGCACACACTCACACGCGCACATAAACACACGCACGCACGCACGCACACTCTCACTACATATATGCATATGCATATATGCATACATGCCGCGTCCCCTCCCCCCTTCCCCACTCACACACACACACACACACACACAAACACACACACACACACACACGCACACGCACACACACACGCGCGCGCCCCCTGCCCGTCCCCTCCCCCCTTCCCACTCACACACGCGCACACACACAAACATGCACACACGCACACACGCGCCCCCTGCCCATCCCCTCCCCCCTTTCCCACTCACACGCGCACACACACAAACATGCACACACGCACACACACAAGCCGGGAGCACCGTGACTACACGGTCGGTTCCTACAACTTACATTGGTCCCGTGCGAGATGTTCGTGACTCTTGCGGGACCGTTTTGTGGGTGTTTTACGTTTTCACCGTTCGATGGCTATTTTAAGGCTGTTTTACGTGTTCAAAAGTTATCCAAACCCAAAATAATTAAAAAATTGAATCAATGCATATTTAACCTTAAAATAAAGTTCATCATAGGTCTATCCATTACCTGGATATTTTGTTACACCCAACGCCAATCAGAACCTTCTCTATGCCAGCAGCGATGCAATTTCAGATTATGTTTGATAGTAGTTCGACCCCAACATCAATGTATCCTATGACAGTGAAAAAATAATGAATTTTTTGCAAACAGTTATGTTCAATTAAAAAAATGGTAGAACCAAAAAATAGCGGGACATTACACTTAAAAGTAGATGAAATTCATAAATTAATGTAAAGTGCTAATACAATGTCAATATCATAATAGGATACAAATAAGATTGATGAGGATAAAATAATATTTTGATACTCAATCTTCCTCTAAATCAACTAAAAGATCCTTCAAATTAGGGTTGTCATCAAGAGCTGACTGGAACTCTTTTGGAGCCTTTAATGCGTCTACTTCAGTAGTCATACCCTTTGGTGCATGCACAACAATAGACCAATTGCCATCGTTTATGCACTTCGAGTAGAATACCTTCTTTACATTCTGAAAGGCACAAATAAAAGGCTCGTCGACTATGCGGTCTTTAGTCTTCAGCTTTGATAAATCTACCATAATAAGTTTGGAGTCGGGATCAACTTTGCAAGCATTCGTTGTATCCTCCACCTTTACCCAATCACAATAGAATACGGTTTCTGTGAAATCCAAGTAATCAAGTTCTAGGATTTGTTGAATTATCCCATAATAGGTTAGCACCGTATTCTTTGGATTTTTATCACTTTTGCTAGCGATACAGGTGGTCAAGGCAGAAATTGATATTCCACTGTTTTGCGTCAAAAGCTTTTCCTCATATGGATATGAAATGAAATCAAAACCGTTGGTGCGGAATTTCTTAAACTCTTTTGCACGAAAACTAAGACCTTTTGCTAGGCGTGCAAGTCTGGAAGAGACATCACCTCTTTTTAGAAGCTGCATTTATTAATGAATTTGTATTAGGGCATGTTTTTACCACACATGAATAAATAACCGCACACATAAGATGTGAAAAGTACCTCTTTTGACACCCATGCCCTAAAGTCAGTTGTCGTCCAATTTCTCCTTTGATTTTGGATAATTTCGTTCTCGTACTTCCTACCGAAAAATTATAGAGTTTAGATCATAAAATAAAAAATACATATAATCAAAGAAGAAGAATTCACTAGATACTCACTCTCTCCAGTCTTGGACTTCATCTTGCGATTCGAAGACATGACGAGTTGCTTGCTCGTATTGTAGGTTTGTGAGTTTCACCTCTTTAGGGTTCCCAAATGATAATTCGTCCTCAAACTCGTCAGGTTCCTCTATCACTCGTTCTCCACGAGGATTAAACCTCCTCACCTCTTGTTCTGGCATATGTTCCCTAGCGTATAGCGATGATTCCACCGTTACGTATTCTTCAGCAATTGACCCTCCAATATACCGTGTATTCTTTACATAATCTTTGAAGGTTTTCATCAAGCGCTCAAAAGGATACATCCAACGATACCTCACGGGACCACATAATAAAGCTTCATCGCATAAATGCACAAGCAGGGGGATACTGATATCACAGAATGACGGAGGAAAATATTTCTCTAACACACAAACTGCCTCGGCTAAAGTTGATTTCGCAGCTTTAATGTGTCTTCTGTTTACCACTTTTGCACAAAGTAGGGTAAAACACAAACTGATTTGCATAATTGCCCGACGGAGATCTTTGTGTTCAGAGAAGCAATGCCGAAATAACAACGGGATTAATTGGATGATTACGTGTCAGTCGTGAGACTTGCACTGTTTCAAGTCATTTGCTTGGTAGTTTACTACCCTACGTAAATTACCAGAATAATCGGTTGGAGTCTTCAAGTTGAACAACGTGTCTAAGAGGATCTTCTTCTCACTAGTAGTCAAAGTGAAAGCAGTGGGGGGGATAGAAATTCTTCCTGTCGTTGGATCATTTTTTAACCACAGTCTCTTCTTTATTTTCATATCCTGTAGATCTCGGCGGGCACGCTCTCCATCTTTGGAATGAGATCCACCCAGACATGTTCCTATCAAATGTTCTGCAACATTCTTCTCTGTGTGCATCACATCAATTATATGCCTTACACGATGATCTTTCCAATACGAAAAATCAAAAAATATTGATCGCCTGGACCATGGCTTCGCTTTACTAGGGTCGTTCGGATCCTCCCTAGCTTTACGCTTCAGGTTTACAAACTGGGGGTGTTTGCCTACATACCTATTCCCCGCAGTCGCAGCCACCGCCTTCTCCTCAATTTGCTGACCAGAAAGTCGACTAGGTGCCGTTCTTCGCTCGTGATCGACAGGCAAAAAGTTAGACTTGTCGTTCCTAAAAGGGTGACTGGTCGGCAGAAATCTACGATGACCCGTGTAACTCAACTTACCACTATGTTTTAACCAACAGGCTTCAGTTTCCTCCCCACATATGGGACATCCATAATAACCATGAACATTACAACCAGACAAGGTCCCATAAGCAGGAAGATCGTGGATCGCCCACATCACCATTGCTTTAAGTGTGAACTCTTCACCCTTATGAGAATCGAACGCCGTCACGCCTTTATCCCACAACTCTTTAAGTTCTTCGATTAATGGTGCTAAGAATATATCAATATCATCACTGGGAGCCTTAGGCCCGGGTATCAACATAGATAACAATGTGAACTCCTTTCTCATGCATAACGTCGGAGGAAGACTTAAAGGCGCCATAAGAACTGGCCAATAACTCTGACTAGTACTTAAATTACCGAAAGGGTTAAACCCATCGGTTGAGATTGCAAGACGAACGTTGCGCGGTTCCTTTGCAAATTCATGGTGTTGTGCATTTGAAATTTGCCAGATGAGTGAATCAACCGGATGACGCATCAAATTCCCACCCACCTCGCATCGAGCATGCCATGTCATGGCCTCCGCTATCCACGGTACAGTAAAAAAACGTTTTAACCGTGGCCCAAGTGGAAAATACTTCAAAACCTTTTGTGGGACTTGCGAGCACTTGCGATTTTTTGCATGTTTGTCATTTCCATTCTCACAAACCATATATCTAGGCTCACTGCATACAGGACATTCATCCTTCTCTTCGTGCTCATTCCGGTACAATATGCAATCATACTTGCAAGCATGAATAGATTTGTATTTCAAACCTAAACCCTTCAAACTCTTCTTCATGGTAGGATAATTGTCTGGTAACATGTTCTCTTTTGGGAGAATTTCTTTAACCCACTTAAGAATTCCGGTTACGCTGTTTCCAGACAAACCAAATTGACTCTTCAAATTATGCAAACCAATCATTGCATATAATACCGAGTGATCTTCATCGCAATCTTTATACAACGGTCTAGCCGCATCTGCTTTCAACCGTATGTATTCCCGATCTCCTAGTAGTTCAGCATCAATTTGTTCATTTACTTGGTCATAATGCACATTATTTGTATCCATAGGTTGGTGGTTTTGTTGGTTGTGGAGTCCGTAAGCATCATCAATTAAGTCGGTCAATGGACGATGTGTTGGTGAATCATGTACCACTTCTACTCCTTGAGGTTCCGTTACACGGTCGGCTCCCGGTAATTCTTCTGGAACATAAGGTACAACTTTTTCACCATGGTATGTCCATATTATATAGTCTTGACAGATTCCCCACTTTAGTAAATGCAACTCAACAACTTCCAATGACTTATATTTTCCGTTAATACAATGAGTGCACGGACACGGAATCTTCTCACTTTTAAGATTTTTGGAAGCATATTTAACAAATTCATAAACGCCCTTTACATGATTAATTGATATCCGGTTAGTCTCTCCCATCCACTCTTTGTATTGTGGGAAATCCATGTAATAATCTTCAAATTTCAGTCCTGTGGTAATAGGTTAAAAAATATTATTACAACTGAAACAGAAAGAATATTCTTACGACTGAAACAAAAAAAATATCATTCCATACGAAACAAAACCAATATTCTTACAACTGAAACAAAACCAATATTCTTACAACTGAAGCAAAACCAATATTCTTACAACTAAAACAAAAAAAAATTATTACAACTGAAACGAAAGAAAATATTATTAAACCTTGGCCAACAGATAAAGTGGCCAAGTAATAAAAGATTTTGCATAATTCCTCAATTCCATCCCATCCCCGCTGTTAATGTACACAGGTACATCTCCGCAGCCGTTGTATATTTCATCGACCATTATTTTAGCCTCACCCTTCTCTAAAGGTCGGCGATGTACTAGAGTCCCCCTTTCCCTGGAGATGAGTATGCACACGCCAACAAACCTCGAATTGCTCATGTCCTTGATATAGTACTCTTCGCCATAGTCACCGTGAGCTGTTGACGATGATCCGAGCCCCGTGATTGGAGGATGAGGCATTTGAGAGGGGAATGTTGGAGGGGAAGGATGTGTGAAATCTTGAGGAGGCATTGGGGGCCTATAACTTTCAATAAGATTCACAAGTTTCCCAATTTGATTGTTCAATAATCCCAGGGAATTTTTAAGGTCATGGACATCCCCATCGGTCTTCTGTTGGTGCTCCTTTTGGGATGAGATATAATTCTTGACCGAAGATAGCTCGTCCACAAGAGGTGCAATGTGTTGAAGTTTTGTTTTTGGCATATGTGAGCCAACGCCTCTCGTCCTCCCCCTTTTGTCCTTTCCAAAGGTCTTAGTCAGGGCATCATTTTCAAGGTCAAAGTCATCAGTAGGGCACGAATCTGATTGACTGCTGATGGCCTCTATTGATTCCAGTGTCTTAGCCAACTGCAGGGGGAATTTATTATCTTTGTCCCGTCGAGCATGAAGGAATAAGTTGGATCGATTTGGGTTTTTACCGGCATCTGGACCATCTTTTGTCCTACTCTCCCATTCATTCTTCAAATCCTCATATGATTTGGATCCCAGCCTATGGATATCAGTTTTTTGTGCCCTATTTTTTTTGTTTTGCTCCCTCTGGACCAACTTGTTTTCCTTCGCCTCATTCTCCAAAAACTTATTCCACTGATCCACCGGCATTTCAACATTGGGAGGCACTTTCTCTTTCAAAGCCAAAATATCGGAGCTCGCTGCCTCTTTCGGGAAATGTTTCTTCCGAAGGTTTCTCCTGTATGTCCTCAATCCTTCAGCAACCCGAGATAGAACCTTATTCTTGGAACGGTCAGGAAATGAGAAATGCTTGCAAAGTTGGTTATATATGTCATCTTTGACAGATTGATCAACAAGGTTCCAATTATCTGGTCCACCGACTCCCACGTTCATTTTTCCCAGCGACAAACACCGGGCTTTAAAGTTCAGCACGTCACTCCTATCACCCATCGGGTTATTCCCGAGAAGGGAGAATCCAATAGGCTTCTTTTCATTTGAGCGGGAGGCATCATGAGTGTTGGATTGGGGCGTTAAAGCAACGGGAGTGCCGGATTGGGGTGTAGGAGCACTTGGGGTTGGACTTGGTGAGGAGTGAACCATTGGTGGAGTTGTGAATTGCTCAGCCATTGGTGTTGAGAATTCGGGTTCTGCAGAAGATGGTGAACCTCGTTGTGGTGTCACATCGGCACTTGGTACCCTAGGGTTGTTTCCTCTCGACATTATCTACAAAAATTAAAAAATATGAGTGACTAAATAATTATAGTAATATGAAATTATAACTAATTAATCAAGCTTAATTAGTTTTAGATATATAAATAGATAGATAGATACCTTTTCAAAGTAAGACTTTAGAATAAGTTCAATGTGTCTGATCTCCATCCATTCGGTATTAGTTTTTAAGAACCTTTAAATTTTTGCACGTGGCCAACTAGAAGGAAGGGTATCTATGATTGATGTGTAGATGTCAGTGACATGAACTCGGAATCCCCTATTTCTCAACTTGTTGGCAAGATTCAATTTTACGTGCATGTGGCGCGAGACATCACAGTCTATGTCAATGCTCTCTGTACGCAGTTGTATCCATAACGGGTGGATTTTTTTTTCCGCCTTCTCCAACAACGTAACCAAGGTCAGGGCTATGTCGGGATTATGTGTGTGAAATATATTTTGTATAACGTCATCCCAGTTTTCTGGTAGAGAAAATAGAATACGATCGAACAAGTAATCTTGCTGGATATCAAATCCATGATTTATAAGGTAGTTAAATTGTTCGATCTTTTTATTTCCGTACCTATAAATAGGAGTACCCTCTATATGACGCACGCTAATAAAAGAGTTATGTGTGCGGTCTAATTGCAACCTGTCCCACTCTTGTTGACAGTATTTATCACCGTGCCTCATTTTTCCTGAGAAAAGTAGTATCCAACAAATTTTATAACATATACATTTATCGACACTAGTATCAATTCAATAAATTCAACATAGTATCCAACACGACATGCATATAACCCCCAATATAGTATGATGGCACGCATATAACCCCCTATAAAATCCCACGAGGTAGATGTAATTTTTTTTTTTACTTATTAAGAATCCATTTAATAATATTTTGTCAAAAAAAATATAATGTCTAGGGTTATATTTTGAATAATATTTTGTCAAAAAAAAAATCCCAATACAATGTCTAGGGTTTATTGAAATAAAATGTCTAGGGTTTATTGAAATAAAATACAATTTGTTTGTAGTTACACACATAAACACACATACACACATACATATAAACGTAAATCTATACATACACACACATATATACAAATCTATACATACACACACACATATAAACATAAATCTATACATACACACACATATATACAAATCTATACATACACACACATAAATCTATACATACACACACATATACACACATATACTAACACAATGAGAATCGAAATGCACGAGAATCGAAATGAGGGATGGAAATCGCACAAATAAACACACAATACCTTTCTGAGCCAAAATCTCAAGGATGGAAATCGCACAAATCGCCTAGGGCTTTAGACACTGACCTCGATCGACAGAAATGAAATGAGGGAGGCGCGATTCTTTTTTTTAAGGACTGAACCTGGTCACGGCCAACCACCGTGACCCACCATGCGCGACCCTTAAATGAAACTCAACTGCTGCTCGATTGAACCTAGTCACGGCCCAGAGCCGTGACCCCCAGTGCGCAACCTGCAAACCATCACCACCACTGCTCGAATGAGGGATGGTCACGGTCTAAAGCCGTGACCCATACAAGGAAATGGTCACGGCCCTCAACCGTGACCCGTGACCCCCAGTGCGCAACCTGCAAACCATCACCACCACTGCTCGAATGAAGGATGGTCACGGCCTAAAGCCGTGACCCATACCCAGAAATGGTCAGGGCCTTCAGCCGTGACCCTAAATGTGTGTGTTATTTACTTCGTCATGCCTTTGGTCACGGACTTGGGCCGTGACCCCATCCGCGACCAGTTTGGAGGGAATTTTGGCGCGAATTTGGCGCCAAGATGGTCACGGCCTGGTCACGGCTCAAGTCCGTGACCCACAGTGGTCAGGGACTTGGGCCGTGACCACTTTCAAAGCATCCATGGTCTAGTGTGATAATAAATATGGTCACGCCCAAAACAGCCTTGGTCACGGCCCAAGTCCGCGACCAACGGGTCGCGGACTTAGGCCGTGACCAACTCGGCGTGACCATTCGCAGGATTTGGTGTAGTGGTAGGTGGCACCAAAACCTCCCACAGGACCAATGTAACTCGTAGGAATTGACGCCGCAGTCGCGGGACTCCCGATTTGAGAATACGACGATAATTTCCATTTTTCTAGACTTAGGCTTAAAAACATGGCGTTAGAGGATGAAAACTCGAAAAACCCAACACCTCCCACGGGACCAATGTAACTCGTAGGAACTGACCCTGTAGCCGCGAGACTCCTGATTTGAGATTACAATGATAATTTACATATTTCTAGACTTAGGCTTAAAAACATGGCGTTAGCGGGTGAAAACCCGAAACATCCCTCGAACGGCCCCGTGGGTGGCACCAACTCCTCCCACGGGTCTAATGTAACTCGTAGGAACTCACCGTGTGGACGCGGGACACCCAGTTTGAGAATACGATGATAATTTGTATATTTCTAGACTTAGGCTTAAAAACATGGTGTTAGAGGGTGAAAACCCAAAATTGCACTCGAACGGCCACGTGGGTGGCACGAATACCTCCCACGAGACCAATGTAAGTCGTAGGAACTGACCCCACAACCGCGGGACTCTCGATTTGAGAATACGACGACAATTTGTATATTTCTAGACATAGGCTTAAAAACATGGCGTTAGTGGTTGAAAACCCAAAACTGTCCCCGAACGGTCCCGAACGTGGCACCAACACCTCCCACAGGACCAGTTTAACTCGTAGGAACACACTGCGCAGTCGTAGGACTCCTAGTTAGAGAGTACGATGAAAATTTGCATATTTCTAAACTTAGGCTTAAAACAAGGCGTTAGAGGTTGAAAACCTAAAAAGAGCCCCCGAAGGGCCCCGTGGGTGGCACCAACACCTCCCACGGGACAAATGTAACTCGTAGGAACTGACCGCGTAGCCGCGGGACTCCCAATTTGGGAATGTCATGATAATTTGCATATTTCTTGACATAGGCTTAAAAACAAGGCTTTAGAGGGTGAAAACTCGAAATAGCACCCTAATGGCTCCGTGGGCGGCGCCAACACCTCCTACGAGACTAATGTCACTCGTAGGAACTGACCGTGCAGCCGCAGGATTCCCGATTTGAGAATACGATGATAATTTAAATATTTCTATACTTAGACTTAAAACATGGCATTAGAGGGTGAAACTTGAAACAGCCCCCGAACGGCCCCGTGGGTGGCACCAACACCTCCCACAAGACCAATGTAACTCGTAGGAACTCACTGCGCAGTCGTTGGACTCCTGGTTTTGGAATACGAAGATAATTTTCATTTTTCTTGACTTAGGCTAAAAAAATTAGCGTTAGAGGGTGAAAACTCGCAACAGTCCCCAAACGGCCCCTTGGGTGGAACTAACACCTCCCACGGGATGAATGGGACTCGTAGGAACTGATTGCGCAGCCGCAAGACTCCCGATTTGGGAGTACGATGCTAATTTCGATATGTCTAGACTTAGGCTTAAAAAATGGCGATATTGGGTGAAAACCCAAAAAGAGCCCCCGAAGGTCCCCGTGGGTGGCACCAAGACCTCCCACGGGTCCAATGTAACTCGTAGGAACTGACCGCGCAGCTGCGGGACTCCCGATTTGAGAATACAATGATAATCTGCATATTTCAAGACTTAGGCTAAAAAACATGGTGTTAGAGGGTGAAAACTCGAAACAGCATCTGAACGACCCCTTGGGTGGCACCAACACCTCCCACGGGACCAATGTAACTTGTAGGAACTGACCCCGTAGCGGCGAGACTCTTGGTTTGAGAATATGATGATAACTTGAATATTTCGAGACTTAGGCTTAAAAACATGACGTTAGCAGGAGAAAACCCGAAATATCCCTCGAACGGCCCCTTGGGTGGCACCAACACCTCCCACGGGACCAATGTCACTCGTAGGAACTGACCCCGCAGCCGCGGGACTCTCGGTTTGAGAATATAATGATAATTTGAATATTTCTAGACTTAGGTTTAAAAACATGGTGTTAGATGGTGAAAACTCAAAATAGCCCCGAACGACTCCGTGGGTGGCACCAACACCTCCTACGAGACCAATGTCACTCGTAGGAACTAACCACGCAGCCGTGGGACTCCCGGTATGGGATAAGATGATAATTTGCATATTGCTAAACTTAGGCTTAAAAATATGGCGTTAGAGGTTGAAAACCCAAAGAGAGCCCCCGAAGGGCCCCGTGGGTGGCACCAACACCTCCCACGGGACCAATGTAACTCGTAGGAACTGACCGGGCAGCTGCGGGACTCCCAATTTGAGAATACAATGATAATCTGCATATTTCTAGACTTAGGCTTAAAAACATGGTGTTAGAGGGTGAAAACTCGAAACAGCACCCGAACGGCCCCTTGGGTGGCACCAACACCTCCCACGGGACCAATGTAACTTGTAGGAACTGACCCCACAGTCGCGAGACTCTCGGTTTCAGAATATGATGATAACTTGAATATTTCTAGACTTAGGCTTAAAAACATGACGTTAGCAGGTGAAAACCCGAAACATCCCCCGAACGGCCCCGTCGGTGGCACCAACACATTCCACGAGACCAATGTAACTCGTAGGAACTGACCGTATAGGCGCGGAACACCTAGTTTGGGAATACGGAGATAATTTTCATATTTCTAGACTTAGGCATAAAAACCTCACGTTAGAGGGTGAAAACCCGAAACAACCCCCGAACGGCCCCGTGGGTGGTACCAACACCTCCCGCAGGACCAATGTAACTGGTAGGAACTGACTGAACAGCTGCGGGAATCCCGACTTGAGAATACGATGATAATTTGCATATTTTTTTACATAGGCTTAAAAACATGGCGTTGAGGGTTAAAAAACCAAAACAGCCACCGAATATCCTCGTGGGTGGCATAAAAACCTCCCACAAGACCAATATCACTCGTAGGAACTGACCGCACAGTCGCGGGACTTTTAGTTAGTGAATACCATGATAATTTGCATATTTTAAGACTTAAGCTTAAAAACATGGCGTTTGAGGGTGAAAACTCGAGACAACCCCCGAACGGCCCCGTGGGTGGCACCAACACCTCCCACGGGACCAATGTAACTCGTACGAACTGATCGCGCAGCCACGAGACTCTCGATTTGAGAATACGATTTTAATTTGTATATTTCTAGATTTAAGCTTGAGAACATGGCGTTAGAGGGTGAAAACCTAAAACAGACATCGAACGGCCCCAAGTGTGGCACAAACATCTCCCACAGGACCAATGTCACTCGTAGGAACTGATCGCGTAACCGCCAGACTCCTGGTTTGAGAGTACGACAATAATTGGCATATTTCTAAACTTAGGCTTAAAAACATGGTGTTAGAGGTTGAAAACCCAAAAATAGACCCCGAATGGCCCCATGGGTGGCACTAACAACTCCCACGGGACCAATGTAACTCGTAGGAACTGACCCCGCAGCCGCGGGACTCCCGGTTTGAGAATACGATGATAATTTGCATTTTTCTTGACTTAGGCTTAAAAACATGGTGTTAGAGGGTGAAAACTTGAAATAGCATTCGAACGGCTCCGTGGGTGGCACCAACACCTCCTACGAGACCAATGTCACTCCTAGGAACTGACCGCGCAGCTGCGGGACTCTCGGTTTGAGAATATGATGATAATTTGCATAGTTTTAGACTTTGGCTTAAAAACATGGCGTTAGAGGGTGAAAACTCGAAACCGCCCTTGAACGGCCCCGTCGGTGCCACCAACACCTCCCACGTTACCAATGTAACTCGTAGGAACTGACTGCACAGCTGCGGGACTCCCGGTTTGGGAATACGATGATAATTTGCATATTTCTAGACTTAAGCTTAAAAACATGGCGTTAGCGTGTGAAAACCCGAAACATCCCCTGAATGACCCCGTGGTTACACCAACACATCCCATGGGAGCAATTTCACTTGTAGGAACTGACCGCGTAGCCGAGGGACTCCCGATTTGGGAATATGACGATAATTTGCATATCTCTAGATTTAGGCTTAAAAACATGGTATTATAGGGTGAAATCCCGAAACAGGCCCCGAACGGCTCCGTGGGTGGTACCAACACCTCCAACAGGACCAATGTCACTCGTAGGAACTGACCATGCAGACGCGGGACTCCCGCCTTGAGAATACAATGATAACTTGTATATTTCTAGACTAAGGCTTAAAAACATGGTGTTAGAGGGTGAAAACTCAAAACAGCCCCCGAACGGCCCCATGCGTGGCACAAACACCTCCCACAAGACCAATGTCACTCGTAGTAACTGACCGCGCAGCCGCAGGACTCCGAGTTTGAGAGTATGATGATAATTTTGATATTTATAAACTTAGGCTTAAAAACTGAAAACCCAGAGAGAGCCCCCGAAGGGCCCCGTGGGTGACACCAACACTCCCACGGGACCAATGTAACTCGTAGGAACTGATCGCGTAGTCGCGGGACTCCCGGTTTGGGAATATGATGATAGTTTTTGACTTAGACTTAAAAACATAGCGTTAGAGGTTGAAAACGCAAACAGACCCCAAACGGCCACTTGGGTGGCACCAGCACCTCCCATGGGACCAATGTAACTTGTACGAACTGATCGTGCAGCAGCGGGACTCCCAAGTTGAGAATACAATGATAATTTGCATATTTCTAGACTTAGGAACTGACCGCGCAGCCGTGGGACTCCCGGTATGAGAATTCGATGATAATCTGCATATTTCTAGACTTAGGCTTAAAAACATGGCGTTAGAGGGTGAAAACTCGAAACAGCCCTCGAACGGCCCCGTGGGTAGTACCAACACCTCCCACGGGATCAATGTAACTCGTAGGAACTCACCGCGCAGCCGTGGGACTCTCGGTTTGGGAATAGGAAGATAATTTGCACATTTCTTGACTTACGCTTAAAAACAGGGCGTTAGAGGGTGAAAACTCGCAACAGCCCCCGAACGGCCCCGTGGGTGGCACTAACACCTCCTACGAGACCAATGTCACTCGTAGGGACTGACCGCGCAGCTGCGGGACTCTCGGTTTGAGAATATGATGATAATTTGCATATTTTTATACTTAGTCTTAAAAACATGGCGTTAGAGGGTGAAAACTCAAAACAGCCCCCGAACGGCCCCGTCGGTGGCACCAACACCTCCCACGTTACCAATGTAACTCGTAGGAACTGACCGCACATCCGTGGGACTCCTGGTTTGGGAATATGAAGATAATTTGCATATCTCTAGACTTAGGCTTAAAAACATGACGTTAAAAGGTAAAAACCCGAAACATCCCCCCGAACGGCCCCATCGGTGTCACCAACACCTCCCACGTTACCACTGTAACTCGTAGGAATTGACCCCACAACCGCGGGACTCCCTATTTGGGAATACGATGATAATTTGCATATTTCTATAATTAAGCTTAAAAACATGACATTAGCATGTGAAACCCCAAAACATCCCCCGAACGGCCCCGTGGTTGCACCAACACATCCCACGGGACCAATTTAACTCGTAGGAACTGACCGCGCAGCCGAGGGACTCCCGATTTGGGAATATGATGATAATTTGCATATTTATAGAGTTAGGCTTAAAAACATGGTGTTAGAGGGTGAAAACTCGAAACAGCCCCCGAACAGTCCCGTGGGTGGTACCAACACCTCCCATGGGACCAATGTAACTAGTAGGAACTGACCGCGCCTCCACGGGACTCCCTCCTTGAGAAAACGATGATAATTTGCATATTTCTAGGCTTAGGATTAAAAATATGGCGTTAGAGGGTGAGACCCCAAAACAGCCACCGAACATCCCCGTGGGTAGCACAAACACCTCCCACAAGCCCAAAGTCACTCGTAGGAATTGACCGCGCAACCGCGGGACTCCCGATTTTGGAATATGATGATAATTTGCATATTTCTAGACCAAGGCCTAAAAACATGGTGTTATAGGGTGAAAACTCGAAACAGCCCCCGAACGTCCCCGTGGGTGGCACCAACACCTCCCACGAGACTAATGTAACTCGTAGGAATTGACCGCGCAGTCGCCGGACTCCCAATTTGAGAATATAATGATAATTTGCATATTTCTAGACATGAGCTTAAAAACATGGCGTTAGAGGGTAAAACCCGAAATAGCACCCAAACGGTCCTGTTGGTGGCACAAACACCTCCTACGGGACCAATGTAACTCGTAGGAACTCACCGCGCAGCCGTGGGACTCCTGGTTTGGGAATACGAAGATAATTTGCACATTTCTTGACTTAGGCTTAAAAACAGGGCGTTAGAGTGTGAAAACTCGCAATAGCCCCCAAACGGCCCCGTGGGTGGCACTAACACCTCCTACGAGACCAATGTCACACGTAGGAACTTACCGCGCATCTGCGGGACTCTCGGTTTGAGAATACGACGATAATTTGCATATTTTTAGACTTAGGCTTAAAAACATGGTGTTAGAGGGTGAAAACTCAAAACATCCCCTGAACGGCCCCGTCGGTGGCACCAACACCTCCCACGTTACCAATGTAACTCGTAGGAACTGACCGCATAGCCGCGGGACTCCCGGTTTGGGAATATGAAGATAATTTTCATATCTCTAGACTTAGGCTTAAAAACATGGTGTTAGAGGGTAAAAACCCGAAATATCCCCCCGAACGGCCCCATCGGTGGCACTAACACCTCCCACGTCACCATTGTAACTCGTAGGAATTGACCGCACAGCCGCGGGACTCCCTATTTGGGAATACGATGATAATTTGCATATTTCTAGACTTAAGCTTATAAACATGGCATTAGCGTGTGAAAACCCAAAACATCCCCCGAATGGCCCCGTGGTTGCACCAACACATCCCACGGGACCAATTTAACTCGTAAGAACTGATCGCGCAACCGATGGACTCCCGGTTTGGGAATACAACGATAATTTGAATATTTATAGAGTTAGGCTTAAAAACATGGCGTTAGAGGGTGAAAACCCGAAACAGCCCCCGAACAGCCCCGTGGGTGGTACCAACACCTCCCATGGGACCAATGTAACTAGTAGGAACTAAACGCGCCTCCGCGGGACTCCCTCCTTGAGAAAATGATGATAATTTTCATATTTCAAGGCTTAGGCTTAAAAGCATGGCGTTAGAGGGTGAAACCACAAAACAGCCACCGAACAACCCCGTGGGTGGCACCAACAACTCCCACAGACCCAAAGTCACTCATAGGAATTGACCGCTTAACCGCGGGACTCTCGATTTTGCAATATGACGATAATTTGCATATTTTTAGACTTAGGCTTAAAAACATGGCGTTAGAGGGTGGAAACTCGAAACAGCCCCCGAACGTCCCTGTGGGTGGCACCAACACCTCCCACGAGACTAATGTAACTCGTAGGAACTGACCCTGCAGCCGCGGGACTCCCAATTTGAGAATATAATGATAATTTGCATATTTCTAGACATAGGCTTAAAAACATGGCGTTAGAGGGTGAAATCCTAAAACAGTCTCCGAACGGCCCCGTGGGTGGCACCAACAACTCCCACGGGCCCAATGTGACTCGTAGGAACTAACCGCACAGCTGCTGGACTCCCGGTTTGAGAGTACGACAATAATTTGCATATTTCTAGACTTAGGCTTAAAAACATGGCATTAGAGGGTGAAAACCCAAAAAGAGCCCTCAAAGGGTCCTGTGGGTGGCACCAACACCTCCCACGAGACCAATGTAACTCGTAGGAACTGACCGCACAGCCACGGAACTCCCAATTAGAGAATACCATTATAATTTTCATATATCTAGACTAAGGCTTAAAAACATGGCGTTAGTGGGTGAAAACTCGAAACAACCCCCGAACGGCACCTTGGGTGGCACCAACACCTCCCACGGGACCAATGTAACTCGTGTGAACTGACCACACAGTCGCGGAAGTCCCGGTTGGAGAATAGATAAGAATTTACATATTTCTAGACTTAGGCTTAAAAACATGGCGTTAGAGGTTGAAAACCTGAAATAGCAACCGAATGGTCCCGTGGGTGGCTCCAACACCTCCCACGGGACCAATGTAATTCGTTGGAACTGACCCCGCACCGCGGGACTCCTGGTTTGAGAATACGGTGATAATTTGAATATTTCTAGACTTTGTCTCAAAAACATGGCGTTAGTGGGTGAAAACTCGAAACAATCCCCAAACGGCCCCGTGGGTGGAACTAACACCTCCAACGGGACCAATGTAACTCGTAGGAACAGGTCGTGTAGTCGTGGGACTCCCGATTTGAGAGCATGATGATAATTTGCATATTTCTAGACTTAAGCTTAAAAATGTGACATTAGCGTGTGAAAACCCAAAACATCCCCCGAATGGCCCCATGGTTGTACCAACACATCTCGCGGGACCAATTTAACTCGTAGGAACTGATCGCGCAGCCGAAGGACTCCCGGTTTGGGAATACGACGATAATTTGCATATTTAAAGAGTTAGGCTTAAAAACATGGTGTTAGAGGGTGAAAACCCGAAACAGCCCCCGAACAGCCCCGTGGGTGGTACCAACACCTCCCATGGGACCAATGTAACTAGTAGGAACTGATCGCGCCTCCACGGGACTCCCTCCTTGAGAAAACGACGATAATTTGCATATTTCTAGGCTTAGGATTAAAAACATGGCGTTAGAGGGTGTGACCCCAAAACAGCCACCGAACATCCCCGTGGGTGGCACAAACACCTCCCACAGGCCCAAAGTCACTCGTAGGAATTGACCACGCAACCGCGGGACTCCCGATTTTGGAATATGATGATAATTTGCATATTTCTAGACTTTGGCCCAAAAACATGGCGTTAGAGGGTGAAAACTCGAAACAGCCCCCGAACGTCCCCGTGGGTGGCACCAACACCTCCCACGAGACTAGTGTAACTCGTAGGAATTGACCCCGCAGTCGCGGGACTCCCAATTTGAGAATATAATGATAGTTTGCATATTTCTATACATAAGCTTAAAAACATGGTGTTAGAGGGTAAAACCCGAAATAGCACCCAAACGGTCCTGTTGGTGGCACAAACACCTCCTACGGGACCAATGTAACTCGTAGGAACTCACCGCGCAGCCGTGGGACTCCAGGTTTGGGAATACGAAGATAATTTGCACATTTCTTGACTTAGGCTTAAAAACAGGGCGTTAGAGTGTAAAAACTCGCAATAACCCCCGAACGGCCCCGTGGGTGGCACTAACACCTCCTACGAGACCAATGTCACTCGTAGGAACTTACCGCGCATCTGCGGGACTCTCGGTTTGAGAATACGACGATAATTTGCATATTTTTAGACTTAGGCTCAAAAACATGGTGTTAGAGGGTGAAAACTCAAAACAGCCCCCGAACGGCCCCGTCGGTGGCACCAACACCTCCCACGTTACCAATGTAACTCGTAGGAACTGACCGCATAGCCGCGGGACTCCCGGTTTGGTAATATGAAGATAATTTGCATATCTCTAGACTTAGGCTTAAAAACATGGTGTTAGAGGGTAAAAACCCAAAATATCCCCCCGAACGGCCCCATCGGTGGCACTAACACCTCCCACGTTACCATTGTAACTCGTAGGAATTGACCGCACAGCCGCGGGACTCCCTATTTGGGAATACGATGATAATTTGGATATTTCTAGACTTAAGCTTATAAACATGGCATTAGCATGTGAAAACCCAAAACATCCCCCGAATGGCCCTGTGGTTGCACCAACACATCCCACGGGACCAATTAACTCGTAAGAACTGATCGCGCAACCGATGGACTCCCGGTTTGGGAATACAACGATAATTTGAATATTTATAGAGTTAGGCTTAAAAACATGGCGTTAGAGGGTGAAAACCCAAAATAGCCCCCGAACAGCCCCGTGGGTGGTACCAACACCTCCCATGGGACCAATGTAATTCGTTGGAACTGACCCCGCAGCCGCGGGACTCCTGGTTTGAGAATACGGTGATAATTTGAATATTTCTAGACTTTGTCTTAAAAACATGGCGTTAGTGGGTGAAAACTCGAAACAATCCCCAAACGGCCCCGTGGGTGGCACTAACACCTCCAACGGGACCAATGTAACTCGTAGGAACAGGTCGTGCAGTCGTGGGACTCCCGATTTGAGAGTATGATGATAATTTGCATATTTCTAGACTTAAGATTAAAAATGTGACATTAGCGTGTGAAAACCCAAAACATCCCCCGAACGGCCCCATGGTTGTACCAACACATCTCGCGGGACCAATTTAACTCGTAGGAACTGACCGCGCAGCCGAGGGACTCCCGGTTTGGGAATACGACGATAATTTTTATATTTATAGAGTTAGGCTTAAAAACATGGTGTTAGAGGGTGAAAACCCGAAACAGCCCCCGAACAGCCCCGTGGGTGGTACCAACACCTCCCATGGGACCAATGTAACTAGTAGGAACTGATCGCGCCTCCACGGGACTCCCTCCTTGAGAAAACGACGATAATTTGCATATTTCTAGGCTTAGGATTAAAAACATGGCGTTAGAGGGTGCGACCCCAAAACAGCCACCGAACATCCCCGTGGGTGGTACAAACACCTCCCACAGGCCCAAAGTCACTCGTAGGAATTGACCGCGCAACCGCGGGGCTCCCGATTTTGGAATATGATGATAATTTGCATATTTCTAGACTTTGGCCTAAAAACATGGCGTTAGAGGGTGAAAACTCAAAACAGCCCCCGAACGTCCCCGTGGGTGTCACCAACACCTCCCACGAGACTAGTGTAACTCGTAGGAATTGACCCCGCAGTCGCGGGACTCCCAATTTGAGAATATAATGATAGTTTGCATATTTCTAGACATAAGCTTAAAAACATGGCGTTAGAGGGTAAAACCTGAAATAGCACCCAAACAGTCTTGTTGGTGGCACAAACACCTCCTACGGGACCAATGTAACTCGTAGGAACTCACCGCGCAGCCGTGGGACTCCTGGTTTGGGAATACGAAGATAATTTTCACATTTCTTGACTTAGGCTTAAAAATAGGGCGTTAGAGTGTGAAAACTCGCAATAGCCCCCGAACGGCCCCGTGGGTGGCACTAACACCTCCTACGAGACCAATGTCACTCGTAGGAACTTACCGCGCATCTGCGGGACTCTCGGTTTGAGAATACGACGATAATTTGCATATTTTTAGACTTAGGCTCAAAAACATGGTCTTAGAGGGTGAAAACTCAAAACAGCCCCCGAACGGCCCCGTCGGTGGCACCAACACGTTACCAATGTAACTCGTAGGAACTGACCGCATAGCCGCGGGACTCCCGGTTTGGGAATATGAAGATAATTTGCATATCTCTAGACTTAGGCTTAAAAACATGGTGTTAGAGGGTAAAAACCCAAAATATCCCCTTGAACGGCCCCATCGTTGGCACTAACACCTCCCACGTTACCACTGTAACTCGTAGGAATTGACCGCACAGCCGCGGGACTCCCTATTTGGGAATACGATGATAATTTGGATATTTCTAGACTTAAGCTTATAAACATGGCATTAGCGTGTAAAAACCCAAAACATCCCCCGAATGGCCCCGTGGTTGCACCAACACATCCCACGGGACCAATTAACTCGTAAGAACTGATCGCGCAACCGAGGGACTCCCGGTTTGGGAATACAATGATAATTTGAATATTTATAGAGTTAGGCTTAAAAACATGGCGTTAGAGGGTGAAAACCCAAAATAGCCCCCGAACAGCCCCGTGGGTGGTACCAACACCTCCCATGGGACCAATATAACAAGTAGGAACTGAACGCGCCTCCGCGGGACTCCCTCCTTGAGAAAATGATGATAATTTGCATATTTCAAGTCTTAGGCTTAAAAGCATGGCGTTAGAGGGTGAAACCCCAAAACAGCCACCGAACATCCCCGTGGGTGGCACCAACACCTCCCACAGATCCAAAGTCACTCGTAGGAATTGACCGCTTAACCGCGGGAATCTCGATTTTGGAATATGACGATAATTTGCATATTTCTAGACTTAGGCTTAAAAACATGGCGTTAGAGGGTGGAAACTCAAAACAGCCCCCGAACGTCCCCGTGGGTGGCACCAACACCTCCCACGAGACTAATGTAACTCGTAGGAACTGACCGCGCAGCCGCGGGACTCCCAATTTGAGAATATAATGAAAATTTGCCTATTCTAGACATAGGCTTAAAAACATGGCGTTAGAGGGTGAAATCCTAAAACAGTCCCCGAACGGCCCTGTGGGTGGCACCAACAACTCCCACGGGCCCAATGTGACTCGTAGGAACTGACCTCACAGCTGCTGGACTCCCGGTTTGAGAGTACGACAATAATTTGCATATTTCTAGACTTAGGCTTAAAAACATGGCATTAGAGGGTGAAAACCCAAAAAGAGCCCTCAAAGGGTCCTGTGGGTGGCACCAACACCTCCCACGGGACCAATGTAACTCGTAGGAACTGACCGCACAACCACGGAACTCCCAATTAGAGAATACAATTATAATTTTCATATTTCTAGACTAAGACTTAAAAACATGGCGTTAGTGGGTGAAAACTCGAAACAACCCCCGAACGGCCCCGTGGTTGGCACCAACACCTCCCACGGGACCAAAGTAACTCATACGAACTGACCACACAGCCGCGGAAGTCCCGGTTTGAGAATAGATAAGAATTTACATATTTCTAGACTTAGGCTTAAAAACATGGCGTTTGAGGTTGGAGACCTGAAATAGCACCCGAACGGTCCCGTGGGTGGCTCCAACACCTCCCACGGGACCAATGTAATTCGTTGGAACTGACCCCGCAGCTGCGGGACTCCTAGTTTGAGAATACGGTGATAATTTGAATATTTCTAGACTTAGTCTTAAAAACATGGCGTTAGTGGGTGAAAGCTCGAAACAATCCCCGAACGGCCCCGTGGGTGGCACTAACACCTCCAACGGGACCAATGCAACTCGTAGGAACAGGTCGTGCAGTCGTGGGACTCCCGATTCGAGAGTATGATGATAATTTGCATATTTCTAGACTTAAGCTTAAAAACATGACATTAGCGTGTGAAAACCTAAAACATCCCCCGAACGGCCCCATGGTTGTACCAACACATCCTGTGGGACCAATTTAACGTGTAGGAACTGACGGCGCAGCCGAGGGACTCCCGGTTTGGGAATACGACGATAATTTGCATATTTATAGAGTTTGGTTTATTAACATTGTGTTAGAGTGTGAAAACCCGAAACAGCCCCCGAACAGCCCCGTGGGTGGTACCAGCAACTCCCATGGGACCAATGTAACTAGTAGGAACTGACCGCGCCTCCACGGGACTCCCTCCTTGAGAAAACGACGTTAATTTGCATATTTCTAGGCTTAGGATTAAAAACATGGCGTTAGAGGGTGAGACCCCAAAACAGCCACCGAACATCCCCGTGGGTGGCACAAACACCTCCCACAGGCCCAAAGTCACTCGTAGGAATTGACCGCGCAACCGCGGGACTCCTGATTTTGGAATATGATGATAATATGCGTATTTCTAGACTTGGGCCTAAAAACATGGCGTTAGAGGGTGAAAACTCGAAACAGCCCCTGAACGTCCCCGTGGGTGGCACCAACACCTCCCACGAGACAAATGTAACTCGTAGGAACCGGGACTCCCAATTTGAGAATACAATGATAGTTTGCATATTTCTAGACATAAGCTTAAAAACATGGCGTTAGAGGGTAAAACTCGAAATAGCACCCAAACGGTCCTGTTGGTGGCACATCACCTCCTACGGGACCAATGTAACTCGTAGGAACTCACCGCGCAGCCGTGGGACTCCTGGTTTGGGAATACGAAGATAATTTGCACATTTCTTGACTTAGGCTTAAAAAGAGGCCGTTAGAGTGTGAAAACTCGCAATAGCCCCCGAACGGCCCCGTGGGTGGCACTAACACCTCCTACGAGACCAATGTCACTCGTAGGAACTTACCGCGCAGCTGCGGGACTCTCAATTTGAGAATACGACGATAATTTGCATATTTTTAGACTTAGGCTTAAAAATATGGTGTTAGAGGCTGAAAACTCAAAACAACCCCCGAACGGCCCCGTCGGTGGCACCAACACCTCCCACGTTACCAATGTAACTCGTAGGAACTGACCGCACAACCGCGGGACTCCCGGTTTGGGAATATGAAGATAATTTGCATATCTCTAGACTTAGGCTTAAAAGCATGGTGTTAGAGGGTAGAAACCCAAAATATCCACTCGAACGGCCCCATCGGTGGCACCAACACCTCCCACGTTACCACTGTAACTCGTAGGAATTGACCGCACAGCCGCGGGACTCCCTATTTTGGAATACGATGATAATTTGGATATTTCTAGACTTAAGCTTATAAACATGGCATTAGCGTGTGAAAACCGAAAACATCCCCCGAATGGCCCCGTGGTTGCACCAACACATCCCACGGGACCAATTTAACTCGTAATAACTGACCGAGCAACCGAGGGACTCCCGGTTTGGGAATACAACGATAATTTGAATATTTATAGAGTTAGGCTTAAAAACATGGCGTTAGAGGGTGAAAACCCGAACAGCCCCGTGGGTGGTACCAACACCTCCCATGGAACAAATGTAACTAGCAGGAACTGAACGCGCCTCCGCGGGACACCCTCCTTGAGAAAATGACGATAATTTGCATATTTCAAGTCTTAGGCTTAAAAGCATGGTGTTAGAGGGTGAAACCCCAAAACAGCCACCGAACATCCCCGTGGGTAGCACCAACACCTCCCACAGACCCAAAGTCACTCGTAGGAATTGACCGCTTAACCGCGGGACTCTCGATTTTGGAATATGACGATAATTTGCATATTTCTAGACTTAGGCTTAAAAACATGGCGTTAGAGGGTGGAAACTCGAAACAGCCCCCGAACGTCCCCGTGGGTGGAACCAACACCTCCCACGAGACTAATGTAACTCGTAGGAACTGACCGCGCAGCCGCGGGACTCCCAATTTGAGAATATGATGATAATTTGCATATATTTAGACATATGCTTAAAAACATGGCGTTAGAGGGTGAAATCTTGAAATAGTCCCCGAACGACCCCGTGGGTGGCACCAACAACTCCCACGGGCCCAGTGTGACTCGTAGGAACTGACCGCACAGCTGCTGGACTCCCGGTTTGAGAGTACGACAATAATTTGCATATTTCTAGACTTAGGCTTAAAAACATGGCATTAGAGGGTGAAAACCCAAAAAGAGCCCTCAAATGGTCCTATGGGTGGCACCAATACCTCCCACGGGACCAATGTAACTCGTAGGAACTGACCGCACAGCCACGAAACTCCCGATTAGAGAATACAATTATAATTTTCATATTTCTTAACTAAGGCTTAAAAACGTGGCGTTAGTGGGTGAAAACTCGAAACAACCCCCGAACGGCCCCGTGGGTGGCACCAACACCTCCCACGGGACCAAAGTAACTCGTACGAACTGACCACACATCCGCGGAACTCCCGGTTTGAGAATAGATAAGAATTTACATATTTCTAGACTTAGGCTTAAAAACATGGCGTTAGAGGTTGGAAACCTGAAATAGCACCCGAACGGTCCCGTGGGTGGCTCCAACACCTCCCACGGGACCAATGTAATTCGTAGGAACTGACCCCGCAGTCGCGGGACTCCTTGTTTGAGAATACGATGATAATTTGAATATTTCTACACTGTCTTAAAAACATGGCGTTAGTGGGTGAAAACTCGAAACAATCCCCGAACGGCCCCATGGGTGGCACTAACAGCTCCAACGGGACCAATGTAACTCGTAGGAATAGGTCGTGCAGTCGTGGGACTCCGATTTGAGAGTATGATGATAATTTGCATATTTCAAGACTTAGGCTTAAAAACATGGCGTTAGAGGGTGAAACTCCAAAAAGAGCCACCGAAGGGCCACGTGGGTGGTACCAACACATCCCGCGGGACCAATATTACTCGTAGGAACTGACCGCACAGCCGCATTACTCCCGGTTTGACAATATGACGATAATTTGCATATTTCTAAACTTAGGCTTAAAAACATGGCGTTAGAGGGTGAAAACTCGAAACAGGCCCCAAACGGCCCCGTGGGAGGCACCAACACCTCCCACGGGACCAATATAACTCGTAGGAACTGATCGCAAAGTCGTGTCACTCCCATTTTGGAAATACGATGATAATTTGCATATTTCTAGACCTAGGATTAAAAACAAGGTGTTAGATAGTGAAAACTCGAAACAGCCCCCGAACGACCCCGTGGGTGGCACCAAGACCTCCCACGAGACCAATGTAACTCGTAGTAACTGACCGCGTTGCCGAGGGACTCCTAATTTGGGAATATGTTGATAATTTGCATATTTCTAGACATAGGCTTAAAAACTTGGCGTTAGAGGGTGAAAACTCGAAATAGCACCCGAACGGCTCCGTGGGTGGCACCAACACCTCCTACCAGACCAATGTCACTCGTGGGAACTGACCTCACAGCCGCGAGACTCCCGATTTGAAAATACAATGATAATTTTCATATTTTTAGATTTAGGCTTAAAAACACGGCGTTAGTGGGTGAAAACCCAAAACAGTCCCCGAACGGTCCCGTGAGTGGCACCAACACCTCCTACGGGACCAATGTAACTCGTTGGAACTAACCGCGCAGCCGCAAGACTCCCGGTTTGAGAATACGATGATAATTTGTATATTTCTAGACTTAGGCTTAAAAACATGGCGTTAGAGGGTGAAAACTCGAAACAGCCCACGAATCTCCCCGTGGGTGGCACCAACACCTCCCACGGGACCAATGTAACTCGTAGGAACTGACCGCACAGCCGCGGGACTCTTGGTTTAAGAATAAGATAACAATTTGCATATTTTTAGACTTAGGCTTAAAAACATGGTGTTAGAGGGTGAAAACTCAAAACAGCCCTCGAACGGCCCCGTCGGTGGCACCAACACCTCCCACGTTCCCAATGTAACTCGTAGGAACTGACCGCACAGCCGCGGGACTCCCGGTTTGGGAATATGAAGATAATTTGCATATCTCTAGACTTAGGATTAAAAACATGGCGTTAGAGGGTAAAAACCTGAAATATCCCCCCGAACAGCCCCATCGGTGGCACCAACACCTGCCACGTTACCACTGTAACTCGTAGGAATTGATCGCACAGCCGTGGGACTCCCTATTTGGGAATACGATGATAAATTGCATATTTCTAGACTTAAGCTTAAAAACATGGCATTAGCGTGTGAAAACCCAAAGCATCCCCCGAATGGCCCCGTGGTTGCACAAACACATCCCACGGGACCAATTTAACTCGTAGGAACTGACCGCACAGCCGCGGGACTCTTGGTTTAAGAATAAGATAACAATTTGCATATTTTTAGACTTAGGCTTAAAAACATGGTGTTAGAGGGTGAAAACTCAAAACAGCCCCCGAACGGCCCCGTCGGTGGCACCAACACCTCCCACGTTCCCAATGTAACTCGTAGGAACTGACCGCACAGCCGCGGGACTCCCGGTTTGGGAATATGAAGATAATTTGCATATCTCTAGACTTAGGATTAAAAACATGGCGTTAGAGGGTAAAAACCTGAAATATCCCCCCGAACAGCCCCATCGGTGGCACCAACACCTGCCACGTTACCACTGTAACTCGTAGGAATTGATCGCACAGCCGTGGGACTCCCTATTTGGGAATACGATGATAAATTGCATATTTCTAGACTTAAGCTTAAAAACATGGCATTAGCGTGTGAAAACCCAAAGCATCCCCCGAATGGCCCCGTGGTTGCACAAACACATCCCACGGGACCAATTTAACTCGTAGGAACTGACCGCCCAACCGAGGGACTCCTGGTTTGGGAATACGACGATAATTTGAACATTTATAGAGTTAGGCTTAAAAACATGGCGTTAGAGGATGAAAACCCGAAACAGCCTCCGAACAGCCCCGTGGGTGGTACCAACACCTCCCATGGGACCAATGTAACTAGTAGGAACTGACCGCGCCTCCACAGGACTCCCTCCTTGAGAAAGCGACGATAATTTGCATATTTCTAGGCTTAGGATTAAAAACATGGCGTGAGAGGGTGAGACCCCAAAACAGCCACCGAACATCCCCGTGGGTGGCACAAACACCTCCCACAGGCCCAAAGTCACTCGTAGGAATTGACCTCGCAACCGCGGGACTCCCGATTTTGGAATATGACGATAATTTGCATATTTCTAGACTAAGGCCTAAAAACATGGCGTTAGAGGGTGGAAACTCGAAACAGTCCCCGAACGTCCCCGTGGGTGGCACAAACAACTCCCACGAGACTAATGTAACTCGTAGGAACTGACCGCGCAGCCGCAGGACTCCCAATTTGAGAATATAATGATAATTTTCATATTTCTAGACATAGGCTTAAAAACATGGCGTTAGAGGGTGAAATCCTGAAACAGTCCCCGAACAGCACCCAAACGGTCCTGTTGGTGGCACAAACACCTCCTACGGGACCAATGTAACTCGTAGGAACTCACCGCGCAGCCGTGGGACTCCTGGTTTGGGAATACGAAGATAATTTCCACATTTCTTGACTTACGCTCAAAACCAGGGCATTAGAGTGTGAAAACTCGCAATAGCCCCCGAACGGCCCCGTGGATGGCACTAACACCTCCTACGAGACCAATGTAACTCATAGGAACTGACCATGCAGCTGCGGGACTCTCGATTTGAGAATACGACGATAATTTGCATATTTTTAGACTTAGGCTTAAAAACATGGTGTTAGAGGGTGAAAACTCAAAACAGCCCCCGAACGGCCCCGTCGGTGGCACCAACACCTCCCACGTTACCAATGTTACTCGTAGGAACTGACCGCACAGCCGCGGGACTCTCGGTTTGGGAATATGAAGATAATTTGCATATCTCTAGACTTAGGCTTAAAAACATGGCGTTAGAGGGTGAAAACCAGAAATATCCCCCCGAACGGCCCCATCGGTGGCACCAACACCTCCCACATTACCACTGTAACTCGTAGGAATTGATCGCACAGCCGTGGGACTCCCTATTTGGGAATACGATAATAATTGCATATGTCTAGACTTAAGCTTAAAAACATGGCATTAGCGTGTGAAAACCCAAAACATCCCCCAAACGGCCCCATGGTTGCACCAACACATCCCACGGGACCAATTTAACTCATAGGAACTGATCGCGCAGCCGAGGGACTCCCGGTTTGGGAATACGATGATAATTTGAATATTTATAGAGTTAGGCTTAAAAACATGGCGTTAGAGGGTGAAAACCCGAAACAGCCCCCGAACAGCCCCGTGGGTGGTACCATCACCTCCCATTGGACCAATGTTACTAGTAGGAACTGATCGCACCTCCACGGGACTCCCTCCTTGAGAAAACGATGATAATTTGCTTATTTCTAGGCTTAGTCATAAAAGCATGGCGTTAGAGGGTGAAACCCCACAATAGCCACCGAACATCCCCGTGGGTGGCACCAACACCTCCCACAGACCCAAAGTCACTCGTAGGAATTGACCGCTTAACCGCGGGACTCCCAATTTGGAATACAATGATAATTTTCATATTTCTAGACTTAGGCTTAAAAACATGGCGTTAGAGGGTGGAAACTCGAAACAGTCCCCGAACGTCCCCGTGGGTGGCACAAACAACTCCCACGAGACTAATGTAACTCGTAGGAACTGACCGCGCAGCCGCAGGACTCCCAATTTGAGAATATAATGATAATTTGTATATTTCTAGACATAGGCTTAAAAACATGGCGTTAGAGGGTGAAATCCTGAAACAGTCCCCGAACGGCCCTGTGGGTGGCACCAACAACTCCCACGGTCCCAATGTGACTCGTAGGAACTGACCTCACAGCTGTTGGACTCCCGGTTTGAGAGTACGATAATAATTTGCATATTTCTAGACTTAGGCTTAAAAACATGGCATTAGAGGGTGAAAACCCAAAAAGAGCCCTCAAAGGGTCCTGTGGGTGGCACTAACACCTCCCACGGGACCAATGTAACTCATAGGAACTGACCGCACAGCCACGGAACTCCCGATTAGAGAATACAATTATAATTTCCATATTTCTAAACTAAGGCTTAAAAACATGGCGTTAGTGGGTGAAAACTCGAAACAACCCCCGAACGGCCCCGTGGGTAGCACCAACACCTCCCACGGGACCAATGTAACTCGTACGAATTGACCACGCAGCCACGGAAGTCCCGGTTTGAGAATAGATAAGAATTTACATATTTCTATACTTAGGCTTAAAAACATGGCGTTAGAGGTTGAAAACCCGAAATACCACCCGAACGGTCCCGTGGGTGGCTCCAACACCTCCCACGGGACCAATGTAATTCGTAGGAACTGACCCCACAGTCGCGGGACTCCTGGTTTGAGAATGCGGTGATAATTTGAATATTTCTAGACTTAGTCTTAAAAATATGGCGTTAGTGGGTGAAAACTAGAAACAATCCCCGAACGGCCCCGTGGGTGGCACTAACAGCTCCAACGGGACCAATGTAACTCGTAGGAACAGGTCGTGCAGTCGTGGGACTCCCGATTTGAGAGTATGATGATAATTTGCATATTTCTAGACTTAGGCTTTATAACATGCCGTTAGAGGGTGAAAACCCAAAAAGAGCCCCCAAAGGGCCACGTGGGTGGTACCAACACAGCCCGCGGGACCATTGTTACTCGTAGGAACTGAACGCACAGCCGCGTTACTCTCGGTTTGACAATATGATGATAATTTGCATATTTCTAGACTAAGGCTTAAAAACATGGCGTTAGAGGGTGAAAACTCGAAACAGACCCCAAACGGCCCCGTGGGAGGCACCAACACCTCCCACGGGACCAGTATAACTCTTAGGAACTGACTGCAAGGTCGCGTTACTCCCAGTTTTGAAATACGATGATAATTTGCATATTTCTAGACTTAGGATTAAAAACATGGCGTTAGAGAGTGAAAACCCAAAACAGCCCCCGAACGACCCCGTGGGTGGTACCAACACCTCCCACGGGACCTATGTAACTCGTAGTAACTGACCGCGTCGCCGCGGGACTCCCAATTTGTGAATATGATGATAATTTGCATATTTCTAGACATAGGCTTAAAAACTTGGCGTTAGAGGGTGAAAACTCGAAATAGCGCCCAAACGGCTCCGTGGGTGGCACCAACACCTCCTACGAGACCAATGTCACTCGTGGGAACTGACCTCATAGCCGCGAGACTCCCGATTTGAAAATACATTGATAATTTGCATATTTTTAGACTTAGGCTTAAAAACATGGCGTTAGTTGGTAAAAACCCGAAACAGTCCCCGAATGGTCCCGTGAGTGGCACCAACACCTCCCACGGGACCAATGTAACTCGTTGGAACTAACCGCGCAGCCGCAAGACTCCCGGTTTGAGAATATGCCGATAATTTGCATATTTCTAGACTTAGGTTTAAAAACATGGCGTTAGAGGGTGAAAACTCGAAACAGCCCACGAATCTCCCCGTGGGTGGCACCAACACCTCCCACGGGACCAATGTAACTCCTAGGAACTGACCGCGCATCCGTGGGACTCTCGGTTTTAGAATAAGATGATAATTTGCATATTTCTGGACTTAGGCTTAAAAACATGGCGTTAGAGGGTGAAACCCCGAAATAGCACCAGAACGGCCCCGTGGGTGGCACCAACACCTCCCGCTGGACCATTGTCACTAATAGGAATTGACCTCGCATCCGTGGGACTCCCGTTTTGAGAATACAATGATAATTTGCATATTTTTAGAATTAGGCTTAAAAACATGGCATTTGTGGGTGAAAACCGGAAACGGTCCCCGAACGGCCCCGTGAGTGGCACCAACACCTCCCACGAGACCAATTTAATTCGTTAGAACTAACCGCACAGCCGCGAGACTCCCGGTTTGAGAATACGATGAGAATTTACATATTTCTAGACTTAGGTTTAAAAACATGGTGTTAGTGGGTGAAAACTCGAAACAGCCCACGAATCTCCCCGTGGGTGGAATCAACACCTCCCACGGGACCAATGTATGTCGTAGGAACTGACGGCGCAGCCGTGGGACTCCCAGTTTAAGAATAAGATGATAATTTGTATATTTCTGGACTTAGGCTTAAAAATATGGCGTTAGAGGTTGAAACCCCGAAATAGCACCAGAGCGGCCCCGTGGGTGGCACCAACACCTCTCGCTGGACCAATGTAACTTGTAGGAACATACACGACAACCGCGGGACTATCGCTTTGAGAATACGACAATAATTTATATATTTCTAGACTTAGGCTTAAAAGCATGGCGTTAGAGGGTGAAAACCCAAAACAACCCCCGAACGACCCCGTGGGTGGCACCAACACCTACCACGGGACCAATGTAACTCGTAGGAACTGACCATGTAGCCGCTGGACTCCCGATTTGAGAATACGATGATAATTTGCATATTTCTAGACTTAGGGTTAAAAACATGGCGTTAGAGGGTGAAACCCCTAAATAGCACCCAAGCGGCCCCATGGGTGGCACCAATACCTCCCACGGACCCAATGTAACTCGTAGGAACTGACCCCGCAGCCGCGGAACTCCCGGTTTGAGAATACGATGATAATTTGCATGTTTCTACATTTAGTCTTAAAACATGGCGTTAGAGGGTGAAAACCCGAAACAGCATCCGAACGACTCCGTGGGTGGCACAAACACCTCCAATGAGTCCAATGTCACTCGTAGGAACTGACCGCGCAGCCGCAGAAATTTTTGTTTAAGAATACGATGATAATTTGCATATTTCTAGACTTAGGATTAAAAACATGGCGTTAGAGGGTCAAAACTCGGAACAGTCGCCGAACGACCCCGTGTGTGGCACCAACACATCCCACGGGACCAATTTAACTCGTAGGAACTGATCGCGCAGCCGAGGGACTCCCAGTTTGGGAATACGATGATAATTTGAATATTTATAGAGTTAGGCTTAAAAACATGGCGTTAGAGGGTGAAAACCCGAAATAGCCCCCGAACAGCCCCGTGGGTGGTACCATCACCTCCCATTGGACCAATGTTACTAGTAGGAACTGATCGCACCTCCACGGGACTCCCTCCTTGAGAAAACGATGATAATTTGCTTATTTCTAGGCTTAGGCTTAAAAGCATGGCGTTAGAGGGTGAAACCCCACAATAGCCACCGAACATCCCCGTGGGTGGCACCAACACCTCCCACAGACCCAAAGTCACTCGTAGGAATTGACCGCTTAATCGCGGGACTCCCAATTTGGAATACGAAGATAATTATCATATTTCTAGACTTAGGCTTAAAAACATGGCGTTAGAGGGTGGAAACTCGAAACAGTCCCCGAACGTCCCCGTGGGTGGCACAAACAACTCCCACGAGACTAATGTAACTCGTAGGAACTGACCGCGCAGCCGCAGGACTCCCAATTTGAGAATATAATGATAATTTGCATATTTCTAGACATAGGCTTAAAAACATGGCGTTAGAGGGTGAAATCCTGAAACAGTCCCCGAACGGCCCTGTGGGTGGCACCAACAACTCCCACGGTCCCAATGTGACTCGTAGGAACTGACCTCACAGCTGTTGGACTCCCGGTTTGAGAGTACGATAATAATTTGCATATTTCTGGACTTAGGCTTAAAAACATGGCATTAGAGGGTGAAAACCCAAAAAGAGCCCTCAAAGGGTCCTGTGGGTGGCACTAACACCTCCCACGGGACCAATGTAACTCATAGGAACTGACCGCACAGCCACGGAACTCCCGATTAGAGAATACAATTATAATTTCCATATTTCTAAACTAAGGCTTAAAAACATGGCGTTAGTGGGTGAAAACTCGAAACAACCCCCGAACGGCCCCGTGGGTAGCACCAACACCTCCCACGGGACCAATGTAACTCGTACGAATTGACCACGCAGCCACGGAAGTCCCGGTTTGAGAATAGATAAGAATTTACATATTTCTATACTTAGGCTTAAAAACATGGCGTTAGAGGTTGAAAACCCGAAATACCACCCGAACGGTCCCGTGGGTGGCTCCAACACCTCCCACGGGACCAATGTAATTCGTAGGAACTGACCCCACAGCCGCGGGACTCCTGGTTTGAGAATGCGGTGATAATTTGAATATTTCTAGACTTAGTCTTAAAAATATGGCGTTAGTGGGTGAAAACTCGAAACAATCCCCGAACGGCCCCGTGGGTGGCACTAACAGCTCCAACGGGACCAATGTAACTCGTAGGAACAGGTCGTGCAGTCGTGGGACTCCCGATTTGAGAGTATGATGATAATTTGCATATTTCTAGACTTAGGCTTTATAACATGCCGTTAGAGGGTGAAAACCCAAAAAGAGCCCCCAAAGGGCCACGTGGGTGGTACCAACACATCCCGCGGGACCATTGTTACTCGTAGGAACTGAACGCACAGCCGCGTTACTCTCGGTTTGACAATATGATGATAATTTGCATATTTCTAGACTAAGGCTTAAAAACATGGCGTTAGAGGGTGAAAACTCGAAACAGACCCCAAACGGCCCCGTGGGAGGCACCAACACCTCCCACGGGACCAGTATAACTCTTAGGAACTGACTGCAAGGTCGCGTTACTCCCAGTTTTGAAATACGATGATAATTTGCATATTTCTAGACTTAGGATTAAAAACATGGCGTTAGAGAGTGAAAACCCAAAACAGCCCCCGAACGACCCCGTGGGTGGTACCAACACCTCCCACGGGACCTATGTAACTCGTAGTAACTGACCGCGTCGCCGCGGGACTCCCAATTTGTGAATATGGTGATAATTTGCATATTTCTAGACATAGGCTTAAAAACTTGGTGTTAGAGGGTGAAAACTCAAAATAGCGCCCAAACGGCTCCGTGGGTGGCACCAACACCTCCTACGAGACCAATGTCACTCGTGGGAACTGACCTCATAGCCGCGAGACTCCCGATTTGAAAATACAATGATAATTTGCATATTTTTAGACTTAGGCTTAAAAACATGGCGTTAGTTGGTGAAAACCCGAAACAGTCCCCGAACGGTCCCGTGAGTGGCACCAACACCTCCCACGGGACCAATGTAACTCGTTGGAACTAACCGCGCAGCCGCAAGACTCCCGGTTTGAGAATACGATGATAATTTGTATATTTCTAGACTTAGGCTTAAAAACATGGCGTTAGAGGGTGAAAACTCGAAACAGCCCACGAATCTCCCCGTGGGTGGCACCAACACCTCCCACGAGACCAATGTAACTCCTAGGAACTGACCGCGCATCCGTGGGACTCTCGGTTTTAGAATAAGATGATAATTTGCATATTTCTGGACTTAGGCTTAAAAACATGGCGTTAGAGGGTGAAACCCCGAAATAGCACCAGAACGGCCCCGTGGGTGGCACCAACACCTCCCGCTGGACCATTGTCACTAGTAGGAATTGACCTCGCATCCGTGGGACTCCCGTTTTGAGAATACAATGATAATTTGCATATTTTTAGAATTAGGCTTAAAAACATGGCATTTGTGGGTGAAAACCGGAAACGGTCCCCGAACGGCCCCGTGAGTGGCACCAACACCTCCCACGAGACCAATTTAATTCGTTAGAACGAACCGCACAGCCGCGAGACTCCCGGTTTGAGAATATGATGATAATTTACATATTTCCAGACTTAGGTTTAAAAACATGTTGTTAGAGGGTGAAAACTCGAAACAGCCCACGAATCTCCCCGTGGGTGGAATCAACACCTCCCACGGGACCAATGTATGTCGTAGGAACTGACCGCGCAGCCGCGGGACTCCCAGTTTAAGAATAAGATGATAATTTGTATATTTCTGGACTTAGGCTTAAAAATATGGCGTTAGAGGTTGAAACCCCGAAATAGCACCAGAGCGGCCCCGTGGGTGGCACCAACACCTCTCGCTGGACCAATGTAACTTGTAGGAACATACACGACAACCGCGGGACTATCGCTTTGAGAATACGACAATAATTTATATATTTCTAGACTTAGGCTTAAAAGCATGGCGTTAGAGGGTGAAAACCCAAAACAACCCCCGAACGACCCCGTGGGTGGCACCAACACCTACCACGGGACCAATGTAACTCGTAGGAACTGACCATGTAGCCGCTGGACTCCCGATTTGAGAATACGATGATAATTTGCATATTTCTAGACTTAGGGTTAAAAACATGGCGTTAGAGGGTGAAACCCCTAAATAGCACCCAAGCGGCCCCATGGGTGGCACCAATACCTCCCACGGACCCAATGTAACTCGTAGGAACTGACCCCGCAGCCGCGGAACTCCCGGTTTGAGAATACGATGATAATTTGCATGTTTCTACATTTAGGCTTAAAACATGGCGTTAGAGGGTGAAAACCCGAAACAGCATCCGAACGACTCCGTGGGTGGCACAAACACCTCCAACGAGTCCAATGTCACTCGTAGGAACTGACCGCGCAGCCGCTGAAATTTCTGTTTGAGAATACGATGATAATTTACATATTTCTAGACTTAGGATTAAAAACATGGCGTTAGAGGGTCAAAACTCGGAACAGTCGCCGAACGACCCCGTGTGTGGCACCAACACATCCCACGGGACCAATTTAACTCGTAGGAACTGATCGCGCAGCCGAGGGACTCCCGGTTTGGGAATACGATGATAATTTGAATATTTATAGAGTTAGGCTTAAAAACATGGCGTTAGAGGGTGAAAACCCGAAACAGCCCCCGAACAGCCCCGTGGGTGGTACCATCACCTCCCATTGGACCAATGTTACTAGTAGGAACTGATCGCACCTCCACGGGACTCCCTCCTTGAGAAAACGATGATAATTTGCTTATTTCTAGGCTTAGGCTTAAAAGCATGGCGTTAGAGGGTGAAACCCCACAATAGCCACCGAACATCCCCGTGGGTGGCACCAACACCTCCCACAGACCCAAAGTCACTCGTAGGAATTGACCGCTTAACCGCGGGACTCCCAATTTGGAATACAATGATAATTTTCATATTTCTAGACTTAGGCTTAAAAACATGGCGTTAGAGGGTGGAAACTCGAAACAGTCCCCGAACGTCCCCGTGGGTGGCACAAACAACTCCCACGAGACTAATGTAACTCGTAGGAACTGACCGCGCAGCCGCAGGACTCCCAATTTGAGAATATAATGATAATTTGCATATTTCTAGACATAGGCTTAAAAACATGGCGTTAGAGGGTGAAATCCTGAAACAGTCCCCGAACGGCCCTGTGGGTGGCACCAACAACTCCCACGGTCCCAATGTGACTCGTAGGAACTGACCTCACAGCTGTTGGACTCCCGGTTTGAGAGTACGATAATAATTTGCATATTTCTAGACTTAGGCTTAAAAACATGGCATTAGAGGGTGAAAACCCAAAAAGAGCCCTCAAAGGGTCCTGTGGGTGGCACTAACACCTCCCACGGGACCAATGTAACTCATAGGAACTGACCGCACAGCCACGGAACTCCCGATTAGAGAATACAATTATAATTTCCATATTTCTAAACTAAGGCTTAAAAACATGGCGTTAGTGGGTGAAAACTCGAAACAACCCCCGAACGGCCCCGTGGGTAGCACCAACACCTCCCACGGGACCAATGTAACTCGTACGAATTGACCACGCAGCCACGGAAGTCCCGGTTTGAGAATAGATAAGAATTTACATATTTCTATACTTAGGCTTAAAAACATGGCGTTAGAGGTTGAAAACCCGAAATACCACCCGAACGGTCCCGTGGGTGGCTCCAACACCTCCCACGGGACCAATGTAATTCGTAGGAACTGACCCCACAGTCGCGGGACTCCTGGTTTGAGAATGCGGTGATAATTTGAATATTTCTAGACTTAGTCTTAAAAATATGGCGTTAGTGGGTGAAAACTAGAAACAATCCCCGAACGGCCCCGTGGGTGGCACTAACAGCTCCAACGGGACCAATGTAACTCGTAGGAACAGGTCGTGCAGTCGTGGGACTCCCGATTTGAGAGTATGATGATAATTTGCATATTTCTAGACTTAGGCTTTATAACATGCCGTTAGAGGGTGAAAACCCAAAAAGAGCCCCCAAAGGGCCACGTGGGTGGTACCAACACAGCCCGCGGGACCATTGTTACTCGTAGGAACTGAACGCACAGCCGCGTTACTCTCGGTTTGACAATATGATGATAATTTGCATATTTCTAGACTAAGGCTTAAAAACATGGCGTTAGAGGGTGAAAACTCGAAACAGACCCCAAACGGCCCCGTGGGAGGCACCAACACCTCCCACGGGACCAGTATAACTCTTAGGAACTGACTGCAAGGTCGCGTTACTCCCAGTTTTGAAATACGATGATAATTTGCATATTTCTAGACTTAGGATTAAAAACATGGCGTTAGAGAGTGAAAACCCAAAACAGCCCCCGAACGACCCCGTGGGTGGTACCAACACCTCCCACGGGACCTATGTAACTCGTAGTAACTGACCGCGTCGCCGCGGGACTCCCAATTTGTGAATATGATGATAATTTGCATATTTCTAGACATAGGCTTAAAAACTTGGCGTTAGAGGGTGAAAACTCGAAATAGCGCCCAAACGGCTCCGTGGGTGGCACCAACACCTCCTACGAGACCAATGTCACTCGTGGGAACTGACCTCATAGCCGCGAGACTCCCGATTTGAAAATACATTGATAATTTGCATATTTTTAGACTTAGGCTTAAAAACATGGCGTTAGTTGGTAAAAACCCGAAACAGTCCCCGAATGGTCCCGTGAGTGGCACCAACACCTCCCACGGGACCAATGTAACTCGTTGGAACTAACCGCGCAGCCGCAAGACTCCCGGTTTGAGAATATGCCGATAATTTGCATATTTCTAGACTTAGGTTTAAAAACATGGCGTTAGAGGGTGAAAACTCGAAACAGCCCACGAATCTCCCCGTGGGTGGCACCAACACCTCCCACGGGACCAATGTAACTCCTAGGAACTGACCGCGCATCCGTGGGACTCTCGGTTTTAGAATAAGATGATAATTTGCATATTTCTGGACTTAGGCTTAAAAACATGGCGTTAGAGGGTGAAACCCCGAAATAGCACCAGAACGGCCCCGTGGGTGGCACCAACACCTCCCGCTGGACCATTGTCACTAATAGGAATTGACCTCGCATCCGTGGGACTCCCGTTTTGAGAATACAATGATAATTTGCATATTTTTAGAATTAGGCTTAAAAACATGGCATTTGTGGGTGAAAACCGGAAACGGTCCCCGAACGGCCCCGTGAGTGGCACCAACACCTCCCACGAGACCAATTGAATTCGTTAGAACTAACCGCACAGCCGCGAGACTCCCGGTTTGAGAATACGATGAGAATTTACATATTTCTAGACTTAGGTTTAAAAACATGGTGTTAGTGGGTGAAAACTCGAAACAGCCCACGAATCTCCCCGTGGGTGGAATCAACACCTCCCACGGGACCAATGTATGTCGTAGGAACTGACGGCGCAGCCGTGGGACTCCCAGTTTAAGAATAAGATGATAATTTGTATATTTCTGGACTTAGGCTTAAAAATATGGCGTTAGAGGTTGAAACCCCGAAATAGCACCAGAGCGGCCCCGTGGGTGGCACCAACACCTCTCGCTGGACCAATGTAACTTGTAGGAACATACACGACAACCGCGGGACTATCGCTTTGAGAATACGACAATAATTTATATATTTCTAGACTTAGGCTTAAAAGCATGGCGTTAGAGGGTGAAAACCCAAAACAACCCCCGAACGACCCCGTGGGTGGCACCAACACCTACCACGGGACCAATGTAACTCGTAGGAACTGACCATGTAGCCGCTGGACTCCCGATTTGAGAATACGATGATAATTTGCATATTTCTAGACTTAGGGTTAAAAACATGGCGTTAGAGGGTGAAACCCCTAAATAGCACCCAAGCGGCCCCATGGGTGGCACCAATACCTCCCACGGACCCAATGTAACTCGTAGGAACTGACCCCGCAGCCGCGGAACTCCCGGTTTGAGAATACGATGATAATTTGCATGTTTCTACATTTAGTCTTAAAACATGGCGTTAGAGGGTGAAAACCCGAAACAGCATCCGAACGACTCCGTGGGTGGCACAAACACCTCCAATGAGTCCAATGTCACTCGTAGGAACTGACCGCGCAGCCGCAGAAATTTTTGTTTAAGAATACGATGATAATTTGCATATTTCTAGACTTAGGATTAAAAACATGGCGTTAGAGGGTCAAAACTCGGAACAGTCGCCGAACGACCCCGTGTGTGGCACCAACACATCCCACGGGACCAATTTAACTCGTAGGAACTGATCGCGCAGCCGAGGGACTCCCAGTTTGGGAATACGATGATAATTTGAATATTTATAGAGTTAGGCTTAAAAACATGGCGTTAGAGGGTGAAAACCCGAAATAGCCCCCGAACAGCCCCGTGGGTGGTACCATCACCTCCCATTGGACCAATGTTACTAGTAGGAACTGATCGCACCTCCACGGGACTCCCTCCTTGAGAAAACGATGATAATTTGCTTATTTCTAGGCTTAGGCTTAAAAGCATGGCGTTAGAGGGTGAAACCCCACAATAGCCACCGAACATCCCCGTGGGTGGCACCAACACCTCCCACAGACCCAAAGTCACTCGTAGGAATTGACCGCTTAATCGCGGGACTCCCAATTTGGAATACGAAGATAATTATCATATTTCTAGACTTAGGCTTAAAAACATGGCGTTAGAGGGTGGAAACTCGAAACAGTCCCCGAACGTCCCCGTGGGTGGCACAAACAACTCCCACGAGACTAATGTAACTCGTAGGAACTGACCGCGCAGCCGCAGGACTCCCAATTTGAGAATATAATGATAATTTGCATATTTCTAGACATAGGCTTAAAAACATGGCGTTAGAGGGTGAAATCCTGAAACAGTCCCCGAACGGCCCTGTGGGTGGCACCAACAACTCCCACGGTCCCAATGTGACTCGTAGGAACTGACCTCACAGCTGTTGGACTCCCGGTTTGAGAGTACGATAATAATTTGCATATTTCTGGACTTAGGCTTAAAAACATGGCATTAGAGGGTGAAAACCCAAAAAGAGCCCTCAAAGGGTCCTGTGGGTGGCACTAACACCTCCCACGGGACCAATGTAACTCATAGGAACTGACCGCACAGCCACGGAACTCCCGATTAGAGAATACAATTATAATTTCCATATTTCTAAACTAAGGCTTAAAAACATGGCGTTAGTGGGTGAAAACTCGAAACAACCCCCGAACGGCCCCGTGGGTAGCACCAACACCTCCCACGGGACCAATGTAACTCGTACGAATTGACCACGCAGCCACGGAAGTCCCGGTTTGAGAATAGATAAGAATTTACATATTTCTATACTTAGGCTTAAAAACATGGCGTTAGAGGTTGAAAACCCGAAATACCACCCGAACGGTCCCGTGGGTGGCTCCAACACCTCCCACGGGACCAATGTAATTCGTAGGAACTGACCCCACAGCCGCGGGACTCCTGGTTTGAGAATGCGGTGATAATTTGAATATTTCTAGACTTAGTCTTAAAAATATGGCGTTAGTGGGTGAAAACTCGAAACAATCCCCGAACGGCCCCGTGGGTGGCACTAACAGCTCCAACGGGACCAATGTAACTCGTAGGAACAGGTCGTGCAGTCGTGGGACTCCCGATTTGAGAGTATGATGATAATTTGCATATTTCTAGACTTAGGCTTTATAACATGCCGTTAGAGGGTGAAAACCCAAAAAGAGCCCCCAAAGGGCCACGTGGGTGGTACCAACACATCCCGCGGGACCATTGTTACTCGTAGGAACTGAACGCACAGCCGCGTTACTCTCGGTTTGACAATATGATGATAATTTGCATATTTCTAGACTAAGGCTTAAAAACATGGCGTTAGAGGGTGAAAACTCGAAACAGACCCCAAACGGCCCCGTGGGAGGCACCAACACCTCCCACGGGACCAGTATAACTCTTAGGAACTGACTGCAAGGTCGCGTTACTCCCAGTTTTGAAATACGATGACAATTTGCATATTTCTAGACTTAGGATTAAAAACATGGCGTTAGAGAGTGAAAACCCAAAACAGCCCCCGAACGACCCCGTGGGTGGTACCAACACCTCCCACGGGACCTATGTAACTCGTAGTAACTGACCGCGTCGCCGCGGGACTCCCAATTTGTGAATATGGTGATAATTTGCATATTTCTAGACATAGGCTTAAAAACTTGGTGTTAGAGGGTGAAAACTCAAAATAGCGCCCAAACGGCTCCGTGGGTGGCACCAACACCTCCTACGAGACCAATGTCACTCGTGGGAACTGACCTCATAGCCGCGAGACTCCCGATTTGAAAATACAATGATAATTTGCATATTTTTAGACTTAGGCTTAAAAACATGGCGTTAGTTGGTGAAAACCCGAAACAGTCCCCGAACGGTCCCGTGAGTGGCACCAACACCTCCCACGGGACCAATGTAACTCGTTGGAACTAACCGTGCAGCCGCAAGACTCCCGGTTTGAGAATACGATGATAATTTGTATATTTCTAGACTTAGGCTTAAAAACATGGCGTTAGAGGGTGAAAACTCGAAACAGCCCACGAATCTCCCCGTGGGTGGCACCAACACCTCCCACGAGACCAATGTAACTCCTAGGAACTGACCGCGCATCCGTGGGACTCTCGGTTTTAGAATAAGATGATAATTTGCATATTTCTGGACTTAGGCTTAAAAACATGGCGTTAGAGGGTGAAACCCCGAAATAGCACCAGAACGGCCCCGTGGGTGGCACCAACACCTCCCGCTGGACCATTGTCACTAGTAGGAATTGACCTCGCATCCGTGGGACTCCCGTTTTGAGAATACAATGATAATTTGCATATTTTTAGAATTAGGCTTAAAAACATGGCATTTGTGGGTGAAAACCGGAAACGGTCCCCGAACGGCCCCGTGAGTGGCACCAACACCTCCCACGAGACCAATTTAATTCGTTAGAACGAACCGCACAGCCGCGAGACTCCCGGTTTGAGAATATGATGATAATTTACATATTTCCAGACTTAGGTTTAAAAACATGTTGTTAGAGGGTGAAAACTCGAAACAGCCCACGAATCTCCCCGTGGGTGGAATCAACACCTCCCACGGGACCAATGTATGTCGTAGGAACTGACCGCGCAGCCGCGGGACTCCCAGTTTAAGAATAAGATGATAATTTGTATATTTATGGACTTAGGCTTAAAAATATGGCGTTAGAGGTTGAAACCCCGAAATAGCACCAGAGCGGCCCCGTGGGTGGCACCAACACCTCTCGCTGGACCAATGTAACTTGTAGGAACATACACGACAACCGCGGGACTATCGCTTTGAGAATACGACAATAATTTATATATTTCTAGACTTAGGCTTAAAAGCATGGCGTTAGAGGGTGAAAACCCAAAACAACCCCCGAACGACCCCGTGGGTGGCACCAACACCTACCACGGGACCAATGTAACTCGTAGGAACTGACCATGTAGCCGCTGGACTCCCGATTTGAGAATACGATGATAATTTGCATATTTCTAGACTTAGGGTTAAAAACATGGCGTTAGAGGGTGAAACCCCTAAATAGCACCCAAGCGGCCCCATGGGTGGCACCAATACCTCCCACGGACCCAATGTAACTCGTAGGAACTGACCCCGCAGCCGCGGAACTCCCGGTTTGAGAATACGATGATAATTTGCATGTTTCTACATTTAGGCTTAAAACATGGCGTTAGAGGGTGAAAACCCGAAACAGCATCCGAACGACTCCGTGGGTGGCACAAACACCTCCAACGAGTCCAATGTCACTCGTAGGAACTGACCGCGCAGCCGCTGAAATTTCTGTTTGAGAATACGATGATAATTTACATATTTCTAGACTTAGGATTAAAAACATGGCGTTAGAGGGTCAAAACTCGGAACAGTCGCCGAACGACCCCGTGTGTGGCACCAACACATCCCACGGGACCAATTTAACTCGTAGGAACTGATCGCGCAGCCGAGGGACTCCCGGTTTGGGAATACGATGATAATTTGAATATTTATAGAGTTAGGCTTAAAAACATGGCGTTAGAGGGTGAAAACCCGAAACAGCCCCCGAACAGCCCCGTGGGTGGTACCATCACCTCCCATTGGACCAATGTTACTAGTAGGAACTGATCGCACCTCCACGGGACTCCCTCCTTGAGAAAATGATGATAATTTGCTTATTTCTAGGCTTAGGCTTAAAAGCATGGCGTTAGAGGGTGAAACCCCACAATAGCCACCGAACATCCCCGTGGGTGGCACCAACACCTCCCACAGACCCAAAGTCACTCGTAGGAATTGACCGCTTAACCGCGGGACTCCCAATTTGGAATACGATGATAATTTTCATATTTCTAGACTTAGGCTTAAAAACATGGCGTTAGAGGGTGGAAACTCGAAACAGTCCCCGAACGTCCCCGTGGGTGGCACAAACAACTCCCACGAGACTAATGTAACTCGTAGGAACTGACCGCGCAGCCGCAGGACTCCCAATTTGAGAATATAATGATAATTTGCATATTTCTAGACATAGGCTTAAAAACATGGCGTTAGAGGGTGAAATCCTGAAACAGTCCCCGAACGGCCCTGTGGGTGGCACCAACAACTCCCACGGTCCCAATGTGACTCGTAGGAACTGACCTCACAGCTACGGGACTCTCGATTTGAGAATAAGACGATAATTTGCATATTTCCAGACATAGGATTAAAAACATGGCGTTAGGGGGTGAATCCCCGAAATAGCACCTGTACGACCCCGTGGGTGGCACCAACACCTCCCGTGGGACCAATGTAACTTGTAGGAACTGACACCGCGGCCGCGGGACTCCCGGTTTGAGAATAAGATGATAATTTGCATATTTCTAGACTTAGGCTTAAAAACATTGAGTTAGAGGGTGAAAACCCGAAACAGCACTCGAACGACTCCGTGGGTGGCACCAACAACTCCTACGAAACCAATGTCACTCGTGCGAACTGATCGCGCAGCCGCGGGACTCCCGGTTTGAGAATACGACTATAATTTGCATATTTCTAGACTTAGGCTTCAAAACATGGCGTTAGCGGGTGAAAACTCGAATTAGTCCCCGAACGGCCCCTGGGTGTCACAAACACCTCCCACAGGACCAATGCAAATCATAGGTACGGATCGCACAGCCGCTGGACTCCCGATTTGAGAATACGACGATAATTTGCGTATTTCTAGACTTTGGGTTAAAACACGGCGTTAGAGGGTGAAAACCCGAAATAGCGACCGAACGGCCCCTTGGGTGGCACCAATACCTCCCACCGGCCCAATGTAACTCGTAGGAACTGACCCCGCAGCCGTGGGACTCCCGATTTGAGAATACGATGATAATTTGCATATTTTAAGATTTAGGATTAAAAACATGGCGTTAGAGGGTGAAAACCCTAAACAACACCCGAACGTCTCCGTGGGTGGCACCAACACCAGCTACGAGTCCAATGTCACTCGTAAGAACTGATCGTGCAGCCGCGGAACTCCCGGTTTGAGAATTCGATAATAATTTGCATATTTCTAGGCTTTGGCTTAAAAACATGGCGTTAGAGGGTGAAAACTCGAAACATCCCCCGAATGGCCCCGTGTGTGGCACCAACACCTCCTACGGGACCAATGTAACTCGTAGGAACTTACCTCACAGCCGCGGGACTCCCGATTTGGGAATACGATGATAATTTGAATATTTCAAGACTTAGGTTTAAAAACATGGCGTTAAAGGGTGCAAAGTCAAAACAGCCCCCGAACAACCCGGTGGGTGGCACCAACACATCCCACGGGACCAATATAACTCCTAGGAACTGGCCGCGCAGCCGCGGGACTCTCGATTTGAGAATACAATGATAATTTGCATATTTCTACACTTATTCTTAAAAACATGGCGTTAGAGGGTGAAAACCCAAAATAGCCCCGTGGGTTGCACCAACACCTCCCACGGGTGGCACCAACACCTCCTACGAGACTAATGTCAATCGTAGGAACTAATCACGCAGCCACGGGACTCCCGATTTTAGAAAATGATAGACTTAGGCTTAAAAACATGGCGTTAGATGGTGAAAACCCAAATAGAGCCCTCGAAGGGCCCGTGGGTGGCACCAACAACTCCCACGGGACCAATGTAACTCGTAGGCACTGACCCCGCAGTCACGGGAATCCCGGTGTGAGAATACGGTGATAATTTGAATATTTTTAGACTTAGTCTTCAAAACATGGCGTTAGAGGGTGAAAACTCAAAATAGCCCCCGAACGGCCCCGTCGGTGGCACCAACACCTTCCACGTTACCAATGTAACTCGTACGAACTGACCGCACAACAGCGGGACTCCCGGTTTGGGAATATGAAGATAATTTGCATATCTCTAGACTTAGGGTTAAAAACATGGGGTTAGAGGATAAAAACCCGAAACATCCCCCGAACGGCCCCATCAATGGCACCAACACCTCCCACGTTACCACTGTAACTCGTAGGAATTGACCGCACAGCTGCGGGACTCCCTATTTGGGAATACGATGATAATTTCATATTTCTAGAGTTAGGCTTAAAAACATGGCGCTAGAGGGTGAAAACCCGAAACAGCCCCCGAACAGCCCCGTGGGTGGTAGTAACACCTCCCATGGGACCAATGTAACTAGTAGGAAGTGACCGCGCCTCCGCGGGACTCCCTCCTTGAGAAAACGATGACAATTTGCATATTTCTGGGCTTAGGCTTAAAAACGTGACGTTAGTGGGTGAAAACCCCAAACAGCCACCGAACATCCCCGTGGGTAGCACAAACACCTCCCACAGTCCCAAAGTCACTCGTAGGAATTGACCGCGCAACCACGGGACTCCCGATTTTGGAATATGATGATAATTTGCATATTTCTACACTTAGGCTTAAAAACATGGCGTTAGATGGTGAAAACTCGAAACAGCCCCCGAACGTCCCCGTGGGTGGCACCAACACCTCCCACGAGACTAATGTAACTCGTATGAACTGACCGCCCAGCCGCGGGACTCCCAAATTGAGAATAAAATGATAATTTACATATTTCTAGACATAGACTTAAAAACATGGCGTTAGAGGGTAAAACCAGAAATAGCACCCAAACGGTCATGTTGGTGGCACCAACACCTCCTACGGGACCAATGTAACTCGTAGGAACTGACCCCACAGCCGCGGGACTCCCGAATTGAGAATACGATGATAATTTGCATATTTCTAGACTTAGTCTTAAAAACATAGTGTGAGTGGGTGAAATTCTGAAACAGTCCCCGAACGGCCCCATGGGTGGCACCAACACCTGTGACTCGTACGAACTGATCGCGCAGCTGCTGGACTCCCGGTTTGAGAGTACGATAATAATTTGCATATTTCTAGACTTAGGCTTAAAAACATGGCATTAGAGGGTGAAAACCCAAAAACAACCCTCAAAGGGTCCCGTGGGTGGCACCAACACCTCCCACGGTACCAATGTAACTCGTAGGAACTGACCGCACAGGCGCGAAACTCCCGATTTGAGAATACAATTATAATTTTCATATTTCTAGACTAAGGCTTAAAAACATGGCGTTAGTGGGTGAAAACTCGAAACAGCCCCCGAACGTCCCCGTGGCTAGCACCAACACCTCCCACGGGACCATTGTAAGTCATACGAAATGACCGCGCAGCCGCGGAAGTCCCGGTTTGAGAATAGATAATAATTTACATATTTCTAAACTTGGGCTTAAAAATATGGCGTTAGAGGTTGAAAACCCGAAATAGCATCCGAACGGTCCCGTGGGTGGCACCAACACCTCCTACGGGACCAATGTAACTCCTAGGAACTGACCCCGCAGCCGCGGGACTCCCGATTTGAGAATACGGTGATAATTTGAATATTTCTAGACTTAGTCTTAAAAACATGGCGTTAGAGGGTGAAACTCAAAACATCCCCCGAACGGCCCCGTCGGTGGCACCAACACCTCTTACGTTACCAATGTTACTCGTAGGAACTGACTCCACAGCCGAGGGACTCCCGGTTTGAGAATACAATGGTAATTTGAATATTTCTAGAGTTAGGTTTAAAAACATGGCGTTAGATGGTGAAAACTCAAAATATCCCCGAACGGCTCCGTGGGTGGCACCAACACCTCCTACGAGACCAATGTCACTCGTAGGAACTGACTGCGCAGTCGTGGGACTCTTGATTTGAGAATACGATGATAATTTGCATATTTCTAGACTTAGGCTTAAAAATATGGTGTGAGTGGGTGAAATCCAGAAACAGTCCCCGAACGGCCCCGTGGGTGGCACCAACACCTGTGACTCGTACGAACTGATCGCGCAGCTGCTGGACTCCCGGTTTGAGAGTACGACGATAATTTGCACATTTCTAGACTTTGGCTTAAAAACATGGCATTAGAGGGTGAAAACCCAAAAACAACCCTCAAAGGGTCCCGTGGGTGGCACCAACACCTCCCACGGTACCAATGTAACTCGTAGGAACTGACCGCAGAGCCGCGGAACTCCCGATTTGAGAATACAATTATAATTTTCATATTTCTAGACTAAGGCTTAAAAACATGGCGTTAGTGGGTGAAAACTCGAAACAGCCCCCAAACGGCCCCGTGGGTGGCACTAACACCTCCCACGGGACCATTGTAAGTCGTACGAACTGACCGCGCAGCCGCGAAAGTCCCGGTTTGAGAATAGATAATAATTTACATATTTCTAGACTTAGGCTTAAAAATATGGCGTTAGAGGTTGAAAACCCGAAATAGCACCCGAACGGTCCCGTGCGTGGCACCAACACCTCCCACGGGACCAATGTAACTCGTAGGAACAGACCCGACAGCCGCTGGGCTCCCGGTTTGAGAATACGGTGATAATTTGAATATTTCTACACTTAGTCTTAAAAACATGGCGTTAGATGGTGAAACTCAAAACATCCCCCGAACGGCCCCGTCGGTGGCATCAACACCTCCCACGTTACCGATGTAACTCGTAGGAACTGACCCCGCAGCCGCGGGACTCTCGGTTTGAGAATATAATGATAATTTGAATATTTCTAGACTTAGGTTTCAAAACATGGCGTTAGATGGTGAAAACTCGAAATAGCCCCGAAAGGCTCCGTGGATGGCACCAACACCTCCTACGAGACTAATGTCACTGGTAGGAACTGACCGCGCAGCCGTGGGACTCCTGCTATGAGAATACGATGATAATTTGCATATTTCTAGACTTAGGCTTTAAAACATGACGTTAGAGGGTGAAAACTCGAAACAGCCCTCGAACGGCTTCGTGGGTAGTACCAACACCTCCCACGGGACCAATGTAACTCGTAGCAACTCACCGCGCAGCCGTGGGACTCCCGGTTTGGGAATATGAACATAATTTCACATTTCTTAACTTAGGCTTAAAAACACAGCGTTAGAGGGTGAAAACTCGCAATAGCCCCCGAACGGTCCCGTGGGTGGTACTAACACCTCCGACGAGACCAATGTCACTCGCAGGAACTGACCGCGCAGCCGCGTGACTCCTGGTTTGGGAATATGAAGATAATTTGCATATCTCTAGACTTAGGCTTAAAAACATGGCGTTAGAGGGTAAAAACCAGAAACATACCCCGAACGGCCCCATCGGTGGCACCAACACCTCCCACGTTACCACTGTAACTCGTAGGAATTGACCGCACAGTCGTGGGACTCCCTATTTGGGAATACGATGATAATTTGCATATTTCTAGACTTAAGCTTAAAAACATGGCATTAGCGTGTGAAAACCCAAAACATCCCCCGAACGGCCCCGTGGTTGCACCAACACATCCCACGGGACCAATTTAACTCGTAGAAGTTGACCGCGGAGCCAAGGGACTCCCGCTTTGGAAATACGATGATAATTTGCATATTTCCAGAGTTAGGCTTAAAAACATGGCGTTAGAGGGTGAAAACCCGAAACAGCCCCCGAACAGCCCCGTGGGTGGTACCAGCACCTCCAATGGGACCAATGTAACTAGTAGGAACTGACCGCGCCTCCGCGGGACTCCCTCCTTGAGAAAACGACGATAATTTTCATATTTCTAGGCTTAGGCTTAAAAACATGGTTTTAGGGGGGGAAAACCCAAAACAGCCACCGAACATCCCCGTGGGTGGCACAAACACCTCCCACAGGCCCAAAGTCACTCGTAGGAATTGACCGCGCAACCGCGGGACTCCCGATTTTGGAATATGATCGTAATTTGCATATTTCTAGACTACGGCTTAAAAACATGGCGTTAGAGGGTGAAAACTCGAAACAGCCCCCGAACGTCCCCGTGGGTGGCACCAACACCTCCCACGAGACTAATGTTACTCGTAGGAACTGACCGCGCAACCGCGGGACTCCCAATTTGAGAATACAATGATAATTTGCATATTTCTAGACATAGGCTTAAAAACATGGCGTTAAAGGGGAAACCCAAAATAGCACCCCAAACGGTCTTGTTGGTGGCACCAACACCTCCTACGGGACCAATGTAACTCGTAGGAACAGACCCCGCAGCCGCGGGACTCCCGATTTGAGAAGACGATGATAATTTGCATATTTCTAGACTTAGGCTTAAGAACATGGTGTTAGTGGGTGAAATCCTGAAACAGTCCCCGAACGGCCCGTGGGTGGCACCAACACCTCCCACGGGACCAATGTGACACGTAGGAACTCACCGCGCAGCTGCTGGACTCCCGATTTGAGAGTAGGATGATAATTTGTATATTTCTGGACTTAGGCTTAAAAACATGGCATTAGAGGGTGAATACCCAAAAAGAGCCCTCAAAGGGTCCCGTGGCTGGCACCAACACCTCCCACGGGACCAATGTAACTCGTAGTAACTGACCGCAAAGCCACGAAACTCCCGATTTGAGAATACAATTATAATTTTCATATTTCTAGACTAAGGCTTAAAAACATGGCATTAGTGGGTGAAAACTCGAAACAGCCCCCGAAAGGCCCCGTGGGTGGCACCGACACCTACCACGGGACCAATGTCACTCATAGGAACTCACCGCGCAGTCGTGGGACTCCCGGTTTGGGAATACGACAATAATTTGCATATTTCTAGACTTAGGCTTAAAAACATGGCGTTAGAGGCTGAAAACCCGAAATAGCACCCGAACGGTCCCGTGGGTGGCACCAACACCTCCCACGGGACCAATGTAACTCGTTGGAACTGACCCCGCAGTTGCGGCACTCCCGGTTTGAGAATATGGTGATAATTTGAATATTTCTAAACTTAGTCTTAAAAACATGGCGTTAGTGGGTGAAAACTCGAAACAATCCCGGAACGGCCCCGTGGGTGGCACTAACACCTCCAACGGGACCAATGTAACTCGTAGGAACAGGTGGTGCAGCCTTGGGACTCCCGATTTGAGAGTATGATGATAATTTGCATGTTTCTAGACTTAGGCTTAAAAACATTGCGTTAGAGGGTGAAAAACCAAAAAGAGCCCCCGAAGGGCCACGTGGGTGGTACCAATACATCTCGCGGGACCAATGTTACTCGTAGGAACTGACCGCACAGCCGCGGGACACCCGGTTTGACAATATGATGATAATTTTCATATTTCTAGACTTAGGCTTAAAAACATGGCGTTAGAGGGTGAAAACTCGAAACAGACCCCGAACGGTCTCGTGGGAGGCACCAACACCTCCCACGGGACCAATATAACTCGTAGGAACTCACCGCGAAGTCGCGTTACTCCCAGTTTGGAAATACGATGATAATTTTCATATGTCTAGACTTAGGCTTAAAAATAAGGTGTTAGACGGTGAAAACTCTAAACATCCCCGGAACGGCCCCTGGGTGGCACCAACACCTCCCTCGGGACCAATGTTACTCGTAGGAACTGACCGTGCAGCCGCAGAACTTCGGGTTTGAGAATACGATGATAACTTCTATATTTCTAGACTTAGGCTTAAAAATATGGCGTTAGTGGGTGAAAACCCGAAATAGTCCCCGAACGGTCCCGTGAGTGGGACCAACACCTCCCACGGGACCAACGTAACTCGTTGTAACTAACCGCGTAGCCGCAAGACTCCCGATTTGAGAATACGATGATAATTTGCATATTTTTAAACTTAGGTTTAAGAACTTGGTGTTAGAGGGTGAAAACTCGAAACAGCCCACGAATCTCCCCGTGGGTGGCACCAACACCTCCCACGGGACCAATGTAACTCGTAGGAACTGACCGCGCAGCCGCGGGACTCCCGATTTGAGAATAAGATGATAATTTGCATATTTCTGGACTTAGGCTTAAAACCATGAAGTTAGAGGGTGAAACCCCGAAATAGCACCAGAACGGCCTCGTGGGTGGCACCAACACCTCCCACGGGACCAATGTTACTCGTAGGAACTAACCGTGCAGCCGCAGAACTTCCGGTTTGAGAATACGATGATAACTTGTATATTTCTAGACTTAGGTTTAAAAATATGGCGTTAGTGGGTGAAAACCCGAAACAATCCCCGAACGGTCCCGTGAGTGGGACCAACACCTCCCACGGGACCAACGTAACTCGTTGTAACTAACCGCATAGCCGCAAGACTCCCGGTTTGAGAATCTGATGATAATTTGCATATTTTTAGACTTAGGTTTAAAAACATGGCGTTAGAGGGTGAAAACTCAAAACAGCCCACGAATCTCCCCGTGGGTGGCACCAACACCTCCCACGGGACCAATGTATCTCGTAAGAACTGATCGTGCAGCCGCGGGACTCCCAGTTTAAGAATAAGATGATAATTTGTATATTTCTGAACTTAGGCTTAAAAACATGGCATTAGAGGGTGAAACCCGGAAATAGCACCAGAACGGACCCATGGGTGGCACCAACACCTCCCGCTGGAGTAATGTAACTTGTAGGAACAGACACCACAACCGCGGGACTCCCGGTTTGAGAATACGACAATAATTTGCATATTTCTAGACTTAGGCTTAAAAGCATGGCGTTAGAGGGTGAAAACTCAAAATAGCACCCGAATGGCCCCGTAGTTGGCACCAACACCTACCACGGGACCAATGTAACTCGTAGGAACTGACCACGTAGCCGTTAGACTCCCGGTTTGAGAATACGACGATAATTTACATATTTTTAGACTTAGGGTTAAAAACATGGCGTTAGAGGGTGAAAACCCGAAATGGCATCCGAACGGCCCCGTGGGTGGCACCAATACCTCCCACGGGCGCAATGTAACTCTTAGGAACTGACCCCGCAGCCGTAGAACTCTTGGTTTGAGAATATGATGATAGTTTTCATATTTCAAGATTTAGGGTTAAAAACATGGCGTTAGAGGGTGAAAACCCGAAACAGCACACGAACGACTCCGTGGGTGGCACCAACACCTCCTACGAGTCCAATGTCACTCGTAGGAACTGACCGCACAGCCACAGAAATTTCTGTTTGAGATATGATGATAATTTGCATATTTCAAGACTTATGATTAAAAACATGGCGTTAGAGGGTCAAAACTCGAAACTGCCGCCGAACGGCCCCGTGTGTGGTACCAACACCTCCCACAGGACCAATGTAACTCGTAGGAACTAACCGCACAGCCGCGGGACTCCCGGTTTGAGAATAAGAAGATAATTTTCATATTTCCAGACTTAGGCTTAAAAACATGGTGTTAGGGCGTGAAACCCCGAAATAGCACCTGAACAACCTCGTGGGTGGCACCAACACCTCCTGCGGGACCAATGTAACTTGTAGGAACTAACACTGCGACCGCGGGACTCCCGGTTTGAGAATACGATGATAATTTGCATATTTCTAGACTTAGGCTTAAAAACATAGATTTAGAGGGTGAAAACTCAAAACATCCCCTGAACGGCCCCGTCGGTGGCACCAACACCTCCCACGTTACCAATGTTACTCGTAGGAACTGACCCCGCAGCCGCGGGACTCCCGGTTTGAGAATATAATGGTAATTTGAATATTTCTAGACTTAGGTTTAAAAACATGGCATTAGATGGTGAAAACTCAAAATAGCCCCGAACGGCTCCGTGGGTGGCACCAACACCTCCTACGAGACCAATGTCACTCATAGGAACTGACCCCGCAGCCGCGGGACTCCCGAATTGAGAATACGATGATAATTTGCATATTTCTCGACTTAGGCTTAAAAACATGGTGTGAGTGGGTGAAATCCTCAAACAGCCCCCGAACAGCCCCGTGGGTGGCACCAACACCTGTGACTCGTACGAACTGATCGCGCAGCTGCTGGACTCCCGGTTTGAGAGTACGACGATAATTTGCATATTTCTAGACTTTGGCTTTAAAACATGGCATTAGAGGGTGAAAACCCAAAAACAGCCCTCAAAGGGTCCCGTGGGTGGCACCAACACCTCCCACGGTACCAATGTAACTCGTAGGAACTGACCGCAGAGCCGCGGAACTCCCGATTTGAGAATACAATTATAATTTTCATATTTCTTGACTAAGACTTAAGAACATGGCGTTAGTGGGTGAAAACTCGAAACAGCCCCCGAACGGCCCCATGGGTGGCACTAACACCTCCCACGGGACCATTGTAAGTCGTACGAACTGATCGCACAGCCGCGAAAGTCCCGGTTTGAGAATAGATAATAATTTACATATTTCTAGACTTGGGCTTAAAAATATGGCGTTAGAGATTGAAAACCCGAAATAGCACCCGAACGGTCCCGTGTGTGGCACCAACACCTCCCACGGGACCAATGTAACTCGTAGGAACCGACCCCGCAGCCGCGGGACTCCCGGTTTGAGAATACGGTGAAAATTTGAATATTTCTAGACTTAGCCTTAAAAACGTGGCGTTAGAGGGTGAAACTCAAAACATCCCCCGAACGGCCCCGTCGGTGGCACCAACACCTCCCACGTTACCAATGTAACTCGTAAGAACTGACCCCGCAGCCGCGGGACTCTCGGTTTGAGAATATAATGATAATTTGAATATTTCTAGACTTAGGTTTAAAACATGGTGTTAGATGGTGAAAACTCGAAATAGCCCCGAACGGCTCCGTGGGTGGCACTAACACCTCCTACGAGACCAATGTCACTGGTAGGAACTGACCGCACAGCCGTGGGACTCCCGGTATGAGAATACGATGATAATTTGCATATTTCTAGACTTAGGCTTTAAAACATGGCATTAGAGGGTGAAAACTCAAAACAGCCCCCGAACGGCTTCGTGGGTAGTACCAACACCTCCTAGGGGACCAATGTAACTCGTAGGAACTCACCGCGCAGCCGTGGGACTTCCGATTTGGGAATATGACCATAATTTCACATTTCTTAACTTAAGCTTAAAAACATGGTGTTAGAGGGTGAAAACTCGCAATAGCCTCTGAACGGCCCCGTGGGTGGCACTAACACCTCCTACGAGACCAATGTCACTCGTAGGAACTGACCGCGCAGCTGCGGGACTCTCGGTTTGAGAATACGACGATAATTTGCTTAGTTTTAGACTTAGGCTTAAAAATATGGCATTAGAGGGTGAAAACTCAAAAGAGCCCCTGAACGGCCCCGTCGGTGGCGCCAACACCTCCCACGTTACCAATGTAACTCGTAGGAACCGACCGCACAATCGCGTGACACCCGGTTTGGGAATATGAAGATAATTTTCATATCTCTAAACTTAGGCTTAAAAACATGACGTTAGAGGGTAAAAACCCGAAACATCCCCCGAACGTCCCCATCGGTGGCACCAACAACTCCCACGTTACCACTGTAACTCGTAGGAATTGTTCGCACCGCCGTGGAACTCCCTATTTAGGAATACGAGGATAATTTTCATATTTCTAGACTTAAGCTTAAAAACATGGCATTAGCGAGTGAAAACCCAAAACATCCCCCGAACGGCCCCATGGTTGTACCAACACATCCCGCGGGAACAATTTAACTCGTAGAAGTTGACCGTGGAGCCGAGGGACTCCCGCTTTGGGAATACGACGATGATTTGCATATTTCCAGAGTTAGGCTTAAAAACATGGCGTTAGAGGGTGAAAACCCGAAACAGCCCCCGAACAGCCCCGTGGGTGGTACCAACACCTCCAATGGGACCAATGTAACTAGTAGGAACTGATCGCGCCTCCGCGGGACTCCCTCCTTGCGAAAACGATGATAATTTGCATATTTCTAGGCTTAGGCTTAAAAACATGGTTTTAGAGGGGGAAAACTCAAAACAGCCACCGAATATCCCCGTGCATGGAACAAACACCTCCCACAGGCCCAAAGTCACTCGTAGGAATTGACCGCGCAACCGCGGGACTCCCGATTTCGGAATATGACCATAATTTGCATATTTCTAGTCTTAGGCTTAAAAACATGGCGTTAGAGGGTGAAAACTCGAAACAGCCCCCGAACGTCCCCGTGGGTGGCACCAACACCTCCCACGAGACTAATGTTACTCGTAGGAACTGACCGCGCAGCCGCGGGACTCCCAAATTGAGAATACAATGATAATTTGCATATTTCTAGACATAGGCTTAAAAACATGGCGTTAAAGGGGAAAACCAGAAATAGCACCCAAACGGTCCTGTTGGTGGCACCAACACCTCCTACGGGACCAATGTAACTCGTAGGAACTGACCCCGCAGTCGCGGGACTCCCGATTTGAGAAGACGATGATAATTTGCATATTTCTAGACTTAGGCTTAAAAACATGGTGTTAGTGGGTGAAATCCTGAAACAATCCCCGAACGGCTCTGTGGGTGGAACCAACACCTCCCACGGGACCAATGTGACACGTAGGAACTGACCGCGCAGCTGCTGGACTCCCGATTTGAGAGTAGGATGATAATTTGTATATTTCTGAACTTAGGCTTAAAAACATGACATTAGAGGGTGAAAACCCAAAAAGATCCCTCAAAGGATCCCGCGGGTGGCACCAACACCTCCCACGGGACCAATGTAACTCGTAGTAGCTGACCGCAGAGCCACGGAACTCCCGATTTGAGAATACAATTATAATTTTCATATTTCTAGACTAAGGCTTAAAAACATGGCATTAGTGGGTGAAAACTCGAAACAGCCCCCGAACGGCCCCGTGGGTGGCATCAACACCTCCCACGGGACCAATGTAACTCATAGGAACTCACCGCGCAGTCGTGGGACTCCCGGTTTGGGAATACGATGATAATTTGCATATTTCTAGACTTAGGCTTAAAAACATGGCGTTAGAGGCTGAAAACCCGAAATAGCACCCGAACGGTCCCGTGGGTGGCACCAACACCTCCCACGGAACCAATGTAACTCGTAGGAACTGACCCCGCAGCTGCGGGACTCCCGGTTAGAGAATACGATGATAATTTGAATATTTCTAGACTTAGTCTTAAAAACATGGCGTTAGTGGGTGAAAACTCGAAACAATCCCCGAACGGCCTCGTGGGTGGCACTTACACCTCCAACGGGACCAATGTAACTCGTAGGAACAGGTCGTGCAGCCCTGGGACTCCCGATTTGAGAGTATGATGATAATTTGCATATTTCTAGACTTAGGCTTAAAAACATGGCGTTAGAGGGTGAAAAACCAAAAAGAGCCCCCGAAGGGCCACGTGGGTGGTACCAACACATCCCGCGGGACCAATGTTACTCGTAGGAACTGACTGCACAGCCGCGGGACACCCGGTTTGACAATATGATGATAATTTTCGTATTTTTAGATTTAAGCTTAAAAACATGGCGTTAGAGGGTGAAAACTCGAAACAGACCCCGAACGGTCCCGTGGGAGGCACCAACACCTCCCACGGGACCAATATAACTCGTAGGAACTGACCGCGAAGTCGCGTTACTCCCAGTTTGGAAATACGATGATAATTTTCATATTTCTAGACTTAGGCTTAAAAATAAGGTGTTAGACAGTGAAAACTCAATACATCCCCCGAACGGCCCCTGGGTGGCACCAACACCTCCCACGGGACCAATGTTACTCGTAGGAACTGACCGTGCAGCCGCAGAACTTTCGGTTTGAGAATACGATGATAACTTGTATATTTCTAGACTTAGGCTTAAAAATATGGCGTTAGTGGGTGAAAACCCGAAACAATCCCCGAACGGTCCCGTGAGTGGGACCAACACCTCCCACGGGACCAACGTAACTCGTTGTAACTAACCGCGTAGCCGCAAGACTCCCGGTTTGAGAATCTGATGATAATTTCATATTTTTAGACTTAGGTTTAAAAATATGGCGTTAGAGGGTGAAAACTCGAAACAGCCCACGAATCTCCACGTGGGTGGCACCAACACCTCCCACGGGACCAATGTAACTCCTAGGAACTGACCGCGCAGCCGCGGGACTCCCGATTTGAGAATAAGATGATAATTTGCATATTTCTGGACTTAGTCTTAAAACCATGAAGTTAGAGGGTGAAACCCCGAAGTAGCACTAGAACGGCCTCGTGGGTGGCACCAACACCTCCTGCTGGACCAATGTCACTCGTAGGAACTGACCTCGCAACCGTGGGACTCCCGATTTGAGAATACAATGAAAAATTGCATATTTTTAGACTTAGGCTTAAAAATATGGCTTTAGTGGGTGAAAACCCGAAATAGTCCATGAACGGCCCCATGAGTGGCACCAACACCTCCCACGGGACCAATGTAACTCCTTGGAACTAACCGCGCAGCCACGAGACTCCCGGTTTGAGAATACGACGATATTTTACATATTTCCAGACTTAGGTTTAAAAACATGGCGTTAGAGGGTGAAAACTCGAATAGCCCACGAATCTCCCCGTGGGTGTCACCAACACCTCCCACGGAACCAATGTATCTCGTAAGAACTGACCGCGTAGCCGCGGGACTCCCAGTTTAAGAATAAGATGATAATTTGCATATTTCTGGACTTAGGCATAAAAACATGGCGTTAGAGGGTGAAACCCGGAAATAGCACCAGAACGGACCCATGGGTGGCACCAACACCTCCCGCTGGAGCAATGTAACTTGTAGGAACAGACACCACAACCGCGGGACTCCCGATTTGAGAAGACGACAATAATTTGCATATTTCTAGACGTAGGCTTAAAAGCATGGCATTAGAGGGTGAAAACTCAAAATAGCACCCGAACGGCCCCGTGGTTGGCACCAAGACCTACCACGGGACCAATGTAACTCGTAGGAACTGACCACGTAGCCGCTGGACTCCCGATTTGAGAATACGACGATAATTTGCATATTTTTAGACTTAGGGTTAAAAACATGGCGTTAGAGGGTGAAAATCCGAAATAGCATCCGAACGGCCCCGTGGGTGGCACCAATACCTCCCACGGGCGTAATGTAACTTGTAGGAACTGACCCCGCAGCCGCAGAACTCTTGGTTTGAGAATACGATGATAATTTTCATATTTCTAGATTTAGGGTTAAAAACATGGCGTTAGAGGGTGAAAACCCGAAACAGCACACGAACGACTCCGTGGGTGGCACCAACACCTCCTACGAGTCCAATGTCACTCGTAGGAATTGACCGCGCAGCCGCAGAAATTTCTGTTTGAGATACGATGATAATTTGCATATTTCTAGACTTATGATTAAAAACATGGCGTTAGAGGGTTAAAACTCGAAACTGCCGCCGAACGGCCCCGTGTGTGGTACCAACACCTCCCACAGGACCAATGTAACTCGTAGGAACTAACCGCACAGCCGCGGGACTCCCGGTTTGAGAATAAGACGATAATTTTCATATTTCCAGACTTAGGCTTAAAAACATGGTGTTAGGGCGTGAAACCCCGAAATAGCACCTGAACGACCTCGTGGGTGGCACCAACACCTCCTGCGGGACCAATGTAACTTGTAGGAACTAACACAGCGACTGCGGGACTCCTGGTTTGAGAATACGATGATAATTTGCATATTTCTAGACTTAGGCTTAAAAACATGGAGTTAGAGGGTGAAAACTCAAAACATCCCCTGAACGGCCCCGTCGGTGGCACCAACACCTCCCACGTTACCAATCTCACTCATAAGAATTAACCGCGCAGTCGCGGGACTCCCGGTTTGAGAATACAACTATAATTTGCATATCTCTAGACTTAGGCTTAAAAACATGGCGTTAGTGAAACCCCGAAACAGCACCCGAACGACTCCGTGGGTGGCTCCAACACCACCTACGAGTCCAATGTCACTCGTAAGAACTGATCGTGCAGCCGCGGAACTCCCAGTTTGAGAATTCGATGATAATTTTCATATATCTAGACTTTGGCTTAAAAACATGGCGTCAAAGGGTGAAAACTCAAAACAGCCCCTGAACGGCCCCTGTGTGGCACCAACACCTCCCACAGGACCAATGTAACTCGTAGGAACTTACCGCACAGCCGCGAGACTCCCGATTTAAGAATACGACGATAATTTATATATTTCTAGACTTATTCTTAAAAACATGGCGTTAGAGGGTGAAAACCCAAAATAGCCCCGTGGGTGGCACCAACACCGCCCACGGGTGGCACCAACACCTCCTAAGAGACTAATGTCCATCGTAGGAACTAATCGCGCAGCCATGGGACTCCCGGTTTAAGAAAATGATGGACTTAGGCTTAAAAACATGGCGTTAGAAGGTGAAAACCCAAAAAGAGCCTTCGAAGGGCCCGTGGGTGGCACCAACACCTCCCACGGGACCAATGTAACTCGTAGGAACTGGCCGCGTAGCCGCAGGACTCCCGGTTTGAGAGTACGTTGATAATTTGCATATTTCTACACTTAGGCTTAAAAACATGGCGTTAGAGGGTGAAAACTCAAAAAGAGCCCCCGAACGCCCCGTGGGTGGCACCAACACCTCCCATGGGACTAATGTAACTCGTCAGAACTGACCGCACAACCACAGGACTCGCGGTTTCAGAATACGATGATGATTTACATTTTTCTAGGCTTAGGCGTAAAAACAAGGCGTGAGAGGATAAGAACCCGAAATAGCGCCCGAACTGCCCCGTGGGTGGCACCAACACCTCCCACGGGACCAATGTAACTCGTAGTAGCAGACCTCGCAGCCGCGGGACTCTCTGTTTGAGAATATGATGATAATTTGCATATTTCTAGACTTAGGCTTTAAACCATGGTATTTGAGGGTTAAAACCTGAAACAGCCACCGAACGGCTCCGTGGGTGGCACCAACACCTCCTACGAGTCCAATGTCACTCGTAGGAATTGACCGCGCAGCCGCAAAAATTTCTTGTTGAGAATACGATGATAATTTGCATATTTCTAGACTTAGGATTAAAAACATGGCGTTAGAGGGTCAAAACTCAAAACAGCCGCCGAGCGGCCCCGTGTGTGGAACCAACACCTCCCACGGGACCAATGTAACTCATAGGAACTAAACGCACAGCCGCGGGCCTCCCGATTTGAGAATAAGATGATAATTTGAATATATCCAGACTTAGGCTTAAAAACATGGCGTTAGGGGGTGAATCCCCGAAATAGCACCTGAACGACCCTGTGGGTGGCACCAACACCTCCTGCGGGACCAATGTAACTTATAGGAACTAACACCATGGCCGCTGGACTCCCGGCTTGAGAATACGACTATAATTTGCATATTTCTAGACTTAGGCTTAAAAATATGGAGTTAGAGGGTGAAAATCCGAAACAGCACTCGAACGACTCCGTGGCTGGCACCAACACCTCCTACAAAACCAATGTCACTCGTAGGAACTAACCGCGCAGCCGCAGGACTCCCGGTATGAGAATACGACTATAATTTGCATATTTCTAGACTTAGGCTTAAAAACATGGCGTTAGGGGTGAAAACTCAAAACAGTCCCCGAACGGCCCCATGGGTGTCACTAACACCTCCCACGGGACCAATGTAACTCATAGGTACTGACCGCGCAGTCGCTGGACTCCCAATTTGAGAATACGACGATAATTTGCATATTTCTAGACTTAGGGTTAAAAACAGGCGATAGAGGGTGAAAACCCGAAATAGCACCCGAACGGCCCCGTGGGTGGTAGCAATACCTCCCACGGGCCCAATGTAACTCGTAGGAATTGACCCCGCAGCTGCGGAACTCCCGATTTGAGAATATGACAATAATTTGCATATTTCTAGATTTAGGCTTAAAAACATGGCGTTAGAGGGTGAAAACCCAAAATTGCACCCGAACAACTCCGTGGGTGGCACCAACACCTCCTACGAGTCCAATGTCACTCGTAAGAACTGATCGCGCAGCCACGGAACTCCCGGTTTGAGAATATGATGATAGTTTTCTTATTTCTAGACTTTGGCTTAAAAACATGGCGTTAGAGGGTGAAAACTCGAAACAGCCCCGAACGGCCCCGTGTGTGGCACAAACACCTCCCACAGGACCAATGTCACTCGTAGGAACTTACCGCATAGCCGCGAGACTCCCAGTTTGGGAATACGATGATAATTTTAATATTTCTAGACTTAGGTTTAAAAACATGGCGTTAGAGGGTGAAAAGTCGAAACAGCCCCGAACAACCAGGTGGGTGGCACCAACACCTCCCACGGGACCAATATAACTCGTAGGAACTGACCGCACAGCCATCGGAATCCTGATTTGAGAATACGATGATAATTTGCATTTTTCTAGACTTATGCTTAAAAACATCGCGTTTGAGGGTGAAAACCCAAAATAGCCCCGTGGGTGGCACCAATATCTCCCACGGGTGGTACCAACACCTCCTACGAGACTAATGTCAATCGTAGGAACTAATCGGGCAGCCACAGGACTCCCTGTTTTAGAAAATGATGGACTTTGGCTAAAAAACATGGCGTTAGAGGGTGAAAACCCAAAAAGAGCCCTCGAAGGGCCCGTGGGTGGCGCCAACACCTCCCACGGGACCAACATAACTCGTAGGAACTGACCGCACAGCCACAGGACTCGCGGTTTGAGAATACGACGATAATTTACATATTTCTAGACTTAGGGGTAAAAACATGGCGTGAGAGGATAAAAATCCGAAATAGCGCCCGAACGGCCCTGTGGGTGGAACTAACACCTCCCACGGGACCAATATAACTCGTAGGAACTGACCGCACAGCCGCTGGACTCCCGACTTGAGAATACGATGATAATTTGCATATTTATTGACTTAGGCTTAAAAACATGGCGTTAGAGGGTGAAAACCCGAAACATCCACTGAACATCCCCATGGGTGGCACCAACACCTGTCACAGGACCAATGTCACTCGTAGGAACTGACCGCAAAGCCACGGGACTCCCGATTTGATAATACGACAATAATTTGCATATTTCTAGACTTAGGATTAAAAACATGGCGTTAGAGGGTGAAAACCCGAAATAGCATGCAAACGGCCCCATGGACGGCACCAACACCTCCCACGGGACCAATGTCACTCGTAGGAGCTCACCTCGCAGCCACGGGACTCCCGCTTTGAGAATACGATGATAATTTGCATATTTCTTGACTTACCCTTAAAAACATGGCATTAGTGGGTGAAAACCTGAAACAGTCCCCGAACAGCCCCATTGGTGGCACCAACACCTCCCACGGGACCAATGTAACTCGTAGGAACTGACCGCGCGACCGCGGCACTCTCGGTTTGAGAATACGATGATAATTTGCATATTTCTAGACATACGCTGAAAAACATGGCGTTAGAGTGTGAAAACTCGAAACAGCTCCCGCTCCTGAACGGCTCCGTGGGTGGCACCAACACCTCCCAGGGGACCAATATCACTCGTAGGGACTGACCTCGTAGCCGTGGGACTCCCGATTTGAGAATATGATGATAATTTTCATATTTCAAAACTTACGCTTAAAAACATGGCATTAGTGGGTGAAAACCCGAAACAGTCCCCGAACGGCCCCGTTGGTGTCACCAAGACCTCCCACGGGACCAATGTAGCTCGTAGGAAGGGATTCCCGGTCTGAGAGTACGATGATAATTTGTATATTTCTAGACTTAGGCTTAAAAACATTGCGTTAGAGGGTGAAAACCCAAAAAGAGCCCCCGAAGGGCCCCGTGGGTGGCACCAACACCTCCCACAGGACCAATGTAACTCGTAGGAACTGACCACCCAATCGCAGGGCTTTTGTTTTGAGAATACGCCGATAATTTGCCCATTTCTAGTCTTAGCCTTAAAAATATGGCATTAGAGGGTGAAAACCCGAAACAACCCGCCGAACGGCCCCGTGGGAGGCACCAACACCTCCCACGAGACCAATGTAACTCGTAGGAACTGACCCTGTAGCCGCGGGACTCTCAGTTTGAGAATACGACAATAATTTTCATATTTCTAGATTTAGGCTAAAAAACATGGTGTTAGAGAGTGAAAACCCGAAACAGCACCCGAACGACTCCGTGGGTGGCGCCAACACCTCCTACGAGTCCAATGTCACTCGTAGGAACTGACCGCGCAGCCGCAGAAATTTCGATTTGAGAATACGATGAAAATTTGCATATTTCTAGACTTAGGATTAAAAACATAGCGTTAGAGGGTGAAAACCCGAAATAGCACCCGAACGGCTCCATCAGTGGCACCAACACCTCCTACGAGACCAATGTAACTGATCGCACGGTCGAGGGACTCCCGGTTTGAGAATACGATGATAATTTACATATTTCTTGACTGAGGCTTAAAAACATGGCGTTAGAGGGTGAAAACCCGAAATAGCACCCGAACGGCCCCGTGGATGGCACCAACACCTACCCTGGGACCAATGTAACTCGTAGTAATAGACCTCGCAGCCGCGGGACTCCCCGTTTGAGAATACGATAATAATTTTCATATTTCTAGGCTTAAGCTTAAAACCATGGCGTTAGAGGGTGAAAACCCGAAACAGCACCCAAACGTCTCCGTCGGTGGCACCAACACCTCCTACGAGACCAAAGTAACTCGTAGGAACTGACAGCGCAGTCGCGAAACTCCCGATTTGAGAATACGGCGATAATTTGCATATTTCTAGAATTAAGCATACAAACATGGCGTTAGAGGGAGAAAACTCGAAAGAGCACCCGAACGGCCCCCTGGATGGCACCAACACCTCCCACGGGACCAATGTAACTTGTAGGAACTAACAGCGCAGCCGCGGGACTCTCAGTTTGAGAAAACGATGACAATCATCATATTTCTAGACTTAGGCTTAAAAACATGGCGTTAGAGGGTGAAAACTCGAAAGAGCCCCCGAACGGCCCTGTGGGTTGCACTAACACCTCCCACGGGACCAATGTAACTCGTAGGAACTGATCGCGCAGCCACGGGACTCCCGGTTCGAGAATACGATGATAATTTGCATATTTCTCGGCTTAGGCTTAAAACCATGGCGTTAGAGGGTGAAAACTCGAAACAGCACCCGAACGGCTCCGTCGGTGGCACCAACACCTCCCACGGGACCAATGTAACTCGTAGCAACGGACAGCGCAGTCGCGAAACTCCCGATTTAGGAATAAGAGGAAAATTTGCATATTTCTAGACTTAAGCTAAAAAACATGGCGTTAGAGGGAGAAAACTCAAAAGAGCACCCGAACGGCCCCGTGGGTGGCACCAAAACCTCCCACGGGACCAATGTAACTCGTAGGAACTAACAGCGCAGCCGTGGGACTCTCAGTTTGAGAAAACAATGACAATTATCATATTTCTAGACTTAGTCTTAAAAACATGGCGTTAGAGGGTGAAAACTCGAAAGAGCCCTCGAACGGCCCTGTGGGTTGCACCAACACCTCCCACGGGACCAATGTAACTCATAGGAACTGACCGCGCAGCCACGGGACTCCCGATTTGAGAATATGATGATAATTTCCATATTTCTAGACTTAAGCTTAAAAACATAGCGTTAGAGCGTGAAAACACGAAACAACCCCCAAACGGCCCCGTGGGTGGCACCAACACCTCCCACGGGACCAATGTAACTCGTAGCAATAGACCGCGCAACTCCGGGACTCTCGATTTGGGAATAAGAGGAAAATTTTCATATTTCTAGACTTAAGCTAAAAAACATGGCGTTAGAGATTGAAAACTCGAAACAGCCCCCGAACGGCCCCGTGGGTGGCACCAACTCCTCCCACGGGACCAATGTAACTCGTAGGAACTGACCACGCAGTCACGGGACTCCCGGATTGATAATACGATGATAATTTGCATATTTATTAACTAAGGCTTAAAAACATGGCGTTAGAGGGTGAAAATCCAAAACAGCCATCGAACATCCCCGTGGGTGGCACAAACAGCTATCACAGGACCAATGTCACTCGTAGGAACTGACCGCGCAGCCGCGGGACTCCCTATTTGGTCATACAATGATAATTTGCATATTTCTAAGCATAGGTTTAAAAACGAGGCGTTAGACATTGAAAACTCAAAACAGCCCCCGAACGGCCCCGTGGGTGGCACCAAAACCTCCCACTGGACTAATGTAACTCGTAGGAACTAACCACGCAGCCGCGGGACTCCCGGTTTGAGAATACACCAATAATTTGCATATTTCTAGACTTATGCTAAAAAACATGGCATTAGTGGGTGAAAATCCGAAACAGCACCCGAACGGCTCCGTCGGCGGCACCAACACCTCCTACGAGACCAATGTAACTCGTAGGAACTGACCGCGCAGTCACGGGACTCCCGATTTGAGAATATGATGATAATTTTAATATTTCTAAACTTAGGCTTAAAAACATGGCGTTAGCGGGTGAAAACACGAAACAGACCACGAACGGCGCCATGGGTCGCACAAACACCTATCACAGGACCAATGTCACTCGTACGTACTGATCGCGCAGCCACGGGACTCCCGATTTGAGAATACGACGATAATTTACATATTTATAGACTTAGTCTTAAAAACATGGCGTTAGAGGGTGAAAACCCGAAATAGCACCCAAACGGCCCCATGGATGGCACTAACACCTTCCACGGGACCAATGTCACTCGTAGGAGCTGACCCCATAGCCGCGGGACTCCCGCTTTGAGAATACGATGATAATTTTCATATTTCTAGACTTACCCTTAAAAACATGGCATTAGTGGGTGAAAACCCAAAATACTCCCCGAACGGCCCCGTTGGTGGCACCAACACCTCCCACGGCACCAATGTAACTCGTAGGAACTGACCGTGCAGCCGCGGGACTCTCGATTTGAGAATACGACTATAATTTGCATATTTCTAGACTTATGCTTAAAAACATGGCGTTAGAGGGTGAAAACCCAAAACAGCCCCGTGGGTGGCACCAACACCTCCCACGGGTGGCACCAACACCTCTTATGAGACTAATGTCAATCGTAGGAACTAATCGCGCAGCCACGGGACTCTCGGTTTTAGAAAATGATGGACTTAGGCTTATAAACATGGCGTTAGAGGGTGAAACCCAAAAAAAAGCCTTAGAATGGCCCGTGGGTGGCACCAACACCTCCCACGGGACCAATGTAACTCGTAGGAACTGACCGCGTAGCCGCGGGACCCCCGGTTTGAGAGTACGTTGATAATTTGAATATTTATAGACTTAGGCTTAAAAACATGGCGTTAGAGGTTGAAAACCCGAAACAGCCATCGAGCATCCCCGTGGGTGGCACAAACACCTGTCACAAGACCAATGTCACTCGTAGGAACTGACCGCGCAGCCACGGGACTCCCGTTTTGAGAATATGATGATAATTTGCATATATTTAGACTTAGGCTTAAAAACATGGCGTTAGAGGGTGAAACCCCGAAATAGCACCCAAACGGCCCCATGGACGGAACCAATACCTCCCAAACAGTCCCCGAACGGCCCCGTTGGTGTCACCAACACCTCCCACAGGACCAATGTAACTCGTAGGAACTGACCACGCAGTCGTGGGATTCCCGCTTTAAGAGTACGATGATAATTTGCATATTTCTAGACTTAGGCTTACAAACATGGCGTTAGAGGGTGAAAACCCGAAAAAAAAAACCCGAGCGCCCCCGTGGGTGGCACCAACACCTCCCACAGGACCAATGTAACTTGTAGGAACTGACCGCCCAACCGCGGGACTCCCGATTTGAGAATACGATGATAATTTGACTATTTCTAGTCTTATCCTTAAAAATATGGCGTGAGAGGGTGAAAACCCGAAACAACCCCCAAACGGCCCCGTGGGTGGCACCAACACCTCCCACGGGACTAATGTAACTCGTAGGAACTGACTGCGCGGTTGCGGGATTCCCATTTTGAGAATACAATGATAATTTGCAAATTTCTATACTTAGGATTAAAAATATGGCGTTAGAGGGTGAAAACCAGAAATAGCAACCGAACAGACCCGTGGGTGGCACCAACACCTCCCCCGGGACCAATGTAAGTTGTAGGAACTGACCTTGCAGTCGCAGGACTCCCGGTTTGAGAATACGATGATAATTTGCACATATTTAGACTTAGGCTTAAAAACATGGCGTTAGAGGGTGAAAACCCGAAACAGCACCCGAACGGCTCCGTCGGTGGCACCAACACCTCCTACGAGACCAATGTAACTCGTAGGAATTCACCGCGTGGCCGCGGGACTCCCGGTTTGAGAATACGGTGATAATTTGCATATTTCTAGACTTAGGCTTAAACATGACGTTAGAGGGTGAAAACCCGAAATAGCACCCAAACGGCCCCGTGGGTGGCACCAACACCTCCCCTGGGACCAATGTAACTCGTAGTAACAGACCTCGCAGCCGCGGGACATCCAGTTTAAGAATACGATGATAATTTACATATTTCTAGACTTAGGCTTAAAACCATGGCGTTAGAGGATGAAAACCCTAAACAGCACCCGAACGGCTCCGTCGGTGGCACCAGCACCTCCTACGAGACCAAAATAACTCGTAGGAACTGACCGCACAGTCGCAAAACATCCGATCTGAGAATACGGTGATAATTTGCATATTTCTAGACTTAAGCTTAAAAACATGGCGTTAGAGGGTGAAAACTCGAAATAGCACCCGAACGGCCCCGTGGGTGGCACCAACACCTCCCACGGGACCAATGTAACTCGTAGGAACTAACAGCGCAGCCGCGGGACTCTCGGTTTGAGAATAAGCCATTAATTTGCATATCTCTAGACTTAGTCTTAAAAACATGGCGTTAGAGGTTGAAATCTCGAAACAGCCCCCAAACGGCCCCGTTGGTGGCACCAACACCACCCACAGGACCAAAGTCACTGTTAGGAACATACCCCGCTGTCGCGGGACTGTCGATATTTGAATACGACCATAATTTGCATATTTATATACTTAGGCTTAAAAACATGGCGTTAGAGGGTGAAAACTAGAAACAACCCCCAATCAGCCTCGTGGGTAGCACCAACACCTCGTACGGGACCAATGTACCTCATAGGAACTGACCGCGCAGTTGCGGGACTCCTAGTTTGGGAATACGGAGATAATTTCCATGTTTCTAGACTTAGGCTTAAAAACATGGCGTTAGAGGGTGAAAACCCAGAACATCACCCGAACGGCCCCATGGGTGGCACCAACACCTCCCTTGTGACCACTGTAACTCGTAGGAACTGACCGCGCAGCTACGAGATTCCCAGTTTGAGAATAAGATGATAATTTGCATATTTTTAGACTTATGCTTAAAAACAGGGCATTAGAGGGTGAAAACTCGAAATAGCCCCCCAACGGCCCCGTGGGTGGCCCCAACACCTCCCACGGAACCAATGTAACTTGTAGGAACTGGCCGCGCAGCCGCAGGACTCTCGGTTTGTGAATACGACGATAATTTGTATATTTCTAGACTTAGGCTTAAAAACGTGGCATTAGTGTGTGAAAACCCGAAACATTCCCCGAACGGCCCCATGGGTAGCACCAACACCTCCCATGGGACCAATGTAAACTTATAGGAACTGACCGCGTAGCCGCGGGACTCTCGGTTTGAAAATAAGACGATAATTTGCATATTTCTAGACTTAGGCTTAAAAACATTGCGTTAGAGGGTGAAAAACTAAAATTGCACCCGAACGGCCCCGGGGGTGGCACCAACACCACCCCCGGGACCAATGTAACTCGTAGGAACTGACCTCGTAGCCGCGGGACTCCCGGTTTGAAAATACGATGATAATTTGCATATTTCTAGACTTAAGTTTAAAAACATAGCGTTAGAGGGTTAAAATCGGAAACAGCACCTGAATGGCTTCGTGGGTGGCACCAACACCTCCTACGAGACCAATGTCACTCGTAGGAACTGAACGCCCAGTCGCGGAATTCTCGGTTTTAGAATACGATGATATTTTGGATATTTCTAGACTTAGGCTTAAAAACAAGGCGTTAGAGGGTGAAAACTCGAAACAACCCCCGAACGGCCCCGTGGGTGGCACCAACACCTCCCACAGGACCAATGTAACTCGTAAGAACTGACCGTGCAGCCACGGGACTCCCATTTGAGAATAAGACAATAATTTGAATATTTGTAGATTTAGGCTTAAAAACATGGTGTTAGTGGGTGAAAACCCGAAATAGAACCTGAACGGCGCCGTGGGTGGCAGCAACACCTCCCACGGGACCAATGTAACTCGTAGGAACTAACCGCGCAGCCGCGGGACTCCCGGTATGAGAATAAGAATATAATTTGCATATTTCTAGACTTATGCTTAAAAACATGACGTTAGAGTATGCTATAAACATGACGTTAGGGGGTGAAAACCCGAAAAAGTACCCGAATGGCCCCGTGGGTGGCACCAACACCTCCCACGGGACCAATGTAACTCCTAGGAACTGACCGCGCATCCGTGGGACTCTCGGTTTGGGAATACGACGATAATTTGCATGTTTCTAGACTTAGGCTTAAAAACATGGCGTTAGAGGGTGCAAACCCAAAACAGCACCCGAACGGCCCCTTGGGTGGCACCAACACCTCCCATCTGACCACTATAACTCGTAGGAACTGAACGCGCAGTTACGGGACTCCAAGTTTGAAAATAAGAAGATAATTTTTATATTTCTAGACTTAGGCTTAAAAACATGGTGTTAGAGGGTGAAAACTCAAAACAGCCCCCGAACGGCCCCGTGGGTGGCACCAACACCTCCCACAGGACCAATGTAACTCGTAAGAACAGGCCGCGCAGTCGCAGGACTCCCGATTTGGGAATACGATGATAATTTTCATATTTCTAGACTTAGGCTTAAAAACATGGCGTTAGAGGGTGAAAACTCAAAACAGCCCCCGAACGGCCCCGTGGGTGGCACCAACACCTCCCGCGGGACCAACGTAACTCGTATAGACTGACCTCGCAGCCGCGGGACCCCCGGTTTGAGAATACGACGATAATTTGCATATTTTTAGACTTAGGCATAAAAACATAGCATTAGAGGGTGAAAACTCGAAAAAGCACCCGAATGACTCCGTTAGTGGCACCAACACCTCCTACGAGACCAATGTCACTCGTTGGAACTAACCGCGGAGCCGAGGGACTCCCGGTTTCAGAATACGATGATAATTTGCATATTTCTAGACTTAGGCTTAAAAACATGGCATTAGCTGGTGAAAACTCGAAACAGCCCCCGAACACCCCCGTGGGTGGTACCAACACCTCCCAAGGGAGCAATGTAACTTGTAGGAACTAACCGCGCAGCCGCGGGACTCCCGGTTTGGGAGTACGGCGATAATTTGCATATTTCTAGACTTAGGCTTAAAAACATGCCGTTAGAGGGTGAAAATGCGAAACAGCACTCGAACGACTCCGTGGGTGGCAACAATACATCCTACGAGTCCAATGTAACTCGTAAGAATAGACGTCGCAGCCGCGGAACTCCCGATTTGAGAATACGATGATAATTTGCATATTTCTAGACTTAGGCTTAAAAATATGGCATTAGAGGGTGAAAACTCGAGACAGCCCCCGAACGGCCCCGTGTGTGGCACCAACACGTCCCACGGGACCATTGTCACTCGTAGGAACTGACTGCGCAGCCGCGGGGACTCCCGATTTGGGAATACGACAATAATTTGCATATTTATAGACTTAGGCTTAAAAATATGGCGTTAGCGGGTGAAAACTTAAAAGAGCACCCGACTGGCTCCGTCGGTGACACTAACACCTCCTACGAGACCAATGTCACTCATAGGAACTGCCCGCGCAGCTGCGAAACTCCCAGTTTGAGAATACGATAATAATTTGGATATTTCTAGACTTAGGCTTAAAAACATGGTATTAGAGGGTGAAAACTCGAAATAGCACCTGAACGTCCCCGTGGGTGGCAACAACACCTCCCACGGGACCAAAGTCACTCATAGGAACTCACCCCGCAGCCGCAGGACTCCCAGTTTTAGAATACGACCATAATTTGCATATTTCTGTACTTAGGCTTAAAAACATGGCGTTAGAGGGTGAAAACTCAAAACAACCCCCGAAGCGGCCCAATGGGTGGCACCAACACCTCCCACTGTACCAATGTAACTCGTAAAAACTGACCGCACTGTCGCAGGACTCCCAATTTGGGAATACGATGATAATTTGCATGTTTCTAGACTTAGGCTTACAAACATGGCGTTAGAGGGTGAAAACCCAAAATAGCACCTGAACGGCCCCTTGGGTGGCACCAACACCTCCCATGTGACCATTGTAACTCGTTGGAACTGAACGCGCAGTTACGGGACTCCAAGTTTGAGAATATGATGATAATTTTCATATTTCTAGACTTAGGCTTAAAAACATGGCGTTAGAGGGTGAAAACTCGAAACAGCCCCCGAACGGCCCCGTGGGTGGCACCAACACCTCCCACAGGACCAATGTAACTCGTAAGAACTGACCGTGCAGCCACGGGACTCCCGATTTGAGAATAAGACAATAATTTTCATATTTGTAGATTTAGGCTTAAAAACATGGTGTTAGTGGGTGAAAACCGGAAATAGCACCTGAACGGCGCCATGGGTGGCACCAACACTTCCCACGGGACCAATGTAACTCGTAGGAACTAACCGCGCAGCCGCGGGACTCCCGATATGAGAATAAGAATATAATTTGCATATTTCTAGACTTAGGCTTAAAAATAAGACGTTAGAGGGTGAAAACCCGAAAGAGCACCCGAATGGCCCCGTGGGTGGTACCAACACCTCCCACGGGACCAATGTATATCGTAGGAACTGACAGCGCAGCCACGGGACTCCCGATTTGAGAATAAGATGATAATTTGCATATTTCTAGACTAAGGTTAAAAACATGGTGTTAGAGGGTAAAAACTCGAAATATCACCCGAACGGCCCCGTAGGTGGCACCAACACCTCCCGCGGGACCAACGTAACTCGTATAGACTGACCCCGCAGCCGCGGGACCCCCGATTTGAGAATACACTGATAATTTACATATTTTTAGACTTAGGCTTAAAAACATAGCATTAGAGGGTGAAAACTCGAAAAAGCACCCGAATGGCTCCGTGAGTGGCACCAAAACCTCCTACGAGACCAATGTCACTCGTTGGAACTAACCGCGGAGCCGAGGGACTCCCGGTTTCAGAATACGATGATAATTTGCATATTTCTAGACTTAGTCTTAAAAACATGGGGTTAGAGCGTGAAAACCTGAAACAGCCCCCAAACACCCCCATGGGTGGTAACAGCAGCTCCCACGGGCCCAATGTAACTAGTAGGAACTGACCGCGCAGCCGCGGGACTCCCGATTTCGGAGTACGGACATAATTTTCATATTTCTTGACTTAGGCTTAAAAACATGCTGTTAGAGGGTGAAAACGCGAAACAGCACTCGAACGACTCCGTGGGTGGCAACAACACATCCTACGAGTCCAATGTAACTCCTAAGAACAGACGTCGCAGCCGCGAAACTCCCGATTTGAGAATACGACGATAATTTGCATATTTCTAGACTTAATCTTAAAAATATGGCATTAGACGGTGAAAACTCGAAACAGTCCCTGAACGGCCCCGTGTGTGGCACCAACACGTCCCACGGGACCATTGTAACTCGTAGGAACTGACTGCGCCGCCGCGGGGACTCCCGATTTGGGAATACGACAATAATTTGCATATTTATAAACTTAGGCTTAAAAATATGGCGTTAGCGGGTGAAAACTTAAAAGAGCACCCGACTGGATCCGTCGGTGACACTAACACCTCCTACGAGACTAATGTCACTCGTAGGAACTGCCCGCGCAGCTGCGAAACTCCCAGTTTGAGAATATGACAATAATTTGGATATTTCTAGACTTAGGCTTAAAAACATGGCATTAGAGGGTGAAAACCCGAAATAGCACCCGAACGGCCCCGTGGGTGGCAACAACACCTCCCACGGGACCAAAGTCACTCGTAGGAACTCACCCCGCAGCCGCAGGACTCCCAGTTTTAGAATACGACCATAATTTGCATATTTCTGTACTTAGGCTTAAAAACATGGCGTTAGAGGGTGAAAACTCAAAACAACCCCGAAGCGGCCCAATGGATGGCCCCAACACCTCCCACTATACCAATGTAACTCATAAAAACTGACCGCGCAGTCGCAGGACTCCCTATTTGGGAATACGATGATAATTTGCATGTTTCTAGACTTAGGCTTTAAAACATGGCGTTAGGGGGTGAAAACTCGAAACAACCCCCGAACGGCCCCGTGGGTGGCACCAAGACCTCCCACAGGACCAATGTAACTCGTAGGAACTGATCGCGCAGTCGCGGGACTCCTGGTTTTGGAATACGATGATAATTTGCATATTTCTGGACTTAGGCTTAAAAACATGGCATTAGAGGGTGAAAACTCGAAACAAACCCCGAACGGCCCCGTGGGTGGCACCAACACCTCCCACAGGACCAATGTAACTCATAAGAACTGACCGTGCAGCCACGGGACTCCCATTTGAGAATAAGACAATAATTTGAATATTTGTAGATTTAGGCTTAAAAACATGGCGTTAGTGGGTGAAAACCCGAAATAGAACCTGAACGGCGCCGTGGGTGGCAGCAACACCTCCCACGGGACCAATGTAACTCGTAGGAACTAACCGCGCAGCCGCGGGACTCCCGGTATGAGAATAAGAATATAATTTGCATATTTCTAGACTTATGCTTAAAAACATGACGTTAGAGTATGCTATAAACATGACGTTAGGGGGTGAAAACCCGAAAAAGTACCCGAATGGCCCCGTGGGTGGCACCAACACCTCCCACGGGACCAATGTAACTCGTAGGAACAAACAGCGCAACCACGGGACTCCTGATTTGAGAATAAGATGATAATTTGCATATTTCTAGACTAAGGTTAAAAACATGGCGTTAGAGGGTGAAAACCCGAAATAGCACCTGAACGGCCCCGTAGGTGGCACCAACACCTCCCGCGGGACCAACGTAACTCGTATAGACTGACCCCGCAGCCGCGGGACCCCTGGTTTGAGAATACGACGATAATTTGCATATTTTTAGACTTAGGCTTAAAAACATAGCATTAGAGGGTGAAAACTCGAAAAAGCACCCGAATGGCTCCGTGAGTGGCACCAACACCTCCTACGAGACCAATGTCACTCGTTGGAACTAACCGCAGAGCCGAGGGACTCTCGGTTTCAGAATACGATGATAATTTGTATATTTCTAGACTTAGGCTTAAAAACATGGCATTAGATGGTGAAAACTCGAAACAGCCTTCGAACACCCCCCTGGGTGGTACCAACACCTCCCAAGGGAGCAATGTAACTTGTAGGGACTGACCGCGCAGCCGCGGGACTCCCGGTTTGGGAGTAAGGCGATAATTTGCATATTTCTAGACTTAGTCTTAAAAACATGCCGTTAGAGGGTGAAAACGCAAAACAGCACTCGAACGACTCCGTCGGTGGCAACAAAACAGCCTACGAGTCCAATGTAACTCGTAAGAACAGACGTCGCAGCCACGGAACTCCCGATTTGAGAATACGACGATAATTTGCATATTTCTAGGCTTAGTCTTAAAAATATGGCGTTAGAGGGTGAAAACTCGAAACAGCCCTCGAACGGCCCCATGTGTGGCACCAACACCTCCCACGGGACCATTGTAACTCGTAGGAACTGACTGCGCAGCCGCGGGGACTCCCGATTTGGGAATATGACAATAATTTGCATATTTATAGACTTAGGCTTAAAAATATGGCGTTAGAGGGTGAAAACTTAAAACATCACCCGACTGGCTCCGTCGGTGACACTAACACCTCCTACGAGACCAATGTCACTCCTAGGAACTGCCCGCACAGTCGCGAAACTCCCAGTTTGAAAATACGACAATAATTTGGATATTTCTAGAAGTAGGCTTAAAAACACGGCATTAGAGGGTGAAAACCCGAAACATCACCCGAACGGCCCCGTGGGTGGCAACAACACCTCCCACGGGACCAAAGTCACTCGTAGGAACTCACCCCGCAGCCCCAGGACTCCCAGTTTTAGAATACGACCATAATTTGCATATTTCTGTACTTAGGCTTAAAAACATGGCGTTAGAGGGTGAAAACTCAAAACAACCCCCGAAGCGGCCCAATGGGTGGCACCAACACCTCCCACTGTACCAATGTAACTTAGGGGTGGCCGTGGGCCGGGCCTGGGCAGGCCTGGTCGGGCTCGGGCTGGGCTTGAAATATTAAGTGCTATCCCAAGCCCGCTCGGGCCCAGATCGGGCCTTATTATGTAATCCCAAGCCCGCCCAGATTTGAAAGCTCTTTACCCAGGCCCACCCAATCGGGCCTTGTTATGTTAATTAAAAGATTTTTTTAAAAATTAAAATACCTATTTTTTATTTAAAGACCAATTTTTTTAATTAAAAATCTGTTTTAAACTCCATATATTACAAAGTCCATATATAAAGTTTTCCACTCTACATGAAAAGACTTGATATACGTTTTTATATTTATAAAAGTTCCCCCCCCCCATATATATATATATATATATATATTTCGGGCCTCGGGTCGGCCTGGGCCTCATCGGGCTTAAGAACTCATGCCCAAGCCCGCCCGAAAAAAAATCGGGCCTATAAAATTTTGCCAGGCCCGCTCTGCGGGCCTATTCACCTTACCCAAGCCCTATTTTTTTATTGGGCGGTCTGGGCGGGCTTGGCGGGCATCGGGCCTATGGCCACCCCTAATGTAACTCGTAGAAACTGACCGCGCAGTCGTTGGACTCCCGATTTGAGAATACGATGATAATTTTCATATTTCTAGACTTAGGCTTAAAAATATGGCGTTAGAGGGTGAAAACTCGAAATAGCCCCCGAACGGCCCCGTGTGTGGCACCAACACCTCCCTCGGGACCATTGTAACTCGTAGGAACTGACTGTGCAGCCGCGGGGACTCCCGAATTGGGAATATGACAATAATTTGCATATTTATAGACTTAGGCTTAAATATATGGCGTTAGCGGGTGAAAACTTGAAGCAGCACCCGACTGGCTCCGTCGGTGACACTAACACCTCCTACGAGACCAATATCACTCGTAGGAACTGCCCGCGCAGCCGCGAAACTCTCAGCTTGAGAATACGATAATAATTTGGATATTTCTAGACTTAGGCTTAAAAACATGGCATTAGAGGGTGAAAACCCAAAACAGCACCCGAACGGCCCCGTGGGTGGCAACAACACCTCCCACGGGACCAAAGTCACTCGTAGGAACTCACCCCGCAGCCGCAGGACTCCCAATTTTAGAATACGACCATAATTTTCATATTTCTGTACTTAGGCTTAAAAACATGGTGTTAGAGGGTGAAAACTCTAAACAACCCCCGAAGCGGCCCAGTGGGTGGCACCAACACCTCCCACTGTACCAATGTAACTCGTAGAAACTGACCGCGCAGTCGCTCGACTCCCGATTTGGGAATACGACGATAATTTTCATGTTTCTAGACTTAGGCTTAAAAACATGGCGTTAGAGGGTGAAAACCCAAAATAGCACCCGAACGGCAACTTGGGTGGCACCAACACCTCCCATGTGACCACTGTAACTCGTAGGAACTGAACGCGCAGTTACGAGACTCCAAGTTTGAGAATAAGACGATAATTTTCATATTTCTAGACTTAGGCTTAAAAACATGGCTTTAGTGGGTGAAAACCCAAAACATTCCCCGAACGGTCCCGTGGGTGGCACCAACACCGACCACGGGACCAGAGTAACTCGTAGGAACTGACCGCGCAGCCGCGGGACTCCCGGTTTGAGAATAAGACGATAATTTGGATATTTCTATACTTGGGCTTAAAAACATGGCGTTAGAGAGTGAAAACCCGAAACAGCGCCCGAACGGCTTTGTGGGTGGCACCAACACCTCTTACGAGACCATTGTCACTCGTAGCAACTGACCGCGCAGCAGCAGAGTTCTCGATTTGAGAATACGATGATAATTTGCATAATTCTAGACTTAAGCTTAAAAATATGGCGTTATGGGGTGGAAACTCGAAACAACCCACGAACGGCCCCGTGGGTGGCACCAACACCTCCCACAGGACCATTGTAACTCGTAGAAACTGACTGCGCAGTCGCAGGACTCCCGGTTTGGGAATATGATGATAATTTGAATATTTCTAGACTTAGGTTTAAAAACATGGCGTTAGAGGGTGAAAACTCAAAACATCCCCCGAACGGCCCCGTGGGGGTTGCACCAACACCTCACACGGAACCAATTTTACTCGTATGAATTGACCGTGCAGCCACGGGACTCCCGGTTTGAGAATAAGACAATAATTTGCATATTTCTAGATTTAGGCTTAAATACATGGCGATAGTGGGTGAAAACTCGAAATAGCACCTGAACATCTCCGTGGGTGGCACCAACACCTCCCACGGGACCAATGTAACTCGTAGGGACTGACCGCATAGCCACGGGACTCCCGGTTTTAGAATAAGACAATAATTTGGATATTTCTACATTTAGGCTTAAAAACATGGCGTTAGCCGGTGAAAACCCGAAATAGCACCCGAACGGCCCAGTGGGTTGCACCAACACCTACCACGGGACCAATGTAACTCGTAGGCACTGACCGCCCAACTGCGGGACTCTCGGTTTGAGAATATGATGATAATTTGCATATTTATAGACTTAGGCTTAAAAACATGGGGTTAGAGCGTGAAAACCCGAAACAGCCCCCAAACGGCCCCATGGGTGGTACCAACAGCTCCCACGGGACCAATGTAACTTATAGGAACTGACCGTGCAGTCGCGGGACTCCTTGTTTGGGGATACGATGATAATTTGCATATTTCTAGACTTAGGCTTAAAAACATGGCGTTAGTGGGTGAAAACCCGAAACAGCACCCGAAAGGCTTCGTGGGTGGCATCAACACCTCCTACGAGACCATTGTCACTCGTAGGAATTAGCTGCGCATTCGCAGAATTCTCGGCTTGAGAATATGATGATAATTTGCATATTTCTATAATTAAGCTTAAAAACATGGCGTTAGAGGGTGAAAACTCGAAACAACCCCCGAACAGCCCCGTGGGTGGCACCAACAGCTCCCACGGGACAAATGTAACTCGTAGGAACTGACCGCGCAGTTGCGGGACTCCCGATTTGGGAATATGATGATAATTTGCATATTTTTAGACTTAGGCTTAAAAACATGGCGTTAGAGGGTGAAAACTCGAAACAACCCCCGAACGGCCCCGTGGGTGGCACCAACACCTCCCACAGGACCAACGCAACTCGTAGGAACTGGCCCCGCAGCCGCGGGATTCCAGGTTTGAGAATACAATGATAATTAGCATATTTCGAGACTTAGTCTTAAAAACATTGCGTTAGAGGGTGAAAACCCAAAACAGCACCCAAACATCCCCGGGGGTGGCACCAACACCTCCCCTGGGACCAATGTAACTCGTAGGAACTGACCCCATAGCCGCGGGACTCCCGGTTTGAGAATACGATGATAATTTGCATATTTCTAGACTTAAGTATAAAAACACGGTGGTAGAGGGTTGAAACCGGAAACAGTACCCGAATGGCTTCGTGGGTGGCACCAACACCTCCTACGAGACCAATGTCACTCGTAGGAACTGAAGGCCCAGTCGCGGAATTCTCGATTTGAGAATACGATGGTAATTTGCATATTTCTAGACTTAGGCTTAAAAACATGGCGTTAGAGGTTGAAAACTCGAAATAGCCCCCGAACGGCCCCGTGGGTGGTACCAACACCTCCCACGGAACCAATGTAACTCGTAGGAACTGATCGCACAGCCACGGGACTCCCGATTTGAGAATAAGACAATAATTTGCATATTTCTAGATTTAGGCTTGAAAACATGGCGTTAGTGGGTGAAAACCTGAAATAGCACCCGAACGGCCCCGTGGGTGGCACCAACTCCTCCAATGGGACCAATGTAACTCGTAGGAACTAACCGTGTAGCCACGGGACTCCCGGTTTGAGAATAAGACGATAATTTGCATATTATTAGAATTAGGCTTAAAAACATGGCGTTAGAAGTTGAAAACCCGAAACAGCACACGAATGGCCCCTGGGTGGCACCAACACCTCCCACGGGACAAATGTAACTCGTAGGAACTGACCGCGCATCCACGGGACTCCTGGTTTTAGAATAAGATGATAATTTGCATATTTCTATACTTAAGCTTAAAAACATGGCTTTAGAGGGTGAAAACCCGAAATAGCACACGAACGGCCCCGCAAGTGACGCCAACACCTCCCGCGGGACCAACGTAACTCGTAGGAGTTGACCCCGCAGCCGTGGGACTCCCGATTTGAGAATATGATGATAATTTGCATATTTTTAGACGTAGGCTTAAAAACATAGCATTATAGGGTGAAAACTCGAAATAGCACCACCAACACCTCCTACGAGACCAATGTCACTCGTTGGAACAAACCGCGGAGCCGCGGGACTCACGGTTTGAGAATAAGATGATAATTTGCATATTTCTTGACTTAGGCTTAAAAACATGGCATTATCGGGTGAAAACTCGAAACATCCCCCGAACGGCCCCGTGGGTGGTACCAACACCTTCCACGGGACCAATGTAACTCGTAGGAACTGACCGCGCAACCGCAGGACTCCCAGTTTGGGAATACGATAATAATTTGCATATTTCTAGACTTAGGCTTAAAAAACTTGGCTTTAGAGGGTGAAAACGCGAAATAGCACTCAAACGGCTCCGTGGGTGGTAACAACATCTCCTACGAGTCCAATGTCACTCGTAGGAACAGACCGCGCAGAAGCAGAACTCTCGATTTGAGAATACGATGATAATTTTCATATTTCTACACTTAGTCTTAAAAACATGGCGTTAGAGGGTGAAAACTCAAAACAGCCCCCGAACGGCCCCGTGTGTGGCACCAACACCTCCCACGGGATCAATGTAACTCGTAGGAACTGACTCCGCAGCCGCGAGGACTCCGGTTTTGCGAATACGATAATAAGTTGCATATTTATAGACTTAGGCTTAAAGACATGGCGTTAGTGGGTGAAAACTCGAAACAGCACCCGACCGGCTCCGTCGGTGGCACTAACACCTCCTACGAGACAAATGTCACTCGTAGGAACTGCCCGCGCAGCCGCGGGACTCCCGATTTGAGAATAAGTCAATAATTTGCATATTTCAAGACTTAGGCTAAAAACATTGCGTTAGAGGTCGAAAACTCAAAACATCCCCCAAACGACCCCGTGGATGGCACCAACACCACCCACGGGACCAAAGTCACTGGTAGGAACTGACCCCGCAGTCGCGGGACTCCCAATTTTAGAATACGACAATAATTTGCATATTTCTAACTTAGGCTTAAAAACATAGCGTTAGAGGGTAAAAACTCGAAACAACACCCGAACGGCCCCGTGGGAAGCACCAACCCCTCCCACATGACCAATGTAACTCGTAGGAACTGATCGCGTAGCCACAGGACTCTCGGTTTGAGAATAAGACAATAATTTGCATATTTCTAGACTTAGGCTTAAAAACATGGCGTTAGAGGTTAAAAACTCAAAACAACCCCCAAACGGCCCCGTTGGTGGCACCAACACCACCCACTGGACCAAAGTCACTATTAGGAACTGACCACGCTGCCGCGGGACTGCCGATATTTGAATACGACTATAATTTGTATATTTCTATACTTAGCCTAAAAACATGGCGTTAGAGGGTGAAAACTAGAAGTAACCCCCAATCGGCCCCGTGGGTAGCACCAACACCTCGCACGGGACCAATGTAACTTATAGGAACTGACCGCGCAGTAGTGGGACTCCTGGTTTGGGAATACGAAGATAATTTGCATGTTTCTAGACTTAGGCTTAAAAACATGGCGTTAGAGGATGAAAACCCAAAACAGCACCAGAACGGCCCCGTGGGTGGCACCAACACCTCCCTTGTGACCACTGTAACTCGTAGGAACTGACCGCGCAGCTACGGGACTCCCAGTTTGAGAATAAAATGATAATTTGCATATTTTTAGATTTAGGCATAAAAAGACTGCATTAGAGGGTGAAAACTCGAAACAGCCCTCCAACGGTCCCGTGGGTGGCACCAACACCTCCCACGGAACCAATGTAACTTGTAGGAACTGCTCGCGCAGTCGCGGGACTCCCGGTTTGTGAATACGACGATAATTTACATATTATGAGACTTAGGCTTAAAAACGTGGCGTTAGTGGGTGAAAACCCGAAACATTCCCCTAACGGCCCCGTGGGTGGCACCAACACCTCCCACGGGACCAATGTAAACTTATAGGAACTGACCGCGCAGCCGCGGGACTCCCGGTTTGAGAATAAATCGACAATTTGCATATTTCTACACTTAGGCTTAAAAACATTGTGTTAGAGGGTGAAAACCCAAAATAGCACCCGAACGGCCCCGGGGGTGGCACCAACACCTCCCCCGGGACCAATGTAACTCGTAGGAACTGACCCCGTAGCCGCGGGACTCCCGGTTTGAGAATACGATGATAATTTTCATATTTCTAGACTTAGGTTTAAAAACATGGCGTTAGAGGGTGAAAACCCGAAACAGCACCCGAACGGTTTCGTGGGTGGCACCAACACCTCCCACGGGACCAATGTAACTCGTAGGAACTGACCGCGCAGCCGCAGGACTCCCGGTTTGGGAATACGATGATAATTTGCATATTTCTATACTTAAGTTTAAAAACATGGCGTTAGAGGGTGAAAACTCAAAACAGCCCCAGAACGGCTCCGTGGGTGGCACCAACACCACCCACGGAACCAATGTAACTCGTAGGAACTGATCGCGCAGCCACAGGACTCCCGGTTTGAGAATAAGACAATAATTTGCATATTTCTAGATTTAGGCTTAAAAACATGGCGTTAGTGGGTGAAAACTCGAAATAACACCTAAACGGCCCCATGGGTGTCACCGACACCTCCCCCAGGACCAATGTAACTGGTAAGAACTGACCGCGCAGCCGCGGGACTCCCGATTTGAGAATAAGAGGATAATTTGCATAATTTTAGACTTAGGCTTAAAAACATGAGGTTAGAGGGTGAAAACCCTAAAGGGCACCCGAATGGCCCCATGGGTGTCACCAACACCTCCCACGGGACCAATGTAACTCGTAGGAACTGACAGCGTAGCCACGGGACTCCCGATTTGAGAATAAGATGATAATTTGCATATTTCTAGACTTAGGCCTAAAAACCTGGCGTTAGAGGGTGAAAACTCGAAATAGCACCCGAACGGCCCCATAGGTGGCACCAACACCTCCCGCGGGACCAACGTAACTCGTAGGAACTGACCCCGCAGCCGCGGGATCCCCGGTTTGAGAATACAACGATAATTTGCATATCTTTAGACTTAGGCTTAAAAATATAGCATTAGAGGGTGAAAACCCGAAACAGCATCCGAAGGGCTCCGTGGGTGGCACCAACGCCTCCGACGAGACCAATGTCACTCGTTGGAACTAACCACGGAGCCGAGGGACTCCCGTTTTGAGAATACGATGATAATTTTCATTTTTCTAAACTTAGGCTTAAAACATGGCATTAGCGGGTGAAAACTCAAAATAGCCCCCGAACAGCCCCGTGGGTGGTACCAACACCTCCCAAGGGAGCAATGTAACTCGTAGGATTTGACCGCGCAGCCGCGGGACTCCCAGTTTGGGAATATCACGATAATTTGTATATTTCTATACTTAGGCTTAAAAACATGGCATTAGAGGGTTTAAACGCGAAACAGCACTCGAACGATTCCGTGGGTGGCAACAACACATCCTACAAGTCCAATGTAACTCGTAAGAACAGACCTCGCAGTCGCGGAACTCCCGGTTTGAAAATACGACGATAATTTGCATATTTCTAGACTTAGGCTTAAAAACATGGCATTAGAGTGTGAAAACTCGAAACAGCCCCCGAACGGCCCCGAGTGTGGCACCAACACCTCCCACGGGACCAATGTAACTCGTAGGAACTGACTGCGCCGCCGCGGGGACTCCCGATTTGGGAATACGACAATAATTTGCATATTTATAGACTTAGGCTTAAAAACATGGCGTTAGTGGGTGAAAACTCGAAACAGCACCCGACCGGCTCCATCGGTGACACTAAAACTTCCTACGAGACCAGTGTCACTGGTAGGAACTGCCCACGCAGCCGCGAAACTCCCAGTTTGAGAATACCACAATAATTTGGATATTTCTAGACTTAGACTTAAAAACATGGCGTTAGAGGGTGAAAACCCGAAACACCACCCGAACGATCCCGTGGGTGGCAACAACACCTCCCACGGGACCAGAGTCACTCGTAGGAACTGGCCCCATAGCCGCAGGACTCCCAGTTTTAGAATATGACCATAATTTTCATATTTCTGTACTTAGGCTTAAAAACTTGGCGTTAGAGGGTGAAAACTCGAAACAGCCCCCGAACCGGCTAGTCGGTGGCACCAACACCTCCCACTAGACCACTATAACTCGTAGGAACTAACCGCGCAGTCGCGGGACTCCCGATTTGGGAATACGATAATAATTGGCATGTGTCTAGACTTAGGCTTAAAAACATGGGGTTAGAGGGTGAAAACCCAAAACAGCACCCGAACGGCCCCTTGGGTGGCACCAACACCTCCCCTATGACCACTCTAACTCGTAGGAAGTGAACGCGCAGTTACGGTACTCCAAGTTTGAGAATAAGACTATAATTTGTATATTTCGAGACTTAGGCTTAAAAACACGGCGTTAGTGGGTGAAAACCCAAAATATTCCCCGAACGGCCCCGTGGGTGGCACCAACACCTCCCACGGGACCAATAGAACTCGTAGGAACTAACAGCGCAGCCGCGGGACTCCCGGTTTGAGAATAGGACAATAATTTGCATATTTCTAGACTTAGGCTTAAAAACATAGCGTTAGAGGGTGAAAACCAAACACAGCACCCGAACGGCTTCGTGGGTGGCCCCAACACCTCCTACGAGACCATTGTCACTCGTAAGAACTGACCGTGTAGCCGTAGAATTCTAGATTTGAGAATACGATGATATTTTTCATATTTTTAGACTTAAGCTTAAAAATATGGCGTTAGAGGGTGGAAACTCAAAACAGCCCTCGAACGGCCCCGTGGGTGACACCAACACCTCCCATAGGACCAATGTAACTCGTAGCAACTGACCGCGCAGTCGCGGGACTCCCGGTTTGGGAATACGATGACAATTTGTATATTTCTAGACTTAGATTTGTATATTTCTAGACTTAGGCTTGAAAACATGGCGTTAGAGGGTGAAAACTCGAAACAGCCCCCGAACGGCCCCGTGGGTGGCACCAACACCTCACACAGAACCAATGTAACTCGTAGGAATTGACCGTGCAGCCACGGGACTCCCGGTTTGAGAATAAGACAATATTGTGAAGATTTCTAGATTTAGGTTTAAAAACATGGCGTTAGTGGGTGAAAACCCGAAATAGCACCTGAACGGCCCCGTGGGTGGCACCAACACCTCCCACGGGACCAATGTGACTCGTAGGAACTGACCGCACAGCCACGGGACTTCCTGTTTGAGAATAAGATAATAATTTGGATATTTCTAGATTTAGGCTTAAAAACATGGCATTAGCAGGAGAAAACCCGAAACAGCAACCGAACGGCCCCGTGGGTGGCACCAACACCTCCCACGGGACCAATGTAACTCGTAGGAACTGACCACCCAACTTTGGGATTCTCGGTTTGAGAATATGATGATAATTTGCGTATTTCTTGACTTAGGTTTAAAAACATTTCGTTAGACGGTGAAAACCCGAAACAGTCCCCGAACGGCCCCGTGAGTGGCACCAACACCTCCCACGGGACCAATGTAACTCGTAGGAACTGACCGTGCAGTCGCGGGACACCTGGTTTGAGAATACGAGGATAATTTTCATATTTCTAGACTTAGGCTTAAAAACATGGGGTTAGAGCGTGAAAACCCGAAACAGCCCCCAAACGGCCCCATGGGTGGTACCAACACCTCCCACGGGACCAATGTAACTAGTAGGAACTGACCACGCAGCCGCGGGACTCCCAATTTGAGACTAAGATGATAATTTGCATGTTTCTAGACTTAGGCTTAAAAACATGGCGTTAGAGGGTGAAACCCTAAACAGCACCCGAATGGTCCCGTGGGTGGCACCAACACCCTCCCTGGGACCAATGTAACTCGTCGGAACTGACCGCGCAGCCGCGGGACTCCCGATTTGAGAGTACGGTGATAATTTTTATGCTTCTAGACTTAGGCTTAAAAACATGGTGTTAGAGGCTGAAAACTCAAACCAGCCCCGAATGGCCCCGTGGGTGGCACCAATACCTCCCACGGGACCAATGTAACTTGTAGGAACTGACCGCGCAGCCGCGGGACTCCCGATTTGGGAATACGATGATAATTTTCATATTTCTAGACTTAGGCTTAAAAGCATGGCGTTAGCGGGTGAAAACCCGAAACAGCCCCCGAACGGCCCCGTGGGTGGCACCCACACCTCCCACGGGACCAATGTAACTGGTAGGAACTCACTGCACAGCCACGGGACTCCTGGTTTGTGAATAAGATGATAATATGCATATTTTTAGACTTAGGCTTAAAAATAAGACGTTAGAGGGTGAGAACCCGAAATAGCACCCGAACGGCCCCGTGGGTGGCACCAACACCTCCCGCGGGACCAGTGTAACTCATAGGAACTGACCCCGCAGCCGTGGGACTCCCGATTTGAGAATACGATGAAAATTTTCATATTTCTAGACTTAGGCTTAAAAACATGGCGTTAGAGGGTGAAAATCCAAAACAGTACCAGTACGGCTCCGTGGGTGTCACCACGAACTCCTACGAGACCAATGTCACTCGAAGGAACTAACCGTGGAGCTGCGGTACTCCCGATGTGAGAATACGAGGATAATTTTAATATTTCTAGACTTAGGCTTAAAAACATGGCGTTAGCGGGTGAAAACTAGAAACAGCCCCCGAACGGCCCCGTGGGTGGAACCAACTCCTCCCACGGGACCAATGTAACTAGTAGGAATTGACAGCGCAACCGTGGGACTCTCGATTTGAGAATACGATGATAATTTGCGTATTTCTGGACTTAGGGTTAAAAACATGGCGTTAAAGGGTTAAACTCGAAATAGTCCCCGAACGGCCCCGTGGGTGGCACCAATACCTCCCACGGGACCAATGTAACTCGTAGGAACTAATCGTGCAGTCGCGGGACTCCTGGTTTTGGAATACTATGACAATTTGCATGTTTCTAGACTTAGGCTTAAAAACATGGCGTTAGTGGGTGAAAACCCGAAACATTTCCCAAACGGCCCCATGTGTGGAACCAACACCTCCAACGGGACCAATGTAAACTTGTAGGAACTAACCGCGCAGCCGCGGGACTCTCGGTTTGAGAATAAGACCATAATTTGCATATTTCTAGACTTAGGCTTAAAAACATTGCGTTAGAGGGTGAAAACCCAAAATAACACCCCGAACGGCCCCGTGGGTGGCACCAACACCTCCCCTGGGACCAACGTCACTCATAGGAACTGACCCCGTAGTCGCGGGACTCCCGGTTTGAGAATACGATGATAATTTGCATATTTCTAGACTTTAGCTTAAAAACATGGCGTTAGGGGGTGAAAACTCGAAACAACCCCCGAACGGCCCCGTGGGTGGCACCAAGACCTCCCACCGGACCAATGTAACTCGTAGGAACTGATCGCGCAGTCGCGGGACTCCTGGTTTTGGAATACGATGATAATTTGCATATTTCTGGACTTAGGCTTAAAAACATGGCATTAGAGGGTGAAAACTCGAAACAAACCCCGAACGGCCCCGTGGGTGGCACCAACACTTCCCACTGGACCAATGTAACTCGTAGGAACTGACCCACAGCCGCGGGACTCCCGGTTTGAGAATACGATGATAATTTGCATATTTTTAGACTTAGGCTTAAAAACATGGCGTTAGAGGCTGAAAACTGGAAAGAGCACCCGAACGGCTTCGTGGGTGGCACCAACACCTCCTATGAGACCATTGTAACTCGTAAGAACTGACCACGAAGCCGCGGTACTCTCGATTTGGGAATACGATGATAATTTACATATTTCTAGACTTAAGCTTAAAAACATGGGGTTAGAGGGTGAAAACTCGAAACAACCCCCGAACGGCCCCGTGGGTGGCACCAACACCTCCCATAAGACCAATGTAACTCGTAAGAACGGACCGCGCAGTCGCGACACTCCCGGTTTGGGAATACGATGATAATTTGCATATTTCTAGACTTAGGCTTAAAAACATGGCGTTAGAGTGTGAAAACTCAAAACAGCCCCCAAGCGGCCTCGTGGGTGGCACCAACACCTCCCACGGAACCAATGTAACTCGTAGGCACTAACCGTGCAGCCATGGGACTCCCGGTTTGAGAATAAGACAATAATTTGCATATTTCTAGATTTAGGCTTAAAAACATGGCGTTAGTGGGTGAAAACCCGAAATAGCACCCGAACGGCCCCGTGGGACTCCCGGTGGGTGGCACCAACTCCTCCAACGGGACCAATGTAACTCATAGGAACTAACTGCGTAGCCGCGGGACTCCCGGTTTGAGAATAAGATGATAATTAGCATATTTCTAGACTTACGCTTAAAAACAAGGCGTTAGAGGGTGGAAACCCGAAACAGCACTCGAATGGCCCCGTGGGTGGCACCAACACCTCCCACGGGACAAATGTAACTTATAGGAACTGACCGCGTCGCCACGGTACTCCTGGTTTGAGAATAAGATGATAATTTGCATATTTCTAGACTTAGGCTTAATAACGTGGCGTTAGAGGGTGAAAACTAAAAATAGCACACGGACGGTCCCGTAGGTGGCACCAACACCTCCCGCGGAACCAATGTAACTCATAGGAGCTGACCCCGCAGCCACGGGACTCCCGGTTTGAGAATATGACGATAATTTGCATGTTTTTAGACTTAGGCTTTAAAACATAGCATTAGAGGGTGAAAATCGAAAATAGCACCCGAACGGCTCCGTGGGTGGCACCAACACCTCCTACGAGACTAATGTCACTGGTTGGAACTAACCGCGGAGCCGCGGGACTCTCAGTTTGAGAATACGATGATAATTTACATATTTCTAGACTTAGGCTTACAAACATGGCATTAGTGGGTGAAAACTCAAAACAACTCCTGAACGGCCCCGTGGGTGGTACCAACACCTTCCACGGGACCAATGAAACTAATAAGAACTGACCGCGCAGCCACAGGACTCCTGGTTTGGGAATACGACGATAATTTGCATATTTCTAGACTTAGTCTTAAAAACATGGTGTTAGATGGTGAAAACGCGAAACAGCACTCAAACGGCTCTGTGGGTGGCAACAACACCTCCTACGAGTTCAATGTCACTCGTAGGAACAGACCGCGCAGCCGCAGAACTCCCGATTTGAGAATACGACGATGATTTGCATATTTCTAGACTTAGTCCTAAAAATATGGCGTTAGAGGTTGAAAACTCGAAACAGCCCCTGAACGGCCCCGTGTGTGGCACCAACACCTGCCACGGGACCAATTTAACTCGTAGGAACTGACTGCGCAGCCGCGGGGACTCCGATTTTGGGAATACAAAAATAATTTGCATATTTATAGACTTAGGCTTAAAAACATGGCGTTAGCGGTGAAAACTCGAAACAGCACCCGACCGGCTCCGTCAGTGGCACTAAAACCTCCAACGAGACCAATGTCACTTGTAGGAACTGCCCGCGCAGCCGTGAAACTCTCGGTTTGAGAATACGACAATAATTTGGATATTTCTAGACTTAGGCTTAAAAAATGGCGTTAGAGGGTGAAAACTTGAAACAGCACCCGAAACGGCCCCGTGGGTGGCACCAACACCTCCCACTGGACCAATGTCACTCGTAGGAACTGACCGCGCAGTCACGGGACTCCCAGTTTGAGAATAAGCCAATAATTTGCATATTTTAAGACATAGGCTAAAAACATGGCGTTAGAGCTTGAAAACTCAAAACATTCCACAAACGGCCCCGTGGGTGGCACCAACACCACCCACGGGACCAAAGTCACTCGTAGGAACTGACCCCGCAGTCGCGGGTCTCTCGGTTTTAGAATACGACCATAATTTGCATATGTCTATACTTAGGCTTAAAAACATAGAGTTAGAGGGTGAAAACTCGAAACAACACCCGAACGGCCCCGTGGGAGGCACCAACACCTCCCACGGGACCAATGTAACTCGTTGGAACTGACCGCGCAGCCGCGGTAATCCGGGTTTGGGAATACGACGATAATTTGCATATTTATAGACTTAGGCTTAAAAATATAACGTTAGAGGATGAAAACCCAAAATAGCACCCGAAGGGCTCCGTGGGTTTCACCAACACCTCTCACGGGACCAAAGTCACTCGTAGGAACTGACCCCGCAGTCGCGGGACTCTCGATTTTAGAATACGACCATAATTTGCATATTTTTATACTTAAGCTTAAAAACATGGCGTTGTAGGGTGAAAACTCAAAACAGCACCCGAACGGCGCCGTGGGTGGCACCAACACCTCCCTTGGGACCACTGTAACTCGTAGGAACTGACCGCGCAGCCACGGGACTCCCAGTTTGGGAATACTAAGATAATTTTCATATTTCTAAACTTAGGCTAAAAAACATGGCGTTAGCGCGGGAAAACTCAAAACAGCACCCGAACGGCCCCGAGGGTGGTACCAACACCTCCCATGGGACCAATGTAACTCGTAGGAACTGATCGCGCAGCCACGGGACTCCCGATTTGAGAATAAGATGATAATTTTCGTATTTCTAGACATTTGTTTAAAAACATGGCGTGAGAGGGTGAGAACCCGAAATAGCACCCGAACGGCCCCATGGGAGGCACCAAAACCTCCCTTGGGACCAATGTAACTCATAGGAATTGACCCGACAGCCGCGGGACTCCCGGTTTGAGAATACAACGATAATTTGCATATTTTTAGACTTAGGCTTAAAAACATGGCGTTAGAGAGTGAAAACCCGAAATAGCCCCCGAACGGCTCCGTGGGTGTCACCAACTCCTCCTACGAGACCAATGTCACTCGTAGGAACTAACCGCGGAGCCGCGGGACTCCTGGTTTGAAAATAAGACAACAATTTGCATATTTCTTGACTTAGGCTTAAAAACATGGCGTTAGCAGGTGAAACCTCGAAATAGCCACCGAACGGCCCCGTGGGTGGCACCAACTCCTCCCACGGGACCAATGTAACTCATAGGAACTGACCGCCCAACCGCGGGACTCTCGATTTGAGAATATGATGACAATTTGCGTATTTCTAGAATTAGGGTTAAAAATATGGCGTTAGAGGGGAAAACTCGAAACAGTCCCCGAACGGCCCCGTGGGTGGCACCAACACCTCCCACGGGACCAATGTAACTCGTAGGAACTGACCGCGCAGTCGCGGGACTCCTGGTTTGAGAATACGATGATAATTTGCATATTTCTAGACTTAGGCTTAAAAACATGGGGTTAGAGGGTGAAAACCAGAAACATCCCCCAAACGACCCCATGGGTGGTACCAACAACTCCCACGGGAACAATATAACTAGTAAGAACTGACCGCACAGCCGCGGGACTCCCGGTTTGAGAGTACAACGATAATTTGCATATTTCTAGATTTAGGCTTAAAAACATGGCGTTAGAGGGTGAAAACTCGAAACAGCCCCCGAACGGCTCCGTGGGTGCTTCCAACACCTCTCACAGGACCAATGTAACTCGTAGGAACTGACCGCGCAGTCGCAGGACTCCCGATTTGGGAATACGATGATAATTTGCATATTTCTAGACTTAGGTTTAAAAACATGGCGTTAGTGGGTGAAAACTCGAAACATCCCCCGAACGTCCCCGTGGGTGGCACCAACACCTCCCACGGGACCAATGTAACTCGTAGGAACTGATCGCGCAGCCACGGGACCCCCGATTTGAGAATAAGACAATAATTTGCATATTTCTAGATTTAGGCTTAAAAACATGGTGTGAAAACCCGAAATATCACCCCGAACGGCCCCGTGGGTGGCACCAACACCTCCTACTGAACCAATGTAACTCGTAGGAACTGACCGCACAGTCGCAGGACCCCCGGTTTGGGAATACGATGATAATTTGCATATTTCTAGACTTAGGGTTAAAAACATGGCGTTAGAGGGTGAAAACCCAAAACAGTCCCCGAACGACCCCGTGGGTGGCACCAACACCTCCTACGGGACCAATGTAACTCGTAGGAACTGATCGCACAGCCACGGGACCCCAGATTTGAGAATAAGACAATAATTTGCATATTTCTAGATTTAGGCTTAAAAACATGGTGTGAAAACCCGAAATATTATCCCGAACGGCCCCGTGGGTGTCACCAACACCTCCTACTGGACCAATGTAACTCGTAGGAACTGACCGCGCAGTCACGAGACTCCCGGTTTTAGAATAAGCAAATAATTTGCATATTTTAAGACTTTAGCTTAAAAACATGGCGTTAAAGGTTGAAAACTCAAAACATCCCCCAAACGGCCCCGTGGGTGGCACCAACACCACCCACGGGACCAAAGTCACTCATTGGAACTGACCCCGCAGTCGCGGGACTCCCGATTTGGGAATACGACGATAATTTTCATATTTCAAGACTTAGGCTCAAAAACTGGCGTTAGCGGTTGAAAACTTGAAACAGCCCTCGAACGGCCCCGTGGGTGGCACCAACACCTCCCACTGGACCAATGTAACTCGTAGGAACTGACCGCGCAGCCACGGGACTCTCGGTTTGAGAATACGACAATAATTTTTATATTTCTAGACTTAGGCTTAAAAACATGGCGTTAGAGGGTGAAAACCCGAAACAGCACCCGAACAGCTCCGTGGGTGACACCAACACCTCCTACGAGACCAATGTCACTCGTAGTAACTAACCGCAGAGCCGCGGGACTCTCGGATTGAGAATACGAAAATAATTTGCATATTTCTAGACTTAGGCTTAAAAACATGGCGTTAGCAGGTGAAAACTCGAAACAGCCCTCGAACGGCCCCGTGGGTGACACCAACTCCTGCCACGGGACCAATGTAACTCGTAGGAACTGACCGTGCAACCGCGGGACTCCCGATTTGACAATACGACGATAAGTTGTGTATTTGTAGACTTGGGGTTAAAAACATGGCTTTAGAGGGTAAAAACCCAAAACAGTCCCCGAACGGCCCAGTGGGTGGCACCAACACCTCCCACGGGACCAATGCAACTCGTAGGAACTGACCCCACAGCTGCGGGACTCCCGATTTGAGAATACGACAATAATTTTCATATTTTTAGAGTTAGGCTTAAAAACATGGCATTAGAGGGCGAAAACCCGAAACATCACCCGAACGACTCCGTGGGTGGCAACAACACCTCCTACGAGTCCAATGTCACTCATAGGAACAGACCGCGCAGCCGCGGAACTCCCGATTTGAGAATACGTTGATAATTTCCATATTTCTAGACTTAGGCTTAAAAATAAGGCGTTAGAGGGTGAAAACCCGAAATAGCACCCGAACGGCCCCGTGGGTGGCACCAACACCTCCCACGGGCCAAATATAACTCGTAGGAACTGACCCCGCATCCGCGGGACTTCCGATTTCAGAATACGATGATAATTTGCATAATTCTAGACTTAGGCCTAAAAATAAGGCAATGGCAGGTGAAAACTCGAAACAGCCCCCGAACAGCCCCGTGGGTGGCACCAACACCTCCCACGGGACCAATGTAACTCGTAGGAACTCACCGCGCATCCACGGGACTCTCGATTTGAGAATAAGATGATAATTTACATATTTCTAGACTTAGGCTTAAAAACATGGCGTTAAAAGGTGAGAATCCGAAATAGCACCCGAACGGCACCGTGGGTGGCACCAACACCTCCCGCGGGACGAATGTAACTCGTAGGAACTGACCGCGCAACCGCAGGACTCCCAGTTTGAGAGTATGAAGATAATTTGCATATTTCAGCACTTAGGCTGAAAAACATGGCATTCGATGGTGAAAACTCGAAAAAGCCCCCGAACGGCCCCGTTGGTGGCACTAACACCTCTCACGGGACCAATGTAACTTATATGAACTGACCGCGCAGTCGCGGGACCTGCGGTTTGGCAATACGACGATAATTCGGATATTTCTATACTTTGGCATAAAAACATGGGGTTAGCGGGTAAAAAACCGAAACAGCCCAGGAACGGCCCTGTGGGTAGCACCAACACCTCCCACAGAACCAATGTAACTCGTAGGAACTGATCGCGCAGTCGCGGGACTCCCGATTTGGGAATACGATGATAATTTGCATATTTCTAGACATAGGCTGAAAAACATGGCGTTAGAGACTGAAAACCTTAAACAAACCCCTGAATGGCCCCGTGGGTGGCACCAACACCTCCCACGGGACCAATGTCACTCGTAGGATCTGACCGCACAGCCGCGGGACTCCCGGTTTGAGAATATGATGATAATTCGCATATTTATAAACTTAGGCTTAAAAACATGACTTTAGTGGATGAAAACCCGAAACAGTCCCCGAACGGCCCTGTTGGTGGCACCAACACCTCCCAGGGGACCAATGTAACTCGTAGGAACTGACCGCGAAGGCATGGGACTCCAAGTTTGGGAATACGATGATAATTTGCATATTTCTAGACCTAGGCTTAAAAACATGGCGTTAGAGGGTAAAAACCTAAATAGCACCCGAACGGCCCCGTGGGTGGCACCAACACCTCCCACGGGACCAATGTAACTCGTTAGAACTGACCACGTAGCCACAGGACTCCCACTTTGAGAATACGACGATAATTTGCATATTTCTAGACTTAGGCTTAAAAACATGGCGTTAGAGGGTGAAAACTCGAAACATCCCCCGAACGGCCCCGTGGGTGGCACCAACACCTCCCACGGGACCAATGTAACTCGTAGTAACTGACCGCGCAGTAACGGGACTCCCGGTTTAGGAACATGACGATAATTTGTTAATACTAGACTTAGGCTTAAAAACATGGCGTTAGAGGGTGAAAATCCATAACAGCCCCCGAACGGCTCCGTCGGTGGCACCAACACCTCCTACGACACCAATGTCACTCGTAGGAACTGACTGCGCAGCCACAAAACTCTCGGTTTGAGAATACAACGATAATTTGCATATTTTTAGACTTAGGCTTAAAAACATGGCGTTAAAGGGTGAAAACTCAAAACAGCCCCCGAACGGCCCCGTGGGTGGCACCAACACCTCCCACGGGACCAATGTAACTTATAGGAACTGACCGAGTCGCCGCGGGACTCCCCCCTTGGGAAAACGATGATAATTTTCACATTTCAAGACTTGGTCTTAAAAACATGTTATTAGCGGGTGAAAACTCGAAATAGCCCCCAAACGGCCCCGTGGGCGGCACTAACACCTTCCACGGGACCAATGTAACTCGCAGAACTGACCGCGCAGCCGCGGGACTCCTGATTTGGGAATACGATGATAATTTTCATATTTCTAGAATTAATCTTAAAACATGGCTTTAGAGGGTGAAAACTCGAAATAACTCCCGAATGGCCCCGTGGGTGGCACCAACACCTCCCACGGAACCAATGTAACCCGTAGGAACTGACCGTGCAGCCACGGGACTCTCGGTTTGAGAATAAGAAAATTAGTTGCATATTTCTAGATTTAGGCTTAAAAACATGGCGTTAGTGGGTGAAAACCCGAACGGCCCCGTGGGTGGCATCAACTCCTCCAACGGGACCAATGTAACTCGTAGGAACTAACCACGCAGCCGGGGGACTCCCGATTTGAGAATAAGACGATATTTTGCATATTTCTAGACTTAGGCTTAAAAACATGGCGTTAGAGGGTGAAAACCCAAAATAGCACCCGAATGGCCCCATGGGTGGCACCAACACCTCTCACGAGACAAATGTAACTCGTAGGAACTGACCGCGCATCCACAGGACTCCTGGTTTGAGAATAAGATGATAATTTGCATATTTCTAGACTTAGGCTTAAAAACATGGCGTTAGAGGGTAAAAACCAAAACAGCAATCGAACATCCCTGTAGGTGGCACAAACACCTCCCACGGGACCAATGTCACTCGTAGAAACTCACTGCGTAGTCACAGGACTCCCGATTTGAGAATACGATGATAATTTGCATATTTCTTGACTTAGGCTTTAAAACATGGCGTTAGTGGGTGAAAACCCGAAACATTTCCCGAACGGCCCCGTGGGTGGCACCAACACCTCCCACGGGACCAATGTAACTCGTTGGAACTGACCGCACAGCCGCGGTACTCCGGGTTTGGGAATACGATGATAATTTGCATATTTCTATACTTAGGCTTAAAAATATAACGTTAGAGGATGAAAACCCAAAATAGCACCCGAAGGGCTCCGTGGGTTGCACCAACACCTCCCACGGGACCAATGTAACTCGTAGGACCTGACCTCGCTGCCGCGGGACTCCCGGTTTGAGAATACGATGATAATTTATATATTTCTAGACTTAGGCTTAAAAACATGGTGTTAGAGGGTGAAAAGCCGAAACAACACCCGAAAGGATCCGTGGGTGGCATCAACACCTCCTACGAGACCAATGTCACTCGTAAGAACTGACCACGCAGCCGCGGAACTCCCAGTTTGAGAATACGACGATAATTTGCATATTTTTAGACTTAGTCTTAACAAAATGGCGTTAGATGGGGGAAAACTCGAAATGGCCCCGTGGGTTGTACCAACACCTTCAACAATACCAATGTAACTCGTAGGAACTGACCCCGCCCCCACGGGACTCTCGATTTGAGAATACAACAATAATTTGCATATTTCAAGACTTAGGCTTAAAAACATGGTGTTGGAGGGTGAAAACCCGGAATAGCCCCCGAACGGGCTCGTGGGTGGCACCAACACTTCCCACGGGACCGATGTAACTCGTAGGAACTAACCGCGCAACCGTGGGACTCCGCTTTCAGAATACGACAATAGTTTGCATATTTCTAGACATAGGATTAAAAACATGTCGTTAGAGGGTGAAAACCCAAAACAGCCCCCGATTGGCCCCGTGGGTGGCACCAACTCCTGCCATGGGACCAATGTAACTTGTAGGGACTGACCGTGCAATCGTGGGACTCCTGGTTTGAGGATACGATGATAATTTGCGTATTTCTAAACTTAGGCTTAAAAACATGGTGTTAGAGGGTGAAAATCCGAAATAGCCCCTGAACGGCCTCGTGTGTGGCACCAATACCTCCCACGAGACCAATGTAACACGTAGGAACTGACCGCGCAGCCGTGGGACTCCCAGTTTGGGAATACGATGATAATTTGCATATTTCTAGACTTAGGCTTAAAAACATGGCGTTAGAGGGTGAAAACCCGAAATAGCCCCCGAACGGCCCCGTGGCTGGCACCAACACCTCCCACGGGACCAATATAACTCGTAGGAACTAACCGCGCAGCCGCAGTACTCTCGATTTGGGAATACGAGGATAATTTGCATATTTCTAGACTTAGGCTTAAAAACAAGGCGTTAGAGGGTGAAAACTCGAAACAGACCACGAATAGCCCCGTGGGTGGCACCAACACCTCCCCCGGGACCAATATAACTCGTAGGAACTGACCGCACATCCATGGGACTCCCAGCTTGAGAATACAACGATAATTTTCATATGCCTAGACTTGGGCTTAAAAACTTAGCGTTAAAGGGTGAAAACAGGAAACAGCCCCCGAACGGCGTCGTGGGTGGCACCAACACCTCCCATGGGACCAATGTCTCTCGTAGGAACTAACCACGGAGCCGCGGGACCCTTGGTTTGAGAATACGATGATAATTTTAATATTTCTAGACTTAGGCTTAAAAACATGGCATTAGATGGTGAAAACCCGAAACAGCCCCCGAACGGCCCCGTGAGCCGCGGGACTCCCGATTTGAGAGTACGATGATAATTTGCATATTTATAGACTTAGGCTTAAAAACATGGCGTTAGAGGGTGAAAATCTGAAACAGCACCCGAATGGCCCCGTGGGTGGAACCAACACCTCCCACGGGACCAATTTAACTCGTAGGAACTGACCGCGCAGCCACAGAACTCTTGATTTTAGAATACGACGATAATTGGCATATTTCTAGACTTAAGCTTAAAACATGGCGTTAGAGGGTGAAAACCTGAAACAACCCCCGAACGGCCCCGTGGGTGGCACCAACACCTCCCACGAGAATAATGTCACTCGTAGGAGCGCAGCCGCAGGACTCCCGATTTGAGAATACGACAATAATTTTCATATTTATAGACTTAGGCTTAAAAAAATGGTGTTAGAGGGTGAAAACCCGAAACAGCCCCCAAACGGTTCCTTGGATGGTACCAACACCTCCCACGGGACCAATGTAACTCGTAGGAACTAACCGCGCAACCGCGGGACTCCCGATTTGAGAGTACGATGATAATTCACAGATTTATAGACTTAGCCTTATAAACATGGCGTTAGAGGGTGAAAATCCGAAACTGCACCCGATCGGCCCCGTGGGTGGGACCAACACTTCCCATGGGACCAATGTAACTTGTAAGAACTGATCGCGCAGCCACGGGACTCCCGATTTTAGAATATGATGATAATTGGCATATTTTTAGACTTAGGCTTAAAAACATGGTGTAAGAGGGTGAAAACCCAAAACAGCCCTAGTACGGCCCCGTGGGTGGCACCAACACCTCCCACGCGACCAATGTCACTCGTTTGAAGAGACCGCACAGTCGCGGGACACCCGGTTTGAGAATATGATGATAATTTGCATATTTCTAGACTTTAGCTTAAAAACATGGTGTTAGAGGGTGAAAACTCGAAACAACCCCCGAACGGCCCCGTGGGTGGCACCAACACCTCCCACAGGACCAATGTAACTCGTAGGAACTGATCGCGCAGTCGCGGGACTCCTGGTTTTGGAATACGATGATAATTTGTATATTTCTAGACTTAGGCTTAAAAGCATGGCGTTAGAGGGTGAAAACCCAAAACATCCCCCAAACGGCCCCGTGGGTGGCACCAACACCTCCCTCGGGACCAATGTCATTCGTAGGAGCACAGCCGCGGGACTCCCGGTTTGAGAATACGACAATAATTTGCATATTTATAGACTTAGGCTTATAAACATGGCGTTAGAGGGTGAAAATCAAAAACAGCACCCGAACGGCCCCGTGGATGGCACCAACACCTCCCACTGGACCAATGTAACTCGTAGGAACTGATCGGGCAGCCGTGGGACTACCGATTTCAGAATACGACGATAATTGGAATATTTTTAAACTTAGGCTTAAAAACATGGCGTTAGAGGGTGAAAACCCATAACAGCCCCCGAACGGCCCCATGGGTGGCACTAACACCTCCCACGGGACCAACGTAACTCGTAGGAACTGACCCCGTAGCCTCGGGACTCCCGGTTTGAGAATACGACGGTAATTTTCATATTTCTAAACTTAGGCTTAAAAACATGGCGTTAGAGGGTGATAACTCGAAACAGCCCCTAAACGGCCCCTTGGGTGGCACCAGCACCTCACACGGAACCAATGTAACTCGTATGAATTGACCGTCCAGCCACGGGACTCCCAGTTTGAGAATAAGACAATAATTTGCATATTCCTAGATTTAGGCTTAAAAACATGGCGTTAGTGGGTGAAAACCCGAAATAACACCTGAATGTCCCCGTGGGTGGCACCAACACCTCCCACGGGACCAATATAACTCGTAGGAACTGATCGCACAGCCGCGGGACTCCCGATTTCAGAATACAACAATAATTGGCATATTTCTAGACTTAGGCTTAAAAACTTGGCGTAAGAGGGTGAAAACCAAAAACAGCCCCCGAACGGCCCCGTGGGTGGCACCAACACCTCCCACGGGACCAATGTCACTCGTAGGAACTGACGGCGCAGCCGCGAGACTTCCAGTTTGAGAGTACGACAATAATTTGCATATTTCTGTACTTAGGCTTAAAAACATGGCGTTAGAGGGTGAAAACCCAAAAAGAGACCAGAACGGCCCCGTGGGTGGCACCAACTCCTCCCGTGGGACCAATGTAATTCTTAGGAACTGACCCCATATCCGCGGGACTCCCGATTTTAGAATACGGCGATAATTTGCATATTTCTAGACTTTGGCTTAAAAATATGGCTTTAGAGGGTGAAAACCCGAAACAACCCCCGAACGGCCCCGTGGATGGCACCAACACCCCCCATGGGACCAATGTAACTCGTAGGAACTGATCGCGTAGCCGTGGGACTCCCGGTTTGAGAATACGACGATAATTTGCATATTTCTAGACTTAGGCTTAAAAACATGTCGTAAGAGGGTGAAAACTCAAAACAGCACCCGAACGGCCCCGTGGGTGGCAACAACACCTCCCACGGGACTAATGTCACTCGTAGGAACTGATCTCGCAGCCGCAAGACTTCCGGTTTTAGAATACGACTTTAATTTGCATATTTCTAGACTTAGGCTTAAAAACATGGTGTTAGAGGGTGAAAACTCGAAACAACCCCCTGAACGGCCCCGTGGGTTGCACTAACACCTCCGACGGGACCAATGTAACTCGTAGGAACTGACCCCGTAGACACAGAATCCCGGTTTGAGAATACGACGATAATTTGCATATTTTTATACTTAACCAAAACATGGCGTTAGAGGGTGATAACTCAAAACAGCCCCCGAATGGCCCCATGGGTTGCACCAACACCTCCCACGGGACCAATGTAACTCATAGGAACTGACCCCATAGCCGCGGGACTCCCTGTTTGAGAATATGATGATAATTTGTATATTTTTAGACTTAGGCTGCAAGACATGGCGTTAGAGGGTGAAAACTCGAAACAGACCCCAAACGGCCCCGTGGGTGGCACCAACACCTCCCACGGGCCCAATGTAACTCGTAAGATTTGCCCGCGCAGTCCCGAGACTCCCGATTTGAGAATACGATGATAAATTGCATATTTCTAAACGTAGGCTTAAAAACATGGTGTTAGAGGTTGAAAATCCGAAACAGCACCCGAACAGCTCCGTGGGTGGCACCAACACCTCCCACCAGACCAATGCAACTCGTAGGAACTGATCGCGCAGCCGCGGGACTCCCGATTTCAGAATACGATGATAATTGGCATATTTCTAGAATTAGGCTTAAAAACATGGCGTAAGAGGGTGAAAACCCATAACAGCCCCCGAACGGCCCCATGGGTGGCAACAACACCTCCCACGGGACCAATGTCACTCGTAGGAACTGACCGCGCAGTCGCGGGACTCCCGGTTTGTGAATACGAAGATAATTTACATATTTCTAGACTTAGGCTTAAAAACATGGGGTTAGAGGGTGAAAACTCGAAACAGTCCCCGAACGTCCCCATGGGTGGTATTAACACCTCCCACGGGACCAGTGTAACTCGTAGGAACTGATCGCGCAACCACGGGACTCCCTGTTTGAGAGTAAGACAATAATTTTCATATTTCTAGACTTAGGTTTAAAAACATGGCTTTAGAGGGTGAAATCTCGAAACAGCCACCGAACGGCCCTATGGGTGGCACCAAAACCTCCCACGGTATCGATGTCACTCGTAGGAACTGATCCCGCAGCCGCAGGACTCCCGATTTTCGAATACGACTATAATTTGCATATTTCTAGACTTAGGCTTAAAAACATGGTGTTAGAAAGTGAAAACTCGAAAGAACCCCTGAACGGCCCCGTGGGTGGCACCAACACCTCTGACGGGACCAATGTAACTCGTAGGAACTGACCCCGTAACCACGAAATCCCAGTTTGAGAATATGATGATAATTTGCATATTTTTAGACTTAAGCAAAACATGGTGTTAGAGAGTGAAAACTCAAAACAGCCCCCGAATGGCCCCGTGGGTTGCACCAACACCTCCCATGGGACCAATGTAACTCATAGGAACTGACCCCACAGCCGCGGGACTCCCCGTTTGAGAATATGACGATAATTTGTGTATTTCTAGACTTAGGCTGCAAGACATGGCGTTAGAGGGTGAAAACTCGAAACAGACCCCAAACGGCCCCGTGGGTGACACCAACACCTCCCACGGGACCGATGTAACTTGTAGGAACTGACCTTGCAGCCGCGGGACTCCCGGTTTGAGAATACGATGATAATTTGAATGTTTCTAGACTTAGGCTTAAAAACATGGCGTTAGAGGGTGAAAACCCGAAACAGCCCCCGAACAGCCCCATGGGTGGCACCAACACCTCCCATGGGACCGATGTAACTCGTAGGAACTGACCGCGCAGTCGTGGACTCCCGATTTGAGAATACGACGATAATTTGCATATTTCTAGACTTAGGCTTAAAATCATAGCGTTAGAGGGTGAAAACTCGAAACAGCCCCCGAACGGCCCCGTGGGTGGCACCAACACCTCCCACGGGACCAATGTAACTCGTAGGAACTGACCACGCAGCCGCAAGACTCCTGGTTTGAGAATACAATGGTAGTTAGCATATTTCTATACTTATGCTTAAAATCTTGGCGTTAAAGGGTGAAAACTCAAAAAAGTCCCCGAACGTCCCCGTGGGTGGCAATAACACCTCCCACAGGCCCAATGTAACTTGTAGGACTTGATCATGTAGCCGCGGGACTCCCGATTTGAGAATACGATGGTAATTTTCATATTTCTAGACTTAGGCTTAAAAATATTGTTATGTTGATAATTTTAACTCATATATGAAATTTTTCCGCTTGATTAAATTTTTTGTAAAACTACTTGGTTATTGATATTTTTTTTATGTATCCTATCATTTGTAGGGTTTTTGCACGCAAAACAAACGAAGGAGGTAATGGACATTCAGGATTTTGTTTTTTGTGTTACAGTCGTGCGGTCGTTTATTGTTTAGTTTTATGGCTGTGCGGGCTTTATTAATTCAATTGTTGAATTTTATGGCCGTGCGGGCTTTATAATAAGCTGGTTTTACATTTACAGGTTTTGGAATGTCAAGAAAATAGAGGAAACTCTGTGTTGATACCAAATTTAGTCTGCTGACATGGCTCAATTGAGTGAAGACACGTGGCAATTTGCGTGGCAGCAACAAACACTTCCGAACAACGCCTTGACTCTGAGGAACCATACCGCAACAAGGAACTCTGCTTCCCCGATCAACTCAGACGCTCCGACTTACAAGAACTCTCCAAGGAACTTTTGAGTACCGAGGAACTTAGGCGGTTCGAGCTGCACCTCGAACAAAGCATTAATAGCAGGATAGCCAACAGATTGACTGCGCATTAAATGTTTATTATTATCATACAGATGTATACGCCTAAGGGGATTTGAATGTATTACCCTTTCACATTACAGCCTTAGGGCTATAAATACATTGTATTATCCTCATTGTAAGGGGACCGGAATTTCTTGAGAAAACTTGTAATCAAGAATTTCCAAATAGTCAGAAATAACAGAAACAGTGGACGTAGGTCATTCTTATAAGGCTGAACCATTTTAAAATTTATTTGTCTCATTTTATTTATCTGTGATTAAATAATTAGATATAATCTAATTTTTTACATCAACAGATTGGCGCCGTCTGTGGGAAACGACTGGTAATATCGTTTTTCATCAAAAATAATTCATCACAAATCGCTGATATTCCAGAACCCATCAATCGAAACGCTGGAAGCCCTCGAAATCCATCTGCTCCGCCCAATATTCCAGATATGGCTGGAATAATGACAAATCTGGCCTAGGGCCAGACAGTCATGCAAGATACTATGCGACAACTCATATGAACCCTCCATGGCGATGCACCAACCCATTCAGAATTGTGAAGTATTCACAGAAATACCCGTTTACCTTCTTCGCATACTAGGCGTACCGATTCATATCGTACTGAGGAGTCTAAAGATTTTTCTTATCAACCTGGATGAACTCGTCAGTACGAGCCACAGATACTCAACAACATATCACTCTCTCTCCAGAAAGGACCAGTGCACAAGAAAGATTAAGCAGAGTACTTCCTTTTGATCGATTAGGTCCTAGGAGGAGTAAAAGTCCTCCTAGAGCCGCATCGAGGAGTTTTTGACGACCATCAGACTTAAGGGAAGGATCTGCCCAGTCGTGACCACCTTCTCGTCAAGATAAATCCCAGGAAGCCACATCAACGCGATCAGTTGCTCGAACCAACAGGCCCGAGGAAGGAAACGATGCGTGGAAAGGCTTTATTCAGAGGCTGGAGGATAGATTAGGGGAAATGGCTAAGGCCAAGAACCCTCTACAATAAACTTTTGTTCAAGGAACATCTTTTATCCCGGCCATTGTAGATTTTCCAACACCATCAAAGTTCAAAGCACATGTTCTGACCCCCAAATATGATGGAAAGACCGGCCATATGATTCATATAGAACAATACCAAGGTGTAGCCGACATCTATGCTGTTCCAGATGAGATGAGATGTAGAGCATTCTTGGGAACTCTTACCGGATCTGCTCAAATATGGTATAATAATCTTCCTCGGGGTAAGATCTTAACTTTTTTCCAACTGGCCGAGTTATTCATTGGGAATTTCTGTTTTGGGGTAAAGCCAGTTAAACGAGTAGCGCATTTGTTAAGTGTTACACAAAAAGCTGGTGAAAGTACTAGAGATTATATAACTCGTTTTAATAATGAGAAACTCGAAGTCATTAATTATGAGGAAAAGACAGCGATTATCGCCTTGATGAGTGGACTAGTGCCCAACAAGTTGTACTACACTTTGGCCAAAGATCCACCTAGAACCATGTCAGATCTGATGGGAAAAGCAGCCAAGATTGTGAATGTCGAGGAGGCTATGGCTGCGAAGAAGAATATGGATGCCAAAGAAACCAAGGTGGAAGGTGATAAAGCTAAGAAGAAAGAGCATAAGAATAATGGTAATGACAAACACTCAAAAACAAGGTCGTCATGGGAAGTATTGAAGAAATTTGATAATTATACTCCTTTAAAGAAAGATATCAACCATGTTCTAGAAGAAATCAATAACAACGAGGAATTAAACTGGCCAGAGAAAATGAAGGCAGACCCTGACAGGAGAAATAAGGCAAAATTTTGCTAGTTTCACAAAGATCATGGCCATATGACCAAAAATTGCATAGCTCTTCAGAATGAGATTGAAACACTCATCAGACGAGGAAAACTGTAAAAATATGTTGATCGGAGGAATGATAGAAGAAATAACGACCGAACAAGGGAGAGGTCTAGATCTCCTCGTCAAGTAGAGGAGAACAAGAAAAGAGACCATGAAATTGATCCAGAAGATGACCCCGATCTTCCCAAGAGACCAAGGCAGCCAGAACGTGAAGTATTTTCAATACGCTTTGGGTCATTTGACTGTAATGTTATTACAGGTGGAGATGCAGGAGGAGGAGACCTTACTGCAGAGAGAAAAGCTTACCTCTATGAGGCTCAAGCTTGCTCATACATTCAACGAATAAATTTAGCTGAGGAGGATCGCCCGAGAAAGGTAAACAAAGAGAAATTGGTCATTGGTTTCTCAAAGAACGACCTCGCAGGTGTTCTATATCCTCATGATGACCCATTGGTGATCAAAATGAGGATGAAGGAGGTAATGATTTCAAGAGTACTGGTAGACAATGATAGCTCCGCAGACATCATGTTCTACTCGTGCTTCGACAGTTTAAATCTAAAGCTATCTCAACTGGAGCCTTATCATAGACCCCTCCTCGGTTTTGCTGGCGAGAAAGTATTTCCACTTGGAACGATCAAGTTGGATATATTCATTGGTACATGGCCTGCTTGTCGAACAGAAAGAATACGCTTCTTCGTGATGGATAAGAATGTTCAATCATCATACAATATCATCATGGGAAGAGTAGGTTGAAGAAGTTCGAAGTTGTACCATCCACGGTACATCAATGCCTAAAATTTCCAATAAATTTTAGAGTAGGAGTTGTGAAAGGTGATCAAAAAGTAGCTCGAGAATGCTATTATTCATCCGCCGAGCAAGAGTAAGTGGAGGAATCAAGGAAAAAGACCACCACCTATCAAGTGGATGAAGGTGCAGAAATTGAAACATTGGATCCTAGAGATGAGTCGCAACTCGTGAAGGGTCAAGGGGTGGAAGCTACTGAAAACATCATTCTGGACGACGAGCACCCTGAACGAACTACTCAAGTAGGTTCGTCGTTGGAAGCCGCACTAAAGCAGAAATTGATAACTTTCCTAAGAAGCAGAAAGAAAACTTTTGCATGGATTCATGAGGATATGCCTGGGATAGACCCAAATTTCTTATGTCACGAACTCAATGTGAATAAGGAGATCAAGCCTGTGAAGCAGAGAAGAAGAGTATTCAGTCCCGAGAAGAACCAAGCTATACAGGAGGAAGTCGAGAAGCTCTAGAAAGCTTATTTTATTGAAGATGTTAAATATCCAGACTGGTTAGCAAATGTGGTGATGGTGAAAAAGAAGATCAACAAATGGAGGATGTATGTAGACTTCACCGACCTCAACAAAGCATGCCCAAAGGATCACTTTTCGCTGCCCCGAATTGATCAACTAGTGGATGCTACCTCGGGACACGAGCTGTTGAGCTTCATGGATGCTTATTATGGTTACAATCAGATTAAAATGAAACCTGAAGACAGGGAGATCACTTCTTTCATTACCCCTAGGGGAACTTATTGTTATAATGTTATGCCTTTTGGTTTGAAAAATGCGGGTGCAACATATCAGCGGCTAATGAACAAAGTGTTTGCAGAACAAATAAGTTGCAATATGTAAGTCTATGTTGACGACATGCTGACAAAGAGCAAGAAAGTTGTCGATCATCTAGTTGACTTAGGCCAGACCTTTGATCAACTAGATAAATATCAAATGAAGTTGAACCCGACGAAGTGCACATTTGGAGTACGAGAAGGCATGTTTCTCGGATACATTGTCAATCAGCGAGGCATTGAAGCTAACCCTGAAAAGATCAAAGCTCTATTAGGGCTGCGATCCCCAACAACGAAGAAATAGGTGCAAAGTCTTACAGGACAAGTAGCAGCACTCAAAAGATTTGTATTGCGAGCAACTGATCGATGTCTCCCATTTTTCAAGACGCTCCAAAAAACTTTTGAGTGGAATGATGAATGTGAGAAGGCTTTCCAAGACTTGAAAAAATATTTGGGAGCACCTACATTGTTATCCAGGCCAGTGATGGGAGAAATATTATACTTGTATCTGGCAGTGTCCGAGAATGCAGTTAGTTCGGTATTGATAAGAATGGAGAATGGAGTACAAAAACCAATCTACTACACAAGTAAGGCCTTCCGAGGAGCAGAGATCAGATATCCAAGGCTGGAAAAATTAGCACTAGCATTGATCGAGGCAAGTAGAAGAATGAAGCCATACTTCCAGGATCATACCATAGTAGTATATACTGATATGCCATTGAGGCAAGCCCTTCATAAACCAGAAAAATCAGGAAGATTGATGTGTTGGGCAATAGAACTTTGTGAATATGATATAGTTTATGAACCCAGATCATCGCTAAAAGGGCAAGAAGTAGTAAATTTTATAGCAGAGTTCACCTATCCTGATACCCCCGAGGAGCAAAAGTTTCTCGCTGATCAACCTGTGGATGTTACAAGATCATCAAATGCAAGCCCAGACCAACTTAGCTTGGTAAAAGGGCAAGTAGATGTTACAGGATCATCAAATTCAAGCCCAGGCCAGCTTAGGTTGGTAAAAGGGCAAGAAAAGATGATCGACGAACAGCAAGAAATATCAGGAGATGGTGATAGGAAGTAATGAATTTTCCACCGAGGAACTCTGTCAGATCAAAAATTTGAAGACGAGTTACCTATATGGAGTCTGTATGTGGATGGTTTATCCTGCACTACAGGATGTGGCGCAGTGATAGTTTTGAACAGTCCGGACGAGGTCGACATGGAATACGCCCTACGCTTCCAATTCAAAGCTTCCAATAATGAGGCTGAATATGAAGCCATGATTGCAGGTCTTAGTTTGGCAAAAACCACGGGGGCAGAACAATTTATTATTTTCAGTGACTCGTAATTGGTCATAAATCATATGATGGGAGTATATGAAGCCAAAGGAGAATTAATGATCAGATAGCATGCAAAGGCAAAGGAATTGGTGTCAGAATTTACTCCTATTTAGTTGGTCAGATACCAAGAATGGAGAATGCAAGAGCAGACGCCTTAGCTCGATTAGCATCAGCTACTCGTATCGAGCTACGAAGAACAATCCCAATTGAAGTTTTAGCTGGTCAGAGTATAAATAAAGATCTGACGATAAACTTTAATACCCTCGATTTAGGGTCATCATGGATGGATCCCATCAGGGCATATATTGAGAAAGGGGAATTACCAACTAACAAACTTGCAGCCAAGAAACTGAAGTTTAAGGATGCTCGTTATGTACTAACTAATGGTATTCTATACAAACGAGGAATTATAGCAGGTTTGCAAAGATGTGTGCATCCCATCGAGGTGAAAGATTTGATTGAAGAAGTCCATGAAGGGTCCTGTGGAGCCCATGTAGCAGGTCGGACTCTTTTGCAAAGAATGATGACTCAAGGATACTACTGGCCGACGATGAGGGGTGATTGCATAGCCTATGCTAAGAAATGTGACAAGTGTCAGCGCTTCTCCTCCATTCGAAGAACTCCCCAAGCGTTATTGACACCCATTACTTCCCCTTGGCCATTTTCCATATGGGGAATGGATTTGGTTGGGCCACTGCCGATGACCAGGGGAAGATTTAAGTATCTCGTGGTCGCTGTGGATTATTTTATTAAATGGGTTGAGGCTGAGCCTCTCATTGATATGACATACGACAAGGTGTACCAATTTATTTGGAAGAACATCATTTGTCGATATGGTCTTCCTCATGCCTTCGTCACAGACCATGGAACACAATTTGACAATGAGGAGTTCGCTGCCTATTGTCATAAGTCAAATATCTTGAAGATCCACTCGGCACCAGGCCATCCTCAAAGCAATGGAAAAACTGAAGTTACAAACAGAACGCTGCTGAATGGTTTGAAAAAGAGACTGAATGACGCGAAAGCAAAATGGATCAACGAGCTACAATCAGTGCTATGGGCTTATCGAACTACTCCCCGAGCAACAACAGGGGAATATCCATATATGCTGGCATTTGGAAGTGATGCTGTTATACCCGCCGAATTGGGTCTCCCAACACATAGAATACTGAATTTCAATTCCCCTGTCAGCGATTTAATGAGAAGGTTAGACTTGGACATGCTCGAGGAGGTTAGGGAAGAAGCAGCCATTAGAAATGCTGCTTACCAGCAACAAACAGCTTTGTTCTACAACAAGAGAGTGAAGCAGTGCGAATTGAAAGAAGGAGACTATGTGCTAAAGAAGGTGATCCAAAAGCACAACAAACTGGAAGCAAACTGGCATGGACCCTACCGAGTTAAGGAAGTTGTTCGACCAGGGACATACAAAATAGAAACTTTAGAGGGGGAGGAGTTTAAGAATGCATAGAATGCATAACATCTGCGCAAATATTATCAGTAATGTAAACTCTCATGTAATGAAGTTTCATCAGTATGAATAAAGTGACAATGTTCTGCCCAGTTCTTTCCTTTTATTGGAATTTTTTTGCGGAATACTAGTGCTACACACTACTCAGCAAAACTCGGACTACTCAAATCTATTCCCGAAAACACCAACTAAGGTTGGTCGGGAAGTAAATCAATTCCTAAAAATGCCAACTTGGTTGGTTAGGAAGTAAATATATTCCTAAAAATGCCAACTTGGTTGTTAGGTAGTAAATCTATTCCCGAAAATGCCAACTATGGTTGGTCGGGAAGTAAATCTATTCCTAAAAATGCCAACTTGTTTGGTTAGGAAGTAAATCTATTCCTAAAAATGCCAACTTGGTTGGTTAGGAAGTAAATCTATTTCCGAAAATGCCAACTAAGGTTGGTAGGGAAGTAAATCTATTCCTAAAAATGCCAACTTGGTTGGTTAGGAAGTAAATCTATTCCTAAAAATGCCAACTTGGTTGGTTAGGAAGTAAATCTTTTCCTAAAAATGCCAACTTGGTTGGTTAGGAAGTAAATCTATTCTCAAAAACGCCAACTAAGGTTGGTCGGGAAGTAAATCTATTCCTAAAAATGCCAATTTAGTTGGTTAGGAAGTAAATCTATTCCCGAAAAGGCCAACTAAGGTTGGTCGGGAAGTAAAACTATTCCAAAAAGTGCCAAAGATTTGTTGGTAAGAAAAACCCACTAGTTTATAGGCCATTTCCCTATGAGAACCGTTAAATGGTCTGCAAATTTTAGACCAGATGAGGAATAACCTTCAAATGGTCTGCAAACTTCAAATGGTCTCCCCATTTATTTCTTTGCCAAATCTTCCTTATTCTCGATTGCCCAATTGATAGAAAAGCCTCTAAAACTGGACTCTTCCACTGCCCCTATCTCTAGACCAAGTATAACCCAAGTTTGTGTAGAAATAAACCTCCTAGACTAAAACCCTAATAGAGTATGGATTGCCTGTGGCTCTAAAGGTTTCTGGAAACAAATGAATGATGAGAAGATCCCTGAGTACTATGCATTTTGTATGAAAAAAGGCCACAAAGAGGTGAAATGTTTATTTAAAAACCCCTCACCTAAAGATCCCATCAAGAATGCTTTAATAAAGCAGTAAACTGCAAAAGGTGTGTATGTAAAGGAGAAGAAGAAGAAGAAGATACCTAACTAAGAAATTATTGAAAGAATCCCCCAAGAAAGCGAGATCATCACCGAAGGAAACCAAGAGCTCAAAGAATTGTTCAATAACCCTAAAAGCCCTGAAAATCATGAACTGAAACAACAACAAATAAATAAGATTCACCAGCGTGAGATCCTAGCTGAAGAGGTTCAAGTGTTAGATCAATGCAACATATTCCTAAGAGCCACTATCCTTCCAGATTATGAGAAATAGCAAGCTATTGAAAAAAAATTTATGATTGATAATAAGGACAAAGAGGATGTTCCCCCGGAGATTGAGGATTTAAATTCATCTGCTCAAAAGGTTAATGAAAAGTGGAATAAATACCAGTTGAAAAATGCTAAAGCAAACAAGAAATCATGACAAGACACCAATGATGCCATAGCTCCTCCCACAGCCAAAGCAATCAAACAATCCAAATAATTTCATTTTGATCCCCTCTATAGGAGAATTACAAGGGATAGTGGAAAGGTAAATTCCAAAAATCACTCCTTCGTTCAGTGATAGATTTTGTATGTTGTAATGCTAGAGGAGTTTCTAATAAGGCAACTAGTAGAAGAATCCAAATGCTTATTAAAACATACTCCCTTCTTGCAATAGCCTTATTAGAGACAAAATTTTGTCCCAAAACAATTCATAATGGAACTTTAGAAATATTATCCATAATTGCTCGAACAAAATTTGGTTTTTTTTGTCTAGTGACATTGTATTTGAAGTTATTACCAATGAGGATCAAGTGCTTTGCTTGAAACTAAAATGGCCAAATATTAACAAAACAGTCGTTATAGCTTTGGTTTATGACAAATAGCCGTTAAGAATGAGAAGATGAATTTCCCATCTTCGATGGCTTACAATTTAAGGTAAAAAGAATTCTTTGTACGAGTAATCATTTTGCTGTTAAAACTAAAGGGAAGATACTGATAATCAAATAGATTAAAGACAGTAATGGAAATGTTAAGACCACTAAAAAAGGCATTCAATCATTATTTATCAACCATTCCAAAAGTCTTTGGCAAGATGCTTACCTAAATATATATGTGGAGTACTTGGTTTCAAATACCAAAATGATTACAAAAGATCATAATGTTATTTTGTCTCTCATCCTAATGGAAGAGGAGATTCTCAAAGATATTCAAAATATTAATGGGGATGGTGCTCAAAATCCTGATGGGTTTGGAGGCAAATTCTACACTCACTGCTGGGAGATTATCAATGTAGATCTAATCAAGGCCATTCAATCTTTTTCAATGGGCCTGAAATGCCAAAAGGTTTGTATAGCTCTAACATTATGCTGACTCTTAAGATTTCTCAACCTTCTTGTTGTGAAAACTTTGGACCGCTCAACTTGTGCAATCTTTCCAATAAAGTTATATTTAAAAATCCTCTCCGATGGACTTAAACCTTACTTCCCCTAATTATCTCTCCTAACCAAAGTGAATTTGTAAAAGGGAGAAGTATGTAAGATAATACACTATTGGCTCAAGAAATGATTTAATGTCTTGGTAGGAAGACTCGTGGAGGTAATTTTATTTTGAAACATGACGTGGAGAAAGCTTACGATAGGGTCTAGTAGCCCTTTTTATGCCCAGTCCTCAGGAGTTTTGGTTTTGATGAAATATTTATTGAGTTAGTATTCACACTTGGGGACTATAACTTGTTTTCTATCATCATTAATGGTCAAAGTGTAAGCTATTTCAACTCTTCTAGGGGTTTAATACAATGAGAGCCTCTGTATCCCAGTCTTTTCATTCTTGTAACTGAAATTTAAAGTAAGAAGATTCATGATTTGTTTAAATTTAATCAAGCTACTCCATTATCTACCCCCACCCCCAAGGATTATTCTTATTTATCACCTGGGGTTTGCAGATGACCTTATCAGTTTCATTAATGGAGGCCAAAGATCGATAAAGAAATTATTCAAAGTGGTGGTAGTTTTTGAATCTTCATAAGGGCAATTAGTCAATAGAGGACAAAGTGATTTTTACATGAGAAACAAAACTAAAAAGAGTAAGTTGAAGTATATATCTCAACTCACTGGGATCCCCAATAAAAACTTCCCTATCAAATATCTAGGCTTCCCTGTTAATGTTGGTAGAAAAAATATTTCAACATTTGCAGAGACGATTAACAACATTAGGAATAAAAGTTTTGGATGGTCTTCCAAGATCATTTATTCAAGGAGGTACGATTACATTAATCAATCATGTCCTCACATTTATTCCTCTTCACATTCTCTCTTTAATTAGTCCTCCTAAATTTGTTATAAATAAAACCCACGACATTTTCAGTATTTTTTTTTGGGGGTGTGGGGGGATGTTCTGAAGATAAGTCTTTTCAGTGGCTCAAATGGGAAGAAGGGGGTTTAAATACCAGATCTATGTAGATTATTATTCAAGCTTCTATTTTAAAACTCTAATGGAAATAGAAATTTGACAATAGGCTTTGGGGAACCTTCATGAGGAAAAATTCAAGTCCACTTCCAACTCTTCCAAAAGCTCTGAAACATTTAAAAGAAATATGGTGGTTCAAGATAAGGTTGCAGATCTTATTGATGAGAATAGGTCTCTATGTATTCCTTATACTACTAGGGAGTTCAAGTTAAAAACTTCATATGAAGCTGTGAATCTAATTAGACCATTATCTTTGGAGTTGGAATTATGTGTGGAGAAGCAATTGCCCTCCTAAAATCAACGTCTTTGTGTGGAAAGTATTGCATAAAGCTTTGCCTCTAGATTCTGCTATCCATGATCTTGGTATAAATATTTCCTCCAAATGTAAAAATTGTGAGAGTTACATAGAATCTTTAAACCACTTATTGATTAAATTTCCAGTAGCTATAGAAGTGTGGAACTTCTTTGGGAATAAACTTTTAGTTTGAATGAACTTCCCAAACTGCAAAAGTATGCTCATTTCTTGGTGGTTAAAAATTCTAAATAGAGATCATAAACAATTAATTTATTATAACATACCTAAAATTATCATATGGGAGCTTTGGAAAGCTTGGAATCTCAAGCCTTTTGAGAACATCTCTGTGAAATCAGAGAACATCATTAATAAAGCTTCAGCTACACATTTTAATTTATCTTCTATTGTTGTTTTCCAATATAGGTACAAGGATGGTGAGGAATATGCTATTCATTAGTTCAAGATTAAAATCAAGCCTAAAGTGGTTTCCATAATCAAATTTTCTTGGGAAAAACCTCAAGATGGTCAATTCAAGATCAATATAAATGGTGCCTCTCAAGGCAACCCTGGCCCTAGTGTCATAGGAGGAATCATTAGGGACCATTCAGGCAATCTCTTAGAAGCATTCAATATAGCAGTGGGCAAGAAATACTTTGTTCAAGTTGAAACTCTGGCCTTGAGTGAAGGCATATAAATGTGTAAGAAATTAAAAAGTAAACCTCATTAGCTCATTATAGAGGAGTTACAAAGTTCTCAACTTCCTCTTGCCTTCTCCATCACTTATGCTTGCAGCGAATTTAACTCTGTAGCGGATACTCTGGCCTGTATGGCATCCACTATTCAAAAATCGGAATTCTTTTGGAATACTTCCTCTCTTCCTCTGATTATTAAAGGTCTTGTGATTTTAGATAAAGTAGGTTGTCCCCATATTCGAAAGAAGTGATGCATTGTAATGGAGGTTCTTATAAATCTCTAGGTTTATTGTTATTATCTATCTAGTTGCTCTTTGTAATGGGGATAGTTATATATCCTCGTATTTCAAGCTTGTCAAAACTAAAGCATTGAGCTTAACCTCTAGTTTTCATTGCTTGAGCTATGTCACAAAGAGACTATTTATCTATTAGTTAAAATGAGAATAAATATTAAGATAGGTTTTGTTGCATTTCATATTAACTCCCAAACTTGAACAATAATCACCCCCATAAATTTGAGTTTTACAATACTGAAAAATTTCACTCAACTCACAATTTGTGTCTCAATAAATGTATTCTGCCTCTCACAATTCTCTAAAAAATATAAAAGAAATAACCAAAAAATTACACCAAACTACTTCTAAAATTACACAACAAAATGAACCTAAAATAAACCAAAAGTTGGATTGTGTCATAACTGTGTCCGAACATCCACTCTTTTTCTTTTCTTTATTTATATATGGAGTGTTTGGTTGAGTTAGGTAAGAGTATGGGTTCCCACCCATTTAAACATATATAAATATGCTTGTGTGTGTCGGTTTAAGGAGTAGCTGGTCTTGGGATGAAGAGAAAGAAGGGTGTTAGGATTGTATGTTATTTATTGGGTGTGACTGGAAAGAGAAGAGGGATGCTAATGGGTTGCACATAGAAATATGGGTTTGGGTTTACTAGATGGGTTGGAAGAGAGATAAAGGGGTATAGCTTTGATTAGCTTATGTGGGTATTGGGATGTGTTGAACCTGGCTTGGGTCCAGTTTAGGATGAGAATAGCGCATGGGGCATGGTAGTTCCGGTAGTGGTTATCGGATTGGTATTGGTGAGGATAGGATGGTTAATGGGTTTAACTGGTGTGGAGTGCGAATTTTCTTGGGTGGTGAGATTGGTGAATGGTTTTTTTTTTGTTTATGTGTGTGTATAGATATGTGTGTGTGTGTTTGTGAAGCATGTGAGAGTATGTGTGTGTATATAGTATATATATAGTGTGTGTTGCGCATGTGTAGTATATACATATCTAGTGTGTGTGTGTGTGTGTGTGTGTGTGTGTGTGTGTGTGTGTATATATATATATATATAATGTGTGTGTGCGAGTAAGTATATACATGTAATTATATATGTGTGTGTGTGTGTGTGTGTGTGTGTGTGTGTGAGTAATTATATACATGTAATTATATATGTTTGTGTTGTAGTATATAAATATAATGTGTATAGTGACGGTAAGTTGAAGTCTATATCTCAACTCACTAGGCTCCCTAATAAAAACTTCCCTATCAAATATCTAGGCTTCCCTGTTAATGTTGGTAGAAAAAATATTTCAACATTTACAGAGACGACTAACAACATTAGGAATAAAAGTTTTGGATGGTCTTCCATTCTCATTTATTCAAGGAGGCAGGATTACATTAATCAATCATGGAACCGCAATGCCTGAAATACATTATTGTGTCATGGAAATTTGCATAACCTTAATCTAATATGCCATGTTTCTATGTTTACATACAACTCTATTTCAAGTGAAAAATATAAGGAAAAGATATGTCAGTCGAAAGGAATAACATCAAAGCAAACAATCTCGTTTCATGTTTTCTTTTCGATTAAAAGTGTTTAGAGAATGTTTGGTTATGAATTATAATTCTATTTAGTGTGTTTAAATATAGTTATGATAAAAATTAAATAAAGGATATATATCCTCTCCTAAGGATACTAGGCCATCTGCTACTGAATTGTTTTTCCTCCAAATATGATTGATGGTAATCTGATGATAAAAAATCAGGTACATAATCTCTTGCACAATACCCTCTAAAGACTTGTGGAGTACCTAGTATACTCTTGAAAAACATGAATAAATTCACCTTTATGCCATCTGATGATAGCACCAATACCGCTATCACCTGGATTATCCCTACTAGAGCATCAACATTTAGTTTGGAGAATGAGGGAGAGGTTAATCTTGAAGATGAATTTCAGTTAGTCCTTGTTATCTTTAAAGATTCACCAGGACACACTTTGAACAGGGATAGAGGACACGCTTGGTTTAACTTTAAAAAAAGTAGCGAAATGATTCCAAATTTCCTTGAGAATAGGTCCTTCTATAAACAAATGTTGACTTGTTTCCTCATTGATGAGACATCACTGACATATAGGCATAGTAAGGATGCATAAATCCTTCATTTTGAAATTCAAAGGAATAACATTGTAAATAATCTTTCATATACAAATGGAGATTTTAGGAGGAACAAATGAAGACCATAGATTGGACCATAAGGAACTAATACTAGTTGTAGGCACATAATTAGTAGAAGTGGTATTGTCTTAATAATAGAATTACCATCCCTAATTCTTTTATATTATGTTGTGACCATTAATCTAGCATCATTGTTCTTGTACTTATTTCTCTTGAATCTAGCCCAAATACCTTTTGAAGTGTGAAATCTTCAACCAATTTTAATCCCATAAGCTGCACTAATAATCTCCAAACCTCTAACACGCACTCCTCCCTCACCTACTTGATATTAGACCCATTTAATTGGATTTTTAGGATTTAAAATTCATATTCTCATGTATATAACTTGTAGTATTTTGATGGTGAACATATAAACTAGTTTAATTAAGATTTTGTTGGGTTTAAACATGAAATAAAGGACAAAATTGTCTTAATTAGATGTTGCCAGGTTTCTCCACGAAAATACCTTCAAAACTGTTGCATTATCCTTCCAACAGGTGTCTAGAGATCCCATGATCTCCAAGTGACCAACTGATGCAATCCTATTTTTACATCTATTTTTCCCAGCAACTCCCATGAAAACTACCCAAATCCGTTTTTGGGAGAAGCACAACTGCTCTTTGAAGCCAACTAGTAACAACACCTTAGCAGGACCATAACCTCCACATTTTTACCACTTAACATAGAAGTTTCTCTTAGTAATGCGAGGTTCTTGCAACCCATGCACACCAAGGCTTCAATCGCCCATTTATCCAGACTCCATTGCTTGGAGTCCACTATCAAAACTAAGGGGTTGACATGACCATCTGCCCCACCTGAACTTGAGCCAACATCTCTTGACTCTTCCACTTGAATTGTAACAAGCTTTTCCCGCATTGGATAATCATTTTCCCGGTGTGAACCCTTTCAAATGAAACACCCAGAATAGCTACCTTCTCCTTTGTGTGGTTGTCCATCATCCCCCTTTCCCATGTCATTTTTTATCCCTCCATCTTTGCCCGATTCTGACACAACTTTGTCTTTACCTTTGGACTTAAATGAAATAGCATCTGACCGGTCCAGTTTGAGATCCACTAGACTATCCGTTACTGCTACTACTTGATGAAAAATTTAGCTTGTGCCTAAGGCTGAATATTGGAAACGAATTTGAAGACCTTGTCTTCCTCGGACATTCCCTTAACATCCATCATCATCGACGTGAACTCTTTCATGTAATCCCGCACAGTCTTGTCGTTCTTCACGTGTTGCAATGTTTCCAGCAATTCCTTCTTTAGTTCCCTCCATGAACTAATTTCAGACCTGTTCTTTTCTTCGGTCCGAGTTTTCCACTAAAATTTTGCATCATCACATAAGTACATTGTGGTGACTGCAACCTTATCCATTTTGTTGATATGAGCAGTCTTGAAATACTGTTCCATATCATACACAAAATTCTCCAATTCCTTCACCGACCTTGCACCAGCAAATGCGTTCGGTTCTGGAATTTTATACTTCTTGACTCCAGCACTAGTGTCATTGCTACCAGCGTTGAGCCATGCCTTTTTCAGCAACCCAAAATCCTCATCAAGTCTACCCAAATAAGTACGAAGCTCGTCAGCCAAAACACCAACATCTGCAGCAAGGTTCTCAACCTTTTCTTTAGTTTCTGGGATGTGGCTTTACTGTACCATTTGAACACGTTACAGTTCCAATCGCAATTCTTCCAACTTGACTGAGAGTGCTGCTGCTGCAATATTCGTTGGAGGATTTGTAATGAATTCCTCCAATTTTTGCACCCCTTCTCGTAATTCTGCACTGCAGCCTCCTGCCATTTTATGGCAGAATTCAAGAAAATCCTTATCAAACTCGTACATGGTCCCGTGACTATTTGGTCAGTCCTACGAGTTCGTTGGTCCCGTGCGAGGTGTTAGTGCCTCTTAAGGGGCCGTTTGGCAACTGGTTTGGGTTTTCACCTTTTAAAGGCTTATTTTTATGCCTAATATATATATTTTTCAAATATCATCTTATTCTCAAACTGGGAGATCCACGACTACGGGGTCAGTTCCTACGAGTTACATTGGTTCCGTACGAGGTGTTCGTGCCTCCTACGGGGCAGTTTCGGGGTTGATTTGAGTTTTCACCCTTCAACGACTTATTTTTAAGCCAAATCTTGATATTTTCAAATTATCGTCATATTCTCAAACTGGAGGACCTGTGACTTCGCGGTGAGTTCCCACGAGTTAGATTGGTCCCATATGAGGAGTTCATGCCTCTTACAGGCCGTTTGGTGGGTGGTTTGGGTTTTCACCCTCAAACGGCTTATTTTTAAGCCTAACTAGGTATTTCAGAATTATCGCCATATTCTCAAATTGGGAGACTCGCAACTACACGGTCAGTTCCTACGAGCTACATTTGTCCCGTGTGAGGTGTTCATATCTCTTTCGGGACAGTTTGGCAGTTAATTTGGATTTTCACCCTCAAACGACTTGTTTTTAAGCCTAATCCAGATATTTCCAAATTATCATCATATTCTCAAACCAGGAAACCTGCGATTATGCGGTCAGTTCTTATAAATTAGATTGGTCCCATGCAAGATGTCCGTGCCTGTTACGGGGCCGTTTGGAGGGTTGGTTTGGGTTTTCACCCACAAACGGTATGTTTTAAAGCTTAATCAAGATATTTCAAAATTATTATCATATTCTCAAACCGAGAGACCCGCGACTACGCGGTCCGTTCCGACAAGTTACATCGGTCCCGTGGGAGGTCTTCGTGCCTCTTATAGCGCCGTTTGTCGGCTAATTTGTGTCTTCACCCTCAAACGGCTTATTTTTAAGCCTAATCTAGATATTTCCAAATTATCATCATATTCTCAAATCGGGAGACCCGCAACTACGTGGTCAGTTCCTATGACTTACATTGGTCCCGTACGAGGTGTCCATGCCTCTAACAGGGCCATTTGGCGGCTGGTTTGTGTCTTCACCCTCAAACAGTTTATTTTTAAACCTAATCTAGGTATTTTCAAATTATCATCATATTCTCAAATCGGGAGACCCGCGACTACGCGGTCAGTTCCTACAATCTATATTGGTCCCATGTGAGGTGTTCGTGCCTCTTACAGGGCCGTTGGGCAGCTGGTTTGGATTTTCACCCTCAAACGGCTTATTTTTAAGCCTAATCTAGATATTTCCAAATTATTGTCATATTCTCAAACTGGGAAACCCGTGACTACACGATCAGTTCCTACGAGTTATATTGGTCCTGTGCGAAGTGTTCGTGCCTATTACGGGGTCGTTTGGTCTTTGGTTTTGGTTTTCACCCTACAACGGTTTGTTTTTTAGCCTAATCTAGATATTTTCAAATTATCGTCATATTCTCAAATCGAGAGACCCGTGACTACGCGGTTAGTTCCTACGAGTTACATTGGACCCATGCGAGTGCTCACATCTCTAACGGGGCTATTTAGGGGCTGGTTTGGGTTTTCACCCTTCAACGGCTTATGTCTAATCCTAAGTTATATATTATCAAATTATCATCATATTCACAAATCGAAAGACTCGTGACTACAAGATCATTTCCTACAAGTTATATTGGTCTCGTACGAGGTGTTCGGGCCTCTTACGAGGCCGTTTGGCGGCTGGTTTGGGTTTTGACCCTCAAATGGTTTATTTTTTTAGCCTAATCTAGATATTTCCAAATTATCATTTGATTCTCAAATCGAGAAACCGTGACTACGCGTTCAGTCCTACGAGTTCGTTGGTTCCGTGCGAGGTGTTCATGCCTCTTACGGGGCCGTTTGGCGGCTGGTTCCCTCTAACGGCTTATTTTTTTGCCATATCTATATATTTTCAAAATATCATCATATTATCAAACCGAGAGACCCGTGACTACGCGATCAGTTCCTACGAGTTACAATGGTCCCGTGCGAGGTGTTCGCGCCTCTTACGGGGCCGTTTGGTGGTTAGTTACGGGTTTCACCCTTTAACGGCTTTTTTTATGCCTAATCTATATATTTTAAAATTATCATCTTATTCTCAAATCGGGTGACCCGCAACTACGCGGTCAGTTCCTGCAAGTTACAATGGTCTCGTCCAAGGTGTTAGTGCCTCTTACGAGGCCGTTTGGTGGCTGGTTTGGGTTTTCACCCTCTAATGGCTTGCTTTTATGCCTAATCTATATATTTGCAAAATATCATCATATTCTCAAACCGAGAGACCCGTGACTACGTGATCAGTTCCTACGAGTTACATTGGTCCCGTGCGAGGTGTCCGTGCCTCTTACGGGGCTGTTTGGCGGCTTGTTTGGATTTTCACCTTTAAACGGATTATTTTTAAGCCTAAGCTTGATATTTCTAAACTATCGTCATAATCTCAAATCATTAAACCCGCGACTACGCGGTCATTTCCTACAAGTTACATTGGTCTCGTGCGTGGTGTTCGTGCCTCTTACGGGGCCATTTGATGGCTGGTTTGGGTTTTCACCCACAAACGGTGTGTTTTTAAGCTTAATCTAGATATTTCTAAATTATTGTCATATTCTCAAACTGGAAGACCCACGAGTACGCGCCTATTCCTACTAGTTACATTGGTCCCGTATGAGATCTTCGTTCCACTTACGGGGACGTTTGGCGGCTAGTTTGCGTCTTCAACCTCAAACGGCTTATTTTTAAGCCTCATCTGAATATTTTCAAATTATCATCATATTTTCAAATCGGGAGACCTGCGACTATGAGGTCAGTTCCTATAATTTACATTGGTCCCGTGCGAGGTGTTTGTGCCTCTTACAGGGCCGTTTGGCAACTCGTTTGGATTTTCAGCCTCAACGACTTGTTTTTAACCCTAATCTAGATATTTCCAAATTAATGTCATATTCTGAAAACGGGAGACTCGTGACTACACGGTGAGTCCTATGAGCTCGTTGGTTCTATGCAAGGTGTTGATTCCTCTTACGGGGCCGTTTGGCTGCTGGTTTGGGTTTTCACCCACAACTGGTGCGTTTTTAAGCCTAATATAGATATTTCTAAATTATCGTCTAATTCTCAAACCGGGAGACCCACGACTATGAGGTGAGTTCCTACCAGTTACATTGGTCCCGTGCGAGGTGTTCGTGCCCCTTACGAGGCCGTTTGGCCGCTGGTTTGGATTTTCACCCTCAAACGGCTTGCTTTTAAGACTAATCTAGATATTTTCAAATTATTGTCATATTCTCAAACTGGGAAACCCGTGACCACACAATCAGTTCCTAAGAGTTGTATTGGTCCCGTGCGAGGTGTTCGTGCCTCTTACGGGGTCGTTTGGTGTTTGGTTTGGGTTTTCACCCTTCAACGATTTGTTTTTAAGCATAATTTATATATTTTCAAAATATCTTCATGTTCTCAAATCGGGAGACCCGGGACTACGCGATCAGTTCCTACGAGTTACATTGGTCCCGTGCGAGGAGTTCGTGCCCCTTACGGGGCCGTTTGGCAGCTGGTTTGGATTTTCGCCCTTAAACGGATTGTTTCTAAGCCTAATATAGACATTTCCAAATTATCATCATATTCTCAAACTAGGAAGCCCGCGACTACGAGGTCAGTTCCTACGAGTTACTTTATTCCCGTACGAGGTGTTCGAGCCTCTTACGGGGCCATTTGGAGACTAATTTGGATTTTCACCCTCAATAGGCTTATTTTTTTAGCCTAATCTAGATATTTTCAAATTATCGTCATATTCTCAAACAGGGAGACCCGTGACTACGCGATCAGTTCCTATGAGTTACATTGGTCATGTGCGAGGTGTTCGAGCCTCTTACGGGGCTGTTTGGTGGCTGATTTGCATTTTCAACCACAAACGGCTTGTTTTTAAGCCTAATCTATATATTTTCAAATTATCGTCATATTCTCAAATCGGGAGACCTGTGACTATGCGATCAGTTCCTATGAGTTACATTGATCCTGTGCGAGGTGTTCGTGCCTCTAACGGAGCGTTTGGCTGCTAGTTTGGGTTTTCACCATTCAACGATTTGTTTTTAAGCCTAATCTAGATATTTTCAAATTATCATCATATTCTCAAACCGGGAGACTCGTGACTACGCGGTCAGTTCTTACGAGTTACATTAGTCCCGTGCGAGGTGTTCGTGCCTCTCACGGGGATATTTAGGGGTTGGTTTGGGTTTTCACCCTTCAATGGCTTATTCAAATCCTATGTTATTTATTATCAAATTATCATCATATTCTCAAACCGGGAGACTCGTCACTACAAGATGAGTTCCTACAAGTTACATTGATCCCGTGCGAGGTCCGTGCCTCTTATGGGGCCGTTTGGCGGGTGGTTTGGGTTTTCACCCTCAAACGACTTATTTTTAATCCTAATATAGATATTTCCAAATTATCATCAAATTCTCAAACCAGGAGACCTACGACTACGTGGTCAGGTCCTACGAGTTACTTTGGTCCTGTTCGAACTGTTCGTGCCACTTACGGGGCCGTTTGGAGGGCTGGTTTGGATTTTTTTCCTCAAATGTCTTTTTTTATCCTCATCTAGATATTTCCAAATTATCGTCATATTCTCAAATCGGATGACCCGCGACTACGCGGTTAGTTCCTATGAGTTAAATTGGTCCCGTGAGAGGTGTTCGTGCCTCTTACGGGGCCGTTTGGCTGCTGGTTAGGGCTTTCAATCACAAACGGCTTGTTTTTAACCTAATTTATATATTTTTAAATTATATTCATATTCTCCCGGGACTACGCAATCAGTTCCGTCCCGTCTGAGGTGTTCGTGCCTCTTACGAGGCCGTTTGGCGGCGGGTTTGGGTTTTCACCCTTCAACAGTTTGTTTTTAAGCCTAAACTAGATATTTTAAAATTATCATCATATTCTCAAACCGAGAGACTCATGACTAGGTTGTCAGTTCCTACAAGTTACATTGGTCACGTGCAAGGTGTTCGTGCCTCCTACGGGGCCGTTTGGCGACTGTTCTGGGTTTTCACCCACAAACGGCTTGTTTTTAAGCTTAATCTAGATATTTCAAAATTATCATCATATTCTCAAACCGGGAGACCGGCGACTATACAGTCAGTTCCTATGAGTTATATTGGTCCCGTGCGAGGTGTGCGTGCCTCTTACAGCGCCGTTTGGCGGCTGGTTTTGGTTTTCACCCTCAAATGGCTTATTTTTAAGCCTAATATAGATATTTCCAAATTTTCATCTATTCTCAAATCGAGAGCCCCGTGACTACGCGGTTAGTTCCTAGGAGTTACATTTGTCCCGTACGAGGTGTTCGTGCCTCTTACGGGGCTATTTGGCAGCTGGTTTGGGTATTTACCCTCAAATGGCTTTTTTTAAGCCTAATCTAGATATTTCCAAATTAAATTCATATTCACAAATTGGGAAACCCACAACTATGAGGTAGTTCCTACAAGTTACATTGGTCCCGTGCGAGGCGTTCGTGCCTATTACAAGCCGTTTGGTGGGTGGTTTGGGATTTCACCCTCAAACGGCATATTTTTAAGCCCAACTATAAATTTTAGAATTATCATCATATTCTCAAATCGGGAGACTCGTAACAACACGGTCAGTTCCTACTAGCTACATTTGTCCCGTACGAGGTGTTCGTATCTCTTTCGGGGCCGTTTGGCAGTTGTTTTGGATTTTCACCCTCAAACGACTTGTTTTTAAGCCTAATCCAGATATTTCCAAATTATCATCATATTCTTAAACTAGGAAACCCGCGACTACGTGGTCAGTTCTTATAAATTAGATTGGTCCCGTGCAAGGTGTTCGTGCCTCTAACGGGGCCGTTTGGCGGGTGGTTTGGGTTTTCACACACAAACGGTATGTTTTAAAGCTTAATCAAGATATTTTAAAATTATTATCTTATTCTCAAACCGGGAGACTCGCGACTACACGGTCCGTTCCTACAAGTTACATTGGTCTCGTGCGAGGTCTCCGTGCCTCTTATAGGGCCGTTTGGGGGCTGGTTTGTGTCTTCACCCTCAAACGGCTTGTTTTTAAGCCAAATCTAAATATTTCCAAATTATCATCATACTCTTAAATTGGGATACCCGCGACTACAGGACCAGTTCCCACGACATACATTGGTCTCGTACGAGGTGTTCATGCCTCTAACGGGGCCTTTTGGCGGTTGGTTTAGGTTTTCACCCTCAAACGGCTTGTTTTTAAACCTAATCTCTATATTTTCAAATTATTGTCATATTCTCAAATTAGGAGACCCATGACTACGCGATCAGTTCTTACGAGTTACATTGGTCCTGTACGAGGTGTTCATAACGGGGACGTTTGACGGCTGGTTTAGGTTTTCACCCTCAAACGGCTTATTTTTAAGCCTAATCTAAATATTTCAAAATTATCTTCATATTCTCAAATCGAGAGACTCGCGACTACGCGATTCGTTCCTACAAATTACATTGGTCCCGTGCGAGGTCTTTGTGCCTCTCACAGGGCCGTTTGTCGTCTGGTTTGTGTCTTCACCCTCAAACGGCTTATTTTTAGGCCTAATCTAGATATTTTTAAATTATCGTCATATTCTCAAATCGGTAGACTCGCGACTATGCAGTCAGTTCCTAAGACTTACATTATTTCCGTGCGAGGTGTTTATGCCTCTAACAGGGGTATTTAGGGGTTGTTTTGGGTTTTCACCCTTCAACGGATTATTTCAAATCCTAAGTTATTTATTATCAAATTATCATCATATTCTCAAATCGGGAGACTCGTGACTACAAGATGAGTTCCTACAAGTTACATTGGTCCCGTGCGAGGTGTTCATGCTTCTTACGGGGCCGTTTGGCAAGTGGTTTGGGTTTTCACCCTCAAACGACTTATTTTTAAGCCTAATATAGATATTTCCTAATTATCATCATATTCTCAAACCAGGAGACCGGCGACTACGTGGTCAGTTCCTACGAGTTACTTTGTTCCTGTTCTAGGTGTTCGTACCTCTTACGGGGCCGTTTGGAGGGTTGGTTTGGATTTTCTCCCTCAAACGGCTTTTTTTATCCTCATCTAGATATTTCCAAATTATCATCATATTCTCAAACAGGTGACCCGCGACTACGCGGTCAGTTCCTATGAGTTAAAATGGTCCCGTGCGAGGAGTTCGTGCCTCTTACAGGGCTGTTTGGCGGCTGGTTTGGGTTTTCAATCACAAATGGCTTGTTTTTAACCTAATCTATATATTTTTAAATTATCGTCATATTCTCCCGTGTCTATGCGATCAGTTCCTACGAGTTACATTGGTCCCGTGTGAGGTGTCCATGCCTCTTACGAGGTAGTTTGGCGGCGGGTTTGGGTTTTCACCCTTCAACGGTTTGTTTTTAAGCCTAATCTAGATATTTTAAAATTATCATCATATTCTCAAACCGAGAGACTCGTGACTAAGTTTTCAGTTCCTACAAGTTACATTGGTCACGTGCAAGGTGTTCGTGCCTCTTACGGGGTTGTTTGGCGGCTGTTCTGGGTTTTCATCCTCAAACGGCTTGTTTTTAAGCTTAATCTAGATATTTCAAAATTATCGTCATATTCTCAAATCGGGAGACTGGAGACTATACGTTCAGTTCCAACGAGTAACATTGGTCCCGTGGGAGGCGTTCGTGCCTCTTACGGGGCCGTTTGGTGGCTGGTTTGGGTTTTCACCCTCAAACGGCTTGTTTTGAAGCCTAATCTATACATTTTCAAATTATTGTCATATTCTCAAACCGAGAGACCCGTGACTATTCAATCAGTTCCTACGAGTTACATTGGTCCCTACGAGGTGTTCGTGCCTTTTACCGGGCCGTTTCGGGGTTAAATAGAATTTTCACCCTTCAACGGCTTATTTTTAATCATAATCTTGATATTTTCAAATTATCATCATATTCTCAAACTGGAGGACCTATGACTTCGCGGCGAGTTCCCACGAGTTACATTGGTCCCGTACGAGGTGTTCGTGCCTCTTACAGGGCCATTTGGTGGGTGGTTTGGGTCTTCACCCTCAAACGGCTTATTTTTAAGCCTAACTAGATATTTTCGAATTATCGTCATATTCTTAAATCAGGAGACTCGCAACAACAGGGTTAGTTCCTATGACTTACATTTATCCCGTGCGAGATGTTCATATCTCTTTCGGGGTCATTTGGCTGTTGGTTTGGATTTTCACCCTCAAACGAATTGTTTTTAAACCTAATCCAGATATTTCCAAATTACCGTCATATTCTCAAACGAGGAAAGTCGTGACTACACGGTCAGTTCTTATAAATTAGATTGGTCTCATGCAAGGTGTTCGTGCCTCTAACGGGGCCGTTTGGCGGCTGGTTTGGGTTTTCACCCACAAACGGTATGTTTTAAATCTTAATCAAGATATTTCAAACTTATTAACGTATTCTCAAACAGGGAGACTCGCGACTACGCGGTCCCGTGCGAGGTCTTCGTGCCTCTTATAGGGCCGTTTGTCTGCTGGTATATGTCTTCACCCTCAAAAGGCTTGTTTTTAAGCCTAATCTAGATATTTACAAATTATCATCATATTCCCAAATGGAGAGACCCACGACTACGGGGTCAGTTCCTACGACTTACATTGGTCCCGTACGAGGTGTTCATGCCTCTAACGGAGCCGTTTGGCGATTGGTTTACGTTTTCACCCTCAAGCGGCTTGTTTTTAAGCCTAACCTAGATATTTTCAAATTATCATCATATTCTCAAATCGGGAGACCCATGACTACGCGATCAGTTACTACGAGTTACATTGGTCCCGTACGAGGTGTTCATAACGGGGCCGTTTGGCAGCTGGTTTAGGTTTTCACCCTCAAACGGCTTGTTTTTAAGCCTAATCTAGATATTTCCAAATTATCTTCTTATTTTGAAATCGGGAGACCCGTAACTACGCGGTCAGTTCCAACAAGTTATTATGGTCCCGTGCGAGGTGTTTGTGCTTCTTACGGGGCCGTTTGGTGGCTGGTTTGGGTTTTCACCCATAAACAGTATATTTTTAAGCCTAATCTAGATATTTCAAAATTATCTTCATATTCTCAAATCGGGAGACCCGCGATTACGCGATTCGTTCCTACAAGTTACATTGGTCCCGTGCCAGGTCTTCGTGCCTCTCACAGGGCCGTTTGTCGTCTGGTTTGCGTCTTCATCCTCAAATAGCTTATTTTTAAGCCTAATCTATATATTTTCAAATTATCGTCATACTCTCAAATTGGGAGACTCGCGACTACGCAGTCAGTTCCTACGACTTACATTGGTCCCGTGCGCGGTGTTCGTGCCTCTAACGGGGATATTTAGGGGCTGGTTTGGGTTTTATCCCTTCAACGGCTTATTTCAAATACTAAGTTATTTATTATCAAATTATCATCATATTCTCAAACCGAGAGACTCGTGACTACAAGACCTACAAGTTACATTGGTCCCGTGCAAGGAGTTCGTGCCTCTTACGGGGCCGTTTGGCGGGTGGTTTGGGTTTTCACCCTCAAACGACTTGTTTTTAAGCCTAATATAGATATTTCCAAATTATCATCCTATTCTCAAACCAGGAGACCTACGATTACGTGGTCAGTTCCTACGAGTTACTTTGGTCCTGTTCGAGGTGTTCGTGCCTCTTACGGGGCCGTTTGGAGGGCTAGTTTGGATTTTCTCCCTCAAACGGCTTTTTTTATCCTCATCTAGATATTTCCAAATTATCGTCATATTCTCAAACCAGATGACACGTGACTACGCGATCAGTTCCTATGAGTTAAATTGGTCCCGTGCGAGGTGTTCGTGCCTCTTACGGGGCCGTTTGGCGACTGGTTTGGGTTTTCAATCACAAACGGCTTGTTTTTAACCTAATCTATATATTTTTAAATTATCATCATATTCTCCCGTGACTACGCGATCAGTTCCTACGAGTTACATTGGTCCCGTGTGAGGTGTTCGTGCCTCTTACGAGGCCGTTTGGTGGCGGGTTTGGGTTTTCACCCTTCAACGGTTTATTTTTAAGCCTATTCTAGATATTTTCAAATTATCTTCATATTCTCAAATCTAGAGACTGATGACTAGGTTGTCAGTTCCTACAAGTTACATTGGTCACGTGCATGGTGTTCGTACCTCTTACGGGGCCGTTTGGCGGCTATTCTAGGTTTTCACCCTCAAATGGCTTGTTTTTAAGCTTAATCTAGATATTTCAAAATTATCATCATATTCTCAAATTAGGAGACCTGCGACTATACAGTTAGTTCCTACGAGTTATATTGGTCCCGTATGAGGTGTGCGTGCCTCTTACAGGGCCGTTTGGCGGCTGGTTTGGGTTTTCACCCTCAAACGGCTTATTTTTAAGCCTAATCTATATATTTCCAAATTATCATCTATTCTCAAATCGAGATCCCCGTGACTACGCGGTTAGTTCCTAGGAATTACATTTGTCCCATACGAGGTGTTTGTGCCTTTTACGGGGCTGTTTGGCAGCTGGTTGGGTGTTTACCCTCAAACGACTTATTTTTAAACCTAATCTAGATATTTCCAAATTATCATAATATTCACAAATCGGGAGACCCGCAACTATGAGTCAGTTCCTACAAGTTACATTGGTCCGGTGCGAGGCGTTCGTGCCTCTTACGGGGCCGTTTGGTGGCTGGTTTGGGTTTTCACCCTTAAACGGCTTGTTATTAAGCCTAATCTATATATTTTCAAATTATAGTCATATTCTCAAATTGAGAGACCCATGACTATGCGATATGTTCCTACAAGTTACATTGGTCCCGTACGAGGTGTTCGTGCCTCTTACGGGGCCGTTTCGAGGTTGATTTGAATTTTCACCCTTCAACGGTTTATTTTTAAGCCTAATCTTGATTTTTTAAATTATCGTCATATTCTCAAACTAGAGGACCTGTGACTTCGCGATGAGTTCCCACGAGTTACATTGGTCCCGTACGAGGTGTTCGTTCCTATTACAAGCCGTTTGGTGGGTGGTTTGGGTTTTCACCCTCAAACGGCATATTTTTAAGCCTAACTATAAATTTTAGAATTATCATCATATTCTCAAATCGAGAGACTTGTAACAACACGGTCAGTTCCTACGAGCTACATTTGTCCCGTACGAGGTGTTCGTATCTCTTTCGGGGCCGTTTGGCAGTTGGTTTGGATTTTCACCCTCAAATGACTTGTTTTTAAGCCTAATCCATATATTTCCAAATTATCGTAATATTCTCAAACTGGGAAACCCGTGACTACGCGGTCAGTTCTTATAAATTAGATTGGTCCCGTTCAAGGTGTTCGTGCCTTTTACGGGGCCGTTTGGCGGCTGGTTTGGGTTTTCACACACAATTGGTATGTTTTAAAGCTTAATCAAGATATTTCAAAATTATTATCATATTCTCAAACCGAGAGACCCGCGACTACGCGGTCCGTTCCTACAAGTTACATTGATCCCGTGCGAGGTCTTCGTGCCTCTTATAGGGTCGTTTATCAGCTGGTTTGTGTCTTCACCCTCAAACGGCTTATTTTTAAGCCTAATCTAGGAATTTCCAAATTATCATCATATTCTCAAATCAGGAGACCCATGACTACGGGGTCAGTTCCTACGACTTATATTGGTCCCGTACGAGGTGTTCATGCCTCTAACGGGGCTGTTTGGCGGCTGGTTTGGGTTTTCACCCTTCAACGATTTGTTTTTAAGCCTAATATAGATATTTTCAAATTATCATCATATTCTCAAATCGGGAGACCCTTGACTACGCGATCAGTTCCTACGAGTTACATTGGTCCCGTATGAGGTGTTCATAATGGGGCCATTTGGCAGTTGGTTTAGGTTTTTACCCTCAAACGGCTTATTTTTAAGCCTAATCTAGTTATTTCCAAATTGTATTCTTATTTTCAAATCGTGAGCCCCTAACTACGCGGTCAGTTCTTACAAGTTACTTTGGTCCCGTGCGAGGTGTTTGTGCCTCTTACGGGGCCGTTTGGTGGATGGTTTGGGTTTTCACCCATAAACGGTATATTTTTAAGCCTAATCGAGATATTTCAAAATTATCTTCAAATTCTCAAATTGGGAGACCCGCGACTACGCGATTCGTTCCTACAAGTTACATTGGTTCCGTGCGAGGTCTTCGAGCCTCTCATAGGGCCGTTTGCCGTCTGGTTTATATCTTCATCCTCAAATGGCTTATTTTTAAGCCTAATCTAGATATTTTCAAATTATCATCATATTCTCAAATCGGGAGACTCGCGACTACGCAGTTAGTCCCTACGACTTACATTGGACCCCTGCGAGGTGTTCGTGCCTCTTACGGGGCCATTTGGCGGCTTGTATGGGTTTTCTCCCACAAACGATGTGTTTTTAAGCCTAATCTAGATATTTCCAAATTATCGTCATATTCTCAAACCCGAAGGGAGTACACCCCTATTCCTACGAGTTACATTGGTCCTGTGCGAGGTCTTCGTGGCTCTTACGGGGCCGTTTGGAGGCTGGTTTGTGTCTTCACCCTCAAACGGCTTGTTTTTAAGCCTAATCTAAATATTTTCAAATTATCATCATATTTTCAAACCAGGAGACCCGTGAGTACACGGTCAGTTCCTACAATTACACCGGTCCCGTGCGAGGTGTTCGTGCCTCTAACAGGGATGTCTGGCGGCTGGTTTGAATTTTCACCCTCAAACGGCTTGTTTTTAAGCCTAATCTAGATATTTCTAAATTATTGTCATATTCTCAAACCAGGAGACCTTCGACTACGCGGTCAGTTCCTTCAAGTTGCATTGGTTCCGTGGGAGGTGTCCGTGCCTCTTACGGGGCCGTTTGGCGACTTGTTTTGGTTTTCAACCATAAACGGCTTATTTTTAAGCCTAATTTATATATTTTCAAATTATCATCATATTCTCAAACCAGGAAACTCATGACTACACGATCAGCTCCTACGAGTAATATTCGTCTCGTGTGAAGTGTTCGTGCCTCTTACGGGGCCGTTTTGTGTCTGCTTTAGGTTTTCACCCTTCAACTGTTTGTTTTTAAGCCTAATCTAAATATTTTCAAATTACCATCATATTCTCAAATCGGGATACCCGTGACTATGCGGTCAGTTCCTACGAGTTACATTGGACCCGTACGAGTGTTCGCACCTCTAATGGGGCGGGCTATTTAAGGGCAGGTTTGGGTTTTAACCCTTCAATGGCTTATTTCGAATCCTAGGTTAAATATTATCAAATTATCATCATATTGTCAAAACAAAAGACTCGTGACTACATGATCATTTCCTATAAGTTGTAGTGGTCCCGTACGAGGTGTTCGTGCCTCTTACGGGGCCGTTTGGCGGCTTGTTTGGGTTTTGACCCTCAAATGGTTAATTTTTTAGCCTAATCTAGATATTTCCAAGTTAGCGTTAGATTCTCAAACCGAGAGACCCGTGACTATTCGGTCAGTCCTACGAGTTCGTTGGTCCCGTGCGAGGTGTTCGTACCTCTTACGGGGTCGTTTGGCGACTGGTTTGGGTTTTCACCTTTTAAAGGCTTATTTTTATGCCTAATATATATATTTTCAAAATATCGTCATATTCTAAAACCGAGTGACCCATGACTTTGCGATCAGTTACTACGAGTTACAATGGTCCCATGCAAGGTGTTTGTGCCTCTTACGGGGCCGTTTGGTGGTTAGTTAGTGTTTTCTCCGTATAACGACTTATTTTTATGCTTAATCTATTTATTTTCAAATTATCATATTATTCTCAAATCGGGAGACCCGCAACTACGCGGTCAGTTCCTAAAAGTTACAATGGTCCCGTGCGAGGAGTTCGTGCCTCTTATGGGGCCGTTTGGTGGCTAGTTTGGGTTTGCACCCACTAACGTCTTATTTTTATGCCGAATCTATATATTTTTAAAATATCGTCATATTCTCAAACTGAGAGACCCGTGACTACGTGATCAGTTCCTACGAGTTACTTTGGTCCCGTGCGAGGTGTCCGTGCCTCTTACGGAGCCGTTTTGTGGTTGGTTTGTGTTTTCAGCCTCAAACGGTATATTTTTAGGCCTAATATAGATATTTCAAAACTATCTTTATATTCCCAAATCGGGAGACCCGCGACTACGCAGTTTGTTCCTACAAGTTACATTGGTCCCTTGCGAGGCTTCGTGCCTCTTACAGGGTCGTTTGTCGTCTGATTTATGTCTTCATCCTCAAATGGCTTGTTTTTATGCCTAATCTAGATATTTTTAAATTATCGTAATATTCTCAAATCGGGAGACTCCCGACAACGCAGTCAGCTCCTACGATTTATATTGGTCCCGTGCGAGGTGTCTGTGCCTCTTACGGGGTTGTTTGGCAGCTAGTTTGGGTTTTCACCCACAAACGGCTTATTTTTAAACCTAATCTAGATATTTCCAAATTAGCTTCATATTCTCAAACTGGGAGACCTGCAACTACACGGTCAGTTCCTACAAGTTACAGTTGTCTCGTGCGAGGTGTTCGTGCCTCTTACGGGGTCGTCTGGTGGCTAGTTTGGGTTTTCACGCACAAACGGTGTGTTTTTAAGCCTAATCTAGATATTTCCAAATTATCATCATATTCTCAAACCGAAAGACCCTCGAGTATGCACCGATTTTGACAAGTTATATTGGTCCCGTGTGAGGTCTTCGTGCCTCTTACGGGGCCGTTTGGCGGCTGGTTTGTGTCTTCATCCTCAAATTGATTATTTTTATGCCTAATGTAGATATTTTAAAATTATCGTAATATTTTCAAATCGGGAGACCTGCGACTACGCGTTCAATTCCTATAATTTACATTGGTCCCGTACGAGGTGTTCGTGCCTCTTACAGGGCCGTTTGGCATCTGGTTTGGATTTTCACCCTCAAAAGGCTTGTTTCTAAGCCTAATCTAGATATTTCTAAATTATTGTCATATTATCAAACTGCAAAACTCGTGACTACATGATCAGTTCCTACGAGTTATATTGGTCCCGTGCGAGGTGTTCGTGCCTCTTACGGGGTTGTTGGGTGTTTGGTTTGGGTTTTCACCCTTCAACGGTTTATTTTTAAGCCTAATGTAGATATTTTCTAATTATCGTCATATTGTCAAATCGGGAGACCCGTGACTACGCGGTCAGTTCCTACGAGTTACATTGGACCCGTGCGAGTGTTCGCGCCACTAACGGGGCTATTTAGGGGCTGGTTTGGGTTTTCACCCTTCAACGGCTTATTTCTAATCCTAAGTTATATTTTATCAAATTATCATCATATTCTTAAACCGAAAGACTCGCGACTACACGATCATTTCCTACAGGTTATATTGGTCCCATAAGAGGTGTTCGTGCCTCTTACGGGGCCGATTAGCGGCTAGTTTAAGTTTTGACCCTCATATGGTTTATTTTTTTGCCTAATTTATATATTTCCAAATTATCGTTTGATTCTCAAATCGAGAGACTCGTGACTACGTGGTCAGTCCTACGAGTTCGCTGGTCCCGTGCGAGGTGTTCGTGCCTCTTACGGGGCCGTTTGGCGGCTGGTTTGGGTTTTCACCCTCTAACGGCTTGTTTTTTTGCCTAATCTATATATTTTCCAAATATCATCATATTCTCAAACCGAGAGACCCATGACTACACCATCAGTTCCTACAAGTTACAATGGTCACGTGCGAGGTGTCCGTGCCTCTTACGGGGTCATTTGGTGGTTAGTTAGGGTTTTCACCCTTTAATGGCTTATTTTTATGCCTAATCTATATATTTTCAAACTATCATCTTATTCTCAAATCGAAAGAACCGCAACTCCGCGGTCAGTTCCTATAAGTTAAAATGGTCCCGTGCGAGGTGTTCGTGCCTCTTACGGGACCGTTTGGTGCCAGTTTGGGTTTGCACCCTCTAACGGCTTGTTTTTATGCCTAATCTATATATTTTCAAAATATCATCATATTCTCAAACCGAGAGACCCATGACTACGGGATCAGTTCCTACGAGTTACATTGGTCCCGTGCGAGGTGTCCGTGCCTCTTACGGGGCCGTTTGGCGGCTAGTTTGGGTTTTCACCCACAAACGGTATATTTTTAAGCCTAATCTAAATATTTCTAAATTATCTTCATATTCTCAAATTGGGAGACTCATGACTAAGCGGTTTGTTCCTACAAGTTACATTGGTCCCGTGCGAGGTCTTAGTGCCTCTTACTGGGCCGTTTGTCATCTGATTTGTGTCTTCATCGTCAAACTGCTTATTTTTATGCTTAATCCAGATATTTTCAAATTATCGTCATATTATCAAATCGGGAGACTCGTCACTACGCAGTCAGTTCCTACGACTTACATTGGTCCCGTGCGAGGTGTTCATGCCTCTTACGGGGCTGTTTGGCGGCTTGTTTGGGTTTTCACCCCCAAACGGCTTATTTTTAAGCCTAATCTAGATATTTCCAAATTATCTTCATATTCTCAAATCGGGAGACCCGTAACTATGCGGTCAGTTCCTACAAGTTACATTGGTCTCGTGCGAGGTGTCCGTGCCACTTATGGGGCCGTCTAGTGGCTGGTTCGGGTTTTCACCCACAAACGGTGTGTTTTTAAGCCTAATCTAGATATTTCCAAATTATCGTCAAATTCTCCAACCGGAGGATCCGCGAGTACGCGGCTATTCCTACCAGTTACATTGGTCCCATGCGAGGTCTTCGTGACCCATATGGAGCCGTTTGGCGGCTGGTTTGTGTCTTTGCCCTCAAACGGCTTGTTTTTAGGCCTAATCTAGATTTTTTCAAATTATGGTCAATTTTCAAACCGGGAGGCCCACGACTACGCGGTCAGTTCCTACAATTTACATTGGTCCCGTGTGAGGTGTTCGCGCATCTTACAGGGCCGTTTGGCAGCTGCTTTGGATTTTCACCCTCAAACGGCTTGTTTTTAAGCCTAATCTAGATATTTTCAAACTATTGTCATATTCTCAAACTAGGAAACCCATGACTACACAATCAGTTCCTATGAGTTATATTTGTCCCGTGCGAGGTGGTCGTGCCTCTTACGAGGTCGTTTGGTGTTTGGTTTGGGTTTTCACCCTTCAACGATTTATTTTTAAGCCTAATCTATATATTTTCAAATTATCGTCATATTCTCAAATCGGGAGACCCGTGACTACGCGGTCAGTTCCTATAAGTTACAATGGTCCCGTTCGAGGTATTCGTGCGTCTTACGGGGCCGTTTGGTGGCTGGTTTTGGTTTTCACCCATAAACAGTATATTTTTAAGCCTAATCTAGATATTTCAAAATTATCATCATATTCTCAAATCGGGAGACCCGCGATTACGCGATTCGTTCCTACAAGTTACATTGGTCCCGTGCCAGGTCTTCGTGCCTCTCACAGGGCCGTTTATCGTCTGGTTTGTGTCTTCATCCTCAAATAGCTTATTTTTTAACCTAATCTATATATTTTCAAATTATCGTCATATTCTCAAATTGGGAGACTCGCGACTACGCAGTCAGTTCCTACGACTTACATTTGTCCCGTGCGCGGTGTTCGTGCCTCTAACGGGGATATTTAGTGGCTAGTTTGGGTTTTATCCCTTCAACGGCTTATTTTAAATCCTAAGTTATTTATTATCAAATTATCATCATATTCTCAAACCGAGAGACTCGTGACTACAAGACCTACAAGTTACATTGGTCCCGTGCGAGGAGTTCGTGCCTCTTACGGGACCGTTTGGCGGGTGGTTTGGGTTTTCACCCTCAAACGACTTATTTTTAATCCTAATATAGATATTTCCAAATTATCATCATATTCTCAAACCAGGAGACCTGCGATTACGTGGTCAGTTCCTACGAGTTACTTTGGTTCTGTTCGAGGTGTTCGTGCCTCTTACGGGGCCGATTGGAGGGCTAGTTTGGATTTTCTCCCTCAAACGGCTTTTTTTATCCTCATCTAGATATTTCCAAATTATCATCATATTCTCAAACCAGATGACACACGACTACGCGGTCAGCTCCTATGAGTTAAATTAGTCCCGTACGAGGTGTTCGTGCCTCTTACGGGGCCGTTTGGCGACTGGTTTGGGTTTTCAATCACAAACGGCTTGTTTTTAACCTAATCTATATATTTTTAAATTATCGTCATATTCTCCCGTGACTATGCGATCAGTTCCTACGAGTTACAATGGTCCCTTGTGAGGTGTTCGTGCCTCTTATGAGGCCGTTTGGTGGCGGGTTTGGGTTTTCACCCTTCAACGGTTTGTTTTTAAGACTAATCTAGATATTTTCAAATTATCTTCATATTCTCAAATCTAGAGACTGATGACTAGGTTGTCAGTTCCTACAAGTTACATTGGTCACGTGCATGGTGTTCGTACCTCTTACGGGGCCGTTTGGCGGCTATTCTGAGTTTTCACCCTCAAATGGCTTGTTTTTAAGCTTAATCTAGATATTTCAAAATTATCGTCATATTCTCAAATCGGGAGACCTGCGACTATATGGTTAGTTCCTACGAGTTATATTGGTCCCGTGCGAGGTGTGCGTGCCTCTTACAGGGTCGTTTGGCGGCTGGTTTGGGTTTTCACCCTCAAACGGCTTATTTTTAAGCCTAATCTATATATTTCCAAATTATCATCTAGTCTCAAATCGAGAGCCCCGTGACTATGCGGTTAGTTCCTAGGAGTTACATTTGTCCCATACGAGGTGTTTGTGCCTTTTACGGGGTTGTTTGGTAGCTGGTTGGGTGTTTACCCTCAAACAACTTATTTTTAAACCTAATCTAGATATTTCCAAATTTTCATAATATTCACAAATCGGGAGACCCGCGACTATGAGTCAGTTCCTACAAGTTACATTGGTCCGGTGCGAGGCGTTCGTGCCTCTTACGGGGCCGTTTGGTGGCTGGTTTGGGTTTTCACCCTCAAACGGCTTGTTATTAAGCCTAATCTATATATTTTCAAATTATAGTCATATTCTCAAATTGAGAGACCCATGACTATGCGATATGTTCCTACAAGTTACATTGGTCCCGTACGAGGTGTTCGTGCCTCTTACGGGGCCGTTTCGAGGTTGATTTGAATTTTCACCCTTCAACGGTTTATTTTTAAGCCTAATCTTGATTTTTTAAATTATCGTCATATTCTCAAACTAGAGGACCTGTGACTTCGCGATGAGTTCCCACGAGTTACATTGGTCCCGTACGAGGTGTTCGTTCCTATTACAAGCCGTTTGGTGGGTGGTTTGGGTTTTCACCCTCAAACGGCATATTTTTAAGCCTAACTATAAATTTTAGAATTATCATCATATTCTCAAATCGAGAGACTTGTAACAACACGGTCAGTTCCTACGAGCTACATTTGTCCCGTACGAGGTGTTCGTATCTCTTTCGGGGCCGTTTGGCAGTTGGTTTGGATTTTCACCCTCAAATGACTTGTTTTTAAGCCTAATCCATATATTTCCAAATTATCGTAATATTCTCAAACTGGGAAACCCGTGACTACGCGGTCAGTTCTTATAAATTAGATTGGTCCCGTTCAAGGTGTTCGTGCCTTTTACGGGGCCGTTTGGCGGCTGGTTTGGGTTTTCACACACAATTGGTATGTTTTAAAGCTTAATCAAGATATTTCAAAATTATTATCATATTCTCAAACCGAGAGACCCGCGACTACGCGGTCCGTTCCTACAAGTTACATTGATCCCGTGCGAGGTCTTCGTGCCTCTTATAGGGTCGTTTATCAGCTGGTTTGTGTCTTCACCCTCAAACGGCTTATTTTTAAGCCTAATCTAGGAATTTCCAAATTATCATCATATTCTCAAATCAGGAGACCCATGACTACGGGGTCAGTTCCTACGACTTATATTGGTCCCGTACGAGGTGTTCATGCCTCTAACGGGGCTGTTTGGCGGCTGGTTTGGGTTTTCACCCTTCAACGATTTGTTTTTAAGCCTAATATAGATATTTTCAAATTATCATCATATTCTCAAATCGGGAGACCCTTGACTACGCGATCAGTTCCTACGAGTTACATTGGTCCCGTACGAGGTGTTCGTAATGGGGCTATTTGGCAGTTGGTTTAGGTTTTTACCCTCAAACGGCTTATTTTTAAGCCTAATCTAGATATTTCCAAGTTAGCGTTAGATTCTCAAACCGAGAGACCCGTGACTATTCGGTCAGTCCTACGAGTTCGTTGGTCCCGTGCGAGGTGTTCGTGCCTCTTACGGGGTCGTTTGGCGACTGGTTTGGGTTTTCACCTTTTAAAGGCTTATTTTTATGCCTAATATATATATTTTCAAAATATCATCATATTCTAAAACCGTGTGACCCGTGACTACGCGATCAGTTCCTACGAGTTACAATGGTCCCGTGCAAGGTGTTTGTGCCTCTTACGGGGTCGTTTGGTGGTTAGTTAGTGTTTTCTCCGTATAACGACTTATTTTTATGCCTAATCTATATATTTTCAAATTATCATATTATTCTCAAATCGGGAGACCCGCAACTACGCGGTCAGTTCCTAAAAGTTACAATGGTCCCTGCGAGGAGTTCGTGCCTCTCACGGGGCCGTTTGGTGGCTGGTTAGGGTTTGCACCCTCTAACGTCTTGTTTTTATGCCGAATCTATATATTTTCAAAATATCATCATATTCTCAAACCGAGAGACCCGTGATTACGTAATCAGTTCTTACGAGTTACTTTGGTCTCGTGCCTCTTACGGAGCCGTTTGGCGACTGGTTTGAGTTTTCAGCCTCAAACGGTATATTTTTAGGCCTAATATAGATATTTCAAAACTATCTTTATATTACCAAATCGGGAGACCCGCGACTACGCAGTTTGTTCCTACAAGTTACATTGGTCCCTTGCGAGGCTTCGTGCCTCTTACAGAGTCGTTTGTCGTCTGATTTATGTCTTCATCCTCAAACGGCTTGTTTTTATGCCTAATTTAGATATTTTCAAATTATCGTAATATTCTCAAATCGGGAGACTCCCGACTACGCAGTCAGTTCCTAAGATTTATATTGGTCCCGTGCGAGGTGTCCGTGCCTCTTACGGGGTTGTTTGGCAGCTAGTTTGGGTTTTCACCCACAAACGGCTTATTTTTAAGCCTAATCTAGATATTTCCAAATTAGCTTCATATTCTCAAACCGGGAGACCTGCAACTACGCGGTCAGTTCCTACAAGTTACAGTGGTCTCGTGCGAGGTGTTCGTGCCTCTTACGGGGTCGTCTGGTGGCTAGTTTGGGTTTTCACCCACAAACGGTGTGTTTTTAAGCCTAATCTAGATATTTCCAAATTATCATCATATTCTCAAACCGAAAGACCCTCAAGTACGCACCTATTTTGACAAGTTACATTGGTCCCGGGTGAGGTCTTCGTGCCTCTTACGGGGCCGTTTGGCGGCTGGTTTGTGTCTTTATCCTCAAATTGCTTATTTTTATGCCTAATGTAGATATTTTCAAATTATCGTAATATTTTCAAATCGGGAGACCTGCGACTACGCGGTCAATTCCTATAATTTACATTGGTCCCGTGCGAGGTGTTCGTGCCTCTTACAGGGCCATTTAGCATCTGGTTTGGATTTTCACCCTCAAAAGGCTTGTTTTTAAGCCTAATATAAATATTTCTAAATTATTATCATATTATCAAACTGCGAAACCCGTGACTACGCGATCAGTTCCTACGAGTTATATTGGTCCCGTGCGAGGTGGTCGTGCCTCTTACGGGGTCATTTGCTGTTTGGTTAGGGTTTTCACCCTTCAACGGTTTGTTTTTAAACCCAATCTAGATATTTTCAAATTATCGTCATATTGTCAAATCGGGAGACCCGTGACTACGCGGTTAGTTCCTAAGAGTTACATTGGACTCGTGCGAGTGTTCGCGCCTCTAACGGGGCTATTTAGGGGCTGGTTTGGGTTTCACCCTTCAACATCTTATTTCTAATCCTAAGTTATATATTATCAAATTATCATCATATTCTTAGACTGAAAGACTCGTGACTCCATGATCATTTCCTACAAGTTATATTGGTCTCGTACGAGGTGTTCGTGCCTCTTACGGGGCCGTTTGGCGGCTGGTTTGGGTTTTAACCCTCAAATGGTTTATTTTTTAGCCTAATCTAGATATTTCCAAATTATCATTAGATTCTCAAATCGAGAGACTTGTGACTATGTGGTCAGTCCTATGAGTTTGTTTGTCCCGTACGAGGTCTTTGTGCCTCTGATGGGGCCGTTTGGCGGCTGGTTTGGGTTTTCACCCTCTAACGGCTTGTTTTTTTGCCTAATCTATATATTTTCAAAATATCATCATATTCTTAAAGCGAGAGACCCCTGACTAGACGATCAGTTCCTAGGAGTTACAATGGTCCAGTGCGAGGTGTTCGTGCCTCTTACGGGGCCGTTTGGTGGTTAGTTAGGGGTTTCACCCTTTAACGACTTATTTTTATGCCTAATCGATATATTTTCAAATTATCATCTTATTCTCAAATTGGGAGACCCGTAACTACGCGGTCAGTTCCTATATATACTCAAATTATCTTCATATTCTTAAATCGAATGACTCGCGACTACACGATCATTTCCTACAAGTTATATTGGTCCCGTACGAGGTGTTCGTGCCTCTTACGGGGCCGTTTGGCGGCTGGTTTAGGTTTTCACCCACAAACGGTATATTTTTAAGCCTAATCTAAATATTTTAAAATTATCTTCATATTCTAAAATCGGAAGACCCGCGACTACGCGGTTCGTCCCTACAAGTTACATTGGTCCCGTGTGAGGTCTTCGTGCCTCTTACAAGGCCGTTTGTCATCTGATTTGTGTCTTCATCCTCAAATTGCTTATTTTTATGCCTAATGTAGATATTTTCAAATTATCGTAATATTCTCAAATCGGGAGACTCACGACTACACAGTCAGTTCCTACGACTTACATTGGTCCCGTGCGAGGTGTTCGTGCCTCTTACGGGGCCGTTTGGCGGCTAGTTTGGGTTTTTACCCACAAACGGCTTATTTTTAAGACTAATCTAGATATTCCCAAATTATCTTCATATTCTCAAATCGGGAGACACGCAACTATGCGGTCAATTCCTACAAGATACATTGGTCTTGTGCGAGGTGTTCGCGCCTCTTACGGGGCCGTCTGGTGGTTGGTTTGGGTTTTCACCCACAAACGGTGTGTTTTTAAGCCTAATCAAGGTATATCTAAATTATTTTCAAATTCTCTAACCGGAGGCCCCGCGAGTACGCACATATTCCTACCAGTTACATTGGTCCCGTGCGAGGTCTTCGTACCCCTTACGGGGCCGTTTGGCGGCTGGTTTATGTCTTCACCCTCATACAGCTTATTTTTAAGCCTCATCTAGATATTTTCAAATTATGGTCTTATTTTCAAACCGGGAGACCCGCGACTATGCGGTCAGTTTTTACAATTTACATTGGTCCCGTGCGAGGTGTTCGTACCTCTTACAGGGCCGTTTGGCAACTGGTTTGGATTTTCACCCTCAAACGGCTTATTTTTAAGCCTAATCTAGATATTTTTAAATTATTATCATATTCTCAAACTGGGAAACCCGTGACTACACGATCAGTTCCTACGAGTTATATTGGTCCCGTGCGAGGTGGTCGTGCCTCTTACGGGTTCGTTTGGTGTTTGGTTTGGGTTTTCACCCTTCAACGATTTATTTTTAAGCCTAATCTAAATATTTTCAAATTATCATCATATTCTCAAATCGGGAGACCCGTGACTACGCAGTCAGTTCCTACGAGTTACAATGGACCCATGCGAGTGTTCGCGCCTCTAATGGGGCTATTTAGGGGATGGTTTGGGTTTCACCCTTCAACGGATTATTTCTAATCCTAAGTTATATATTATCAAATTATCGTCATATTCTCAAACCGAAAGACTCGTGACTACACGATCATTTCCTACAAGTTATATTGGTCCCGTACGAGGTGTTCGAGCCTCTTACGGGGCCGTTTGGCGACTGGTTTGGGTTTTGACCCTCAAATGGTTTACTTTTTAGCCTAATCTAGATATTTCCAAATTATCATTAGATTCTCAAACCAGAAGATCCTCGAGTACTCGCCTATTCCTACCAGTTACATTGGTCTCGTGCAAGGTCTTCGTGCCTCATACGGGGGCGTTTGGCGACTGGTTTGTGTCTTCACCCTCAAATGACTTATTTTTAATAATAATATAGATATTTTCAAATTATCATCATATTTTCAAACCGGGAGACCCACGACTACACGGTCAGTTCCTACAAGTTACATTGGTCCCGTGCGAGATGTTCGTGCCTCTTACGGGGCCGTTTGGCAACTGGTTTGGATTTTCACCCTCAAACGGCTTGTTTTTCAGCCTAATCTAAATATTTCCAAATTATCGTCATATTCTCAAATCGAGAGACCTGCGACTACGCGGTCAGTTCCTATGAGTTACATTGGTTCCATGGGAGGTGTTCGTGCCTCTAACGGGGCCGTTTGGCGACTGGTTTGGGTTTTCAACCATAAATGACTTATTTTTAAGCCAAATCTATATATTTTCAAATTATCGTCATATTCTCAAATCGGAATTCCTGCGACTACGCGTTCAGTTCCTACGAGTTATATTGGTCCCATGCGAGGTGTTCGTGCCTCTTACGGGGTCGCTGGGTGTCTGGTTTTGGTTTTCACCCTTCAACGATTTATTTTTAAGCCTAATGTAGATATTTTCAAATTATCGTCATATTCGGAAATCGGGAGACCCGTGACTACACGGTCAGTTCCTACGAGTTACATTGGACCCGTGCGAGTGTTCGCGCCTCTAACGGGGATATTTATGGGTTGGTTTAGGTTTTCACCCTTCAACGGCTTATTTCTAATCGTAAGTTATATATTATCAAATTATCATCATATTCTCAAACCGAGAGACTGGTGACTACATGATCATTTCCTACAAGTTCTATTGGTCCCGTGTGAGGTGTTCGTGCCTCTTACGGGGCCGTTTGGCGGCTGGTTTGGGTTTTGACCCTCAAATGGTTTATTTTTTAGCCTAATCTAGATATTTCCAAATTATCGTTAGATTCTCAAACCAAGAGACTCGTGACTACGCGGTCAGTCCTACGAGTTCGTTGGTCCCGTGCGAGGTGTTCATGCCTCTTACGGGGCCGTTTGGCTGCTGGTTTGGGTTTTCACCCACAACTGGTGTATTTTTATGCCTAATCTAGATATTTTCAAATTATCATCATATTCTCAAACCAGGAGACCCACGACTACGAGGTCAGTTCCTACCAGTTACATTGGGCCTGTTAGAGGTGTTCGTGCCTCTTACGGTGCCGTTTGGCGACTGGTTTGGATTTTCACCCTCAAACGGCTTGTTTTTAAGCCTAATATAGACATTTCCAAATTATCATCTTATTCTCAAACTGGGAGATCCACGACTACGGGGTCAGTTCCTACGAGTTACTTTGGTCCCGTTCGAGGTGTTCGTCCCTCTTACAGGGCCGTTTCAGGGTTGATTTGAGTTTTCACCCTTCATAAGCTTATTTTTAAGCCTAATCTTGATATTTTCAAATTTTCATCATATTCTCAAACTGGAGGACCTGTGACTTCGCGGTGAGTTCCCACGAGTTACATTGGTCCCGTACGAGGTGTTCGTGCCTCTTATAGGCCGTTTGGTGGGTGGTTTGGATTTTCACCCTCAAACGACTTATTTTTAAATATATTTTCAAATTATCATCATATTCATTACTCGGGAGACTCGTGACTAGACGGTCAGTTCCTACGAGCTACATTTTTCCCGTGCGAGGTGTTCGTGCCTCTCTCGGGGCCGTTTGGCGGTTGGTTTGGATTTTCACTCTCAAACGACTTATTTTTAAGCCTAATCCAGATATTTCCACATTATTGTCATATTCTAAAACCAGGAAATCCACGACTACGCGGTCAGTTCTTATAAATTAGATTGGTCCCGTGCAAGGTGTTCGTGTCTCTTACGGGGCCATTTGGCGACTGGTTTTGGTTTTCACCCACAAACTGTATGTTTTAAAGCTTAATCAAGATATTTCAAAATTATTATCATATTCTCAAATCAGCAGACCCATGACTACGCGGTCTGTTCCTACAAGTTACATTGGTCCCGTGCGAGGTTTTCGTGCTTCTTACGGGGTCGTTTGGCGGCTGGTTTGTGTCTTCACCCACAAACGGCTTATTTTTAATCCTAATCTAGATATTTTCAATTTATCATCATATTTTCAAACCGAGAGACCCACGACTACGCGGTCAGTTCCTACAAGTTACATTGGTCCCGTGCGAGGTGTTCGTGCCTCTTATGGGGACGTTTGGCAGCTGGTTTGGATTTTCACCCTCAAACGGCTTATTTTTCCGCCTAATCTAGATATTTCCAAATTATTATCATATTCTCAAACTGCGAAACCCGTGAATACACGATCAGTTCCTACGAGTTATATTGGTCCCGTGCGAGGTGGTCGTGCCTCTTACGGGGTCATTTGCTGATTGGTTTGGGTTTTCACCCTTCAACGATTTGTTTTTAAGACTAATCTAGATATTTTCAAATTACCGTCATATTCTCAAATCGGGAGACCCGTGACTACGCGGTCAGTTCCTACGAGTTACATTGGACCCGTGCGAGTGTTCGCGCCACTAATGGAGCTATTTAGGGGTTGTTTTGGGTTTTCACCCTCCAACGGCTTATTTCTAAACCTACGTTATATATTATCAAATTATCATCATATTCTGAAATCGAATGACTCGTGACTACATGATCATTTCCTACAAGTTATATTGGTCCCGTACGAGGTGTTCGTGCCTCTTACGGGGCCGTTTGGCGGCTGGTTTGGGTTTTGACCCTCAAAGGGTTTATTTTTTAGCCTAATCTATTTACTTCCAAATAATCGTTAGATTCTCAAACCGAGAGACCCGTGACTACGCGGTCAGTCCTACGAGTCCGTTGGTCCTGTGCGAGGTGTTCGTGCCTCTTACGGGGCCGTTTGGCGGCTGGTTTGGGTTTTCACCCCCTACCGGCTTATTTTTATGCCTAATCTACATATTTTCAAAATATTATCATATTCTCAAACCGAGAGACCCATGACTACACGATCAGTTTCTACGAGTTACAATGGTCTCGTGCGAGGTGTTCGTGTTGGTGGTTAGTTAGGGTTTTCACCCTCAACGGCTTGTTTTTATGCCTAATCTTTATATTTTCAAATTATCATCTTATTCTCAAATTAGGAGACCCGCAACAACATGGTATGTTGCTACAAGTAGTAATGGTCCCGTGCGAGGTGTCCATGCCTCTTATAGGGCCGTTTGGTGGCTGGTTTGGGTTTTCACCCTCTAACGGCTTGTTTTTATGCCTAATCTATATATTTTAAAAATATCATCATATTCTCATACCGAGAGACCTGTGATTACGTGATCAGTTCCTACGAGTTACATTGGCCCCGTGCGAGGTGTCCGTGCCTCTTACGGGGCTGTTTGTTGGCGGCTGGTTTCGATTTTCACCTTCAAACGGCTTATTTTTAAGCCTAATCTTAATATTTCCAAATTATCGTCATATTATCAAATCGTGAAACCCGCCTCTATGCGGTCAGTTCCTACAAGTTACATTGGTCTCGTGCGACGTGTACGTGCCTCTTACGGTGTCGTTTATTAGCTGGTTTGGGTTTTCACCCATAAACGGTGTGTTTTTAAGCCCAATCTAGACATTTCCAAATTATCGTCATATTCTCAAACCAGAAGACCCGCGAGTACTCGCCTATTCCTGCCATTTACATTGGTCCCGTGCAAGGTCACCGTGCCTCTTACGGGGGCATTTGGCGACTGGTTTGTGTCTTCACCCATAAATGGTTTGTTTTTCATCCTAATCTAGAGATTTTCAAATTATCATCATATTTTCAAACCAAGAGAACCACGACTACGCGGTCAGTTCCTACAAGTTATATTGGTCCCGTGCGAGGTGTTTGTGCCTCTTACGGGGACGTTTGGCAGCTGGTTTGGATTTTCACCCTCAAACGGCTTGTTTTTCAGCCTAATCTAGATATTTCCAAATTATTGTCATATTCTCAAACTGTGAAACCCGTGACTACACGATCAGTTCCTACGAGTTATATTGGTCACGTGCGAGGTGGTCGTGCCTCTTACGGGGTTGTTTGGTGTTCGGTTTGTTTTTTCACCCTTCAACAATTTTTTTTAAGCCTAATCTAGATATTTTTAAATTATCGTCAAATTCTCAAATCGGGAGACCCGTGACTATGCGGTTAGTTCCTAAGAGTTACATTGGACCCGTGCGAGTGTTCGCGCCTCTAATGGGGCTATTTAGGGGTTGCTTTGGGTTTTCACCCTTGAACGTCTTGTTTCTAATCCTAATTTATATTTTATCAAATTATCATCATATTCTTAAACTGAATGACTCGCGACTACACGATCATTTCCTACAAGTTATATTGGTCCCGTACGAGGTGTTCGTGCCTCTTACGGGGCCGTTTGGCAGCTGGTTTAGGTTTTGACCCTCAAATGGTTTATTTTTTATCATAATCTAGATATTCCTAAATTATCATTAGATTCTCAAATCGAGAGACTCGTGACTACGTGGTCTGTCCTACGAGTTCGTTGGTCCCGTGCGAGGTGTTCGTACCTCTAACGAGGCCGTTTGGGAACTGGTTTGGGTTTTCACCCTCTAACGGCTTGTTTTTTTGCCTAATCTATATGTTTTCAAAATATCATCATATTCTCAAAGCGAGAGACCCATGACTAGACGATAAGTTCCTAGGAGTTACAATGGTCCCGTGCGAGGTGTTCGTGCCTCTTACGGGGCCGTTTGGTGGTTAGTTAGGGGTTTCACCCTTTAACGACTTGTTTTTATGCCTAATCTATATATTTTCAAATTATCATCTTATTCTCAAATTGGGAGACCCGCAACTACGCGGTCAGTTCCTATAAGTTATAATGGTCCCGTGCGAGGTGTCCGTTCCTCTTACGGGAACGTTTGGTGGCTGGTTTGGGTTTGCACCCTCTAACGACTTATTTTTATGCCTAATCTATATACTTTCAAATTATCATCATATTCTCAAGCCGAGAGGCCCTTGACTACGTGATCAGTTCCTACGAGTTACATTGGTCCCGTGAGAGGTGTTCGTGCCTCTTACGGGTTCGTTTGACGGCTGGTTTAGGTTTTCACCCACAAACGGTATATTTTTAAGCCTAATCTAAATATTTTAAAATTATCTTCATATTCTAAAATCGGAGACCCGCGACTACACGGTTCGTCCCTACAAGTTACATTGGTCCCGTGTGAGGTCTTCGTGCCTCTTACAGGGCCGTTTTTCGTCTGATTATGGTCTTCATCCTCAAACTTCTTATTTTTATTCCTAATCTAGATATTTTCAAATTATCATAATATTCTCAAATCGGGAGACTTGCGACTACACAGTCAGTTCCTACGACTTACATTGGTCCCGTGCGAGGTGTTCGTGCTTCTTACGGGGCCGTTTGGCTGCTAGTTTGGATTTTTACCCCCAAACGGCTTATTTTTAAGCCTAATCTAGATATTTCCAAATTATCTTCATATTCTCAAACCAGGAGACCCGCAACTATGAGGACAGTTACTATAAGTTACATTGGTCTCGTGCGAGGTGTTCGTGCCTGTTACGGGCCGTCTGGTGGCTGGTTTGGGTTTTCACCCACAAACGGTGTTTTTTTAAGCCTAATCTAGATATTTCCAAATTATCGTCAAATTCTCAAACCGGAGGACCCGCGAGTACGCACAAATTCCTACCAGTTACATTGGTCCCGTGCGAGGTCTTCGTGCCCCTTACGGGGCCGTTTGGCGGCTCGTTTGTTTCTTCACCCTCAAACGACTTGTTTTTAAGCCTAATCTAGATATTTTCAAATTATGGTAATATTTTCAAACCGGGAGAACCACGACTACGCGGTCAGTTCCTACTATTTACATTGGTCCCGTGTGAGGTGTTTGTGCCTCTTACAGGGCCGTTTGGCCGCTGGTTTGGATTTTCACCCTCAAACGGCTTGTTTTTAAGCCTAATATAGATATTTTCAAATTATTATCTTAATCTCAAACTGGCAAACCTGTGACTACACGATCAGTTCCTACGAGTTATATTGGTCCCGTGCGAGGTGGTTGTGCCTCTTACGGGGTCATTAGCTGTTTGGTTTGGGTTTTCACCCTTCAACGATTTTTTTTAAGCCTAATCTAGATATTTTCAAATTATTGTCATATTCTCAAACCAGGAGACCCGTGACTACGCGGTTAGTTCCTACGAGTTACATTGGACCCGTGCGAGTATTCGCGCCTCTAATGGGGCTATTTAGGGGTTGGTTTGGGTTTTCACCCTCCAACGGCTTATTTCTAAACCTATGTTATATATTATCAAATTATCATCATATTCTCAAACCAAAAGACTCGTGACTACACGATCATTTCCTACAAGTTATATTGGTCCCGTACGAGGTGTTCGTGCCTCTTACGGGGCCGTTTGGCGGCAGGTTTGGGTTTTGACCCTCAAATGGTTTATTTTTTAGCATAATCTAGATATTTCCAAATTATCGTTAGATTCTCAAACCGAGAGACCCGTGACTACGCGGTCAGTCCTACGAGTTCGTTGGTCCCGTGCGAGGTGTTCGTGCCTCTTACGGGGCCGTTTGGCGGTTGGTTTGGGTTTTCACCCTCTACCGACTTATTTTTATGCCTAATCTATATATTTTCAAAATATCATCATATTCTCAAACCGAGAGACCCGTGACTCGCGATCAGTTTCTACGAGTTACAATGGTGCCTCATACCGGGCCATTTGGTGGTTAGTTTGGGTTTTCACACTCTAAAGGCTTGTTTTTGTGCCTAATCTATATATTTTCAAATTTTCATCTTACTCTCAAATTGGGAGACCCATAACTACACGGTCAGTTCCTACAAGTTGCAATGGTCCCGTGCGAGGTGTTCATGCCTCTTACGGGGCCGTTTGGTGGCTGGTTTGGGTTTTCACCCTCTAACGGCTTGTTTTTATGCCTAATCTATATATTTTAAAAATATCGTCATATTCTCAAACTGAGAGACCTGTGATTACATGATCCGTTCCTATGAGTTACATTGGCCCCGTGCGAGGTGTCCGTGCCTCTTACGAGGCTGTTTGTTGGCGGCTAGTTTGGATTTTCATCTTCAAACGGCTTATTTTTAAACATAATCTTAATATTTCCAAATTAGCGTCATATTCTGAAATCGTGAAACTCGCGTCTACGCGGTCAGTTCCTACAAGTTACATTGGTCTGGTGCGACGTGTCAGTGCCTCTTACGGGACCGTTTACTAGTTGCTTTGGGTTTCCACCCACAAACGGTGTGTTTTTAAGCCCAATCTAGACATTTCCAAATTATCGTCATATTCTCAGACCAGAAGACCCGCGAGTACTCGCCTACTCCTACTAGTTACATTGGTCCCTTGCAAGGTCCCTGTGCCTCTTACGGGGGCGTTTGGCGACTGGTTTGTGTCTTCACCCTCAAATGGCTTGTTTTTAATCCTAATCTAGATATTATCAAATTGTCATCATATTTTCAAACCGAGAGACCCACGACTACGCAGTCAGTTCCTACAAGTTACATTATTCCCATGTGAGGTGTTCGTGCCTCATACGGGGACGTTTGGCAGCTGGTTTGGATTTTCACCCTTAAACGGCTTATTTTTCAGCCTAATCTAGATATTTCCAAATTATTGTCATATTCTCAAACTACGAAACCCATGACTACACGATCAGTTCCTACGAGTTATATTGGTCCCGTGCGAGGTGGTCGTGCCTCTTACGGGGTCATTTGCTGTTTGGTTTGGGTTTTCACCCTTCAACGATTTGTTTTTAAGCCTAATCTAGATATTTTCAAATTATCGTCATATTCCCAAACCAGGAGACCCGTGACTACGCGATCAGTTCCTACGAGTTACATTGGACCCGTGCGAGTATTCGCGCCTCTAATGGGGCTATTTAGGGGTTGGTTTGGGTTTTCACCCTCCAACGGCTTATTTCTAATCCTAAGTTATATATTATCAAATTATCCTCATATTCTTAAACCGAAAGACTCACGACTACACGATCATTTCCTACAAGTTATATTGGTCCCGTACGAGGTGTTCGTGCCTCTTACGTGGCCGTTTGGCGGCTGGTTTGGGTTTTGACCCTCAAATGTTTTATTTTTTAGCCTAATCTAGATATTTCCAAATTATCATTAGATTCTCAAATCGAGAGACTCGTGACTACATGGTTAGTCCTACGAGTTCGTTGGTCCCGTGCGAGGTGTTCGTGCCTCTTACGGGGCCGTTTGGCGGTTTTTTGGGTTTTCACTATCTACCGGCTTATTTTTATGCCTAATCTATATATGTTCAAAATATCATCATATTTTCAAACCGAGAGACCCGTGACTCGCGATCAGTTTCTACGAGTTACAATGGTCCCGTGCGAGGTGTTCGTGCCTCATACCGGGCCATTTGGTGGTTAGTTTGGGTTTTCACCCTCTAACGGCTTGTTTTTATGCCTAATCTATATATTTTCAAATTTTCATCTTATTCTCAAATCGGGAAACCCGCAACTACACCGTCAGTTCCTACAAGTTGCAATGGTCCCGTGCGAGGTGTTCATGCCTCTTACGGGGCCGTTTGGTGGCTGGTTTGGGTTTTCACCCTCTAACGGCTTGTTTTATGCCTAATCTATATATTTTAAAAATATCTTCATATTCTCAAACTGAGAGACCTGTGACTACGTGATCCGTTCCTATGAGTTACATTGGCCCCGTGCGAGGTGTCCGTGCCTCTTACGAGGCTGTTTGTTGGCGGCTGGTTTGGATTTTCACCTTCAAACGGCTTATTTTTAAACATAATCTTAATATTTACAAATTAGCGTCATATTCTCAAATCATGAAACCCGCGTCTACGCGGTCAGTTCCTACAAGTTACATTGGTCTGGTGCGACGTGTCAGTGCCTCTTACGGGACCGTTTATTTGTTGCTTTGGGTTTTCACCCACAAACGGTGTGATTTTAAGTCCAATCTAGACATTTCCAAATTATCGTCATATTCTCAAACAAGAAGACCCGCGCGTACTTGCCTACTCCTACTAGTTACATTGGTCCCTTGCAAGGTCCCTGTGCCTCTTACGGGGGCGTTTGGCGACTGGTTTGCGTCTTCACCCTCAAATGGCTTATTTTTAATCCTAATCTAGATATTTTCAAATTATCATCATATTTTCAAACCGAGAGACCCACGACTACAAAGGTCAGTTCCTACAAGTTACATTATTCCCGTGCGAGGTGTTCGTGCCTCATATAGGGACGTTTGGCAGCTGGTTTGGATTTTCACCCTTAAACGGCTTGTTTTTCAGCCTAATCTAGATATTTCCAAATTATTGTCATATTCTCAAACTACGAAACCCATGACTACACGATCAGTTCTTACGAGTTATATTGGTCCCGTACGAGGTGGTCGTGCCTCTTACGGGGTCATTTGCTGTTTGGTTTGGGTTTTCACCCTTCAATGGTTTATTTTTAAGCCTAATCTAGATATTATCAAATTATTATCATATTGTCAAATCGGGAGACCCGTGACTACGCGGTCAGTTCCTACGAGTTACATTGGACCCGTGCGAGTGTTCGCGCCTCTAACGGGGCTATTTAGGGGCTGGTTTGGATTTTCACCCTTCAACGTCTTATTTCTAATCCTAAGTTATATATTATCAAATTATCATCATATTCTGAAACCGAAAGACTCACGACTACACGATCATTTCCTACAAGTTATATTGGTCCCGTACGAGGTGTTCGTGCCTCTTACGTGGCCGTTTGGCGGCTGGTTTGGGTTTTGACCCTCAAATGTTTTATTTTTTAGCCTAATATAGATATTTCCAAATTATCATTAGATTCTCAAATCGAGAGACTCGTGACTACATGGTCAGTCCTACGAGTTCGTTGGTCCCGTGCGAGGTGTTCGTGCCTATGACGGAAACGTTTGGCGGCTGGTTTGGGTTTTCACCCTCTAATGGCTTGTTTTTTTCCTAATCTATATATTTTCAAAATATCGTCATATTCTCAAAGCGAGAGACCCGTGACTAAACGATCAGTTTCTACGAGTTACAATAGTCCCGTGCGAGGTGTTCGTGCTTCTTACGGGGCCGTTTGGTTGTTAGGTAGGGGTTTAACCCTTTAACGGCTTGTTTTTATGCCTAATCTACATATTTTCAAATTATCATCTTATTCTCAAATTGGGAGACCCGCAATTATGCGGTCAGTTCCTATAAGTTACAATGGTCATGTGCGAGGTGTTCGTGCCTCTTACGGGACCGTTTGGTGGACGGTTTGGGTTTGCACCCTCTAACGGCTTATTTTTATGCCTAATCTATATATTTTCAAATTATCATCATATTCTCAAACCGAGATACCCTTGACTACGTGATCAGTTCCTACGAGTTACATTGGTCCCGTGTGAGGTGTCCGTGCCTCTTACGTGGCCGTTTGGCCGCTGGTTTGGGTTTTCACCCACAAACGGTATATTTTTAAGCCTAATCTAAATATTTCAAAATTATCTTCATATTCTCAAATCGGGAGACCCGCGACTATGCTGTTCGTTCCTACAAGTTACATTGGTCCCGTGCGAGGTCTTCGTACCTCTTACAGGGTCGTTTGTCGTCTGATTTGTGTCTTCATCCTCAAACTGCTTATTTTTATGATTAATCTAGATATTTTCAAATTATCGTAATATTCTCAAATCGGGAGACTCGCGACTACGCAGTCAGTTCCTACGACTTACATTGGTCCCGTGCGAGGTGTTCGTGCTTCTTACGAGTCCGTTTGGCTGCTAGTTTGGGTTTTTACCCCCAAACGGCTTATTTTTAAGCCTAATCTAGATATTTTAAAATTATCTTCATATTCTCAGACCGGGAGACCCGCAACTATGCGGTCAGTTCCTACAAGTTATATTGGTCTCGTGTGAGGTGTTCGTGCCTCTTACGGGGCCGTCTGGTGGCTGGTTTGGGTTTTCACACAAAAATGATGTGTTTTTAATCCTAATCTAGATATTTCCAAATTATCGTCAAATTCTCAAACCGGAGGACCCGCGAGTACGCACATATTCCTACCAGTTACATTGGTCCCGTATGAGGTCTTCGTGCCCCTTACGGGGCCGTTTGGCGGTTGGTTTGTGTCTTCACCCTCAAACGGCTTATTTTTAACCCTAATATAGATATTTCAAATTATGGTCATATTTTACAACCGGGAGACCTGCGACTACGCGGTTAGTTCCTACTATTTACATTGGTCCCGTGCGAGGTGTTCGTGCCTCTTACAGGGCCGTTTGGCAGCTGGTTTGGATTTTCACCCTCAAACGGCTTGTTTTTAAGCCTAATCTAGATATTTTCAAATTATTATCATATTCTCAAAATAGGAAACCCGTGACTACACGATTAGTTCCTACGAGTTATATTGGTCCCGTGCGAGGTGGTCGTGCCTCTTACGGGGTCGTTTGGTGTTTGGTTTGGGTTTTCACCCTGCAATGATTTGTTTTTAAGCCTAATCTAGATATTTTTAAATTATCGTCATATTCTCAAATCGAGAGACCCGTGACTACGCGGTCAGTTCCTACGAGTTACAATGGACCCATGCGAGTGTTCGTGCCTCTAACGGGGCTATTTACGGGTGGTTTGGGTTTTCACCGTTCAACGGCTTATTTCTAATCCTAAGTTATATATTATTAAATTATCGTCATATTCTCAAATCAAAAGACTCGTGACTACACGATCATTTCCTACAAAATATAATGGTCCCGTACGAGGTGTTCATCCCTCTTACGAGGCCGTTTGGCGGCTGGTTTGGGTTTTGACCCTCAAATGGTTTATTTTTTAGCCTAATCTAGATATTTCCAAATTATCGTTAGATTCTCAAACCGAGAGACCCGTGACTACGAGGTCAGTCCTATGAGTTCGTTGGTCCAGTGCGAGGTGTTCGTGCCTCTTATGGGGCTGTTTGGTGGATGGTTTGGGTTTTTACCCTCTAACGGCTTATTTTTAAACCTAATCTATATATTTTCAAAATATCGTCATATTCTCAAATCGAGAGACACGTGACTCGCGATCAATTTCTACGAGTTAGAATGGTTCCGTCCGAGGTGTCCGTGCCTCATACAGGGCCATTTGGTGGTTAGTTAGGGTTTTCACCCTCTAACGGCATATTTTTATGCCTAATCTATATATTTTCAAATTATCATCTTATTCTCAAATCGAGAGTCCCGCAACTACGCAGTCAGTTCCTACAAGTTGCAATGGTCCCGTGTCAGGTGTTCATGCTTCTTACAGGACCGTTTGGTGGCTGGTTTGGGTTTTCACCCTCTAACGGCTTGTTTTTATGCCTAATCTATATATTTTCAAAATATTGTCGTGTTTTCAAACCGAGAGACCCCTGACTATGTGAACAGTTCCAACGAGTTACATTGGTCCCGTGCGAGGTGTCCGTGCCTCTTACGGGGCTGTTTGGCGGCTTGTTTGGATTTTCACCTTCAAACGGCTTATTTTTAAGCCTAATCTTAATATTTCCAAATTATCGTCATATTCTCAAATCATGAAACCCGCGACTATGCGGTCAGTTCCTACAAGTTACATTGGTCTCGTGCGAGGTGTTCGTGCCTCTTACGAGGTCGTTTATTGGCTAGTTTGGGTTTTCACCCACAAACGGTGTGTTTTTAAGCCTAATCAAAATATTTCCAAATTATCGTCAAATTCTCAAATCGGAGGACCCGCGAGTACGCACATATTCCTACCAGTTACATTGGTCCCGTACGAGGTCTTCGTGCCCCTTACGGGGCCGTTTGGCGGCTGGTTTGTGTCATCACCCTCACACGGCTTATTTTTAAGCCTAATCTAGATATTTTCAAATTATGGTCATATTTTCAAATCGGGAGACCCGCGACTACGCGATCCGTTCCTACATGTTACATTGGTCCAGTGCGAGGTGTTCGTGCCTCTTACAGGGCCGTTTGGCAGCTGGTTTGGAATTTCACCCTCAAACGGCTTATTTTTAAACCTAATCTAGATATTTTCAAATTATTATCGTATTCTCAAACTGGGAAACCCATGACTACACGATCAGTTCCTACGAGTTATATTGGTCCCGTGCGAAGTGGCCGTGCCTCTTACGGGGTCGTTTGGTGTTTGGTTTGGGTTTTCACCCTTCAACGATATTTTTTTAAGGCTAATCTAGATATTTTCAAATTATCAGCAAATTCTCAAATCGGGAGACCCGTGACTACGCGGTCAGTTCCTACGAGTTACATTGGACCCGTGCGAGTGTTCGCGCCTCTAACGGGGCTATTTAGGGGTTGGTTTGGGTTTTCACCCTTCAACGACTTATTTCTAATCCTAAGTTATATAAAATCAAATTATCTTCATATTCTTAAACCGAATGACTCGCGACTACACGATCATTTCCTACAAGTTATATTAGTCCCGTACGAGGTGTTCGTGCCTCTTACGGGGCCGTTTGGCGGCTGGTTTGGGATTTGACCCTCAAATGGTTTATTTTTTAGCCTAATCTAGATATTTCCAAATTATCGTTAGATACTCAAATCAAGAGACTCGTGACTACGTGGTCAGTCCTACGAGTTCGTTGGTCCCGTGCGAGGTGTTGGTGCCTCTGACGGGGCCGTTTGGTGGCTGGTTTGGGTTTTCATCCTCTAACGGCTTGTTTTTTTGCGTAATCTATATATTTTCAAAATATCATCATATTCTCAAAGCGAGAGACCCGTGACTACACAATCTGTTCCTACGAGTTACAATGGTCCCGTGCGAGGTGTTCGTGCCTCTTATGGGGCCGTTTGGTGGTTAGTTAGGGGTTTCACCCTTTAACGGCTTATTTTTATTCCTAATCTATATATTTCCAAATTATCATCTTATTCTCAAATCGGGAGACCTGCAACTACGCGGTCAGTTCCTAGAAGTTACAATGGTCCCGTACGAGGTGTCCGTGCCTCTTACGGGACCGTTTGGTGGCTGGTTTGGGTTTGCACCCTCTAACGGCTTGTTTTTATGCCTAATCTGTATATTTTCAAATTATCATCATATTCTCAAACCGACAGCCCCTTGACTACGTGATCAGTTCCTACGAGTTACATTGGTCCCGTGCGAGGTGTCCGTGCCTCTTACAGGGCCGTTTGGCAGCTGGTTTAGGTTTTCACCCACAAACGGTATATTTTTAAGCCTAATCTAAATATTTCAAAATTATCCTCTTATTCTCAAATCGGGAGACCCGCGACTATGTGGTTCGTTCCTGGAAATTACATTGGTCCCGTGCGAGGTCTTCGTGCCTCTTACAGGGCCGTTTGTCGTCTGATTATGGTCTTCATCCTCAAACTTCTTATTTTTATTCCTAATCTAGATATTTTCAAATTATCATAATATTCTCAAATCGGGAGACTTGCGACTACACAGTCAGTTCCTACGACTTACATTGGTCCCGTGCGAGGTGTTCGTGCTTCTTACGGGGCCGTTTGGCTGCTAGTTTGGATTTTTACCCCCAAACGGCTTATTTTTAAGCCTAATCTAGATATTTTCTAATTATCTTCATATTCTCAAACCGGGAGACCCGCAACTATGCGGTCAGTTCCTACAAGTGACATTGGTCTCGTGCGAGGTGTTCGTGCCTCTCACGGGGCCGTCTGGTGGCTAGTTTGGGTTTTCACCCACAAACGGTGTGTTTTTAAGCCTAATCTAGATATTTCCAGATTATCGTCAAATTCTCAAATCGGAGGACCCGTGAGTACGCACATATTCCTACCAGTTACATTGGTCCCGTGCAAGGTCTTCGTGCCCCATATGGCGTCGTTTGGAGGCTCGTTTGTTTCTTCACCCTCAAACGGCTTGTTTTTAAGCCTAGTCTAGATATTTTCAAATTATGGTCATATTTTCAAATCGGGAGACCCGCGACTATGCGGTCAGTTCCTACAATTTACATTGGTCCCGTGCGAGGTGTTCGTGCCTCTTACAGGGCCGTTTGGCAGTTGGTTTGGATTTTCACCCTCAAATGGCTAGTTTTTTAACCTAATCTAGATATTTTCAAATTATTATCATATTCTCAAACTGGGAAACTCGTGACTACACGATCAGTTCCTACGAGTTATATTGGTCCCGTGCGAAGTGGTCGTGCCTCTTACGGAGTCGATTGGTGTTTGGTTTGGGTTTTCAACCTTCAACAATTTATTGGTTCCGTGCGAGGTGTCCGTGCCTCTTACGGGGCTGTTTGGCGGCTGGTTTGGATTTTCACCTTCAAACAGCTTATTTTTAAGCCTAATCTTGATATTTCCAAATTATCATCATATTATTAAATCGTGAAACCCGCAACTATGCGGTCAGTTCCTACAAGTTACATTGGTCTCGTACGAGGTGTTCATGCCTCTTACGGGGCCGTTTATTGGCTGGTTTGGGTTTTCACCCACAAACGTTGTGTTTTTTAGCCCAATCTAGATATTTCCAAATTATCGTCATATTGTCAAACAAGAAGACCCGCGAGTACTCACATATTCCTACCAGTTACATTGGTCCCGTACAAGGTCTTCGTGCCTCTTACGGGGGCGTTTGGCGGCTGGTTTGTTTCTTCACCCTCAAATGGCTTATTTTTAATCCTAATTTAGATATTTTCAAATTATCATCACATTTTCAAACCGGGAGACCCACGACTATGCGATCAATTCCTACAAGTTACAATGGTCCCGTGCGAGGTGTTCGTGCCTCTTACGGGGCCGTTTGGCAGCTGGTTTGGATTTTCACCCTCAAACGGCTTATTTTTCACCCTAATTTAGATATTTCCAAATTATTGTCATATTCTCAAACTGCGAAACCCGTGACAACACGATCTGTTCCTACGAGTTATATTGGTCCCGTGCGAGGTGGTCGTGCCTCTTACGAGGTCATTTGGTGTTTGGTTTGGGTTTTCACCCTTCAACGATTTATTTTTAAGCCTAATCTAGATATTTTCAAATTATCATCATATTCTCAAATCGGGAGACCCGTGACTACGCGGTCAGTTCCTACGAGTTAGAATGGACCCATGCGAGTGTTCGCGCCTCTAACAGGGCTATTTAGGGGATGGTTTGGGTTTCACCCTTCAACGGATTATTTCTAATCCTAAGTTATATATTATCAAATTATCGTCATATTCTCAAACCGAAAGACTCATGACTACACGATCATTTCCTACAAGTTATATTGGTCCCGTACGAGGTGTTCGAGCCTCTTACGGGGCCGTTTGGCGACTGGTTTGGGTTTTGGCCCTCAAATGGTTTACTTTTTAGCCTAATCTAGATATTTCCAAATTATCATTAGATTCTCAAACCAGAAGATCCTCGAGTACTCGCCTATTCCTACCAGTTACATTGGTCTCGTGCAAGGTCTTCGTGCCTCATACGGGGGCGTTTGGCGACTGGTTTGTGTCATCACCCTCAAATGGCTTATTTTTATCATAATATATGTATTTTCAAATTATCATCATATTTTCAAATCGGGAGACCCACGTCTACACGGTCAGTTCCTACCAGTTACATTGGTCCCGTGCGAGGTGTTCCTGCCTCTTACGGGGCCGTTTGGCAACTGGTTTGGATTTTCACCCTCAAACGGCTTATTTTTCAGCTTAATCTAAACATTTCCAAATTATCGGTATGTTCTCAAATTGGGAGACCTGCGACTACGCGGTCAGTTCCTTTGAGTTACATTGGTTCCATGGGAGGTGTTCGTGCCTCTAACGGGGCCGTTTGGCGACTGGTTTGGGTTTTCAACCATAAACGACTTATTTTTAAGCCAAGTCTATATTGTTTTCAAATTATCATCACATTCTCAAATCGGGATTCCCGTGACTACACGTTCAGTTCTTACGAGTTATATTAGTACCATGCGAGGTGTTCGTGCCTCTTACGGGGTCGTTGGGTGTCTGGTTTTGGTTTTCACCCTTTAACGGTTTATTTTTAAGCCTAATGTAGATATTTTCAAATTATCGTCATATTTGGAAATCGGGAGACCCGTGACTACACGGTCAGTTCCTACGAGTTACATTGGACTCGTGCGAGTGTTCGCGCCTCTAACGGGGCTATTAATGGGCTGGTTTAGGTTTTCACCCTTCAACGGCTTATTTCAAATCGTAAGTTATATATTATCAAATTATCATCATATTCTCAAACCGAGAGACTGGTGACTACATGATCATTTCTTACAAGTTATATTGGTCCCGTGTGAGGTGTTCGTGCCTCTTACGGGGCCGTTTGGCGGCTGGTTTGGGTTTTGACCCTCAAATGGTTTGTTTTTAGCCTAATCGAGATATTTCCAAATTATCGTTAGATTCTCAAACCGAGAGACCAGTGACTACGCGGTCAGTCCTACGAGTTTGTTGGTCCCATGCGAGGTGTTCATGCCTCTTACGGGGCCGTTTGGCTGCTGGTTTTGGGTTTTCACCCACAACTGGTGTATTTTTAAGGCTAATCTAGATATTTCCAAATTATCGTCATATTCTCAAATCGGGAGACCCACGAGTACGAGGTCAGTTCCTACCAGTTACATTGGTCCCGTTAGAGGTGTTCGTGCTTCTTACGGGGCCGTTTGGCGACTGGTTTGGATTTTCACCCTCGAACGGCTTGTTTTTAAGCCTAATATAGACATTTCCAAATTATCATCATATTCTCAAACTTGGAGACCCGCGACTACGGGGTCAGTTCCTACGAGTTACTTTGGTCCCGTTCGAGGTGTTCGTCCCTCTTACGGGGCCGTTTCGGGGTTGATTTGAGTTTTCATCCTTCAACGGCTTATTTTTAAGCCTAATTTTTATATTTTCAAATTTTCATCATATTCTCAAACTGGAGGACCAGTGACTTCGCGGTGAGTTCCAACGAGTTACATTGGTCCCGTACGAGGTGTTCGTGCTTCTTACAGGCCGTTTGGTGGGTGGTATGGGTTTTCACCCTCAAACGGCTTATTTTTAAGCCTAATCTAGAATTTTTTGAATTATCATCATATTCATTACTCGGGAGACTCGTGACTAGACGGTCAGTTCTTATAAATTAATATCGTCCCGTGCAAGGTGTTCGTGTCTCTTTCGGGGCCGTTTGGCGGCTGGTTTGGGTTTTCACCCACAAACGGTATGTTTTAAAGCTTAATCAAGATATTTCAAAATTATTATCATATTCTCAAATTGGGAGACCCGCGTCTACGCGGTTCGTTCCTACAAGTTACATTGGTCCCGTGCGAGGTCTTCGTGCCTCTTACGGGGTCGTTTGGCGGCTGGTTTGTGTCTTCACCCTCAAATGGCTTATTTTTTAGCATAATCTTGATATTTTCAAATCATCGTCATATTCTCAAATCGAGAGACCCACGACTACGCGGTCAGTTCCTACAATTTACATTGGTCCCGTGCGAGGTTTTCGTGCCTCTTACAGGGCCGTTTGGCAACTGGTTTGGATTTTCACCCTCAAACGGCTTATTTTTAAGCCTAATCTAGAAATTTCCAAATTATTGTCATGTTCTCAAATTGGGAAACCCGTGACTACACGATCAGTTCCTACTAGTTATATTTGTCCTGTGCGAGGTGTTCGTGCCTCTTACGGGGTCGTTTGGTGTTTGGTTTGGGTTTTCACCCGTCAACAGTTTGTTTTTAACCGTAATCTAGATATTTTCAAATTATCGTCATGTTCTTAAATCGGGAGGCCCGTGACAACGCGGTCAGTTCCTACGAGTTACATTGGACTCGTGCGAGTGCTTACGCCTCTAACGGGGCAATTTTGGGGCTGGTTTGGGTTTTCACCCTTCAACGGCTTATTTCTAATCCTAAGTTATGTAATATCAAATTATCATTATATTCTCAAATCGAAAGACTCATGACTACACGATCATTTCCTACAAGTTATATTGGTCCCGTACGAGGTGTTCGTGCCTCTTACGGGGCCGTTTGGCGGCTGGTTTGGGTTCTAACCCTCAAATGGTTTGTTTTTTAGCCTAATCTAAATATTTCCAAATTATCGTTAGATTCTCAAACTGAGAGACCCGTGACAACGCGGTCAGTCCTACGAGTTCGTTGGTTCCGTGCGAGGTGTTCGTTCCTCTTACGGGGCCATTTGGCGGCTGGTTTCGATTTTCACCCTCTAACGACTTTTTTTTATGCCTAATCTATATATTTTCAAAATATCATCATTTTCTCAAATCGAGAGACCCGTGACTACGCGATCAGTTCCTATGAGTTACAATGGTCCCGTACGAGGTGTTCGTGCCTCTCACGGGGGCCGTTTGGTGGTTAATTAGGGTTTTCACCCTCTAACGGCTTGTTTATATACCTAATCTATATATTTTCAAATTATCATCTTATTCTCAAATCGGGAGACCCGCAACTATGCGGTCAGTTCCTACAAGTTACAATGGTCCCATGCGAGGTGTTCGTGCCACTTACGGGGCCGTTTGGTGGCTGGTTTGGGTTTTCACCCTCTAACGACTATTTTTTATGCCTAACCTATATACTTTCAAAATATCATTAGATTCTCAAATCGAGAGACCCGTGACTAGGGGTGGCAATATGGGTCAGTGGGTCGTGTTTTGACCCGACACGACACGACACGACAAGGTTTTTTCGGACACGAACACGACACGACATGAATTCGTGTTTTTTTTAGCTGACACGAACACGACACAAATAAAAAATAACACGGCACGACACGACACGACAACCATAATTTCTTAAATTTTAGGCTTAAAAAACGCGATAACACGATAACACGACACGACACGACTTCGTGTCAAAAAAACACGACACGAACACGACACGAACACGAAATATCGTGTCAATTTCGGGTCAATTTCGTGTCGTTTCGTGTCGTTTTTTCGTGTCGTTTCTAAAATTGCCACCCCTACCCGTGACTACGTGATCAATTCCTACGAGTTACATTGGTCCCGTGCAAGGTGTTTGTGCCTCTTATGGGGCTGTTTTGTTGCTGGTTTGGATTTTCACGTTCAAACGGCTTATTTTTAAGCCTAATCTTGATATTTCCAAATTATCGTCATATTCTCAAATCGTGAAACTCGCAACTATGCAGTAAGTTCCTACAAGTTACATTGGTCTCGTGCGAGGTGTTCGTGCCTCTTACGGGGCCGTTTGTTGCCTGGTTTAGGTTTTCACCCACAAACAGTGTGTTTTTAACCCTAATCTAGACATTTCCAAATTATCATCATATTCTCAAACCGGAAGACCCGTGAGTACTCGCCTATTCCTTTCAGTTACATTGGTCCCGTGCAAGGTCTTCGTGCCTCTTACGGGGGCGTTTGGTGGTTGGTTTGTGTCTTCACCCTAAATGGCTTGCTTTTAAGCCTAATCTAGATATTTTCAAATTATCATCATATTTTCAAACCGGGAGACCCACGACTACGCGGTCAGTTCCTACAAGTTACATTGGTCCCGTGCGAGGTGTTCGTGCCTCGTATGGGGCCGTTTGGCAGCTGATTTGGATTTTCACCCTCAAACTGCTTGTTTTTTAGCCTAATCTAAATATTTAAAAATTATCATCCTATTCTCAAACTGGGAGACCTGCGACTACGCGGTCAGTTCCTATGAGTTACATTGGTTCCATGGGAGTTGATCGAGCCTCTTACGGGGCCGTTTGGCGACTGGTTTGGGTTTTCAACCACAAATGGCTTATTTTTTAGCCTAATCTATATATTTTCAAATTATCGTCATATTCTCCAACTGGGTTTTGCGTGACTACGCGTTCAGTTCCTACGAGTTATATTGGTCCCGTGCGAGGTGATCGTGCCTCTTATGGGGACGTTTTGTGTCAGGTTTGGGTTTTCACCCTTCAACGGTTTATTTTTAATCCTAATATAGATATTTTCAAATGATCATCATATTCTCAAATCGGAGACCCGTGACTACGCGGTCAGTTCCTACGAGTTACATTGGACCCGTGTGAGTGTTTGCGCCTCTAACGGGGCTATTTATGGGCTGGTTTAGGTTTTCACCCTTCAACGGCTTATTTCTAATCCTAAGTTAAATATTATCATCATATTGTCAAAACAAAAGACTCGTGACTACATGATCATTTCCTACAAGTTATATTGGTCTCGTGCGAGGTGTTCGTGCCTCTTACAGGGCCGTTTGGCGGCTAGTTTGGGTTTTGACCCTCAAATGGTTTATTTTTTAGCCTAATCTAGATATTTCCAAATTATTGTTTGATTCTCAAACCGAGAGACCCGTGACTACGCGGTTAGTCCTACGAGTTCGTTGGTCCCGTGCGAGGTGTTCATGCCTCTTACAGGGCCATTTGGCTGCTGGTTTGGGTTTTCACCCACAACTTATGTATTTTTAAGCCTAATCTATATATTTTAAAATTATCATCATATTCTCAAACCGGGAGACCCACGACTACGCGGTCAGTTCCTACAAGTTACATTGGTCTCGTGCGAGGTGATCGTGCCTTATACGGGGCCGTTTGTTGGTTGGTTTGGGTTTTCACCCACAAACGGTGTGTTTTTAAGCCTAATCTAGACAATTCCAAATTATCATCATATTCTCAAACCAGAAGACCCGTGAGTACTCGTCTATTCCTACCAGTTACATTGGTCCCGTACAAGGTCTTCGTGCCTCTTTTGGGGGCATTTGGCAGCTGGTTTGTGTCTTCACCCTCAAATGACTTGTTTTTAAGCCTAATCCTGATATTTTCAAATTATCGTCTTATTTTCAAATCGAGAGACCCGCGACTATGCGGTCAGTTTCTACAAGTTACATTAGTTTCGTGCGAGGTGTTCGTGCCTCTTACGGGGCCGTTTGGCAGCTGGTTTGGATTTTCACCCTCAAACGGCTTAATTTTAAACCTAATCTAAATATTTTCAAATTATCGTCATATTCTCAAACCGAGAGACCTGCGACTACGCGGTCAGTTCCTATGAGTTACATTGGTTCCATGGGAGGTGTCCGTGCCTCTTACGAGGCCGTTTGGCGACTGGTTTGGGTTTTCAACCATAAACGGCTTATTTTTAAGCCTAATAAATATATTTTCAAATTATCGTCATATTCTCAAACTGGGATTCCCGTGACTACGCGTTCAGTTCCTACGAGTTATATTCGTCCCGTACGAGGTGTTCGTGCCTCTTACGGGGTCATTTGGTGGTTAGTTAGGATTTTCACCCTCTAACGGCTTGCTTTTATGCCTAATCTATATATTTTCAAATTATCATCTTATTCTCAAATCGGGAGACCCGCAACTACGCGATCAGTTCCTACAAGTTACAATGGTCCCGTGCGAGGTGTTCATGCCTTTTACGGGGCCTTTTGGCAGCTGGTTTGAATTTTCACCCTCAAACAGGACCAATGTTTTTCAGCCTAATCTAAATATTTCCAAATTATCGTCATATTCTCAAACCGGGAGACCTGCGACTACGCAGTCAGTTCGTACGAGTTACATTGGTTCCATGGGAGGTGTTCGTGCCTCTTACGGGCCGTTTGGCGACTAGTTTGGGTTTTCAACCATAAACGACTTATTTTTAAGCCTAATCTATATATTTTCAAATTATCATCATATTCTCAAACTGGGATTCCCGTGACTACGCGTTCAGTTCCTACGAGTTATATTGGTCCCGTGCAAGGTGTCCGTGCCTCTTACGGGGCCGTTTAATGTCTGGTTTGGGTTTTCACCCTTTAACGGTTTATTTTTAAGCCTAATGTAGATATTTTCAAATTATCGTCATATTCTCAAATCGGGAGACCCGTGACTACGCGGTCAGTTCCTACGAGTTACATTGGACCCATGCGAGTGTCCGCGCATCTAATGGTGCTATTTGTGAGCTGGTTTAGGTTTTCACCCTTCAACGGCTTATTTCTAATCATAAGTTATATATTATCAAATTATCATCATATTCACAAACCGAGAGATTGGTGACTACATGATCATTTCCTACAAGTTATATTGGTCTCGTGCGAGATGTTCGTGCCTCTTACGGGGTCGTTTGGCGGCTGGTTTGAGTTTTGACCCTTTAATGGTTTATTTTTAACCTAATCTACATATTTCCAAATTATTGTTATATTCTCAAACAGAGAGACCCGTGACTACGCGATCAGTCCTACGAGTTCGTCGGTCCCGTGCGAGGTGTTCATGCCTCTTACGGGGCCATTTGGTGGCTGGTTTAGGTTTTCACCCACAACTGGTGTATTTTTAAGCCTAATCTAGATATTTTCAAATTATCATCATATTCTTAAATCGGGAGACCCACGACTACGAGGTGAGTTCCTACTAGTTACATTGATCTCGTACGAGGTGTTCGTGCCTCTTACAGGGCCGTTTGGCGACTGGTTTGGATTTTCACCCTCAAACGGCTTGTTTTTAAGCCTAATATTGACATTTCCAAATTATCATCATATTCTCAAATTGGGAGACCCACGATTACGGGGTCAGTTCCTACGAGTTACTTTGGTCCCGTTCGAGGTGTTCGTGCCTCTTACGGGGCTATTTCGGGGTTGATTTGAGTTTTCACCCTTCAACGGCTTATTTTTAAGCCTAATCTTGATATTTTCAAATTATCGTCATATTCTCAAACTGGAGGACCTGTGACTTCGCGGTGAGTTCCCATGAGTTACATTGGTCCCGTACGAGGTGTTCGTGCCTCTTACAGGCCGTTTGGTGGGTGGTTTGGGTTATCACCCTCAAACGGCTTATTTTTAAGCCTAATCTAGATATTTCTGAATTATCATCATATTCTCAAATCCGGAGACTCGCGACTACACGATCAGTTCCTACGAGCTACATTTGTCCCGTGTGAGGTGGTCGTTCCTCTTTCGGGGCCGTTTGGAAGCTGGTTTGGGTTTTCACCCTCTAACGGCTTATTTTTATGCCTAATCTATATATTTTCACAATATCGTCATATTCTCAAACCGAGAGACCCGTGACTACGTGATCAGTTCCTACGAGTTACATTGGTCCCGTGCGTGGAATTCGTGCCTCTTACGTGGCTGTTTGGCGGCTGGTTTGGATTTTCACCTTTAAACGGCTTATTTTTAAGCTTAATCTTGATATTTCGAAATTATCGTCATATTCTCAAATCGTGAAACTCGCGACTACGCAGTCCGTTTCTACAAGTTACATTCGTCTCGTGTGAGGTGTTTGTATCTCTTACGGGGTCGTTTGTTGGTTGGTTTGGATTTTCACCCTCAAACGGTGTGTTTTTAAGCCTAATCTAGACATTTCCAAATTATCGTCATATTTTCAAACCGAAAGACCCGCGAGTAGTCGCCTATTCCTACCTGTTACATTGGTCCCTTGCAAGGTCTTCGTGCCTCTTACGGGGGCGTTTAGCGGCTGGTTTGCGTCTTCACCCTCAAATGGCTTATTTTTAAGTCTCATCTAGATATTTTCAAATTCTCATCATATTTTCAAACCGGGAGACTCGTGACTACATGGTCAGTTCCTACGAGCTATATTTGTCCCGTGCGAGGTGTTCGAGCCTCTTACGAGGCCATTTAGTGGCTGGTTTGGATTTTCAACCAAAAACGGCTTGTTTTTAAGCCTAATCTATATATTTCCAAATTATCGTCATATTCTCAAACTGGGGGACCAGTTACTATGCAATCAGTTCCTACGAGTTACATTGGTCCCGTGCGAGGTGTGTGTGCCTCTTACGGGTCCCTTTGGTAGCTGGTTTGGGTTTTCACCATTCAACGATTTATTTTTAAGCCTAATCTAGATATTTTTAAATTATCATCATATTCTCTAATCGGGAGACTCGTGACTACGCGGTCAGTTCTTACGAGTTACGTTGGTCCCGTGCGAGGTGTTCGTGCCTCTAACGGGGATATTTAGGGGTTGGTTTGGGTTTTCACCCTTCAACGGCTTATTTCAAATCATAAATTATTTATTATCAAATTATCATCATATTCTCAAACCGGAAGACTCCTGAATACACGATGAGTTCCTACAAGTTACATTGGTCCTGTGTGAGGTGTTCGTGCCTCTTACAGGGCCGTTTCGCGGGTGGTTTGGGTCTTCACCCTCAAACGACTTGTTTTTAAGCCTAATATAGATATTTCCAAATTATCATATTCTGAAACTAGGAGACCCGTGACTACGTGGCCAATTCCTACGAGTTACTTTGGTCCCGTTCGAGGTGTTCGTGCCTCTTACGGGGCCCATTTGGAGGGTTGGTTTGGATTTTCTCCCTCAAACGGCATTTTTTATCCTCATCTGTATATTTCCAAATTATCGTCATATTATCAAATCGGATGACCTGTGACTGTGCGGTCAGTTCCTATGAGTTAAATTGGTCCCGTGCGAGGTGTTCGTGCCTCTTACGGGGCCGTTTGGCGGATGGTTTGGGTTTTCAATCACAAACGGCTTGTTTTTAACATAATCTATATATTTTTAAATTATTGTTATATTCTCCTGTGACTACGCGATCAGTTCCTACGAGTTACATTGGTCCCGTGTGAGGTTTCATGCCTCTTACGAGGCCGTTTGGCGGTGGGTTTGGGTTTTCACCCTTCAATGGTTTGTTTTTAAGCCTAATCTAGATATTTTCAAATTACCATCATATTCACAAACCAAGAGACTCGTGACTAGGCAGTAAGTTCCTACGAGTTACATTGGTCCCGTGCAAAGTGTCCGTGCCTCTTACGGGGCCGTTTGGTAGCGGGTCTGGTTTTCCCCGTCAAACGGCTTATTTTTAAGCTTAATTTAGATATTTCAAAATTATCATCATATTCTCAAACCGGAAGACCCGCGACTATACGGTCAGTTCCTACGAGTTATATTGGTCCCGTGCGAGGTGTGCCTGCCTCTTACGGGGCCGTTTGGCGGCTTGCTTGGGTTTTCACCCTCAAACGGCTTATTTTTAAGCCTAATCTAGAGAATTCCAAATTATCATCATATTCTCAAACCGAGAGACCCGTGACTACGCAGTTAGTTCCTAGGAGTTATATTTGTCTAGTACGAGGTGTTTGTGCCTCTTACGGAGCTGTTTGGCGGCTGGTTTGGGTGTTTACCCTAAAACGGCTTATTTTAAAGCCTAATCTAGATATTTCCAAATTATCATCATATTCACAAATCGGGAGACTCGCAACTACAGGTCAGTTCCTAAAAGTTACATTGGTCCCGTGCGAGGTGTTCGTGCCTCTTACGGGGCCGTTTGATGGCTGGTTTGGGTTTTCACCCTCAAACGGCTTATTTTTACGCCTAATCTATATATTTTCAAATTATCGTCATATTCTCAAATCGAGAGACCCGTGACTGCGTGATCAGTTCCTACGAGTTACATTGGTCCCATACGAGGTATTCGTGCCTCTTACGGGACTGTTTCGGGGTTGATTTGAGTTTTCACCCTTCAACAACTTATTTTTAAACCTAATCTTGATATTTTCAAATTATCATCATATTCTCAAACTGGAGGACCTATGACTTCGTGATCTGTTCCAACGAGTGACATTGGTCCCGTGCGAGGTGTTCGTGTCTCTTACAAGGCCGTTTGGGGGCTGGTTTGTGTTTTCACCCCTCAACTGCTTGTTTTTAAGCCTGATTTCGATATTTTCGAATTATCATCATATTCTCAAATTAGTAGACCCGCGACTACGCGTCAATTCCTACAAGTTACATTGGTCCCGTACGTGGTGTTCGTGCCTTTTTTGGGGTTGTTTGGTATCTGGTTTGGGATTTCACCCTCAAACGGGTTATTTTTAAGACTAGTCTAGATATTTCCAAATTATTGTCATATTCTCAAATCGGGAGACCCGTGACTACACGGTCAGTTCCATGAGTTACATAGGTCCCGTGCGAGGTGTTCGTGCGTCTTATGGGGCCATTTGACGGCTGGTTTAGATTTTCACCCTCAAATGGCTTATTTTTAAGCCTGATCTTGATATTTCCAAATTATTGTCATATTCTTAAATCCGGAAGCCCGCGACTACGCGATCAATTCCTACGAGTTACATTGGTCCCGTGCGAGGTGTTCGTGCCTCTTACGGGGTCATTTGGCAGGAGGTTTGGGTTTTGACCCTCAAGCGACTTGTTTTTAAGCCAAATCTAAATATTTCCAAATTATCGTCATATTTTCAAACTGGGAGACCCGCGATTATGCAATCAGTTCCTACAATTTACATTGGTCCCGTGCGAGGTGTTTGTGCCTCTTACGGGGCCGTTTAGCTGCTGGTTATGATTTTCACCCTCAAACGGTTTATTTTAAAGCCTAATCATGATATTTTCAAATTATCATCATATTCTCAAGTTGGCAGACCCGCGACTACGCAGTCTGTTCCTACGACTTACATTGGTCCCGTGCGAGGTGTTCGTGCCTCTTACGGGGCCATTTGGCAGCTGGTTTGGGTTATCACCCTCAAACGGCTTATTTTTAAGCCCAATCTAGATATTTCCAAATTATCGTCATATTCTCAAATCGGAAGACCCGCGAGTACGCACCTATTCCTACAAGTTACATTGGTCCCGTGCGAGGTCTTCGTGTCTCTTTCGAGGCCGTTTGGTGGCTGGTTTGGGTTTTACCCTCTAACGGCTTGTTTTTATACCTGATCTATATATTTTTTAATTATCGTCATATTCTCAAATCCAGAGACCCATGACTGAGCGATCAGTTCCAATGAGTTACATTGGTCCTGTGCGAGGTGTTCGTGACTCTTACGGGCCGTTTGGTGAGTGGTTTAGGTTTTCACCCTCAAACGGCTTATTTTTAAGCTTAATCTAGATATTTACAAATTATCATCATATTCTCAAATCGGGAGACCCGCGACTACATGGTCAGTTCCTACGAGTTACATTGGTCCCATGCGAGGTGTTCGTGCTTCTTTCGGGGCCATTTTGCGACTGGTTTGGATTTTCACCCTCAAACGACTTATATTTAAGCCTAATCCTGATATTTCCAATTTATTGTCACATTCTCAAATCGGGAAATTCGAAACTATGCAGTCAGTTCTTACAAATTACATTGGTCCCGTGCGTAGTGTTCGTGCCTCTTACGGGGCCGTTTGGCGGCTGTTTTGGGTTTCCACCCACAAACGGTATATTTTTAAGCCTAATCTAGATATTTCAAAATTATCTTCATATTCTCAAACTAGGAGACCCACGACAACGCGGTCCGTTCCTACAAGTTACATTGGTCCCATGCGAGGTCTTCGTGCCTCTTACAGGGCCGTTTATCGGCTGGTTTGTGTCTTCATCCTCAAACGGTTTGTATTTAAGCCTAATCTAGATATTTTCAAATTATCGTCATATTCTCAAACCGGGAGACCCGCGACTACGCAGTCAATTCCAAAGCCTTACATTGGTCCCCTGCGAGGTGTTCGTGCCTCTTAAAGGGCTGTTTGGCGGTTGGTTTGGGTTTTCACCCTGAACCAGCTTATTTTTAAGCCTAATCTAGATATTTCCAAATTATCTTCATATTCTTAAACCGGGACACCCGCAACTACGCGGTCAGTACCTACAAGTTACAATGGTCCCGTGTGAGGTGTTCATGCCTCTTACGGGGCCGTTTGGTGGTTGTTTTGGGTTTTTACCCTCTAACGGTTTATTTTTATGCCTGATCTATATATTTTTTAAATTATTATCATATTCTCAAATCAGAAGACCCATGACTAATCGATCAGTTCCAACGAGTTACATTGGTCATGTGCGACGTGTTCGTGCCTCTTACGGGGCCGTTTGGGAGCTGGTTTAAGTTTGCACCCTTCAACGGCTTGTTTTTAAGCCCAACCTAGATATTTTTGAATTAGAATCATATTCTCAAACTGGGAGACCCGCGACTATGCCTTCAGTTCCTACAAGTTACATTGGTCCCGTACGTGGTGTCCGTGCCTCTTTCGGGGTTGTTTGGTGTCTGGTTTGGGTTTTCACCCTCAAATAGGTTATTTTTAAGCCTAATCTAGATATTTCCAAATTATTGTCATACTGAAATTGGGAAACCCACGACTACACGGTCAGATTCTATGAGTTACATCGGTCCCGTGCGAGGTGTTCGTGCCTCTAACGGAGCCGTTTGGTGGTTGGTTTTGATTTTCACCCTCAAACGGCTTGTTTTTAAGCCTAATCTTGATATTTCCAAATTATCATCATATTCTTAAATTGAGAAACCCATGACTACACGGTTAGTTCCTACAAGTTACATTGGTCCCGTGCGAGGTGTTCGTGCCTCTTACAGGGCCGTTTAGCGATTGGTTTGGGTTTTCACCCTCAAACGGCTTATTTTTAATCCTATTCTAGATATTTCTAAATTATCATCATATTCTCAAATCGGGAGACCTGCGACTATGCGGTCAATTCCTACGAGTTACATTGGTCCCATACGAGGTGTTCGTGCCTCTTACGGGCCGTTTGGCGGAATGTTTGGGTTTTGACCCTCAAACGGCTTATTTTTATGCCTAATCTAGATATTTCCAAATTATCAACATATTTTCAAACTAGGAGACTCGCGATTACGCGATCAGTTCAAACAAGTTACTTTGGTCCTGTGCGAGGTGTTCGTGCCTCTTACGGGGCCATTTGGCTGCTGGTTATGGTTTTCACACCCAAGCGGCTTGTTTTTAAGCCTAATCTAGATATTTTCAAATTATCGTCATATTCTCAAATCGGGAGACCCGTGACTACGCAGTCTGTTTCTACGACTAACATTGGTCCCGTGCGAGGTTTTCGTGACTCCTATGGGGTCGTTTGGCGGCTGGTTTGGGTTTCCACCTTCAAACGGCTTATTTTTAAACCTAATCTATATATTTCTAAATTATCTTCATATACTCAAATCGGGAGACCCGCAATTACACGGACAGTTCTTACAAGTTACAATGGTCCCGTGCGAGGTGTTCGTGTCTCCTACGGGACCGTTTGGTGGCTGGTTTGGGTTTTTACCCTCTAACGGCTTGTTTTTATGCCTGATCTATATATTTTTAAATTATCATCATATTCTCAAATCGAGAGACCCGCGACTACTGGGTCAGTTCCTATGAGTTACATTGGTCCCATGCGAGGTGTTCGTGCCTCTTTCGGGGCCATTTGGCGATTGGTTTGGATTTCACCCTCAAACGACATGTTTTTACGCCTAATCCTGATATTTCCAAATTATTGTCATATTTGCAAATTGGTCAACCCGAGACTACGCGATCAGTACTTATAAATTACATTGGTCCCGTGCGTGGTATTCGTGCCTCTTACGAGGCCGTTTGCCAGCTAGTTTGGGTTTTCACCAACAAACGGTATATTTTTAAGCCTAATCTAGATATTTCAAAATTATCTTCATATTCTCAAATCGGGACACTCGCGACAACGCGGTCCGTTACTACAAGTTACATTGGTCCCATGCGAGGTCTTCGTGCCTCTTACAGGGTCGTTTATCGGTTGGTTTGTGTCTTCATCCGCAAACGGCTTGTTTTTAACCCTAATCTAGATATTTTCAAATTATCGTCATATTCTCAAATCGGGAGACCCGCGACTACACAGTCTGTTCCTATGACTTACATTGGTCCCGTACGAGGTGTTCGTACCTCTTACGGGTCCGTTTGGCGGCTGGTTTGGGTTTTCACCCTCAAACGGCTTGTTTTTAAGCCTAATCTAGATATTTTCAAATTATTATCATATTCTCAAACTGGGAAACCCTTGACTACACGATCAGTTCCTACGAGTTATATTGGTCCCGTGCGAGGTGGTCGTGCCTCTTACGGGATTGTTTGGTGTTTGGTTTGGGTTTTCACCCTTCAACGATTTGCTTTTAAGCCTAATCTAGATATTTTCAAATTATCATCAAATTCTCAAATCGGGAGACCCGTGACTACGCGGTTAGTTCCTACGAGTTACATTGGACCCGTGTGAGTGTTCGCGCCTCTAACGGGGCTATTTAGGGGTTGGTTTGGGTTTTCACTCTTCAACGGCTTATTTCTAATCCGGAGTTATATATTATCAAATTATCATCATATTGTCAAACCAAAAGACTTGTGAGTACACGATCATTTCCTACAAGTTATATTGGTCCCATACGAGGTGTTCGTGCCTCTTACGGGGCCGTTTGGCGGCTGGTTTGGGTTTTGACCGTCAAATGGTTTATTTTTTAGCCTAATCTAGATATTTCCAAACTTTCGTTAGATTCTCATAACGAGCGACCCGTGACTACGCGGTCAGTCCTACGAGTTCGTTGTTCCCGTGCAAGGTGTCCGTGCCTCTTACGGGGCTTTTTGGCAGTTGATTTGGTTTTTCACCCTCTAACGGCTTATTTTTATGCCTAATCTGTATATTTTCAAAATATCGTCATATTATCAAACCGAGAGACCCGTGACTACGCGATCACTTCCTACGAGTTACAATGGTCCCGTACGAGGTGTTCGTGCCGCTTACGGGGCCGTTTGGTGGTTATTTAGGGTTTTCACCCTTTAACGACTTGTTTTTATGCCAAATATATATAATTTTAAATATTCATCTTATTCTCAAATCGGGAGACCCGCAACTACGCGGTCAGTTCCTACCAGTTACAATGGTCCCGTGCGAGGTATCCGTGCCTCTTACGGGGCTGTTTGGTGACTGGTTTGGTTTTGCACCCTCTAACAGCTTATGTTCGTGCCTAATATATATATTTTCAAAATATCGTTATATTCTCAAACCAAGAGACCCGTGACTACGTATTCAGTTCCTACGAGTTACATTGGTCCCTTGCGAGGTGTTCGTGCCTCTTACGGGGCCGTTTGGCAACTGGTTTGGGTTATCACCCACAAATGGTATATTTTTAAGCCTAATCTAGATATTTCAAAATTATCTTCGTATTTTGATATCGGGAGACCTGCAACTACGCGGTTCGTTCCTACAAGTTACATTGGTCCCGTGCGAGGTCTTCGTGCCTCTTACAAGGCTGTTTGTCGTCTGGTTTGTGTCTTCATCCTCAAACGGCTTGTTTTTATGCCTAATCTAGGTATTTTTAAATTATCATCATATTCTCAAATCGGGAGACTCGTGACTACGCATTTAGTTCCTATGACTTACATTGGTCCCGTGCGAGCTGTTCGTGCCTCTTATGGGGCCGTTTGACGGCTGGTTTGGGTTTTCACCCTCAAACGACTTGATTTTAAGCCTAATCTAGATATTTCAAAATTATCTTTATACTCTCAAACCAGGAGACACGCAACTATGCGGTCAGTTTCTATAAGTTACAATCGTCCCGTGCGAGGTGTTCGTGTCTCTTACGAGGCCGTTTTGTGGCTGGTTTGTGTTTTTACCCTCTAACGGCTTTTTTATGCCTGATCCATATATTTTTAATTTATCATCATATTCTCAAATCGAGAGACCTGTGACTACACGGTCTGTTCCTACGAGTTATATTGGTCCCATGCGATGTGTTTGTGCCTCTTTCGGGGCCGTTTGGCGACTGGTTTGGATATTCACCCTCAAACGACTTGTTTTTAAGCCTAATCCTGATATTTCGAAATTATTATCATATTTTCAAATCGGGAAACCCGCAACTACGCGATCAGTTCTTACAAACTACATTGGTCTCGTGCGTGTTATTCGTGCCTCTAACGAGGCCGTTTGGCAGCTAGTTTGGGTTTTCACCCACAAACGGTATATTTTTAAGCCTAATCTATATATTTCAAAATTATCTTCATATTCTCAAACTGGGAGACCCGCGACAACGCAGTCCGTTCCTACAAATTACATTGGTCACGTGCGAGGTCTTCGTGCCTCTTACAGGGCCGTTTATCTGCAGGTTTGTGTCTTCATCCGCGAAAGGCTTATTTTTAAGCCTAATCTAGATATTTTCTAATTATCGTCATATTCTCAAATTTGGAGACCCGTGACTACGCAGTCTGTTCCTACGACTTACATTGGTCCCATGCAATGTGTTCGTGCCTCTTATGGGGCCGTTAGGCGGCTGGTTTGGGTTTTCACCCTCAAACGGCTTATTTTTAAGCCTATTCTAGATATTTCCAAATTATCTTCATATTCTCAAACCGGGAAACCCGCAACTACGTGGTCAGTTCCTACAAGTTACATTAGTCTCGTGCCAGGTGTTCGTGCCTCTTACGGGACCGTTTGGTGGCTGGTTTGGGTTTTCCCCCACAAACGATGTGTTTTTAAGCCTAATCTAGATATTTCCAAATTATTCTCATATTCTCAAATCGGAAGACCGGCGAGTACATGCCTATTCCTACGAGTTACATTTGTCCGGTGCGAGGTCTTCGTGCCTCTTACGGGGCTATTTGGTGTCTGGTTTGGGTTTTCACCCTCAAATGGCTTATTTTTATGCCTAATCTAGATATTTCCAAATTATTGTCATATTCTCAAATCGTGAGACCCGCAACTACACGGTCAGTTCCTATGAGTTACATTGGTCCCGTGCATCTTACGGGGCCGTTTGGCGGCTGGTTTGGATTTTCACCCTCAAACGACTTGTTTTTAAGCGTAATCTAGATATTTCATAATTATTGTCATATTCTCCAATCGGGAGACCTGCGACTACGCAGTCAGTTCCTACGAGTTGCATTGGATCCGTGAAAGGTGTTTGTGCCTCTTACGGGGACGTTTGGCGACTGGTTTGGGTTTTCACCCTCAAACGGCTTATTTTTAAGCCTAATCGAGATATTTCCAAATTATCTTCATATTCTCAAATCGGGAAACCCGCAACTACGCGGTCAGTTCCTACAAGTTACATTGGTCTCGTGCGAGGTGTTCGTGCCTCTTACGGGGCCGTTTGGTGGTTGGTTTGGGTTTTCGCCCACAAACGATGTGTTTTTAAGCCTAATCTAGATATTTCCAAATTATCGTCATATTCTCAAATCGGAAGACCTGCGACTACGCGGTCAGTTCCTACGAGTTGCATTATTTCCGTGGGAGGTGTTCGTGCCTCTTACGGGGACGTTTGGCGACTGGTTTTGGTTTTCAACCACAAACGGCTTATTTTTAAGCCTAAACAATATATTTTCAAATTATCGTCATATTCTCAAACCGGGAAACCCGTGACTACACGATCAGTTCTACAAGTTATATTGGTCCCGAACGAGGTTATTGTGCCTCTTACGGGGTCATTTGGTGTCTGGTTTAGGTTTTCACCCTTCAACGGTTTGTTTTTAAGCCTAATCTAGATATTTTCAAATTATCGTCATATTCTCAAATTAAGAGACCCGTGACTACGCGGTCAGTTCCTACGAGTTAAATTTGGACCCGTACGAGTGTTCGTGCATCTGACGGGTCTACTTAGGAGACCCGTGACTACGCGGTCAGTTCCTATGAGTTACATTGGACCCGTACGAGTGTTCGCGCCTCTAACGTTGCTATTTAGGGGCTGGTTTGGGTTTTCACCCTTCAACGGCTTATTTTTAATCCTAAGTTATATATTATCAAATTATCATCATATTCTCAAACCGAAAGACTCATGACTACACGCTCATTTCCTACAAGTTATATTGGTCCCGTACAAGGTGTTCGTGCCTCTTACAGGGCCGTCTGGTGGCTGGATTAGGTTTTCACCCACAAACGGTGTGTTTTTAAGCCTAATTTAGATATTTCTAAATTATCGTCATATTCTCAAATCGGAAGACCCGCGAGTACGCACTTATTCCTACCAGTTACATTGGTCCCGTGCGAGGTCTTCGTGCCTCTTACGGGGCCGTTTGGCGGCTGGTTTGTGTCTTCACCCTCAAACGGCTTATTTTTAAGCCTAATTTAAATATTTTCAAATTATCGTCATATTTTCAAATCGGGAGACCCGCGATTACGCGGTCAGTTCCTACAATTTACATTGGTCCCGTGCCAGGTGTTCGTGCCTCTTACAGGGCCGTTTGGCAGCTGGTTTGGATTTTCACCCTCAAACGGCTTATTTTTAAGCCTAATCTAGATATTTCCGAATTATTGTCATATTCTCAAACTGGGAAACCCGTGGCTACACGATCAGATCTTACGAGTTGTATTGGTCCCGTGCGAGGTGTTAGTGCATCTTACGGGATCGTTTGGTGTTTGGTTTGGGTTTTCACCCTTCAACGGTTTATTTTTAAGCCTAATTTAGATATTTTCAAATTATCGTCATATTCTCAAATCGGGAGACTCGTGACTACGCGGTCAGTTCCTAAGAGTTACATTGGACCCGTGCGAGTGTTCGCGCCTCTAACGCGGCTATTTAGGGGATGGTTTGGGTTTTCACCCTTAAACGGCTTATTTCTAATCCTAAGTTATATATTATCAAATTATCATCATATTCTCAAACCGAAAGACTCGTGACTACATGATCATTTCCTATAAGTTATATTGTTCTCGTACGAGGTGTTCGTGCCTCTTACGGGGCCGTTTGACGGCTGGTTTGGGTTTTGACCCTCAAATGGTTTGTTTTTTAGCCTAATCCCGATATTTCCAACTTATCGTTAGATTCTCAAACTGAGAGACCCGTGACTACGCGGTCAGTCCTACGAGTTCATTGGTCCCCTGCGAAGTGCTCGTGCCTCTTACGGAGCCGATTGGCTGTTGATTTGTGTTTTCACCCTCTAACATCTTGTTTTTATGCCTAATCTATATATTTTCAAAATATCGTCATATTCTCAAACCGAGAGACTCGGGACTACACTATCAGTTCCTACGAGTTACAATGGTCCCGTGCGAGATGTTCGTGCCTCTTACAGGGCCGTTTGGTGGTTAGTTAGGATTTTCACCCTCTAACGGCTTGCTTTTATGCCTAATCTATATATTTTTAAATTATCATCTTATTCTCAAATCGGGAGACCTGCAACTACGCGGTCAGTTCATACAAGTTACAATGGTCCAGTGCGAGGTGTTCGTGCCTCTTACGGGGCCGTTTGGCGGCTGGTTTGGGTTTTAACCCTCTAACGGCGTATTTTTATGCCTAATGTATATATTTTCAAGATATTGTCGTATTCTCAAATCGAGAGACCCGTGACTACGTGATCAGTTCCTACGAGATACACTGGTCCCGTGCGAGGTGTTAGTGTCTCTTACGGGACCGTTTGGTGGCTGGTTTGGGTTTTTACCCTCTAACAGCTTTTTTTATGCCTGATCTATATATTTTTAATTTATCATCATATTCTCAAATCGAGAGACCTGTGACTACACGGTTTGTTCCTACGAGTTACATTGATCTCATTCGAGGTGTCCGTGCCTCTTTGGGGGCCGTTTGGCGACTGGTTTGGATTTTCACCCTCAAACGACTTATTTTTAAGTCTAATCCTGATATTTTCAAATTATCATCATATTTTCAAATCGGGAGACCCGCGACTATGAGGTCAGTTTCTACAAGTTATATTGGTCCTGTGCGAGGTGTTCATGCCTCTTACGGGGCCGTTTGGCAACTGGTTTGGATTTTTACCCTCAAACGGCTTGTTTTTCAACCTAATATAAATATTTCCAAATTATCATCATATTCTCAAACCGGGAGACCTGCGACTACGCGGTCAGTTCCTATGAGTTACATTGGTTCCATGGGAGGTGTTCGTGCCTCTTACAGGGCCGTTTGGCGACTGGTTTGGGTTTTCAACCACAAATGGCTTATTTTTAAGCCTAATCTATATATTTTCAAATTATCGTCATATTCTCAAACCGGGATTCCCATGACTACGCGTTCAGTTCCTACGAGTTATATTGGTCCCGTGCGAGGTGTTCATGCCTCTTAAGGGCCCTTTGGTGTCTGGTTTGGGTTTTCACCCTTCAATGGTTTATTTTTAAGCCTAATCTAGATATTTTCAAATTATCATCATATTCTCAAATCGGTAGACCCTTGACTACGCGGTCAGTTCCTACGAGTTACATTGGACCCGTGCGAGTGTTTACGCCTCTAACGGGGCTATTTATGGCTGGTTTAGGTTTTCACCCTTCAACGGCTTATTTCTAATCATAAGTTATATATTATCAAATTATCATCATATTCTCAAATCGAGACACTAGTGACTACACGATCATTTCCTACAAGTTATATTGGTCCCGTGTCAGGTGTTCGTGCCTCTTACGAGGCCGTTTGGCGGCTGGTTTGGGTTCAAATGGTTTGTTTTTAGCCTAATCTAGATATTTTGAAATTATCATTAGATTCTCAAACCGAGAGACCCGTGACTACGTGGTCAGTCCTACGAGTTCGTTGGTCCCGTGCGAGGTGTCCATGCCTCTTACGGGGATGTTTGGCTGCTGGTTTGGGTTTTCACCCACAACTGGTGTATTTTTATGCCTAATCTAGATATTTTCAAATTATCATCATATTCTCAAACTGGGAGACCCACGACTACGAGGTGAGTTCCTACCAGTTACATTGGTCACGTGCGAGGTGTTCGTGCCTCTTACGGGGCCATTTGACAGCTGGTTTGGATTTTCACCCTCAAATGGCTTATTTTTATGCCTAATATAGACATTTCCAAATTATCATCATATTCTCAAACTGGGAGACCCGCGATTACGGGGTCAGTTCCTACGAGTTACTTTGGTCCCATTCGAGGTGTTCGTGCCTCTTACGAGGCCGTTTGGCGGATAATTTGGATTTTCACCCTCAATCGACCTGTTTGTAAGCCTAATTTATATATTTCCAAATTATCGTCATATTCTCAAACTGGGAGACTTGTGACTACGCGATCAGTTCCTATGAGTTACATTGGTCCCGTGCGAGGTGTTCGTGCCTCTTACGGGGCTGTTTGTCAGCTGGTTTGGGTTTTCACCATTCAACGATTTATTTTTAAGCTTAATCTAGATATTTTCAAATTATCATCATATTCTTAAATCAGGAGACTCGTGACTACGCGGTCAGTTCCTACGAGTTTCATTGGTCCCGTGCGAGGTGTTCGTGCCTCTAATGGGGGTATTTAGTGGCTAGTTTGGGTTTTCACCCTTCAACGGCTTATTTCAAATCCTAAGTTATTTATTATCAAATTATCATCATATTCTCAAACTGGGAGACTCGTGACTACACGATGAGTTCCTACAAGTTACATTGGTCCCGTGCGAGGTGTTCGTACCTCTTACGGGGCCGTTTCGCGGGTGGTTTGGGTTTTCACCCTCAAACGGCTTATTTTTAAGCCTAATATAGATATTTCAAAATTATCATCATATTCTCAAACCAGGAGACCCGCGACTACGTGACCAGTTCCTACGAGTTACTTTGGTCTCGTTCGAGGTGTTCGTGCCTCTTATGGGGCCGTTCGGAGGGTTGGTTTGGATTTTCTCCCTCAAACAGCTTTTTTTATCCTCATCTAGATATTTCCAAATTATCGTCATATTCTCAAATCGGATGACCCGTGACTATGCGGTCAGTTCCTATGAGTTAAATTGGTTCCGTGCGAGGTGTTCGTGCCTCTTACGGGGCCGTTTGGCGGCTGGTTTGGGTTTTCAATCACAAACGACTTGTTTTTAACCTAATATATACATTTTAAAATTATCTTCTTATTCTCCCGTGACTACGCGATCAGTCCTACGAGTTCGTTGGTCCCGTGCGAGGTGTTCATGCCTCTTACGGGGCCGTTTGGATGCTGGTTTGGGTTTTTATCCATAATTGGTGTACTTTTAAGCCTAATCTAGATATTTCCAAATTATCGTCATATTCTCAAATCGGGAGACCCACGGCTACGCGGTTAGTTCCTACAAGTTACATTGGTCCCGTGCGAGGTGTTCGTGCCTCTCACGGGGCCGTTTGGCGGTTAGTTTGGGTTTTTGCCCTTAAATGGATTATTTTTAAGCCTAATCTAGATATTTCCAAATTATCATCATATTCTCAAACCGAGAGACCCGTGATAATGCGGTTAGTTCCTCGGAGTTATATTTGTCCCGTATGAGGTGTTTGTGCCTCTTACGGGGCTGTTTGGCGGTTGGTTTGGGTGTTTACACACAAACGAATTATTTTTCAGCATAATCTATATATTTCCAAATTATCATCATATTCACAAATCTGGAGACCCACAACTACGGGTCAGTTTCTACATGTTACATTGGTCCCGTGCGAGGTGTTCGTGCCTCTTAAGGGGCTGTTTGGTGGCTGGCTTGGGTTTTCACCCTCAAACAGCTTATTTTTAAGCCTAATCTATATATTTTCAAATTATCGTCATATTCTCAAATCGAGAGACCCGTGACTACGTGATCAGTTCCTACGAGTTACATTGGTCCCGTACGAGGTGTTCGTGCCACTTACGGGGCCATTTCGAGATTGATTTGAGTTTTCACCCTTCAACGGCTTATTTTTAAGCATAATCTTAATATTTTCAAATTATCATCATATTCTCAGACAGGAGGACCTGTGACTTCACGATCAGTTCCAACGAGTTACATTGGTCCCGTGCGAGGTGTTCGTATCTATTACAGGGCCATTTGGGGTTTGTTTGTGTTTTCACCCTTCAACAACTTGTTTTTAAGCCTGATTTGATATTTTTGAATTATCATCATATTCTCAAATTGGGAGAGCCACAACTACGCGGTCAGTCCCTACAAGTTACATTGGTCCCGTACGTGGTGTTCGTGCCTTTTCGGGGATGTTTGGTATCTGGTTTGGGATTTCACCGTCAAACGGGTTATTTTTAAGCCTAGTCTAGATATTTCCAAATTATTGTCATATTCTCAAATCAGGAGACCCGCGACTACACGGTCAGTTCCTATGAGTTACATTGGTCCCGTGCGAGGTGTTCATGCCTCTATCGAGGTCGTTTAGCGGCTGGTTTGGGTTTTCACCCACAAACGGTATGTTTTTAAGCTTAATCAAGATATTTCAAAATTATTGTCATATTCTCAAATCGGGAAACTCGTAATTACGCGATTCGTTCCTACAAGTTACATTGGTCCCGTGCGAGGTCTTCGTGCCTCTTATAGGGCCGTTTATCTGCTGGTTTGTGTCTTCACCCTCAAACGGTTTATTTTTAAGCCTAATCTAGATATTTCCAAATTATCATCATATTCTCAAATCGAGAGACCCGCGACTACACGGTCAGTTCCTACGACTTATATTAGTCTCGTACGAGGTGTTCATGCCTCTGACGGGGCCGTTTGGGGACTGGTTTAGGTTTTCACCCTCAAACAGCTAATTTTTAAGCCTAATCTAGATATTTCGGAATTATCTTCATATTTTCAAATCGAGAGACCCGTAACTACGCAGTCGGTTCCAAAAAGTTACTATGGTCCTATGCGAGGTGTTCGTGCATCTTACGAAGCCGTTTGGTGGTTGGTTTCGATTTTCACCCTCTAACGGCTTATTTTTATGCCTGGTTTATATATTTTCAAATTATCTTCATATTCTAAAACCGGGAGACACATGACTACGCGATCAGTTCCTATGAGTTACATTAGTCCTGTTCGAGGTGTTCGTGCCTCTTACGGGGCTGTTTGGGGGCTAGTTTGTGTTTTCACCCTTCAATGGCTTATTTTTAAGCCTTATCATGATATTTTCGAATAATCATCATATTCTCAAATTGGGAGACCCACGACTACGCGGTGAGTTCCTACGAGTATCAATGTTCCCGTACATGGTGTTCTTGCCTCTTCCGGGGCTGTTTGGTGTCTCGTTTGGATTTTCACCCTCAAACGGGTAATTTTTAATCCTAATCTAAATATTTCCAAATTATTGTCATATTCTCAAACTGAGAGACCCGTGACTACACGGTTAGTTCCCATGAGTTACATTGGTCCCGTGCGAGGTGTTCGTGCGTCTTATGGGGCCATTTGGCGGCTGGTTTGGATTTTAACCCTCAAATGGCTAGTTTTTAAGCCTAATCTTGATATTTACAAATTATCGTCATATTCTTAAATCCGAAAACCCGTGACTATGTGGTCAGTTCCTACAAGTTACATTGGTCCCATACGAGGTGTTCGTGCCTCTTTCGGGGCCGTTTGGCGACTGGTTTGGATTTTCACCCTCAAACGACTTATTTTTAAGCCTAATCCTGATATTTCCAAATTACTGTCATATTCTGAAATCGAGAAACTCGCGACTACGCGATCAGTTCTTACAAATTACATTGGTCCCGTGCATAGTATTCGTGCCTCTTACGGGGCCATTTGGCGGCTAGTTTGGGTTTTCACCCACAAACAGTATATTTTTAAGCCTAATCTAGATATTTCAAAATTATCTTCATATTCTCAAACTGGGAGACCCACGACAACGCTGTCCGTTCCAACAAGTTACATTAGTCCCATGCGAGGTCTTCGTGCCTCTTACAGGGCCGTTTATCGGCTGGTTTCGGTCTTCATCCAAAAATGGCTTATTTTCAAACCTAATCTAGATATTTTCAAATTATCTTCATATTCTCAAATGGGGAGACTCGCGACTACGCATTCTGTTCCTACTACTTACATTGGTCCCGTGCGAGGTGTTCGTGCCTCTCACGGGGCCGTTTGGCGGCTGGTTTGGGTTTTCACCCTCAAACGGCTTGTTTTTAAGCCTAATCTAGATATTTCCAAATTATCTTTATATTCTCAAATCGGGAGACTCGCAACTATGCGGTCAGTTTCTACAAATTACAATGGTCCCGTGCGAGGTGTTCGTGTCTCTTACGGGGCCATTTGGTGGCTGGTTTGGGTTTTTATCCTCTAATGGCTTGTTTCTATGCCTGATCTATATATTTTTAAATTATTGTCATATTCTCAAATCGGGAGACCCATGACTACGCGATCAGTTCACATGAGTTACATTGGTCCTGTGCGAGGTGTTCGTGCCTCGTACGGGCCATTTGGTGAGTGGTTTGGGTTTTCACCCTCAAACGGCTTATTTTTAAGCCTAATATAGATATTTCAAAATTATCATCATATTCTCAAACCAGGAGACCCGCGACTACGTGACCAGTTCCTACGAGTTACTTTGGTCTCGTTCGAGGTGTTCGTGCCTCTTACGGGGCCGTTCGAAGGGTTGGTTTGGATTTTCTCCCTCAAATAGCTTTTTTATCCTCATCTAGATATTTCCAAATTATCATCATATTCTCAAACCGGATGACCTGTGACTATGCAATCAGTTCCTATGTGTTAAATTGGTCCGGTGCGAGGTGTTCGTGCCTCTTACGGGGCCGTTTGGCGGCTGGTTTGGGTTTTCAATCACAAACGACTTGTTTTTAAAATAATCCATACACTTTAAAATTATCTTCTTATTCTCCCGTGACTACGCCATCAGTTCCTATGAGTTACATTTGTCCCGTGTGAGGTGTTCGTGCCTCTTACGGGGCCGTTTGGCGGCTGGTTTAGGTTTTCACCCTCAAATGGTTTGTTTTTAACCTAATCTAGATATTTCCAAATTATCATTAGATTCTCAAACCGAGAGACCCGTGACTACGCGATCCATCCTACGAGTTCGTTGGTCCTGTGCGAGGTGTTCAAGCCTCTTACGGGGCCGTTTGGCTTCTAGTTTGGGTTCTCACCCACAACTGGTGTATTTTTAAGCCTAATCTTGATATTTCCAAATTATCGTCATATTCTCAAATCATGAAACCCGCGACTACGCGGTCAGTTCCTACAAGTTACATTGGTCTCGTGCGAGGTGTTCGTGCCTCTTACGAGGCCGTTTATTGGCTGGTTTGTGTTTTCACAAACAAACGGTGTGTTTTTAAGCCTAATCTAAATATTTCCAAATTATCATCAAATTCTCAAATCGGAGGACCCGCGAGTACGCACATATTCCTACCAGTTACATTGGTCCCGTGCGAGGTCTTCGTGCCCCTTACGGGGCCGTTTGGCAGCTGGTTTGTGTCTTCACCCTCAAACGGCTTATTTTTAAACCTAATCTAGATATTTTCAAATTGTTGTCATATTTTCAAATCGGGAGACCCGCGACTACGCTGTCAGTTCCTACAAGTTACATTGGTCCCGTGCGAGGTGTTCGTGCCTCTTACAGGGCCGTTTGGCAGCTGGTTTGGAATTTCACCCTCAAACGGCTTATTTTTAAACCTAAACTAGATATTTTCAAATTATTATCATATTCTCAAACTGTGAAACCCATGACTACACGATCAATTCCTACGAGTTATATTGGTCCCGTGCGAAGTGGTCGTGCCTCTTACGGGGTCGTTTTGTGTTTGGTTTGGGTTTTCACCCTTCAACGATATTTTTTTAAGCCTAATCTAGATATTTTCAAATTATCATCAAATTCTCAAATCGGGATACCCGTGACTACGCGGTCAGTTCCTACGAGTTACATTGGACCCGTACGAGTGTTCGCGCCTCTAACGGGGCTATTTAGGGGCTGGTTTGGGTTTTCACCCTTCAACGTCTTATTTCTAATCCTAAGTTATATATACTCAAATTATCTTCATATTCTTAAACCGAATGACTCGCGACTACACGATCATTTCCTACAAGTTATATTGGTCCCGTACGAGGTGTTCGTGCCTCTTACGGGGCCGTTTGGCGGCTGGTTTAGGTTTTGACCCTCAAATGGTTTATTTTTTAGCCTAATCTAGATATTTCCAAATTATCGTTAGATTCTCAAATCAAGAGACTCGTAACTACGTGGTCAGTCCTTTTTTTCGTCCCGTGCGAGGTGTTGGTGCCTCTGACGGGGCCGTTTGGTGGCTGGTTTGGGTTTTCATCCTCTAACGGCTTGTTTTTTTGCCTAATCTATATATTTTTAAAATATCGTCATATTCTCAAAGCGAGAGACCCATGACTACACAATCAGTTCCTACGAGTTACAATGGTCCCGTGCGAGGTGTCCGTGCCTCTTATGGGGCCATTTGGTGGTTAGTTAGGGATTTCACCCTTTAACGGCTTATTTTTATGCCTAATCTATATATTTCCAAATTATCATCGTATTCTCAAATCGGGAACCCGCAACTACGCGGTCAGTTCCTATAAGTTACAATGGTCCCGTGCGAGGTGTTCGTGCCTCTTACGGGACCGTTTGGTGGCTGGTTTGGGTTTGCACCCTCTAACGGCTTGTTTTTATTCCTAATCTGTATATTTTCAAATTATCATCATATTCTCAAATCGACAGACCCTTGACTACGTGATCAGTTCCTACGAGTTACATTGGTCCCGTGCGAGGTGTTCATGCCTCTTACAGGGCCGTTTGGCAGCTGGTTTGGGTTTTCACCCACAAACGGTATATTTTTAAGCCTAATCTAAATATTTGAAAATTATCCTCATATTCACAAATCGGGAGACCCGCGACTATGCGGTTCGTTCCTGGAAATTACATTGGTCCCGTACGAGGTCTTCATGCCTCTTACAGGGCCGTTTGTCGTCTGATTATGGTCTTCATCCTCAAACTTCTTATTTTTATTCCTAATCTAGATATTTTCAAATTATCATAATATTCTCAAATCGGGAGACTTGCGACTACACAGTCAGTTCCTACGACTTACATTGGTCCCGTGCGAGGTGTTCGTGCTTCTTACGGGGCCGTTTGGCTGCTATTTTGGATTTTTACCCCCAAACGGCTTATTTTTAAGCCTAATCTAGATATTTTCTAATTATCTTCATATTCTTAAATTGGGAGACCCGCAACTATGCGGTCATTTCCTACAAGTTACATTGGTCTAGTGCGAGGTGTTCGTGCCTCTTACGGGGCCGTCTGGTGGCTGGTTTGGGATTTCACCCACAAACGGTGTGTTTTTAAGCCTAATCTAAATATTTCCAAATTATCGTCAAATTCTCAAATCGAAGGACCCGTGAGTACGCACATATTCCTACCAGTTACATTGGTCCCATGCGAGGTCTTCGTGCCCCTTACGGAGCCGTTTGGCGGCTCGTTTGTGTCTTCACCCTCAAACGGCTTATTTTTAAGCCTAATCTAGATATTTTCAAATTATGGTCATATTTTCAAATCGGGAGACCCGCGACTACGCGGTCAGTTCCTGCAATTTACATTGGTCCCGTGCGAGGTGTTCGTGCCTCTTACAGGGCCGTTTGCCAGTTGGTTTGGATTTTCACCCTCAAACGGGTTGTTTTTAAACCTAATCTAGATATTTTCAAATTATTATCATATTCTCAAACTGGGAAACCCATGACTACACGATCAGTTCCTATGAGTTATATTGGTCCCGTGTGAAGTGGTCGTGCCTCTTACGGGGTCGATTGGTGTTTGGTTTGGGTTTTCACCCTTCAACGATTTATTGGTCCCGTGCTAGGTGTTCATGCCTCTTACGGGGCTGTTTGGCGGCTGGTTTGGATTTTCACCTTCAAACGGCTTATTTTTAAGCCTAATCTTGATATTTCCAAATTATCATCATATTATTAAATCGTGAAACCCGCAACTACGCGGTCAGTTCCTACAAGTTACATTGGTCTCGTGCGAGGTGTTCATGCCTCTTACGGGGCCGTTTATTGGTTGGTTTGGGTTTTCACCCACAAACGGTGTGCTTTTTAGCCCAATCTAGATATTTCCACATTATCGTCATATTGTTTAACAAGAAGACCCGCGAGTACTCACCTATTCCTACCAATTACATTGGTCCCGTGCAAGGTCTACGTGCCTCTTACGGGGGCGTTTGGCGGCTAGTTTGTTTCTTCACCCTCAAATGGCTTATTTTTAATCCTAATCTTGATATTTTCAAATTATCATCATATTTTCAAACCGGGAGACCCACGACTATGCGGTCAGTTCCTACAAGTTACATTGGTCCCGTGCGAGGTGTTCGTGCCTCTTACGGGGACGTTTGGCAGCTGGTTTGGATTTTCACCCTCAAACGGCTTATTTTTCACCCTAATCTAGATATTTCCAAATTATTGTCATATTCTCAAACTGCGAAACCCGTGACAACACGATCTGTTCCTACGAGTTATATTGGTCCCGTACGAGGTGGTCGTGCCTCTTACGGGGTCATTTGGTGTTTGGTTTGCGTTTTCACTCTTCAATGATTTGTTTTTAAGCCTAATCTAGATATTTTCAAATTATCATCATATTGTCAAATCGGGAGACCCGTGACTCTGCGGTCAGTTCCTACGAGTTACATTGGACCCGTGCGAGTGTTCGTGCCTCTAACGGGGCTGTTTAGGGGCTGGTTTGGGCTTTCACCCTTCAACGGCTTATTTCTAATCCTAAGTTATATATTATCAAATTATCATCATATTCTTAAATCGAATGACTCGCAACTACACGATCATTTCCTACAAGTTATATTGATCCCGTACAAGGTGCTCGTGCCTCTTGCGGGGCCGTTTGACGGCTGGTTTGGGTTTTGATCCTCAAATGGTTTACTTTTTAGCCTAATCTAGATATTTCCAAATTATCGTTAGATTCTCAAACTAGAAGACCCGCGAGTACTCGCATATTCCTACCATTTACATTGGTCTCGTGCAAGGTCTTCGTGCCTCATACGGGGGCGTTTGGCGACTGGTTTGTGTCTTCACCCTCAAGTGGCTTATTTTTAATCATAATCTATGTATTTTCAAATTATCATCATATTTTCAAATTGGGAGACCCACGTCTACACGGTCAGTTCCTACAAGTTACATTTGTCCCGTGCGAGGTGTTCGTGCCTCTTACGGGGCCGTTTGGCAACTGGTTTAGATTTTCACCCTCAAACGGCTTAATTTTCAGCTTAATCTAAATATTTCCAAATTATCGGCATGTTCTCAAATCGGGAGACCTGCGACTACGCGGTCAGTTCCTTTGAGTTACATTGGTTCCATGGGAGGTGTTCGTGCCTCTAACGGGGCCGTTTGGCGACTGGTTTGGGTTTTCAACCATAAACGACTTATTTTTAAGCCAAATCTATATTTTTTCAAATTATCGTCACATTCTCAAATCGGGGTTCCCGTGACTACGCGTTCAGTTCCTACGAGTTATATTGGTCCCATGCGAGGTGTTCGTGCCTCTTACGGGGTCGTTGGGTGTCTGGTTTTGGTTTTCACCCTTTAACGATTTATTTTTAAGCCTAATGTAGATATTTTCAAATTATCGTCATATTTGGAAATCGGGAGACCCGTGACTACACGGTCAGTTCCTACGAGTTACATTGGACTCGTGCGAGTGTTCGCGCCTCTAACGGGGCCATTAATGGGATGGTTTAGGTTTTCACCCTTCAACGGCTTATTTCAAATCGTAAGTTATATATTATCAAATTATCATCATATTCTCAAACCGAGAGACTAGTGACTACATGATCATTTCCTACAAGTTATATTGGTCCCGTGTGAGGTGTTCGTGCCTCTTACGGGGCCGTTTGGCGGCTGGTTTGGGTTTTGACCCTCAAATGATTTGTTTTTATCCTAATCTAGATATTTCCAAATTATCGTTAGATTCTCAAACCGAGAGACCCGTGACTACGTGGTCAGTCCTACGAGTTCGTTGGTTCCGTGCGAGGTGTTCATGCCTCTTACGGGGCCGTTTGGCTGCTGGTTTTAGGTTTTCACCCACAACTGGTGTATTTTTAAGCCTAGTCTAATTATTTCCAAATTATCGTCATATTCTCAAACCGAGAGACCCACGACTACGAGGTCAGTTCCTACCAGTTACATTGGTTCCGTTAAAGGTGTTCGTGCCTTTTACGGGGCCGTTTGGCGACTGGTTTGGATTTTCACCCTCAAACGGCTTGTTTTTAAGCCTAATATAGACATTTCCAAATTATCATCATATTCTCAAACTGGGTGACCCGCGACTACGGGGTCAGTTCCTATGAGTTACTTTGGCCCGTTCGAGGTGTTCGTCCCTCTTACGGGGCCGTTTCGGGGTTGATTTGAGTTTTCATCCTTCAACGGCTTATTTTTAAGCCTAATCTTGATATTTTCAAATTTTCATCATATTCTCAAACTGGAGGACCTATGACTTCGCGGTGAGTTCCCACGAGTTACATTGGTCCCGTACGAGGTGTTCGTGCCTCTTAAAGTCCGTTTGGTGGGTGGTATGGGTTTTCACCCTCAAACGGCTTATTTTTAAGCCTAATCTAGAAATTTTTGAATTATCATCATATTCATTACTCGGGAGACTCGTGACTAGACGGTCAGTTCCTACGAGCTACATTTGTCCCGTACGAGGTGTTCGTGCCTATCTCAGGGCCGTTTGGCGGTTGGTTTCGATTTTCACTCTCAAACGACTTGTTTTTAAGCCTAATCCAGATATTTCAACATTATTGTCATATTCTCAAACCAGGAAACCCACGACTACGCGGTCAGTTCTTATAAATTAGATTCATCCCATGCAAGGTGTTTGTGTCTCTTTCAGGGTCGTTTGGCGGCTGGTTTGGGTTTTCACCCACAAACGGTATGTTTTAAAGCTTAATCAAGATATTTCAAAATTATTATAATTTTCTCAAATCGGGAGACCCGCGACTATGCGGTTCGTTCCTACAAGTTACATTGGTCCCGTGCGAGGTCTTCGTGCCTCTTACAGGGTCGTTTGTCGGCTGGTTTGTGTCTTCACCCTCAAATGGCTTATTTTTTAGCATAATCTTGATATTTTCAAATCATTGTCATATTCTCAAATCGGGAGACCCACGACTACGCGGTCAGTTCCTACAATTTACATTGGTCCCGTGCGAGGTTTTCGTGCCTCTTACAGGGCCGTTTGGCAACTGGTTTGGATTTTCACCCTCAAACGGCTTATTTTTAAGCCTAATCTAGATATTTCCAAATTATTGTCATATTCTCAAACTGGGAAATCCGTGACTACACGATCAGTCCTACTAGTTATATTGGTCCCGTGCGAGGTGTTCGTGCCTCTTACGGGGTCATTTGGTGTTTGGTTTGGGTTTTCACCCTTCAACAGTTTGTTTTTAACCCTAATCTTGATATTTTCAAATTATCGTCATATTCTTAAATCGGGAGGCCCGTGACTACGCGGTCAGTTCCTACGAGTTACATTGGACCCGTGCGAGTGCTTACACCTCTAACGGGGCCATTGTGGTGTTGGTTTGGGTTTTCACCCTTTAACGGCTTATTTCTAATCCTAAGTTATATAATATCAAATTATCATCATATTCTCAAATCGAAAGACTCGTGACTACACGATCATTTCCTATAAGTTATATTGGTCCCGTACGAGGTGTTCGTGCCTCTTACGGGGCCATTTGGCGACTGGTTTGGGTTCTGAACCTCAAATGGTTTGTTTTTTAGCCTAATCTAAATATTTCCAAATTATCGTTAGATTCTCAAATTGAGAGACCCGTGACAATGCGGTCAGTCCTACGAGTTCGTTGGTTCCGTGCGAGGTGTTCGTGCCTCTTACGGGGCCATTTGGCGGCTGGTTTCGATTTTCACCCTCCAACGACTTGTTTTTATGCCTAATCTATATATTTTCAAAATATCGTAATTTTCTCAAATCGAGAGACCCGTGACAACGCGATCAGTTCCTACGAGTTACAATGGTCCCGTACGAGGTGTTCATGCCTCTCACGGGGGCCGTTTGGTGGTTAATTAGGGTTTTCACCCTCTAACGGCTTGTTTATATACCTAATCTATATATTTTTAAATTATCATCTTATTCTCAAATCGGGAAACCCGCAACTATGTGGTCAGTTCCTACAAGTTACAATGGTCCCGTGCGAGGTGTTCGTGTCTCTAACGGGGCCGTTTGGTGGTTGGTTTGGGTTTTCACCCTCTAACGACTATTTTTTATGCCTAACCTATATATTTTCAAAATATCATTATATTCTCAAATCGAGAGACCCGTGACTACGTGATCAATTCCTACGAGTTACATTGGTCCCGTGCGAGGTGTTCGTGCCTCTTATAGGGCTGTTTTGTTGCTGGTTTGGATTTTCACGTTCAAACGGCTTATTTTTAAGCATAATCTTGATATTTTCAAATTATCGTCATATTCTCAAATCGTGAAACTCGCGACTATGCAGTCAGTTCCTACAAGTTACATTGGTCTCGTGCGAGGTGTTCGTGCCTCTTACGGGGCCGTTTGTTGGCTGGTTTAGGTTTTCACCCACAAACGGTGTGTTTTTAAGCCTAATCTAGACATTTCCAAATTATCATCATATTCTCAAACCGGAAGACCCGTGAGTACTCGCCTATTCCTTTCAGTTACATTGGTCCCGTGCAAGGTCTTCGTGCCTCTTACGGGGGCGTTTGGCAGTTGGTTTGTGTCTTCACCCTCAAATGGCTTATTTTTAAGCCTAATCTAGATATTTTCAAATTATCGTCATATTTTCAAATCGGGAGACCCGCGACTACGCGGTCAGTTCCTACAAGTTACATTGGTCCCGTGCGAGGTGTTCGTTCCTCTTATGGAGCCGTTTGGCAGCTGGTTTGGATTTTCACCATCAAACTGCTTGATTTTTAGCCTAATCTAAATATTTACAAATTATCATCGTATTCTCAAACCGGGAGACCTGCGACTACGCGGTCAGTTCCTATGAGTTACATTGGTTCCATGGGAGTTGATCGAGCCTCTTACGGGGCCGTTTGGCGACTGGTTTGGGTTTTCAACCACAAATGGCTTATTTTTAAGCCTAATCTATATATTTTCAAATTATCGTCATATTCTCCAACTGGGATTCTCGTGACTACGCGTTCAGTTCCTACGAGTTATATTGGTCCCGTGCGAGGTGATCGTGCCTCTTATGGGGCCGTTTGGTGTCTGGTTTGGGTTTTCACCCTTCAACGGTTTATTTTTAATCCTAATCTAGATATTTTCAAATTATCATCATATTCTCAAATCGAAGACCCGTGACTACGCGGTCAGTTCCTACGAGTTACATTGGACCCGTGTGAGTGTTCGCGCCTCTAACGGGGCTATTTATGGGCTAGTTTAGGTTTTCACCCCTCAACGGCTTATTTCTAATCCTAAGTTAAATATTATCATCATATTGTCAAAACAAAAGACTCGTGACTACATGATCATTTCCTACAAGTTATATTGGTCTCGTATGAGGTGTCCGTGCCTCTTACAGGGCCGTTTGGTGGTTAGTTTGGGTTTTGACCCTCAAATGGTTTATTTTTTAGCCTAATCTAGATATTTCCAAATTATCGTTAGATTCTCAAATCGAGAGACCCGTGACTACGCGGTTAGTCCTACGAGTTCGTTGGTCCCATGCGAGGTGTTCATGCCTCTTACAGGGCTATTTGGCTGCTGGTTTGGGTTTTCACCCACAACTGGTGTATTTTTAAGCCTAATCTATATATTTCGAAATTATCGCCATATTCTCAAATCGGGAGACCCACGACTACGCGGTCAGTTCCTACAAGTTACATTGGTCTCGTGCGAGGTGATCGTGCCTCATACGGGGCCGTTTGTTGGTTGGTTTGGGTTTTCACCCACAAACGGTGTGTTTTTAAGCCTAATCTAGACAATTCCAAATTATCATCATATTCTCAAACCAGAAGACCCGCGAGTACTCGTCTATTCCTACCAGTTACATTGGTCCTGTGCAAGGTCTTCGTGCCTCTTTAGGGGGCGTTTGGCAGCTGGTTTGTGTCTTCACCCTCAAATGACTTGTTTTTAAGCTTAATCCAGATATTTTCAAATAATCGTCTTATTTTCAAACCGGGAGACCCGCGACTACGCGGTCAGTTTCTACAAGTTACATTAGTTTCGTGCGAGGTGTTCGTGCCTCTTACGGGGCCGTTTGGCAGCTGGTTTGGATTTTCACCCTCAAACGGCTTAATTTTAAACCTAATCTAAATATTTTCAAATTATCGTCATATTCTCAAATCGGGAGACCTGCGACTACGCGGTCAGTTCCTATGAGTTACATTGGTTCCATGGGAGGTGTCCGTGCCTCTTACGGGGCCGTTTGGAGACTGGTTTGGGTTTTCAACCATAAACGGCTTATTTTTAAGCCTAATCTATATATTTTCAAATTATTGTCATATTCTCAAACTGGGATTCCCGTGACTACGCGTTCAGTTCCTACGAGTTATATTGGTCCCGTGCGAGGTGTTCGTGCCTCTTACGGGGTCGTTTGGTGGTTAGTTAGGATTTTCACCCTCTAACGGCTTGCTTTTATGCCTAATCTATATATTTTCAAATTATCATCTTATTCTCAAATCGGGAGACCCGCAACTACGCGATCAGTTCCTACAAGTTACAATGATCCCGTGCGAGGTGTTCATGCCTTTTACGGGGCCTTTTGGCAGCTGGTTTGGATTTTCACCCTCAAACAGGACCAATGTTTTTCAGCCTGATCTAAATATTTCCAAATTATCGTCATATTCTCAAACCGGGAGACCTGCAACTACGCAGTCAGTTCCTACGAGTTACATTGGTTCCATGGGAGGTGTTCGTGTCTCTTACGGGGCCGTTTGGCGACTGGTTTGTGTTTTTAACCATAAACGACTTATTTAAGCCTAATCTATATATTTTCAAATTATCATCATATTCTCAAACTGGGATTCCCGTGACTACGCGTTCAGTTCCTACGAGTTATATTGGTCCCGTGCAAGGTGTTCGTGCCTCTTACGGGGCCGTTTAATGTCTGGTTTGGGTTTTCACCCTTTAACGGTTTATTTTTAAGCCTAATCTAGATATTTTCAAATTATCGTCATATTCTCAAATCGGGAGACCCGTGACTACGCGGTCAATTCCTACGAGTTACAATGGACCCGTGCGAGTGTTCGCGCATCTAACGGGGCTATTTGTGGGCTGGTTTAGGTTTTCACCCTTCAACGGCTTATTTCTAATCATAATTTATATATTATCAAATTATCATCATATTCACAAACCGAGAGATTGGTGATTACATGATCATTTCCTACAAGTTATATTGGTCTCGTGCCAGATGTTCGTGCCTCTTACGGAGCCGTTTGGCGGCTGGTATGGTTTTTGACCTTCAAATGGTTTGTTTTTAACCTAATCTAGATATTTCCAAATTATTGTTATATTGTCAAGCAGAGAGACCCGTGACTACGCGATCAGTCCTACGAGTTCGTCGGTCCCGTGCGAGGTGTTCATGCCTCTTACGGGGCCGTTTGGTGGCTGGTTTAGGTTTTCACCCACAACTGGTGTATTTTTAAGCCTAATCTAGATATTTCCAAATTTCATCATATTCTTAAATCGGGAGACCCACGACTACAAGGTGAGTTCCTACCAGTTACATTGATCCCGTACGAGGTGTTCGTGCCTCTTACAGGGCCGTTTGGCGGCTGGTTTGGATTTTCACCCTCAAATGGCTTGTTTTTAAGCCTAATATAGACATTTCCAAATTATCATCATATTCTCAAATTGGGAGACCCACGATTACGGGGTCAGTTCCTACGAGTTACTTTGGTCTCGTTCGAGGTGATCGTGCCTCTTACGGGGCTGTTTGGCGGCTGGTTTGGATTTTCACCTTTAAACGGCTTATTTTTAAGCTTAATCTTGATATTTCGAAATTATCATCATATTCTCAAATCGTGAAACTCGCGACTACGCAGTCCGTTTCTACAAGTTACATTCGTCTCGTGTGAGGTGTCCGTGCCTCTTACGGGGTCATTTATTGGTTGGTTTGGATTTTCACCCTCAAGCGATGTGTTTTTAAGCCTAATCTAGACATTTCCAAATTATCGTCATATTTTCAAACCGAAAGACCCGCGAGTAGTCGCCTATTCCTTCCTGTTACATTGGTCCATTGCAAGGTCTTCGTGCCTCTTACGGGGGCGTTTGGCGGCTGGTTTGTGTCTTCACCCTCAAATGGCTTATTTTTAAGTCTAATCTAGATATTTTCAAATTCTCGTCATATTTTCAAACCGGGAGACTCGTGACTACATGGTCAGTTCCTACGAGCTACATTTGTCCCGTGCGAGGTGTTCGAGCCTCTTACGGGCCCATTTAGTGGCTGGTTTGGATTTTCAACCACAAACGGCTTGTTTTTAAGCCTAATCTACATATTTCCAAATTATCGTCATATTCTCAAACTGGGGTACCTATTACTACGCAATCAGTTCCTACGAGTTACATTGGTCCCGTGCGAGGTGTGTGTGCCTCTTGCGGTTCCCTTTGGTAGCTGGTTTGGGTTTTCACCATTCAACGGTTTATTTTTAAGCCTAATCTAGATATTTTCAAATTATCATCATATTCTCTAACCGGGAGACTCGTGACTACGCGGTCAGTTCTTACGAGTTACGTTGGTCCCGTGCGAGGTGTTCGTGCCTCTAACGAGGATATTTAGGGATTGGTTTGGGTTTTCACCCTTCAACGGCTTATTTCAAATCCTAAATTATTTATTATCAAATTATCATCATATTCTCAAATCGGAAGACTCGTGAATACACGATGAGTTCCTACAAGTTACATTGGTCCTGTGTGAGGTGTTCCTGCCTCTTACGGGGCCGTTCGCGGGTGGTTTGGGTCTTCACCCTCAAACGACTTGTTTTTAAGCCTAATATAGATATTTCCAAATTATCATATTCTCAAACCAGGAGATCCGCGACTACGTGGCCAGTTCCTACGAGTTACTTTGGTCCCGTTCGAGGTGTTCGTGCCTCTTACGGGGCCCATTTGGAGGGCTAGTTTGGATTTTCTCCCTCAAACGGCATTTTTTATCCTCATCTGGATATTTCTAAATTATCGTCATATTCTCAAACCGGATGACCCGTGACTGTACGGTCAGTTCCTATGAGTTAAATTGGTCCCGTGCGAGGTGTTCGTGCCTCTTACGGGGCCGTTTGGCGGATGGTTTGGGTTCTCAATCACAAACGGCTTGTTTTTAACATAATCTATATATTTTTAAATTATTGTCATATTCTCCTGTGACTATGCAATCAGTTCCTACGAGTTACATTGGTCCCGTGTGAGGTTTCGTGCCTCTTACGAGGCCGTTTGGCGGCGGGTTTGGGTTTTCACCCTTCAACGGTTTGTTTTTAAGCCTAATCTAGATATTTTCAAATTATCATCATATTCTCAAACCAACAGACTCGTGACTATCCTGTAAGTTCCTGCGATTTACATTGGTCCCGTGCAAAGTGTTCGTGCCTCTTACGGGGCCGTTTGATAGCGGGTCCGGGTTTTCCCCGTCAAACGGCTTATTTTTAAGCTTAATTTAGATATTTCAAAATTATCATCATATTCTCAAACCGGAAGACCCGCGACTATACGGTCAGTTCCTACGAGTTATATTGGTCCCGTGCGAGGTTTCCTGCCTCTTACGGGGCCGTTTGGCGGCTTGCTTGGGTTTTCACCCTCAAACGGCTTATTTTTAAGCCTAATCTAGAGAATTCCAAATTATCATCATATTCTCAAACCGAGAGACCCGTGACTACGCAGTTAGTTCCTAGGAGTTATATTTGTCTAGTACGAGGTGTTTGTGCCTCTTACGGAGCTGTTTGGCGGCTGGTTTGGGTGTTTACCCTAAAACGGCTTATTTTAAAGCCTAATCTAGATATTTCCAAATTATCATCATATTCACAAATCGGGAGACTCGCAACTACGGGTCAGTTACTACAAGTTACATTGGTCCCGTGCGAGGTGTTCGTGCCTCATACGAGACCGTTTGATGGCTGGTTTGGGTTTTCACCCTCAAACGGCTTATTTTTACGCCTAATCTATATATTTTCAAATTATCGTCATATTCTCAAATCGAGAGACCCGTGACTACGTGATCAGTTCCTACGAGTTACATTGGTCCCATACGAGGTATTCGTGCCTCTTACGGGACTGTTTCGGGGTTGATTTGAGTTTTCACCCTTCAACGGCTTATTTTTAAGCCTAATCTTGATATTTTCAAATTTTCATCATATTCTCAAACTGGAGGACCTATGACTTCGTGATCTGTTCCAACGAGTTACATTGATCCCGTGCGAGGTGTTCGTGTCTCTTACAAGGCCGTTTGGGGGCTGGTTTGTGTTTTCACCCTTTAACAGCTTGTTTTTAAGCCTGATTTCGATATTTTCAAATTATCATCATATTCTCAAATTGGTAGACCCGCGACTACGCGTCAATTCCTACAAGTTACATTGGTTCCGTACGTGGTGTTCGTGCCTTTTTTGGGGTTGTTTGGTATCTGTTTTGGGATTTCACCCTCAAACGGGTTATTTTTAAGACTAATCTAGATATTTCCAAATTATTGTCATATTCTCAAACCGGGAGACCCGTGACTACACGGTCAATTCCCATGAGTTACATAGGTCCCGTGCGAGGTGTTCGTGCGTCTTATGGGGCCATTTGACGGCTGGTTTGGATTTTTACCCTCAAATGGCTTATTTTTAAGCCTGATCTTGATATTTCCAAATTATCATCATATTCTTAAATCCGGAAGCCCGCGACTACACGATCAGTTCCTATAAGTTACATTGGTCCCGTGCGAGGTGTTCGTGCCTCTTACGGGGCCGTTTAGCGGCTGGTTTGGGTTCTCACCCTCAAACGGCTTATTTTGAATCCTAATCGAGATATTTCCAAATTATCATCATATTCTCAAATCGGGAGACCTGCGATAATACGGTTAATTCCTACGAGTTACATTGGTCCCGTGCGAGGTGTTCGTGCCTCTTACGGGGTCGTTTGGCAGGAGGTTTGGGTTTTGACCCTCAAGCGACTTGTTTTTAAGCCTAAACTAAATATTTCTAAATTATCGTCATATTTTCAAACCGGGAGACCCGCGATTATGCGATCAGTTCCTACAATTTACATTAGTCCCGTGGAGGTGTTTGTGCCTCTTACGGGGCCGTTTGGCTGCTGGTTATGATTTTCACCCTCAAACGGTTTATTTTAAAGCCTAATCACGATATTTTCAAATTATCATCATATTCTCAAATTGGTAGACCCGCGACTACGCAGTCTGTTTCTACAACTTACATTGGTCCCGTGCGAGGTGTTCGTGCCTCTTACGGGGCCATTTGGCAGCTGGTTTGGGTTATCACCCTCAAACGGCTTATTTTTAAGCCCAATCTAGATATTTCCAAATTATCGTCATATTCTCAAATTGGAAGACCCGCGAGTACGCACCTATTCCTACAAGTTACATTGGTCTCATGCGAGGTCTTCGTGTCTCTTTCGAGGCCGTTTGGTGGCTGGTTTGGGTTTTTACCCTCTAACGGCTTATTTTTATACCTGATCTATATATTTTTTAATTATCGTCATATTCTCAAATCGGGAGACCCATGACTGCGTGATCAGTTCCAATGAGTTACATTGGTCCTATGCGAGGTGTTCGTGCCTCTTACGGGCCGTTTGGTGAGTGGTTTGGGTTTTCACCCTCAAACGGCTTATTTTTAAGCCTAATCTAGATATTTCCAAATTATCATCGTATTCTCAAATCGGGAGACCCGCGACTACACGGTCAGTTCCTACGAGTTACATTGGTCCCATGCGAGGTGTTCGTGCTTCTTTCGGGGCCGTTTTGCGACTGGTTTGGATTTTCACCCTCAAACGACTTATATTTAAGCCTAATCCTGATATTTCCAATTTATTGTCACATTCTCAAATCGGGAAATTCGCAACTACGCAGTCAGTTCTTACAAATTACATTGGTCCCGTGCGTAGTGTTCGTGCCTCTTGCGGGGCCGTTTGGCGGCTGGTTTGGGTTTCCACCCATAAACGGTATATTTTTAAGCCTAATCTAGATATTTCAAAATTATCTTCATATTCTCAAACTCGGAGACCCACGATAACGCGGTCCGTTCCAACAAGTTACATTGGTCCCATGCGAGGTCTTCTTGCCTCTTACAGGGTCGTTTATCGGCTGGTTTGTGTCTTCATCCTCAAATGGTTTGTATTTAAGCCTAATCTAGATATTTTCAAATTATCGTCATATTCTCAAATCGGGAGACCCGCAACTACGCAGTCAGTTCCAACGCCTTACATTGGTCCCCTGCGAGGTGTTCGTGCCTCTTAAGGGGCTGTTTGGCGGTTGGTTTGGGTTTTCACCCCGAACCAGCTTATTTTTAAGCCTAATCTAGATATTTCCAAATTATCTTCATATTCTCAAATCGGTACACCCGCAACTACGCGGTCAGTACCTACAAGTTACAATGGTCCCGTGCGAGGTGTTCATGCCTCTTACGGGGCCGTTTGGTGGCTGTTTTGGGTTTTTACCCTCTTACGGCTTATTTTTATGCCTGATCTATATATTTTCAAATTATTATCATATTATCCAATCGGAAGACCCATGACTACTCGATCAGTTCCAACGAGTTACAATGGTCATGTGCGACGTGTTCGTGCCTCTTACGGGGCCGTTTGGGGGTTGGTTTATGTTTGCACCCTTCAACAGCTTGTTTTTAAGCCCAATCTAGATATTTTTGAATTATCATCATATTCTCAAACTGGGAGACCCGCGACTATGCCTTCAGTTCCTACGAGTTACATTGGTCCCGTACGTGGTGTCCGTGCCTCTTTCGGGGTTGTTTGGTGTCTGGTTTGGGTTTTCACCCTCAAATAGGTTATTTTTAAGCCTAATCTAGATATTTCCAAATTATTGTCATACTGAAATTGGGAGACCCGCGACTACACGGTCAGTTTCTATGAGTTACATTGGTCCCTTGCGAGGTGTTCGTGCCTCTTACGGAGCCGTTTGGTGGTTGGTTTTGATTTTCACCCTCAAACGGCTTATTTTTAAGCCTAATCTTGATATTTCCAAATTATCATCATATTCTTAAATTGGGAAACCCGTGACTACGCGGTTAGTTCCTACAAGTTACATTGGTCCCGTGCGAGGTTTTCGTGCCTCTTACGGGGCCGTTTAGCGATTGGTTTGGGTTTTCACCCTCAAACGGCTTATTTTTAATCCTATTCTAGATATTTCTAAATTATCATCATTTTCTCAAATTGGGAGACCTGCGACTATGCGGTCAATTCCTACGAGTTACATTGGTCCCATACGAGGTGTTCGTGCCTCTTACGGGCCGTTTGGAGGAATGTTTGGGTTTTGACCCTCAAACGGCTTATTTTTAAGCCTAATCTAGATATTTCCAAATTATCTTCATATTTTCAAATAGGGAGACTCGCGATTACGCGATTAGTTCATACAAGTTACTTTGGTCCCGTGCGAGGTGTTCGTGCCTCTTACGGGGCCGTTTGGCTGCTGGTTATGGTTTTCACCCCCAAACGGCTTATTTTTAAGCCTAATCTAGATATTTTCAAATTATCGTCATATTCTCAAATCGGGAGACCCGCGACTACGCAGTCTGTTTCGACGACTTACATTGGTCCCGTGCGAGGTTTTCGTGCCTCCTATGGGGCCGTTTGGCGGCTGGTTTGGGTTTTCACCTTCAAACGGCTTGTTTTTAAACCTAATCTAGATATTTCCAAATGATCTTCATATACTCAAACCGGGAAACCCGCAATTACACGGTCAGTTCTTACAAGTTACAATGGTCCCGTGCGAGGTGTTCGTGTCTCCTACGGGACCGTTTGGTGGCTGGTTTGGGTTTTTACCCTCTAACGGCTTATTTTTATGCCTGATCTATATATTTTTTAATTATCATCATATTCTCAAATCGAGAGACCCGCGACTGCACGGTCAGTTCCTACGAGTTACATTGGTCCCATGCGAGGTGTTCGTGCCTCTTTCGGGGCCATTTGGCGATTGGTTTGGATTTCACCCTCAAACGACTTATTTTTATGCCTAATCCGGATATTTCCAAATTATTGTCATATTTACAAATTGGGAAACCCGAGACTACGCGATCAGTACTTATAAATTACATTGGTCCCGTGCATGGTATTCGTGCCTCTTACGAGGCCGTTTGGCAGCTAATTTGGGTTTTCACCAACAAACGGTATATTTTTAAGCCTAATCTAGATATTTCAAAATTATCTTCATATTCTCAAATCAGGACACCCGCGACAACGCGGTCCGTTACTACAAGTTACATTGGTCCCATGCGAGGTCTTCGTGCCTCTTACAGGGTCGTTTATCGGTTGGTTTGTGTCTTCATCCGCAAACGGCTTGTTTTTAAGCCTAATCTAGATATTTTCAAATTATCGTCATATTCTCAAATCGGGAGACCCGCGACTACACAGTCTGTTCCTATGACTTACATTGGTCCCGTGCGAGGTGTTCGTGCCTCTTACGGGTCCGTTTGGCGGTTGGTTTGGGTTTTCACCCTCAAACAGCTTGTTTTTAAGCCTAATCTAGATATTTTCAAATTATTATCATATTCTCAAACTGGGAAACCCTTGACTACACGATCAGTTCCTACGAGTTATATTGGTCCCGTGCGAGGTGGTCGTGCCTCTTACGGGGTTGTTTGGTGTTTGGTTTAGGTTTTCACCCTTCAACGATTTGTTTTTAAGCCTAATGTAGATATTTTCAAATTATCATCAAATTCTCAAATCGGGAAACCCGTGACTACGCGGTTAGTTCCTACGAGTTACATTGGACCCGTGCGAGTGTTCGCGCCTCTAACGGGCCTATTTAGGGGTTGGTTTGGGTTTTTACTCTTCAACGGCTTATTTCTAATCCTAAGTTATATATTACCAAATTATCATCATATTTTCAAACCAAAAGACTCATGACTACACGATCATTTCCTACAAGTTATATTGGTCCCATACGAGGTGTTCGTGCCTCTTACGGGGCCGTTTGGCGGCTGGTTTGGGTTTTGACCCTCAAATGGTTTATTTTTTTAGCCTAATCTAGATATTTCCAAACTTTTGTTAGATTCTCATAACGAGCGACCCGTGACTACGTGGTCAGTCCTACGAGTTCGTTGGTCCCGTGCGAGGTGTTCGTGCCTCTTACGGGGCTTTTTGGCAGTTGATTTGGTTTTTCACCCTCTAACAGCTTGTTTTTATGCCTAATCTGTATATTTTCAAAATATCGTCATATTATCAATCCAAGATACCCGTGACTACGCGATCACTTCCTACGAGTTACAATGGTCCCGTGCGAGGTGTTCGTGCCGCTTACGGGGCCGTTTGGTGGTTAGTTAGGGTTTTCACCCTTTAACGACTTGTTTTTATGCCAAATCTATATATTTTTAAATATTCATCTTATTCTGAAATCGGGAGACCCGCAACTACGCGGTCAGTTCCTACCAGTTACAATGGTCCCGTGCGAGGTATTCGTGCCTCTTACGGGGATGTTTGGTGACTGGTTTGGTTTTGCACCCTCTAACAGCTTGTTTTTATGCCTAATATATATATTTTCAAAATATCGTCATATTCTCAAACCAAGAGACCCGTGACTACATATTCAGTTCCTACGAGTTACATTGGTCCCGTGCGAGGTGTCCGTGCCTCTTACGGGGCCGTTTGGCAGCTGGTTTGGGTTATCACCCACAAACGGTATATTTTTAAGCCTAATCTAGATATTTCAAAATTATCTTCATATTCTGAAATCGGGAGACCCATGACTATGCGATTCGTTCCTACAAGTTACATTGGTCCCGTACGAGGTCTTTGTGCCTCTTACAAGGCCGTTTGTCGTCTGGTTTGTGTCTTCATCCTCAAACGACTTGTTTTTATGCCTAATCTAGGTATTTTTAAATTATCGTCATATTCTCAAATCGGGAGACTTGTGACTACGCATTTAGTTCCTATGACTTACATTGGTCCCGTGCGAGCTGTTCGTGCCTCTTATGGGGGCCGTTTGGCGGCTGGTTTGGGTTTTCACCCTCAAACGACTTGATTTTAAGCCTAATCTAGATATTTCAAAATTACTTTTATTCTCTCAAACCAGGAGACACGCAACTATGCCGTCAGTTCCTACAAGTTACAATCGTCCCGTGCGAGGTGTTCGTGTCTCTTACGAGGCCGTTTGGTGGCTGGTTTGTGTTTTTACCCTCTAACGGCTTTTTTATGCCTGATCTATATATTTTTAATTTATCATCATATTCTCAAATCGAGAGACCTGTGACTACACAGTCTGTTCCTACGAATTATATTGGTCCCATGCTAGGTGTTCGTGCCTCTTTCGGGGTCGTTTGGCGACTGGTTTGGATATTCACCCTCAAACGACTTGTTTTTAAGCCTAATCCTGATATTTTGAAATTATTATCATATTTTCAAATCGGGAAACCCGCAACTACGCGATCAGTTCTTACAAATTACATTGGTCTCGTGCGTGTTATTCGTGCCTCTAACGAGGCCGTTTGGCAGCTAGTTTGGGTTTTCACCCACAAACGGTATATTTTTAAGCCTAATCTATATATTTCAAGATTATCTTCATATTCTCAAACTGGGAGACCCGCGACAACGCAGTCCGTTCCTACAAATTACATTGGTCACGTGCGAGGTCTTCGTGCCTCTTACAGGGCCGTTTATCTGCAGGTTTGTGTCTTCATCCGCGAAAGGCTTAGATTTAAGCCTAATCTAGATATTTTCTAATTATCGTCATATTCTCAAATTTGGAGACCCGTGACTACGCAGTCTGTTCCTACGACTTACATTGGTCCCGGGCGAGGTGTTCGAGCCTCTTATGGGGCCATTAGGCGGCTGGTTTGGGTTTTCGCCCTCAAACGGCTTATTTTTAAGCATATTCTAGATATTTTCAAATTAGCTTCATATTCTTAAACCGGGAAACCCGCAACTACGTGGTCAGTTCCTACAAGTTACATTAGTCTCGTGCCAGGTGTTCGTGCCTCTTACGGGACCCTTTGGTGGATGGTTTGGGTTTCCCCCCACAAACGATGTGTTTTTAAGCCTAATCTAGATATTTCCAAATTATCATCAAATTCTCAAATCGAAAGACCCGGAGTACGCACCTATTCCTACGAGTTACATTTGTCCGGTGCGAGGTCTTCGTGCCTCTTACGGGGCTATTTGGTGTCTGGTTTGGGTTTTCACCCTCAAATGGCTTATTTTTATGCCTAATCTCGATATTTCCAAATTATTGTCATATTCTCAAATCGTGAGACCCGCGACTACACAGTCAGTTCCTATGAGTTACATTGGTCCCGTGCGAGGTGTTCGTTCATCTTACGGGGCCGTTTGGCGATTGATTTGGATTTTCACCCTCAAACGGCTTATTTTTAAGCGTAATCTAGATATTTCATAATTATTGTCATATTCTCCAATCGAGAGACCTGCGACTACGTGGTCAGTTCCTACGAGTTGCATTAGATCCGTGAAAGGTGTTCGTGCCTCTTACGGGGCTGTTTGGTGGCTGGTTTGGGTTTTCACCCTCAAACGGCTTATTTTTAAGCCTAATCGAGATATTTCCAAATTATCTTCATATTCTCAAACCGGGAAACCCGCAACTACGCGGTCAGTTCCTACAAGTTACATTAGTCTCGTGCGAGGTGTTCGTGCCTCTTACGGGGCCGTTTGGTGGCTGGTTTGGGTTTTCGCCCACAAACGATGTGTTTTTAAACCTAATCTAGATATTTCCAAATTATCGTCATATTCTCAAATCGAAAGACCCGCGAGTACGCGCCTATTCCTACGAGTTACATTGGTCCCGTGCGAGGTCTTCGTGCCTTTTACGGGGCTGTTTGGTGTCTTATTTGGGTTTTCACCCTCAAACGGCTTATTTTTATGCCTAATCTAGATATTTCCAAACTATTGTCATATTCTCAAATCGTGAGACCCGCGACTACACGGTCAGTTCCTATGAGTTACATTGGTCCCGTGCGAGGTGTTCGTGCATCTTACGGGGACGTTTGGCGGCTGGTTTGGATTTTCACCCTCAAACGGCTTGTTTTTAAGCCTAATCTAGATATTTCAAAATTATTGTCATATTCTCAAATTGGGAGACCTGCGACTACGCGGTCAGTTCCTACGAGTTGCATTGTTTCCGTGGGAGGTGTTCGTGCCTCTTACGGGGACGTTTGGCAACTAGTTTTGGTTTTCAACCACAAACGGCTTATTTTTAAGCCTAATCAATAAATTTTCAAATTATCGTCATATTCTCAAACCGGGAAACCCGTGACTACACGATCAGTTCTACGAGTTACATTGGTCCCGTGCGAGGTTATCGTGCCTCTTACGGGGTCATTTGGTGTCTGGTTTAGGTTTTCACCCTTCAACGGTTTGTTTTGAAGCCTAATCTAGATATTTTCCAATTATCGTCATATTCTCAAATTGAGAGACCCGTGACTACGCGATCAGTTCCTACGAGTTAGATTGGACCCGTCCGAGTGTTCGTGCGTCTTACGGATCTATGTAGGAGACCCGTGACTACACGGTCAGTTCCTACGAGTTACATTGGACCCGTGCGAGTGTTCGCGCCTCTAACGGTGCTATTTAGGGGCTGGTTTGGGTTTTCACCCTTCAACGGATTATTTCTAATCCTAAGTTATATATTATCAAATTATCATCATATTGTCAAACCGAAAGACTCATGACTACATGCTCATTTCCTACAAGTTATATTGGTCCCGTACGAGGTGTTCGTGCCTCTTACGGGGCCGTCTGGTGGCTGGATTAGGTTTTCACCCACAAACGGTGTGTTTTTAAGCCTAATTTAGATATTTCTAAATTATCGTCATATTCTCAAATCGGAAGACCCGCGAGTACGCACTTATTCCTACCAGTTACATTGGTCCCGTGCGAGGTCTTCGTGCCTCTTACGGGGCCGTTTGGCGGCTGGTTTGTGTCTTCGCCCTCAAACGGCTTATTTTTAAGCCTAATCTAGATATTTTCAAATTATCGTCATATTTTCAAATAGGAAGACCCGCGATTACGCGGTCAGTTCCTACAATTTACATTGGTCCCGTGCCAGGTGTTCGTGCCTCTTACAGGGCCGTTTGGCAGCTGGTTTGAATTTTCACCCTCAAACGGCTTATTTTTAAGCCTAATCTAGATATTTCCGAATTATTGTCATATTCTCAAACTGGGAAACCCGTGACTACACGATCAGATCTTACGAGTTGTATTGGTCCCGTGCGAGGTGTTAGTGCCTCTTACGGGATCTTTTGTTGTTTGGTTTGGGTTTTCACCCTTCAACGGTTTATTTCTAAGCCTAATTTAGATATTTTCAAATTATCGTCATATTCTCAAATCGGGAGACTCATGACTACGCGGTCAGTTCCTACGAGTTACATTGGACCCGTGCGAGTGTTCGCGCCTCTAACGCGGCTATTTAGGGGCTGGTTTGAGTTTTCACCCTTAAACGGCTTATTTCTAATCCTAAGTTATATATTATCAAATTATCATCATATTCTCAAACCGAAAGACTCGTGACTACAGGATCATTTCTTATAAGTTATATTGTTCCCGTACGAGGTGTTCGTGCCTCTTACGGGGCCGTTTGGCGGCTGGTTTGGGTTTTGACCCTCAAATGGTTTATTTTTTAGCCTAATCCAGATATTTCCAACTTATCGTTAGATTCTCAAACTGAGAGACCCGTGACTACGCGATCAGTCCTACGAGTTCATTGGTCCCGTGCGACGTGCTTGTGCCTTTTACGGGGCCGATTGGCGGTTGGTTTGTGTTTTTACCCTCTAATATCTTATTTTTATGCCTAATCTATATATTTTCAAAATATCGTCATATTCTCAAACCGAGAGACTCGTGACTACACGATCACTTCCTACGAGTTACAATGGTCCCGTGCGAGATGTTCGTGCCTCTTACAGGGCCGTTTGGTGGTTAGTTAGGATTTTCACCCTCTAACGGCTTGCTTTTATGCCTAATCTATATATTTTCAAATTATCATCTTATTCTCAAATCGGGAGACCTGCAACTACGCGATCAATTCCTACAAGTTACAATGGTCCAGTGCGAGGTGTTCGTGCCTCTAACGGGGCCGTTTGGTGGCTGGTTTGGGTTTTAACCCTCTAACGGCGTATTTTTATGCCTAATCTATATATTTTCAAGATATCGTCATATTATCAAATCGAGAGACCCGTGACTACGTGATCAGTTCCTACGAGATACACTGGTCCTGTGCGAGGTGTTGGTGTCTCTTACGGGACCGTTTGGTGGCTCGTTTTGGTTTTTACCCTCTAACGGCTTTTTTTATGCCTGATCTATATATTTTTAATTTATCATCATATTCTCAAATCGAGAGACCTGCGACTACACGGTCTGTTCCTACGAGTTACATTGGTCCCATTCGAGGTGTCCGTGCCTCTTTGGGGGTCGTTTGGCGACTTGTTTGGATTTTCACCCTCAAACGACTTATTTTTAAGTTTAATCCTGATATTTTCAAATTATCGTCATATTTTCAAATCGGGAGACCCGCGACTATGAGGTCAGTTTTTACAAGTTATATTGGTCCCGTGCGAGGTGTTCATGCCTCTTACGAGGCCATTTGGCAACTGGTTTGGATTTTTACCCTCAAACGGCTTGTTTTTCAACCTAATCTAAATATTTCCAAATTATCGTCATATTCTCAAACCGGGAGACCTGCGACTACGCGGTCAGTTCCTATGAGTTACATTGGTTCCATGGGAGGTGTTCGTGCCTCTTACAGGGCCGTTTGGCGACTGGTTTGGGTTTTCAACCACAAATGGCTTATTTTTAAGCCTAATCTATATATTTTCAAATTATCGTCGTATTCTCAAATCGGGATTCCCATGACTACGCGTTCAGTTCCTACGAGTTATATTGGTCCCGTGGGGGTGTTCATGCCTCTTACGGGGCCGTTTGGTGTCTGGTTTGGGTTTTCACCCTTCAACGGTTTATTTTTAAGCCTAATCTAGATATTTTCAAATTATCATCATATTCTCAAATCGGTAGACCCTTGACTACGCGGTTAGTTCCTACGAGTTACATTGGACCCGTGCGAGTGTTTGTGCCTCTAACGGGGCTATTTATGGCTGGTTTAGGTTTTCACCCTTCAACGGCTTATTTCTAATCATAAGTTATATATTATCAAATTATCATCATATTCTCAAATTGAGACACTGGTGACTACATGATCATTTCCTACAAGTTATATTGGTCCCGTGTGAGGTCTTCGTGCCTCTTACGAGGCCGTTTGGCGGCTGGTTTGGGTTTAAATGGTTTGTTTTTAGCCTAATCTAGATATTTCGAAATTATCATTAGATTCTCAAACCGAGAGACCCGTGACTACGTGGTCAGTCCTACGAGTTCGTTGGTCCCGAGCGAGGTGTCCATGCCTCTTACGGGGACGTTTGGCTGCTGGTTTGGGTTTTCACCCACAACTGGTGTATTTTTAAGCCAAATCTAGATATTTCCAAATTATCATCATATTCTCAAACTGGGAGACCCACGACTACGAGGTGAGTTCCTACCAGTTACATTGGTCACGTGCGAGGTGTTCGTGCCTCTTACGGGGCCGTTTGACGGCTGGTTTGGATTTTCACCCTCAAATGGCTTGTTTTTAAGCCTAATATAGACATTTCCAAATTATCATCATATTCTCAAACTGGAAGACCCGCGATTACGGGGTCAGTTCCTACGAGTTACTTTGGTCCCGTTCGAGGTGTTCGTGCCTCTTACGAGGCTGTTTGGCGACTAATTTTGATTTTCACCCTCAATCGACTTATTTGTAAGCCTAATCTATATATTTCCAAATTATCGTCATATTCTCAAACTGGGAGACCTGTGACTACGCGATCAGTTCTAATGAGTTACATTGGTCCCGTGCGAGGTGTTCGTGCCTCTTACGGGGCCGTTTGTCAGCTGGTTTGGGTTTTCACCATTCAACGGTTTATTTTTAAGCTTAATCTAGATATTTTCAAATTATCATCATATTCTTAAATCAGGAGACTCGTGACTACGCGGTCAGTTCCTATGAGTTTCATTGGTCCCGTGCGAGGTGTTCGTGCCTCTAACGAGGATATTTAGTGGATTGTTTGGGTTCTCATCCTTCAATGGCTTATTTTAAATCCTAAGTTATTTATTATTAAATTATCATCATATTCTCAAACTGGGAGACTCGTGATTACACGATGAGTTCCTACAAGTTACATTGGTCCCGTGCGAGGTGTTCGTACCTCTTAAGGGGCCGTTTCGCGAGTGGTTTGGGTTTTCACCCTCAAACGGCTTATTTTAAGCCTAATATAGATATTTCAAAATTATCATCATATTCTCAAACCAGGAGACCCGCAACTACGTGGCCAGTTCGTACGAGTTACTTTGGTCTCGTTCGAGGTGTTCGTGCCTCTTACGGGGCCGTTCGGAGGGTTGGTTTAGATTTTCTCCCTCAAACAGATTTTTTTTATCCTCATCTAGATATTTCCAAATTATCGCCATATTCTCAAACCGGATGACCCGTGACTATTCGGTCAGTTCCTATGAGTTAAATTGGTCCCGTGGAGGTGTTCGTGCCTCTTACGGGGCCGTTTGGCGGCTGGTTTGGGTTTTCAATCACAAACGACTTGTTTTTAACCTAATCTATACATTTTAAAATTATCTTCTTATTCTCGCGTGACTACGCGATCAGTTCCTATGAGTTACATTAGTCCCGTGTGAGGTGGTCGTGCCTCTTACGGGGCCGTTTGGCGACTGGTTCGGGTTTTCACCCTGAAATGGTTTGTTTTTAACCTAATCTAGATATTTTCAAATTATCGTTAGATTCTCAAACCGAGAGACCCATGACTACGCGATCAGTCCTATGAGTTCGTTGGTCCCGTGCGAGGTGTTCATGCCTCTTACGGGGCCGTTTGGATGCTGGTTTGGGTTTTCACCCACAACTGGTGTACTTTTAAGCATAATCTAGATATTTCCAAATTATCGTCATATTCTCAAATCGGGAGACCCACAACTACGCGGTCAGTTCCTACAAGTTACATTGGTCCCGTGTGAGGTGTTCGTGCCTCTCACCGGGCTGTTTGGCGGTTAGTTTGGGTTTTCGCCCTTAAACGGCTTATTTTTAAGCCTAATCTAGATATTTCCAAATTATCATCATATTCTCAAACCGAGAGACCCGTGATAACGCGATTAGTTCCTCGGAGTTATATTTGTCCCGTATGAGGTGTTTGTGCCTCTTACGGGGCTTTTTGGCGGTTGGTTTGGGTGTTTACACACAAACGGCGTATTTTTAAGCCTAATCTATATATTTCCAAATTATCATCATATTCACAAATCGGGAGACCCACAACTACGGGTCAGTTTCTACAAGTTACATTGGTCCTGTGCGAGGTGTTCGTGCCTCTTAAGGGGCTGTTTGGTGGCTGGTTTGGGTTTTCACCCTCAAACGGCTTATTTTTAAGCCTAATCTATATATTTTCAAATTATCGTCATATTCTCAAATCGAGAGACCCGTGACTACGTGATCAGTTCCTACGAGTTACATTGGTCCCGTACAAGGTGTTCGTGCCACTTACGGGGCCATTTCGGGGTTGATTTGAGTTTTCACCCTTCAACGGCTTATTTTTAAGCCTAATCTTAGTATTTTCAAATTATCGTCATATTCTCAGACAGGAGGACCTGTGACTTCACGATCAGTTCCAACGAGTTACATTGGTCGCGTGCGAGGTGTTCGTGTCTATTACAGGGCCATTTGGGGTTTGTTTGTGTTTTCACCCTTCAACAACTTGTTTTTAAGCCTGATTTTGATATTTTTGAATTATCATCATATTCTCAAATTGGGAGAGCCGCGACTACGCGGTCAGTCCCTACGAGTTACATTGGTCCCGTACGTGGTGTTCGTGCCTTTTTCGGGGATGTTTGGTATCTGGTTTGGGATTTCACCCTCAAACGGGTTATTTTTAAGCCTAGTCTAGATATTTCCAAATTATTGTCATATTCTTAAATCGGGAGACCCGCGACTACACGGTCAGTTCCTATGAGTTACATTGGTCCCGTGCGAGGTGTTCATGCCTCTATCGGGGTCGTTTGGCGGCTGGTTTGGGTTTTCACCCACAAACGGTATGTTTTTAAGCTTAATCAAGATATTTCAAAATTATTGTCATATTCTCAAATCGGGAAACCCACAATTACGCGATTCGTTCCTACAAGTTACATTGGTCCCGTGCGAGGTCTTCGTGCCTCTTATAGGGCCGTTTATCGGCTGGTTTGTGTCTTCACCCTCAAACGGCTTGTTTTTAAGACTAATCTAGATATTTCCAAATTATCATCATATTCTCAAGTCGAGAGACCCGCGACTACACGGTCAGTTCTTACGACTTATATTGGTCTCGTACGAGGTGTTCATGCCTCTACGGGGCCGTTTGGCGACTAGTTTAGGTTTTCACCCTCTTATTTTTAAGCCTAATCTAGATATTTCGGAATTATCTTCATATTTTCAAATCGAGAGACCCGTAACTACGCAGTCGGTTCCAACAAGTTACTATGGTCCTATGTGAGGTGTTCGTGCATCTTACGGAGCCGTTTGGTGGCTGGTTTCGGTTTTCACCCTCTAACGGCTTATTTTTATACCTGGTCTATATATTTTCAAATTATCTTCATATTCTGAAACCGGGAGACACATGACTACGCGATCAGTTCCTATGAATTACATTAGTCCTGTTCGAGGTGTTCGTGCCTCTTACGGGGCTGTTTGGAGGCTAGTTTGTGCTTTCACCCTTCAATGGCTTATTTTTAAGCCTTATCATGATATTTTCGAATTATCATCATATTCTCAAACTGGGAGACCCACGACTACGCGGTGAGTTCCTACGAGTTACATTGTTCCCGTATATGGTGTCCGTGCCTCTTTCGGGGCTGTTTGGTGTCTCGTTTGGATTTTCACCCTCAAACGGGTAATTTTTAATCCTAATCTAAATATTTCCAAAACATTGTCATATTCTCAAACTGAGAGACCCGTGACTACACGGTCAGTTCCCATGAGTTACATTGGTCCCGTGCGAGGTGTTCATGCGTCTTATGGGGCCATTTGGCGGCTGGTTTGGATTTTAACCCTCAAATGGCTAGTTTTTAAGCCTAATCTTGATATTTCCAAATTATCATCATATTCTTAAATCCGAAAACCCGTGACTACGCGGTCAGTTCCTACAAGTTACATTGGTCCCATACGAGGTGTTCGTGCCTCTTTCGGGGCCGTTTGGCGACTGGTTTGGATTTTCACCCTCAAACGACTTGTTTTTAAGCCTAATCCTGATATTTCCAAATTACTGTCATATTCTGAAATCGGGAAACTCGCGACTACGCGATCAGTTATTACAAATTACATTGGTCCCGTGCATAGTATTCGTGCCTCTTACGGGGCCATTTGGCGGCTAGTTTGGGTTTTCACCCAAAAACGGTATATTTTTAAGCCTAATCTAGATATTTCAAAATTATCTTTATATTCTCAAACTGGGAGACCCACGGCAACGCGGTCCGTTTCAACAAGTTACATTAGTCCCATGCGAGGTCTTCGTGCCTCTTATAGGGCCGTTTATCGGCTGGTTTCGGTCTTCATCCAAAAATGGCTTATTTTCAAGCCTAATCTAGATATTTTCAAATTATCATCATATTCTCAAATGGGGAGACTCGCGACTACGCATTCTGTTCCTACGACTTACATTGGTCCCGTGCGAGGTCTTCGTGCCTCTCACGGGGCCGTTTGGCTCCTGGTTTGGGTTTTCACCCTCAAACGGCTTGTTTTTAAGCCTAATCTAGATATTTCCAAATTATCTTTATATTCTCAAATCGGGAGACCCGCAACTATGCTTTCAGTTCCTACCAATTACAATGGTCCCGTGCGAGGTGTTCGTGTCTCTTACGGGGCCATTTGGTGGCTGGTTTGGTTTTTTATCCTCTAACGGCTTGTTTTTATGCCTGATCTATATATTTTTAAATTATCGTCATATTCTCAAATCGAGAGACCCATGACTACGCGATCAGTTCACACGAGTTACATTGGTCCTGTGCGAGGTGTTCGTGCCTCGTACGGGCCATTTGGTGAGTGGTTTGGGTTTTCACCCTCAAACGGCTTATTTTTAATCCTAATATAGATATTTCAAAATTATCATCATATTCTCAAACCAGGAGACCCGCGACTATGTGACCAGTTCCTACGAGTTACTTTGGTCTCGTTCGAGGTGTTCGAGCCTCGTACGGGGCCGTTCGGAGGGTTGGTTTGGATTTTCTCCCTCAAACAGCTTTTTTATCCTCATCTAGATATTTCCAAATTATCATCATATTCTCAAACCGGATGACCCGTGACTATGCGATCCGTTCCTATGAGTTAAATTGGTCCCGTGCGAGGTGTTCGTGCCTCTTACGGGGCCGTTTGGCGGCTGGTCTGGGTTTTCAATCACAAACGACTTTTTTTTAAACTAATCTATACATTTTAAAATTATCTTCTTATTCTCGCGTGACTACGCGATCAGTTCCTATGAGTTACATTAGTCCCGTGTGAGGTGGTCGTGCCTCTTACGGGGCCGTTTGGCGGCTGGTTCGGGTTTTCACCCTCAAATGGTTTGTTTTTAACCTAATCTAGATATTTTCAAATTATCGTTAGATTCTCAAACCGAGAGACCCGTGACTACACGATCAGTCCTACGAGTTCGTTGGTCCCGTGCGAGGTGTTCATGCCTCTTACGGGACCGTTTGGATGCTGGTTTGGGTTTTCACCCACAACTCGTGTACTTTTAAGCCTAATCTAGATATTTCCAAATTATCGTCATATTCTCAAATCGGGAGACCCACCATTACGCGGTCAGTTCCTACAAGTTACATTGGTCCCGTGTGAGGTGTTCGTGCCTCTCACGGGGCCGTTTGGCGGTTAGTTTGGGTTTTCGCCCTCAAACGGCTTATTTTTAAGCCTAATCTAGATATTTCCAAATTATCATCATATTCTCAAACCGAGAGACCCGTGATAACGCGATTAGTTCCTCGGAGTTATATTTGTCCCGTATGAGGTGTTTGTACCTCTTACGGGGCTGTTTGGCGGTTGGTTTGGGTGTTTACACACAAACGGCGTATTTTTAAGCCTAATCTATATATTTCCAAATTATCATCATATTCACAAATCGGGAGACCCACAACTACGGGTCAGTTTCTACAAGTTACATTGGTCCTGTGCGAGGTGTTCGTGCCTCTTAAGGGGCTGTTTGGTGGCTGGTTTGGGTTTTCACTCTCAAACGGCTTATTTTTAAGCCTAATCTATATATTTTCAAATTATCGTCATATTCTCAAATCGAGAGACCCGTGACTACGTGATCAATTCCTACGAGTTACATTGGTCCCGTACAAGGTGTTCGTGCCACTTACGGGGCCATTTCGGGGTTGATTTGAGTTTTCACCCTTCAACGGCTTATTTTTAAGCCTAATCTTAGTATTTTCAAATTATCGTCATATTCTCAGACAGGAGGACCTGTGACTTCACGATCAGTTCCAACAAGTTACATTGGTCCCGTGCGAGGTGTTCGTGTCTATTACAGGGCCATTTGGGGTTTGTTTGTGTTTTCACCCTTCAACAACTTGTTTTTAAGCCTGAGTTTGATATTTTTGAATTATCATCATATTCTCAAATTGGGAGAGCCGCGACTACGCGGTCAGTCCCTACGAGTTACATTGGTCCCGTACGTGGTGTTCGTGCCTTTTTCGGGGATGTTTGGTATCTGGTTTGGGATTTCACCCTCAAACGGGTTATTTTTAAGCCTAGTCTAGATATTTCCAAATTATTGTCATATTCTTAAATCGGGAGACCCGCGACTACACGGTCAGTTCCTATGAGTTACATTGGTCCCGTGCGAGGTGTTCATGCCTCTATCGGGGTCGTTTGGCGGCTGGTTTGGGTTTTCACCCACAAACGGTATGTTTTTAAGCTTAATCAAGATATTTCAAAATTATTGTCATATTCTCAAATTGGGAAACCCGCAATTACGCGATTCGTTCCTACAAGTTACATTGGTCCCGTGCGAGGTCTTCGTGCCTCTTATAGGGCCGTTTATCGGCTGGTTTGTGTCTTCACCCTCAAACGGCTTATTTTTAAGCCTAATCTAGATATTTCTAAATTATCATCATATTCTCAAGTCGAGAGACCCGCGACTACACGGTCAGTTCTTACGACTTATATTCGTCTCGTACGAGGTGTTCATGCCTCTGACGGGGCCGTTTGGCGACTGGTTTAGGTTTTCACCCTCAAACAGCTTATTTTTAAGCCTAATCTAGATATTTTGAAATTATCTTCATATTTTCAAATCGAGAGACCCGTAACTACGCAGTCGGTTCCAACAAGTTACTATGGTCCTATGCGAGGTGTTCGTGCATCTTACGGAGCCGTTTGGTGGCTGGTTTCGGTTTTCACCCTCTAACGGCTTATTTTTATACCTGGTCTATATATTTTCAAATTATCTTCATATTCTGAAACCGGGAGACACATGACTACGCGATCAGTTCCTATGAGTTACATTAGTCCTGTTCGAGGTGTTCGTGCCTCTTACGGGGCTGTTTGGGGGCTAGTTTGTGTTTTCACCCTTCAATGGCTTATTTTTAAGCCTTATCATGATATTTTCGAATTATCATCATATTCTCAAACTGGGAAACCCACGACTACGCGGTGAGTTCCTACGAGTTACATTGTTCCCGTATATGGTGTCCGTGCCTCTTTCGGGGCTGTTTGGTGTCTCGTTTGGATTTTCACCCTCAAACAGGTAATTTTTAATCCTAATCTAAATATTTCCAAAACATTGTCATATTCTCAAACTGAGAGACCCGTGACTACACGGTCAGTTCCCATGAGTTACATTGGTCCCGTGCGAGGTGTTCATGCGTCTTATGGGGCCATTTGGCGGCTGGTTTGGATTTTAACCCTCAAATGGCTAGTTTTTAAGCCTAATCTTGATAATTCCAAATTATCGTCATATTCTTAAATCCGAAAACCCGTGACTACGCGGTCAGTTCCTACAAGTTACATTGGTCCCATACGAGGTGTTCGTGCCTCTTTCGGGGCAGTTTGGCGACTGGTTTGGATTTTCACCCTCAAACGACTTATTTTTAAGCCTAATCCTGATATTTCCAAATTACTGTCATATTCTGAAATCGGGAAACTCGCGACTACGCGATCAGTTATTACAAATTACATTGGTCCCGTGCATTGTATTCGTGCCTCTTACGGGGCCATTTGGCGGCTAGTTTGGGTTTTCACCCAAAAACGGTATATTTTTAAGCCTAATCTAGATATTTCAAAATTATCTTCATATTCTCAAACTGGGAGACCCACGACAACGCGGTCTGTTCCAACAAGTTACATTAGTCCCATGCGAGGTCTTCGTGCCTCTTATAGGGCCGTTTATCGGCTGGTTTCGGTCTTCATCCAAAAATGGCTTATTTTCAAGCCTAATCTAGATATTTTCAAATTATCATCATATTGTCAAATGGGGAGACTCGCGACTACGCATTCTGTTCCTACGACTTACATTGGTCCCGTGCGAGGTGTTCGTGCCTCTCACGGGGCCGTTTGGCGCCTGGTTTGGGTTTTCACCCTCAAACGGCTTGTTTTTAAGCCTAATCTAGATATTTCCAAATTATCTTTATATTCTCAAATCGGGAGACCCGCAACTATGCGGTCAGTTCCTACCAATTACAATGGTCCCGTGCGAGGTGTTCGTGTCTCTTACGGGGCCATTTGGTGGCTGGTTTGGGTTTTTATCCTCTAATGGCTTGTTTTTATGCCTGATCTATATATTTTTAAATTATCGTCATATTCTCAAATCGGGAGACCCATGACTACTCGATCAGTTCACAAGAGTTACATTGGTCCTGTGCGCGGTGTTCGTGCCTCGTACGGGCCATTTGGTGAGTGGTTTGGGTTTTCACCCTCAAACGGCTTATTTTTAAGCCTAATATAGATATTTAAAAATTATCATCGTATTCTCAAACCAGGAGACCCGCGACTACGTGACCAGTTCCTACGAGTTACTTTGGTCTCGTTCGAGGTGTTCGTGCCTCTTATGGGGCCGTTCGGAGGGTTGGTTTGGATTTTCTCCCTCAAACAACTTTTTTTATCCTCATCTAAATATTTCCAAATTATCACCATATTCTCAAACTGGATGACCCGTGACTATGCGATCAGTTCCTATGAGTTAAATTGGTCCTGTGCTAGGTGTTCGTGCCTCTTACGGGGCCGTTTGGCGGCTGGTCTGGGTTTTCAATCACAAACGACTTGTTTTTAACCTAATCTATACATTTTAAAATTATCTTCTTATTCTCGCGTGACTACGCGATCAGTTCCTAAGAGTTACATTAGTCCCGTGTGAGGTGGTCGTGCCTCTTACGGGGCCGTTTGGCGGTTGGTTCGGGTTTTCACCCTCAAATGGTTTGTTTTTAACCTAATCTAGATATTTTCAAATTATCGTTAGATTCTCAAACCGAGAGACACGTGACTACACGATCAGTCCTACGAGTTCGTTGGTCCCGTGCGAGGTGTTCATGCCTCTTACGGGGCCGTTTGGATGCTGGTTTGGGTTTTCACCCACAACTGGTGTACTTTTAAGCCTAATCTAGATATTTCCAAATTATCGTCATATTCTCAAATCGGGAGACCCACGACTACGCGGTCAGTTCCTACAAGTTACATTGGTCCCGTGTGAGGTGTTTGTGCCTCTCACGGGGCCGTTTGGCGGTTAGTTTGGGTTTTCGCCCTCAAACGGCTTATTTTTAAGCCTAATCTAGATATTTCCAAATTATCATCATATTCTCAAACCGAGAGACCCGTGATAACGCGGTTTGTTCCTCGGAGTTATATTTGTCCCGTATGAGGTGTTTGTGCCTCTTACGGGGCTGTTTGGCGGTTGGTTTGGGTGTTTACACACAAACGGCTTATTTTTAAGCCTAATCTATATATTTCCAAATTATCATCATATTCACAAATCGGGAGACCCATAACTACGGGTCAGTTTCTACAAGTTACATTGGTCCCGTGCGAGGTGTTCGTGCCTCTTAAGGGGCTGTTTGGTGGCTGGTTTGGGTTTTCACCCTCAAACGGCTTATTTTTAAGCCTAATCTATATATTTTCAAATTATCGTCATATTCTCAAATCGAGAGACCCGTGACTACATGATCAATTCCTACGAGTTACATTGGCCCCGTACAAGGTGTTCGTGCCACTTACGGGGCCATTTCGGGGTTGATTTGAGTTTTCACCCTTCAACGGCTTATTTTTAAGCCTAATCTTAGTATTTTCAAATTATCGTCATATTCTCAGACAGGAGAACCTGTGACTTCACGATCAGTTCCAACAAGTTACATTGGTCCCGTGCGAGGTGTTCGTGTCTATTACAGGGCCATTTGGGGTTTGTTTATGTTTTCACCCTTCAACAACTTGTTTTTAAGCCTGATTTTGATATTTTTGAATTATCATCATATTCTCAAATTGGGAGAGCCGCGACTACGCGGTCAGTCCCTACGAGTTACATTGGTCACGTACGTGGTGTTCGTGCCTTTTTCGAGGATGTTTGGTATCTGGTTTGGGATTTCACCCTCAAACGGGTTATTTTTAAGCCTAGTCTAGATATTTCCAAATTATTGTCATATTCTTAAATCGGGAGACCCGCGACTACACGGTCAGTTCCTATGAGTTACATTGGTCCCGTGCGAGGTGTTCATGCCTCTATTGGGGTCGTTTGGCGGCTGGTTTGGGTTTTCACCCACAAACGGTATGTTTTTAAGCTTAATCAAGATATTTCTAAATTATTGTCATATTCTCAAATCGGGAAACCCGCAATTACGCGATTCGTTCCTGCAAGTTACATTGGTCCCGTGCGAGGTCTTCGTGCCTCTTATAGGGCCGTTTATCGGTTGGTTTGTGTCTTCACCCTCAAACGGCTTGTTTTTAAGCCTAATCTAGATATTTCCAAATTATCATCATATTCTCAAGTCGAGAGACCCGCGACTACACGGTCAGTTCTTACGACTTATATTCGTCTCGTACGAGGTGTTCATGCCTCTGACGGGGCCGTTTGGCGACTGGTTTAGGTTTTCACCCTCAAACAACTTATTTTTAAGCCTAATCTAGATATTTCAGAATTATCTTCATATTTTCAAATCGAGAGACCCGTAACTACGCAGTCGGTTCCAACAAGTTACTATGGTCCTATGCGAGGTGTTCGTGCATCTTACGGAGCCGTTTGGTGGCTGGTTTCGGTTTTCACCCTCTAACGGCTTATTTTTATACCTGGTCTATTTATTTTCAAATTATCTTCATATTCTGAAACCGGGAGACACATGACTACGCGATCAGTTCCTATGAGTTACATTAGTCCTGTTCGAGGTGTTCGTGCCTCTTACGGGGCTGTTTGGGGGCTAGTTTGTGTTTTCACCCTTCAATGGCTTATTTTTAAGCCTTATCATGATATTTTCGAATTATCATCATATTCTCAAACTGGGAGACCCACGACTACGCGGTGAGTTCCTACGAGTTACATTGTTCCCGTACATGGTGTCCGTGCCTATTTCGGGGATGTTTGGTGTCTCGTTTGGATTTTCACCCTCAAACGGGTAATTTTTAATCCTAATCTAAATATTTCCAAAACTTTTTCATATTCTCAAACTGAGAGACCCGTGACTACACGGTCAGTTCCCATGAGTTACATTGGTCCCTTGCGAGGTGTTCATGCGTCTTATGGGGCCATTTGGCGGCTGGTTTGGATTTTAACCCTCAAATGGCTAGTTTTTAAGCCTAATCTTGATATTTCCAAATTATCGTCATATTCTTAAATCCGAAAACCCGTGACTACGTGGTCAGTTCCTACAAGTTACATTGGTCCCATACGAGGTGTTCGTGCCTCTTTCGGGGCCGTTTGGCGACTGGTTTGGATTTTCACCCTCAAACGACTTATTTTTAAGCCTAATCCTGATATTTCCAAATTACTGTCATATTCTGAAATCGGGAAACTCACGACTACGCGATCAGTTATTACAAATTACATTGGTCTCGTGCATAGTACTCGTGCTTCTTAAGGGGCCATTTGGCAGCTAGTTTGGGTTTTCACCCAAAAACGGTATATTTTTAAGCCTAATCTAGACATTTCAAAATTATCTTCATATTCTCAAACTGGGAGACCCACGACAACGCGGTCTGTTCCAATAAGTTACATTAGTCCCATGCGAGGTCTTCGTGCCTCTTACAGGGCCGTTTATCGGCTGGTTTTGGTCTTCATCCAAAAATGGCTTATTTTTAAGCCTAATCTAGATATTTTCAAATTATCATCATATTCTCAAATGGGGAGACTCGCGACTACGCATTCTGTTCCTACGACTTACATTGGTCCCGTGCGAGGTGTTCGTGCCTCTCACGGGGCCTTTTGGCGCCTGGTTTGGGTTTTCACCCTCAAACGGCTTGTTTTTAAGCCTAATCTAGATATTTCCAAATTATCTTTATATTCTCAAATCGGGAGACCCGCAACTATGCGGTCAGTTCCTACCAATTACAGTGGTCCCGTGCGAGGTGTTCGTGTCTCTTACGAGTCCATTTGGTGGCTGGTTTGGGTTTTTATCCTCTAATGGCTTGTTTTTATGCCTGATCTATATATTTTTAAATTATCGTCATATTCTCAAATCGGGAGACCCATGACTACGCGATCAGTTCACACGAGTTACATTGGTCCTGTGCGAGGTGTTCGTGCCTCGTACGGGCCATTTGGTGAGTGGTTTGGGTTTTCACCCTCAAACGGCTTATTTTTAAGCCTAATATAGATATTTCAAAATTATCATCATATTCTCAAACCAGGAGACCCGCGACTACGTGACCAGTTCCTACGAGTTACTTTGGTCTCGTTCGAGGTGTTCGTGCCTCTTACGGGGCCGTTCGGAGGGTTGGTTTGGATTTTCTCCCTCAAACAGCTTTTTTTATCCTCATCTAGATATTTCCAAATTATCATCATATTCTCAAACCGGATGACCCGTGACTATGCGATCAGTTCCTATGAGTTAAATTGGTCCCGTGCTAGGTGTTCGTGCCTCTTACGGGGCCGTTTGGCGGCCGGTTTGGGTTTTCAATCACAAACGACTTGTTTTTAACCTAATCTATACATTTTAAAATTATCTTCTTATTCTCACGTGACTACGCGATCAGTTCCTATGAGTTACATTAGTCCCGTGTGAGGTGGTCGTGCCTCTTACGGGGCCGTTTGGCGGCTGGTTCGGGTTTTCACCCTCAAATGATTTGTTTTTAACCTAATCTAGATATTTTCAAATTATCGTTAGATTCTCAAACCGAGAGACCCGTGACTATGCGATCAGTCCTACGAGTTCGTTGGTCCCGTGATGCTGGTTTGGGTTTTCACCCACGACTACGCGGTCAGTTCCTACAAATTACATTGGTCCCGTGCGAGGTGTTCGTGCCTCTCACGGGGCCGTTTGGCGGTTAGTTTGAGTTTTCGCCCTCAAACGGCTTATTTTTAAGCCTAATCTAGATATTTCCAAATTATCATCATATTCTCAAACCGAGAGACCCGTGATAATGCGGTTAGTTCCTCGAAGTTATATTTGTCCCGTACGAGGTGTTCGTGCCTCTTACGGGGCTGTTTGGCGGTTGGTTTGGGTGTTTACACACAAACGACTTATTTTTAATCCTAATCTATATATTTCCAAATTATCATCATATTCACAAATCGGGAGACCCATAACTACCGGTCAGTTCCTACAAGTTACATTGGTCCCGTGCAAGGTGTTCGTGCCTCTCACGGGGCCGTTTGGTGGCTGGTTTGGGTTTTCACTCTCAAACGGCTTATTTTTAAGCCTAATCTATATATTTTTAAATTATCGTCATATTCTCAAATCGAGAGACCCGTGACTACGTGATCAGTTCCAACGAGTTACAGTGGTCACGTACGAGGTGTTCATGCCACTAACGGGGCCATTTTGGGGTTGATTTGAGTTTTCACCCTTCAATGGCTTATTTTTAAGCCTAATTTTAGTATTTTCAAATTATCGTCATATTCTCAGACAGGAGGACCTATGACTTCACGATCAGTTCCAACGAGTTACATTGGTCCCGTGCGAGGTGTTCGTGTCTATTACAGGGCCGTTTGGGGTTGGTTTGTGTTTTCACCCTTCAGGAGCTTGTTTTTAAGTCTGATTTTGATATTTTTGAATTATCATCATATTCTCAAATTGGAAGAGCCGCGACTACGCGGTCAGTTCCTACGAGTTACATTGGTCCCGTACGTGGTGTCCGTGCCTTTTTTGGGACTGTTTGGTGTCTGGTTTGGGTTTTCACCCTCAAACGGGTTATTTTTATGCCTAATCTAGATATTTTCTAATTATTGTCATATTCTCAAATCGAGAGATGTGCGACTACACGGTCAGTTCTTATGAGTTACATTGGTCCCGTGCGAGGTGTTCGTGCCTCTTACGGGGCCGTTTGGCGGCTGGTTTGGATTTTCACCCTCAAACGGCTTATTTTTAAGCCTAATCTTGATATTTCCAAATTATCATCATATTCTTAAATCGGGAAACCCGTGACTACGTGGTCAATTCCTAGAAGTTACATTGGTCCCGTGCGAGGTGTCCGTGCCTCTTACGGGGCCGTTTGGCAGTTGGTTTGGGTTTTCACCCTCAAACGGCTTATTTTTAATCCTACTCTAGATATTTCCAAATTATCGTCATATTGTCAAATTGGGAGACCTGCGACTATGCGGTCAATTCCTACGAGTTACATTGATCCCGTACGAGGTGTTCGTGCCTCTTACGGGGTCGTTTGGCGGCAGGTTTGGGTTTTGACCCTCAAACGACTTGTTTTTAAGCCTAATTTAGATATTTCCAAATTATGGACCTATTTTCAAATCGGGAGACCCGCGATTACGCGATCAGTTCCTACAAGTTACATTGGTCCCGTTCGAGGTGTCCATGCCTCTTACGGGGCCGTTTGGCTGCTGGTTATGGTTTTCACCCTCAAACGGCTTGTTTTAAAGCCTAATCTAGATATTTCCAAATTATCGTCATATTTTCAAATCAGGAGACTCGCGACTACGCGATCAGTTCCTACAAGTTACATTGGTCCCGTGCGAGTTGTTCATGCCTCTTACGGGATCGTTTGGCAGTTGGTTTGGATTTTCACCCTCAAACGGCTTATTTTTTAACTTAATCTATATATTTTCAAATTATCATCATATTCTCAAATTGAGAGACCCGTGATATGCGATCAGTTTCTATAAGTTACATTGGTCTTGTGTGAGGTGTTCGTGCTTCTTAAGGGGCCGTTTCGGGGTTGGTTTGTGTTTTCACCCTTCAACGGCTTATTTTTAAGCCTAATCTTGATATTTTCAAATTATCATCATATTCTCAAACTAGAGGTCCTGCGACTACGCGGTCTATTCCCACGAGTTACATTGGTCCTGTACGAGGTGTTCGTGCCTCTTTCGGGGCCGTTTGGCGACTGGTTTGGATTTTCACCCTCAAACGACTTGTTTTTAGCCTAATCCTGATATTTCCAAATTACTGTCATATTCTGAAATCGGGAAACTCACAACTACGCGGTCAATTCTTACAAATTACATTGGTCCCGTGCATAGTATTCGTGCCTCTTACGGGGCCGTTTGGCGGCTAGTTTGGGTTTTCACCCACAAACGGTATATTTTTAAGCCTAATCTAGATATTTCAAAATTATCTTCATATTCTCAAACTGGGAGACCCACAACAACGCAGTCCGTTCCAACAAGTTACATTAGTCCCATGCGAGGTCTTCGTGCCTCTTACAGGGCCGTTTATCGGCTGGTTTATGTCTTCATCCAAAAATGGCTTATTTTCAAGCTTAATCTAGATATTTTCAAATTATCATCATATTCTCAAATGGGGAGACTCGCGACTACGCATTATGTTCCTATGACTTACATTGGTCCCGTGCGAGGTGTTCGTGCCTCTCACGGGGCCGTTTGGCGGCTGGTTTGGGTTTTCACCCTCAAACGGCCTATTTTTAAGCCTAATCTAGATATTTCCAAATTATCATTATATTATCAAATCGGGAGACCCGCAACTATGCGGTCAGTTCCTACAAGTTACAATGGTTCCGTGCGAGGTGTTCGTGTCTCTAACGGGGTCGTTTGGTGGCTGGTTTGGGTTTTTACCCTTTAACGGCTTGTTTTTATGCGTGATCTATATATTTTCAAATTATCATTATATTCTCAAATTGAAAGACCCGCGACTACACGGTCAGTTCCTACGAGTTACATTGGTCCCATGCGAGGTGTTCCTTCCTCTTTCGGGGCCGTTTGCCGTCTGGTTTGGATTTTCACCCTCAAACGACTTATTTTTAAGCCTAATCCTGATATTTCCAAACTATTGTTATATTTTTAAATCGGGAAACCCGTGACTACGCGATCAGTTCTTACAAATTACGTTGGTCCCGTGCATGGTATTCGTGACTCTTACGGGGCCGTTTGGCAGCTAGATTGGGTTTTCACCCACAAATGGTATATTTTTAAGCCTAATCTAGATATTTTAAAATTATCTTCATATTCTCAAACTGGGAGATCCGCGACAACGCGGTCCGTTCCTACAAGTTATATTGGTCCCGTGCGAGGTCTTCGTGCCTCTTACAGGGCCGTTTATCGGCTGGTTTGTGTCTTCATCCCCAAATGGCTTGTTTTTAAGCATAATATAGATATTTTCAAATTATCGTCATATTCTCAAATCGGGAGACCCGCGACTATGCAGTATGTTCCTACGACTTACATTGGTCTCGTGCGAGGTGTTCGTGCCTCTTATGGGGCTGTTTGGCGATAGGTTTGGGTTTTCACCCTAAAACGGCTTGTTTTTTAGCCTAATCTAGATATTTCCAAATTATCTTCATATTCTCAAACCAGGAGACCCGCAACTACGTGGTCAGTTCCTACAAGTTACAATGGTCCCGTGCGAGGTGTTCGTGTCTCTTACGGGGCCGTTTGGTGGCTGGTTTGGGTTTTTACCCTCTAACGGCTTATTTTTATGCCCGATCTATATATTTTTAAATTATCATCATATTCTCAAATCGGGAGACCCATAACTACGCGATCAGTTCCAACGAGTTACATTGGTCCTATGCGAGGCGTTTGTGTCCCTTATTGGGCCGTTTGGGGGCTGGTTTGTGTTTTCACCCATCAACGGCTTATTTTTAAGCCTGATTTAGATATTTTTGAATTACCATCATATTCTCAAATTGGGAGACCCGCGACTATGCGGTCAGTACCTACGAGTTACATTGGTCCCATATGTGGTGTCCGTGCCTCTTTCGGGGCTGTTTGGTGTCTGGTTTGAGTTTTCACCCTCAAACGGGTTATTTTTAAGCCTAATCTAAATATTTCCAAATTATTATCATATTCTCAAACCGGAAGACCCACGACTACACGGTCAGTTCCTATGAGTTACATTGGTCCCGTGCGAGCTGTTCGTGCCTCTTACGGGGCCGTTGGCGACTGGTTTGGATTTTCACCCTCAAACGGCTTATTTTTAAGCCAAATCTTGATATTTTCAAATTATCGTCATATTCTTAAATCGGGAAACCCGCGACGACGCGGTCAGTTACTACAAGTTACATTGGTTCCGTGCGAGGTGTTCGTGCCTCTTACGGGGCCGTTAGGCGGCTGGTTTGGGTTTTTACCCTCAAACGGCTTATTTTTAATCCTAATCTAGATATTTCCAAATTATCGTCATATTCTCAAATCGGGAGACCTGCGACTATGCAATCAATTGCTACGAGTTACATTAGTCCCGTGCGAGGTGTTCGTGCTTCTTACGGTGCCGTTTGGCGGCAGGTTTGGGTTTTAACCCTCAAACGGCTTGTTTTTAAGCCTAATCTAGATATTTCCAAATTATCGTCATATTTTAAAACTGGGAGACCAGCTATTATGCGATCAGTTCCTACAAGTTACATTAGTCCCGTGCGAGGTGTTCGTGCTTCTTACGGGGCCGTTTGGCGGCTGGTTATGGTTTTCACCCTCAAGCGACTTGATTTAAAGCCTAATCCAGATATTTCCAAATTATCATCATATTTTCAAACCGAGGGATCCGCGACTACGCGATCAGTTCCTACAAGTTATATTGGTCCTATGCGAGTTGTTCATGCCATTTACGGGGCCGTTTGGCAGTTGGTTCGGATTTTCACCCTCAAACGGCTAATTTTTTAGCCTAATCTATATATTTTAAAATTATCATCATATTCTCAAACCGAGAGACTCATGACTACACGATCAGTTCCTACGAGTTACATTGGTCCCGTGCGAGGTGTTCGTGCCTCTTACGGGGCCGTTTTGTGGTTGGTTTGTGTTTTCACCCTTCAACGGCTTATTTTTAAGCCTAATATTGATATTTTCAAATTATTATCATATTCTCAAACTGGAGAACCTGCCACTACGCGGTCTGTTTCCACGAGTTACATTGGTCCCGTACGAGGTGTTCCCGCCTCTTACGGGCCGTTTGGTGACTGGTTTGGGTTTTCTTCCTCAAACGGCTTATTTTTAAACATAATCTAGATATTTCCAAATTATCATCATATTCTCAAACCGGGAGACCCGCGATAATGCGTTCAGTGCCTATGAGTTACATTAGTCCCGTGCGAGGTGTCCGTGCCTCTTACGGGGCCGTTTGGCAACTGATTTAGATTTTCACCCTCAAGCGACATGTTTTTAAGCCTAATCTTGATACTTCCAAATTATCATCATATTCTTAAATCGAGAAACCCGCGACTACGCGATCAGTTCCTACAAGTTACATAGGCCCCGTGTGAGTTGTTTGTGCCTCTTATGGGGCCGTTTAGGGGCTGGTTTGGGTTTTCACCCACAAACGTTGTGGGCTTAAGCCTAATCTAGATATTCCAAATTATCATCATATTCTCAAACCAGGAGACCCGTGTGTAAGTGGTCTATTCCTACCTGTTATATTGGTCCTGTGCGAGGTCTTCGTGCCTCTTACGGGGTCGTTTGGTGGCTGGTTTGTGTCTTCACCCTCAAACGACTTTTTTTAAGCCTAATCTAGATATTTTCAAATTATCGTCATATTCTCAAATTGGGAGAACTGCGACTACACGGTCAGTTCCTACAACTTACATTGGTCCCGTGCAAGGTGTTCATGCCTCTTACGGGGCCGTTTGGCAGCTGGTTTGGATTTTCACCCTCAAACGACTTATTTTTAAGCCTAATCTAAATATTTCAAAATTATCATCATATTCTCAAACTGGGAGACCCGTGACTATGCGGTCAGTACCTACGAGTTACATTGGTCCCGTGCGTGGTGTTAGTGCCTCTTACGGGGCCGTTTGGCTCCAGGTTTGGGTTTTGACCCTCGAACGACTTATTTTTAAGCCTAATCTATATATTTCCAAATTATCTTCATATTCTGAAATCGAAAGACCCGCGATTACGTGATCAGTTCCTATAAGTTATATTGGTCCCGTGCGAAGTGTTCGTGCCTCTTACGGGGTCATTTGGCGGCTGGTTATGGGTTTCACCCTCAAACGGCTTATTTTAAAGCCTAATATAGATATTTCCAAATTATCGTCATATTTTCAAATCGGGAGACCCGCAACTACGCGATCAGTTCCTGCAAGTTGCATTAGTCCCGTGCGAGTTGTTCGTGGCTCTTACAGGGCCGTTTGGCAGCTGATTTGGATTTTCACCCTCAAACGGCTTGTTTTTAAGTCTAATCTAGATATTTCCAAATTATCGTCATATTCTTAAACCGGGAGACCTACGACTACGCGATCAGTTCCTACGAGTTATATTGGTCTCGTGGGAGGTGTTCGTGCCTCTTACGGGGCCGTTTGGCGTCAGGTTTGGGTTTTCAACCACAAACGACTTGTTTTTAAGCCTAATCAATATATTTTCAAATTATTATCATATTCTCAAACCGGGAAACCCGCTATTACGCGATCAGTTCCTACCAATTACATTGGTCCCGTGCGAGGTGCTCATGTCTCTTACGGGGCCGTTTGACGGCTGGTTTGGGTTTTCACCCTCAAACGACTTGTTTTTAAGCCTAATATAGATATTTCCACATTATCATCATATTCTCAAATCGGGAGACCCGCGACTACGGGGTCAGTTCCTACAAGTTACTTTGGTCCCGTTCGAGGTGTCCGTGCCTCTTACGGGGCCATTTGGCGGCTGGTTTGGATTTTCACCCTCAAACGGCTTGTTTTTAAGCCAAATCTAGATATTTCCAAATTATCGTATTATTCTCAAACCGAAAGATCCGTGACTACTCGGTAAGTTGCTACGAGTTACATTAGTCCCATACGAGTGTTCGCGCCTTTAACGGGGCTATTTAGGGGTTGGTTTGGGTTTTCACCCTTCAACGATTTATTTCTAATCCTAAGTCATATATTATCAAATTATCATCATATTTTCAAACTGGGAGACTCGTGACTACACGATCATTTGCAATAAGTTACATTGGTCCCGTGCGAGGTGTTCATGCCTCTTACCGGGCCGTTTGGCGGCTGGTTTGGGTTTTGACCCTCAAATGGCTTATTTTTTACGCCTAATCTAGATATTTCCAAATTATTGTCAGATTCTCAAACTGAGAGACCCGTGACTACGCGATCAGTCCTACGAGTTACATTGGTCTCGTGCGAGGTGTTCATTCCTTTTACGGGGCCGTTTGGCGGCTGATTTGGGTTTTCACCCACAAACGATGTATTTTTAGGCATAATCTAGATATTTCCATATTATCATCATATTCTCAAACTGGGAGACCCGCGACTACGCGATCAGTTCCTACTAGTTACATTGGTCTTGTGCGAGGTGATCGTGCCTCTTACGGGGCGTTTGGCGGCGGGTTTGGGTTTTCACCCTCAAACGGCTTATTTTTAAGCTTAATATAGATATTTCCAAATTATCATCATATTCTCAAGCCGGGAGACCCGCGACTACGGAATCAGTTCCTACGAGTTACTTTGGTCCCGTTTGAGGTGTTTGTGCCTCTTACGGGGCCGTTTGGCGGCTGGTTTGGATTTTCACCCTCAAAGGCTTATTTTTAAGCCTAATCTAGATATTTCTAAATTATCATCATATTCTCAAATCGGGAGACCCGCGACTACGCGGTCAGTTCCTACCAGTTACATTGGTCCCGTGTGAGGTGTTCGTGCCTCTTATGGGGCCGCTTGGCGGCTGGTTTGGATTCTCAACCACAAACGACTTATTTTTAAGCCTAATCTATATATTTTTAAATTATCGTCATATTCTCAAATCGGGAGACCCGTGACTGCGTGATCATTTTCTACGAGTTACATTGGTCCCGTGCGAGGTGTTCGTGCCTCTTACGGGGTCGTTTGGCGGCTGGTTTGGGTTTTCACCCTTTCAACAGTTTGTTTTTAAGCCTAATCTAGATATTTTCAAATTATCATCATATTCTCAAACCGGGAGACTCGTGACTACGCGGTCAGTTCCTATGAGTTACATTGGTCCCGTGCGAGTTGTTCGTGCCTCTAACGGGGCTGGTTTAGGTTTTCACCCTTTAACAGCTTATTTCAAATCCTAAGTTATTTATTATCAAATTATCATCATATTCTCAAATCGGGAGACTCGTGACTACACGATGAGTTCCTACAAGTTACATTGGTCCGTGTGAGGTTTTCGTGCCTCTTACGAGGTTTTTGGTAGCTGGTTTTGGGTTTCACCCTCAAACGGTTTGTTTTTAGCCTAATCTAGATATTTCCAAATTATCGTCAGATTCTCAAATCGGGAGACCCGCGACTATGTGGTCAGTCCTACGAGTTCATTAGTCCCGTGTGAGGTGCTCGTGCCTCTTACGGGGTCGTTTGGCGGTTGGTTTGGGTTTTCACGTGGCTTGCATGCTAGATAAATTCGATCATGCATTACGTGGCTTGCATGCTAGTAACGTCTAAAGATAAATAAGGCAGATAGAGATAAATAGTTTATTTATTAATTGGTGTTTTAACAATAAAGGATCACCCCTTATCTATATTATACCTCTAATACAATAGTATTAGAGGTATTAATAGAATTTAATGCTTTTATTATTCACTTTTAAAATAAGCATAATTTATTTATATCTATTTTAATACAATAAATCAGAAGATAACAATAAAGATTCCTGACTGTTCACCTTCAATCCGTTTGGCAGCCAATGTCCCTCCCTCTTCCAGAATTTCCTTCCCCGTCCCTATTTTTCACCGAAATTTGTAAAGGTTGAACCCCTTCATTTAAGCACCTAACCTCATTTAAACACCATTCATTTCCATCCACCTGAGGTTGTGCTGGCATCTCTCTCTCTCTCTCTCTCTCTCTCTCTCTCATTTGAGTGTCATCAAATTCTAAATTTATCAACAACCACAATCAGACATTAAGACCCTTAGTTACTCATAATCGTTTTGCATTATATTTTACTTTAAAATTCTTCTATATTAGATAACTTATATCTATGATTTTGCAAGAGAGATAAACCAAGATTTTTAGAGTGAGAAGAAAAAATAATGGTAAAATGATTAAAATAGTTTATCAATCCCCCCAATTTATATATTTATATACGTTTTTTATTTTATTTTTCCTACTATGACACAATACATAATGATTCCATGTGTTGGTTTTAAGTACTTTATCATGTTGTATATGTATTGTTTGATAAAATGCCACTAAGAAGATAAAGAGACAATGTTGCCTGAATATTTTTCAGTCGGTCTAAATGTATTTTTCTTGGTGCCCGTCATAATTTTTTTTGTTCCATATATAATATGTGAAAGTCACTACGATTACCTATTCAAAAATAGTCTTAAGTTTTAGATTTTGTTATTTTTCATAATCTTTGTGTAACAAAGCCATTGATTCATTGTGCTGACCTTGGAGATCCTCTATGGAACCATGAAGTTCCTCGATCAATTCGTAGTATGCCACATTGTTGGCCACAGATCTATCAAGTAAATCTTTCAGGTACCGGTAAGCCTCAACTGCTTGTTCTGAGGCATCGTGACCAAGAATGTCAACAATCTCTGATACACTTAGGTCTGTATGACCAGCTTTATAATAGCCATTGCATTGTCGCATCAATTCAGTATCAGGAGCAGATATTAATTCCATTCTGGCCAAAAACTAATAAAGAAGAGGAAGCAGGAGTTAATAAATAAAAGCAGACAGAGTATCAATAAAGAAGAGAAACGAAGATGTATTTTATTAGATCATCAAAAAGTTACATTGTTCGATTACAAGTAATGAAATATAGAAATGATATCGAACAACTTCACACCTTTTCCTTGTCCCCCAAGACTTTCTCGGGAGGCTGGGACGAGGAGCTCGGTTGCTCGGTGGTAACAACGGTTTGATCAGCAGGAATCTTCTCGGCAGGAGGAGGCATGGAAGAAATGTCCTCGTTGACAGAGGGTTGAGAAACAGAGACTGGATCACCCGTAGCCATAGAAGATTCATCTGAGACAGGCTCATCTTCTTCTTCTTCCACAATTGCTGGAGGAGGACCAGGGAGGTGTTGTTGGAATAGCTCAGAATCGTCTTGGACCTTCAACTCTTGTAGAGCAGCTACCCAGCCATCGTGGAAGTATTTCAACTTCCCATATTGGACTTGGGATGTCATTGCAGCAATCCCTTTATCCCATCCTTTCTCCCAACCAGCACTGAAATGTTTCTTGATTGCGACCTTTCTCCTCAACTTTTTCGAGGAGAGCTTCACATCCAATTCCTCTTTTTTGACCTTGATATCTCGCAGGGTAGATAACTCTTCCTCTGCCTTTTTCAGCTGGCCATCATATTCCTGATGTTTAACCTCTAAACCTTTTACTTTCTCCTCCAAATTCTTGGAGGTTTCGGCCATTTTCACCTTCTCAGCTTCAGCCACAACTAATTTCTTCTCCCAAACAGCTTTTTCGTCAACATATTGTTGACGAGATTCCTTTAAAGACTGCGTCAAACCCAACAGAGCATCCTCTACACCTGACGAGGAGCTTGAAGCTTTAATAGCTTCATCCTTCTTCACAATATTATTAAAACAGTTCACCAACTGAAAGATGAGAAAAATAGTCAAGTCAATACAAAATGCAAGCTTTCAGAGAAAGAAAGAAAAACCAGAAGTATAAGAAATTTACTGAAGCAAGGTGACGAGCAGCTAAGGATGTCAGCATATCCCTAGGAATTCTTTCATCAATACCATGAACCTCGGGTACGACCGAGCTCATTGCAGAACTTGGAAGAATGATGTTTGGAACATCAGTACCACCAGCAGGTAGGGAGGAGGCAGTTTCAGCCGGAGTAACTAAGGAGGATTTCCTCAATCTCTTCAACGGGCGGTCAGAACCTTCAACCAAAGAGTTCTTGGTCGGAGAGATTGTAATTACATCTACAGGAGCATTTTTCTTGCTCGGAACCATTGGGGGCTTCTCGGTAGCTTTAGAAGACCCAGCATCCACTTTTTTAGTCCCCTCTGGGGCATCAGTTTTGCTTTTCTTGGCCCCAGCAACAGAAGTAACATCGTCAAAGAGAGCAGGAGGAGCTCTTTTCTTACCCATCCTTTGACTTAAAGGAAGATGAGAATCTGAAGATGAACCTTCTGGAGTTGAAGCTGGTTCAACAGGACGAGCAGTATAAGAGGTTGTGTAACTCTTATACTGTAGCAGATATGAGGCAGACCTGATGTGTTCGTCTGCAATGTTCTTGTGCAAACCCCAGATAAGTTTCAGATGCTTGATATTAACCTCTGATTCTTTCGGAGTTCTTCTTTTGCTATCAACTGCAAATAAATACATAACGAGATATCAATCATACATTTTGTCAAACATGATGAAAGCATAATTTCATAAATAAAATAAAATAAAAAATAAACCTATCCCATTGCCATATGGGGGGCATCTGGGACCGTTGTATACTTCATCTCCAGTTAAAGGGGCATATTGCCAATTTTTTATAACCAACCCATGTTCAAAATAATCTCTATTTGAGTCAGGGAGGTTAACTACAAGAGCCCTATTCAGAAACCTAGTTTTTAAATAATAAATATTATCTAGAGTGGCCCACTTATAGCAATACATAATCTCAGGGATCCCAATACGAGTCCCATGAGTTAGATTTAATTTGTGTACCCCATTAATTATTCTCCATGAATTGGGGGCTATTTTTGCAGGGACAAGATCGAAATACTGACAAAACTCAAGACACAATGGGTTTGGTGAAAAAGAAAATCCACATTCAGCAACAAAAAGACTGGGGAACCAATGTCCCTCAGCCAATCGAAAGTAATCTAAAGGCTCAGAAAGAACCTCTAGAGTTACCCACGAAGGAACGGAAAAATCAGAACGAAATTTTTCAACAGATTCTACAATATAAACCATATTGAATAAAAGAGATACAGAAGAAAGGAAGAAGATCTTACAGGAAGAAAGGAGGAATGTTGACAACGAACGAAAACAAGGATGAACGCACAAGAGAGAAGGAGAGAATAGAAAGCTTGAATGCAGAAAACTGGAAAACGTAGAAGACGGTATGATTACTCAAGAAGTTTAAATACTTTGCATTGGGAAGCGGCGAAAGAAATGATTACCAAAAAGAAACTACTGAACTTCCGGTGGCGAAAAGGACAAAAACTGCACGGAGACCGAAGGGCTTATAAAAAATTCAAAAAAGGGCGGAAGCTGCGAAATGAGAAGGAAATTTGAACACAATGTTCCTGAAACCCAGGAAAAGTCATTTAATATTGCCATATACCGAGAAAGAATGTTCCATAATCCTCAAAGTTCGAAATATGAAACATTGGGGGCTTCTGTTGATACCAAAATTAATTTGCTGATGTGGACGAATAATACGAAGACACGTGTCAATCTACGTGGCACAATAGCAGCGAGGAAATTCATTTCCCGACCAACCATGATTCTTTCCGAGCAACGAGGATACACCGAGGAACTCTAGCGCACCGAGGTACTCTAGTTCTCCGAGGAACTTCTGATCAGCGAACAGCTATGGCGGTCCGAGCTGCACCTCGGTCGTATCATTAATTGCCAGATAATCAACAGTTCAGATATTCATTGAATGCTTATATTCTTGACGCGCACGCTGCATTAAATGTATTACCCTTTCACATGTATATTATTTAATGTAGCGAACCTTTCATGTACAGCCTCAAGGCTATAAATACCTTGTATCAAACCCATTCAAGGGGACCGGAATTTCTTGAGAGAACTTGTAATCAAGAATTCTGCAAACACTCAGCAATAACATAACAGTGGACGTAGGCTTTATTCCTAGCCGAACCACTTTAAAAATCTTTGTCTTATTTATTTATCTGTGATTGAATAATTAGAGCAATCTAGTTTTTACATCAACAGTTGTGTACTCTAAATATATGCTTTAGTATATTTTCTGCTTATACACTTTTTCACAATTTCACTATTATACTTAGTTTTCATCATTTTCGAGGAAAAAAATCCACTTGGCCAATTTAAGCATGCTATTACGTTTGCTCTATGTACACACATATATAATGATTTTCATTTGCCCCTCATTAATTAGGGGGCTATCTTATACGGTGTTCGAACTGAGTGTTTTCGATGAAGTCTCGTTGTAAGTTTGGGGGGCTGGGGAGTTGTGGGGAGGGAAGAGGTTATGAACTTGAACTCGGGAGGAATAGTGGGTTCATAATTTATGGTGTCATTGACAAAGGTCGGGGTGGAGGTCATTGGAATGGTTCGGTGATGACAATGCTCGGTGGACTATGGGTTGGATCTGGGGAAGCGGGGCTCCTCTAGTTGATTTTAGATTATGTTTTTTTATTTCTTTGTGCATATTCTACAAAAAATTACTTCAAACACATATATGGGAATGTTAATCTTAATATTAAAGGCTTTAAGAATGTTCATGCACTTGATAAGGCCCAAGAGAGCCTAAATATCCTCGAGTAGATAATTATTTTATCAAGAAAAGGTTTATGTATCCCGGGTGAAGACTTCTACTGATGAATCAGAATCTCCCATGATAAATAAGAATATGGAGACTCTTTATTAATCTGAGAAAATAAAGGTTGTTACAAGAAAATTAGATCATGACAATAAGATTACCCGAAGGATAACTCGAAATGTTGTTGACGATATAAGTTCTATGAGGGAGTCAAATAAGGATGACAAGAACAAAGTTTAGGAAGATGTTTTTTCATATGCCACCATTTGTCTTGAATAGATATAAGCAAAGTGTTACAAACAAGTCTAGTTGCACATTCACATATTATTATTGGTTATGGGCTCAATAAAATTTCAAAAAGGTGAAAACTAGGGCATAAACTACTTTCGATGAATGATGATTGTCATTCATGCTAGTTTATGAAATAAGATGGTAGAATCTTATTAAGTTCCTCCACTTAAATAAGATAAATAGAAATATATATTATACCTCTAATACAATAGTATTAAAGGTTTTAATTGCATTTAATGCACTTTTAAACTTCTCATAATTTATAAACTCACATGAATATTAAATCTTTTTATTTATACGGAATAAGAAATGGTTTATATTTGTACAAACGAGATGTATCTGTCCATTTATCTACCCACTCTTTTGAAGAAGCCTATGCGTTGTTTCTTCTCTAAATAAGAGAGCATCGTAGAAAGTCTTTTCCACCACTTAAAATAAAAGAAAAAAATTGGTATGTTCGAGGAAAGGGGTGAAGAATCGGTCCTCTCATCAATTACTTTTTTCATTTCATTTCACCCATGAATTTTTTGTCCGAAAAACTCAGAAGTGGGCAGAACCATCATATTCAGAGGTGGCCAGAACCATATCAAACTCTGGTTTCCTCAAAATAATTTTTTTATTGAAACCATTTTGAGATCTGACGCCGAAAACCATCCATCTGTCAACCCTTCAAAACCCGATCAAAAACCATCAAAAACTGATCACATCATGGTATCTTTCATTTGTCTAATGGTTTTTTCCACTTTCTGGCTGAGTTTTTTTTTTTGTCTCACACCTGTTTTCATTTGTGACAATAGTTTATGTGGACTTTAGATCCCCTTTTGTTATTTATTGGATTGAGGAGTTGAGTAGTTGAAAGATAGGAGGAGATGATCCCTCCAAAGTGAAATATAGGATTAAGGAGTTGAGGGAGAAATTCATGGGTGGCGAATCCAGTCCTATAGGGGGCATGATCAAGAGATATTTCAATTGTACAAAAGATACGGGGTAACGTATCTAAGTAAGTCCGTATATGGATTTGATGATTATCTTCTTTGCTTCTGCCATTGCTGTAATTAGGTACAATTGAGTCAAGAACATTCGATCTTTTTATACATTTTCGCCTTCTTTTTGATGGTGAATATAAGTATCACGTTGTATGTTTGAATACCTATTTGAAAAAAAAAATGGTTAGAAATATACATGTTTGAAAAAGTGGTTTGAAAAAATAGGAGAAACATAACTGTTTGAAAAAAATGGTTTGAGAAATACACATAAGCCGGCGTCCCGGCTCTCTTTCTTCTTTCAATCCTCAACAGGTTATATGTTAAATGATGGTTTCAATTTTTGTATTCGAAAGTATATATTTCTGGAAATTTTTAGAATTATGAGACGTATTGTATTTGTTAAGGATTTAGGCATTATTGGGCCATTTTGACAATGAGTGTAAATCTGAAAAGTTCTACCAATTATGTTAATAATTAACTACAATGAACAATTATAAATTGTTGGAGAAAGGAATTGGGCGAAATTGAAATTTCTATTGATAAATTGACAACTTTAACATTCATTAAATTTTCGCAATTGATATAAAAAATAAATAGTAGATTAGTCTATCTTTCTCACTTGCACAATAGCACCGTGGTTACTAGGGAGCACCAACAAAATATCTAAGGCTCTTAACTTAATTCATTCCTAATGAGTATTAGAAATACGTTTAGTCACTTATGTTGGATTGAATTCTAAATTTAAATTATGTTTAGCATTTGGATAGTTTTAGATTCAATGCTGAATTAGTATTTGGTTTTGTTTGCTCATTGATGTAACTATGCAATGTTATGTGATTTTATTTCCTTGATGTATATTTATTTATACTACTTGGTTTAACAAGGTTGGCTATTTTATTTGTTCATTGTAGATGATGCTAAAAAATGCATTTTGTTCTACATATAAACCATGTTCTATTTTTCATTTATAGTTTTTTATTTGGAATGTGATTTTAGATTTGTGTTGAGGTATGACAATTTTTTTGGATTTTTATTTTAGATTTGTTTAAATATTAAATGTGTATACACGGGGAATATGAACGAGTGATTTCATTTTACTACCTCTTTGGAGTTACCAAGATATGACAGTCATGGGGTTGGGTGTGTTTTTTCACATTTGGGTCTTGATGAACCTCCATGTCGTCTTTGACTTAGGAGTATCTAGCCTTGGACAATTACTTTCAACCCCATGTTTAAGGTTTGCTTTGTCGGAGTACGAAACGTCACTCAGATTTTCGAAATATTCACTTGCGCAGATATCTTAGTTAAAGACACCATTGATATTTCATGAAAATCCATATCATAGGAGGGACTTCAGACGTTTTAATTTGGTTACGAGAAAGAATAATGCAATTAGCTTCTTCAATTTATCTCTCCTAAATTGATTGTTTCTTAACACCTTTACTGTTCTCCAAACTATCTATTTATATCACTTTATTGTATAACAGTATAATATTTGGGCCGTGTTTCGTTTTGTGTTCATATATGTATTTTAGCGTACAATTATTCTAACTTTCATATTTTTTTTATCATATTTAAACATTGAAAAATTACGTGTATTCAAACATCCTCAAAATACATTACATGCAATTATTATAATATATTTGCGTATCGTGCGGGTTACGTGTTAATTTTTATAAGATAATGTAATTCATGAGACGTGTTTGGGAGTCCGTAACCGTAATTAACCAAAAATGATATGTAACCCGAAACCTGGGATCGTGGTCATCGGAGTGCTCCATTTCGTATAAGCAAAGCAAATCTGAATCATGATGATAATGATAATAAAACGAAGTAGCGAGTGAGAGCAAGTGTAATAACAGAAACAATATAGATATAGTTAGTGTGGAGGCAATTTGAAAGGAAAATGGGAATGGAGGGGGATCCGATGTTACAGGAATCGGGTTGGGAGGAGCTAAGGAAAGAGGCTCGCAAGATCGAAGGTGATCTCGATGTCAAACTCTCTTCCTATGCCAAACTTGGCGCTAGGTTCTCCCAAGGAGGTACAATTCCTACTTTCCTCATTTTCATTTTCATTATTCAATTCATTCCCTTCTTTTCATTTCAAATTTAAATTACATCCTATTCGTTTATGCCTCTTTATGTGTGTCAAAATGATGGATCCATTTTCGCTCTTTATCGCATGCCGACTTACAACTTTAGCTCTTTGAGTGGCATGTATCTGCGTTTGATATTAGGGAAATCGCAATCAAATACCGTTTTTATATTCCCATGGATCAATTGAATGATGACTGGGTTTCCTCAGTACTGGATTTGACGAGTCTACCATCAGATGCGACTAGGAGATAGTTGAAAACCACCTTCAAATTTTGGTCAAGTGTTAATAAGGCATTGTTGGGAAAATATTTGTGGAGATTTAGAAGGAGGAAGGTCGGTTGTGGAGGCAAGGTTTGGCTGTAATCGTTATGGGAGGGGTTCCCTATGCACTCGTACTCCATATGGGGTGAGGTTGTGGAGGTTTATTGGTGGGGGTTGCAGGGAATTCTCTAAATATTTCTTTTGTCGGGTCGGTAGTGGGCATAATGTTCGCGAGTTGGGTGTGAGAAGGCCCTGTTAGAGGTGAGGTTCCCTAATCTGTGTCTAGTGGGGAACAAAGAAGGACCGGTGGCGCTTATCTCATGTGAGTACGAGGTAGAGAGGTTTGGAACTTGATTTAGAAGACATCTCTAAGTCTGAGAGCTAGAGAAAGTTGATGCGTTCCTTAAAAGCTTGGAGGAGCTTTGGACGCCGCCTAGGGGTGAAAATATCATGAGGTGGAAAGGTAATAGCCAGAGGTAAGTGTGTTTACTACTCAGAGTTGGTGGGGAGGGGCGGTAACCTGTTCTCGTGGAAGCAAGTGTGGTGAACAAAGGCACTTGTCAGAGTCTATTTTTATGCTTGGACGATTGCTAAGTACTCTTTTTAAAGTGCATCTAGGCGTGTGCGTAGGCTCCAAGCTTACTATGACGCATCATTGGTGACTCACCTCACCTCACCTCAGACAAGGCTCTAAGGCGCTACTCTTTGGTGCTCCTAGTTTATATTTTTCGAAAAATTTCCTCATTACAAGAATAAACCAATTGATATCTCGATTTTACTCATTTTTCAATGAAATATGAAGAATCGGACCACTCCGACCCCAAAACTAACAAAAGTCGAGCATCTTAAATGCTTAAGTTATGGCAAAACCTTTTCTTTTCCACTAGTCGCTATTTACTAAAAAAGAAAACTCCAATAGTGTTTCATCTTGGAACCATATTCAATTTATATGTTGATTTTGATTTTTCTTTTCACACATCAAAATACATCTGCTTTAAATGTATGAATATATTTGCTTTTGTTGATTGTTTGACAATTAAAATGTTAAATAAAATTGATATAAAAACTTATGGATATATTCATACATTGTACAGGATATATCTTCTTTGTGTCTCATTATAACCTCGTATAGCATATTATGTTATATTTCAAATTTTAGATAAGAAAATAATCTAATTACAAGTATACAATTTTGGCATGTATAGAATGGGCCCATCAATTTGATAAGACGCATGCCTCGCACTGCGCCCAGGCCCAGGCCCAGGGGAGGCATTGGTGCCTTGGGGCACCATGTGCCTCAAATATTTATGCCGCTAAACCAACAATTTTAATGCCTAACGACTTGAGAAGAAGATGGGGAAGACATTTGGCTAGCCGATGCTAGTTACCGTGGATCACCTTCTTTTACTTTGGGGCTATAAAGCACGAATACTCTCTCGGAGCCAATGAATCGGGTTTGACTCGAGTCGGACACGCTAGGAAATGTTGGGGACACGTGTCCTAGAGTATTCTCATTTTTAATTTTTTTTTTAGGGGGACATGCTATAGACACGTCCACGCTGGGTGCTTTTTAGTATCTTAAAAGCACAAATTGTGGTCAAAATTTAATGATCGATAACAATGTTTAGTGAAAAAAAAAATAGCCAACACAATCAAGACCAAACCCTACCTTTTACAAACATTGCAACCCTCATTTCCTATAAACAAACCCAACTGCAAGCCTCCTGCAACTAAATATCCATCGAAGGGAGGGAGAAAAAGAAAAGTGGTTGGGATTGGGAACATCGGAGAGAGAGAGAGCATACTTATCTTTTTCTTCTTGGAAATAGAAGTGTAAGGACTGAATATTTGTTGTGTACTCACTTTATTTTAAGTAGTGGAAGTGTAAGGACTTCTTGGAAGTGTAAGAGAGTCTGTGTACTTAACTTTATTACGAGAAGAGTGTTGTCAGCATAGCTGTTTACCAGTATTACATTTAATAGTAAATGGGGCACATAAAGGAAGATATAAAGACATGATGTGAAAGGTTCTGTGTACTTACTTTATTTTGAGAAGTGTGTTATCAGCATAGCTATTTACCAACTATGCAATTAATACTAAATTGGACAGTAGTTTTTTCTTTTTGGGTTCTTTCTACGAACCATGTAAAACAAAAAAGTTACCTATATGTATGTTGATTTGGTTAACTTTTGGATTTGAGAATTCAACTTTTATTTACACCGACATTACTAATCAATTAAATATTTCATTAGTTTACATGCCATAATTAATTACCTTTTTATCCTTATTCATACCTATTAAAAGATATTATGCAATTCAACAACAATTTTTGAGTTTCATGTTAAGTCTGCTTAATAATGCTTTTTATGGAACAAAGTCAATTTTATTTCAATATTATATATATTTAATAATATATTATAACGTGTCGTATCCTACTTTTTGAAAAAATCACGTATTGTGTATCGCATCCTGTATTACGTGTTGAGTCCATGTTTCATAGCGTTGGGATGGTAAGTAGCTTGTGTGGTGTGTGATGTTTGCTCCATTTGGCGTCTCACGGGTTATATCAGCTTCGGTGGTAGAGATGTTGGCTTCTAGGGGACGTGGGATGACTGTCACGGGCAAAAGAAGAATCGGTGGGATACGGTCCCACTTTGGCATCTTTTAGACCTTGTTGAAAGAAAGTAATAAAAATGCTATGCAGGCATTGAGACAATTGTGACTTTGGTGTGTTATACTTATAAAGCTCGATCTATTTTTGGATGTAAGAGAACTTCTCGTCTTAGGTGTTTGATGTTTGTTGGATTTTTGGATAAGTTTCGGCGGATGGTTTAGCCTGGTGTTTCTTGTGTAGAATGGTAGTGGGGTACGTCTTATGCCCCCCATTTTTGTTATGCTTCTCTTTGTATACCTCGTGTATACGGGTTTCTCCCATCGGACGATTTTTGTTTAACAGTAGTCTTAATTAATAAAAAAATGGATGATGGTTTATATGAATGGAGTGTCATATTTTCATACTTTCTAATGACTTTTCAACATTTGTGCACATGATAACTTAGATTCGTAGGCCGTTTTTTACGGGTTGGTGATGGTTTATTTGATGAGCCTCATTTACTATCGGTTCGATGAGGAGCATATTATGTGACACAAACTGCTGAAGTTCCGTGGCACAAACACATCTATTTACAGGTGAAAGAAGTGTTCGTTCATGGTTGATTTGGGTTCTTTTTTGGGGTATGTGGTGTCACTTGAGGGAGTTTTAGGCCTTTGGCTGACGAGGATGAGAAAGCTATTATTGATTGATTTAGACCTACTTTTGTTCTCAAGTCTGGAGTTTTCACGAGTTAGCCGAGTTGTACAGACTTTACATAGAGGGGTTTACATTAATTAGATCTTCTTCTTCTTCTTCTTCTTCTTTTTTTTTTTTTTTTAAGGTCCAACCGACATTCCAGGTTATCAAGTCCAGTATTTGAGTACTCATCTTCAATATATCTATGCCTTTTGGCTAGTGGGTCCGAATCGTATCGAGCTAGTCCCTCGAGGACTTAATGATGGTGTATATGAAGAAGGAAACTCGTCAAAGGAAGTGTCGCAAGCATCAAATGCATCGTCTTGGGCCATTTTTAGCTGTGCTTTGTTATAGAGACAAAACTTAAAAGTTAGATCTTCTCGAGGGTTTGAGGATGCATTCATGGATGAAATCTGTATTTTATTGTAGACGCCTCAAACCTAAGCCAACAATACCACACCTATTCAATTACATGCGGTTGCCACATCCGGCTCGCTTGTATGTAGATCCCGTATAGGAAACTTAAGATGGAGAGGATGTCAGCAGGCAAACCCGACGATGTGTTATTTGATTCGGTGGGTGGATAGCTTTTTGGACGAGAATATTTGGATTTCTGGGCATGTTGATTGTGATTTCTTTAACCAGTTCCACACATGTGGATTTGCTTTGTTGGGAGTGGGGGAGTGATTTTGGAGCATCGGTTGTATTTATGTTATTTTAGATAGGGGCGTTTGTCTTTGGGTTCATTTGACCTATAAAAGGAAAAGCCTCAAGCTTATTTGCTTGATGTCACACTTAACTTTTGATATGACACACGAGATTGTTCTACCTATTTCCATTAAGATTCTTCTTGTGTGTATTTGTGAATTAACTTTGCTACACTCTCATCAGGATCATAAACTAAAAATTGTTTGTTAGTTGATATACTGAATTTGTTATAGTTGGTTTTGTGGTATTTTCTCCAAAAATAGTGACTGATGAAACCGGTAATGCAGTTAAATCTTTCTTCTTTTTCACAAGTATATTAAAATTAAAAGTGTGTTTGGGGGGTGGGGGGTGGGGTGCAAACAACATTACATGAAGAAAAAGAACAAAGAAAAATACATTAATGAAATGAACACAAGAAAGACTAACAAACTGATGAGAATGGAGGAGTGCTACGGGTGTAATTATAATATGATTGGAATGTACTAGAGCGAATACAAGAGATCAACTACTAATCTCTCCATCTTTCTAAAATAACTCCCCTTCTCCTCTGTCTCCCTCTGACGCTCCGAAAACAACCCCCCACCCTAGGCCAACTATACAAAACTATCCTCTTCTATAGACCCTTGCACTGCATTCGAATAGAACTCTCTCTCTTTCACACACACACACACACACACACACACACACTCATTGCCCTTCTTATATCAAAATGATCAAGCTTGCCACTCTTTTGAAAAGTTTGGTTTACTCGAAGGCACTTTCTCTCGGAGTACTTTTCTATCTTAGAAAAGAAGGAAGTGAGAAAACTGCTCCAATCGTTATTTCTACGACAAGGAGGACATGATGTGGATGATGATTAGACTAGAAAATTTCTATTACCATTTCTAAATGTGGAAATATAAAGATAGTTAGCCTGACGTGGACCATCCATTATTTCTTTTGGGTGTATTTTTTAATGGGTAGATGCCATCTAATTTGAGATCGTTAGATCATTTTAAATCCAATGGACTGTTTTAAATAAGAAAGCCACATCACATAGATAGGCTCCCCTGTTGTAGAAGTAAAATAAATGAAGTATCTCATCAACGTAGGAGATTAGGTAGCTGGATAAGAAAAAAGTTTAAACTTCCTTTTAGAAATTGTTTTGGAAATAAATTATTGGGGATGCCTGAAAGGCGAATGTTGAAACTGAAGTTCTTGTTTTGTTTTGAGTAAGTTTCCACCTCTGATTACATATTCAATTTTTACCCATTTAGGGTTGCTTTTGAGGGTTATCTTGGCTAGCAAGATAACTTAGCTTATAAATAAGGCCTTTGGTCACCAATTATAAAAACATTACATTTTGAGATATTAGAGAGAGAGTTATTAATTTGCAATTAATATTATGCGGCGTTTGTTGTTTTATGTCAAATTGGTACAATAGCTTTATGCACTCCCAAGTTGTAAACCTACAGTGGTGCCCAAGAGATCAGGACAAATTAGGCTCAATGGTAGTAACTAATCTCTCGACGGTGGTGGCACACACGTAGGGTGTCTCCGGTAACAGACATCGAAGGATTGTTGTTGAAGAGGGAACGAGTAGCACATTGCTGGGAAGGGAAGGTGGAAGAGAAGCTGTTGGCCCTGTGGTGGTTCTGGTAGAGATCTTCATTGGTGTTATGTGGCGCGTGACTCCCAAGCGGCCTTAGTGGTAAAGAGTCTTCGGAAACCCTAGCATGTGATAATGATGCAAGAGGGTTATTTGGTTATGGACTCAACCCTGATATCAGCAAAAATAGGGCGGGCTTTGTATTTGACATAGAATGAACCATCAATGACAACACAAAAAGACGCGCGCGAGTGAGTAAACACTCAATTAAAATAAGCGTAGGATCCCTTGCATTAATGACATAAGAGGATATTTATAGGGGAGTAGGGAAGGATCTAGAAGGGGGCACTCGTAACAACCCTAAATAAGGAAGCGGGTTTAGGCCCATGATGTCTCATGACCTAGACACACCCTTTTACAAAATATATCTAAGATGTCCCTTCTAGAAGCCTCCACCTACTAGCCCTATAATATAACTAAGAAAATAACAAAAATACGCAACAACTAATAAAAGAAAAATACTACGAAATGACAAATGCAAGAAAATACTAAAGTAAATCCTAAATCTCATCATTCTCCCCCACTTGAAAAGAGTTTGTCCACGAACTCCGAGGGAAAGACCACGGTGTCGGTCCCGATGGGAATGACGCAATCAATGCCTTGTTGGAGCGGAAGTCCAAGGGTCTATTGAAAACTCGTATAGATCGAACTACAAAAAAAAATTACACATACGTGAAATCCTACACGGTAGATTTAGGATTTACCTGCGAGATCTCTTTGATTCGATCTCGTCTTATCACAAACAGAATATGATGACAGTTGATCTAGAATGCAAGCCCAGATACACCTCACAATCTTCTACTGTATTCTTGATATGCACAGTCACGAGCAGAGTGTGGGCTCTTTTCCTTTGTGACCACCTTCTCGTCTATCTTTTCCTTTCTGCTGCCTCTCTTCCTCACAAATCCGTATTAGGGTTTATTGATTAGCAAAGAGTGACGGCTGAGGAAAAACGATCCTTAGGTTCATATATATAGGCTACAGTAGGGACCCTAAGGAGAGATAAGAATGTGGCTCTTAATGGGCTTGAGAAAACCTAATCCTTCCCGGATTCTAATCACAGTCCCTTAATTATAATTAATACCACTAAATAATTATAATTGCAACTCCACTCCTTAACTCAAAATTATATTTCGAGTTCCTTATTGTTAATTACTTAATTCTTCCCACGTTAAGGTTACAAATACCCGTTAATAAAATAAATTACTAATAATTTATTTGGTTAACTTCTTCAAGTCCTTGAGCGGTCCAATTTAACTTATTTGTAGTGTCGGATTAACATAATCCACCTGCAGGATTTAACACATACAAAACTTATAAGCATCTCAAGGGGGTATCACCAGTCTCTATCAATGTTTAAAAAAGCATTTGAGGCTTACGCCTCGAGGCGAGGCGGGCAAAAAGTGCCTCGAGGCTTAAGCCTCAAGGTTGAATCTGAGGCTTACGCCTCAATGCGCCTCGAGGCTTAGGGGCTTCGATGCGTCTCACGACTTTTTGCTGAGGTGGGTGGGGGGGGGGGGGGGGGGAACTCTTCTTCCATCATGAAGTCTGTTTTTAAAGGTTAAAGTTATTCATTTTTCTTAAATTACACTTTAACTTTAAAAAAAGTTGTTTTAATCTGTTTACTCTTATTCTTTTTTTCCTTTTTTTTTTTTTTGTAAAATTGCACTTAACTTATACTACTTACTATAGTAACTTGAAAGAAATTTTAAAAAAATAACCCATATGTGAATGAAACATAAAAAATTGATTTTGTCAATTTGATTTTGCATTGATTAATTTATTGTCATATTATAAAATAACCAATGTGAATGAAACTAAAAAAAATGACCTGGTTAATTTGATTCTGCATTGAATATTTTATTGTCATATTATAAAATTAGCAATATGCAAAAAAGTCATCTCGGGGGAACAAAAAAATGTTTAACTGTGTGAAAAAGTCCTCAAAGATGTTTTTTTTGCAGTTTTATTTTATATTTCTTTGTTACTTTATTTTTTATGGTTTTATTAGTATTTTTTTTAATATTATTATTATTATTATTTGTTTTTTGGTGAGGCTTACGCCTCAATACGCCTTGAGGCTTACGCCTCGCCTCGCCTCGTTAAACATTGGTCACTATACCGAGACGTGGATTCCATCCATAAAAGACTTTCACCATACATTAATCACCATTACCCAATTTATCAAGATTATTGATCCAATAATGAATCTCACCCGATAAGTCGAAGCAATAAATAACTAGTGAATGTGTCCATCAATCATATCCGGATTAAGAGCCTTAAGTAAACCTAATAATCACGAGGTGTACATTGTCTTATAAAATCAGTATAAAAACAATGATCTCAAATTGGTCCCGTTCAATACACACAAAGTGTACGAGCACAATAAGTTAAAACTATATCATTTCTTGTAATCAAGATGGACCTACTAAAATCTTGTGCTACAGTCTTACTGATGGTGTGTCAAGTTCCTTCTAAGACTGTGAACGATAAAATCTGTATTCCACAAGAACCGATGATCTGATCCTCTGTGTGTAAGTCGTACTCTACACATCAGAATACCTACTGAGCAGAATTAAAGACATCGGCAATATATAAAATAATGCAAATATTATGTCCATACATGATTCTTATTAAAGTAGGAATAATTGATTTTATTGTAACAATAAATCCATAACTAAAGCATGGTTTTAGTCTACTTCTTTAACAATCTCCCACTTAGACTCAAAGCCATGGTGCAATGCATCTCGCTCCCATCCCCTTTATATGACTATTAAAAGTTTTGGTTGGTAAGCTCTTCATGAAAGGGTCTGCCAGGTGGTTCTCTGATGCAATCTTCATAACTGTGACATCACCCCGCTGCACAAATTCTCGAATGATATGATATTTACGCTCGATGTGTTACCTCTCTTATGGCTCCTGGGTCCTTTGAGTTGGCAACCCCACTACTATTATGACAATAAAGTGTAATACTCAATTGAACTAACATACCACTCCTAGATCCATTAGGCAGTTTCTAGGCCACACTGCTTCCTTGGCTGCCTTGGAGGCCGCCACATATTCAGCTTCCACGGTGGAATCAATAATGCAAGATTGCTTGATACTCCTCCAACTAATAGATGCACCTCCTAGGGTAAACACATATCCAGAGGTAGACTTTCTGGAATCTCTATCAGACTAAAAATCTGAATCGGTGTACCCAATAGGTACTAGACTCTTTACCTGGTAAACTAGCATATAGTTTCGTGTTCTTTTCTGGTATTTGAGTATATACTTTACTGTACTCCAGTGTTCTTGCCTAGGTTTGGACTGATATCTATTGACCATGCCAACAGCAAAGCAGATATCAGGTTTAGTGCATAGCATATCATACATAAGGCTCCCTAGTGTGGAAACATAAGGGATGCCTTTTCATCTTCTCTATCTCATCAGGTGTCTTAGGACACTGATCCTTGAAAATAGATATTTTATGTCTGAAAGGGAGAACCCTTTCTTGGAATCTTTCATGTTAAATCTGGTAAGAATGGAATCGATACAAGTCGCTTGTGATAAACCTAACATCCTATTCTTGCGATCACGCATAAGCTTGATCCCAAGGATTTGACTAGCTTCTCCTAAGTCTTTCATATCGAATTGTCTGGACAGCCACATTCTTACTGAAGACAACACTCCAACATTATTTCCCATGAGAAGAATGTTATCCACATATAATACTAAAAACATCACTACGTTTTCGTTGCATTTCTTGCACACAAGACTCATGTGGACATTGATCATAACCAAAAGATTTGATTGCCTGATCAAAACAAATGTTCCAAGTTCTAGATGCTTGCTTAAGTCCATAAATGGACTTCTTAAGCTTACATAATTTATGCTCTTGGCCTTAGACAATAAAACCGTCTGGCTGCACCATATAGATACACTCGTCAAGATTCCCAATAAGAAATGCAGTCTTGACGTCCATTTGTCAAATTTCATAATCGAAATGAGCCGCAATGGATAAGAGAATTCGGATGGACTTCATCATAGCTACCGGCGAGAAGGTTTCCTCATAATCGATGCCCTCTTACAGAGTAAATCTTTTCGTTAAAGATTTCACCCCTCTTTTCCTCTTATATACCCACTTGCATCCTATGGGTTTTATCCTTTTGGGTGGATCTACAAGACTCTAGACCTGATTAGAATACATAGATTCCTTCTCAGAATTCATAGCTTTAAGTCAAAGTTCTACATCTTTATCTTGGATAGCTTCGTTGTAGTTACAGGGATCTGCTTCGAGTTCATCAGGGACCTTGTCATAAGACTCTCAAGAACATAAACTATTCAGGTTGACGTACAACCCTCCCACTACGACGAGGTAGTCCCTGTGCTGGTATACTAATGTCAACACATTGTGTTATATCATCCGATATTGGTGGTGTTGAAGAATCTTATTGGTTCCCTCGCAACTCTTCAAGAACAACTTTACTTCTGGGTTTATGATCCATCATATAATTTACTTCTAAGAATCGGGCATTGGTGCTGACAATGACCTTCTGATCCTAGGATCATAGAATAAATAACCCTTAGTTTCCTTAGGATATCCTACAAAGAAATAAACTTCTGATCTTGATTCCAACTTATTAGGATCTCTCTTCAGCACATGTGATGGACTACTCCGGATCCGAATATGTTTCATACTAGGCTTGCGCCCAATCCACAATTCCTTGGGTGTAGTAGAGACAGAATTTGAAGGTACCAAGTTCAGTAAATAAGTGGCCGTTTCCAAAGCATGTCCCCAAAAGGAATTTGGGAGATTTGTACAACTCAACATGGACTTAATCATATCCAAAAGAGTCTTGTTCCTCCTTTCTGGTACCCCATTTTGCTGAGGCATACCAGGTGTAGACAATTGGGATGTAATTCCTTGATCTTCTAGATATTGCCTAAACTCCCCTTAGAGGTATTCGTCACCACGATCAGATTGTAGTGTCTTGATACTTTTATCTTGATGCTTCTCCACTTCACCCGTATACACTTTGAATTTCTCAAAGGCTTCGGACTTATGGTGCATTAGGTAAATGTATCCATACCTTGAGTAATCATCTATGAAAGTTATAAAACACTTAAAGCTCCCTCTCGCTCGGGTTGTCGTCGGACCACATAGATCAAAATGAACCAATTCCAACATTTCTTTGGTTCTATAGCCCTTGGCCGAGAAAGGCCTTTTGGTAATTTTACCTTTTAAACAGGATTCACAAACTGGAAGTGCCTCCACTTCTAGTGAGCTCAATTGCCCTCTTGCTATCAGTCTACGAATCCTTTTTATATTAATATGACCTAGGCGTAAGTGCCAAAGATACGTTTGGTTCACTAAAGAGGGTTCATTTCTCTTTAAATTTGGTCCAATTGAATTATGCAAAATATTAATTTGTTGTATGGGAGAGATAGGATTAACAGTATAATGATTACCAACTAATGTACCAAGATTATCAGCTAATGTACCAGAACAAATAAAAGATTTATTTTTCTTAATAACCACGAGTTTGTTAAAAGAAACTGAATGTCCATTAAAGGCCAAACAAGAAACTAAAATCAAATTCCTTCAAATGGAAGGTGACTAAAGACAATCTTTTAAAAGTAAACTCCAATCATTATTAACGTCTCCTACAACAAACAACCGCTACTTTCGTAGCATCTCCCATAGTCAGATAAATCTCTCCATCACTTAGTTGTCTGGTTTCTTAGAACCCCTGCAAAGAATTGCATACATGATTAATGGCTCCCGTATTTAACACATCAGGTACCGGTAGTACGAACCACAAAACACGATTCAACGGCAAATAAATGGAATTTACCTACGTTCTGTTTTTTGCGAAAATCGGACAATTGTTCTTCCAGTGTCCTGACTGCTTACAGTGGAAACACTTGCTCTTGGGCTTTTTCACACCTTCTTGAGGCCCACGAGTTGCCTGAGGGACCATAACCTGTTTCTGAGTCTTCTTCTTTTTATTCTTGCCCATAGGCTTAAAAGTAGAACCTTCTCAGCAACAAAAGCACTTACTGACTTTTTGATGAGACCCTCAACTGCTTGTAGTTCTTTAAGTAGTTCAGCCAAATAGTAAGAAAGTTTGTTCATGTTGTAATTTAGGGAAACTGTTTAAAGAACTCAGGCAACGGCTGAAGAACAATATTGACCAGGTTTCCCATCGATTTCAGTTCCAAGGATTTCAAGCTCATTAAGAAGAGTTATCATCCTTAAAACATATTCCCTCATTGGGGTCCCTTCAGCCATATTTGTGTTCATTAGTTCTTTCATCGCAACCTGCCTTGCAGCACGATTTTGATCCCTAAACATATCTTTGAGGTACAGCATCATGTCATAGGCATGGTTCATCAACTTGCTGATGTTGCAGAACATTTGACATAGATGCCAAAATGTAACATCGCGCCATCTCATTAGCCTTGATCCATTTCAGGTAATCTTGGGTTTCCTTTTCAGTTGCCCCCTCACCAGGTTGCTCAGGACAAATCTTATAGAGCACAAACTTGTACCCTTTAGCAGTCAACACAATATCCAAATTCCTTTTCCAGTCAATGTAATTAGGTCCAACTAATATGTTTTCCTTGAGAATGACAACAAGTGGATTGAAAGAGCTTCCTATCTTTGTACTGAGAATCAAATGATAAAATGAATTATTATAGGGCATAAAACTTTTTGAATTCTAAATTAAAATTAATGTTCCCTTTTACCAATTTTAAAAGAATTCGTCGGCATCCCGATTACCATTTGAATACTATTCCTCTTTAGAGAACCTACTTTCCAAAAAAAAAAATTAGGCAGGCTTATACCTTTTAATTTTATTCTCTAGACAAAACCTATGTCTTTGGTCTCATAAAATCATAGCATTCCTCTTTGGAAAAACTACCATTATTTTATGTCTAAGTGTATACCACCAACTAAATTTAGATTATCTCATATCACATAGACTCCTCCTTTGGGGGCCGCCCATGTGAATAATGAATCCAAAATTACCCTTAAGGAAATTTATACCGACTACCACAATAATTAGCAATCCTCGTTGGAGTACCTACTTATTATTGAAAGTCTACAAATCGTTGATGGAGACCGTGAGATTTTTCTTGGAAAATTCCCTCTCCCACTTAGTAATTGAAAAGACTTTGTTAGGGTAACCATAAAAAATGTTTCCAAATTTTAATTAATTGAAAAAATCTAGGACATTTGATATGTTTCCAAAAATACCGAGATTTCCCTATTTTAATATATCAAGCAAATATGTGGTAAATAAAGTTTTCAAATACCCTTGATCTTTATAAAAAAAAAATACTCAATTTTTATTTTATTATGTAACCACACATATTAATGTCCACAATTCAAAGTAATTATGAATTATTCACATATAGCATCTACATGATTTAAGTCCGATCGGTATTCCATGTTGTCCATAATTCTAAGGGAACCGTAAACACATTAACAACCCAACAACTAAAACATTAATAATAAAGACATAAATCAACATAAATAAAAAATCGAGATAAATAAGGATTCCTACTATTATGGTCAAAATACAACTCTGTCGTATAGTGGAGTTCTCAACAGTAATACTTGAACCCAAACACTTCATGTTGCCATTACGCTGGGACAGCACGGGGTTCCACCTACCCGGTCAGGTGGCGGGGTCGAGGGGGGCCTCCCTCGACGGGGTCTTGGGCGCAGCACCCCCGCCTCCATGCACCGTTTAACACTGTCCATAATGTGCTAAAAACAGTCTCCGATCACAGATCTGGTTCCGAACTCCTCCATTGAAAATTACAATCAAAACGGTAACAATTTACAGATGTCCTCTGCCGCCATGAAGGAGTTCACATTCTACATCAATATTACATTAATCCAGCGTAAAAAAGATTACCACGAATAAACCATCATGGGATCCAATCACATAAAACACAAACATAAATACGTAGCCATAATAGTGGGATTAGATTGTTGTAAAACAGAAATTAGCACGGATCTAGATTCTACCCAACATCCATGCACATATACGATTGTTTTAATTGGACAACATGGATGAGTTCAACCTAGAAGCGTAAGTCCAAGGGTCTATTGAAAACGCATATAGATCGAACTATAAAAAATAGATAAATTACACATACGTGAAATCCTATAAGGCAGATTTAGGATTGCCTATGAGATCTCTTTGATTCGATCTTGTCTTATCACGAACAGAATATGATGACAGTTGATCAAGAATGCAAGCCCAGATACACCTCACGACCTTCTACTGTAATCCTGATATAAACAGTCACGTCACTCTTCCTTCGTGACCACCTTCTCGTCTCTCTTTTCCTTTCTGCTGCCTCTCTTCCTCACAAATCTTTTAGGGTTTATTGAGTAGCAAAGAGTGACGGCCGGGTTGAGAAAAAAGGATCCTTAGGTTCATATATATAGGCTACAGTAGGGACCCTAAAGAGAGATAAGGATGTGGCTCCTAATGGGCCTGAGAAAACCTAATCCTTCCTGGATTTTAATCACAATCCCTTAATTATAATTAATACCACTAAATAATTATAATTGCAACTCCACTCCTTAACTCAAAATTATATTTCGAGCTCCTTATTATTAATTACTTAATTCTTCCCACGTTAAGGTTACAAATACCCGTTAATAAAATAAATTATTGATAATTTATTTGATTAACTTCTTCAAGTGCTTGAGCGGTCCAACTTAACTTATTTGTAGTGTCGGATTAACATAATCCACCAGCAGGGTTTGACACATACAAAATCTATAAGCATCTCAAGGGGGCATAACCTGTCTCTACACTGAGACGTGGATTCCATCCATAAAAGACTTTAACCTTACATTAATCACCATTACCCAATTTATCAAGATTATTGATCCAATAATGAATCTCACCCAAAAAGTTGAAGCAATAAATAACTAGTGAATGTGTCCATCAATCATATCTGGATTAAAAGCCTTAAGTAAACCTAATAATCACGAGGTGTACATTGTCTTATAAAATAAGTATAAAAACAATGACCTCAAATTGGTCCCGTTCAATACACCAAGTGCATTAGCACAATAAGTTGAAACTATATCATTTCCTGTAATCAAGATAGACCTACTAAAATATTGTGCTACAGTCCTACTGATGGTGTGTCAAGTTCCATATAAGACTGAACGATAAAACTTATATTCCACAAGAAATGGTGATCTGATCCTTTGTGTGTAAGTCGTACTCTACACACCAGAAAATCTACTGAGCAGAATAAAAGACATCGGCAATATATAAAATACTACAAACTTTATGTCCATGCATGATTCTCATTAAAATACGAATAACTGATTTTATTATAACAATAAATCAATAACTAAAACTATTACATAAGGCATGGTTTTAGTCTAACATGCCTGATGCTGAGTCTCCTCCTCACCAACCTCGTCAGGTGGCTCCGACTCGTCCATCATCAGCAAAGTCCACTTACGTACCTTAATGCACTATGCTGCGCAGTGACCCACCACCCCATATTTAAAACATTTCATTGCGAACGGGGGAGCATCTGGGGCTCTGGGAGGGGCTACTGAGGAGGGGTGGATCGTGACCTTGGTCGGATACTCAACGGCTTTGACGAACGATGGAGTGTCCTGCAACCCGAGGTCTTGCTGAATGTACAGCTAGAGCACCTGAATATAGTGGCTGATTCGCTGCATCTCGGACTCTCCCAAACGTGCTCGAGTACATAGGAGCCGAAATTGCTTGGTATAGGCGGAAACCGAGGAGGTACCCTGTCGGAGGCTCTGAACTCGTGTAAAGAGTTCTTGCTCATAGGTCGGCGGGATGAAGAATGCTTGCAGCTCCGTTTTCAATTAATCCCCTATTTGGATTAGAGGAAGCTCTGAAGTTGCACATCGTTGTACCGTATCGTTCCACCATACCCACATGAATCCCTGAAACTTGCTGGTGGCTAGCTGCGGCACACATTTATGCCCTGTGACGCACTTATAATCAAACATCGTCTCTATAGAATCGATCCAATTAACAAGGGCATCGGGGTCCAGGTGCTCATTGAACATTAACACATCAACTCGTATATCACCGTGAAGGCTCTTAGAGAGGAGCTAGAAAGCGAGGGCCAAGTGATCGCCCCTGAGCGGCGCATCTAGCAAGTTATCCTCATCACCCATAATCTCCTCACGAGCAGGCCTAGGGCTGGGCCTCGGCGGTGGAATAAGGGGTGACTCAATCGTATTGGGAATGTCATCGTCAATAGGATCCTCAAGTTCCTCTTGGGGATAATACGGGAACTCGTCCATCAAATGACCGTGCTCATAATAGATAAAGCAATTGCAGTCTTCTACGGGCACGAACATAGTGAACTTGGGGCTGAGGGAGTCAAAGGGAGACAGGTTGGTGCACCACTCATCGGGCATCGGGACTCGGTCCTCATAAAGAGATGTGGGTTGAGGTGGAGGTGCATCGTCCTCTTATCACCCAAACCGGATGCGTGGGCAACCATACTGCAAAGGTTGGTGGAGTCATTCATTAACTTGTCGGCAATTGCCAATTGAAGTTGAAGTGGCGGAGCGGGTCTCCCACTTAAAATCGAATGAGGGTGGTTTCGAGGGGGTATAATGTCATCGGCGTGGGGAGGGGTTTCAGAACGGGCATGCTTTAGGTGTGGGGCAGATTCAGTGAGATGGTTAATGGGGCGAAGCAAAAAAAAGTTTGGAGTGGGCTGGTTAGACCGGAGGTTTTGCCCTAGATCAGATTCGGGCGGGATGTGCCTGGGTGGTTGGAGGCGGCGGGGGTTTTGGTATGGGTTAGGGTCGGATTCAGTTGGTGAAGGGATGGGCGGGAGATCCGAGCAGAAGGGGAGTCGGGAGGGATGGTTTGGGTGATTGGTGGGTAGGGTAGGGTGTGGGAAGAGGTGGGAACACTAGAACGGAATCGGGTCGGGAGCTCACAAATCTGAAAATTGTATTAACAAGTCGAAGAGTAATGAGATTTTGACGTAAACTACACGCTAATGGGCTAAAAATCAAAACAAATATGATTTCTAGAGAGAGGAACAACGAATTTCTTATATTTCAAGAATGGAAGCTATCCTCAAATAAGAGTATTTATAGGGAGAGAATTATTTGCTGATCAAGTAATTGCCAAAAAGATTAAAAAGGACAATCATGAACAAAAATATACCCAATTAGTCCCAAACATGCTTGGAGACCAATTTAAAGGCTAAAAAGAAAATAAAAGAACTAACATAAAAGAAAAACTAAAATGAAATATGAAAATGACAAATAAACCCTAAAATAAAAGATAATAAATCCATTTCCATCATTCTCCCCCCCTGCAAAAAAGTTCGTCCTCGAACTTGAATGGTAAGTAGTCAACGTGGTTAGGCCTCCTTCCAAGAATTCTTCATTTTGATACGGGAGGCGCCCTCTACGCGACTTGCTTACCTATTTCCAAGAAACCCTAAAAAATTAGGCAAGAAATGCAAGAGGTTGGTTTTCTTGATTTTCTTTCGTTGCCGAGGGAGGTGGGAATTGCGCTGGAGCCGACGGACAAGAGGTTCGACCGATGGGTAAAAAGGCTACCCGATCCCCTTCTGGGTAGCGCCAGCGGTAACTGGGCAGTCCGAGGGTGTTTCAAAGGTGGTTCCGGCGGAAAAACCTTGTCCGTCCAAGGTTGGGTTGACTTCGGGGCTCTTCATGGCGGGGGGTTGTTGAATTTTGGAGGAGAGGAGTTGGAAGAGGGCTTCTAATTTTTGGTTAAATTCTTAGAACATAATTAGAGTTTGTTCTTGTTGTTGTGCTGATTCTTCTATTCTTCGATCGTTCTTCTCTTCCATTCTTGCTAGTTGCTCTCTTAATTCTTGATTAATCTCCTCTTGAAATTGATTCGTCTTCTTCTGGGCTATCGAAAAGGATTGTTCGATTTCTTTTGATTACCAACACACCAATCCACCAGTTGGGGAACGACACCTCGATCTAATACCAATTTGACGTAAACTACACGTTAATGGCTTAAAAATAAAAACAAATATGATATTTAAAGAGAAACAAAGAATTTCTTATATTTCAAGAATGGAAGCTATCCTCAAATCAAGCGTACAAGAGTATTTATAGGGAGAGAATTACTTGCTAATCAAGTAATTGCCTAAAAGACTAAAAAGGACAATAATCAACAAAAATATACCCAATTAGTCCCAAATATGCTTGGTGACCAATTAAAAGGCTAAAATGGAAATAAAAGAACTAACATAAAAGGAAAACTAAAAAGAAATATAAAAATGACAAATAAACCCTAAATAAAGAAAATAAACCCATTCCCATAAGATTTATATTGCATTATTATGAATTTGTACTAGTAGTAATCCTACTCTAACTAGGAAAGCATTAAAAGACTAAGATACCCCCACTTACTCTAATATTTCCTAAAGAGGACTGAACCCGTTGCATTACATTTAACGCTAACAATTAACGAAACTAAACAATAAAACGTATCATTTTCCCTTTTTTTGAAAGAGTTCGTCCTCAAACTTGAAGTTGGAGCCGAGTGTAAAAATTCTCAAAAGTATGCAGCCGAGAAGAAGGGAAATTATGGATCCCAAAAATAATTTTGTCAAAATTAGGAATGGCTTAAAAAATTTCCTCCAAAGCCAAATTAGAAATTTCAACTCTAGAATGGCAACCTGCCCAAATAGTCTTTTACTGCCAAACATACTTAGGAGAGATCTTGACATTAAACATGAGTAATACATTTTATTATTTGGAATGGGTCCATGAGGTTGCAGCCCAAATTGGGTTCAACTTGAAACTGACCCATTCTTTCCTAAGCTGAACCTATGCTCCTAGATGCAAGAAAACTTATTGCTCGCACCAGCCAATCCATCCACTGCTGGTGAGTTCTTGTTTTATCATTCTCTCCATCTCGATCGCGACTTATCTTTTTCCTCCTTAATCAAAAACCAAAATGGGCTATGAAAACTTAGGTTGCGTTCTCCAAGGCCATTATTGGGCTGTGTGGGATTCGTTAGAACTTGCAACGGCTCTTGGTGGCCTGTTGGAGTTACGTCAGCAATGGATGCTGTTTTGGCCTCCTAGGTGTTCAATCTCATCTTATGTGACTTCTCTATCTTCAATTTTATTCCAGGATCAAAACTGGGGTGCGATTTTGAGGATTTTATCTTCTCTTCTTCTTTTTCTGCTTATTTATTACAGCCCTAGAGCTACGAATTCCCTTTGCTTTGATTATGAGGCGAGAATGGATTCATATGGATAGTCCGTATATTAGGTTACTCACACACAAATTCAAATTTTAACCAAATTTTATACACGAAGAAGATTGAAGAAAAATCCCTTTCAGACAAAATCTAGATTTCAGCACTGTTAAAAAATTGATAGACTCAATGACTTGCAGACTACTTAGAGCTCCACTAAGTATGATGCACAGTCTTCAATTCTTTAACAACTATGGCATAGTCCAGCACCGTCCACAGGAAGCAGTCTTCCCTCAGTCTCCATCGATCAGCCTCAAGATGCATGATCATTTCTTCTTTAGCTGTAGAGCCCGACTCCACAAATGAGCAGTAAACTCTACAAGGATTTGATGCAAGTGTATGGGAATTTGGGTTTGAAAAAACGCGGCAAATCATATATGGGACGAATGATTGGAAAAGAAAAATATTTTTCTAAAACACAAAGATGAGAACTTTTAGTTCAGATATTGGGAATTCGTTTTCGCCAAAAGTCTTGAGAAAAACTGAACAAATAGGTTTTTATAGAAAAAACACGAATTTTGAGGCGACGATCTCGTTGGAACTAAAATACCAGTTTTGTTCAAACGAGATCAATTCTCGTTCGAACAACAACCCATTCTTGTTCGATCAGGCTTCTAATGACCATTCAACGACAGTGGACTTGTTAAACAAGAGGATCCTCGTTTGATGATCGTTCGAAGCTCGTTCTAACGAAAAGGAGCTTCTGTTATAATGAGATCTTAATCTCGTTCGAACGAGATTAGAAATATTTTTTTTAATTTTTAAAATCTGTTTATCAAAAAGCCTCGATTTATAAAGAAAACATCCCAAAATATAATTTGACCGATAAATAAAAATCACAAATCGTATACCTCTATAAAGTGTCAGTAACAAATTCGAAAACGATGCTCGGTCACTAACATGTTTTCAAATGATCATGGAGGCAATGTGGATGTAGTGTTCGGTTTGAAGCTTCGATTTGTAACGGGATACGCTAAAATACCAAAAGCCTAAGCAATTACTTTGGCTATTCTGGTACAAAACACAAATCGAAAACCAAATTACAATAAACCCCTAGGCCAATGTATCCTAATGTCCTCCCAAACCCAAAAACAGAACGAGATTCGAAACTGTCTTCAACAGAAATTGTTCTCCTTTAAGCAAACTGTCTTCATCTTGTGTACTCCATGATGAGACCTACAGACATGAAACAAAAAAATATCGTGACGCGTACGAGTTTAAAGAAAACGTAAACTCCCCCTCAATTTGTTCTCCCTCTTTTTGTCCATAATAGACAAATGGTTAGAATCTAAGCATGAATAACAAGCATCACATGAAGAATCAAAGATATCATCACAAATATAATCATTTGATCATATGCGATGAAAATTCAAAAGGCATACCAACTATTTTTGAAAATTTTAATTTTCAAGTATAAGGTATATATATAAAAAGCATAGATAGGTACAAAAACACAGTCACCATGGAATAACACTAAAACACCCAAATTGTAAAAACAAAATGTAATTGTGTGAACATTTTTCATAGGCAGATCAACATAAGCATTCATAACATAGGTGCATGAAGTCATGTGATACTTTAAAGAAAGAACATAATTTCAACCTTAGGTATAAAAATTTGAACTCAAATGAAATTGACCTGACTTTTGCAATATGCCATGAATTTAAATGATTCTCAGATCAATAACGCCAAGCTATTTAATACTTTTCAAGAGAGTTCGTTGAGCAAACTCATTGATCTTTTACTTTATAAAACCCTCAAAATCTTACATATGTAAGGATTCATCCTAAAAGATTTTGAAGATATCATAATGCTCATATGTAACGAAGTATCAATGAATATAAAACAAATGGCCTTGGCACCTATATTTGTGTGCTGTTAATCTTTTAGGCCTTTTTGCAAATGATGGCTTTTAACGCAAAGAGAATTTTGCTCTATCGTAGCCCTTTTCCATTGCTTAACATATATCAATCATTTCCAGAAAACGAAATCTGGGCAACAGTTCTTACAAGCATAATTATCTCTGTTTACATTTGGTTCGTTATTAAGCAGGATTGAGATGAGAATACTGTATTCGACACATGATACGTGTAATGTTCAAAAAGTCCGTACATGTGTGCAATAAAGGTGATAAAGAGTTCAGCATGAAGAAAGTAATCATCAATAAACGACGTAATGCTATCCTCACATTATTAAGCACACTAACGAAACAAAGCCATGTCTCAAAACACTATGAAAAGGTCACGTGAATGCATGAAATGTAAGGGTGATCTGAATATCTTAAATGTACATCCATGTACGGTGAAAAATGAAAATACGACAATCTTTTTGCCTTTTTCAAAAATTTTATCTAAAATAATATTTTTTTTCAATTTTTCAAATTTTTTCTTAAAAATGAAAATCTTTTTTTTTTCTTTTCAAAATATGTCAAAAAGGAAAAGTATAAGAATACAATAGAATTACAATCTAGCAATAGGAACAAAGATCTGAATATGATAATCACCCTATTCTAGTAACAAGTCTTGGCCTCAATCATTAGGTCCGAAGGAGTTCTCAAAAGGAGAAGACATCCTGTGAAATTCCTCCACCAAACACTGTGAAGTCTGGACTAAATACTCTACTTGCTCTCGAAAATTCTCAAAATCTCTATGGTGATGTGTGGGAGCATGTGGAGCAACATGTGTGGGAGTGCGTGCGAGAATGTGTAGGAACTCGTGTGGGAGCATACCGGGGAACACGCATGTGAGAAACTCTTCCTAGCTTAAAAAAAAATCCCCGAAGGTGACCTCTTTATTTGCAATGGGAACAAACATAGACGGCCTTGGGTCTGTCTTGCTCAAAATGTCTAGGACGAGCTCTTCTTGGTAGGGTAGGTCTCCTTGGTGGGTTAGGTTGAGGCCCATAAGGATAAATCACAAACTCGGGAATTGATTCGGGTGTGACTTTGGAAGTGGATGCACCATCATAACCTATTCCTTGCCTCTCAACGTTACCCAACGCTGGACCGAGGAGCATCTTTCCAACCTTCTTAGATGTATCCTCTAAAGTGACCTTGACCTTCCGAGCACGTTCGAGATCAATCTCGAGTTGGGATATACAAGCTTCAAGTTTCTCACTAGTCTCCAATGGAATTTGAAGATCTCTCGTAAGATTAACCACAGTGTTGACTAAAATCAGTTTTCGCCCTACCAATAAAAATAAAAATCAACTGCTCATACAAAGAAAATTTCACCTACTCGAGTTGACTTACTGGCGCCTCACACTCTCTCAAAACATTCACCTCTTTCTCTAAATCTAACACCCTAAGACACAAATCTTTATTATGCTTTTTCATTTTCAAAGTCTCGGTGTAAAGTTCACGAAAGGCTTTTTGGAGTCCACCTTCTCCCTCACTCAAATTCTCTTCCTCACTCTCGCTCTCTGCAAAATGATTCGAAACATCGTCGAGGCTCTAACGTTTAGAAATGTCCTCAAAGGGATGGGACAAACTAGAAGTACTAACATGACTTGCCGTGAACGCATAGAAATTAGGGTCATGTGTTGATTCAATCACGGAATCCACCGACTCGATGTCACTATCGCTAAGATTGGTTCTGTATGCAACTTTCCCCTTGCCTTATCTTTTTAGTCCAGTGGCACACTCGTGAGCTTTATGTCCCTTGCCCTCACATTCGTAACATCTCACCTCATCTTTCTCAAAAACATTCTTGCCCTCATTCCCATTTTTATTTTTCTCAAAAATCTTTTCATTGGAAGAATTTTCTTTGTTAAATTTGAGAAATTTTTTGATTTTTTTTGCAAATATGGCTCAATCATCCATCTCAAAATCAAATTTAGGCTCAGAATCAAAAGCCTTTTCTTTCTTCTTTTTAGTTTGAGTCTCTATTTCCTTTTTCTTAACAGTTTTGGGAAACATGTAGATCTCATAAGCTTGAAGGTCTCCTACGAGTTCTCCTAGACTAAGAGTATCTAAAATTCCCAACCAATTAAGGACAATAACCTTAGAAATAAATCTGTATGGAAGGGATCTCAAAATCTTTTTAACTATGCTTGTCTCAGGAATACTCTCACCTTTACGATGTCAGACAATCGTGCATAAAATTCTTCAAAAAACCCAGACTTTAGCATAGTAATTGTCTTAAGCCGTGTGGTGAGGTTTTAAAGCTTAAAATCTTTCACATCATTGGTACCCTTGTAAATGAGCTAGAGGGTATCCCATGCTTCCTTAGACATGGTGTACGTTATGATGCGTCGGAACTCGTCAGGGGTGACGGCTTCAGAATTGGTACTTAAATTGCGTGAGTTAAAATTACTCCATTTTAATGAATCCTCTGTCCAAGTGATGACGCGTTTAGGACTTGGGACATCGCCATTAGTCACTGTGGGTGGTGTCCACCCTCTTTCACACACAGGCTAGACACGCTCGTCAATCGCTTTCAATGCCGTCCTCGTTCGAGCTTTTCAATACGCATAATTAGACCCATTGAAAACAGGTAACCTGTTATACAAATTATCCATAAAACCCAAAATTTTAAAGGATCACACGAAAACTTAGGGTAACTGATCTGATCCAATTTGAGAATGCGGGTTCGTATAGATAGTTCGTATACTAGGTTACTCACACACAAATTCAAATTTTAACCATATTTTATCTTGCTTAGCAATTAGATATGCATGCAATATAATATCCAAATTAATTATGCCAAACCACACAAATAATCAAACCAAACAAACACATGAAGAAGATTGAAGAAAAAACTCTTTCGAACAAAACCTAGATTTCAGGATCGTTAAGAAATTGACAGTCTTAACGACTTACATAGTACTTAGAGCTCCACTAAGTATAATGCACAGTCTTCAATTCTTCAACAGCTACGGCACAGTCCACAAGAAGCGGTCTTCCCTCGATATCCACCGATCAGCCTCAGGATGCACGATTCTTTCTTCTTCAGCTGTAAAGGGCTCTCCAAATCAGCAGTAGAGTAAACTCTACAAGGGTTTGATGCAAGTGCATGGAAACTTGGGTTTGAACAAACTCAACAAATCATATATGGGATGAATGATTTGGAAAAGAAACATGTTTTTCTAAAACGCAAAGATAACTTTTGGTTCAGATAGTAGGAATTCATTTTCGCCAAAAGTCTTGAGAAAAACTGAACAAAACAAGTTTTTATAGAAAACACGAATTTCGAGACGACGATCTCGTTCGAACGAAAATGGCATCTCGTTTGAATGAAAATACCAATTTCGTATTAACGAGATCAATTCTCGTTCGAAGGATAACCCATTCTCGTTCGATCAGACTTCTAACGACCTTCCATTGACAGTGGACCTGTTAAATAGAGGAGTGGACCTGTTAAATAGAGAATTCTCGTTCGGTGATCGTTCGAAGCTCGTTCTAACGAAAAGGAGCTTCCATTCTAAGGAGATCTTAATCTTGTTCGAACGAGATTAAAAATATATATTTTTTATTTTAAAATCTGTTTTATCAGAAAGCCTTGATTTAAAAAGAAAACATCCCAGATTATAGTTTGACTGAGAAATAAAAACCACAGTCGTATACCTCCATAAAGTGTCGCTCAGTCACTAACATATCTTCGATTGATCGTGGAGGCAATGTGGATGTATTATTCGGTTTGAAGGTCCGGTTTGTACGGGATACGCCAAAATACCAAAAGCCTAAGCTGAGAGCAATTACAAAATCTTGCTTTTACATGAGGGGTTTTATTGGTTTGGGCAACAGAAGGATTGATTTACGGGGTAACTCTTGAAGATTGGATTTAGGGTGATTGGGGCTAGGGTTTGAATGGGAGGAGCCATCAATGGGAAAGGAGGAGCAATTCCTTCAAATTTTGAGAAAATAAGGGTTTGTTGGGCCATCATTTGAGCCATAGTTTCTTCTAGGGATGCCAATCGATTTTCGAACTTAGTGTTAAGAATTATCTTCTTGAGAGACAGATGAAGATGCAATTGGGATTCACACACCCACTAAGGAGCTCACCTCGCTCTGCTACCAATTTGATGCAAACACCACCAATTGAAAGAAGAGGCAAAACACAAGCACAAGTTTGAAAATTGTATTAGCAAGCGAAAGAATAATGAGATCTCTATTACATCATTATTTATTTATACTAGTAGTGATTCTACTCTAACTAGGAAATCATTAAAAGACTAAGATACCCTTCACATACTTTAATATTTCCTAAAGAGGACCAAACCCCTTTTATTATATTTAACACTAACAACTAACAAAACAAAACAATAAAGCATATCTACATCAATCGAACTTGGAAACTCTACTCCTTTGAAGGTCCTCATACCCCACTCTAGATTCAAAAGGGTAGCTTCCCACAATTTCCTATTTGTCCTTGACTTCTAGTGCACCCCTGGTCCAATACTTTAGTAACTCCCTAACCAACCTTAAAAGACTCCATAGCTCCGTTATCAGTAGGCAATGTATTAAGAGATGTTTCACTCTCTCTTGCGTCCTTACACATGCAATGCCAGTTGATAAGAATTTGACTTCTCCTCAAGTTATGGATGGTTATAGGGACGGTAAAAAGGAACACTTTATTAAGTGTATCAAATAAAATAAAAGGATAGTTGAATTTGTAAAATTGAAATAAAAGATATATGTTCTTTTGGACAATGGGCTAGGGAAATTTCCTCTAGAATGTATATTATTGAAAGTGAGTATGGTGTTCACAAAAATGAGTGGGATGCAAGTGTGATGAGAGGATCCCATAGTACTCCTTGGAAGTTGATCTCTCAAGTCTAACATTCCTTCTTAAAATATACACTCTTTATTGGTCGAAACAAAATTTGGTTTGGGAAAGATAACATGCATTGGGGACACTCCTTTGTGTGTTTCTTTTCTTTATCTTTATGGAGGTTCTCTTGAGTCTCAAAGTTCCATTCCAAAAGGCGTTTTATAAAATTCTAACCATAGTTATTCTTGAAATTTCCCTTGAATTTGATGATTTTGTCTCTTTGCTTACTTTGATTGAGGGATACCATCTTTCTCGTGGTTCCAGCGATAACAGGGCTTGGATTGAGGAATTGCTGTACAATTATTTTTGGTATTCTCTAGTGCACCCCTCGTCTCTTTACATTCTTGAACCACAAGATGATCAAGGTTAGAATACTTTTAAAATTTTAAATATTTGCACAGGAGAGGAGAGTCGGTACTTTCAACTTTTACAAACGCTGTTGATCTGTTTATTCCTTTCTTGGTGTATTTTATACAAGAGTGACGATGATCCATTGACCATAATAATCTGTCAACGGGTCGGGTTCGGACCGAATCTAGGGAGATCCAGATCCATTTAGTAGACACTTAATCGGATTCGGATTTGGGTCGGGTCTTAATCGGATCTATAATATTGGATCCAGATCCGGATTCATATCGGATCAGATCGGATCGTGTCCGGGTTCAGGTTTGGCAAGATATATACTTGTATTTTATATTTATTTTTATTTTATCCCCCTTTTTTATTTTTTAATCTTAGATTAAAATATTTTGTAATGTATTATAGTATATGATTAGTATAAATAAGACATATATTACTTATTTTTATTATATACATAAATATATATTTTTATATATAATACTTAAATGTTATATTAATAAAGCTATATTTATAAATATATATAAATTTATAGTTTATATATATATTTAAATACAATAATGTACAAGGCGGGTCAGGTCTTCGGATCCGGGTTTTGTATAGGATCCAGACCCTACTCGTGTAATAAATGGGTATTCGAGTCTTCGGATCTCGGGTCCAAAAAAATATGCTCAGATCCTATTATAAGTGTAATAACATATTTTTCACAGTCTATAGTCTACGTAAAGTATGTCGTATGCCGCTACAACCGTCGAAGAAATTCACGTTCATACGTTCATGAAGACGGATCCGAATTTCAAGCATCTTCAACATGTGCGCAACATGAGGTATAATTTCATATAGAATGTGTTTTAGTTTCGTAAATGCTTTACTTTAGTTTGGGATATTTTTTGAAACTGGTTTATATAAAACTGAGGCATTTTTTCTAAGTCAAAAGTAATTTTTTAAGACCTGTAGGCGAGCTTTTTAAAATAATTTTTTCTCGCTCCAGACGTTCAAACGACAAGGCAATGTCGTTCAAATGACAATGACATGTCGTTCAAACGACATGCAATGTCGTTTGAAGGGTCGTTCGAAGTCTGCTTCAAATGAACCTTTGTTTTTTCAAAGGTTGATTTTAAGGTCGTTAGTAACAACATCAGATGTCTTTCAAACGACATGGACATGTCGTTCGAACGACTTCTAACGGCATGCGCCGCCTCAATATTTTTGGTCAGCTATAAATGCCTGTTTTAAAGATCTTTTTCTGTAAGACTTTTAATACACGAAAACTACTTTTTGGCCGACCTTTAGTCTTCATCTTTTAGGGTTAAAAACCTTGTTTTTGATTCACCAAAACATCCCAATTCTTTTATGAATCATTTGTGGAACCCAATCACTTCTATTGAAGTTTGTTTTTGTAGAGTGCCATTTCTACTATTGATTGGTGGTTCTTGTGGGAGCTGCTTGCTGACGATTGCGGTCATTGGGAATACTTGAGGGTGTTCACTGCTGAGGAACGACTGCGGTCATTGAGGTTCTCGAGGGGATCTTTACTGGATACTACGCTGCGGTCTATGTGGGTTTGCTGCTGTAAATTCATTGCAGATTTCATTATGTAATTGGTAAGTTGCGATTTACGTTATATAGTGAAATAAATGTTTTACTCGAAAGAGATTTTTTCCTGAACCTCAAGATTTGTGATTGTTTGAATTTGCATATTTGATTTATATCGCATAGATGCATGATTAGGGTTTAATTTATTTGGATAAAAGATTGATTCTAATTAAATAAATTTAAAATTGGAAATTTGCGAATTAAATTGATAATCGATATCACGCACTTTACAAATTGGTATAAGAGGAGGTTACTCTAATTTATTGAGTGATTTTTTTTCCGCAAAATTTGTTGATATCGATTTTTTTTGAAAAATCTGATTTTGAAAAATTTCGCAATTTTTCGAATGGATAACTTACATAATCGGTCGCCCGCCTTTGATGGCACGAATTATGCCTATTGGATAACCCGCATGAAATTTGGTTTAAAGGCTATTGATGAACGTGTCTGAATTGTTTGTGAAAGAGGGTGGATTCCTCCCACTGTCACCGTTGATAATGTCGCAAATCCTAAACCCGTGTCGGAATGAATTGAGGATGATTATAAATGGAGTAACTTTAACTCCCATGGCCTGAGCATTATTTTCGAAGCCGTCACCCCTGACGAGTTCCGCCGTATTATGACATGCACCACGTCTAATGAGGCATGGGATATCCTCCAATTGACACATGAGGGTACCAACGCAGTTAAGACGTCTTACGTTACAAAATTTGACCACCGAGACAATCACCATGTCAGAGTCCGAGTGTTTTGACGAGTTTTATGCTAGATTATCGGACATAGTCAACACAAGTTTTAATTTGGGTGAGAAAATTGAGGACACGAGGGTTAAAAAGATTTTGAGGTCACTCCCATCCCGTTTTATTCCTAAGGTCACTGTTTTAAATTCTTTGGGTATATTAGATACACTTAGGTTAAAAGAACTTGTAGGAGACCTTTAAACTTATGAGATCGACATGTTTCCCAAAATCGTTAAGCCTAAGGATAGAGGGATTGCACTTAAGGCACAATCTAGAAAAGGTGAGGAAGTGTCTAGGAAGAACGGGAAGAAGAAGAAAGAGAGAGTTTGTGAGTTCGAGTCCGAGGGCGAGTTTGATTTTAGTGATGTGGCCATGTTTGCTAAAATTTTTAAAAAGTTTCTCAAATTTTCTAGAGAAAATTCTTCCAATAAAAAGATGTTTGAGAAAAATATAAAGAAAGAAGAGGCCAATGAGAGCGGTGAGAAAGAGGAAGAGGAAGAGGAAGAGGAAGAGGAAGAGGCGAGATGTTATGAGTGCGAGGGCAAAGGGCACAAAGCATTTGAATGTCCCACTATGCTAAAGAGAAAGGGCAAAAAAGTTGCTATGCCAGCCACTTTTAGCGATAGTGGTGAAGAGGTGAATGATCCCGAGGATGAGTCATCACATGGTATGTGTGTCGCCTTTATGGTAAGTCATGTGAGCACACCTAGTTTGTCCCACGACGATAAGGATACTTGTGTACGTGAGAGCCCCGATGATGATTTGAGTGTTCCGAGTCAGTGTGATAGTGAGATTGAAAGTGAGGGTGAAAGCGATCTCCAAAAGCGTATTGAGAATTATATGATGAGACCTTAAAAACGAAAAAGTTGAATAAAGAGTTAGGTCTTAAGATGTTAGATTTGGAGAGGGAGATGAAAGTTTTGAGAGGATGTGAGGCGTCGGCGAGTCAACTCGAGAAGGTGAAGGTTTCTTTAAGTGAGTAGTTGATCGTCGTAGGTCGGGAAAAGAGTGAACTTAAATCCTGTGTGTCCCAACTCGAGAGAGATCTCAAACGTGCCCGGGAAGTCAATGTTACTATAGACGATACATCTAGGAAGGTAGGAAAGATGCTCCTCGGTCCCGTTTTGGGTAATGTTGAGAGATTAGGAATAGGTCATGACATTGCATCCACTTCCCATGTTACACCCGAGCGGGTTCCCGAGTTTGTGATAGATCCATATGGCTCTCAACCTAACCCACCTTGGCGTCCGTTACTCATTAAAAGAGAACACGTCCTAGACGTTTCAAGAGAGGTGTTCCCAGACCTGTGTATGTTTGCTCCCATTGTAAGAAAAGAAGACACCATAGGGAATTCTGTTTTAAGTTGAGTAATGTGTCACATAGATTTTTGCCACGTGTGCCCACACACGCACCCGCACTTGATACTTTGCATGATCCTACACATCACCTGGGATTTTCCACATATTCGAGAGCAGGTTAAGTTTTTAGTCAAGACTTCACTTGATTTGATGAATGTTTTTCATAGAATGTCACCACCTTTGGAAAACTCCTCCGCACCTAATGGTTGAGGTTAGACTTGTTTCCTAGCATAGGATGATTTTCATGATGATATTTTTTGCCTATTGCTAGTGTGTACCACTTTTGTATTTATTTTTTTCATTTTGCTATATTTTTTGAAAAAACCCCAAAAAGATTTTGTTTTTGAAATTTTTTGGAAAAATACAAAAAGATTTTCTAATTTAAAAAAAAAAAAAGCCAAAAAGATTTCATTTTGAATTTTTTTTGGGAAAAAGACAGATTTTTGTATTTCGTTTTACACTGTTTATGGATGGACATTTAGGATGACCAAGTCACAACATCATTTCATATTCATGTGATTATTTGATAGTGGTTTGAGACGATACATCATTTCATCCATGTGCTTTATAATGTTTGGAGTCATTAAGATGGGATTTGAGATTATTTTCTACATGTTTAACTCATGATTTCCTTTAGTGCACACTTGCACGGATTTATGTGATTGGTGTACTTGTCTATCACATGTTGGTCGACGTGTTTCCATCTCAATCCTGTTTTTAAAATGAACCAAATGCGATAAAACTTGATAATGAAAGTAGTGCATGTAAGAATCGTTACCCGTGGGGAATTTGTTTAAATATAAAAATGACGAGTGAACACGGGGAAGGGCTACGAAAGGAACATATGTCCTTTGCGATTAAGCCACCGTTTAAATCAGACCTAAAAAAAGTGTGGCATTGTAAAAAGTAGCCAAGTCCAAACTAGTTTAGTTGATATGATCATTCAAAAGAAAAGAATTGAATAGAAAGATATGATCATTGTTATATATGAGGGAGTTTGGTTGGAAATATATCAACGGGTTTGCACGTCCTGACATAATCTTGAAAAAGCATTACATAGCTTTAGACGTTATTGATGTGGAAACCAGTTTAGACTTTGATTTCTTGATTTGATTGAGTAGATGTCAATTTTTACACCTAAGGACGATTTTGAGTTCATTCGTTAGGAATAATCCATATTCATCGTGCACATTTGTTATGACTGTTTAAGTAGATTTTCCTATCGAATTAGTTCAAATCCATTCATTTCGTTATCACGATTTGGTTATCTTAGTTTAAATTCATGGTGTGTTGTTTTTGTAAAATTTTCTTTGCTTTGAAAAATCAGAAGGATCCACAGGCTAAAATAACTCCTTTTGAGTTTATCCTTGCATGAGGATACGTCACGAAGGTATTTGCTTTGTTGATTGTGTGTAGGACTTTGATGATCATTTGGAAAGCACACAAAAGACGAGCAAGGAAAGCAAAGAGATTTGATTTCTAGAGAATTAAAGTTGAAGATTTATGAAGACTTGCATTTTTAGTATCTTTCCGGCTTTTGAGTTGCATGGGAGGGTACTAATATTATATAGGCATTTTGATTGATAATTCAGATATTTTTATTTTGTACCGGCATAGACATAGGGTGAGATTTGTAAGGACATATTTTTCATAGTCCATAGTTTACATAGAGTATGTCGTATACCGCTATAACCGTTGAAGAAGTTCACGTTCATACGTTCATGAAGACGGATCCGAATTTCAAGCATCTTCAACATATGCGCAATATGAGGTATAATTTCATATAGAATGTGTTTAAGTTTCGTAAATGCTTTACTTTAGTATTGGGATATTTTTCGAAACGATTTTTTTATAAAACTGAGGCATTTTTTCTCAGTCAAAATTAATTTTTTAAGACCTGTAGGGGAGTTTTTTAAAACAATTTTTTCTTGCTCTTGTCGTTCAAACGACAACTTCTAACGACATGTAATGTCGTTCCAAGGGTCGTTTCTAGTCTGCTTCAAACGAACCCGTACTGTTTTGATTTTTTAAAGGTCTTTTTTAAGGTTGTTAGTAACGACATCAGATGTTGTTCAAACGACATGGACATGTCGTTCGAATGACTTCTAACGACATGTGCCGCCTCAAGATTTTTGATCAGCTATAAATACCTATTTTGAATACCTTTTTCATTAAGACTTTTAATACATGAAAACTGGCAAGCCTTTAGTCTTCATCTTTTTAGGTTAAAAACGTTGTTTTTGATTCACCAAAAATCCCAATTCTTTTGTGAATTATTTGTGGAACCCGATCACTTCTATTGAAGTTTGTCTTTATGGAGTGCCATCTCTACTGCTGATTGGTGGTTCTTGCGGGAGCTACTTGCTGACGACTACGGTCATCGGGGATACTCGAGGGTGTTCACTGCTGAGGAACGACTGCGGTCATTGAGGTTCTCGAGGGGATCTTTGCTGGATAATACGCTGCGGTCTATGTGGGTTTGCTGCGGTAAATTCATTGCAGATTTCATTGTGTAATTTGTAACTTGTGATTTACGTTATATAGTGAAATAAAGGTTTTACTCGAAAGGGATTTTTTCCTGAACCTCGAGATTTGTAATTGTTTGAATTTGCATATTTGATTTATATCACATAGATGCATTATTAGGGTTTAATTTATTTGGATCAAATATTGACTCTAATTAAATAAGTTTGAAATTGAAAATTTGCGAATTAAATTGATAATCGATATCACACACTTTACAATAAGTCCCGGGTTCAATTCGAGTCCGGACTTAGACCCTACCCATTGATAGGCTTAGACCATATGTTGCTTTATTGGTTTTTTTTTTTTTTTTGGGGGGGGTGGGTGTTGGGGTTGTGTGTGTGTGTGTGTGTAAGGTGCTAAATGAACTTGGGGGGGGGGGGGGGGGTTGTGTGTGTGTGTGTGTTTAAGGTGCTAAATGAACTTGGGATTGCGGTTGTTTTATCTAAAAGAAGGAAAAGTTTCCTTTCTCTAAGATAAGAAGGCCAAGTGTTTGTGGAGATATAGAATGACCATGTTGTGAAACGTTGGGTTTAAGAGGAGTATTTTTTTAGGGCAAGGTAGTAGAAATTGAATAGCTATGAATGCAATTAGTTTTACGGCATCATTGTGGGCATGCTTTTCCAAGGTATAGTACTATGTTTTCAGTTCCACATAAACGGGTGGCTGCTGTATATAATGATGTTATCTATTTGTGAACTCTTATTTTTTGTCATTGCTTATTTGTTAGAGGGTCATCTGCTGGTTCACCTTGATTGTACCGACCATACTCCTATCATAATTCAGTAATTTTTTTTTTGGTTCTGTTTAAAGAAAGAAAGAAAGAAATGGCTCTGAAGCTGCAATAAAATCAAAGAAAGTCTCGTTACCATAGCTGTCGTTTGTAAAACCCTTCTCAATGTAAAGTCCTGACTCGTCTTCTCATGACATCTACTACTCTAGTGGTATGCAGCATATCCAACATGACAACCGTTGGGTTTCCTTAGCAATCTTGAAGCACCAATGAATATCGGTTTACAAATTCTACTGTCGAAGAGAAGCTAATGTATCCCATTATATAGGCTTGCTTCTTCACCACAATCCTAAATAGTTATGTAAGAGCCTATTTTAAAGGAGTAACTGCATGCGCGACATATTACATTATGATCTCTAATCATCCTTACTATAAAAAAAAAAGATGCTTCGAAGAACAATGGAAGTAAAGGCTCTTTCTCGTCATATGTGCTTTATGTAGAAGAGTGTGGGGGAACATGCTGATAACCATCTCTTCAGTTAATGCTAACTAATGCCCTTAGTAAATTGCGTGTGCTCTAAAATATGATTAACTTAGCCTCCAAAATATTGAACTTAGTAATTGACAACATCTTTTCTTGTCTCATCCCTTTTCTTCGTATGAGAAGAACTAAAAATAATGAAAAAGAACAAAGGACTACTTTTCTAGTAGTTAGAAGTTTTAAATGGGAGAATATTAGAAGATAGACAAAGGTTCATCACTAGTAGGCAGCCACTATTACCTCTCATTCCCTTGCTTACTGTACCAGTTAACAAGCAGTGGAGTTGTTCTTCATAAAACCTAACTCTATATGTTCACTGAAGTGCTGTGATTTCAAAACATAGTGCATCTACCCTTTTATAAGGCCAATATCTATGGTTCCAATCATTTATGCCAAGGCTGAGGCTAAGTAAGCCACATTATAGATAATGATCTGACCCCAAGTTCATCCCAGATTTTATGCCATGTTAATTTGCAGGCGCAATTATTCTTGTGTCAAAAGCTACCCACAGTAGAAATTTTTTGTAAGTGCCCCCCCCCTCTCACCCAACTTCCACCACACTGGAAATAATCAAAATAAATAAAATAAAATAAGAAAGAAGGAAACGAATAAAAGGAAGATGGTAACAATTGATAAGGAGATTCCAATTATACTTTGATTGTTGAGTTTTGATTAGTGTTATTTTAATTGCAGTTTTTATGACATATGCAGTGTCGGTTATGACTAGAGTTTTCTAAGGCCTTGCTGTCTGATTCATCATATGATTTTTTTTCCATTCAGGGTATGTGGATACTGGTTCACCAACTGTTGCATCCAGCAGATCATGGAAATCCATGGAAATGGAGATTCAATCATTACTCGAGAAACTACTGGATGTAAATGATTCTATGAGTCGATGCGCTGCATCTGCCGTCCCTACTACTTCAGTTACCCAGAAGCTGGCAAGGCATAGGGACATACTTCATGAGTTTACCCAGGTTATTTCCCTATTCTGCCTAATATATTACTTTTTAACTCTTCCTAACCTACCTCCCCAAGTATTAGTCTGAATGAGCATCTTGCACGAGGTTCAGATCATTATTGTCATGAGTGATTCGTTCCCTTCGGTTTTTTATTATTATTATTTCACTGTTTGAATTCAGTAAGAGCGATACATTTGTACACTAGAGATTGGAACTAAGACTTAATGAGTTCATGGTCCATCTGTTGTAATTTGCATTACTTCTTCCAATCCCCAAGATGTGTTTACCTTCCTCATTATTTGAGCTGCTTCTCTAATGAAAATGCTCTTTCATGGAGAAGCCAAATTATTCAAGACATTATGATTTACAGTTAACACCCTTTTATGGAGCTATGCTTTTAGTTCTATTTTTGACAAGTATTATTGTGCTATGAGATTATTTAACCTCAATAAACTTACATTCTGAAAGTTCCTTGACTGTGTGTATGTGTTGACGATGGAAACCAAAGGTTTAAGCGCTGTGGCATATGTAAATAATTATGACTTTAGGAAATTTGGTAACTACAATTTTTCAAAAGGTTAATCAGGACATTTGCAACTTTCACAAGGCTAATTTTTTATCCCGTCAGCTGAATCACAGTTTAAGGAGCAAGGAACTTGCTAATTTGTGTACTAGGGTATTCTCAATCAATCTTTTATTGTTTTGTCCAGCGAGGACACACTTGCTTGTGTGGAAGTTGTTAATTGTGTTTTCCCTGTAGTTCTTAGTGCTATTTTGTAGGTTTTTCTAGCTATGCTTATTAGCTATGTGGCCATCTTATTTAGAAAAGTTTCCATTGAATTTATATGCATTTATGTAGGAATTTAGACGAATCAAGGGAAACATAAACTCTCTGTGGGAACATGCAGAGCTTCTTACTTCAGTAAGAGATGATATCAGTGAGTATAAGGTGAGCATAATTATTTTTAACTTCTTCGTAAATCTGTCGTCGTTGTTTTTCAGAACATACTCAGTCTATACAGGCATCGGGGAGTATGTCACCAAGAATGCAGTTACTACGGGAGAGAGCTTCTATACATGGAAGCATATCTCATGTAAGAATTCTTCTCTCTGATAATCACATCTCGTTTTATTTACTCTTGAAATGGAATCATAGCTCCCCACATGTTTTTCTAAAAAGCGTATGTGGGAGAGAGAACGCATGGTAGTTACCACATAAGAAATTGTCTGATGTTTTTCAGGTGGAATATGTTTCAGATCTGTATAGTTATGTAATTCTTCAGCCATTTTATTTTTGGGACAATTGAACCATTCATGATTTGAGTTTGAGATAGGACCACTGAAGAAGACTCGAGTGTTATTTGGATTGGAGTTTCCTGTCCTTAATTTGGCAAATTGGCTGAACAATTGGAGCAGGACAAAAATAGGCGAAAATCAACAATTTTAGTATTTTGCATTAATATGGAAAGAAATTTGGAATAAAAGTTATTGCTTTAGGTATGTTTATGAACATGTAATGGAAAATCAGAAAAATCAATAGATTATACTTGGCCAAAACATGTTAATTATAAGACGCATCTATCTGGCAAACTCAAGACTGCACATTATTTTGAAAGCAGTAACCATGCTTTGCTAAAATTATCCTCAAGACTGCACATTATTTTGAAAGCAGTAACCATGCTTTGCTAAAATTATCATTTGTGTTAAATGTCTAACTCAACAAGATATGTGTTATAATTTGTGTTAATTCTTAAATTGTCATTTGTCTTATAATTGGAACTCTTGTTTATATGTGCATAGTGTTCTGTCCATGGCACAATGCTAAAAAGTTTACATTGTCCCATGTGAAAGGGAATGAGGCCAAGTAAAATTAGTGTTCTTTCTGTTGGCAGAAAAAGTAGGAAAATTGGTTGCATTTGGAATTTAATAGTAATTAGTCACGGGCAATGTTTAAAAAGGCGAAAGGCGAGGCGAGGCGTTTTAGTCGCGGCGAGGCGAGGCGTAAGCCTCGAGGCGCTTGAGGCGTAAGCCTCACCGAAAAGAAAAAAAAAAGAGCAAAATAATATTAAAAAAATACTAATAAAACCATAAAAATAAAATAACAAAGAAATATAAAATAAAACTACAAAAAAAACATCCTTGAGGGCTTTCTCACATAGTTTGACATTTTTTTGTTCCCCCCAATATAACTTTTTAGAAAAAGAAAATCAATTTGAACATATTGGTTATTTTAAATATGACAATAAATTAATCGATGCAAAATCGTATTGGCAAAATCATTTTTTTAGCTTCATTCACATATTGGTTCTTTTATAATATGACAATAAATTAATCAATGGAACTTAACAATCAAATTTATTAAAAAAACATTGATTTTCAAGCTAAGATTAAAAAAATAGCAACTTTATTAAAAAAATAATAAAACATATTAACCTAAGTTAAAACATATTAATATAAGTTGAAAACCAAAAAATAGAAACCTTTTAAAAAAAAGTCATATTGAAGTTAATTTTGTACATTTATTTCAAACAAACTATATATTTGTAACAAAATATAGTCTCAAACAAATTTATACACTTATTTCAAACAAATTAGTAAAGAAAAACAAAATTAAGTGCAACTTTAAAACTAAACTAAAATAAAAAAAGAATAAGAGTTAGTAGATTAAAACAACATTTTTTTAAGTTAGGTGCAATTTTAGAAAAATGAAGAATTTTAACCTATAAAAAAACAGACTTTGTAATGAAAGATTTTTTTTTTTTTTTTTTTTTTTTTTTTTTTTTTTTTTTTTTTCCCGCGCCTCAGGAAAAAGGCGTGAGGCGAGGCGTGAGGCGCATCGAGGCGTAAGCCTCGAGGCGCATTGAGGCGTAAGCCTCAAATTCAGCCCTGAGGCTTAAGCCTCGAGGCGTTTTTTCAGCGCCTCGCCTCGAGGCGCGCCTCGAGGCGTACGCCTCTTGCGCCTTTTTAAACACTGGTCACGGGCAGTGTTTAAAAAGGCGCAAGAGGCGTACGCCTCGAGGCGCGCCTCGAGGCGAGGCGCTGAAAAAACGCCTCGAGGCTTAAGCCTCAGGGCTGAATTTGAGGCTTACGCCTCAATGCGCCTCGAGGCTTACGCCTCGATGCGCCTCACGCCTCGCCTCACGCCTTTTTCCTGAGGCGCGGGAAAAAAAAAAAAAAAAAAAAAAAAAAAAAAAAAAAAATCTTTCATTACAAAGTCTGTTTTTTTATAGGTTAAAATTCTTCATTTTTCTAAAATTGCACCTAACTTAAAAAAATGTTGTTTTAATCTACTAACTCTTATTCTTTTTTTATTTTAGTTTAGTTTTAAAGTTGCACTTAATTTTGTTTTTCTTTACTAATTTGTTTGAAATAAGTGTATAAATTTGTTTGAGACTATATTTTGTTACAAATATATAGTTTGTTTGAAATAAATGTACAAAATTAACTTCAATATGACTTTTTTTTAAAAGGTTTCTATTTTTTGGTTTTCAACTTATATTAATATGTTTTAACTTAGGTTAATATGTTTTATTATTTTTTTAATAAAGTTGCTATTTTTTTAATCTTAGCTTGAAAATCAATGTTTTTTTAATAAATTTGATTGTTAAGTTCCATTGATTAATTTATTGTCATATTATAAAAGAACCAATATGTGAATGAAGCTAAAAAAATGATTTTGCCAATACGATTTTGCATCGATTAATTTATTGTCATATTTAAAATAACCAATATGTTCAAATTGATTTTCTTTTTCTAAAAAGTTATATTGGGGGGAACAAAAAAATGTCAAACTATGTGAGAAAGCCCTCAAGGATGTTTTTTTTGTAGTTTTATTTTATATTTCTTTGTTATTTTATTTTTATGGTTTTATTAGTATTTTTTTAATATTATTTTGCTCTTTTTTTTTTCTTTTCGGTGAGGCTTACGCCTCAAGCGCCTCGAGGCTTACGCCTCGCCTCGCCGCGACTAAAACGCCTCGCCTCGCCTTTCGCCTTTTTAAACATTGGTCACGGGTACATTTTTAGGTGGGTCGTGTCGTATTTTTTTAGATTTTCCGTGTCGACCTGTCCGTGTCCGTGCCATGTGGCTTGTCGGACAGGTGTCTAAGGCATGTCTTGCGCATGTCTGTGTCCCCGGAGTGTCCGACACTTGTACGGGGCCTCGGTGAAGTGTCGTGCTTCATAGGTGTACACCAAAGTGGAATCTAGTAAAGAAGTCTGACCGCGCGGAGGAGGCCGTCGACCACTTGTCAACTCAGATCCAAGCATTAGTGGCATCCCTCATCACCCTGCTCACCCTGACTCCGTTGACTGAAGCCAATAGCACCCTGCCGCTGCCGACAGTGGTTATCCCCTCAACCCAGCCGATGGCCTGCAATCTACCGCCTCGTCAACATTGGTTAATACCTGTTCCGTCTCTGCCCGTCAGCCGTGTCATATTGAGGTGACGGTGTCGTGAGTCACCTAATTCACGTCGCGCCCCCACACTGGCCCTCTGCCAGATCTGTCGTCATTCGCCTTCTTTGCGGCCCCTTATATTTTCTTCGGCCTGGTCCCTTACTTTTCCGTGCTCTCTCCCTTCTTTGCGCTCCGGCATAACCTCCACGGAGTGCTTTTGCTTTGGACATTGAGCTTCCAATTGGCCCAGTCACCTGACATTGCTTGCCTGTGGAATCCCACCTGAGACCAAAACATGAGAAACGCAAGCTGCAATCCTTGTTTCATGCATCATCCCATTGGACCCCGACACCGCCGGAGATCCCCTTTAACTTCAAGGCAAACTCTTTTCAAGAGGGAGGAAATGATGTGACGTACGGGGGGTCCTCCTTTGGGGTGATGTTGAAGGGGGGGGGGGGGGGGGGGGAGAGAGAGAGAGAGAGAGAAATTTGGTTTCCTTTGTTTTTATTTATTTATTTTGTTATTATTATCCATTAGCTTATCCCTAGGTTAATTTTTTTAATCTTAAATTCTTAATTGAAGTCCATATTTATGTAGGTTTATCTATTACTTATTGGTAGATTTAGGTCTCTTGTTTGTTTTCATTATAAATATGATCCGAGCTGGGCCAACTGTTGTATTCATTCAATATTAACGAGATTTTAGTAGATATTATGTATACACCATTATATCTCTATCACTATTTCCTTTGACATTATTGAATTTACTTCAAGCAGATGGATGACGTGATTAGCCAAGCACAAACCACAAGGGCTGCCTTGGGCGCACAAAAGGCCTTGTTTGGTGATGTTCAAGGAAAAGTGAAGCAACTGAGTGACAAGTTTCCCATTGTTCGCGGATTAATTGGTATAATTCTGAAGCCATATAATATTTTCTACTTTGGTTAAAAATAAATGGTAGAATTTAAATTTTGTTAGTATAAGCTTGTAAATATGCATCATACTATAATTATGTGATTTTGAGCGAAATAGTAAACAGGATTGAACTCCGAATAAGTAAAAATTACTTTTCACTATAATTTTGACCCCCGAATCAAAAGGAGCCTTAAAATCAGTGTCCAATATTGTTCTTTCTGATCCTTGCAGGTTCAATAAGAAGGAAGAAATCAAGAGACACTCTCATCCTATCTGCAGTTATTGCGGCGTGTACGTTGTTTCTTATTATATATTGGCTGTCAAAGTAAACAGATATGTGTTTGATACGACAAAATTGAACGACGGTGCTGTGTGGAAGGAATTTTGCCCTAATTGTTACAAACAAAGCAAGCTCACTTGTTAAATTGTGGCACAATTTTCTGTGTCCCATAGGCTTTTGGTCCAAATTTTCAGCACTTCCTGTTATTGCCACTGGACGGATAAACTGAGGAAAGTATTAGGTAAAAAAGTCTTTATTTGTAGAGTTATAAAGAGAAGTTCTACTAGATCTCTCACTTCCTGTTATAAAGAGAGTTATAAAAAGTCTTTAAATATTTTTTTATTGTAATTTTTTTCCATTCTAGTAAATTCCATTGTGTAAAAAAGAGATCTTAAAAAGAAGTTGGTAATGATAAAGATGATGTAAGGTCAAGTAGTACCAGTCCAAACGGTCCTCGATTTCGGGAGCTTACAACAGGTTTGTATTAGGGAGTTTACTAGGTTTGTGGCACTTGAAAAATATAAACTTCAATTCCATACTTTCTAGAGTTTACATAAGAGTATGTGTTGGGGTTTGCAGAACAGGGGGGATGCCCAGTGTGTACAGGGCGTGGGAGTTGGACGGTTACCAACTATATTATTATGCACCTCACCCTCACTTTAAAAAATATGCGACTCACTCCACCATATTTTAGTTGGTGAATTGCAATTAGTTGGTAAGATATGATGAGCCGAGTTGCTTATTTTCTAAAATAGTGGCGGGATGCATAATTTAGTGGTACATTTAAAATGAACATCGAAGAAGAATAGTTTCAAACGTAAATTGCGGTTTAATTAAAAAAAGAAAGTTTTGGGAAAAAGGTCCTGATAATGCTTAAAGTGTATAAAAATAGGACACTCCATAAAATTTTATAAATTTAGTCCCTGTACTAAAAACATTATGAAAAATGGTGCTGCTGGTGCGGACCAAAAAAATAAAGTGTATTATACCATAGGGACTAGATTTATAAATGCTATTGTATCACAGGGATTAGATTTATAAAATTAAAAAACATTATCTTAAAAATTCAAATATAGGAAGGAACATGACCTTTGCCTTAATTATCTATTAAAAAAATGGCAGGTCAACTCTCAACCCTCCTCTTCCCTTTCCACTGTCTATATGATATGAGTAGAAGTTGTTATTATGTTTCATTATTATGGTTAAAAATATGGTTAATGAATTATAAATGACAATAATTTTACGGAGGTGTACAATATACATGTTAGTGTGTGTATATATATAACGCAATAGTGACAAACTGTCATGTTAAAGATATCATATTGATCAAATATGCATGTTTTATTTATTATTTATGTGAAATAGGTAAGTTATGCAACGCAAAATTTACATATTTGCATATATCTAAAAAGTAATTAGAAAGACTTGTTGAAAATGAACGAGATTGAGTTACAAAATTAATATTTTAACTTTACAAGCAGTTGCATTAGATTGTTAAACATTATGGGCTCGTTTGGTTGCGTAAATTATTTAATTTTATAAATTGATCAATTTGAAATGAATAGATTGTAGATGTATTAATTTTAAATGGGTTTAAATCTAATATGTGGTGTGTTTGGAAAAGAAAATGTAGTTATTTACTTTTGATGTGTGTGTGTGTGTGTGTGGGAGAGAGAGAGAGAGAGTAGTATGGTGAGAGGTACTCTATGGGAGTGGTGCATTTAAGATTCATGTTGTAATTATAAATTGTGCAATTTCAAATTTTTGGTGAAATGAACTAATTTAAGTTTTTGTGAATCAACATGAATTGGTTCATTTTTGAATTTGTTCATTCTTGTAACCAAACACTAATAATAAAGCAATTCATGAATGAGTTAATTTTAAATGAACTAATTTACACTTTTGAGGACAACCAAACAACCCTATGAATTTTGTTACCTGTTTCAAATAAAGACGGGAAATGTACAACTGATCTACACAACCTTCAAATAATTTGAAATTGCAACGGTAAGCTTATCTATCTAGCTTACGGAGTGCGACTTGCTCGCTCGCATATCGTATTATGGATACCTGTGTTTTTCTTTGCACTTTTAAAAAAAAAAATCTTGACTCCACATTGCAGTAGATAATAAACTATAAACGAAAATGGAGACATAATGAGTCGAGATTTATTGTTATTCAGTACGTGCTTTCAGTCAGTGGCGGAGCCAGGAATTCTAGCTGCCTGGGCACGAAAGGAAAATTCCGGGGGCTCGGGGGCCGGAGCCCCTGAATTTTTTTTTTTTGAGTAGTACTTATAATAATCTTTTAAATGCATAGAAAATAACATATAAATAGATGAATTACAATGATTTAAAAATTTAAACATCAATACAAAACGAATAATTACTACAAACCCAATAACAACAATATTAATTTCAACAACATCATGTCCAAAAAATATTACTACAAACCAATAACAACAACATTTATACTAATATTAAAAGGGATCAAACAAAAAATAAGCATATTTTCAGAATTTCAACAAACTCTCGAACAATTTATATTTGCTACACAAAATTTCAACAAATCCTAACAATGGATATTTACTAAAAAAAAAAAAAAAACAGGAGGAAGACATATCTTAATGTGGTGTAGAGATTTAACTCAAAGAATAGGGAGAGTAAAAAGTGAAAATGTGTATAAATTTTAAGAGTTCTGTTTTTTAACGTGAATAGGAGAACTTTTGTGCTGAATTTTTTCCTTCCTTTAATACCCTTACTAATATATGTGTATATATATTAAAAAAAAAAAAGTTGGCCTTACCTGTTCTGGTCATATACAAAGTGGCTCCGCCACTGCTTTCAGTAGTTTGAGGTAAAGGAAAACTTTATATGTACCGCATAAGGGTACCGCCTGGCGACCGCATTGCACTTCCCTTTTTTTTTATATTATTCTTTGGCTTTTAACAATTAATATAAAAATAATTTTTATATTAAAAAAAACAGTTTTTTTTTTCTTTTTATCGGTTTCTTATTCTTATGTTTTTAATAATTAATATAAAAATAGTTTTTTATATAACAAAAAAAAAACAGTTTTTCTATTAGTATAAAAAAATAGTTTTTTTAAAGTAAACAATTTTTATTAAAAACTAAAAAAATATTTTTTCATAAATAAAAAAATATTTGTTTATTGACATGATATCGTGACTGATTAGTGTCGCTGGCGCGGACCCGCATTCCAGAACCCATATCATTTGTTGAATGTGGATCAGCGCTAGCGGCACTAATTAATCGCGATATTTTTTCAATAAAATATCGCGATTAATTAGTGTCGTTGGCCGTGACCCACATTTCCGGACATAAATTATTTGTTGAATGTAGGTCGCGCCAGCGGCACTAATTAATCGCGATATTTTTTTTAAATATTGCGATTAATTAGTATCGCTGGCACGGATTCACATTCTCGGACCAAAATCATTTGTTGAATGTGGGTCCGCGCCAACGTCACTAATTAATCGCGATATTTTATTGAAAAAAATATCGCGATTAATTAGTGCCGTTGGAGCGGACTCACATCATTTGTTGAATGTGTATTTTATTGAAAAAAATATCGCGATTAATTGTGGGTCCGCGCCAACGACACTAATTATTCACAATATTTTATTAAAAAAATATCGTGATTAATTAGTGCCGCTGACGCCGACCCACATCCAACAAATTGTGTTTTTTATATTGTTTTAAAAAAAATTATTTAATATAAAATTTGTTTATAAATTAAAAAGTGTTAAAAAAATAGTTTTTTTAATATAAAAAACTGTTTTTATAACATTTGTTTATAACAAAAGAATATGAAACTAAAAAAAAAAAAATTGCGAAATGCGGTCGCCAGGCGGGCCATGTAGAACCGCTCTGAGGTAAAAGATGGTCAGGGGAATCTTCAATTTGAGGTACATTGGTGGTTAAACTATATGTAATATTTAATTTATATTGCACTTCAAATTATTTAGTGGTCAAACTAATTAGACATGACAGTCGAGAAGTATGTAATTTTATTCTAAATAGTAAGTATATCAATATTAGACTTGACACGGCATCAAGAGAAAAATGACATAAAATAGACTCGAAATTGACATGATATGTTATGTTCGTGTCGGATTTTTCTATACGAAGTCGTGTTGTTCCTTTACTCGAGTTTTCGGGATTACTATCATGCTCGTGTCTAAATGGTCGTTCACCTAAGGTCCATCTCCGTATATGCATACCCAATTTTTAGTAATGTATACATTTTTTTTTGTAATATATACATAAAGTTTTTGTTTTTTTAGAAAAAATTATAATTTGTGAGTGAAATTTATAATGTATACCCAATTTTTTGTAGGACAGGTGTTAAGTTTGTGCGTGCCCTAAATTATACAAAAACTTAACACGTGTATATTATAAAAATATGTGTATACATTTTAGAATTTCTCTTACAAATTATAATTCCTCAACTTATTTTTATGTATACTTCATTAAATTTATTATATATATTATTAAAAAATGGTATACATTAAACTAGCGGGAGGAAGTTTTCATACGTAACTATTGCATATGCATCAGAGGGAGTATTACAACCCTGAAATATTAAGTGGGGTGCTAAGGGCACCACAAAAATAACTCCCAAATACCACAAGCCTAATTTTACTTCAAAATACCACCATAATATAATTTTTACTTCCTCATACCACATTGAAAAAAATCATTTTACCCACTTTCCCTCATTCCCTCCATACATTCAAACCTAAACTTCTCAACTTCTCAAGCTATCAACTTCACAACTTCTCAACATCAATACTTTTCAACTTCAACCACAAATTAAATTCATTCAGGTTGGTACTCGATATTAATGTGAATAATGGTATAAAATTCTAGAATCAATTGAAATTAATCCCAATAGCCTAAAAAATCAAGCTATCAGTCTAATTTTGGAACTGAAAAGCCGACTGTCTAACGAATCAATAGAACCAAGCTATATAGTCTTTTGGCCTGAATCAATCAGACCAAGCATATATATGCTCGTTTGAGTTAATCATTTGTGTTCATCCTATACACGATCGTTTGCAACTATCGATATTGATATAATTTATGCAATCTTTTGAATTCTTCATAAATCACTGTTGGTATAACGAATTGATTTGGTTTTTTGAATTGTTTTTTAACCAAATTAGTTTTTTGAACGACCTAGGGTTCGGTATAAATCAGACGAAACAAAATCCCAAATTCGTCATGTTTCTGATGAATTACGTTTTTATTTGAACTTAACATCATTCATGTGTTTTAGCCTGACTTTTAATCCCATTCTTGTCACATTTATGACGAATCAAACTTGGGATGATGAAATACATGCATTTGGAAAAAACATCGCGAGATGTGATCCCTTTCTCGTCACATTTATGCCGAAAGAAACTTGAAATTATGAAAATACATTCATTCGGGAAAACATCATGAGATGTAATCCCATTCTCGTCACATTTATGGCGAATCAACTGTTTTATTTCTCTGCTTTTTCCTCGAATGAATTAAAGTCCATAACTTGTTTATGTATATTAGTTACTTGTTCATGTTACTTTTTCTCATCACAATTATACACATTGTCACGTATATAAGTTTATAATATAAGAAGAGTATCTCTTTGTAATTTAGTTATTCACATGTGTTGTATGTAAGAATATTTTTTTTTAAAATGTGCTCTCTGTTATAATGGATTTCATTTATGGATAAAGTTATATGCTACTCCCGTTCTAAGAGGAAGCCGGTTACTGCTTCTGAGAGGAAGCGTCGAGAAGAGATTCATGCTTTATTTGCTACACAGGTCCATGAGGAGTATCCCGTTGAGGGGGATGTTGATGTTACGATAGAGGGGCATGTGGAGACCATTGCTATGGATATTTCAGTGGGGGATGTTGAGGCTCCCTCATAAGGCCATTTCGAGGCTCCGTTAGAGGGCCATTTTGAGGACGATCAGGATGAGGGCAATGATAGTGCTCTTGATGTGGGAAATGAGGAGGATTGGGTTGAGGGCAATGCAAATGATCCTGGGCCAGTTATCCCATCATACATTCTACACAAGTTGGCTGTCCAATATAGTAAAAAGAAGGTTGTAGAAGCCAGATCATATGGGGGTCCTAATGATTTTAGTCTTATGAAGCATTTCAAGGACCATGTTACTTATGGCATATGTGAAGCCCTTATGCTTTTGACTCACTTGAGTCTAGACTGTATAAGAGCTCATCTAGTTTGAAAATAGTGACAAAATAGTGTCCATCCTAGAAACCAAAGAGCTTCAGAGATTGGGTTGCTTCTTCTTCAATTCATCTTGTGATGATCCTGAGACTATAGCCATCACTCACACACTTAGAATTTCATTCTTGCATTTCATATTGCACCACTATGTGTATTAATGTTGTGAGTGTGTTTAAATCCCTCAATTTGATTTTTAATAATTTTTTGGGAATTTAAAACATATTTTAAACAAGGTTTTATTTAATTAAAACTTGATTTAAAAGGTCTTGGGGTTAATGTATAAATATGGATTGTTGTGTTTATTGGCCTAAAGTTACTCTGGGTAGAAACCGAAAGCGCTAAAGACTTTAGGGTTGGCTTTGTAATTATTTTGGGACGCGCGTTTACATTCATCCTCAGGCCTACACCTGCTGTCCTCTGATTGGCCTGAACTGTGTTTCTTTACTGAGACAAACCATCGCGTGCTTTCAGCCCTTAGATCAACCCTTATCGATGGCCTGCATGTCTTTTGAGTGAATCCCAGTGTAAACCCTTTAACCAATCACAGTATGTTTAATCCACCGCCTGTTATGAGCCCTTAGATTGGAGTCAAAGGAGCTTGACTCAATCAGAGCCCTTGATTTTGAACGAAGCTCTGGAATCTTCTTCTCTTCCTATTTAAAGGCCTCTCATCTCAGCCTTCGAAAGCTTTTGCCATTTTGAAAAGTCTCAGAGAATAAAGAGAGGAGAGAGAAGAGAGAAGAGAGAAGTTAGAGAGAGAAACCAAACCCTAGTTAGAAACCCTAACTTCGTCAAAATACCTCTAAACCTAAACCACTTACCTCTCCATAAACACCATAACCAAATAAACACCATCCTTAGTGTTTCTTGAGTTATGAGAGTTCGAGTTGAGTGATTTCTGGTTTGCTGAAATCCTTGTGTTCATAAATCTTATTTCCAACTTAGACATAGACTCAGATCTTGTTTCTCTTTCAATAGAAATCATAGATCTGAAGTTTTTCATGTCACAACACACTTAGTTGCATTTATTTCTCATCTTGAGAATTTCGTTGTTGATTGTTTTCTGATAAAACATTTTCTTACTTCAGAATCAACAATAGATGTTTTTCTATTTCTGTTTTTACAAAACCTAACCTGACCTAGTGGGATTCGCACTTGGAGGGTTCTCAATCCCCATAATATTTTCAAAAGTGATTGAGAAAGGTCTTGACCGATTTCTTAAGCAAGATCTCCGTGGAATCTGGGTTATTTTGAAAGGTCAAAAAGGTTCTTGGTTTTGTAAGAAAGAAAAATAACAAATACACTGCATATAGACTTTATATTTGATTTGTTAGGATCGTCTGTAACTAATAAGTGTGTGTGTGTGCATGCATGTGTTTTAGAACACCATTCACAAACATCTTCACACTACAAACACTGAAAGTGTTGGCTATAAGATTTGGTGAACATAAGTCGACGTAAAGTGCTGAAACAAAGAAGAGTTGACAAACTGAGACAACTACATCAACAAACAAGATCTGCAGAAAAGTTAAGGACGCCAGAGGGTACAATCCTGAACTTGTATAGATTTGTTTTTGTGTGCATGTTAGTTAAATAGGTTGTAACTCATATATTTGTTTTAGTGATTGTTTTTGTTTTACTCCGTAGAGGGAGTCGTGGATGTTTCCTCAAGGTTGAGGTTTTACCACGTAAAAATCCTAAGTATCAATATTTCTACATCTTCTCATCTCATTCTGATCGTGTGTTGAGTTTAAAACATTTAAAACTGTTTACTAAAACTTTTTATCAAATCTTGTCCATATCTCGTACATACTTTTGTTAACACATCTTGTGTTCAAATCATTTTGATTTAAGTAAAGAGTTTCTTCAACAAACTTTCGGAGTTGCTTAAATAGTTTATTTTCATAAACGGCTTTGGCAACGCTATTTCAATTGGTATCAGAGCTTTTGGTGAACTTTTTTCAAAAAGATCCTGAGTTTCTGAAATTGTTTTCTCAAAATCATTATGGACGAGAAAAACGAAAGATATGGTAACTTGACCAGACCTCCAGTCTTTGATGGAACCAATTTTTCTTACTGGAAAGTAAGAATGATTGCTTTCATTCAAGGCACTCTGGGAGATGATGTCTGGGATATTATTGAAAATGGATACTCTTATCCAACTAAACCAGCCACTGATGGAAGCAATGAAAGGATTAAGAAAATATTGAGTGAATTTACTCAAGAAGAGAAACAGGTTTCTCGAAATAATAACAAAGGCAAGAACGCTATTTTTATGTCTATTAACGAACATGAGTTCAAGAGGATCTCATCCTGTACCACTTCCAAGGAAGCATGGGATACCTTGATTACTGCCCATGAAGGAGACTCTAGGGTAAAAGATGCTAAGACTCAGATGTTAATCCAACAGTATAATACCTTAATCATGTCTGAATCTGAGTCTTTCGATGATTTCTATATGAACCTTACTGATATTGTCACTAAACTTCATGCCAATGGTATAACTTATGATAGACAAGAAATTGTCTCTAAAATTCTGAGATCATTACCACAGAAATTTGACAATAAAAGATATGCTATTGAGGAGATGTGTGATACAAATTTAACTCCTGAATTACTCAGTAGCAAATTAAGAACTGTGGAAATGGAATTACAGTTTAAGAAACAATTGACCCACAGTAATAGGAAACATACCAATTCCAATCTTAGCTTTACTTCCAAGATGACCAAGCCTGAGTTAAACACCCCGAGTAATGATTCTGATGAGGACTGTGACTTAGAAAGTCTAGATAATCAGATTGCCCTAATGACAAAACAATTTAAGAAAATTGTTAAATTTAGAAATAGTGTTGCAAACAGACAGGGCAAGTCTAATTATTCTACTCCTTCAAATCACAAACCTCATGAGAAACCTCATGACAAACAGAACAAGGACAACACAAGACCTCACAGAGACCTCAAGAAGACTGAATGCTATAGATGTGGTAAACTAGGACACATTGCTCAAGACTGTAGAGTTAATTTGAATGCCCAAAACAAACACTCTAGAGCCAACATCTGCAAAACCTGGGATGACTCAAGTGATTCTGAAAATGAGGAACCTGAGACATCTGATGGTTTTGATCCTTGTTTATCTTTCTTTGCCAAAATCATATATAATGATGATATGCTTGTGCTTGATATTGAGGATGAGCCTAGTAATTCTAGTTCTGTTATCTTGAATCATACCTTAACTGGTTTAGGTGCTTTACTTACTGAGAATATTAATACTTCTTCTTCGGGGTGTGTGAGTCAAAGGGGAATCGATACTGCTGATGTCAATGGGTGCGTGAGTATAAGAAATGAAACCTTAGGGGTCACTTCACACACTTCACTTAGTGACTCAGACAATGATGATCTCCCAGACATTCACACTCTATATGCTAAGACTCTTAAGAAAAGCACTAGACTAGAAAAGATTGTGAAAGATCTTACCAAAAAGCTAGAGGATCTAAGCCTAATGGTAAAACTGAATGCTGAAGAGTATACTACACAATGCATGTCTCATGACAGTGAAGTTAAAGTGTTTGATGAAAAACTGAAAACTTTAACTGAAGCTAATGAAATTCTGGAGAAAAAATACAAAGGGACATTATTAGAATTGGAACAAACAAAAGAAAAGACAACAACTATTTTCAAAAAATTTACCAAATTTAAAAACAATTCTAAATGTTTTGAGGAATTCGTTGCTGAATCTAAAACCAATTCTGATGATAGAACTGGAATAGGGTTTTGCCCCAATTTGAAGACACAAACTAAACATGTTGAACCTATCAAATTTGTGTCAGGAGGCAAAAGACCTATTGAAACATGTCCAGACTTTCATTCTCTAAAAACTGAGTTTGATCATCAAAACACTAACACTGGAGACACAAGTTGCTCTAAGCATGAAAGTTTACCAAAGGGAAAATATGTCTGCCCCCCAATTAGGAAAAGTGAACCTGCCTTCAAATCTGTGCTACCTAGGAATAAAATTCAACCTCAAAATCTCTCTAAACCTTTGTTTAGAAACTTTCCTAAGGAAAATCCTATTCTGAGCAATCTTTATTGCTCCTATTGTGATATATATGGTCACTCTTTCGATAATTGCTATGCTAGGAGACTGATTAAGCCTATCTACAACACTCCTATGTATAATAACTTTAACTATTCTAGGAGGAGTCGTAACAATTATGTCCTTCCCAGGCCACCAGACAAAAACTCTAACTATAGGAATAGAAAGACTAAACCTAAAAGGACATTTACTAGAAGGATTCCCAGAAACTTTTCTAAATCAAATGCTCAGGTATTTAATTTTACCCAAAATCATGCGCAAAATGTTTTTCAACAAAAATCTACTGCTCGCAAATTTTATCAAATAAGAGCAAATCAGCGCAAACAGAAAACCAGAGCAATTTGGGTTAGAAAAGATGATCTAGCACCCCAGATGAAGTGTAACATTGTTGTTTCTGCTCTAAAAGCTGAACTTACAACTTCTGGTTGGTACTTGGATTCTGGTTGTTCCAAACATATGACAGGTGATGATACAAAACTTTTAAATAAAACCCACTTTGATGGTGGAAAAGTTGTTTTTGGTGATGGTATATCATCCCAGATCATAGGCAAAGGAACCCTTAAAGAAAAAGGTCTTCCTGTTCTTGAAAATGTTCTCTTAGTTAAAGGTCTTAAGGCTAATTTACTTAGCATTTCGCAATTCTGTGACTCAAACTACACTGTTACCTTTTCAAAGAACAATTGCAAGATTTTAAATGAAAAGGGAGAATGCTTAATTACAGGATTCAGGACCCCTGACAATTGTTATACTGTCATGTCTAGTTCTGAAATCTGTAATGTTGCCAGAATGGATGACAACGAGATATGGCATAACAGAATGGGTCACATTAATTACGAAAATTTGAGTAAATTGTCTTCTCAACAAATAGTTAGAGGAATACCAAAAATTAAACCTATTCATAACATTGTCTGTGGTCCCTGTCAAGAAGGAAAAATTGTTAAAGCACCTCATAAAAGGGTTAAAGATATCCTTACCTCTAATCCCTTAGAACTCATCCATATGGACCTAATGGGTCCTTCTCAAACTGTTAGTCTTTGTGGACACAGTTATATTCTAGTTATGGTTGATGACTTCACCAGATTCACTTGGGTAGCTTTCTTAAAACAAAAATCCGATACTTTTCAAACTTTTTTAAAGATTCTTTTACGAATTGAGAATGAGAAAGACACTCAAGTGAATAGAATCCGAAGTGATAGAGGTGGTGAATTCAAAGACACTGGTATTGTAGAATATTGTGACTATAATGGTTACAAACATGAGTTCAGTGCTCCTAAGACCCCTCAACAAAAGGGAATAGCTGAGAGAAAAAATCGAACTCTTCAAGAGATGGCACGTGTCATGCTCCATGCCAAGAACTTACCTAAGTATTTTTGGGTAGAATCTATTCGTACAGCTTGCCATCTTATTAATAGGGTCTATCTTAGAAAGAATTCGAAACAAACCTCTTATGAACTTTGGTATAATAAAAAGCCTAATCTTAAGTACCTTAGAACCTTTGGTAGTACCTGCTATGTTTGCAAAGATAGGGAACACTTATCTAAATTTGAGAGTAGAGGAGATAAAGCCATATTCTTAGGTTATTCACCTAACAGTAGAGCTTATCGAGTGTATAATCTTCGCACTAAGACCTTAATGGAATAAATAAATGTAATTGTTAGTGACACTACTGTAGAAAGCAAGACTAGTGAATTAACTATAGAAGAAGAATCGTCAAATATTTTAGAAAATGACTCTTCTGAAATAGATAATTCATTACCTATTGAGTCACCTGAAGTACCTAACTGGGTTTCTAAAGATCATCCCATAAACAACATAGTTGGTAACCCTAGTGAACCAGTACGTACAAGATCCCAACTTAGAAATTATGCTCTCTATGCATGCTTTGTTTCTCTCTTGGAACCAAAGAATGTAAATGAGGCATTGAATGACTCTCACTGGATTTCTGCTATGCAGGATGAACTTTTACAATTTGTCATTCATGATGTTTGGTTTCTTGTTCCACGTCCTGATCACAAAAAGGTTATTGGTACTCGTTGGATTTTCAAAAATAAAACTGATGAAAATGGGATGATAATTAGAAATAAAGCTAGACTAGTTGCTCAAGGTTACTCCCAAATAGAAGGACTTGATTTTAATGAGACGTTTGCTCCTGTTACTCGTTTAGAATCAGTTCGTCTGCTTCTTGCTATAGCTTGTCACATGCATTTTACATTATATCAAATGGATGTTAAATCTGCGTTCCTTAATGGAATACTTGCCGAGGAAACCTATGTAGAACAACCTAAAGGGTTCATTGACCCTAATTATCCTAATCATATATTTCGGTTGAAAAAGGCTTTATATGGTCTTAAGCAAGCTCCTAGAGCTTGGTATGAGCGGCTGTCCAGTTTTCTGCTGGACAAAGGTTTCAAAAGAGGTGGAAATGACCAAACCTTATTTGTCAAACATTTTGGCAAACACATTACTATCGCTCAAGTCTATGTAGACGATATCATATTTGGATCCACTTCTACCTCAGAAGTAAAATCTTTTGCTGAAATTATGAGTAAGGAATTTCAGATGTCCCTTATGGGGGAGTTACAGTTCTTCCTAGGTCTCCAAGTCAAACAACAACCAGATGGCTTGTTTCTTTCGCAGACTAAGTACGCATTAGAAATAGTTAAGAAATTTGGCCTCGAGAGTGCTAAAAGTGCTAAAACGCCTATGAGTACTACAGAGAAATTATCGAAAGATGAAAATGGAAAATCTGTAGACTCTACCTTATATCGTAGTATGATTGGCACATTACTCTATCTGACTGCCTCGCGTCCCGATATCATGTATGCTGTTTGTGTTTGTGCGCGCTATCAAAACAACCCCAAGGAGAGCCATTTAAACGCTGTTAAACGCATAATTAAATATGTTAAAGGCACTCTAAATTTCAGAATTTGGTACACGAATGACACACCTAGCACTATTATTGGGTACACTGATGCTGATTGGGCTGGGTGTACTGATGATAGTAAAAGCACTTGAGGCGCATGTTGTTATATTGGTAATAACTTGGTAGGATGGAGTAGTAAAAAACAGAACTGCACATCTCTCTCGACTACTGAATCTGAATACATAGCCGCCGGTAGCTGTTGTGCCCAATTGTTGTGGCTTAAACAAATGCTAAGTGATTATGGTATTTTAGAACCCACACTTCATCTCTATTGTGATAATCAAAGTGCGATTAACATTTCTAAGAACCCAGTTCAACACTCGCGAACTAAGCACATTAAAATAAGACATCATTTTATTCATGAATTAGTTGAAACCAAGGAATTAGAAATCAATTATCTTTCTACTGATCTACAACTTGCAGATTTATTTACCAAACCTCTTGATTATAATAGATTCATTTCTTTACGTAAATCTATTGGTATGATTTGTGTTGAGTAAATACCTGTTATATTTGCCAAGTTCTTTCCCTTTGTCCATTTGAGACAAAATGGGGGAGAAATTTGAGTCTACTACTAAAAAGCTTGATCTTAGTAATTCTTTGCAGGTATTCTTCTTGTACAGTCATTCTTTATTGTAATAATAGGATGTTAAACTGTATATAGTTGAGTTATGTAATTTTTGCTTTCTAGGATTTGGGTAGATAGATCTTTTATAGGAATAGGATTTTCTTATTTGTTGTAGCCCTACGAGTTGAGATGACTCAAAGGAGATTTTGTCTCATATTTCCAAAGGGGGAGATTGAAGCCCTTATGCTTTTGACTCACTTGAGTCTAGACTGTATAAGAGCTCATCTAGTTTGGAAATAGTGACAAAATAGTGTCCATCCTAGAAACCAAAGAGCTTCAGAGATTGGGTTGCTTCTTCTTCTATTCATCTTGTGATGATCCTGAGACTATAGCCATCACTCACACACTTAGAATTTCATTCTTGCATTTCATATTGCACCACTATGTGTATTAATGTTGTGAGTGTGTTTAAATCCCTCAATTTGATTTTTAATAATTTTTTGGGAATTTAAAACATATTTTAAACAAGGTTTTATTTAATTAAAACTTGATTTAAAAGGTCTTGGGGTTAATGTATAAATATGGATTGTTGTGTTTATTGGCCTAAAGTTACTCTGGGTAGAAACCGAAAGCGCTAAAGACTTTAGGGTTGGCTTTGTAATTATTTTGGGACGCGCGTTTACATTCATCCTCAGGCCTACACCTGCTGTCCTCTGATTGGCCTGAACTGTGTTTCTTTACTGAGACAAACCATCGCGTGCTTTCAGCCCTTAGATCAACCCTTATCGATGGTCTGCATGTCTTTTGAGTGAATCCCAGTGTAAACCCTTTAACCAATCACAGTATGTTTAATCCACCGCCTGTTATGAGCCCTTAGATTGGAGTCAAAGGAGCTTGACTCAATCAGAGCCCTTGATTTTGAACGAAGCTCTAGAATCTTCTTCTCTTCCTATTTAAAGGCCTCTCATCTCAGCCTTCGAAAGCTTTTGCCATTTTGAAAATTCTCAGAGAATAGAGAGAGGAGAGAGAAGAGAGAAGTTAGAGAGAGAAACCAAACCCTAGTTAGAAACCCTAACTTCGTCAAAATACCTCTAAACCTAAACCACTTACCTCTCCATAAACACCATAACCAAATAAACACCATCCTTAGTGTTTCTTGAGTTATGAGAGTTCGAGTTGAGTGATTTCTGGTTTGCTGAAATCCTTGTGTTCATAAATCTTATTTCCAACTTAGACATAGACTCAGATCTTGTTTCTCTTTCAATAGAAATCATAGATCTGAAGTTTTTCATGTCACAACACACTTAGTTGCATTTATTTCTCATCTTGAGAATTTCGTTGTTGATTGTTTTCTGATAAAACATTTTCTTACTTCAGAATCAACAATAGATGTTTTTCTATTTCTGTTTTTACAAAACCTAACCTGACCTAGTGGGATTCGCACTTGGAGGGTTCTCAATCCCCATAATATTTTCAAAAGTGATTGAGAAAGGTCTTGACCGATTTCTTAAGCAAGATCTCCGTGGAATCTGGGTTATTTTGAAAGGTCAAAAAGGTTCTTGGTTTTGTAAGAAAGAAAAATAACAAATACACTGCATATAGACTTTATATGTGATTTGTTAGGATCGTCTGTAACTAATAAGTGTGTGTGTGTGCATGCATGTGTTTTAGAACACCATTCACAAACATCTTCACACTACAAACACTGAAAGTGTTGGCTATAAGATTTGGTGAACATAAGTCGACGTAAAGTGCTGAAACAAAGAAGAGTTGACAAACTGAGACAACTACATCAACAAACAAGATCTGCAGAAAAGTTAAGGACGCCAGAGGGTACAATCCTGAACTTGTATAGATTTGTTTTTGTGTGCATGTTAGTTAAATAGGTTGTAACTCATATATTTGTTTTAGTGATTGTTTTTGTTTTACTCCGTAGAGGGAGTCGTGGATGTTTCCTCAAGGTTGAGGTTTTACCACGTAAAAATCCTGAGTATCAATATTTCTACATCTTCTCATCTCATTCTGATCGTGTGCTGAGTTTAAAACATTTTAAACTGTTTACTAAAACTTGTTATCAAATCTTGTCCATATCTCGTATATACTTTTGTTAACACATCTTGTGTTCAAATCATTTTGATTTAAGTAAAGAGTTTCTTCAACAAACTTTCGGAGTTGCTTAAATAGTTTATTTTCATAAACGGCTTTGGCAACGCTATTTCAATATGGACCGGTTAAGTGGTAATAAAATTTAACTACTTCAAACATTTGTTCTTGAAACTTATGATTAGTAATGATTTACTTTATTTTTCTATTGTAGGTTGAACGAGTGTCGTTGCTATGTATCAATTACTGGACAAAGATACATGAATGGGGCTGTGACGATCTTAGTGAGGGGGTGCGTAAATGGTTAGCGAGGGCAAAGTTTGATGGTTTGATCAAATTCAGCCATAGGTACATTGACTACGCGCTGGTTTCGGCTTTCATTTAGCGATGGCATCCTGAGACCAACATCTGTCACATGCCGTTTGGGGAGATAACCGTCACTCTCGATGATGTAGCTCAAATCCTGCAAATATCTTTAGTTGGTGATCATTTATTTAGCCCACATATCTCTATTAAGGAGGACGAGGAGATTAAAATCCCCAATGTGATTGACATAGTAATTGAGTGTTTGGGAATTAGTAGTGCCGATGCGTAGCTAGAGTGCAGTGAGTCTTATGCGGTCCGGTTGAATTGGATATTCGAAAATTTTAAGGCACAAGTCAAAGATAAGAATTTCGCCTCAGATGTTAAAGACCATTGTGCGAGGTCGTACATACTATAATTATCGGATACACTGTTTTTCCCGATAAGACCAAAAATAAATTTTTTGTCTTTTACCTTCAAGTTTTAAAAAATCGAAAAAGTGTGGGTAAGTTGGATTGTGACATGGGTATTATTGCACACCGGTAAGTCAACCAACTATATGAAAAAAACCTTTTAAAATATGTTATAAAGGTTTATTTAATATCAGTTACAATACTTGATGTCAAGAACAATATGATGCTAACTTTTTTATTTATTTATGTATAACAATTGGACTAATTGGAAGTGAAAATAATGTTGCACATTCATTTTCCATCATCCAATCATATGACAGTGTTTTAAAGAAGGAAATGTATGACAATAATTATTTCATGAAACTTAATCTTAAAGAAGGAGTGCCACACATTCTTCCAAGGTGGGAATGGTGCGATTATCCCGAAATAGTGTTCCTAACTCGTGATGATTATGCCGAACCAAATACATCCTATGCTGGTTCGGTATAATCATCCCTATCAGTGGGATTTGGTTTCCAAGGATATAGTTTTGTTCGTGATATACATAGCGAGGAGTCTTATTATGATTCAGTATACACATGCCGAATGAAGCCACATTAAACTAACATGTAACTTTATTCCATCCAACTATCATCCAAATTTAATCCAAATTAAATACACATTGATCACATCCAACAATATAAATATATCCAACTTTAATGCAATAACATCCAACAACATAAACAACCGATTGGAAATGATAGTGAAATCCATTACATATGTAATATTGGTAATATTTTGAACAACTTGACTTACATGTATACAAAAGTTACAAGACATCCCTCAGAACCTAACTACACATTTTCTAACATGTGTACGAAAAATAAAACATTTCCCTCATCAATAACCTACAAAATATATAACACATAACTCATTAACAACCTACAAAAGATACAACATATCCCTTATCCCCAACTAGTTGATGTTTATGGGTTGATCATTGGTCACTACATCCTTTGGGAATTTTTTTTGAAACTATAATACTTGATCCTCATATTTGTTAATCCAAGATTTGGATTTGGGAAAGGAGCAACTATGCCAGTGACTTGCAACTAGTGGCAATGGACAATCGTGTTTAAACTTTAGAATGACAAAGTGATTCCCGAATACATGAGCAATTTATATGAACATTGGATGCACAGTTCATTCATGTTTCATCAGTAAAAATGTGAGGCACTATTTCATAGATATGAGGACACACACAAACATATTTGTAAGTATCAGCCAAAAAGGTAACCACACTCTAACATGATCATCCAAGACTTCGAACCACATGGGCTTGTATAATGGTCTAACATATTTAGAACAATTTTCGAAAACCAACTACCAAAGTAGTGTATGTAGAGATCATTATTTTTCAGAACTTCATTCGTTAAATCAGCTCTTACATTTTTCCATCCATCGCTTTGGATCCCCAACCTTAGAAAAATATCAATGTATCTAAACATACAATTGCCGTTGACATCCACCTCCATGATATCTTCTACAAAACCTCTATAAAATTTTGGTATCTCCTTCAAGTACTTCCTAAAAGTGGGCGTGTAGTTAGGGCACCATGGGGCAGGGCGTGTGAACTCTATAAAATTAATATTCTTCTTAGGTCACTGGACAACACGATGTTCCTTCTCTGCGATTACCTAACAAGTTTGAATCATAATGGATCCCTTTTGTTTGAATTTTCGTGTTTTTTCTCACGAGCAGTTGGTTTTCGACCTCGCGGCCATCCTTGCGTTGCTTAAGTACAAATGACTTAAATAGCCTCACAGTAGTGGGACATCCTATATCCTTTAGTTTTCGTAACATGGTTCTTTGCTCATATAGAGTTGACCTTTCCCACCTTTGTTTAAATAGTATCATTTCTGGCTCATAATCAACCATGTGGTACTTCGCTAACTCAGGCACCATAGTTAATTTGCGCCAATGTCCATCCATATCCCCCAAACTATAGCTCGACCCTCCATCTGGTAGATGACCAACTCACGAGCTTAATATATATCGTAGACATTGCGCGTGACATGTAGGCACGATTTAAAATCCATACCAACATTGACATATATTTTCAACCCCTCAAGAATTAGGATAATGGCATAGTACGAAACTCGACCAATTAGCTCACGCAAAATAGGAAGATTGTGCGAGTGCTTTAATTTCTACAAGGAATCCTCAAACTCCTTCGTAATTTCTGTCACTTGCAACTCAATGTAATTGTGCATATCGACAAACACCTTATCAAAAGGAAGTTAAGAACTCGCCAAGTGTCTTTTCAACTTACCTTGTGCTGCTTCACACCGATATGTAGTTCAATTTTTTGGGCGATTAATTATATTTGTCCACACATGAACGAAGCTATCCTTAAAATTATACCCTGTGCAATCAATGTAGTTTAGAGTGTTGGGGTATACAACCCAATCCACGTGAAATAAACACTAAGATTCGTTAAAATCGCTCTCCGTAGGGGATTCAACCAAATGGACCCAATCTCTCATGAATTTTTTTAAGGAATCCTCATCGTGGATCTCTTTACGAGCATGGAGTTACATATTGTGGTGAACGTGGAAAGTGCACACCATATATCTTACCTCAGGGAACACCACCCGCAATGCATTGAAGCACACATACTCCTAATCGATTATGAAGATAATGGGGCATGGAAATGGACGAATAGGGATTTCAAACAGACCAATGCCCAACGATAGTTTCTTCCTTCTTCGTAACAAAAAATTTAAAAGCAATATTGAACGTCTGTCTGCAAGATATTATACCAACCATCTCAAACAAAGGCATCTTGTATCGATTTGTCTTCTAAGTGCAATCAACAATGACAACTGATGAAACCCCAAAAAATGTCTTCCACTTCTATCGTAGACTCATTTGTTCTATATCAATATACATAGTGTTTGTCATTGAGAAACTTGATTAACTATTGTATTGCCGTTCTACCCTCTCTTTCGCTAATCCTTAATTTTACCTTGGCATTGTATATTGTTTTTATTATTGAAACATTACTAGAACTACGATAGTTTATCGTCGTTAGAATGGCAATTGGATTCACCCCACTCAACTACATCAATTCGATAATTGTTATTTCCTCTAAAGTATGACGACCGACATATGAATGGGCCAATTAATGATTCCGACAATTGGTGGTTGTGAACTTCGCTTACAACCGATAACATCCACTTCCCATTGTCAAGTGGAATGACCTTCAACGGATATGGACAATTGCATTTCCTAGTTGTCTTGTCATTTTTCCTTATTTTTCCACATTGAGTACTTGTTTCCTCTCAACATTCTTCCCGTGATGATCACGGTACCCCCTCATCTCTCACATCCATGATGTAGACGTCCTTTATTCATTGTTGAGAATAATGGAGACATTCCTTATGAACACCCCGAGTTAAGTATCACCACTCGCTATATACATGCAAAACCAACTTCATTTAAAAAACTAAAATAAAACATTGGTTCGGGAGGTTCAACCCAGGTTTTGGCCTCTAACTTGAGGCCTCGATCCCTAACCACTGTTTGATTTTCTGCTATTTTATATTTCTTTAATCTTTAAGAATAAACAAATAGTTATATCAATGGGACCCAAATATTACCTTAAAAATGTTATTTGGGATGGTTTCATTGTCTTTTGTGGTCCCAAACTCATTAGTACCACCTTTAATTGTTATTTGCATGTTTAAATAATAGACCCTAATTATTATGGGAACGAACTTAATGAATTTTGGTAAAGATGGTTTGGTGTTGGGACCAAACTTAGTGATTGTTGGTGTGGAGACCAAATAAAATAAAAGCTATTGGCTACAAAAATTATGATTGTTGGTGAATGTTAGATTAATGGGGGATAAAGATGTTGGGTAGAGTGAGGTTGACAAAGGGAGATATTGGAGTGCAGTGAGATATTGCAGTGTAGTGGATAAAGGGAGAAAATGTGCTTGGAATTGGGTTGAAATCATTGAGTAAAACATATATATTGTGTGGTGTCACTTAGTAAAAATAATAATTATTTTACGTGGGGTATTTTGAAGTAATTCTCTGGGTTCCCTTAGAATCACCCAATATTAAGATGCAAGAGGTTTAGAGAAGTTTCAAAGTGTGACACCCCTCCTATTCTAATCCCAGGTGATCAGTCCATTATTAAATTAAAACATGAATCATTAGTGGTTTCATTCTTAGCATCACCGTCGCATCATAATTATATTACTAATGCCCTAATATGCCGGTGTCAAATTTTTTAACTTGTCATTAACATGCTAATAATTTAAACCAATAAACCACATTCACCATTCTAGTAAACATAATAGTAAATGGTAAAACAACGAGATAGATAAATATGTCTGGAATAGCACTCCAGACTAAAATCCAAATACAATCATCGATAATATAAATCGAAATCCAATATTGGAGAAATAAAATAAAAGTGCAATGTCTTTGAAATAAACGCTAACTAAAGATGGGCGACATACCCAACTGAGATAAAGAAATGATAAATAGGAGCTGATAAATGTGGAGGCGTCTACTGCTTGTAATACCCTGTGATTTCTAATGATTTTAAAATGGGTTATATTTTAAATTAATGGATTAATTGGATTTTATAATTAATTTATTTGGGTTTTATCCGAATTATGGATATTAAAATGTATGATTATGAATATTACTTAAAGATATTTAGGTAATATATGAATGTGATGATTATTGATAATTGCTGTTCGGTAATTTGGATTTTTAGTCAGACGCGGTATGGGACATATCGGGACTAATTTGTTAAATTAAAAAGGAAATTTATTTTCTATCAACCTTATAGTCATTTTGACTGTGTCGTTGTGTCCGGAAGGTTTGAAATAGTCAAAAAAGTCTATTTGGATGTTGGATTTGGGTCTCGGGTCATTTGGAAATGAATAGACAACCCAAAAGGGCATTTTAGTCATTTTTATAAGGGGATGAATAGTGATTTCGGATTTTGTCCTATTATAAGTATTTGAAGATTAAGTGTACGTGGGTTATTCATCTCATCTACACAAAATAGAGAAGTCATCCTCCTAGAGAGAGTAAAAGGTTGCTTGGGAAGAGAAGAGTTTACTTGGGAAGGAGAAGAACTAAGAACCAAGGGTCACCACCACCAACCACCACCGGAGGTTGATCGGAGAAGGGAGAACCACCTGAGTTATACTACACCAAAGGATCAAACCTTCATTATAGGCAAGTGTTTGATAATGGTGATCTAAGTTTGTATATTGTCCATGTTAGAATAGTTATTAAAAGAGATAATTTTTCATGTTTGGAAGAAATAATGGAGTTGTTAAATGGATTTCTAGAAACTGAAAATATATAGGAATCAAACTCATGTTGTAGGTAGTTAGTAATCCACAAAATAATCATATATCTATTGAAGAAATTCTGAAAACCATTGATGTGTTCTTGAAGATAATATGTTGATAATTTTATGGAAAAAATGGATATAAACATGATTTTAATTCAATCTCTTGATGATTCTAGGATGTTTAGAGCATTAGAAATCATTCATATATGTTGATATATCATGTAGTAAGGATCATAAGTCATTTGAGATGCCAATATAAAGGTTTGAATGATAAAAAATGGCTAAACCCGTAGTTGCAGAAATGCAGAAAAAAACTGGGCTATTACCTGAGTGATCGATCGATCGACCCCCTGCCTTCGATCGATCGACCTCCCCAGGAATGTTAAAGTTGTTTCTTTTTAATGTTTATTCTTATACCAAACCTTTTTTAGATCTTTGGTGATGATTAATTGGATATTATGGGACTTAGAGAAGATCAGTAGGCCCTAGATAAGATTTGGATTAATTTGATTGGGATTTAATTGATTAGAATAATGATAATTAAATTAAAGGAATTTCGGTTACTAGATTCATTTGTTGGATTATAATTGGTATGAATGAGGATTAAATATAGGACTAGTAGGGGTGATTAAATATAACACCTGGGTATCCTTAAGTTTACAAGAGGGTTTAATCCTAAGTGAAAGAAGGTGTGTTTATAAGAGATTTGAAACTATCGGTTTTAAACCTAATTAAAGGGAGAGTTTAATTCGTAGTAATTCGGGAGAGATGACGATATGAACCAGTAGGGTTTTAGTGACTTCTTACTGAATATATGTTGGGGAAAAACCTATTTGAACCTTGAGTATTGAGTGAGGCTCGGGGTTAATTAAATTAAGAAGTAAAGTTATGATATTTTAATATGTGCGATTTAAAGAGATATAATGCTACGTATGGGAATCATCTAAGGGTAATATGAGTACCTTGTTGATAGTATATTATAGGTATGATAATTCCTATTTGATTGATTGATGATTATGTGTATGACATACCTAGCTTACTTGCTATCGACGGGAGGTTTGCACGTGAGGGCAGTCATATCCTGATGAATCCATGGGATCTTTGATTTGTCGCTCGAGAACATAGGTCTATGAAAGACTTATTGGGGAGTTGATAAGTCCGCTGACTATGGGAACGTAGGTATGTGCGTGGCCCGTTGGTATGAGAACTATGTTCGCCTCCAATTTGTATGTTATTGTTTGTGGTTCGAGGAATCCTTACCGAACCTTTAGTCCCCTATTCGGCGACCAACGATGATGGGACATGATAGCAGAGTAATGCATTGCACCGCAGTTGTGACTCGGGGTTCCGTATTATATATGAATATATATATAATGAATTAAATAAATGAATCGTTATATTATGGTTGAAATATCTACTGTGTGGTAATTGTAGATAACGATGAATTGAGAAAAGAATTGTCGTAAGTTAATGACTATTTATTGAAGAGCTTAATTCATGTTAATGATGAAATCATTCATATAAATGAGAAATGTATAAGAATGATTATATAACGTATGGTATGGGACATACGGGGTTATGATATGGGAATGGAATCATATTATGGAAATCAGTAATGAGGAACCATTAACTAGGAGGTTAATAGGAAACGTTAAGTGTGCACTCTAGTTGAGAGGTGAGAATAGCAAGTGAGAGTTGGATACTAACATGTGCATAATAAATTCTTTATTGCACTTGTTAAATACTTGCAGTTTTCAAAATCATTTTCACAATCGGGCTCTGACCCGTTTCCTTGCATATTTTCTTTTCTATTGTATCTTCTAATCAGGTGTCCAGTAGCAGGGACGCCAAACTTAGCGGATTATGACGAGCTATGGAGCTATGGAGTTTCTCTTAGACACCTATCTTCATTTGATTCACAGTATTCTTATAGTTAGGGAATGTCTCCCAAAGGATTTTGGTTATCACTTTCTATCGGAGTCATATACTATTATGTTCGTGTCATTTTAATACATTTGTTATTGTTGGGATTACTTTAATGGATTAATATTATTTGGGAATGTTTATTCCAATTTCATTTTAATTCTTTTGTGTTATCTATTCAGTTATAAGTGTTGTAGAATAAAATGTGTTGTGTTATTCTTAAACTAAAAATGGATTTGTTGAAATTAAAATTTGGAAAGTTTTTAACACGAGCTTCATTGGGTATTGGGTGAGTTGTAAATGTTTTCGACAGTGATGCTAAGAATAAGCCTACTGTATATTCTGTTTTAATTTGGTATGGGGCTGGCCACCCGGTATTTAATTAGGCGAGGTGTTGCTAAGGTCTTGCAACAACCACAACAAATGCAACATGTCGAATATGAAGGAAGTCCTAAGCTTAGCATCCCTGTGACTGGGCACCTAAAATGTTTTTTCAAAAATAGATTTAAAACGGGTCAGAGTCCAAGTAAAACAATTTGAAAATATTTAGCATGTATTTAAAATGCATTGAGAGTAGATATTATCTACATGTTAGCTTCGCATGATCTCACTTGAGATCCTCACCTCTCAACTAATGTGCACGCCTAACGTATACTTATAATCCCACCTAGTTATGCTACCCCGCCTAACTAGCTTGCATGAAGTGACTCCCTACCTAATAATTTGTGTTGCCCACCCATATTTCCCGTACAATACGTTAACAATTTCTAACCCTCTTAGTTAGCCAAAATCACCAATTTTAAATGTTATGTTCCCACATACTTAAATTTCTTTAAATATTACTATCCATCTTATCTACTAATACACACGTAGTAGAATAATTCACGCGCATATATATATATATATATATATATATATATATATATATATATATATATATACATCACACGAGTAATATATATAAATACAACATCACTAGGTGGATACTTGCGATGCGGGCGTACTCTGCTATCAAGTCCTGGTACATCACGTACTAAGTAAAGGACACCGGGTTCAGAATCACTCTCGAATCATACATTCACAATTTGGAGGCGAACATAATTCTAAGCCTTTGGGCTACGCACACACCTAACGCACCCAAATGACCGATCACACTCTCATTCACATAAGTAATTCTTAGTTCCTAAGTCCTATGTTCTGACGTACAAGTCAAAATCCCCTCAATGGACTCATCAGGTTAAGAATGTCCATGATGCGGATCCTCCCGTGATCGCAAGTAGCCTAGGTATATTCGCACATGCAAATTCACATAATAGGTATTCACACAACCTATATATATATATATATATATATATATATATATATAACATCAACATATATGTCCCATACGTAGTATGTATAACTCTCGAATATCCTACGTATTATTGATTTTCCATTTAACTCATTATCGTATGTTCCCGAGTATCCCCCACTACTCGAAGTGTGCCAGTAATTCTTTAACGTATTTCAGTAGGTAATCCACTCATACCCTACTGGTCAAAGTCATAGGTTTTCCCAACTTCATCGTGACTCATTCTAATTCCCCGCACTAATTACTTTACAAATCACTTCGATTAATCTTAGCCCTAATTCATCTCACTTATGAGTAAGTTCCAATCGTACCATTAGCCTACTGATAATAAAAAATATCTCGCATAATGTTTTGAAGGTATCCCTAAAGTTTCCCCGTTCATAGATGTCAAAATTAAGGCTAAAATAAGGAAAATTATCAAAATCAGGGGATCCGAATTGATTTGGCCTTGGTCCGAATCGATTCACCCTTCCGAATCGATTCGGTCAAGGAGCCGAATCGATTCGCTGTGATAGGTATCATGTTCTTCATTTTAACTGTTACGGGGTTCACCATTTTTAACACTCCAAACCTTCATGATTCAATCCCAAACCCCCAACAGGTATACCAAACATTATACGAACATAAATAATCGGTTTCTAACGTAATCAAATCATTAAATCATCAAGGAAATCTTTTAAACCGAATTAATTCAACAATTAAATTCCCAAACCCTAGATTACCCTTTTTCTTCAAAAATATCAACATCTCAGATTTCTTCCAAATTTTATTATTTCAAACCTAAATTTGATGAGATTATAAATTCATGAAGGGTAATCTAGATGAATTAAACATACCTAGATGAATTAAACATACCCATCAAGATTTCTACCCAAGAACATGAATTGAGTCTTCCAAATCAAATACAATATTTATAAATTCATGAGATTATTCATCCTACACTAACCTGGATGGTATATATGCTCAAAATTAGCAAGTAAATACTTGCCTCGAATAGCAGGCCTGAATTTCTGCAGAATAATGGTGGGATTTCTTTCTTCTCCTCCCTATCAACATAATGGTGATGGTGGTGGTGCAAGAATGGCGTGGGATGGCCTCGAGAGTCCTCTTCTCCCTCCTCTAATGGATCTGTGTATTTCTTGTAACTTCTACCCTAACTCCCTCACGTAACTAATGATATAAATCTCTAATTTTCGTAGGTCTCTTTTCTCTAAAAATTCAAAAGACCAAAATACCCCTCTGGTGTGCCGGTTTGACCTAAAAATGCCCCGGGACCTAACCAAGCCCCCAAGTACACTTTTCAGACTATTTTAACCCTTTCGGATACATTGACGCACTCAAAATGACCATTTGGATGATTCATAATCAAATTACATTTTATCCCAAAAATTTAAGTCCCGATACGACTGACACGCGCGTCTCGACTAAATTTACTGTAACTGTCGTATTTCTTACTCACGATAATCATAATACGTTCTTATTACTTTATTACTCATTCAGTAAGTAATATGTACTCTAAATTAATATTAAACCTTGTCTCACTAATTAATATTTATTTTAACCCGGATTAATTTCCCATTTTTAATTTAATTCCATAATAACGAAATTTCATCCCGAAATTCGAAAAAAGAGAATACCTAGTAGAAATAACTCTGGATATGTGTCACACATCTCTTCCTGGCGCTCCTAAGTAGATTCGTGGGCATTATAGTGCCTCCATTGAACACGTACAAGTGGAACTACCTTCGACCTTAATTTCCTCTCACTATGGTCTAGGATAGTAATTGGCCTCTCCTCATATGAAACGTCGGGCTGCAAATCAATCTCCTCCAATGCAATGTGAGTGTGAGCTAAATCATCCTGAAGATACCGCCTCAGTGAAGAAATGTGAAATACATCATGAATCCGATGCAAGTGTTTTGGCAACCCGAGTCTATATGCAACTGGCCCAATCCGCTGAATGATTGGGAATTCCCCCATATACCTAGAGTCAACTTCCCTTTCTTCCCGAATATCATTATCCCCTTCATAGGAGATACACATAATAACACCAGGTACTCCACATTAAACTCCAGGAAGAATCGCTTGGCATGAGCATAATTCTTCTGCCTATCCTGAGCTACCCGTATACGACTCCGAATCAACTCAATTGTGACCAAAGTGTCCCAAATCAACTCTAGTCCGAGTAGATTATTGTCCCCCACCTCCAACCAATAAGCGGGAGAACGATAAGGTCTACCGTATAAAGCCTCAAATGGTGCTATTCCAATCGTGAACTTCTAGGAGTTATTATATGCAAACTCCACCAGTGAAAAATACTGCTACCAACCTCCACCAAAGTCAAGAATACACATCCGTGGCATATCTTTCAACATCTGATTTGTCCTATTTGTTTGCCTATCTATCCGCGGGTGATAGGTCGTACTCAATCATAACTCGGTACCCATGGCCTCCTGAAAACTCTCCAAAAAATGAGACACGAAGATCTTGTCCCTGTCGAACACAATATCTAGTGTCACCCCATGCAATCTCACTATCTCAACGATGAAAATCCGAGCATACTGTTCTGTAGTATAATCCATCCGGACTGGTAGAAAGTGGGATACCTTGGTCAACTGATCCACTATCACCCAAATAGAATCGTGATCCCTCTGTGATGTAGGCAACCCGATGATAAAATCCATAGAAATAGTCTCCCATTTCCACATCGAAATCTCTAACGACTGTAGAACCCTTATGATGGTGCACCTTAACCAGCTGACAAGTGGTACACCTTGAGACAAATTCTACAATGTCTCTCTGATTGAGCGATTATGGTGCAATAGACTACGGTGAAGAAGTAAACTAGTGCTGAATAAATCCAAATTACCCATGAGTTTGATAGATTATCAAGAGGGGACCAATTTAAACTTTACTAAAATTGATAACTAAGCTTCAAACTGATTTGAGTTTGGCAAGTTATTAAAAGTACTAATTATTATATTTAATTAAACTAGATGATTCAGAAGATAATAATCAATTCAATTTATTTAGGCGTGTTTCTAGATTTTAATCCTAATTTTTTGAGTTAAGTAATTAAGGAAGAAATTAAAGCACACGGTGTTTATTTTACATCATAAAAAACTTTCCCCGGGGAAATCGACGGACCCTCTGAGGTCACCTAGTCTACCAAGTCCACTAAAATAAAATAAAAAAGGAACGATTCACAAACATGCAACAAGACTCAAAGCAAGATAAATCAGAATAAGATATTACCTATCTCGACCAAGCTTCTCTCTGCTCTGGTTGCTCTTTCGCAATTATTCTCACTATGCAACTCTTGCTCACTTTGATTTCTTCACGTCTCATCCTCCCCTCTAGCTTCCTCAGTGTAGGTTGGCTCAGTGCCTATTGATTCTAATAGTGCATAGTGGTAGTACAAGGCTCTTGTGATGTGTCCTATTCTATATGACACACTCACCGTTAATGTTACAACCCACATGATATGCAACAATTTATGATATCCTAAATATCAACAGTAATTCTTATGTTCTCTCTTTCTTGTTTAAATCAAGCTATCTTGATTTAAGACAACTTTCAACAAACTTTTTCTCAAAAAGTAGAACAATCAGATTCGCTCTAATATGTACATAATAATATGTTAATGGTGGTGTAGAAAGTGATTCTAAAAGTGATATGAAAATGATGTATCAAAGATTTTGAAAAATCACTTAAGATCAAGCAATCATATATGGAGTCACAATACACACAAAAAGAATATGACTTCAAATATACAATATAAGCACAAAATCAAATATCAACGAACTGTTTTAAAAATTAGTTTAGATTAAATCAAATTTTAATCTAACACCTTATTAGATCAATTATAAAAACTCCAACAGTTTAATGTTCTTGATTCAGTCCAATCAGTTTTATGTTCTCAAATGGAACATGTCAAGTATATGGTTCATGCAACATAATATGGACAATCCAGATTTTAGGTTTTTACAAATTATTCCTCTACAGGTTTAAATGTCTAAACCTAAAAAATTTGAATACAATGGACCAAAATTTCTTAGATTCATTTTTAAAACAAAATGTTTTAAATAAACATGGATTTAGAACCAATCAAGACAATCAGAATATACACAATACATATTTGTGTGTGTAGTGTTCTATTTAGAGAATAATCAGCAACAAAACTACACAAATACATATCTACAAGAAATGACATAATATGAAAGAATACTTATAACAGATTTTTAATCTTAAAAATCAAAATGAAGAGATGAGATTCTTGGTTTATTCACAGCAACCTCGAGAGTCTTTTGAAATGTTGAAATGAATTAATCTTTGTTCACAATATACACACATAAAATATATCTTTGAAAATGCAAGTGTGTTAACTCTTTTTATCTCTCTCTAAATTTCGACAGAGTTTGGGATCTCAAAATGATTTTCTCGGATTATGGCTGGATTCTAAATTTGATGTAGGCGTGGGTAGAGAGCTTGGCCTAGGCATCTAGACACAACATATATACATAAAATCTTGTCAAAATTTAAATCCAACTAGATAAAGGTATATATAGACACAACACAAAAAACAAACCCTATAGGTACCTTCACTCTCTTCATCCCACTCCACTAATATTGCCATCTCATATCTTGGTACATCTTATCCCGTCCAGGATGCACTGCAAATCGTGACCTGTGTGACTTTGCCATCACCGCATGTCGCAAGTCCTCCCCCTTCGGGACAATCAACCACTCGTTGATGCGTAAGCCTCCATCTGAGCTCCAGGAGTACGACTCTGCTCCCACGATTAAAAGCCGTCAGATCCGATCCTGATAAAATGAATTCGCTCCCTGGGCCTGTACCACCCTCGAAACAATCTGGGGTGTGACGTTCATAACTGACATAAATGATCCAGTGACTAAATCCTGATGTCCCAGCTCCTTTCATTTCTCCTTCCAAACTTCAGCTACATTCCCTACTGGCATGCGGCTCAATGCGTCTGACACCACGTTAGCCTTCCCCGAGTGATACTTGATGTCAAACTAATAATATTTGATAAATTCCAGTCACCTACGCTGATGCATAGTCAACTCTCTCTGAGTGAACAAGTACTGTAGTGACTTATGATATGTGAATAGGTGAAACTTCTCTTCAACAGATAATGTCTCTAAGTCCATAGTGCAAACACGACTTCCAATAACTCCAAGTCGTGGGTGGGGTAATTTCTTTCGTGAGGCTTAAGCTTGCGGGTTACATAAGCAATAGCTTGGTCCTCCTGCTGTATCACACCCCAAGTCCCTGGAGGGACGCATCAGTAAAAACAAGATACTCCACTCCTTCCCTGGGAAGTGAAAGTACGGGTGATGAAGTCAATTTATCCTTTAGATCATAAATTTCCAACTGACAAGCGTCATCCTAGATAAATGGTACCCCTTTGCGAGTCAGATTGGTCAACGTCCCTGCAATCTTCGAAAATCCCCGAATAAACCGTAGGTAGTATCTGGTTAACCCCAAGAAACTGTACACCTCCATTGTCGTGGGCTATCCCCACTCCCTTATCGCTGACACCTTAATAGGATCCACTTATTCCCCATATCAAATATAATATTCCCTAAGAACTGTACCACCCATAGCCAGAACCCACATTTCTCAAACATAGCGTACAACTGATGCTTACGCAGAGTCTGCAAAACCCTATGGAAATGCTCTTCATGCTCCTCCTAAGTCTGAGAATAATCAGGATGTCATCAGTAAAGACAATGATAAACTGATCCAAGAACTCTCTGAACACCCTATTCATCAAGTCCATAAACACAACTGGCGCATTGGTTAGCACAAATGGCATAACCCGAAACTTATAAGATCCATACCTCCTCAGAAAGGCAATCTTAGATACATATTCCTCTCGGATGCACAACTGGTGATACCCAAATCTCAAATCTATCTTAGAAAAGAAGGCTTCTCCCTTAAGCTGGTTGAATAAGTCATCGATCCGGGGAAGAGAATATTTATTGCGTATCGTGACTTTATTCAATTCCCAACAATCCACACACAAGAATATAGATCCATTCCTCTTCTTTACAAACAAACATTGGGTCACCCCAAGATGAAGCACTCCTGTGGATAAAGCCCTAGACCAAAAGATGCTCAATCTGGTCTCATATCTCCCTTATCTCCATAGGATCCATGCAATAAAGCGCACGAGCTATCGATCGAGTGACCGATGCTAAATCAATCATAAACTCTATCTCACGGCTAGGCGATAGTGCTGGTATCTCCTGAAACACATTTGTGAACTCACATACCATTGGAATCAAATCTAGAGATATCATTACCCCCTCAGAGGTTTCCTCCTCTATATAGTATAAATGAGTGGACGATTCCCCTTCGGGACTAGGCATCGCCACTAAGAACATCTCCTAGACTAAAATCGCAAATACGATGCTCCTACTATAACAATCAATCATGGACCTATATGCTGCTAGCGAATCCATGCCAATTATGGAATCATACTCTGACATATCTAACATGAGCATATCAGTGGGAAAAATAAGTCTACCAATATCTATACTCACACCCCAACAAATAAAGAAGATAAGTGTCCTGCTACCCAGTAGTGAGTCTACACACGTGACTGTACTATTGACCGTGTCTAATAATCTAGCGACTCGAGAAAATCTAGTGGCTATGAATGAGTGTGAAGCCCTAATGTCAAATAAAATACGCATCAAAGTCCCATGTATAAGAAACATACCCTCAACTGCGATTAAAGCCTATGGAACTGTGACCCGATGCACGTTTTACACACGCCCATACTATAACTGCCCCTACTGCGGTGGGGATGATGGAACGAGTGGTACAGCAGGCAATGCTGGTGATGGGAGGGTGATAGGAAAAATAGGCCTCTGGGGTTCCTAGAGATCGCCCTGCTACTGTGGAACTCTACTCTTACTAGGACAATCCTGATGCTTGTGGCCATTCTTGCCACATATGAAACATTTGCCCATGAAATTTCCTCCCCTCTGGCCCTGCTGGCTATTTCCACCTTACCCTTGTCCCTGCTAAAAATGTTGCTGGCCCTGCGAACCCTACTAACCCTGATGACCATGCCTGAACCCACCCTGCCCCTGCCTAAAATATATTTAACGAAAATGCTTAGCAGCATCCACCTTATGGGAACTCTGCTCACCCTGTCTTACATGAGTCTATGTCAATTGTGCCCCACCGGCACGGCTACCCCATGTCTTGCCCTACTGGATGGACTCTCCTAAGCGCTTGCTTCCTTTCAAGTGGAAGCGATGGTCTTGATAGTGCAGTAAAGCAACATTTAACACATCTGCATATGCCTTCAAAGCGGGATTACCCAACAAATGCTGTCGGATTCTCTAGGTAAGACCATCCACAAGTAACTGTATCCTTTTCTCCCTGTGATCACCTCTATAGGAATAAAGTTTGCCAACCTAGTAAATTCTCCTCTTACTACGTGACTGTCCTTCCTTCCTAAGAAACATCTAAGAATTTTTGCCTTATCTTTGTCTGAATGGCGGATGGGAAGTACTTGCGATCAAACCGTTCTCAGAACTCCTGAATCGCCAGGTTATCTCTCTCATGTGTGGTGGTAATGGACTCCCACCACTGCAAGGATACCCCCACTAGCTTAAATCTAGTTAGTATCTGTCTATGTACATGAGTGCACTCATACATCCGTAAATGCCGTTGGATATCCTTCTTCCATTAGGACGTAATAGCTACATCGGAGCTCCCTTAAAATTATAGAGGGCGAGCCTATTGAAAAACATCCCTAACTCTCTCCCAAGCAGAAGGAAATAAGTGCGAATGGTCTGGAGCCATAACCCGAGGCTGGGGTGGCACCGATAGTGCCTGCTAAGAAAAAGTAGTCAAGGCTGCATTAACCGCCTGTGCAACAATGGCGATAACCTCAACAACATTCACAGTCCCTAGTACCTGAGTTGGACGCTGCTCGGGCTGTGCATCTTTGGTGGCTCATGGTGCACGTCTGGGAGGCATCTGAAATGTAAAAGAATTTTTATGAGTTCACAGTTCAATATATCTCAAAATAGCTGAAGACGTACATGCATAATAAAGAATACAACAATCCTAATAGTAGGCCTCTATATTAAAGAACGCTACATTGAAAATCATAGTAAGCCGCATAGATTCTATAGACACTAGAACCTGATGCTCTGATACAATCTGTGACACGCTGCCTATTCTAGTCTTGGGTGATCAGTCCATTATTAAATTAAAATGGAATCATTAATGGTTTCATTCTTAGCATCACCGTTATATCATAATTATATTACAAATATCCTAATGGTCCGGTGTAAATTTTTTTATCTTGTTATTAAAATGCATATAGTTTAAACCAATAAACCACATTCACCATTCCAGTAAACGATAAAAAAATGAGATAAATAAATATGCCTGGAATAATACTCCAGACTAAAATCCAAATACAATCATCCATAATTTAAATCCGAATCCAATACTAGAAATTAAAGTAAAAGTGAAATGTGTCTGAAACAACCACTAGCTAGAGATGGGCAACATGCCTGACTGAGATAAATAAATGATAAATAGGAGATGATAAATATGGAGGCGTCTATTACCAAGGTCGTGCAACATCCACAGTAGATGAAACACGTCGAATATGAAGGAAGTCCTAGGTACGGTGTCCCTGTGGCTGGGCACCTAAAATATTTTTACGAAAATGGATTTGAAACGGGTTAGAGTCCAAGTAAAACTGTTTGAAAATATTTAGCAAGTATTTAAAATGCATTAAGAGTAGATATTATATACATGTTAGCTTCGCGTTCTCTCACTTGAGTTCCTCACCTCTCAACTAATGTGCATGCATAACTTCTAATCCAATCTAGTTACACTACCCCGCCTATCTAGATTGCATGATTTCTCTCCCTACCTAATAATTCGTGGTGCCCACTCGTATTGCCCATACAATACGTTAACAATTTCTAACCCTCTAAGTTAGCCAAAATCACCAATTTTAAATATTATGTTCCCACATACTTAAATTTCTTTAAATATTACTATCCATCTTATCTACTAATACACACGTAGTAAAAGTATTCAAGCATATATATATATATATATATTTACATCATACGAGTAGTATATATAAATACGGCACCCCTAAGTGGAGACCTGCGATGCGGTCGTACTCTGCTATCAAGTCTTGGTACATCATGTACTAAGTAATGGGCCCCTGGTTCCGAATTAGTCTCGAACCATACAGGCACAATTCACACAATTTGGAGGTGAACATAGTTCTAAGCCTTTGGGCTACGCACACACCTAACACACCCAAATGGGCAGTTGAACTCTCATTAACACAAGTAGTTCTCAATACCTAAGTCTTATGTTATGAGGTACAAGTCTAAATCCCCTCAATGGGCTCATCAGGATAAGACTGTCCACAACGCGGAGCCTCCCGTGATAACAAGTAGCCTAGGTATGTCAACACTTGTAAATTGACACAATAGGTATTCAGACAACCTTTATATATATATATATATATCTATATATATATATATATATATATATAGGTGTACACGGAACCTATGATATATGTCCCGTACGTAGTATATATAACTCCTAAATATCCTACGTATTATTGATTTTCCATTTAACTCATTATCGTATGTTCCCTAATATCCCCCACTACTCAAACTGTGCTAATAATTCTTTAATTTAGTTCAATAGGTAATTCACTCATACCCTACTGGTCTAAGTTATAGGTTTGCCCAACTTCACCGTGACTCATTTTCATTCCCCGCGTTCGTTACATTACAAATCACATCGATTAATCTTAGCCCTAATTCATCTCACTCATGACTAAGTTCCAATCCTACCATTAACCTACTGGTATCCCAAAATATCTCCTACAATGTTTTATAGTTATCCAGAAAGTTCCCCCATTCATCGATGTCAAATTCAAGGCTAAACTAAGGAAAATTGTCAAAATTAGGGGATCCGAATCGATTTGGCCTTGGTCCGAATCGATTCTCCCTTCCGAATCGATTCGGCCAAGGTGCCAAATCGATTCACTGTAACAGGTATCATCTTCTTCCTTCTAACTGTTACGGGTTTCACTATTTTTAACACTCCAAACCTTCATGATTCAATCCCAAACCCCCAACCAAGTATACCAAACATTATACTAACATAAATAAGTGGTTTATAATGTAATTAAATCACTAAATCATCAAGGAAATTCTTTAAACAGAATTAATTCAAAAATTAAATTATAAAACCCTAGATTACCTTTTTTCTTTAAGAACATCATCAACATCTCATATTTCTTCTAAGTTTTAATTTTTCAAACCTAAATTTCCTATTACCTACATGAATTAAACATATCCAATAATATTTCTACCTAAGAACATGAATTGAGTCTCCCAAATCGAAGCCAACATTTATAAACTCATGAGATTAGTCATCCTACACTAACATGAATGGTATATATGCTCAAAATTAGCAAGATAAATACTTGTCTCAAATAGAAGGTATGGATTTCTGCAGAATAATGGTGGGATTGCTTTCCTCTCCCCCTGATCTACAAAACAGTGGTGGTGGTGGTGCAAGAATAGTGTAGGATGGCCTTCAGACTCCTCCTCTCCCTCTTCTAATGGTCTCTGTGTATTTCTTGTAATCTCTACCCTAACTACCTCACATCACTGATGATATAAATCTCCAATTTTCATAGGTCTCTTTTCTCCAAAAATTCAAGAGACCAAAATACCCCTTCGGGGTGCCGGTTTGACCTAAAAATGCCCCGGGGCCTAACCAAGCCCCCAAGTACACTTTGCAGACTAATTCAATCCTTCCGAACTGATTGACGCACTCAAAATGACCATTTGGATGATTCATAATTAAATTACATTTTATCCCACAAATTTAAGTCCCAATACGACTGACACACGCGTCCCGACTAAATTTACTGTAACTGTCATATTTCTCACTCACGACAATCATAATACGTTCTTAATAATTTATTACTCATTCATTAAGTATTATCTACTATAAATAAATAGTAACCCTTGTCTCGCTAATTAATATTTATTTTAACCCGGATTAATTTTCCATTTTTGATTTAATTGATCCTAATATAAAAGTCATTAAAATTACGGGTTGTTACACAAGGGTGACGTTTTATTTATATTGGAGAAAGGGTATTAATGTCATTTTCATGTAAGGTTTGATGAAAGTGGAGCACTGGAGTATAAGGGATAAGCGCCCCATTTTTAATCTGGGTACAAATTTGAATTGATTTATACTATGGGGGCATTTGTACCTAATGACATTTTTTAATAGTTTTCGAATTTTTTTCTTAATGGATTAAAAAAAATTGAATATGAACCACAAGGCGCTCATCTGCAAAAATTTAGACACAAAGCTGAAAATTTTCATAACTACTTGACTCTAAAATGCAAAAGAATCCTTATACATAAAATGACATGGTATGTAATTAATATGTACCAAGGTGTTTTATTTGATACACATAAACTAGAAATAATTTTTCTTTTGTATAGTTTCCAAATATACTTGCCCAAATGCAATATCCGTCCACTTAGTGTTAAGTTGATCCGATTAAAGATTTAATGGAGGCTAATATGAAGAGACACACATTAATATTTGAAGAGAAAAATGCTAGTATTAATATGTGGGTTTGTCGTTAATATGAAAAGACAAAAAAAATCAATAGCCCATCTCATTCTCACATTTCTCTTTCTCTCTCTCTCTCGCTCTCTCTAAATTTATCACCTAGAACCCTAAGTCTTGGGACGTGGATATTTTTGATAACTCTAATAGCCAACCCTTTGTACTCACTGAGATTAGAAGCACGATAATAAGGAGTTAATGTAAATAAGCGTGCCAATAACACGTTACATTCCGGGGCATTCTTCCGCATTAAGGTACGTCCTAAATCCATTATATGCTATCTGATATGCATACAAATTTTACATTATCAGAGATTATGTAGTTGTTTGATTGCCATCATTCTCTTGTTGAAGTACCTATCTAACTTAATTAACTTCGGAGGTATCCAGAATCTTGGCGTTCAGAGCATCCACTTCTTCTTGAACAGAACCGCCGACCTCCTCCATCTCCTGGAGCCTATCCTTCAGCTTGGCAACGAGCTCCAACTGGTCCTTATACTCTTGGTTCCTCGACCTAAGAGACTTGAAAATTCTTACAAAAGCATGTCGAACTCGACCGCTCGCACCAGGACCAAGAATTTTTCCTAGTTGAGAGGAAGCACGAATATAATCCTCAATATCAATGAGCTACAAACCATATAAGGAGTAAAGAAAAAATAAATCAGTACACAGAAGGGAGAAAAATTTAATTTCATCGAAAGAAAGTTCAAGTACATCAGCAAAAAGAAAAAAAACTAAAATACAAGGAATACATAAAGCTCCCTAAGGAAGACTAGCTGGCAACCTCGGTCTTTTCTGAGAATGCTGGTTGCTTCCTCTTATTTGTGGTAGTCCCAGGCACGCCTCCCCTAAAAGAATCAGTCACCATCCCCTGATCAAGGGAAGAATCAACAGAGGTGGTCAGAATAGCTGGAGCACCTTCATTGGCAGTAAGAGGAGGCACCTTATCCACAACAAGCCTGGGTCCAGGGTCGTGCTCGTCAAAGAGGGGGGGGGGATCAATATCCACCTCGGTAGTGAGCAAGGATTTATCCCAACCCTTCTTGAAGTTGAGATGACCAATGTAGCCAATCTGAGTATCAACATCCTCATACGCTGCGACCCATTCGGCGTTATATGAAATCTCTTTAAGGGTGGCAGCCTTAGATTCCACCTTTTCACCTTCTCGGTAAGAACTTTATTCTCCTCAACCGTCGCCAGTTTGCTCGGGCAGACAAAGTCTTAAGACTGCCTCAGCTCATTGAGCTCTTTGGATATCGTCTCCTTTACCTGGTTAGCTTTGGCCAAGGCAAGTTTGAAAGCCTTCTGAGCAACGCTGGAAGCCTTCATACTCGCCTCCAGCTCTGCATTCTTCCTCGCTAACTCATTCCGACTGTGATAGAGGATGGTGAAATTAGATACGAACTGTAGAAAGAAAAAAGAACATTAACAAAATAGACATTAAAAGAAGAGCTGCGGAAATAGAGAAGAAAAAGATAAACTTACCAAGGCTAGACCCTGACTTGCCTTTAGGGCTAACTAGTTAGTCCCCATTGAACTCTAGCAATCAGCTGGTAGAACTGCTCTCTCGAGCACCGCCGAAGACAATTGGGGGGAGAGGGCAACAGAAGCCCCCTCAGCCAAGGTAGATACGGGCACCAAAGACTGCCCTGCCTTAGTCCTTACTTCTTCTCTTTTTCTCTCTCCTTCTTCTTCTTTTCTTATTCTTTCTTTCTCTCTCTCTTTTTCACTAGCGCATCCTCTTTCTTCTTCCACTCTTGCTCATGAATAGCAGTCTGAGAGCTAGTGGCAGTATCCCCACTCCAAGATTTCTACTTCTTCAACCTACGAGCAACCAACACATTATCTTCATCATCATCCCGGATCAAATTTTTCCTGGGGGAGCTATGTCTTCCTCCCTCAAGATTTTTGAGTCCTCTGAACCCTCCTCCTAACTAGAAGATTCCTTGTCACTTAAATTCTCCTCGCTATAACCACCCTCAGCTCTGACCCTATCATCTCCCTCACTCTCTTCATCAGAACTGCTTTCCTCCTCGTCCAATTGAATAGGGTTAGCAATAACCTCTTCTGTGATATCTAGCTGAGGAATACTATCCATAGGACGGGTAATGAAGCTGGACCCAATGTTCTTGTACTCCAAAAGGAATGCGGCTGACCTCGAATGCTCACCGTCAGCCAAGGATTCCCTGATCTTCCAAGCCTTAACCATTTTAGCAACTCGAATCTCGCGAAGAGTAGGCTCTGTGTTCTTTGTCTTAGCTGAAAAAGATGAAGAGGGAAATATAAAAAAGACAGTACAATAATAGAAAATCCATGAGCAGAACAAGGGCTATGCTTACCTATATATTCCTCTCGATAAAAGGGAATCTCAGGTCCCCTATACCTCGCCCCTTATATTTGGGGAGGGAACTGCCAGTTTTTGGCAATAAACCCCTTGTGCCAGTAGTCCTTATGGGAATCAAGTAGATTTACTACCAATACCCTGTCAGGACTCATAGCCTTGAGATAAAGGAGACCAGAGCTTGTTCGAGAAAAAGAATAGCAATAGTAAATTTTAGCAAGACCTAGATTAGTGCCATAGAATTGATTGATTATATGTACACCATTGATTATCTTCCAAACATTTGGCGAACATTGTGCAGGAATTATGTAGAAATAACTAAAGAAATGCAAAAACAAGCGATTTGGCGAAAAAGTAAGACCCCCCTGGGACAACAGAAGAACATGTATCCAATGACCGTCCTCAATGTCTTTAACATTACAAGTAATAGGGGCACATTCAATGTCTACCCAGTTTAAAATATTATAAAAATTCCTAGACTCATCTATCGACCTATTGCCTATTTTTGCCATCAAACAAGAAAAACCCTAGCAACGATAATGAAGAAATTCCAATAAAAAAAGAAAGGAGAAGAAAATTGAAGAACTTACGAAGCGAGAATCAACTTGAAATGATGCAAATCCATAAGCAAAGAAGATGGGAAGATAAGTAAGAAGCTTGAACATGAAAGATGAGACCTGGAAGTGAGAAAGCAGAGTAAGAAGTTGGGGAAATATTGAGAAATACAAAGAAGTTTGAAGTGACATAAGGAAATGGCTTCTCCAAACTAGCTTAAACCCTTTCAATCATGATGCACAGGAAATGAAGCAAATCTTTTGCCTGAATCTACTCAAAAAAGATGCTTCAATCCCAGAGTGCTACGCAATTCACAAAAATGCCATTAAAGCTATTATTTAAAATTATTGAGCCCAAATTGTGCCCCAAAAATTTTAGGGGCAATTGTGGGTACGTCGATTAACTATTCTGGCCCAGATGAGTAGCCCGATTAAGTTCGGCCCAAAGTTTAAAGGCCTCGTGCATAACTGATTCAGTTATGACCCATTCAACCCCTAAAATCTCTTAAGAGATATTCTAGGAATTATGGGCTAACGTGGAGGAGTCCAACAACCCCTCTCTCCAAAAAATGACATGTATATATTAAACCCACAACCTGGGTCAAAGGGCACGCAATTTTGTAAACACTCCCCTATAGTAAAAAGAAATACAATAGAGAGATAACCACCGTGGACGTAGGCCATTTTTTCGAACCACGTATATTTTGTGTCGTGTGTGATTGGAGTTATTTTGTGCTCTTTATTTATTTTAGTGATTGCATTTGCTTATTCTTTATGTTGAGATTTATTGTCACCACAAGGCTGAATTTATAACCTCGACCTTGGTTATTTCCTTATCCTTGGCCATGTGCGCCATGCAATTGACAACCTCAGAGCCTCCCCCTTCCGGGCCACCACAAATCATTCCCACACCAAATGAAATTGTCCTTTGGTGGGAGATTCGGATCATCACTATCATTATTCTAAGGGTCATCCCGCTTGGATGGAGTGTCCTCTCTGCATCTATCATTTCTCCTTTTTTGGGGGTCGTTCCCGCCTTGGTCATCTCGGCCTTGGCCTGAACCTCCCTTATTCATATATTTCCTCAACTTACCAAATTTTAGCATTTTTTCTATCTCATCTTTGAGGGCGAAGTATTTATCGGTGACGTGCCCATGATCCCGATGGAATTCACACCAAAGATTTCTATTTATCTTGTGAGGAGCTATCTTTAACTTTTTCGTCCACCTAAGAGACTGGTCATTTTTTTATCTCATTCAGAATGTGCTCATAGCTAACTGTTAGTGGCATATAATCCACAAACTTGTAGTCTATTGGCATTTTCTTGCTATCCTTTCCCTTGGACCCTTTCCATCACTATGGGATCTTTTTCTTTATTTTCTTTGGCTGTCATTGCCTCTTTTGAGTTCATGACTCTCCCCTCCGTAGCTAGGAGTTCATCCACGGACTTTGGAGGATCCTCGGCCAACTTCTATAGTAGCTTTCCTTTTTGAAGACCTCCCATAAGGGATGTAATCGCGATACTTTCTTCGTAGTCTTCGACTTCTAGCTTCTCCTTGTTATAACGGGCTATTTATTCCCTCAAAGTCTCATCCTTCCCTTGTTTGATGTATAAAAGGTGGGTCATCTGCTTTCTAGTTTTACCCCAAAGCAGAAGTTGTGGACAAAACTATCGGCCAACTGCTTAAAATTTCCTATAGAGTTCTTAGGAAGGGAGGTGAACCATATGTGGGTTGCCCCTGTCAATGTGCTTGAGAATGATTGACATCTCATCTCATCTAATATTGAATAGATATCGGAGGTCGACTGATACATCTCCATATGATGCACTGGATTCGTTCTACCGTCACATTTTAGAGTAACTACTGATGGTTTGAACTTAACCGGGGTTGGGTAGTTCAGTATCTTTCCCACAAATGGATATCCTTCAGCATAACCCCTCTGTAAGGGGTCTCAACTTTTTATGATATCCCTTATTTTATTCTCCAACCTCTATATAGACTCATTCCAGGGCTTGTCTGCTGCAACATCGACTTTTATAGGGATATCATTTTCCTTGACCCCTTCTCTATCGTCTGGACGAGCTGATCATTATCTATTACTCGAAGGAGCCAAGGGTACCTTCTCTGGACACCTAGGTCAGCTGATGACCTCCCTTTACTCCTTTTGATCTGGGGGAGGTCAGCAATCATCTCTCCTCTCATTTATTCTTGAACCAGTAATACTTTTTAATCTGGATAGATGGTTCCTCATATCTCCCTGAGGGATAAGCCTATGAAAGGCCGACCGTCTAATTAGCCTGTCTAAGGCTGATTGCCTTGGTCCACAGTCCCAGTTGGGCTCGCGCTCTCGATTAGTCCTCCACCCCTGGCATCTGCTCTATCGAATTGAACACATAGTTCCTATGGATATCTCATGAGGTTCCTAATATTTTAACTCTCCCTCTTTGTTGTCAAGGTTGTCCCTAACTAAGTCATCACGGAGTTCTTGACCTTGCTTCCCTAGGCATAAACGCCTAAGGTTTGCAATGTCTCTTCGTCTTTGACATAGTGGAAAATATTTTTTTGGAGCCTAGGGTGGTCCCCTGGCTTGTTGACCTGGATCGTCTTCCTTAGTGGATGGAGTTATAAATTCCGCTTCAGCGCCGCCAGTCCTGGTCGCGAAATTCTGGCTAAACATAGAAAATTGGTTTTGCATTTGCTATTTGCTAGCTATAAGGAAGCACATTGAAATATCCACCTCAGCCATCTCCGACTGGGGTAGTGCTTGGATGGAGATTGCACCAACTTCGTGTAGTGGTTCCAGTTGATTCTCAGGTGGAGGAGGTGGATCCATTTCCATTGGTGTAAGTTGTTCGAGCTATGAGCTGGAGAAAGAGATCTTAAATTCTCAACAATATCTCCTTCAATGGTGAAATATCTCCACAAAGAAGGAGGACTGCTTCACCACTATAGACTCTGATGAGTATAAGCTAAAAATGAGGAAGAGATGGCTATCTTCGTTCCCACAAATGATGCCTGATTAATGCTGCTGTATCAGTACCACCAGATCAAGATGAAACTGTGAATAACTTAAACTCAATCATAGCACAACAACGGATGTGGGTATATGTATATATGAGAAAAGGAGATGACGGTAAGAATATGAAATCAATGATTTAAAGTGGTTTAGCCAATTAGGCCTACATCCACCGTGTGAGTGTATGAGAAATCCACTAAATAAGGGCACTAATGGCCATGGATATAACACTAAGTCTCTCTCTCTCTCTCTCTCTCTCTCTCTCTCTCTCTCTCCTGTATACAATTGGATAGAGTTCTGTAAGGCTTATGAATCAATGATCCCTTATCCTGGAGAAGATGCAGTGTATATATAGGGATTGGGAGCTGTAGTGTACCCCCAAGCATGTAATCAACATGTGCATGAGGAAACTCCCAATAAGATGAAGACACCTGTCCCTGGCACATGGATAGAATAATGACGTAATATTCCCTTACGTGAGGGAATGATCTTGTTGCAACAGTTTTACCCATGTGGGATCCGCCATGCTGGAACCTTGCACTTCTCATATAGTAAATGTCATTTAAAGGAGTCTCAACCTTGCCAAGTACGATGTTGCCAACATAACGCATGGCCTAACACTGGATACTACCAAGTGTGATCTTTACTGAGGAATGCCATTCGAGATTGATTAATTGACCGGGTCCTAGTGTCAGCTACATAGGTAGATAAGAGATGCCCTTGTTGCTGAAGCACTTCCCCGAATTATCGGCTTGCTAGGTGGTCGAGGTTATATGTACGAGGCCGACCCTGGTTCTGGATGAGTCTTGGAAACATCATGTGAACTCCTTCTAGAATCTCGGTTGTCTAGGGTCAGGAGGTCTCATATGGGGACGAGGACATATTTAGGTATATCAGTGTTTGTGTGTGTTGACAAAGGTTATTTTCAATAAAAATACTAATGTGCATAACTTTAATTAAAAAGGGTAATTTTGGTAAAAAAATGGTTTTGATTAAACAAAGTGTCGTGATTTCATGTATTTAACCGCGTATGTTGAAACTAGGGATAAATGCCAAGTTAAGAAAGTATTAGTCTTTTATGAGATTAAGGTAAATTAATCGCGATAAGTAACATTTTATGAAGTAAAAACAGTTACATACATTAAGTATACGTATATATATGTATATATGTACAAGGTAGTTGCATGTACATGTAGTTATAACGTGTTAGAGTTTTTTTTTCTACCCTTCATTTCTATACTTCATTTTTATATTCCCACTGGGCATTGGCTCACACCCTCGTCTTTGTTACAACAGGTTGGGTGCGGGTTCGTATTTTGAGAGCGTTACACATGTAAGTATTTATTTAATTTCAAGAATTTCACGTTAGTAGCTCTGTATGCTTGGACTCTGGGGATGCTTCTCGCGGGTTCCTCATGTAGTTTGACTTGAAATTGAAATCGCATGCTAAGCAAGTGAAATGTTAATTAAAAATAAAACTGGATTAACAACACTATATAAGTTGTTTCTTTCCACTTTACACCTAACGCTAAACCGTGTTGACTACGGATAACCCATAAATCCGGTCCGGGACGTTACAAATTCACCATCCATATTTACATTTTTAGACTTAGGCTATTGTAACACCCTGTAAATTCAAATCATATTTAAATTAATTAATTTGAAATTCAAAAATATAGCTTAAAAGACTCCCAATATCAGTATAGATAAGTCTTATGCCATTTAGAAGAATCCTTATAACATAAAACACTCTAGGAAAAAAAAACATGCTTGTCACGAGTCTGGGCTGTGACTAATGGGCAAACCTTTTTTTTAGTTCAAATAGAATTCTATTGCCACTTAAACTCTTAATCCTTATATATTAAAATTAATTTGTGCCTCTCCAGGAGACTTTTCCAAAATTAATTACTTTCATCTACAAACCTTTGATCTAATTTTAATCTAGTTTTAACCCTAGATTTGAAGGTTTATTTGGTATTTTCTCGAGTTTGGGCTAGAACAACTATTGATTGTTTTCATGAGAGGGACGCAGTGGTATGATCAGAATTTTGAAGCAGAATCTTATGTATTTCTTGTGATGGTTTTAAGGTACGGGGTTTACACAATGGGCTCCTTAAATCTCTCAAGAGTTGTCATTTGTTCTTCATTTAATTATACTCATAATGTGATATCGTGACGTTCATTGGAATCTAAAATATTGATTCAATTGAGATATTATATTTGTTAATAGGTTTAGTGTCATAAAATTTTCATATGGCGCTGAGAATGGTCACCCACCAATAGTCCAAAAGTCCAATAGCCAGGATGAAGCTTTACGAAGCTTAGATGAGGTGAAGCCTGGTGACCTATTGATGTGTTATTGAGAAATTAAATTGATATAATGCTCGGATGTCGCATTGAACTTGAACTCAGATTCGTAGTGTTGCATTTATTCACCGTTATTGTTTTTAGCATCTATTCTTGTTATATTGTGTACTTCCTCGTATTTTTCTTTTGGTGGCAGGTTAGCGTGGATTTGGATGCTATGGATTTTTGGAGGATTTCATTTTTGTATAGATTGGCAATGTAATTTAATTGGATAGCTTGACATCTTTTTTAGAGGAATTTAATTGTAATTATTTTGGAGGTGTAAATTTTGTATTGGACATTATGTAATTTTGGATTCGTTATATTTATTTTGTGGAATATAGATGCTCTATACTAATTGTTGAGGATTTAGTTTAGTTTTAATCATAGTAGCGCCTCGTGTTTTATGCAGAATGTTACAAATGGTATCAAAGCTTTGGTATACGACAACCCTCGGGTCTAGCATGTGGGTTATATGTGTTTCATTGGAGATAGGGAATTTCTGTTGAGGACATTATATGCATTGAGGTTAGAGTAGTAATCTTGATGTGAGGATCCTTAGAGTTTATTTTGGAGACGATATTTATTTGGTAGATCATTAGTATCAATTTTGGGCATATTTAGTATCGATGAAGTGATGTGATTTGATTTAAGGGTTTAAGTGTTGCGATTATTTTTGAAGATAGGATCAAGTGGTGATTTGTGGGAGAGCGTGGGATGCTATTATTTTCATAGATATATATACATATATATAGGTGATATATATATTATTTTGATCATGGGTTACGTGCGGGTAGGATTGGGTGTATGGGCGCCTAATCGTGGTGCTTTATGGGTAGGCATATGTGAGACTTATTTTATTTTGCGCGTTTACGCTTTGTCAAATTTTAAGGGCGAAATTCATATACTAGTGGGGAAGTAAGTAACACCCTGTAAATTTAAATCATATTAAATTAATTAATTCAAAATTCAAAAAACTAGCTTAAAAGACTCCAAATATGAGTATGTATAAGTCTTGGACTGTTTAGAAGAATCCTTATAACATAAAACTCTATAGAAAGAGTCCTTATAACATAAAACTCTCTAGGCAAAAAAAAATAAAAATAAACATTTGTCATGGTTTTGGGCCGTGACTAACGGGAAAACTATTTTTTTTAGTTCAAATAGAATTCTATTACCATTTAAACTCTTAATCCTTATATATTAAAATTAATTCGTGGCTCGGATTTTCAAATCACTATTTCCACAACTTTTCCTCTAGAAGACTTCTCCAAAATTAATTCCCTTTATTTACAAACCTTTGATGCAACTTTAATCAAGTTTTAACCCTAGATTTGAAGGATTATTTGGTGTTTTCTCGAGTTTGGGTTAAAATGAGTTTTGATTGGTTTCACTAGAGGGACACAGTGGTATGATCAGAATTTTGAGGCAAAATCTTATGAGTTTCCTGTGATGGTTTTAAGGTACGGGGTTTACACAATGTGATCCTTAAATATCTCGAGAGTAGTCATTTGTTTTACTTTTAATTGTACTCATATTGTGATATCGTGACGTTCATTGGAATCTAAAATATTGATTTGATTGAGATGTTGTATTTGTTGATGGGCATGGTGTCATAAATTTTTTATATGGCCCTGAGAATGGTCACCCGCCAATAGTCCAATAGCCAGAATGAGGCTTTATGAAGCTAAGGTGTGGTGAGGTGAAGCCTGGTGACGTATTAATGTGTTATTGAGAAATTACATTGGTATAATTCTCGAATATCGCATTGAACTTGAATTCAGATTCGTATTGTTGCATTTATTCAACGTTATTGTTTTGAGCATCTATTCTTGTCATATTGTGTACTTCCTCATATTTTTCTTTTAGTGGCAAGTTAGCGTGGATTTGGACGCTACGGATTTTTGGAGGATTTTAGAGCATGACATTTGGAGGATTTTATTTTTTTTTATAGATTGGCAGTGTAATTTATTTGGAGAGCTTGACTTTTTTTAGAGGAATTTAATTGTAATTATTTTGGAGGTGTAAATTTTGAATTGGACGTTATGTAATTTTGGATTTGTTATGTTTATTTTGTGAAATATAGATGCTCTATACTAATTGTTGCGGATTTAGTTTACTTTTAATCGTAGCCGCGCCTTATGTTTTATGCGGGGTGTTACAGCTCTTAAGTTACTAAAGGGGTCCAAATCATCCCAACCTTAACGGTGTTAAGTTTTTGGACGAAAAATTGACGATGTGGATGGCATAAAAGGGTATTTTTGGCGAAGCCCATATAAACTGGAAATTTAAAATTTTGGACATTTTAAATTTGAACAAATATTTACAAAAATCAAGAAATTATAGTAAAATACTTAAAAGTCTAGAAATGAAATAAAAATATATAATAAGAAATTACATGTAATATATTTAAAATGTTTTGAAAATACAAGAAGCCTTTAAAAACTTAAAAAAATTGAAAAACGTATAAATATCTGGAAATGATCGAATAAGCATTTAATTTTTTTTTCCAATAATACTGAAAATCATTAAAAAAATATGGAAATGACATAAAAAATATTTAAAGTAATATAGAAAGTAATAATTTTTTTGTTACGAAACCTTAGACTTCTAGAAATGATTTTCTTTTCTTTTCATGAAATATGTTTTAAAATTCATTTAAGAAGTTCAACAATCAAAGGAGAAACGTTTTGAAAATATATAAATAATTTCATAAAATATTTCAAGATGGATAATAATTTTGGTAAATCACATAGAAATTATAAAGTGGGTTAAAAAAATGATTTTAGTCTGTGGTTTATGTTGATTTTGACATAGGTTTTATTCCCTAAATAAACACTAATTCATATATATATTTGTCATCATCTTATAGATTTACAATAAAAATTATGTGAGAAAAATCAGGAATAAAAATCAACAAATATACACATAGAAACACCCAAACATAGAACAAACAAGAAATTCTTTGCTAAATTTGTTTTTTGATATATAAAAGTTTGTAACTTGCATTTTTCGTGAAAAATCCAGGGTGTGATGACACCACCGAATATGTTCTTCGATGCCATGAATTCAATGGCGGATCTGGGCCTGGGCTAAACAGGGTGACAACCCAGTGCAAAAAACAAAATCTTCTAGCTATACAAGCCCAGAACCCCTATAAAACTATCCCAACCCAGATTTTAGAAGTTAGACCACCCCTAATATTTCTATCTAGGAGCATTAATAAGGAACAAAACTAAAGAAAGACTAACTCGAAAAATGCGTACAAGTTGGACACCCTAAACCCAACATAACGGCTCTGTAGTTTTGAGTTTTGACTAAAATAAACAATAATGTCAAAGGTTATTCCCTCTCCCAATCCCAAACCAATTTCGAATACCCCACAAACTTAGTCCCTTCTTAGCTGCTGCGTACTCTGACAGACTAATTCGACAGCCTACCAAGCTACTCCCTATTCCGACAGACTACTCTGGTGCTGTCAGGTTTGAAATGTTTTGCCTTTTTTTCCTGTTTCTTTCCAGATGTTTTTTCCTTTTGTTTTCTTTTTTTTAGTCAAGATTAGATAAGTGTATCTTTTTCTTAAATATCAGATTTATGCTTTTAATTAATAAATTAATTATTCGATTTAGGATGATATATTTTATGAAATATAAGAATTTTGGGATTTGAACTTTTTAGGCTGTTTTACATTTATTATTCTGAGATTTTATTTGTTGGATTAAATTATTTATCAATCCATTGGTGATTAAATTAATTAAAATTTCTTATTTCAATTATTTGTTGAATTTTGTTGGGTGATAAGTGTGAGAATTTCTCTTAAAAATTCTAATTCCTTAGTTGAGATTATTTCTATCTTCAGGTATTTTTGTAATTATAAGCACTTAATGATTGAATTATTTCTAAAAGGTGTTAATAATTTTTTATGATTGTGTAATAAATCATATTTCCTTGTACCTTTGATAGGTTATAGATTATTACCACTAACAAAGAAAGGAAAAACTATATTTTCGTTCTTTAAAAAGACAGACGTGACACCCCGCTTATTAAAATAAGAGGTGGCCAACCCGCTACTCTAATAAAAATAGTAATCTTAAATAGTCTATTCTTAGCATCACTGTCGCATAATAATAATACGAGACAACCACCAAATATTTTTGATAACGGATGTTATACATAATTTTGCAAATTGGGTAAAAGCAGTTTCCATCCTTCAATTTATAACAAAAGGTTGATATACATACATTATAACAGTTTAATAACAATTCTACAAAACATAACCGAATAATTTATAGGTTAACGGGCTAATACAAAAGATTACACCAAGCATAACGGTATGCACGAAGACTAAACTTGGGCAACACGCCCCAATATACGGAGGGATCATAACTAGAGTATCAAGAGAAACTGATGCTTCTATTACAAAAATCCTACAACATCCGCAAAGTGCTATAGCTCTTTAACACTGGAAAGGAAAGTCCAAGCAGGCGCCCATGCGACGGAGCACCTGAACATAAATAAGAACCACACAAGAAAGAGAAATATAAACGAGTTAGGGCCCAGTTTGATATAATATATATGTGAATAAAATGCATAACAGTTATGAATGAAAAACATCATACACATGTTAATTTCGCTCTTCATTCAAAGTATCATCCTCACCTCTCTTCTAAGTGCACATCCTAACGTGTACAATTCATGTTAAGTTAAACTTACCATCTACTTAATAGGAGTAACCTAACTCTATTCAACATGCCAAGTTTGCCAATTTAATATGACCACACAAAACAATAATCATTAGGGACCATATGCAATTAGAGTTGGTTCACAATTTCCTTAAATCAATTAATCATTCGTGAGAAATACCATTTCAGTGAGCAGAGTTACAATCATATAATAACGGTTCTAAGACCATCCTTCCGGGAGTCACCACACTGGATGCACCCCTAAATGCTATCATCTTCCAGGGCGTAAAATCAAGACCACCTGGGTATCTTAAATCGCAATGCATGGGAAGCGGCCATATACCTTCGATAATGAGTCATAACCATACTCAGAATTACCTCACTTCGAACAAACAATTATATAATGTAACAACCGTTGAATGACCCGAGGACTGTATTCACCCTGCTTCATTAGCCAGGGGATTCACCTCATTCGTATAACTTCCCTTATGATAACATTTAGATAGGTATGTATACACGTGCCATAATCACAAGATACATCAAATAAATATACGTTTCTTATTTTTGAATCCACATATATATGTATAATGATGTAGGCTAGAAAATACAAATGCTCTCATACTAGTCCCCGAAGGTCCAAAATGATACTACTTAACTCTACCCTAGTTCTAGACTCGTATACTAGATGAAATAAGACATTAAGCTCTCCTAAATAGTCCTCAAAATAAACCCATATACCCCCTTACTGATCTAGGGCATTGATCCCTCTTATGTGAGACGCTATTACTCTTCAATACATCATATGAGAAGGTTCTTAAGCCTTAAACCCAAGAGAAAAGGAGTGAAAACCAAGTTGGAAAAATTCCATGAAACAGCAGGATTTTCGAATCGATTCTCCTATAGAGGAATCGATTCGCCCCTGAAAGGGAATCGATTCGCATAAAAAGAAAATCGATTTGGCTGAGAGAACCTGCCTTCTGTATAAGCTAGAATCAAGTTGGCCTTAACCCTAATCGATTCGATTCCTCATACCTGTAGCCACCATTTTAGCGAATCGATTCGCTAAGGAAAGCAATTCGATTGGCCTGGGTTGAGAGGCCCAGTTTTGGCTACGGGTTGATATAACCCTAAATCCCTAAATTCTCTTTCGTCTTCCATCTATCCCAAAATCAACAACTCCTAACTTCTCTAAATCACTTAGGCAAGTAAACCTACTAGAAGAGACCATTTAAAACAAGTCTAGATCATATAACTTAGGATTTAAACAACTAAATCATCAAAATCCATAAATGATGTAATCTCAAGTATACTAACTATATAGACAAACTATTCACACCCAATCATAAATTTATGCAAGTTAGAAACTTGCCTCAAGATTGTAGTCTCGGATTCTTCCTCGTTGAATCAGTTCCAAGCTCAAAATAGCAATTCTCCTCTTTTCTCTTCTTTCTCCCAAGCTCTCACTTCTCTATAACTTTATAGGTTTAAAACACAAAAATGAGCTTAAAATGCTCTTGCAAGGCTAAAATACCCAATGCATATAAAATACATTAAGTTCAACATTAAATGTTACTACATACTTAAAATGACTCGTAACATCATATTTAAGTTATAACTAGTCAAAAGTACCTCGGAACCCAAAAATGCACCGGGCACTTTTTTGGCTATCTCAACCATTCTCGGACTAACCGTGCCCTTTAAACTAACATCTGATATATTTTTCATTATTTATGTTCCAACGTTATATTAACTTCTTAATAATAACCCGATTGGACTATAAATCATAACCGTCGCTTAAAGCATAACGACGCAACAAAATATAATATTACACTATTTACATTCGCGTAATGGTAAATATGTAATACTCATACATATTAACTCTTAAATTACTTAAATTAATATTTACTTCAATTTAATTTACTTTATAGAACTAGCCCTGATGGCAATTTGATATAAAAATAATTACTCAAAAGTAAGGGGTATTATATACTCCCCCCCTTACAAGGGAATTTTGCCCTCAAAATTTAGGCGTACCTGGTAAAAAGTGGTGTGGGTACTTTTCTAGGATATCATCCTCTCGTTCCCAAGTTGATTCCTCGACATTGTGGTGTTCAATTGGACTCGGACCAAGGGCACCACTTTGGATCTTAGTCTACGCTCTTCGTGGTCTAAAATGGCAATCAGTTGTTCTTCATACAAAATATCGGCATGTAACTCGATATCGTCTAATGGAACATGCCAATGAGACCCCTCACACCTTTTATACTTCTTTAAATATGAGACATGGAATACATCATGAATTTACCATAGGTGTTATGGAAACGCAAATTGATAAGCTACGGGGCCTACCTTTATAATAATGGGAAAATGACCTACATAGCATGGCGAAGTTTTACCTTCTTCCCTAATCGCATCACACCTTTCATCAGGAACACCCGCACTAAAACTTGATCCCACACTTCTAATTCTGTATGCCCTCGATTTGCATCATCATAGCTTTTCTGTTGATCTTGTGCAATTCGTATGCTATTTCGGTTGAGCTCAATCTTTGAAGAGGTATCTTGGATCATTTCAAGTCCAAGGACCTTATGGTCTCCGACTCCTAACCAACAAGTAGGTGTTCAATATGGTCGTCCATACAATGCCTCATACGGTGCCATACCTATTGTGAATTGATATAACTTATTGGATGGAAATTCGACCAATGGAAGGTGTTATTCCCATCCTCCTTTAAAATCGAGTATGCACATGCGAAGCATATCTTCCAATATTTGGTTAAACCTCTCCATTTTCCCATCGGTTTGTTGATGGTATGCTGTACTCAACGGAAATTCAGTCCCCATTTCCTCTTGTAAACTTTGCCAAAAATGGGATATAATAATTTTATCTCGGTCTGAGACTATATTGATAGGCACCCCATAAAGTTTCACAATTTCCACAATAAAGAGTTGGGCATAACGTGGCATATTGTAATCCGTCCGTACCGGTAGGAAGTGTGCTAATTTGGTTAAACGATCGATAATCACCCAAATAGAATCACGAACACTTTGCGACATTGTCAATCCAGTGATACAATCCATTGAGATACTCTCCCATTTCCGCACCGGTATTTCCAACGGTTGTAACAATCTAGTCGGCCGCTAGTGGTTCACCTTCACCAATTGACAAGTGGTGCATTGAGAGAAAAGTTCAGAAATGTCCCTTTTCATCCCCGCCCACCAATACTGATGACCCATATCTTGGTACATTTTTCCCCCACCGGGGTGTACTGCAAATCTTGAACCATGGGATTTCATCATGACAGCACGCCTCAAGTCTCCTTCATCCGGGATTATAAGTCTTCTATGGAAACGTAACCCACCCTCAGGACTAATAGAGTAGGACTCCGCTCCCTCGGTCAAAAATTGGCATACCCGGTCTTGACAGTCTTTATCCCCTCCTTGAGCTTTTACTGCTCGCATCACGATGAAAGGCATAACGATCAACACCGACATGCATGCTCTTGCTACAGCATCATCCGGGATTGTTCTTTCCATTTGGCTTTCCATACTTCGGCTAGTTACCCCACGAGTCTTCTACTCAGCGCATCAGCTACCACGTTTACTTTGCTTGGGTGGTAGTGAATATCAAATTGATAGTCCTTCACGAACTCTAACCACTGTCGTTGCCGCATATTTAGATCTTTCTTCGAGAACAAATATTGTAACGACTTGTGGTCAGTGAAAAGTCTAAATTTCTCACCCAGGAGGTAATGCCTCCATATCTTTAAGGCAAACACTATTGCAAAAAGTTGTAAATCATGCCTGGGATAATTATTTTCATGGGGCTTAAGCTTGCGAGATGCATATGCAATGGCCTAATGCTCCTGTTGTAGTACACTTCCCAGTCCTTGTAGAGATGCATCCGTAAAGGCTAAATAGTCTACTCCCGATCTTGGCAATGCGAGTACAAGAGTAGAGGTCAACTTGTCCTTCAACTCCTCAAATCTAGCTGACAGGAGTCATCCCAAACAACTCATACCCCTTTCCGAGTAAAGTTCGTTAAAGGGCAAGCAATTTTGGAAAAACCCTTAATGAAACGACGATACTATCCCGCTAAACCCAGAAATATACGAATTTCAGTTGGCGTTGTGGGCTGATCCCATTCCCTCACCGCGGAAACTTTATTTAGGTCTATGGAAATACCCTAAGCCATCACAATATGCCCCAAAAATTGCACTTCCTGTAACTTGAAACCACATTTCTCGAACTTGGCATATAGATGATGATCCTGTAGTGTTTGTAGAACCAATCGCAAGTGTTCAACATGATCAACTTTAGTCCAAGAGTAGACTAGAATGTCGTCGATAAACACTATGATAAATTGTTCTAGAAAGTCCCAAAACACTCGATTCATTGGTCCATAAATACAGCAGGAGCGTTGGTTAACCCAAAAGGCATAACTAAAAACTCATAGGATCCATACCTGGTTAAGAATGTGGTTTTTGGTACGTCCTACTCTCAAATTCGCAGCTGATGGTACTCGGTCCTCAAATCTATTTTAGAGAAGTACGACGCTCCTCTTAATTGATCAAAGAAATCATCGATTCGAGGTAACAGGTATTTATTTCTGACGGTGACCTTGTTCAATTCACAATAGTCAATGCACAACTGGAGGGAACCATCTCGTTTCCTTACACATAATACGGGGGCACCCCATAGAGACATACTACGCCAAATAAAACCTTGTCCCAATAGTTGTTGAATTTAATCCCCTAACTCCGTCATTTCTAAAGGAGCCATATGGTATGGAGTTAGTGCAATTGGCCTAGTTTCCGGCGCTAAGTCAATTACGAACTCAATCTTACAACTTGGAGGTAAGCCAGGGATCTCCTGAAGGACATCTTCAAATTATCTAACAATGGGAATAGAGTATAAGGAAATGACTAATTCTTGTAATGTCTCCTCCTCAATACAATACAAGTGAGTTCTCGAACCTCCCTCCGAAAGAGGCATAGCCACAAAAAATATTTCTTTGCCCCGGAATGGCGAAGACTATACTCCTCTCGTAACAATTTACCATGGCTCGGTATTTTACTAACCAATCCATGCCCAGAATAACATCATACCCGACCATGTCTAGGACGAGCAAATCGGCCTCAAAGCGCAATCTACCAAGGTCTATTCCCACCCCTTTACAAATAAAGAATATAAGCGAGCCATCACCTATGGAAGAATCCACACTAGTAAAAGTACTTTCAGCAGACTTAAACAATCCAATCGAGTGAGCAAAATGCCTAGCTAAAAATGAGTGTGTTACGCCTGTGTCAAATCAAACTCGACCCACATACCCATGAATGGGAAACTTACCCTCAATAGCTGGCGGTGCAAGCGGTGCTAGAGGAAACAAAGAATACTGAATATTATACATACGTCCAAACTAAAATTGTCCCTATTGTAGAGGGACGGTTGGAATAGGTAGTGGAGGGTGTAAAGGCGCCTGCTGATTCTGAGAGCCTCCAGGAAAATGCCCCCTATTCAACTGTGGACAGTCTCTCTTCATGTGACCCATTTCACAGCACTGAAAATAACTACCCGCTAAATTCTCCAAATATCATCCCCAATTGTTATTTCAAAACTGACCCGCACCTTAGCCCTGTTGGCCTCGACCTCCGTTATTCCCTCGGCCGGCTTGGCCCTTAGGGACTACTTGCTGCTGCTACTGCTGAGCACCTTGATTTGGCCTAAAAGAACCTTCGCCAAAACTGAAACCCCCAAAGCGTTGTTTCTTAGACGGATCCCCCTTCTAATGGTCCTGCTCTTTCTGCTTACTCCCCAATTGCTGTGATGATGATAGAGCCCCACTGATGCCATTGCCTCCTTATTTACTAGATTGTCCAGAATCCCCTATTTTCTTACTCACCTTCAAATGGAGGTGGTGATCCTGTCAATGAAGTAAAGCTGCATTCATCACGTCACCAAAAGTTTTTAGGGAAGGGTTCCCCAACAGGTGCTGCCTTATCCTCTAATTCACAACCCCAATAAATTTAGATATTCTCTTCTCTTCCATACTCACCCCGTTCGGCACAAAATTTGTCAAACGGGTCAATTCCTCTTCAAACTCAGCCACTGTTCGCTCCCCTTGAGTAACATCTTGAAGCTTCCTCCTCATCTCCTTCTGGACTGCTGGAGGAAAATAATTTCGTTCGAATAGAATCCAGAACTCCAAGATAGTCATAACATCCCTTTGTTCCAGAGTTGTCACCGACTGCCACCATTGGAGAGCTGCTCCCACCAATTAAAAAGTGGTGAGAATCTGTTTCATTTCCTCACTACATTCCACCATTCGAAGATGGCGTTGAATATCCTTCCTCCATTGATTTTCCAAGATCACATCATCTCCACCCTGAAATTCTAGAGGGTGAACTTTCTAGAAGGATTCTCTAACTCTTTCCCACACTGAGGGTCCCATATGGGCTTGAGCCACCGGTGCTGCCGATTGTTGAGCTTGTGGAAACTATTGTGCCATAGTGATCACTACAGCATTGACCCTCTGGGAAGAAATATTAGACACATTCGTCGCATTTATAGTTCCTTGCGGTAGTGGGGGATCTACATCATCTGCAACTCGATTTACCCTTGCCGGGTGACCTCATATAGGTGGCATCTGAGATAAAAAGCAACTAAATCAGTACAGAGTTAAAACAATTTATCCTTGTGGGAAAATCATAAATGCATATAAATAAAATAGTCCTAATACTAAGGCTCTATATCAATGAACGCTACGATAGAACATGATATGTTTGCATAGATCCTGAGGACTCTAGAACCTGATGCTCTGATACCATTTGTGACATCCCGCTTATTAAAATAAGAGGTGTCCAGCCCGCTACTCCAATAAAAACACGAATCTTAAATGGTCCATTCTTAGCATCACTATCGCATAATAATAATACTAGACAACCACCAAATATTTTTGAAAATGGATGTCATACATAATTTTGCAAATTGGGTAACAACATTTTCCATCCTTCAATTTATAACAAAAGGTTGATTTACATACATTATAACAATTTAATAACAATTCTACAAAACATAACCGAATAAGCTCTCGGTTAACAGACTAATACAAAAGATTACACCAAGCATAACGGTATGCACGAAGACTAAACTTAGGCAACACGCCCAAATATACAGATGGATCATAACTAGAGTATCAAGAGAAACTGATGCATCTACTACAAAAATCCTACAACATTCGCAAAGTGCTATAGCTCCTTAACATTGGAAAGGAAAGTCAAAGCGGGCGCCCATGCAGCGGAGCACCTGAACATAAATAAGAACCACACAAGAAAGAGAAATATAAACATGTTAGGGCCCGAGTTGATATAATATATATGTGAATAAAATTTATAATAGTTATGAATGCAAAACATCATACACAGGTTAATTTCTCTCTTTATTCATAGTATCATCCTCACCTCTCTTCTAAGGGCACATCCTAACACGTACAATTCATGTTAAGTTAAACTGCCCATCTACTTAATGGGAGTAACCTAACTCTATTCAACATGCCAAGTTTGCCAATTTAATTTGACCATACAAAATAATAATCATTAGGGACCATATGCAATTAAAGTTAGTTTACAGTTTCCTTAATCAATTAATCATTCGTGAGAAATACCATTTCAGTGAGAACAATTACAATCATATAATAACGGTTCCAAGACCATCCTTCCAGGAGTCACCCCACTGGATGCGCCCCTAAATGCTATCATCTTTCAGGGCCTAAAATCAAGACCACCTGGGTATCCTAAATCGCAACGCACTTGAAACGGCCATATATATTTGATAATGAGTCATAACCATACTCAGAATTACCTCACTTCGAACAAAAAATTATACAATGTAACAACCGGTACAATGACCTAAGGATTGTATTCACCCTGCTTCATTAGCCAGGGGATTCACCTCATTCGTATAACTTCCCTTATGGTAGCATCTAGAGAGGTATGCATAGACGTGCCATAATCATAAGATACATCAATTAAATAAACGTTTCTTATTTCCAAATCCATGTATGCATAACGATATAGGCTACAAAATATAAATGCTCTCATACTAGTCCCCGAAGGTCCCAAATGATACTAATTGACTCTACCCTAGTTCTAGACCCGCATACTAGATGAAATGAGACATTAAGCTCTCCTAAATAGTCCTCGAAATAAACCCGTATACCCCCTTACTGACCTAGGGCATTGATCCCTCTTATATGAGACCCTAATACTCTTCAATACATCATATGAGAAGGTTCTTAAGACTTAAACCTAAAAGAAAAGGTGTAGAAACCAAGTTGGAAAAATTCCATAAAATAGTAAGATTTTCGAATCGATTCTCCTAGAGCCGAATCGATTCGGTTCGCACAAAAAGTAAATTGATTTGGTTGAGAGAACCAGCCTTCTGTCTAAGCTCGAATTGATTCAGCCTTAACTCGAATCGATTCGATTCCTCAGAACTGTAGCCACCACTTTAGCGAATCGATTCGCTAAGGAAGGCGAATCGATTGTCCTGGGTTGAGAGGCCCAGCTTTGGCTACGGGTTGATATAACCCTAAATCCCCAAATTCTCTTTGTTCTTCCATCTAACCCAAAATCAACAACTCCTAACTTCTATAAATCACTTAGCCAAGTTAACCTACTAGAAGATACCATTTAAAACAAGTATAGATCATATAATTTAGGATTTAAACAACTAAATCATCAAAATCCATAAATGATGTAATCTCAAGAACACTAACTATATAGACAAATTATTCACACCCAATCATACATTTTTGCAAGTTAGAAACTTGCCTCAAGATTGTAGTCTCGGATTCTTCCTCGTTGAATCAGTTCCAAGCTCGAAATAGCAATTCTCCTCTTTTCTCTTCTTTCTGTCAAGCTCTCACTTCTCTCTAACTTTCTAGGTTTAAAACACAAAAATGAGCTTAAAATTCTCTTGCAAGACTAAAATACCCAAAATGTCTAAAATACATTAAGTTCAACATTAAATGATACTACATAATTAGAATGACTCGTAACATCATATTTAAGTTATAACTAGTCAAAAGTACCTCGGAACCCAAAAATGCACCTGGCACTTATTTTGACTATCTCAACCGTTCCCAGACTAACCTTGCCCTTTAAACTGACATCCGGGATATTGTTCATTATTTCTGTTCTAACGTTATATTAACTTTCCCGATTGAAATATAAATCATAACCATCTCTTAAAGGACAACGATGCAACAAAATATAATATTACACTATTTACATTCGCGTAATGGTAAATATGCAATACTCATAAATATTAACTTTTAAATTACTTAAATTAATATTTACTTTAATTTCCTTTATTTTATATAACTAACCCACATGGCAATTTAATATAAAAATAATTAGTCAAAAGTAAGGGGTATTACAGCAGAGTGGCAAGACATCGAGGGAAAATACACCTCCCCCGTCAAGTAAGGATACTGCAACTCCCGATTTACACCCTCCTTCCATATCTCAAGTGGTGGAACCAATATCATCTTCTTCTTTAACTATTAAACAAGATTTTGAGTTACGTACTTCGATATATGATATTGAATTTCCTGCTCGATGAGATGATTTTAAAAGAGTATACATCAATTTTAGGCCCTATCAACCTAAACTTTCAGAGTATTGAAGGACTTTATTTGGTAAACAATATTGGAAATTTCAACATGCTTGGTTTAAACAATTTCCTTGGCTAGACTATTCCCCTTCAAATCATAAAGCGTATTGTTTTCCATGCTTTCTTTCTGAAGATAAAAATAACCCAGCTAGTCATTCTTCACTTACTACTGATGGGTTTGTTAGTTAGAAGGGAGTTAATGATGGGGGAAAATATGCATTCTTGCTTCATATTGGAGGGATATCTTCACCACATAGCAAATATCTAGAATGTCCTCACAATTTAAAAAATTCGACACAATATATTGATAAAGTCAATACTGCATAATCCGTGGAGGAAGTTATGAAGAATCGAATACGTCTTATGGCAAGCATTTTAGTTGCTTGATTTCTTACATTTGAAGCAGTGGATTTTAGACGTCATGATGAAGGCCCAGATTCATTGAATCGGGGGGATTTTGTTGAATTATTAAAGTTCAAAGCTGAAGGGAATAATGATCTTTCAAGTATAATTTTAAATAATGCTCTTGGTAATTCCATGTATAACTATCACTTTATTCAAAAGGAGATTATAAATATCTTAGATAATAGAGTGAGAAAGATGATATGTGATGAAATAAGGGCAAAAAAGTTTTATATTCTTGTGGACGAAATTTCAAGATGAGTCCCAAAGGGAACAAATAAACCTTGTCTTAAGATACATTAAGAAAGATGGTTTGATAACTTAACGATTTTTTGATATTGTGGGGGGTTGAAAACATATCAGCACCAAATCTTAAAAAAGAGATATCTAATATGCTTATTCGTCACAATATCCCATTGAAAACTTACGAAGTCATGGTTATGACAGTGCTAGAAATATACGAGGTCAATGTAATGGATTGCAGGAATTTTTTCTTAAGGATTGACTATATGCATATTATGTTCATTGCTTTTCTCTTCAACTTCAATTGGCTTTAGTTGCATCGACAAAAGAAGAGCCTAATATTTGTCAATTCTTCTCTAATTTGAGTTACATATGAGTCTTTTTTCCTCTTCTCCAAAATGATTGTCAGAGTTAAAAACTATACAGAAGAATGACATCGAATGTATGCTGGTCAGTAGTGAATGACAATCTGGTAAATGGGCTAATCAGATTGGTACTTTGCATTGACCTGGAGCTACTCGTTGGAACTCACATTGAGGGTTTTGTTGGATATGTATGATGTAGCTTGCACAGTCGTCGAGGCTCTTAAAAAGATTGAAACAAGTACACAAATACAAGGGCAAGATCGTGGTGTGTTCAAAGTTACAAGGAACTTTAAATTCATATTTATTATGTTTTTAATGTACAAAATCATGGGGATCATTATCATGCTTTGCCAAGCCTTACAACGAAAAGCTCAAGATATTGTAAATGCTATGAAGCTACTCTCTACAACAAAAGATTTTATTTACAAACTGAGACAAGGTGGTTGGGGAACTTTTCTTAAGATCACGACGTCATTTTTTATTCAACATTTGATTCCTATAATGGATATGAGTTTTTATTTTGGCGAGGGTATAGCTCATCAATGTCAGCAGAAAGGTCACATCACACTTGAACATTATCATCACTATGATATTTTTAATGTTATAATAGATTTTCAATTAACAAAATTAGAACATCAATTTTTCGGTGGGGTGGTGGAACTTCTTACTCTTAGTGAGGCTTTGGATCCTAGAGATTTTTTTTTTCATCATTTAATTTGAGGATATTGCAAGATTGCATAAATTTTTTATCCTGAGGATTTTAACGGATAAGATATCCATCGCTTGCGATGCCAGTTGATGCATTACTATCTTGATATAGTTAGTGATCCCAATTTTCAAAATGTTTTTATCCTAGGTGAGTTATGGCAACAACTGTATTTAAAGAGAAAGATTAATGGTTGATAGATTGATTCGTCTCCTCCTCACTTTTCCTATTTCCATAATGATGAGATGTCAGAGAGAGGTCGGAGAGATGAGATGATCGGCTTAGAGGGAGAGATAGATGGTCGCTTATTCGCAGAGGGAGAGAGAGAATTGCGAGGGAAAGAGAGAATAAAGAGGGAAAGAAAAGAATAATATTTCTAGGGTTTTATTTTATTAAAGTTAGCACGGATGTGTGATGGTCTTTGATCGTGACGATAAACGCATGTTTTGTTGTCACGATTTTTGACCATGACAACCTTTGCTAGGTGAAGAGTGACATTTTTCCTAATTTGGTGTAGTGTGACTAATGAAAGGGATTTTTCCAGTATGAAATATGTTAAAACATTTGTTCAAAACTCAATGGGGGATGAATTTCTTCCTAATTTCTTATCTCTCTTCCTTGAACGAGACCTCACTATGAGTATTGAGTTAGACTCCGTGATCGATGAATTTGAATTGCTAAAGACTCATCAGGTAAAATTTCTATAGATTTTTTTGTAATTAATGGGAATATTAAAAGAATATGGGAAACATTTTTGATAAAACTTCTTTATTTAATTATGAATGAATCCTATTATTGAACTTAGTTTTGACATAATTTTTTTCTTATTTTTTATGGACTTTGACTTGCTATTAGCCCACCCCTCGAGTAACCCTGGCTCTGTACTTACATGAATTCTCTTAGTCTTTCAAACATGTTGTGGAAGAAGTTTACGAATTTAAGCTCCTAGTCCTGACCAAAGTCAACCAAATATTCCCCGCCGATGGAGTTTCTATAAAGGTCGGGTTAGGTGAGCTCCGACAATGCACTTGATCAATTTTTTGATCAAAAGCTTTGATGAATTGTGAGGGTTGTGTTTAGAAAATATGAGTGATGGAGTGAATATGGAATTAAAGTTAGAGGAACTAAAATACAATTTAATCCTTGCACCACCAAGCTTAATACATCAATTTTCTACGTTTCAAACCCAGAAAAAACCTCCTACAACTGAAGTAAAAGATTTTTACAATCCAGGCCTATCAATTATATAACCCTTTGAATGAATCCCGAAAATCTCATATTTTAGATAAAAATCAAGAATTTAGAAAAAATATGAGTATTTTAGCAGAAAAAATTGGTGAACAAACAATAGTTCTTGATCAATTTAAACTTCTCAATCTTCATGTGTTAAAATAATTAAATTATGAAAACAATATTTAAATACAAAGTATCAAGGTGGGACCATTCAATTTTTATAATAAAGGGCCAGACAATAATTTTGACTCCAACTGAGATTATCAAATGAAATAAAAAAGGGAAAAAAACAAAAAGCGTAAGGGAAATTGTGGAAGAAAGAAAAGTCTTTTCAATTTTTTTTAATTTATAAAAACAAATAGTGAACCTTTTGAGTGAAAAAAAACAAATCTACTATGTTGCTTACTTTGATAAAGAAGGACAATTGGCTTTAGAGGCAAATTTTTTTACGGGATAAAATTTTTCTTGACAAATTCAGTAATTTTTAAAGTCGAACTATTTGATAATATATATTTTTTAATAGTGAATCATGATTTTAAATATTTGATCTACAAAAATATATAACTTTTAATCCAAATTTTATTTCAAAAAATTATTTTTTTATGAAAAACTATTTAAAAAAATGGTTTTAACAAAAAAATTAGTTAACAAAATAAAAACAATTTATAACAAAATAAAAGCAGATTATAAAAATTTTTTTAAACAAAAATAGTTTTTAACAAAATAAAAATAGTTTTAAAGGAAAAAAACATTTGTTTTAAGAAAAACAGTTTTAACAAAAAAAACAAAATTTCATAAAAAATAATTTTTAACTGTAAAAGAGTTGTTAACAAAATAGAAATATTTTTCATGAAAAAAATATTTTTAAACCTTTTTTTCTACAATTGTCCTTTCGATTTTTCATCCAAATAGAAATAGTTTTCATAAAAAAATATTTTTTATAAAAAAAAATAATTTAAAAAAGGATGGGAAATTTTGTGCAAAATTTTTTCTTTACTATATGGCAAAAGCAAATTTTGCCAACAAAAGAGAAAAAATGTTGGCAAATTTGCATGAGGACATGAGTATCAGTGAAATTTTTTTCATGACAAATAAGAATAATCAAACGCACAAAATAGTGGTCAAATCCTTCATTTCCCCCCATTTACCATATTTTCCATGGCAAATAAGATGTATCAAGATCACCTAAGAAAATACTTTTTAATTATTTTGTCAAGAAAAGAAAACTAATATTTTTACATTTGTAAATTAGAAAATAATGCCTAACAACATAGAATATTGTTATATTTTTTAGGGTTAAAAATATATCCATCCTCTCAAGTTTCAGGGTAGTATCACTTTGTCTCAATATCGTCCCTCAAGTTACCAATTGCATCAATTTGGCCCAACATTATACGGACCGTTCAAATCACTAACGGAGAGGTCTCCTGTGCGCCTCATGCGAGGGGCGACATTAAGACAATTCGAACATCAGGGACCAAAATAATACTACCCCCAAACGTAAGGGGAGGGGTATGCTTTTAATAAGATTTAAATAATATAAAATAATATATGCTGTCAAAATTATCCTTTACTCTTTGGAAATATTATTTCCAATTAGGAACTAATAACAGGGTAAAAATAAATGTTTAATACGTTGAAGATTTAATGAAATTTTGACTTTCATCATGTTCCATAATAATTGAAATTTCATTAATCTATTGGTCTTCTACAACTTCATCAATAATGATTGTGTTCGCATGTTTGTCATATGTTAGCTGTGTTTCATGATTCATATCTTTACTAGTGTTATCACACGTACTTTTTGTATTAGAAAAATTTCGAAAAAAAAATACAAAAAGAGTTTTATTTTTTGTTTGCACCATATATGAATGTACACTTAGGATGACCAAGCCACAACTTCATGCCGTATCCGTGTGACTATTTGATAGAGATTTGAGACAATATGTTGTGTCATTCATGTGCTTTACAAAGTTTGGAGTCTTTGAGATGATATAGTGTTGCTACCTACATGTTTGGCTCACTTTGTCCTTTACTGCACACATGCACGGATTTGTTTGTCATTTGTTCTTATCAAATCACATGTTGGTTACGTGTTTTCATATCACTTCTGTCTATTAAAAGGAATCAAATGCGATAACACAAGATAACAAAAGGTGTGCATGTTTTTACCATTTACCGTAAATTTGTGTGGATTTTATAAACGATGAAGGGCTACTAAAGGTACACATATATCCTTTGAAATTAAGCCGCCATTTAAATTGGACCTAAAAAATTGAGGAATTTTAATTATTTGGGGTCCAAAGAGGTTTAAAAGAGCTCGAAGAAATTGAATGGCAATAAAAAGAAATATATACCAATAATGGGCCATCAGGTTTATTCACCAATTCTCCAATGTTTAAGAATTTAGATCACCTCGCAATGAAAATATATATAAGGGATTTTGGTTGGAGATTTAAAACGGCTTTGCACGTCCTTAAAAATCTTGAAAAATCATGAAATTATTTTAGACGTTATTGGTGTGAAAATCATATTGACTTTGATTTGTTGATTTTGATTTAAGATGATGTCATCTAAATTCAATAACTTTACACTAAAGGGTGAATTTTGATGTTCATTCGTTAGGAGTACACTTATGCATCTTGCACATATGATAAGATCGAGTTGATTTTCCTATCGAATTTGTTCACACCCATTTCATTCGCTTTCCATGATCTAGTCGTCCTAGTATATATTCATGGTGTGTGATTTTTTGTAACATCATATTTCTAGAATTTTTGTATAATTTTTTTTTTTGAAAATTTAAAAAATAGTATGTTGGTGTTTTTCGTGACACCCCGATTTGATTTATGTGGTTTATTCTTTTCCTTGTCTATTTCGGACAAATAGAAAGGGGGAGAACGAATTATGATATTATGGGGGAGTTTTAAGTATGGGGATATTTGATTATGCTTACATGTTTTAGGTTTATATCGTTTCAAACTGGCTACATCACGAGGTTTTTGCTTTGTCTCATGTGTGTAGGTACAATTGAAGATCTTTGGATTGCACACCTAGATGAGAAAAGCTTGGATATTTGAAAACTTGATTGTTGAAGCCAAGTTTTATTTAAGACTTGTTCAGTTTATCTTATCACATTTTGAGTTTATGAGAGGGTAGATTTGTATAGGTTATTTTTGAATTTGATAATTCAGATTATTTTTTATTTTGTACCTTCATAGACATAGGGGGAGATTTGTAAGGACATAGTTCGTCACACATAGCACGTCATATACCACTACAAGTTTGTCAAAGCATTAGAAAGTGCACATCTACAATCGATGATCCGAATTTCAAGTCATATTCAACAATCATGCCCAACAGGGACAACTTTGGTAAATATGGTCAAGTTCCATTTACATTTTACATCAAAAGTGTTGGGATTTTTTATAAAAATTAAAATATTTTTTTCTTTTATGAAAAATGTTTTTTTTGAAATATTTTAAATGGATTTTTATATTTTCAAAAACATTTTTATCATAAAAGCTTTTTGATATCTATTCTCAGATTCGTAAGAGTGTTGGTTCCTAAGTTCCCAAATATTTTAAAACTCTCTAAATCGAATCTAGAGATTTGTGCTTGATCGTTCAAATGAGATCCTATCTCGTTCGAATGCGACCAGATGTCGTTCAAACGACAGGTCATTTCGTTCAAACGAGAAGTCTTTTTACCTGACACGTCATCGCCTTAAAAGTTTTTATAAATAAGGTGTTAGGGTTCAGTATTTCATGTGGAGAAAATTTTGTTTTGATCAGAATACGTTTTTGAGAGTTTATCTTTTCTCCAACACAATTTTGAGGGCTCAAATTTGTTTTCACAATTCACAAATGCTAGAGAGTTTGTTTTGTGTGAGTTTTTTTTTCTGGAACCAAAACCATACTTTGCCTAAAGTTTAACCTTTGTGAGAAGATTTCTACAACTAGAGAGCCGAGAGCTATATTGGAGGGAGATCCTACAAAGAATTAAGACTGCGTGTCTGGGCTGCGTGTCCAAATTGGTACGACTGCGAGTGAGCCACTACTGAGTTCTAGCTGAATCTTTTGAGGTTTGACATAGACATCATGCATTACGCTTGAGGGAAGTTGTAAATAAGTCAATGGTTGTGTAACCGTATCAAAGTTCTAGAATATAAAAGGTTTTTCCTTGAGGTTTTTTTTTACCTGAATTACTCTGTCACTTGCTTGCTGTAAGGAAACATTTTTACAAGTCCGTTATCAATTTATTATGTCATATACCGTTACACTGTCGAAGAGCATTCAAGAGCATTTTACATCAACGATGGATCCGAATTAATCAAGTTCTTCATCAAAAAGACTCCGTGAAGTTTACCTTGGTAAGGTTTTGTTTTAAACACCTTAACTTTTCACTTAGAGCTTTTGGGATATTTTTACAAAATATTTTTTAAGTGTTGGAGCGAACTTTTTCGTCAAAATTTGAGAATAAGTATTTTTTCTAAGTGTTGGCGGTGACATTAAAATAATAATTTTTTGACGCAACAGTCATTCGCGCAAGATAGCAATGTCATTCGCGCGAAATAGGCATATCGCGCGACCTCTTTTGAGCGACAACTGTCCTTCGTTAGAGCCACATGCTGATCTCGTTTGAACGAGCACTATTTTCGAGGCGGCATGTTTTTCTATAAAAACTCATTTTGTGGTTTTGTTTTCTTTAGGAAGTCCCAGCGTTTTACAGAACACAAAAACTGCGAAAGTAGAATTCTTTTGGCTTTTTCCTTTTAGGGTTTAATCCCTTTTTTGTTTTCAATTCACAAAACTCCCATATTCTTTAATGAATTATTTTGGTGTTTGAAGAACACACTTTTCTTTGGTTACTCTTGTGGGGAGGATAACCTACACCGAGAAGACTGCGTGTCTAGGATTTCGGTCCTTGTGGTATAGCTGCATGTGAACTATTGCTATTTTGTTTTTAGCCGTTGCTTTAGAGGTTTGTCGAAGACATCGTGCATTAATCTTGTGGGCGAAAGCAAGATTGTATGTAAGTCAATGGTCTTGTAAACTTGTCAGAGTTCTAGAAATAAAAAAGGTTTTTCCCTTCGGGGATTTTTCCTTAAACTTGTGTCGCATGCTTTATTTATTTATGGATTAACATATGCACACACATAGTTGAATTGTTTGGGCCTGATTTGAGTTTGTTTAAAAATAGACTCCAATTAAATAAGGTTTAATTGGAAACTTGCGAATAATTTGAAATAGATATCACGCACCGCGTTTATTTAGATTTTACAAATTGGTATCAGAGCGGGTTGCGCTAATTTATCGCGTATTCTTATTTTTCGCAAAATTTGTGTGATATTGATTTAAAAAAAAAAATCAGTTTTGTGAAAAATCGCAATTTTTCTAATGGAGCACTTATCTAATTAGATGCCCCCCTTTGATGACATGAGTCATAGTTTTGATGATATAAATCACTTGAATTTGACGTTAGCTAAAAAAATTGATTTTTTGAAAAAATAAAATTCTCGTTTTAAATCCGCGATGGATCTTTTTCAAACGGTTCAAAATCAACTATATTTTTATTGTGAAATATTTGTTTCGTTGGACCATGACTTTGTTGCTTTAAATTTGTCCAAGAAGGAAAGTGATGATAGGGTCCTATTTTTAGAAAAGGAATTGGAGGACCTTAAAAATTCGATGGTTTGTGTTTTTTGCCAAAGATGACGAAAGTATTTTAATCAATGAGTTTGTGGCACGTGAAGAGACTCTTAGGGAAAAGTTTGCCTTAATTGAGGGGGATAGAGATACCCTTTTAGGAATTTTTAAAAATTTGAAAAAGGCGTCCCTTAAATTGGAAGAGTTTAATTCTTCGCTTGAGTAAAAAATTTTGAAGTTAAAAAATGATTTGACAGACTCGAGTAGGTTTGATAGTGATGGTAATGGATCATATTGTTCTCATGCTTTTAGTGCTAAGGCCCAAACCATTTATTTGTTTTAGAGGGTCAACCAATTTAAAGGATATTAGAAAAGGTCAACCCATATGTGTCGTTCCACAATTTTACACATGTTCATATTGTGGTAGGAAAGGTCATCTTAGGCATTTTTATTTTGATCTTGGAAAATGTCCTAGGAAGTTTATGTCTAATGTTCCCGTGGTTCCCAAAAACCCCACACGTCGTTTCACATCTGTTTGGGTTAGGAAATCACTTTTAGAGGCATTAGATTTTAGACAAGTTGATTCCCGTTTGCTTGCACATGATTCTTCTCTTTCCATATCATATAGATGATTGTGTTTGCTTGTTTGTCATACGCTAGTTATGCTTTTTGATATATTTTTGCTAGCGCTGTGACATGTACTTTTTGTATAGATTTTTGTTTTTGAAATTTTTTGAAAAATACAAAAAGATTTTATTTTGATAAAATTTTTGAAAATCCAAAAAGAGTTTTGTATTTGGTTTTACCATTTATGGATGGACATTTAGGATGATCGAGTCACAACATCATTCCATTTTTTTTCATGTGACTATTTGATAGTGTTTTGAGATAATAGGTCAATTCATCCTTGTGCTTTATAATGCGTGGAGTCATTAAGATGTAATTAAGTGTTACTTACTACATGTTTGACTCATAATTTCCTTTATTGCACACATGCACGGATTTGTTTGATTATTATGCTTGTCTTATCACATGTTGGTTGGGTGTTTTCACTTCAATCCTGTCCTTAAAACAAACAAAGCCCAATAAAACTTGATAAGAAAGTTGTGCATGTAAGAGCCGTTTGTGAGTTTGTGTGCTTTGTTTGAAAATGATGAAGGCATACGAAAGATTTTCATTTATCCTTTGCGATTAAGTCGCCATTTAATTGGATCTAAAAAATTGAGGAATTTAATTATCCGGTGTCCAAAGAGATTTAAAAGAGCCCGAATAAATTTAAAGGCAATAAAAAGAAATTCATGCCAATTATGGGCCATTTAGGTTTTTGCACCAATTCTCCAAAGTTTGAGAATTTAGTTTAACACCTCTAAAAGAAGATATATATGAGGGAGTTTGGTTGGATATTTTATAACAGGTTTGCACGTCCTTGAAAATCTTGAAAAAGTGCTAAATAGTTTTGGATGTTATTGGTGTGGAAATCACTTTGACTTTGATTTGTTGATTTGTATAAGACGATATCATCTAAATTCAACAATTTTTACACCTAAGGATACATTTGATGTCCATTCGTTAGGGGCACACGTATGTACCATGCACATATGATTGATTGAGTTTATTTACCTATTGAATGTGTTCACACCCATACATTCCATATTCATGACTTGGTTGTTTTAGTTTAAATCTATGGTGTGATTTTTAGTATCTTGTTTTTGTATGAAAAATTTGAAAAATCAAAAATAGTTTGTGGATGTTTTTTGGACATACCTTTGCATGCGCGTAGTTTGATCCATCTTTGCTATGAATTTTATCTTGACACTCCATGTTTTGATTGTTTCTCCTTATCTATCTATTTGGAGACATCATAAAAAGGGGGAGAAATAATTATCATATTATGGGGTAGTTTTTGCATTATAGGGGAAATTTGATTATTAATGCTTTATTCTTATATCATTTCAAACTCGATGCGTTACGATAGGTATTTTCTTTATCTCACATATGTAGGTACAAAGATTGAAGATCATGATGTTGTACACCCTGATGAGAAAATCTTTGAGAAGATTTGACAAAGATTTTTGAAGAACAGTTTGAGAACTTGCAGATTTATTCATGGGAGGGTAGATTTGTATAGGCATTTTGTTTTTTGATAATTCGGATTTTTTATGTATGTACTGTCATAGACATAGGGGGAGATTTGTAAGGACATATTTTTATAAGTCCGTTATCAATTTATTATGTCATATAACGCTACACCGTCAAAGAGAATTCAAGAGTATTATACATCAAAGACGGATCCGAATTAATCAAGTTCTTCATAAAAAAGACTCCGCGAAGTTTACTTTGGTAAGGTTTTGTTTTAAATACCTTAACTTTTCATTTAGAGCTTTTGGGATATTTTTACAAATATTTTGTAAGTGTTGGAGCGGACTTTTTTGTCAAAATTTGAGAATGAGTATTTTTTCTAAGTGTTGGAGCGGACATTCAAATAATAATTTTTTGACGCAAAAGTCGTTCGCGCGAGATAGCAATGTCATTCACACGAGATAGGCATGTTGCACGATCTCTTTCGAATGACATCTGTCCTTCGTTCGAGCGACATGCTGATCTCGTTTGAGCAAGCACTGTTTTCGAGGCGACATGTTTTTTTACAAAAACTCATTCTGTGGTTTCGTTTTGTTTAAGAAGTCCCAGTGTTTTACAGAACAAAAAAACTGCGAAAGCAAAATTCTTTTAGCTTCTTCCTTTTAGGGTTTAATCCCTTTTTTGTTTTCAATTCACAAAACTCCCATATGCTTTAGTGAATTGTTTTGGTGTTTGAAGAAAACACTTTGCTTTGTTTACTCTTATGGGGAGGATAACCTACACCGAGAAGACTGCGTGCCTAGGAATGCGGTCCTTGTGGTATAGCTACATGTGAACTATTGATGTTTTGTTTCTATCCGTTGCTTTGGAGATTTGTTGAAAACACAGTGCGTTACTCTTGTGGAAGAAATCAAGATTGTATGTAAGTCAATGGTCTTGTAAACTTGTCAGAGTTCTAGAAATAAAAAAGGTTTTTCCCTTCGGGGATTTTTCCTTAAACTTGTGTCGCATGCTTTATTTATTTATGGATTAACATATGCACACACATAGTTGAATTGTTTGGGCCTGATTTGAGTTTGTTTAAAAATAGACTCCAATTAAATAAGGTTTAATTGGAAACTTGCGAATAATTTGAAATAGATATCACGCACCGCGTTTATTTAGATTTTACAAATTGGTATCAGAGCGGGTTGCGCTAATTTATCGCGTATTCTTATTTTTCGCAAAATTTGTGTGATATTGATTTAAAAAAAAAAATCAGTTTTGTGAAAAATCGCAATTTTTCTAATGGAGCACTTATCTAATTAGATGCCCCCCTTTGATGACATGAGTCATAGTTTTGATGATATAAATCACTTGAATTTGACGTTAGCTAAAAAATTGATTTTTTGAAAAAATAAAATTCTCGTTTTAAATCCGCGATGGATCTTTTTCAAACGGTTCAAAATCAACTAGATTTTTATTGTGAAATATTTGTTTCGTTGGACCATGACTTTGTTGCTTTAAATTTGTCCAAGAAGGAAAGTGATGATGGGGTCCTATTTTTAGAAAAGGAATTGGAGGACCTTAAAAATTCGATGGTTTGTGTTTTTTGCCAAAGATGACGAAAATATTTTAATCAATGAGTTTGTGGCACGTGAAGAGACTCTTAGGGAAAAGTTTGCCTTAATTGAGGGGGATAGAGATACCCTTTTAGGAATTTTTAAAAATTTGAAAAAGGCGTCCCTTAAATTGGAAGAGTTTAATTCTTCGCTTGAGTAAAAAATTTTGAAGTTAAAAAATGATTTGACAGACTCGAGTAGGTTTGATAGTGATGGTAATGGATCATATTGTTCTCATGCTTTTAGTGCTAAAGCCCAAACCATTTATTTGTTTTAGAGGGTCAACCAATTTAAAGGATATTAGAAAAGGTCAACCCATATGTGTCGTTCCACAATTTTACACATGTTCATATTGTGGTAGGAAAGGTCATCTTAGGCATTTTTATTTTGATCTTGGAAAATGTCCTAGGAAGTTTATGTCTAATGTTCCCGTGGTTCCCAAAAACCCCACACGTCGTTTCACATCTGTTTGGGTTAGGAAATCACTTTTAGAGGCATTAGATTTTAGACAAGTTGATTCCCGTTTGCTTGCACATGATTCTTCTCTTTCCATATCATATAGATGATTGTGTTTGCTTGTTTGTCATACGCTAGTTATGCTTTTTGATATATTTTTGCTAGCGCTGTGACATGTACTTTTTGTATAGATTTTTGTTTTTGAAATTTTTTGAAAAATACAAAAAGATTTTATTTTGATAAAATTTTTGAAAATCCAAAAAGAGTTTTGTATTTGGTTTTACCATTTATGGATGGACATTTAGGATGATCGAGTCACAACATCATTCCATTTTTTTTCATGTGACTATTTGATAGTGTTTTGAGATAATAGGTCAATTCATCCTTGTGCTTTATAATGCGTGGAGTCATTAAGATGTAATTAAGTGTTACTTCCTACATGTTTGACTCATAATTTCCTTTATTGCACACATGCACGGATTTGTTTGATTATTATGCTTGTCTTATCACATGTTGGTTGGGTGTTTTCACTTCAATCCTGTCCTTAAAACAAACAAAGCCCAATAAAACCTGATAAGAAAGTTGTGCATGTAAGAGCCGTTTGTGAGTTTGTGTGCTTTGTTTGAAAATGATGAAGGCATACGAAAGATTTTCATTTATCCTTTGCGATTAAGTCGCCATTTAATTGGATCTAAAAAATTGAGGAATTTAATTATCCGGTGTCCAAAGAGATTTAAAAGAGCCCGAATAAATTTAAAGGCAATAAAAAGAAATTCATGCCAATTATGGGCCATTTAGGTTTTTGCACCAATACTCCAAAGTTTGAGAATTTAGTTTAACACCTCTAAAAGAAGATATATATGAGGGAGTTTGGTTGGAGATTTTATAACAGGTTTGCACGTCCTTGAAAATCTTGAAAAAGTGCTAAATAGTTTTGGATGTTATTGGTGTGGAAATCACTTTGACTTTGATTTGTTGATTTGTATAAGACGATATCATCTAAATTCAACAATTTTTACACCTAAGGATACTTTTGATGTCCATTCGTTAGGGGCACACGTATGCACCATGCACATATGATTGATTGAGTTTATTTACCTATTGAATGTGTTCACACCCATACATTCCATATTCATGACTTGGTTGTTTTAGTTTAAATCTATGGTGTGATTTTTAGTATCTTGTTTTTGTATGAAAAATTTGAAAAATCAAAAATAGTTTGTGGATGTTTTTTGGACATACCTTTGCATGCGCGTAGTTTGATCCATCTTTGCTATGAATTTTATCTTGACACTCCATGTTTTGATTGTTTCTCCTTATCTATCTATTTGGAGACATCATAAAAAGGGGGAGAAATAATTATCATATTATGGGGTAGTTTTTGCATTATAGGGGAAATTTGATTATTAATGCTTTATTCTTATATCATTTCAAACTCGATGCGTTACGATAGGTATTTGCTTTATCTCACATATGTAGGTACAAAGATTGAAGATCATGATGTTGTACACCCTGATGAGAAAATCTTTGAGAAGATTTGACAAAGATTTTTGAAGAACAGTTTGAGAACTTGCAGATTTATTCATGGGAGGGTAGATTTGTATAGGCATTTTGTTTTTTGATAATTCGGATTTTTTATGTATGTACTGTCATAGACATAGGGGGAGATTTGTAAGGACATATTTTTATAAGTCCGTTATCAATTTATTATGTCATATACCGCTACACCGTCAAAGAGAATTCAAGAGCATTATACATCAAAGACGGATCCGAATTAATCAAGTTCTTCATAAAAAAGACTCCGCGAAGTTTACTTTGGTAAGGTTTTGTTTTAAATACCTTAACTTTTCATTTAGAGCTTTTGGGATATTTTTACAAAATATTTTGTAAGTGTTGGAGCGGACTTTTTTGTCAAAATTTGAGAATGAGTATTTTTTCTAAGTGTTGGAGCGGACATTCAAATAATAATTTTTTGACGCAGAAGTCGTTCGCGCAAGATAGCAATGTCATTCACACGAGATAGGCATGTTGCACGATCTCTTTCGAATGACATCTGTCCTTCGTTCGAGCGACATGCTGATCTCGTTTGAGCAAGCACTGTTTTCGAGGCGACATGTTTTTCTACAAAAACTCATTCTGTGGTTTCGTTTTGTTTAAGAAGTCCCAGTGTTTTACAGAAAAAAAAAACTGCGAAAGCAAAATTCTTTTGGCTTCTTCCTTTTAGGGTTTAATCCCTTTTTTGTTTTCAATTCACAAAACTCCCATATGCTTTAGTGAATTGTTTTGGTGTTTGAAGAAAACACTTTGCTTTGTTTACTCTTATGGGGAGGATAACCTACACCGAGAAGACTGCGTGCCTAGGAATGCGGTCCTTGTGGTATAGCTACATGTGAACTATTGATGTTTTGTTTCTATCCGTTGCTTTGGAGATTTGTTGAAAACACCGTGCGTTACTCTTGTGGAAGAAAGCAAGATTGTATGTAAGTCAATGGTCTTGTAAACTTGTCAGAGTTCTAGAAATAAAAAAGGTTTTTCCCTTCGGGGATTTTTCCTTAAACTTGTGTCGCATGCTTTATTTATTTATGGATTAACATATGCACACACATAGTTGAATTGTTTGGGCCTGATTTGAGTTTGTTTAAAAATAGACTCCAATTAAATAAGGTTTAATTGGAAACTTGAGAATAATTTGAAATCAATATCACATACTGCGTTTATTTCGGTTTTACACTTGCCTATTTTTATTTACACTTGCACGCACATGGGATGATTTTATTTTGAATTTGGTTTTGTTAAATCTAAGTTATCTAATTAAATAATTGATTTTGCGAATTAAATCAATTGGTATCACACCGCGTCTACAAGACTAGAGTTAGTTGGGATGATAATGATTTTAATGAGAATGGGTGGAACGTGAATGGACTTAATGGTATTTTCGTTGACTATCTGCGAGTGAGTTTAGACGTATATCGACACGTACAAAATCTAAGGAGGCTCGAGATGTTTTACAAACCCTTTTGTAAAAATAAATTAACAAATATTTTTTCTTAAATTAGTCCAATTAATTTTTATTTGGGTAACTATCGTCGAGAGGCACACTCCCACACTTTAAAAATTACCAACACCCAAAATACACACATATAATTAAAATATGTATTATATTTTATGAAATGCATTTCTACTATGTAAAATAAACCAATAATACAACATCCCCTACCTATTAGGAGATAAAAGTTGAAAAAAGTTTGGTGTAGAGAGGCAACCCCCATATCCAAAGGTGGCCTCAAGGGGATGCCAAGTACTCCTTTACTTGAGTATGCACCGCACACAATATTTTCACGTGTGTAGGTTTATTTTTCTCTCCATAAAACCAGTAGAATATGATGAATATTTTCTCTCCAAATAAATTGGCCAGATGTTCCAAAATAAAAGCTCAACTCCTTATTTAAATAAAAAGGGAAGAATGAAGCACACGGGCTGAGGTCCCTATGGGTACATTTTAATTTTTGGATGTTATGATCAAGACATACGCCACATTTTGAAATCAAATTACTCATTCTGAAGAAATACTCGAACTACCACAGCGGTATCCACCTCCTCTTTATAGTGGGTTCTCAGGTCGCCATAGCGTCTGAGAGACACCTCGCTATAGAGGTTCCCTATAGAGATAATTTTTTCATACTTAACCTTAATTACTTGTTCATCCCAAGGTCTTAACCCAATTCTTGTTTTCCAAATGGATCCTACAAATAAATACTCAATTACTCATTTGTCGCACTAATCACTTAATTACCATAATTAAATACCACTAAGCATACATTTAATTCAATAATTACTCCGAGCTAATTAAATAATTTCTCGATTACTCCATATAAATTCACCAAAAATAATACAATGCACGTGACTTGTAAAATTTGTCGCCCATAAATTTTAACAAAAATTTAGGTAATTACATGCTTCTCTTCTTAGAAAATTTTATCCTCTAGATTTTTAATAATGACCATCGACCACTCCACTAACAATTTTTATTAAAAACACATCTCGACAATAATACACACATAATTATCATAAACTTTAGTACCGTTCACCCCCCCCCCCCCCCCCCGAGTATTAATCTAACTTCATCATATCTAATCACTTATACCCAATACCTAAGGGTCACCAATAACATTTATGACATATCATCCACCTTAGTATTCATATCTAGAACTTATTCTACTTATCAACATGCTTAGGACATGATGATACCATATCTAACCCCTGGTATTCCTATAATTCTATGACCCCCCAACTTCCCTCTAACTGGGATAGAGGTCCTAAGAACAACCCCAAACCTCAGCTAGACCACTATCAAGTCCCTCAGACATCCTCTCATTTTAAGAGAAGCAACCACAAAGGTATTACAGGAATAAAAATCTTCTTTACTCTCTTATAATGATTAGTGGTTCCAATATGATTTTGTAACCAAGCTTAGAGACCTCAATACTAGTGTCCCTCCATGGCTGACGTGCAAAGCAAACCTCAAACTCAAGATAAATGGCCTCCAGATAACATCTAACCTTTAGCCCATAGGGGTATATTTCAAAATACCTCCAGACCATCCTATTGCAGACAAATGATAGTTACAGACCTCCCGGGCCTCCATCCAAGCTCATGAAAATCATATGGTGGTTAGGTGAGAAGAATAACACTTTTCCACCTACCGCCAATACTCATCTTCACTTGAATGAATGAATCCCATCCACATTAAATTTACCCACCAACTACCTTACACCACCTACGAAAACCTTTGCACTCCACTCCCAACTGATGCTCTCAGACCTTGAAAACACGATAACCCTGCTATGATAGTCCACTCATTCTCTATCAAGGAGATTGCTCATATAAGGGGAGTAGGAGAATGGTTGAAGATATGTGAAAATCATCACACTCAAGAAGAACAAAGGGTTTTAGCAATCATAAGTGATTTCCTCCTTGTTTCAGACACCCTCAACCCATTGCTGTGAGCGTATAACTGTAGTTTGGACCAGTTCCTGCTATCACACTTATTTTATTCCATATTGAGATCTGAATTAATAATCAGGATTACTTTGACAAGTCTATCAGTAACATTTTAAGATACTTTGGATTTGTGACAAGGTCCGCAAGTACCTAAGACTCTCTTGGCCAAAGCTCAAGAGGTCTTATAGATTATAATAACTCTTTTATGATCCAATGAACAATGTAACACCCTTTGACAGTGGGCATAGGATCCTTTATTGAGGTCCAAAACACTTTAAACCCTGTCATATACATTGATACTTCTCCCCTTAACATGTCTAAGGTCCTTAGGGTAGCACCTGCTGTGTATGAGGTCACTCACGATTTTAATACCCATCAGTTTGGTCCCATCTGTCGGAACGACAATGTGACAACCCGAATATAATTATAATAAATTATGTTTAAATCATGATTAGATTATGTGATATGGATAATATGTTATTAGTATATATAATGTTAAGTCATTATATTTAGTCTAATCCTAGCTTCATAAAGCATGAAAAACGAATTAGTTACGAATGTGAAAATTTTTAAGTTTTAGGTAGGAATGTTCATGTTTAAGGCTAGTTTTGACCTTCATAACGTAATAATTGACTTGAGGAGAAAGCCAGATATTTGTAGATAGGAGAGTTAGGGTTTTAACACAACAAACAATGTGTTAAATAGAGGTTCGAGTAAGAAGTTATACCAAAACTACGAAACAAGGGCAAAACAGTCCATCCGTTAAGCGATATTTTGTCTTAATATGGCAACAAATGTTTTGTTTTCATTGGTTGGGAAGGGTGGTGGCTTTGTCCAACTTCAAACCCTTATAATTACCTCCTTATTCATCCAAATTCATCCATAAGATATTTTAATCTTAAAGAAAGAGAATTAGGAAGTTAGGAAGAAAAAGTGAGGAGAAAATTTGAGAAAAATTCATAGAAAATTACGTAAAAGCCCCTAAGGTAATTCCACCCATGAATCTTGTTATTTTTATTGTATTTATGATTTATATGATAGAAATCCCTGATAGTTTATTGACCTTTCATGCTGGGGTGCATATGTATGGATATATGCAAGTTTAAACAAAGTTGAATCTGTAAACCCTTAAATTGCTTTGTTTAGTAACCTTGTTTATTCAAACTCCCATATCTTTTTGTATGATTACTGAAATTGATTGATTCCAATTGGAGATTAAAATAGAATCATATATGTATGTCATATCCAACTCAAGTAAAAATACCAATAAATGAACCTTGGGTGATGATTTGAAGTTTGGGTATGAAATCTGCCTCAAAAGAGTAAAAATGCATACCATATGTTTGATGTTTTGCTTGACATAGAAAATGAACTCTGAAAATTATGAAATTTTAACCCTGTATTATTCAATATGTTTTATGAAATTGGGTGAAATATAATAGAAATTTATAACGTATAAAAATTATGAAAATTCTTGGAAGATGACTGAACAAAAGATGAGCCTATAGGGCGAATTTGCTATGTGGTAAAGAAATGGGCATATCTTGCTCTAGGAAACTTAGAATGATGTGTTGTCTTTTGTGTTGGAAACCTAATATGATAAGGATTGGATTACCAAGAATAATTAAAGTACGTTTGGGCATAATTTGAATATGTTAGATGTCATTACCTGAGTCTAAATGGGACTTCATTTATTATGAATGATTTGAATTAAATCATATGATGCTTATGAATTCAGTTATGTTGAAGTTGTTCTTTGAATTGTTAATATTCTTATGATGATACTAATATTTTAAAAATGATAGGAAGAGAAGAAGAAGTGACTGAACAAGAGCCAGATAAAGGAAAAGGGAAATGTTGTTAAATTTCCAAGGTGAATGTACTTATGATTGTTTCATATATACATATATATGAATATAGCTCTGAGAGCAGGATTTGTTTGAATACTTCAGTATTCAGGATTGTGACAGCCCGACAAATTAAATACCGGGTAGCTACTCCTTTATTAAATTAAACCAAAATGCCAAGTTGGCTCAGTTAATAGCATCACCGTCGAAAACATTTTATTATTACTAACCACCTAGTATTTAAAAAGTAAGTTGCCAAATTTTAATTAAAGCCTGATTAACATGCAACAAGTGTAATGAAGAATAATAACACCATTCACCATAACGAAGTAAATAGAATAACCATCACATTATGTAAATAAAGTCTGGAGGAAAAACTCCTCACTACAATACCACAAACTGAAATAACTAAACTGAATACTGAATCAATACATGCCAAAGTTCGAAAAACTGTAATGGAAAGATGTCTCTAATAGAAATGGGCAACATGCCCTACAACTGATAGATACTGAATCTGGAATCCAAATGATAGAAGCATCTAAAAGAAAATCCCTGTAGCTTCCACAAACAGCTACAGCTCGTCACCTGAATGAGTATCCTATGCATGGTGTCCTTGTGGCTGGGCACCTAAAATGGTTTTACAAAAAAAATAGATTTGAAAACAAACGGGTCAGAGCCCGAATGTGGAGATATTTTAAAAACCTGCAAGTGCTTTAAAAACATTTAAAACATTAAATGCAAAGTACATGTTAGGACGTGCACTCACATAAAATTCTCACCTCTCGTCTAACTGTGCACTCCTAACGTAAGTACGCATCTAAAATGACACAACCCACTAGCTAAGTAACATAATATCTAGCTAGACTGATATAGGTTCTACCCTTATTACTCGATTTCCATTAACATAAAAACGATCTCAATTAAATAGGGGTTTAACGTAAACTCAGATGCTCAATATGCAATATATTTCACTATCAGTTAACCCGTTATGTTTTTCTCAAAACAATGCCATAATTAGATTCACAGTATTAACATGAAGGTTCCCATTAATTAAGTGTATATTATTCTCATCATAAATATACAATACAAGCACCCCGAGAACTAAGCTGTGGTGCACACATACTCTGCTATCCATCCCGGTACATCACGTACATAAGGATCACATATCCCGAATCTCTCAGGAATAGTTCACAGATAACAACATAACAAATAATGGAGGCGAACACAGTCACATGACATGGGTCACGCACATACCTACGCTCCCACGATCAACGGACTTATTAACATCCCAATAAGTCTTTCTCTGACCTATGTTCATCGAGGTAACCAGTCTAAATCCGGGCAGCACAAGGATTAGAGGGCCCTAAGAGAACGCAAACCTCCCGTGATAGCAAGTATGGTAGGTATGTCATACACACAAATCATATACCAATACTAAGTAAACACGCATCTTAGTAATCATCGTAATTAATTGTAGTGCATATCGCATTCTCGTACCAACTTAATATATATATAACTTATATAATCCCGGTTCACATTTATACGCACCATAATTTATTCTTACGTCGTAGTAGGCACTCACGTCTCAGCTCATATCTTCCTTTAGGTTCAAACTACACTTCTAGGTTTGACTCCTCATTATATTATAAACATCCCAAATATACCAATTACTCATCAAGGGAAGGCTATCACTACCTATACACAAGGTTACGGGGCACTCGGGATCAAAACAGGCTAAAAAGCCTAAACTGTCAACTCGTTCGAAGTCTCGTTCGAACGAGAGTTCGTTCGAACGAACTGGGTCTTCTAACAAGATCTCGTTTGAACGAAAACTTCGAACAAACATCACTCTCATTAGAAACCAGACTGTCAACTCGTTAGAAGCTCATTCGAACGATCTCGTTCGAACGACCTGGGTAGGTCTTCTAACGAGTGGCCAGTTTCGAGCCCAGAAATTCCTATCTCGTTTTTCACCAATTTCTACCCTCAAATCTCAACCAAAATTTGTCTAATTAATGTTTTAAGGTCACCAATCATCCTAAAACATATTAAGGTCATATACTAACATCTTTTAAGGAATTAACACATCCTAAACATCATCAAATCACAAGTCTCTACCCTTTTCCCCAATTTTTCAAGAACATAAACCCTAGAATTTATCATCAACGATTCCCAGAATTTAATCCGTTTTTATAACACATAAATTTGTAATTCTCTTAATTCAATCTTCCAATAACGTTTCTACATGCAAACCTACATCCACCATTAAACTAACAACTCCAATTTCATGGGTTTTCCTTTATCTCTCAAATAAGAATGATTATCAAGATTTCTAACATGGAAGAAACATTTTACTGCATAAAATGTAAATTAAACCACTTGCCTCGAGTGTCTCTGAATTTGGTGTTGATTTGATGAAGCTTTTCTGCAGAATTCCTTCTCTCTCTCTCTCTACAAGCCTTCTTCTCCCAAGGTGGCTAGGGTTTGTTTTGGGAACTTAGAAAACCTAATTCTAAAACTCCCCGTACTCTTATGGGTCAATATGGTTGGTAGTGGGTTTAGTGGTTGGTTTCCTAAATCATATATAAATCCTAATTTTCGTCATTATTAAATCCCAAAAATACAATATTACCAAACTACCCTTATAAGATGCCGGTATGGCCTAAAAATACCCCGGGACCCAAACTAAACCCCCGGCTAGAGTTTTTTTGGACTATCTCGACCCTTCCGGACGCGTTGGCGCACTCAAAATGACCATACAGTTCATAGAATTTAGATTCACTTTTATAATCAAAATACTTATATGCTGACACAACTATCACCCGCGTCCCAATAAAATGTCCAAATTGCCGTATATCAATCTCAAGACAATTTCATAATTCAATATTCATCAATCATCATATATACTCAATATAGTCAAATACCAACTCACATATCGCTAGTATTTTATCCGGATTAATTCCCAATTAATTCTCATTTAATTAATTAATCCCAAAAATAAATATTGCCAAAAATACGGGGTATTACAAGGATTTGTTTAGATATTAAAATATCCAGGATTGTTTGGGTCTTATGATCCAGGATTTGTTATTGCCAATGGCCAGAATTATTTGGGTCTTATGATCCAGGATTTGTTATTTCCAATGGTCAGAATTATTTGGATCTTATGATCCAGGATTTGTTATTGCCAATATGCCGGATTGTTCAGATTTTATATCCACATATTCGATATAGAATTGTCATTCCATTGCATGGAAGGAGTAACTCACTAAGATTAATGCTTACAGTTTATATTTTAACAATTTTAGGTTTGTAGTCTGCCAATTAGGATACTTTATGACCGATAACTTTGAGAGTTGCACCGTTAGAAGAGCTGGGATTTAAATATGGGGATTTTATCATTGTCACACTAAAGATTTTAATATACTCACACATTGTATATATTGAGTTAACATGGATTGAGTTGATCATAGTTAATCATAGTATTGTATAATCTCTAATTATGACTCTGATGTTGACTTCGTTATGGCACAAGAACAATATTATGTTCATTATGCAGAAAAATATTGATAAATGAATTAAATTTCCAATGGGCTCAAGACTATGATCCAATTATTCTAATAAAAATGATTAGTATGGATATTGGGTTTTGGGTGTGATAATTAGTGGTATCAGAGCATAGTTATTAATTCTGGACGTGTGTGACGATTAGATGGCAGTTATTGAGTTGATTTGATATTTATGAATTTTTTATGTACTAACCAATTGTTTAGTACTATAAACTGTTTATGTTGGTTGTTAGAACTTTGTTGTATTATAGATAATTCCAGATGGAACATGGGAATTGACAACATAGAGAAGAGGGAGTAGTTTCTCGTACAGACAATACTGAAGAAGAGCAAAGTGTTACTGGAAGGGCCAGAGAGAATGAACAACCTACAGAGATTCAGATAATGGCACATGCAATGATGATGATGGTAGAGCAACAAGAAAGAAATATGGCACAAATGGAAGAACAACAGGCTAGATATTTAGAATCAAAGACTGTGTCCAGAATTTAGAAAGAGGCAAGGAAGGAAATGAAAGATTCCATGCATGAGAAGTTTTTGAAGTTGAATCCTCGAGAATATTCAGGGTCAGTTGAACCTACAGAAGATGAGATGTGGGTCAGGGATCTAGAAACTAACTTTGCAGTTATGAAGGTTCTAGATAATCAAAAAATGAATCTCGGTGTGTTTAAGCTGAAGGAGAGGCCAAATATTGGTGGGAAGGTAACAGCCATTTGGTGCCCAGGATGGAAGGTACTGATGTTAATACTTGGGCTGAATTTATTAAAGCTTTGTATGCTAAGTATTTCCCTAAAGTTTATAGGAGGGAGAAGCCGAGGGAGTTTATAAATTTGACCCAAGGGAAAATTCATGTGAGGGAGTATGAGGCTAAATTTACTACTTTGTCTAGATTTGCTACTAAATATGTGGAGAATGAAGAAGATAAATGTAGTAAGTTTCAAGATGGATTGATTTGGCCTATTCAGAATAGAGTGGACACTTATGAGTTAGAAGATTATTCTTCTCTGGTAAACAAAGCCACGATAGCAGAAAGGCAAATGAACCAAGGGGTGTCGAGTAGAGAGAGTTTTAAGAAAATTAGATTCAACGCATCTCACTCTAAGGGAGGTTAGGGTGGAAGTGTTAAGATGGAACCTCATAAATTTCAGATAGGTGGTGGAGATAGTGGTAGAGGTCAGGGGAGATTTGGCAGAGATACTAGGGGTGGAGGATCTTTTAGTTCAGCCAGAAAGTCAGGGAGAGGTGAGGCCCCAATAGGAGGTGTTACATGTTTCTTTTGTAAAGAGGAAGGACATTATAAATGTGAGTGTCCTAAGCTTAAGGGATTGGAATGCTACCATTGTCATCAAGTGGGGCATATTAAGAAGAATTATCCGCAGTTGGCCGAGACTCCAACAGCACATAGTGAAGTAGCAAGCAGAGTGTTATCTCCAGTTAATGCAGTGAAAAGTATGGGCAGAGGACAAACTAGTAGTTCCAGTCCAGGTGGTCGAGTTTTTATAATGAAAGAAGCTCAGATTAGTCCAGATGTGGTGACAGGTACACTTTCTGTTACTGATAGAAGTGCTTATGTTTTGATTGATCTTGGTTCCACACATTCTTTTGTGTCCTATGCTTTTGCTGTATACCTGAATAGACCATGTACTCGTTTAGATGTGGGGTTGGGTATTTATATGCCTGTGGGGGATGTGGTTGTAGTTGAATATGCTTTTAGTGATTGTGTTTTGACTGTGGGGGCTAGAGATACTGTTATAGATCTACTTCCATTGGATATTTCATATTTTGATATAATTCTGGGAATGGATTGGTTATCTAAATATCATGCATCTATGGATTATTTTTGTAAGGAAGTTATTTTTAATATGCCTGGTGAGCCTGAATTTAAATTTGTGGGGGAAAGGAAAATTGTTCCCAGTTGCATCATTTCTGCTATTCAGACGAGGAAATTATTGAGTAAGGTTTGTGAGGGTTTTGTTGCATATGTTCTTGACACTAGGAAGGGGGATTTATAATTTGTTGATGTTCCTATTGTACGGGATTTTTGATAAGTGTTTCCTAGTGAGTTGTTGGGGTTACCCCCAAAGAGAGTAGTTGAATTTAGCATTGAATTGGCACCGGAGACGACCCCTATTTCTATGGCACCATATAGAATGGCACCTGCTGAGTTGAAAGAACTCAAGATTCAGTTGCAGGATTTACTTGATAGGGGTTCATAAAATTTAGTGTATCTCCATGGGGTGCACCAGTTTCATTTATGAAGAAGAAAGATGGTACCATGCATTTGTGTATTGATTATAGGCCACTGAATAAAGATACAATTAAGAACAAGTACCCTTTACCTCGTATAGATGATTTATTTGATCAGTTACAGAGTGCTAAACTGTTTTAAAAAATTGACTTGCGATCGGGTTATCATCAGTTGAGGGTCAAGGAAAGTGATATTTCTAAAACTGCTTTTCGTACTCAGTATGTTCATTTTGAATTTCTGGTGATGCCTTTTGGGGTGACTAATGCTCCAGCTATATTTATTGATCTTATGAACTGGGTAAATCATCCTTTTATTAATTCATTTGTGATAGTTTTTATTGATGATATTCTGATTTATTCACGTGATATGGTTGAACATGAAAATCATCTCATAAATATTTTGAATCTGTTCAAAGATGAGAAGTTGTATGCTAAGTTTAGCAAGTGTGAATTTTGGCTATTTCAAGTTGTATTTTTAGGCCATGTTATTTCTGGAGATGGTATATGTGTTGATCCTAAAAAGGTAGAGGATATTGTAAAATGGGAGAGGCCCAATAATGTCACTGGGGTGAGGAGTTTTTTGGGTTTAGCTGGGTATTATAAAAGGTTTATTAAGGGATTTTCTTCGATTGCCTTGCCGATGACTAAACTAACCCCGAAAGATATTAAGTTTGAATGGAATTCTGACTGCGAAAATAGTTTTGATGAATTGAAAAAGAGGTTGGTAACTGTACCTATTCTTACTATTCCACATGGTGGAGATGGTTTTGTTATTTATACTGATGCTTCACATCAGGGGTTGGGTTGTGTTTTTATGCAACATGGTAAGGTTATGGCTTATGATTCTAGGCAGTTGCATACACATGAACATAATTATCCTACTCATGATTTGGATCTTACTGCTATTGTGTTTGCTTTGAAATTATGGCGTCATTATCTATATAGTGAGGTATGTGAAATTTTTACTGACCATCAAAGCCTTAAGTATTTATTTACTCAGAAGGAGTTGAATTTGAGGAAGAGGCGATGGACGGAGTTAATTAAAGACTATGATTGTACAATTCAATACCACCCAGGGAAGGAAAATGTAGTTGCAGATGCTCTGAGTAGAAAGGCTTCAGGCATGTTATCTTGTAATCGGTGTGCTAGAGTTTCCCACATCATGGAGTTGAGATTGATGGGAGTAGAATTGAAGATAGCAGATGGGGACAAGTTCTTTGCTCATGTAAGCGTACGACCTTTGTTAGCTACCCATATTTGTGATTTGCAAAGTCAAGATCCTTTTCTTGAGAACAAACGACAAGATGTCCGAGATGGTAAGTCTGAAGATTTTTGTATTGTGAATGATGGCACTTTATTATATAAGCAGCGGTTATGTGTGCCTAATATGTGTGGATTGAAAGAGGAAATTTTAGATGAGGCTCATAATTCCATTTATACTATGCATCCTAGTAGTACTAAATGTATAGGGATTTAAAGGAGCATTATTCGTGGAATAATATGAAGAAGAAAATAGCTGATTTTGTTGCTAAGTGCCTTATATGTCAACAAGTGAAAGTGGAGCATCAGAAACCTACTGGTCTGCTTCAGCCATTGCTAATATCGGAATGGAAATGGGATCATGTAATGATGAATTTTTTGGTTGGGCTTCCTCGATCTCAAAAGGGGTCAGATTCGATTTGGGTAGTGGTGGACAGATTGACCAAGTCTGCTCATTTTCTAGCAGTCAAGACTATGTATACAGTTGATAGGGATGCTAGATTGTATGTTAGTGAGATTATTCGATTGCATGGAGCACTTGTATCTATTATTTCAGATAGGGACCCTACTGTTACATCTAGATTTTGGGATAGCTTGCAGTATGCTATGGGAACCAACTTAAAGTTTAGTACGACTTTTCATCCTCAGACAGATGGGCAGTCTGAAAGGATAATACAGATTTTGGAAGATATGCTTAGAGCTTGTGTTCTTGATTTCAAAGGTAATTGGGATGAATATTTGCCTTTGATAGAATTTGCATATAACAATAGTTTTCAATCTACTATTAGTATGGAGCCATATAAAGCATTGTACGAAAGACGGTGTCGTACACCCGTATATTGAGGTGAAGTTGGTGAAAGGAAGATAGAGGGTCCATAGTTGATTGAAGTCACCACTGAAAAAGTGAAGATTATTCAAGATATAATGAGAATGGATCAAAGCAGACAGAAAAGTTATGCGAATAGGCGACGAAAAGATTTAGAATTTCAGAAGGGGGATTACGTGTTTCTTCGAATATCTCCATGGAAAGGAGTTATGAGGTTTGGAAAGAAAGGTAAATTAAGTCCACGCTACATTAGACCGTATGAAATTCTTGAGAAAGTCGGGATGGTTGCCTACAAGTTAGCGTTACGCAGGAGTTAGCTCGATTACATGATGTTTTCCATGTTTCTATGTTGAGAAAGTATGTAGAGTATCCTTCACATTTATTGGTGGAACAACGTATTGCGTTAAAGGAATATTTGAGCTATGTGGAAGAACCACTTGCAATCGTCGATAGGAAAGAACAAATATTGAGATCAAAAGTGATCCCACTTGTGAAAGTTGTGTGGAGAAGGCATTCCATGGAAGAAGCTACATGGGAGAGTGAGGATAGCATGAAGATGCGTTATCCGTATTTGTTTGATTCAGACAACCAAGGTATGTCAATTTCGGGGACGAAATTTCCTAATAGGGGGAGAATTATGACAACCCGAATATAATTATAATAAATTATGTTTAAATCATGATTAGCTTATGTGATATGGATAATATTTTATTAGTATATATAATGTTAAGTCATTATATTTAGTCTAATCCTAGCTTCATAAAGCATGAAAAATGAATTAGTTACGAATGTGAGATTTTGAAGTTTTCGGTAGGAATGTTCATGTTTAAGGCTAGTTTTGATATGTATAACGTAATAATTGACTTGAGGTGAAATATAGATATTTGTAGACAGGTGAGTTAGGGTTTTAACACAATAAACAATGTGTTAAACAGAGGTTCGAGTAAGAAGTTATACCAAAACTACGATACAAGGGGAAAACAGTCCATCCGTTAAGCGGTATTTTGTCTTATTATGGCAACAAATGTTTTGTTTTCATTGGTTGGGAAGGGTGGTGGATTTGGACGAATTCAAACCCTTATAATTACCTCCTTATTCATCCAAATTCAGCCATAAGAGATTTGAAGCTTAAAGAAAGAGAATTAGGAAGTTTGGAAGAAAAATTGAGGATAAAAATTCATAGAAAATTACGTAAAAGCTCCTAAGGTAATTCCACCCATGAATCTTATCATTTTTATTGTATTTATGATTTATATGATAGATATCCTTTATTTTTTATTTACCTTTCATGCTGGGGTGCATATGTATGGATATATGCAAGCTTAAACAAAGTTGAATCTGTAAACCCTTAAATTGTTTTGTTTAGTAACCTTGTTTATTCAAACTTCCATATCTTTTTGTATGATTACTGAAATTGATTGATTCCAATTGGAGATTAAAATAGACTCATATATGTATGTCATATCCAACTAAAGTAAAAATACCAAGAAATGAACCTCGGGTGATGATTTGAAGTTCGGGTATGAAATCTTCCCCAAAAGAGTAAATATGCATACCATATGTTTGATGTTTTGCTTGACATAGCAAATGAACTCTTAAAATTATGAAATTTTAACCTTTTATTATTCAATATGTTTTATGAAATTGGGTGAAATATAATAGAAATTTATGATGTATAAAAATTATGAAAATTATTGGAAGATGACTGAACAATATATGAGCCTATAGGGCAGATTTTCTATGTGGTAAAGAAATGGGCATATCTTGCTCCATGAAACTTAGAATGATGTGTAATATTTTGTGTTGGAAAACTAATATGATAAGGATTGGATTACCAAGAATAATTAAAGTAGATTTGGTCTGTAATTTGAATATGTTAGATGTCATTACCTGAGTCTAAATGGGACTTCATTTATGATGAATGATTTGAATGGAATCATATAATGCTTATGAATTCAGTTATGTTGAAGTTGTTCTTTGAATTGTTAATATTCTTATGATGATAATAATATTTTAAGAATGATAGGAAGAGGATAAGAAGCGACTGAACAAGAGCCAGATAAAGGAAAAGGGAAATCTTGTTAAATTTCCAAGGTGAATGTACTTATGATTGTTTCATATATATAGACATATGAATATAGCTCTAAGAGCAGGATTTGTTTGAATACTTCAGTATTTAGGATTTGTTTGGATATTGAAATATCCAGGATTATTTGGGTCTTATGATCCAATATTTGTTATTGCCAATGGGCAGAATTATTTGGGTCTTATGATATAGGATTTGTTATTTCCTATGGGCAGAATTATTTGGATCTTATGATTCAGGATTTGTTATTGCCAATGGGTAGGATTGTTCAGATTTTATATCCACATATTCGATATAGAATTGTCATTCCATTGGATGGAAGGAGTACCTCACTAAGCTTAATGATTACGGTTTATATTTTAACAATTTCATGTTTGTAGGTTGCCATCTAGGATACTATATGACCGGTAACTTTGAGAGTTGCACCGTTAGAAGAGCTGGGATTTAAATCTGGATTTTATCATTGTCACACTGGAGATTTTAATATACTCACACATTGTATATATTGAGTTAGCATGGATTGAGTTGATCATAGTTAATCATAGTATTGTATAATCTCTAATTATGGCTCTGATGTTGACTTCGTTATGGCACAGAACAATATTATGTTCATTATGCAGAAAAATATTGATAAATGAATTAAATTTCCAGTGGGCTCAAGACTATGATCCAATTATTCTAATAAAAAATGATTAATATGGATATTGGGTTTTGGGTGTAACAGATAAGTTCCATTCCTTTCATATAAGTACCTTACTCTTTTCAAGATGCTGATAAATGCTATCTTGATTCACTCTTTCAAAGCTATGGACGATCTACAAAAATAGCTTCAATAACAACTCACTGATATTCTTAAAAGGCTTCCTTTTCCACCTGTGATCAAGGAAGCATCCGTACTTGAACATAGTGATATCGAGGAGAACTACGAGCCCTATTTGGAGGGATAAAATAACTTAGAGGGTGTTCCTAGGGTCCCCCAGTGACAAGTGGCTCACATAAATATCAAGGAAATGTTGTCACTCCCCGATGATCAATCTTAAGGTGGTTCTAGGGTGGACAGGCTCTGGGATAATGTGATCAAGAAGATGCAAGTCAGGTTGGGTAATTTTCTCAATCAGTATAAGATGCAAACTCTCAAAACCATTGAGTTAGATCTCCAAAAGATATTATCTCTGTTCTCCTATGACAATCAACATTACGATCTCTCCCAAAATTGGAAGATGCCTACTATTGAACCATTTGACGGGTTTAAGGAATCGATTGATCACTTGGAGACTTATAAGTCACTCATGTTCCTTCAAGACCCCTTGACATGGTCTTATTAGAAAAATAACTGTGGATTGACATTTAAATGAGGAAAATTTCAACCCCAAAGATCTTTGGTTAATCATTCATTGAAAAGAAAACAAGAACTATGTTTAAAGATTAAAATTATGGTTCCAAGAATTCACACCATAACGAATCTTATTGGGATTCATAAGAGGATAAATAGTTTGATGATAGAGATGATGTCGATGCCAATCTAAGGTCTCCAAAAACCTTTCTTGAACTTTTGTAAAGATTGGATCTTCTAGTGTATGATCTTCACCAAATTTAGGTAGGTCTGGGCATTTTTGAGATGAAAACCCTTCCTTATGAGTGAGATATCATGGTATCTCCTTAGGTCTCTTCACAAAAATGTGAATAGTGTTTTCTTTCTCCCCTCTAAAACCCTAATGGCTAATAATTATCATTAAAATCCCTTCCCACACCTTTATATACAATTACCAAAGGTGGTCTTTGATCAAATTGGGTTACTTGAGAGTCTGGGCCTAATTACTTGGGTATGTGGACTACACTAGGGATCCAAGAAAAATAGTTAAACTGGATTACAAATAAATAATCAAAAAGCCCAATTACCATTACCATATTACACTTCCTTTTTTTATTTAATAATAATTGATTTCACTAAATAATTATGACTACATTCCAATTTAATTATCTCAGAAATTTCTTGGATATAATGAGGTCTTATTTGCAAAGTTGATTATGGTACATAGTATGATTCCACACGTTAAGATTTTGATACCCGCTTAGTTTAATTAATTTACTATTAATTGAGTTTAACCAACATCTAATCAATTTTCTTTATTCTCAGACTTAACTTAATTTCCACTCCACTAAGATTATAAAATAATCCATTGACCGGGTTTTACTTGATGGAAACAAAACATATAAGTCTATTAAGGGAGTATCGCAATCCAAGTTATCTTTGGAGAAGGATTCCTCCACCTTAAGATCTTGGACCTACTCACATAACTGTCTCCTAATATGTGGGTATCATTCGATTCCATCTAAAATTTAATCTCACCCATAGCAATCAAAGTGACAACTACATAAGAATTCTAATCCTCGTAATTCTTGAGATTGATAATCAATGAACCCTTTGCAAATGGTGTGAGATTAATCGAGTCTAATAAATACAACTCTTAGACTCAAATCTCATAGGTGGCCCAGTTAAATTCATTCTTGGGATGTACCGATCGTAATCCTCTATTAACTTACCGTACAAGTTCTCAAACCATCACATAAGTTCCCATAGTTTGAGATAAACTACTAGAATTGCAATGCAACCATTTTGATGGGGTGTCGATTCCCTATCTAGATTGCGAACATTTTAATAGTTATAGAATTGAAATTTTGATATCCTAGTGATCAACCCAATGCCGACTCACCAGAACTTCCTACAAAGCTCTATTGACCTACATGTCTATAAGATATTTAAATCAAATATAAGGTATTCTTATAACAATGATTCTTATTTCAAAATGAACTGACACATTTTACCGAAAGGTAACCGCCATACATAGTTTTAAGAATAAAACCATGACAATACCTTACTTAGTCTTAAAGATATGTATCCAACTCCCAACCCATTTATATAAAAGTTGGTTGCATTTTAGTAGAGCATTCATCGAGTGTTATCCGATAAAACATTGGTCATAAATTATCACCCACTTTGTTCAATCTCTCAAACTAGGTGAAATGTTCTCTCGAACTTGCAATCATACTATTATGAACACTAAAAGTGTAATAGCTGATTACAATTGAAGGAAGCTCACCCAAGTTAGTTAGGAAGTAACTAATCCATATAACCTCTTTAATTGTCTCCAAAGTGAAAATAACTTTGGACTCCCTGGTAAATTCAACAATCGAAGATTTCTTCACACTCCTCTAACTTATAGCTCAACCTCCTTGGATAAATGCATATTCCGAGGTAGAAAACTTTGAATCCTTATCTTATTAAAAACCTTAGTCCTTGGGCCTAAAAGGCAAAAGACTATTATATTGGAATTTTTTGACCATGTCATTGGTCTAACAGATATTGGTCTTTACAAACAATACATAACATTCATGAGGTTGCCCATTGTCGAAGTGTTAGGTATATTCCCCTTTACTTTAATCTAATAAATAGTCCTAAGACATTTATTTCCAGATATAATGATTTCATACTTAAAAAGAAACTCTTTTTACAGAATCCCATTGCCAATCTCTTGTATACAACATTGATATAATCGACTTAGGATAAACCCAACATCATTTTTTCAATATTAGCGAATGCTTGACCATAAATATGTGACTGTCTTGTCCTAAGTACTATATATCAAATATTCAGACAACCATACTCCTATTTAAAATAGAATCCCACCTCGTTCCCAATCAGGCGAGTATTATCCATAAATTGTACTAAAAATACCACCATGTTTTCATCATGCTTCTTATACAAATAAGTGTTGTTCGATATTTGATCAAAATTAAGATTTGATTAGTTGATCAAACCGAAAGACCTTGATGTTAGCTTAAATCCATAAATGTATCTCACAAGCTTACATCACTTTGCTTTCTCGACTTCTTACTATGTAATTATTAAGAGGATCGTTCAAGAATGCAACCTTAACATTATAAGAATCCCAACAGACTTTAGCATGGCTATTGCGAGAAAGTTTTCTCATAAGCTACCCTTTTCTTTTTGAATAAACCATTTTGTAATCCTTTCCTTGAAACTTTGGACCTTCCTATCCATCTTTCATTTAACTTCTTGTAGTCCACTTGTGGCTAATGGGTTTTACCCTATCAACAAGGCTACTGATGATGCTAAGATTTAGCACCACCAGATAATAGGTGGGGAGCTCAAACAATAATAACAATGGCAGTAATAGAGTTATGCATGTGTGTAGAAGGGGATGAGTATAAGAGGAATGAAGACAATGATGTATAGTGTTTCAGCCAGTTAGGCCTACATCCATTGTGAGTGTGTGATCCACTAAATATGGGCACTAATGGCCTTTGATACAATGCCCATAATCTCACTCTCTCCCTCTCCACTGTGTGTACAAGCAGAGTTTTAGCTAGGGTTACAATTATCTATCCCTTTACAAGGTTGAAGATGACAAGTATATATAAGGCTTGGGTGGTGTAGTGTACCCCCCAAGCATGTATTGAGCATGTGAATAACGATCTATCCAATTCCCTGCTGACACCTGGAGGTGCCACTTATGATTAATGAGGACATAATATTCCCTCACGTGAGGGGATGATATTGTTATAGCGGTCTACTCCACGTGCTATATGAGTCCCACGCGTCTCCCAAATCACGCACTGTGATAATGTCACCCTCGACTTATGATGTTAGGTTGAGGGTAAGGTTCCTGCTGGTAGTGAGCCTGGCTGGATGTGAGCCTCGTACTGTCGTCTTCTCATAGGGTTGTCTCACCTGCTGTGAAGGGTTAGCCCCATGAGGTGTCATCTTATCCATGATGAGAGGTCGGCCCTTTGAGGTGTAATTTTCTTTATGATAAGGGGTCGGCTTAGCTGAGCCTTCCTGTGATGGAGACGTGGTATAGTCGGACCCTCATCCTGGCCTTGATCCCTCATCTGAGATGGGGACACCCTCGACCTAGCTAAGAATATATATTGGTATATCATTTACCCCCAGCCCTTAGTCATCGATGTTGTTGAGATGGATGTGGGGTAATGTTGTCTTTGAATACCGGGTGGTCAGTTTGACTAGTGACATTTGTCAAGTTGATTGTCATCTTGTCAGGTATCCATCATCATTTATGTTTCCCAGGTGCGACGGCTGCACACCACTCTTGGGGATTTGTGCCCTAATGATTCCTCTCCTCGTGGGCTATGCCTTGCATTGATTATTGGGACCAATAGTAACGAAGTATTTAAATGATTCTTTAAATAATCATTCTTTTCTTCTTCTTCTTCTTCTTCTTCTTCTTCTTCTTCTCGCGCAAGATTTCTCTCTCTAGCTCCTTACCAGTTCAAACTGCCATTTCTGTGATTTTTGTGTCTAGGGTTGCGCTCAGTCTTCGTCTCCATCCCGAGGTAACCTTTCTTCTCTAACTCCCTCTTTATCTTCCATTTTTTGTTTGCTTTCTTGCATTGGGTTTCTTTCCCAATTTTTCTTGGTAGTTTGTATTTTTTCGGAGTGGAGGCCTGCCTTGCTGTAGTGATTATAGGGATGATCATTGAATTTTAGGGTCCTTAGGGTTCTTCCCCCAACTTACTGTGGTGGTTTATTGCCTCTTTCTAGCATTTCTTGGGTTTTCTTGTGTTCACCGGCGTTCTTCTCCGGTGAATTGCGTTCCTCTTATTCTTGAATGTTCATCCACAAAACCCTTTATTTCCTTAGGTTTGATCTGAAAGTCAACTTGGTCAAACTGTAAACTTGTTTGTAGTTAGTTTTAACAACTTCCTTAAGTGTAGGGTCTTCCCCTTAATGCTCAAAAGACTCTATGGTTTAGCCGAGGAGTTTCCAGCTTTGAGGGAGAAATTCTTGGCAGAGATTAGACGAATATAAGAGGAGAACGATTGAAGATGAGGGGTCGACCCTAATTGGGTATGACCCATCTTCCCCATTCCTTTAGCCACAATTATACTATCTGAGCCCTCTAGGTCTTCTTTTCGTCCAGCCAAGAGTTAGACATATGAGGGAGTGATGAATGAGAGAGCATCGTCACCAACGGGCGTTGGGCCTTCTGGGAGGAGAGAGACGTCCACACTTGGCCTGGACTGATAGGCCAAGGGGATAGTTCATTTTGTGGCTATCCCTGTGACAGACCTATCCCCTCTTTCTTTCCAGATGGCCCACCGATAGGCGACGTGGCTGAGAGATCTGAGGATGCGAGGGCTAAGGACGACAGTGAGAATTCAGATGATGATCAAGTTGACACTTCTAGTGCCTCGGCTTACATCTCATCTGTTAGGGATCGTGACCTCTTGCTGTAGAGGCACATATTTGGTGTATAACCCAATATAACTATGAGGGTCCCCAATTCAGACGAGAGGGTCTTTCAGGGGAATGAGGGGTAAGTTAATGTCTATGAGAAGATGCTCAGGGTAGGTGTTAGGTTCCCTCTGCACTCTGCAGTAGTTGACATACTCTACGCCCTTAGAGTTGCTCTTTCTCAACTTCCTCCCAACTCATGGAGGTCTATCCTCGGCTATGTATCCCTTTGGAAGAATACTTTCACCGACGAGCCCACCTTCGATTTATTCATAACCTGCTATAATATCACTTCCTCGTCCAAGTAGCCTGGGTATTTTGACCTAGGGGCGAGGAAGTCCGATAAAAAAATTCTTCATGTGGCACAAACTTCCAACCATGATTGGAAGAAGAGGGTTTTCTTCATCTGTGGGGATTGGGAATTCCCAATCGAGGACGATCCCATAGAAGACAGTCCAAGGGTTCCAAGGGTAAGGTCCAACCCCTCAATAAAAGCACGGTTACAACCCGAACTTATCTTAGATGAGAGGGATGTTGTTAACTATATGAGGGAATAAGGTAAAGCGTGTGGACTTACCAAATTCAAAGACTTGATGACCCCTCGTTTCCTCAAAGAAGATGGTCTGAGGGTCGGCCCCCTGACAGAATTATATGAGTTGATATTTGCTCCATTTTATTTTTCTCAAGTGTATCCTCGTTGCTACTTCTTGTTTTTGATGTATCGTCTCTTTTTTAGGTTGGCATACAAACATATCTGATCAACTTTGGGAGATGACTACCCTCAGCTTGATGTCTGGCCTGGGAAAGAAGAAAGGCAAAGAGCCTCAGTAGACTTCGAGAAAGACAAAGGTCGTGGGGCCGACACAGGTGGAGCCGACCGCCGATAGTCGTAAATGGAAGGAGCTCGAAGTCCCCGGGGGCTCTCGGCCTGACTTACGGACGAGGGTGAGGGTAGAGGTCCCTCAGGCACACGCTGAGGGGACCAACTCCTCTTCCAGTATGGATTCCTACTGGTCTCAGAATCTAACTTTCCTGAAGGCCAAACCCTCCTCCCTCATAGCCAACTTGAGGGCAGTCAAGGCCTCAACGTTTTCTGTGCCCTCGGTCGCAAATTATGAATTTCTATCAAGGATGCCCCGACCAAAGTTAACGACTACGGTCTGCATACACTGGTTCAGGTATTTCTTTCAACTTATTTTTTGATTCACCATTTTATCAACTGTTACCTCGGCCCTTTACTATGTGCTTATCTTTATGCAGTCTGTCTGCACTTTCACCTCTTCCACGAAGTGGATGGCTGCAAACCAGTAAAAGTTCCATGAGGCCAAGAGAGCTATTCAGCATGAGGACGACTTGAAGATCGAGCTGGAGACTACCAGGGCTGAGCTAGAGAGTGCAAGGACCGAGCATAAAAGGGTCATGGATGAGCTGGTAAAGCAGTACGAGGTTGACTTGAAGGTGAAGGACAACCTCATCAAAGAGAGGGAAGAGGCATTGACCAATTAGGGGGTCCAATTCAAGGATGAACTCGCTGAGGCAGTGATAAAGGCCGAGGTCGATGCTGTGGAGGCTTACAAGCGCTTCGATGAATTCTAAGGTTTCGGCCTTGAATACCTGGAGAGAGGGATTAGGACGGCCTATCGGTGGGTCGTCTTAAAATTTTCTGATGCTGTGTCATCTATCAGTCCCTCTCTTAAAGAAGTGGAGATGGAAGACCCCTTATAGCTGAGGCTCTAGCCCATGTAGAGTCTCAAGTGCACATCGAAGGTACCGAAACATCTGAGGATAGGCCTATTTTGGTCATTGAAGAGACTCCTCTGGTTGATGTTGAAGCCCTGCCTTCTAATATTGCTCAATAGGGTGGCTATCTGTGGCCCATACCCTCTCTTTGTAAAGTTTTTGTATTGAATTTTCTTTTGGACAAATATTTGTAACACAGTTTTATAATGGAATTACTCTATTCATGTCTCCTATATTTACCTTTTTTACGACTTGTGTCTTGGCTATGATATTTGTGTTAACCATCTTCTAAGTCCCCCCTCATCTTTCTTGAGAGTGAATGGAGGGTCGTCCCTTCCATTCACCCTCATCATAGCCGAGGGTGGTTTCCACTACATTAATGATGTTTTATTTAAATACAAGTCCCCCCTCGTCTTTCTTGAGAGTGAATGGAGGGTCGTCCCTACCATTCACCCTCATTATAGCCGAGGGTGGATATCACCAAACTAATGATGTTTTTCAATTTCAAGTCCCCCCTCGTCTTTCTTGAGAGTGAATGGAGGGTTGTCCCTACCATTCACCCTCATCCTCGCCGAGGGTGCTTATCCACCAAATTAATGATGTTTTTCAATTTCAAGTCCCCCCTTGTCTTTCTTGAGAGTGAATGGAGGGTCTTCCCTACCATTCACCCTCATTATAGCCGAGGGTGGCTATCATTAACTTAATGATGTTTTAAATTTCAAGTCCCCCCTCGTCTTTCTTGAGAGTGAATGGAGGGTCCTCCCTACTATTCACCCTCATCCTAGCCGAGGGTGGTTATCCACCAAATTAATGATGCTTTTCAATTTCAAGTCCCCCCTCGTCTTTATTGAGAGTGAATGGAGGGTCATCCCTACCATTCACCCTCATTATAGCCGAGGGTAGCTATCACCAAATTAATGGCGTTTTCAATTTGAAGTCCCCCCTCGTCTTTCTTGAGACTGAACGGAGGTTCGTCCCTTTAATTCACCCTCATTATAGCCGAGGGTGGCTATCACCAAATTGTGTTTTCAATTTGAAGTCCCCCTTCATCTTTCTTGAGAGTGAATGGAGGGTCGTCCCTACCATTCACCCTCATCCTAGCCGAGGGGATTTAGCAAGAATTATCCCAATCATACCAAAATTAACAAACAAGATGAGGGTTTAATATAATATTCTCATTAGAATCAAGTGTTCTATTGGAGCAACACATTCATTACAATTGTGGTCCGATAGGACATTACAACATTATTGATAGTATTTCTTCAAATGATCTGCATTCCAGGGGTTGGAAAAGGGTTCCCCTTCAAGGTTCTCTAGTCTATAGGTTCCAGGGAAAACTTCATCAATGACCCTAAATAGGCCATGCCAATTTGGGAGGAGCTTGTTAGGTTTCTTCCATGTCTTTTTGAGCATTAGGTCCCCCACAACGATTGGCCTTTGCTTCACCCTCTGATTGTAAAACCTGGAAGTACTCTGCTGATAGGCTACTTGCCTTATCTCAACGTCTTCTATTCTTTCCTCGATCAAGTCCAGGTCAAGTCTTCTTTCTTCCATATTTCTCTGGGGGTCATACATTTGGACTCTGTGAGTGGGAAAACCAATCTCGCTGGGGATGACAACTTCTGAGCCATACGCCAGCATGAACGGGGTTTCCCCCGTAGGAGTCTTGGCCGTCGTCTTGTAGGCCCACAGTACAGCGTATAATTCCTCAACCCATATTCCTTTTGCCTCCTCGAGTTTTTTCTTAATCCCGTCTAGGATTGTTATATTTGTAACTTCAGTTTGCCCATTAGCCTGAGGTCAGCTTGGGGTAGAGAAGAATTATTTGACACCCACCCTTTTGCAGTATTTCTCCAGTGTTGGGGAGACCATATCTACATATAATGTTTTTCCAGATAAACTGGAAGGTCTTCTGCTCGGTAATCTTGACCATCGGCTTCGCTTCCACCTATTTTGAGAAATAGTCAATTACTATGATCAAGTATCGATAGTTATTGATGGCCCTAGGCAAGGGTCCTACTAGATCGATTCCCCATACTATGAATGGCCATGGGGATGTGATGGAGGTGAGAGGCTGATGGGGATGGTGGGGTATGGTGGTGAACCTTTGACATTTATCACACTTCTTTACATAATCCGTAACATCTTTTCCCAAGGTCAACCACCAATATCCCTGGGTGACTATCCTCTTTGCTAATAAACTGCTCCCAATATGGCTTGAATAAGACCCCTCGTGCACATCTTGCAAGATTTGTGGGACTTTATATGGGTGCACACATTTGAGCAAGGGGAGGAAGAACCCCTTTTCGTACAAGGTGTCTTCGATGATAGTGAGTTTCGCTGCTTTGTATCTCAACTTCTTCCTTTCTTGTTTTTCTTTTGGCATTTCTCCCTCTTTAATGTATTTGACCAGGGGGTCAATCCATGAAGATTCCCTATTGATATTTAAGCAAAATCCAAGTGTTTTCTCTGCATCTTCACTCGTTGGTCAAGGCAAGATTTCCACTAGGACTGTCCTCCTGATATCTGTCCTAGTTTCTGAGGCCAGCCTAGCAAGTGCATCGGTTCGTCCATTATCAAGTATAGGTATCCTCTTTAACTTTACTTCTCTAAAGCTCTTCAATAGCACCTTTACTCTTTTAACATATTTGGCCATTCTCCCATCCTTAGCCTCATATGCTCCTAGTATTTGATTCACCATAAGTCTTGAATAACTATGGACCAAGATCTGTCCAACACTAAGAGACCTAGCTAAGGAGAGGCCTGTTATCAGGGCTTTATATTAAGACTCATTGTTGGAGGCTTTAAAGTAGAACCTCAGGTCATACTCAATGTCTGTGCCATCAGATGCTAATACAATTAATCCAGCCCCACTTCCGCTCGCAAGAAGAATCGTCAACGAAGAGGTTCCACATGACCTGTTCCTGTAAGAAATTTCCCTCAGTGAGGGATCCCTATCTAAAGAGATATCTTCCCTCCTTATTTTTGCCAACTTTTTCTCTAGCGGCGCTTATCTCAACCTTATCTATGGATGGGTCAATAATTATTCCTTGCCAGGTATTTAACTTCTCGAGGCTGTCATCTTCAGTCTCATCATCTTCCTAATAAATTCAGCTACGAAATATGCTAATGCTTGCCCCTTAATGGCCACCCTAGGCTAATATACAATGTCAAACTCTCCCATCTCTATGTCCCATACCATTAGCCTCCTCAATTTTTCAGGCTTATGTAAGACCTGCCTAAGAGGAGAGTCAGTGAGGATGACCATTTTATAGGACTGAAAATACGGCTTCATCTTTCTTGATGCATGGATCAAGCCATAGGCTAACTTCTCCATCCTTGGGTATCTTTGCTCTGCCCCTTGGAGTGCCTTACTATTGAAATACACAGGCTTCTGTACCCCATCTTCTTCTCTCATAATGGCTGTGATGATGGATGATTCTGAGATGACTAGGTACACATGCAGTCGTTCGCCCTGCACTAGTCGTGATAACAGCAAGGGAGACCATAGGTACGACTTTAGTTCTTTGAAAGCCTGGTCACACTCTTTGTTCCATTAAAAGGACTTTCTGGGAATTTTGAAGAGCGTTAAACACTTGTCTGTGGCTCTAGATACGAACCTATTGAAAGAAGCCACTCGCCGAGTGAGCCTCTGAACGTTTTTAATGGTCTTGGGGGTCTTCATTTCTAGGAGGGCCTTTATCTTCTCAGGATTGGCCTCAATGCCTCTTTGGTTGACGATGAACCCCAAGAACTTCCCTGCTCCGACCCCGAAGACACATTTTGCCGGGTTGAGCTTTATTCGGTACTTGTCGATTGTGTTAAAGGTTCTCTCGAGGTCGGCCACATGATCCTTGGCCTTCAAACTCTTGGTCAACATGTCATCTATATAGACCTCCATGGACTTCCAGATTTGGTCTTCGAACATTTTGTTCATAAGGCGCTGATACATTGCCCCCACATTTTTTAAGCCAAAGGGCATGACCCTATTAGAGTATGTCCCCTTATCGGTAATGAAAGCCATTTTTTTTGAGTCCTCAGGGCTCATGAAGAATTGGTTGTAACCTGAATAGGCATCCATAAAGCTCATTAGCTCATGGGTTGCGGTAGCGTCTACCATCTGATCAATGCGAGGGAGAGGGAAGCTGTCTTTGGGATAATGTTTGTTAAAGTCGGTGAAGTCTACAAACATCCTCCATTTCTCATTGGCTTTGGGGACTATGACTATGTTGGACAGCCATTCGGGATAGATGACCTCCCTAATAAACTTAACATCTTCTAGCTTCTTGACCTCGTCCCTTATGACTTCATATTTTTCTCCAGAATAAATTCTCCTCTTTTCACTACACCAAAAATAGGGATCTGACACGGTTTAAAACTGTGCCAGATCAAATTTGGCACGGTTTTGAACTGTGCCAGAATCAGGTGTTCCAAAATGGCAATTTTTTCTGGCACGGCTCAAAAGTGTGCCAGATTTAAACCGTGCCAGAATTTGATATTTCTGGCACACTTTTGGCACAGTTTTAGCCAAACAGGAACACTTCTGGCACACTTTTAAACCGTGCCAGAATTTGATATTTCTGGCACACTTTTGGCACAATTTTTAACTGTGCCAGATTCAGCACATTTTAAAAAAAAATTTCACAGTTCAAAACCGTGCCAAAATATGACACACTTTTGCCATGGTTTTGAACTGTGCAATTTTTTATAATTTTTTTTTTAATTATTTGAAAGCACAAAATTCACAAATTAATAATATTGCGCGTTGTTAATAAACTAATGTACATACAAACTTCAAAATATTACAAGTCTTTAACAGTTCACAACCCCAAAAAAATTGGGCAGAGTTTCCTCTATTTTCTGAACATTCCAAAACCTGTTAATACAAAACTTGCCTAACATAAAGCCCGCACGACCACAAAATATAACAATTAACTTACACAAGACCGCACGGCCATAAAAGTCAATAATAAAACAACAAAGGACTTCACGACCATGACACAAAAAAATGGAATCATAAATAAACCCCTTGTTGTAAACCATTGATTTCTATGTGTGTTCCACGTGAATAAATGCCAACGATAAACTGTTATCCTGCAAAAAAAAAAAAATAGGATACAAAAAAGATACGATATTAGTAACCCAGTAATTTACAATTTTTTTTTACTCAAACTAAAAAATTACATATATGAGTGGAAATTATCGTCATATTCTCAAACTGGGAGACCCGGGACTATGCGGTCAGTTCCTACAAGTTACATTGGTCTCATGCGAGGTGTTCGTGCCTCTTTCGGGGTCGTTTGGGGGCTGATTTGAGTTTTCACCCCTTAACGGATTGTTTTTAAGTCTAAGTGTGATTTTTACAAATTATCGTCATACTCTCAAACCAGGAGACCCGAGACTACGTGATCAGTTCCTACAAGTTACATTGGTCCCGTGCGAGGTGTTCGTGCCTTCTACTGGGTCATTTGGGGGCTGATTTGGGTTTTCACCCGTTAACGGCTTGTTTTTAAGTCTAAGTGTGATTTTTGCAAATTATAGTCATAATCTCAAACTGGGAGACCCAGAACTACGCGGTGTGTTCCTACAGGTTACATTGGTCCCGTTCAAGATGCTCATGCCTCCTACGGGGTCATTTAGGGGCTGATTTGGGTTTTCACCCCTTAACGGCTTGTTTTTAAGTCAAAGTGTGATTTTTGTAAATTATCGTCATACTCTAAAACCGAGAGACTCGAAACTACGCGGTCGGTTCCTACAAGTTACATTGGTCCCATGCGAGGTGTTCGTGCTTCCTATAGGGTCGTTTGGGGGCTGGTTTGGGTTTTCAACCCTTAACGGCTTGTTTTTAAGTCAAAGTGTGATTTTTACAAATTATCATCATACGCTAAAACTGGAAGAATGGGGACTACGCGGTCAGTTTCTACAAGTTACATTGGTCCCGTGCGAGGTGTTCGTGCCTCCTACGCAGTCGTTTGGGGGCTGATTTGGGTTTTCGCCCTTTACCGGCGTGTTTTTAAGTCTAATTGTGATTTTTGTAAATTATCGTCATATTCTCGAATCGGGAGACCCAGTACTACGCGATCAGTTCCTACAAGTTATAATGGTTCCATGCGAGGTGTTCGTGCCTCCTACGGGGTCGTTTGGGGGCTTGTTTGGGTTTTCACCCATTTACGGCTTATTTTTAAGTGTAAGTGTGATTTTAGAAAATTATCATCATACTCTCAAACCGGGAGACCTGGGACTACGCGGTCAGTTCTTACAAGTTTCATTGGTCCCGTGCGAGGTGTTCGTGCCTCCTACGGGGTCATTTGGGGGCTGGTTTGGGTTTTCACCCCTTAACGGCTTGTTTTTACGTCAAAGTGTGATTTTTGCAAATTATCGTCATACTCTCAAATTGGGAGACCCGGAACTATGCGGTCAATTCCTACAAGTTACACTGGTCCCATGCGAGGTGTTCGTGCCTCCTACGGGGTCGTTTGAGGGCTGGTTTGGGTTTTCACTCTTTAACGTCTGTTTTTAAGTCTTAGTGTTGATGTTTGCAAATTATCATCATACTCTCAAATCGGGAGACCCGGGACTATGCGGTCAGTTCCTACAGGTTACATTGGTCCCGTGCGAGGTGTTCATGCCTCCTACGGGGTCGTTTGGGGGCTGGTTTGGGTTTTCACCCTTCAACGACGTGTTTTTAAGTCTAAGTGTGATTTTTTTAAATTATCGTCATATTCTCAAACTGGGAGACCCAGGACTACGTGGTCCATTCCTACAGGTTACATTGGTCCCGTGAGAGGCGTTTGTTCCTCCTACGGGTTCGTTTGGGGGATGGTTTGGGTTTTCACCCTTTAACGGTGTGTTTTTAAGTCTTAGTGTTAATTTTTGCAAATTATCGTCATATTCTCAAACCGGGAGACCCGTGACTATGCAGTCCATTCCTAGAGGTTACATTGGTCCCGTGCGAGGTGTTCATGCCTCCTACTGGGTCGTTTGGGGGCTGATTTGGATTTTCATCCTTTATCGGCGTGTTTTTAAGTCTAATTGTGATTTTTGCAAATTATCGTCATATTCTCAAACCGGGAGACCCGGGACTACGCGATCCATTCCTATAGGTCACATTGGTCCCGTGCAAGGTGTTCGTGTCTCCTACGGGGTCGTTTGGGGGCTGGTTTGGGTTTTCACCCTTTAACGACGTGTTTTTAAGTCAAAGTGTTGATTTTTGCAAATTATCATCATATTCTCAAACCGAGAGACCCGAGACTACGCGATCAGTTCCTATGAGTTACATTGGTCTTGTGCGAGGTGTTCGTGCCTCCTATGGTGTCGTTTGGGGGTTGGTTTTGGTTTTCACCCTTTAACAGCGTGTTTTTAAGTCTTGTTGTTGATTTTTGCAAATTATCGTCATATTCTCAAACCGGGAGACCCGAAACTACGCTGTGTGTTCCTCCACGTTACATTGATTCCGTGCGAGGTGTTCGTGCCTCCTATGGGGTCGTTTGTGGGATAATTTGGGTTTTCACCCTTTAACAGCGTGTTTTTTTAGTCTAAGTGTGATTTTTGCAAATTATCATCATATTCTCAAATCGGGAGACCTGGGACTACGCGGTCCGATCCGACAAGTTACATTGGTCCCTTGCGAGGTGTTCGTGCCTCCTACGGGGTCATTTGGGGGCTGGTTTGGGTTTTCACCCTTTAACGGCATGTTTTTAAGTCAAAGTGTTGATTTTTGCAAATTATCGTCGTATTCTTAAATCGAAAGACTCGGGACTACGCGATCAGTTCCTACGAGTTACATTGGTCCAGTGCGAGGTGTTTGTGCCTCCGACGGGGTCGTTTGGGGGCTGGTTTGAGTTTTAACCCTTTAATGGCTTGTTTTTAAGTCTAAGTGTGATTTTTGCAAATTATCATCATACTCTAAAATCGGGAGACCCGGGACTACGCGGTCAGTTCCTATAAGTTACATTGGTCTCGTGCGAGGTGTTCGTGCCTCTTACGGGGTCGTTTGGGGGCTGATTTGGGTTTTCACACTTTAACGACCTGTTTTTAGGTCTTAGTGTTGATTTTTGCAAATTATAGTCATATTCTCAAACCGGGAGACCCGAGACCACGCGGTCAGTTCCTACAAGTTACATTTGTCCCATGCGAGGTGTTCGTGCCTCTTACGGGTCCGTTTGGGGGATGGTTTGTGTTTTCACCCTTTAACGGCCTATTTTTAAGCCTCAGTGTTGATTTTTGCAAATTATAGTCATATTCTCAAACCGGGAGACCCGAGACTACGCGGTCAGTTCCTACAAGTTACATTGGTCCCATGCGAGGTATTCGTGCCTCTTACGGGTCCGTTTGGGGGCTGATATGGGTTTTCGCCCTTTAACGATCTGTTTTTAAGTCTTAGTGTTGATTTTGGCAAATTATCATCGTATTTTCAAACCGAGAGACTAGGGACTACACGGTCAGTTCCTACAAGTTATATTGGTCTCATGCGAGGTGTTCGTGCCTCTTACGGGGTCGTTTGGGGGCTGGTTTGGGTTTTCACCCTTTAACGACCTATTTTTAAGTCCAAGTGTTAATTTTTACAAATTATCGTCATATTTTCAAATCGGGAGACCCGGGGCTACACGATCAGTTCCTACAGGTTACATTTGTCCGTGCAAGGTGTTCGTGCTTCCTACGGGGTCGTTTGCGGGCTGGTTTGGGTTTTCACCCTTTAACGGCCTGCTTTTAAGTCTTAGTGTTGATTTTTGTAAATTATAGTCATATTCTCAATCCGAGAGATCCGAAATTATGTGGTCCGTTCCTACAAGTGACACTGGTCCTATGCGAGGTGTTCGTGCCTCTTACAGGTCCGTTTGGGGGATGGTTTGGGTTTTCACCCTTTAACGACCTATTTTTAAGTTTTAGTGTTGATTTTTGCAAATTATTTTTATATTCTCAAATCGGGAGACCTGGGACTACACGGTTAGTTCCTATAAGTTACATTGGTCTCGTGCGAGGTGTTCGTGCCTCTTTCGGGGTCGTTTGGGGACCGGTTTGGGTTTTCACCCTTTAACGGCTTGTTTTTAAGTCTAAGTGTTGATTTTTATAAATTATCATCATATTCTCAAGCCG